>CM056814.1:28455355-29705355 GCA_029852735.1 Persea americana
AGCAAAAATTGATATTATTCAATCTTTACCTTATCCCACTAGTGTGCGGGAAGTTCGTTCTTTTCTTGGACATGCAGGTTTTTACCAAAGATTCATCAAAGACTTCTCCAAAATGGCATTACCTCTGTGCAAGTTGTTACAAAAAGATGTGGTTTTTGCGTTTGGTGAAGAATGTAAAAAGGCGTTTGATAAGCTAACGGAACTGTTGACTTCTTCTCCAGTTATCCAGCCCACTAACTGGAACTTTCCTTTCGAGATAATATGCGACGCAAGTGATTATGCAGTTGGCGTTGTTTTGGGTCAAAGAATTGGAAACGCATCTCATGCCATTTATTATGCTTCAAGGACTTTGAATGATGCTTAGAAAAATTATTCTACTACTGAAAAAGAACTCTTATCTGTTGTTTTTGCTTTAGAAAAGTTTAGATCTTATTTGCTTGGTACTAAAGTCATTGTTTACTCTGATCATGCAGCTCTTCGTTATCTGATGATGAAGAAAGAGACAAAACCAAGATTAATAAGATGGATACTGCTATTGAGTGAATTTGATTTGGAGATCAAAGACAAAAGAGGGATAGAAAATCATGTCGCAGATCATTTGATTTGGTTAGTACATGTGGAAGATGAACTTCGTCTGCAGGAGACTTTCCCTGACGAGCAATTGTTCTCCGCGAGTGCGACATTACCCTGGTATGCAAATATTGTAAATTATTTGGTTACTGGTATGTTACCTCCTAATTGGTCAAAGGCTCAAAGAGATAAGAACAAGAGTGATGCCAAATACTATGTGTGGGATGACCCATACTTATGGAAGCATTGTCCAGATCAAGTGATAAGAAGGTGCGTCCCTGAAAATGAAATTATTTCTATTCTCACCTTTTGTCATTCTTATGCTTGTGGAGGTCACTTTGGAGCTCAGAGGACGGCTAGAAAAGTGTTAGAATGTGGTTTCTATTGGCCATCTTTATTCAGAGATTCATACTTTTTCTGTAAGTCGTGTGCTCATTGTCAAAAGACAGGTAACATATCCCAAAGGAATGAGATGCCACAAACCCCCATACTATCTTGCGAAATTTTTTATGTTTGGGGCATCGATTTCATGGGACCGTCCCCAGTATCTTTTGGTTATGTTTACATTTTGCTTGTTGTTGATTATGTCTCGAAATGGGTGGAAGCTAAAGCCACCAGGACTGATGATTCTAAAGTTGTTGCAGATTTTATTAAGTGTAATATATTCTCCAAGTTTGGAATTCCAAGAGCACTAATAAGCGATCGAGGCACTCACTTTTGCAATCGCACTGTGGACACTTTGCTAAGAAAGTACAATGTGACTCATAAGGTGTCAACTGCCTATCATCCGCAAACTAGTGGACAAGCGGAAGTGTCAAATCAAGAAATCAAGTCCATCCTTGAAAAGACGGTTCATCCAAGTACAAAAGATTGGAGTTTGTGCTTGGATGATGTCTTGTGGGCATATCGGACTACTTATAAGACGCCCATTGGTATGTCACCTTATCGGTTAGTTTTTGGGAAACCATGCCACCTTCCAGTTGAATTGGAACACAAGGTGTATTGGGCTATCAAGAGTTTCAACATGAAGATGGATGAAAGTGGAGAACACAGGAAGTTGCAACTACAAGAGTTAGAGGAAATTCACAATGATGCATATGACAGTGCAAGGATTTACAAGGAAAAGACGAAGGCTTTTCATGAGAAGATGATCTCTAGGAAGGAGTTTAGAGTTGGTCAAAAAGTCCTTCTATACCAATCACGGCTTCATCTGTTTCCAGGTAAGTTGCGTTCTCGTTGGATTGGGCTTTTTGTTGTTACTAATGTTTTTCCACATGGTGCAGTTGAAATTCAAAGTTTAGCCGCTTCCAAAGTGTTCAAGGTGAATGGCCATAGACTTAAGCCTTTCTATGAAGGTTTTCAAGTAGAGGAGGTGGATAAATTGGACCTTGAAGAACCAATTTATGATGATTGAAGACGGATGCATAGAGTCGAGCTAACGACAATAACCAAAAGGGCTACTTGGGAGGCAACCCAAGGGGAGTTTGTTCCTTTTCTCTTTATTTTTGCATTTATATTTTGGTTATTTTTTACTTTTCTTTGCATTTTATTTTACAATGGGGACAATGTAAGTTTTAAGTGTGGGGGAAGGAATTTAGGTTGTGTTTAATTTATTTTCAAAAAATAAAAAAATAAAAACAATAATAAAAAAACAAAAAAATAAACAAGTGGGCGGGGGCGGGGGGGGGGGGGTTGGTGGGCGGGGAAGAGAGCGTTTTGTTTTTGTGGTTTTTGATGAGCAAGATTCAATTAAGCTTGAAAAATTCATGACATGATTGATTTATGATCAATTAGTTAATTATTTTCCTTGAGGATGGTAATGACTAAATTTGGTAGAAAAAAAAAACCGGTGAGATTTTGAGCCTTTAGACTGACACATCCATATCAGTCTCATTATTTTCCTTCATGAGAGATATTCTTCAATGGGTTTGTTTCTCTAGAACTTGCCTTGATTCTATTCGAGGTCACATAGACACAAGCATACATGAACATGATTAAGGCCATCTTTGTTATAAGCTACTTAAGCCAAATGGCCTACCTTGTGATTAATTTTTCCTTTGTTAAACCCTTTTGAGCTTTATATTTTCGTTTATTGTAAACCCATGTTACAAGCTTTGAAACCGAAAAGTAATATCTTTACCTAAGCCGTAGAACTAGTGGAGCATTGTTCATCATTATGATATGTATGAGTGTGCAAAAAATAAGTGTGGGGTTGTCCTGATTTGTGGTATGGCTATGACTGGTGAAATGGAACATGTTTTCATTCTCAATTCGTTAGTTCCATTGTTGATATTTTCATTGTTCCAAAAAAAAAAAAAAAAAAAAAGGAGAAGAAGAAGAAAAAAAGATTAAAAAAAAAAAGAGTTTATGAAGTGATGGAGGAAATTGCTACAAACTATCCATGTTCATAAAGCCTCCTAAAGTACCAAGAAGGGGTATGTTTATAAGTGATAAATACAAAGGTGGAAGTTGTTGCGAAGGATCATTCCCTCCTACAAAATGAAAAGTGTTCCTTTTCAACGATCTCTTTTTCAATGCAAGAGTTTTACATGGTTTAAATGCTTTGAAGCTAAATTGAAGAAGCTGCTGAATGGAGTGATTGATTTTACATGTCTTATATGTTCGAGCTTGAGTTGATTCATCTTTGCTCCACTAGTTTCGATGGCTTTTGAGCTACATTCCCAAATATTTCCCACCTTGATCCTAAACCCCGTTACAACCCTTGAAAAGTCCTTATGATTCGTGATACGCATGTGATCCCAGTGGTGGAGAATGAGAAGATATCCAAGCCTATGGTAGATCATTTCCATTGGAATGAAATTGAGCGAACACGTACCCTTCAAACATATGAGAGTCGAGTGTTTATTTCCGTGATGGTCTACATATTTAGTCTACTCCATCTTCGAGTGAAATTGCTTACTAAGTAATTGTAAGATGATTAAGAATGTTTATTCATGATATGTTATGAGTTTTGAAGAGCTTGGTTGTTCTTTGTTGATGGTGTCACAACCTTGGTATTTTGAAAAAGTAATTTTGAGTTTTGCTCGAGGACGAGCAAAAGTTAAGTGTGGGGGAATTTGATGAGAATGAAAAATGTCATATTTTTCTCCCTTAATGTTTAGTGCTTTATACTTATTTGATGCCTAAATGTACTCATTATTCTTATATTTTTATTTAGGTGCAAATGGAGGCATTAAGTGCAAAACGAAGCTAATTGGGCAATTCTGGAAAGTTTGGACACCGCTTCATAATCTGGGCATAACTGTCTCATCCGAGCTCCAATTGAGATGATTCAAGACGCTATAGAACACCAAGAAAAAAATCTACAACTTTTATGTTTTGAGTTTTGAGAGATACTAGCTGCATCAAGGTCAAAATCGGCCTTGAAGTTACTGCTCGTACCTAATGCTAAATGGATGAAAAATCAAGCGGAATGACATTATGGTAAATTTGAAGAAATCAGGAGTTCGTCGAAACATATCCAATATTGGGCTCATATTGTGAAGAACGAAAAATGGTGCAACTTTAATTCTTGGGTCGAGTCCAATAGAAGCCCGAGTGAGAAGATATGGTCAAAAAGAAGATTTTGACTAAATCAGAATTTAATTAATTATTTTATTTCCATCTCCAAGGTCCACTTTCTATTCCTCTTTCATCTCTCATCTTCTCCTACTTTATCTCTCCATCACATACAACCAGCCACGTCTCACACTCCTAGTGGGTCTTTCTCTCTCATCCCTAATATTTCTTACAAAGACCACTTTTTCTCTCCATAAAAACCCACCGATTTGAAGGAGAGAGGGAATATCTCTGCACTGCATGTTCTGTCTTTCTACTTCTTCTCCTCTGACGAATTTTCTCTCTCTCTTTCTTCACTCTTTTCTTTTATTTTTGCAAGTCTTTTTATGGCCCGGCATGGCTAATTTTCGGTAATTGGTCGAAGGAGACTAAAGTGTCGGAATAAATATTGTGAGATCTAATTTATTTTCATTATTCAATTTATGCTTTGAATACGGGTTGTTCTTCTATGCTCAATTTGTTATCATGATTGTTTCGTTTAATTGCTAGGATGCATACTAGTATATTTTTTCGTTGCAATCTACTGCTAAATTAGAAGTCAAACCCGTAATTGTTTGATCCCTCTAATTTGCGAAGCAACTAATATTTAATAAATTACTGCGTCAGTGATTGTTAGATATTAGGAAGAACACTTGGCTAAATTAAATGCAACCGCGTGTGCTTGTGTTATTGGGTTCATCAATCTCTCTAATTTTAATGTTGTTACTAAATTAAATCTATAGCGCTTGTCTTAGGCTGTTTAGTAATTAGGGTTAATTAGAGCGCGTGTTTTCTAATTAACTAATTAAGGAGGTAGGAATTTAATTCCAACAATGAATATTCAAAGTGTTAGTTGATTTATTTTTGCATCAATGATCATTTATGAGTTTCCAATGGTGGATGTTAACTTTGACCAATGCTTGCTCATTTGATTGAATTCGTTACTTTATTGCTCTTATTTGCTTTTATTTATTTATTTCTTCCAAGATAGACAAAACCCCTTATCTTTGATCACATAGCAAAAAATTTGGTTAAACACTCTCCGTGGGAACGATCCTTACTCGCACTACTACATATATTTTTAGGAGTAAAGGTTTTATTATTTTTGGGTGCCTGCGACAGCACGACCACGCAAAAAAACCTAGTCCCTCATTGATGGCTGTTTAGGATTCTGTGTGTCAGGCACCACTCAACTATTAACGTCTAACACAGCTGGGGTATCACCTGTGGGAGGACTTTGAATTTAGAACCTTAAGGCAAAATTAGGCCAGAGCCCACGGGGATCGAGCCGAATGAGCCAAAAGAAGACCGTCTACAGATCGGGTTGGTATAATGGACACTGATAGATGCCAATAGGGTATCATTCTGAACATTTTGATTGAAGGGGTATGATCCCAAACTATTTATATCTCCACCACAACTCAATGTGAGTAGGGAGGGCAATGACACTATCCCGTGGTAATTAGCATGTGTGGACCGCCTATCTTGATAGATGTTTATGTTAGTGTATTCTTGATTCCGATGCTTTGCATTCTTATGATCTTGTCTATTGTTTACTCTATTTAGTTCTAAATATCTTTGGTGACTTATATATCTATCTGCTTGCCGACCTTCGTGTCTGATGATGCTACTCTTAATGCATAGGACCGAGTCCTTCACCACCGAGGAGGAGATGAAGGAGGAGGTTTAGGCAGATCAGCCTGATGACTTCCTAGATTATAGTATGGACGGCGTTGTATAGCCGTATCAACCCCGTACACGAGAGCCATCACGCTATTTTTGATTAGTTTCATCTTTTGGTCTTTTATTCTCATTTTTTATTTGGCTCAGTTTTTGTATGGCCTTCTTATTGTAATTAATACTTTTGTTAACTGCCTTCAACTTGAACTTAGTTAATATATTTCAGTATTTGATCTTAACTACACATTTTTAAGATACCATTGGTATTTCTAAAGCTTCTGCTTATTATTGTTATATTCGAGGAAATGTTTATACCTCATAGTGGTCTTCGATCCAAATGGGACATGATTAGGGCAAAGTTACATTTGACTTATGTTGGAAAAATTTTAATTGGCCCTAATTTCACGCATAACCCTAGTTTCACTTTTGGGGGCGTGACAAACCATAGCAATGTGTAAAGACCCATGACTCTTTAATTGTTTGATTAGTACTAATTAGCTATGTTTAGTATTAATTGATTGTGTATAATAAGTTCTGTAAGGTCTGCGACCTTACTGGGTCAACTGGGACCAATAGCAAGCCCGTTGACCTGTTTATTTTCTTTATTATTATAATTAATTGTATTGATAGATAATTAGGTTGGTTTAGATCATAAGCGAGTTTCTTTTAGTGATAGAATAGTGTTTGTGAAGTTTCGTGCGATTCCAAGTTCGTTTGGTTCTAACAAGGGGGTCGTTTGCAATTTAGGGAAAATTGAGTGTTTTTCTGAAAAATTCCTATCACCGTGATTTTGGGTTCGTTAGAAAGGTCTCGTAGCATTGATCGTTTTTGTCTCTTGACTCGTTGCGATCCGATGATCAGAAACCCTTCAAGTGGCCCATTCCTTTACGGACCCACTTAGGGGCAAACTTGTCGTTTTCTCCTTCTCTTCTTCTTTAACCCTAGTCTTAACCCTAGTTTTTCATTTCAATCTCTGCAATGAAGCCACAGCAGCCCCTTTTTTCTTCCTCAGTTGTTC
Organism: Persea americana; assembly: GCA_029852735.1. Classification (NCBI taxonomy): domain Eukaryota; kingdom Viridiplantae; phylum Streptophyta; class Magnoliopsida; order Laurales; family Lauraceae; genus Persea; species Persea americana. Next base: position 28,462,182 of record CM056814.1, read on the forward strand.
AAAGCTCCTGAACTCCTTCCCTGAGAGATCATCTCCTCGATCCAAACCGCTCATCTTCTTCCTCGCGACCTCCTCTTTCCATTGGTCCTAGTTTGGTAAGATTTCTCTCACCTTCATCTTTTCATCATCTTCTCTTTTGGTTAGATTTAGGTTTGATCTGGATCATTTCCTCTCTTTTCTTTTCCTTTGAGTTTTAGATTACGTTTGGTTGAGTTTGATTAGAGGATTTCGTGGTAGAAGGCTTCTCCTCGAATTTTCCCATTTCAATCTTGTTCTTGGTTGAGGCAAGCAAATATGCATTTTATATTTAAAAATGTGTGTATGGTTTTCTATTGATTGCAATGGTTTCTTGTTAGAATACCCCAAATTCCAAATTTTGTTCAAATTTGATTTGGGATTCACATTTAGATTAGGTTTGGGGATTTGGGTCGGATTAATTGTTAAATGGTAGCTTTGATGTTTTTAATTTGATAGAATGGATGGAAATGATGATTGTGATGAATGGCGAGCATAGTGGCTCATTTTTTGCAGTTTTTCCATGGAATGGCCTAAAGAGGAAGGGGGCAGAATACCCAAATTCGGGGTTCTAAGTGCAGTGCCGATCAACCGGATGCTCTGTCCGATCGATCGGACAGAAAACATGTCTCAGTTAATAGCATTCTGGCACTATTCGATCGATCGGACCTTCTGTCTGATTGATCGAAAGATAAATTTGACAGCACTTGGAAACTTCGGAGACTTGTAACTTTTAATCCGCCCATTGGATTTCTATATGTAATATATCATAGGAAAGCCCTTGAGACGTAGAATCCAATTGTTTTGGTTTTGTTATGATCGGAGATCGGGAAGTGATGTAAATACCTTGATTATTGCCTCAGCTAATGTTTTATTGAAAATGAGACTAGTAACCTAGGTTTAGGCCTTAGATGTTGGAAACCATGAATCTACTCTCACACGACCATTAATGGAGTTAAAGTCGTAGCACGTGGCTTGATTATTGCTTCAGCTAATGTTTTATTGAAAATGAGACTAGTAACCTAGGTTTGGGCCTTAGATGTTGGAAACCATGAACCTACTCTCACATGACCATTAATGGAGTTAAAATCGTAGCACATGGCTTGGTGTGCTTCGAATGGGTGTCCAGGTATTCGTGTACTATGCATGGTTTAACCGAATGCGAATAGGATTGTCTCAATAGATGCTTAACATGATTGTACACCAAGGAAGTCTCCTAAAAGCATCGTTGAATCAATTTCCCCACGCACTCCGTTCAAACAGGTACGCTACAGGGATGACACCACTTGCCTAGGGTTGGTTTGTAATTCCTCCTTGACTTGTTAAATGGTATCCGTTGTATTGCTCCTTGTACACTCTCTTGGCATAACACACCTAATTAATTATGAAACATAAATTCTTGTAGAACTAGGATATGGACCTGTCTTAGAGTGTATCTTAGGAACCATGTGTCATGTATTTGATTAACATAACTGGCTAGCATGTAAAGGATTATCAAGTGGTTGACTTGTCTTGTATTGTCTTGAATGAGATAATCCCTATGAGCATGTCTTGTGTATTGAGCTAGCCAAACTTGCTTGTCTTGGTTTTCCTTGTGTCAACACCACTTCATTATCATTTGTATGTCATGGCCAACTGCAGTTTGGGTATTATTGATGGGCCGCCTACTTGGACATCGGAGTGGGCAGTCGGCTTTGGACGGCGTTCATGGCGATGAATAGTTGGGAGCGAGCTTGGATCATGCTACTATTCTTAGGACTGGGAGCTAGGATCTCCCTGAAGCTGGACTTTGGTATCAGTGGTCTGGTTTGGATTGTTACTGATACCTCGTGAGATGGCTAGGACATCCTCGAAGTCTCCCTCTTGATACTTGCACTGCATTGCATGGATAGTGGTGATTGTTAGTGTTGCTAGTTGTTTCTAATGGTTATTTGTTCATGCTTAATGCTTAGCTTCGATTCCTTGTATTCTCTTGATTATTATACCTGTCATTACTCTTATACTTGATGCATGTCATGTTCGTTATATCTTGCTCATCTATTGCTTAACATGTCGTTGACTATGTTCCTTGGTGTGCAGACACCTCAGGTGAGTACTACTATGAGAAGCAGACAGGTGAGGAGATCCTCAACCAGTAGAGGAGGAGCGAGAGTGGCGAGCCGATGATGTAGAGTAGCGTCATCACCTCCACTGTAAGAGAGACTCACTTGGGGACATTCATTAGATTTTCATTTATTCATTTATTATTCCTCGTTGAACCTTTCACTTTATTGACTTTTTAGTTCTTTTAAATGGTCTTGAATATTGGGATGGCCATTATTAATAATTTAACTTCTTGAATAGCTTTAATTGTTCCTTTGCAACTTTAAATATTAAATGAGATTTATTATCCATTGTTTGATATATAGATATGCCTTGAATTGTATGAATTATGCAGTTTTTTTTATATTACATCAGGTTTGAAATATAATATCCTCATAGCAAACTTACGATCCTTGGGCCTAAAGGGAAAAAATTTTAATTAGTCCTAAATTTCACTTCTCGGATCCGGTTTATTCTCTAATCGAGTTCGGGGGACGTGACTAGTACAAGGTGCTTTTTGGCTAGGCTTGAGTGTTAGAATAATGTTTAAGTAGTTTTGGTAGCTTTTGAACTTAGTTTATCACCTTAGAGGACCTATTTGTAATTTCGGAAAAAGTTGGGTTGTTATTTACAATTTCAGATATCTCCTCAGTGGTCTCAACTCTAACCATGAAGCCATCATCACGTCCATGACCTCCTTCCAGTATGGAGCCTCCTTTCCAAAAGAGACTTTGATCTCAGTTGACGTTCCCACAGCGAACGTTGCCACTCACTTTGTTGGGAGAAATCATGGAAGAGATATTTTGTCTTCGGGCAACAACCATAGCAATGTGTAAGACCCATGACTCTTTAATTGTTTGATTAGTACTTAGCTATGTCTAGTAGTAATTGATTGTGTATGATAGATTCAAGGTGCATTTTAGCTAGGCTTGAGTGTTAGAATAATGTTTGAGTAGTTTTGGTAGCTTTTGAACTTAGTTTAGCACCTTGGTAGACCTATTTGTAATTTTGGAAAAAGTTGGGTTGTTATTTACAATTTCTGAATTTTGTCTTTTTTGTGCTTATTAGATAGAGGAACTTATTTTTTGAGACTTTTATATTTTGAAAACCGCTGAATTTAAGCCAAGGTCCCTTGAATTAGTATCTCTATTATATTTCAAGTCAGATTATTAAACTAGCCAATTAACCTAAGTCCAATTAAAAAGCAATCGACCACAAAGAGAAGGACACAGGATTTATACATGGAAAATCTTACTCGGGAAAAAAACCACGGGCCTTACTGTCTAGGCCAACAGACAACGAAGCACTATAAATTAAAACTTAGAAAACTCACAGTACCCTTCCCAGTTGCAACTTAACCTAAAGACTGCTTAATTTATTGACGCTTCGCTGTACACCGTCACTGTGCTTGAATCAACTACCATGACAGCCTCTTCAAGACGAATCTACTTCAGGAGAGAAGATGAAAAAAACTTCAAAGACTTTGAACTTAAGCACTTCAACTTGATGAGGTTTTTTAGAAGAAAAGATTTCTCAATTGATTCTAGAGTTTATAACAGGAGAGAAGAACAATGGATCCCTTTTAGGATTGCTAGGGTGTTCAATATATAGGCCTTAGGACTTGCATAGGGTTACCTAAAGAGAGCAAAACTCAAATTGGTAGTTTGAAGCAAATTAGAAATAAGTTTCCTGAATTCAGGGGCTTTCTATGAAGCATGCATTCGAGCGATGGAGGCGCGCTCGAGCAAATGTTCATTCTGCATACATGTTTTCTGTTAGGCTCGTGCGCAGAAGTCTGTGATTGAGCGCGGAAGCTCTATAGACGATGTACGCTCGAGCGCATGATGGTCCACTCGAGCGCCCACTAAATTTTCTATCTCCTTTGATTTTCTTCTTTAAGCTTCAATATGGCAGTCCATCTATAAAGTACATTATAAATTGAATTTCCAGTTTTCTCCATTACCCAATGAATTAGCCAACACTCAAATAGACCCTACAATATCCCCCTTTGGCAATTCATGGACAAAACACCTAAATAGAAAAAAAAATTAAGACAAAATAACTCGATCCAAGAAAAATTCAAGAAACCTTCCTTCAGTTCAGCATTATCTTGCAACCTCGTCAAAACCTGTTCACGAAAATTTGACAACAGATCAAACGTGAAATCATGAAATTGAAACAAATTCAGAAATTCAATAAGAAAGCCATTCCATTCATGCCATACTACTCATGTTTCTCCCCCTTTTGTTCAAAATTGACAAAGTTAGTACTCCTCCGAAATCAGATAAAAAAAATGCAAAAGTACAAGAACTCAATCAGGCCAAAAATAAAAAATCCTCGATGATCAAACAAGATAATTTGCAATGCATGAGGCTACACAATTTTCAGGAATTCCACATGTGTGTGAATTGTGTGTGGAGGATAATCTCAAATGAAAAACAAGAAGAAGTTGTAGATAGGCCAAAAATCAACATTCATCAGGTACAAAAGTGAATTTCACACCTTTCAAAAACATTCAATCCGATCAACAATGAAATATGAAGCTCCTCCTTAATGTCACAAAATTTTTCAAAACCATATTTGCCCAATATAACATTTTGTCATGAAATTTTTCACATGTAAAGATACTCAAGTTTAAGTGCTATAAGAAAAGTCAAAATCAATGGAGCAAACCCACTTAGTAACCTTTTTTTACTTGCTCATTAGTAGAAGTTTCTGAGCTCTATGAGATAGACACAAATAAGACCTAAGGAGCAAACGTAGTTATTACTCATTTCAGCGAGTCGGTTTACAGAAATCTCTACGCACATTGGGCCACAAACAGTCATATACAATCATTAAGATGGGAGCATAAAAGAATGGGAAAATCAAGATTGGTCCTCCAAATAGGTGCAGAACCACTAAGACCGAGAATCATGTCAATCCTAGTGTCACATTAACCCTAAGTGAATGTCCAAGTGAGTCATCATGTGCTTGTGGACATGTTAAAAGTTCTTAAACCTTGAATTAAAGAAATTCAGTTCCAAAACCAATCATATCAACGTGAATCACATGCCAGAAAATCATAAAATCAGCCCGAAAACGTATGTATGTGCAATTCAAAACATGATTTGAGGACTAGGAATGTAGGCCACTGCCTAGGGGCTTGCGGGGGCGATAATGTTAGTTTAATAAATTGATTAATTTCGTTGTTTATCAATATATTCATGCTTTCCTTTCATTAAATGAATGGTGTTTTATTACTTAATTGCACATAACCAATACGAATGACATGATGGTTCATGAGATGAACTGGGAGTATACTAGATGCAGTACATGTGTATGGATGAGATCCACATACGGGAGACATGTATTACAAATCTTATACTTATATATTTTCACAACCAGTGATGAGACTGGACATCTCATCTGACAAGGTTGCAGTACTTTGATTACTATGAGATAGTGTGATTTGTCTCGATCATCCGAATGCAAGATTCTGGATCATAGTGCTGGTACATTAGATGTATTGAATGACCATGAGAAGCACCTTATGAATACTGTCTTTACTTTAAGGTCTGCTATCATAATTCCCTGGCAATATGTTTTCAATCCTGAGACATTGATGAACTCAAGTTTCTATCTTTTCATTTGCTTTGAGTCACCAATGAGTGAGGCCAACTGTAGGTCAACACCTCGGTGTCTTGGGTACGTGGTAGTAGGATTGTGAGAACATTTAATCGTCAAGATGAAATCTGTCTCTATTATCCCCTTGTGCCAATTAAGGGATTTATCATTGGTAAGTGTACACCCATCTCAATTAAGAGTTAATTGAATGGTACTAATGATCACTATGATTAATTGGGCCTCAAGGATAATAAGATATGGATCTAAATTGGTGGGACAGTTTATCCAATTGATCCATGGATATTGATGGAGGGGCCTACTTGTGGTGATAGGGAAGTTTAGGGTCTTCATGTAATTTATTTCTAAGACTGGAGTTCAATTGCATTTATTTAGTGGAGTTATTTGCAATTAACTGTGGGCTCGGATTACACATGAGATGTGGGGTCGCAGTGTCCCAGTTGGAGCCAGCTTTCTATGGAATCCCTAGTGGTCCCCACGCTAGCCCAAGACTGAATCATTATTAATTCTATTTGAACTCAAAAGGAAAGTTACTATTTCTATTTGAAGTGAGACTTTTAATAGTGGTAATAGTAGGAATAGTGAGTTACTAATATTATGGAAATTGGACTTCTAATAATAAACAAAGAGGAGATGCTTTAGGCTATAAATAAGAGAGGAAAAAGGGCTGGACGTCCATGCATGATTCCTCCTTGGAATCCACACCCAAACCTCCCCATTGTGCAATAGTTGCACATCTCTCTCTCTCTCCTCCTTCTTCTAGTTTCTCTTCTGGTTTCCCTTGAGTTTCTTGTTAGTTTTTTTCTTGGAGATCCCACCATCTTCCTTGAGAAAAGAGGACGGGTCATAGCGTGGAAGATCAGAAGGTCTTGGAGATTCCTATTCGATACATGAAAGTGTTTCATCATCAAAGAAAGACGTAATTTCTCCAATAGAGCACAGCCGAGCTCCAAAGGTATAATCTACTTCCTTGCATGTTGTAGATTTTTCATGGATGCTTGTTGGTTGCTGTTCTATCTTCTTGATAGGTTTATTTACTGATTATGATGGCTGAGATTGAGGACATTGATCCTGGATTGAGTTTTATAGCCTTTTGGATAGTTGATCCCCGAATCAAATGGGTCAAAAGTTTTGAAAACCTATCTACGAGGCCCACCTATTTCCAATAGATAAAACTTAGCAGGCTCAATAGATTTTGTGAGCACAGTGTGGACCAAATTACAGCACCGGTCAGACTTACAAATCCAGACAGACTTTGTCTTGACTTGTTGAGGAAAGTCATACTTCTTCCTCCGCTGATTTCTCATCTTATTGCAGTGTGGTGTGATGTGCCCTTTGATCCCAAAAAAATGTCAGGTGGGTGTGAATTTAGGCTTTGGTACATTCCTATAATTAGTGTTCACATATTTCCTGGGTGGATCATTGTGAATAACGGGTTCATGGAGTACACAGTAGGTCCTCGAACAAATACAGATTTACCTTTATCTTTCGAGGATGAAGCTCCATAGGTGTAGCCAAGTCCAGTTTTTGACTTATCAGTCTTTTGGCTTCCAAGGATCTCATCGGGCTTCTTAGACCCAATATTCATCCTCTTAATTAAGGCTTTTGTAGAATCAAGTTCTATGAAAGCCATTTTCAGTTTTCCAGCCAAGCCATTTTTTTCAGATTTACACTTGCTCAACTCATTTCGCAAATTGTCCAATTACGCATTAACTTTCAGCGCTTGTTCCTTCAACAATTCGTTCTCTTTTCGTGCAGCAATCAGATTGTTAGATAAAATCATACGCTGTTCTTCAAATTGTTTTACCTTAGATCTTGAATCTTCCAAGGTAGCTTGCTGAGAGATGTTCTTCGATTCCCTAGCCTTTAGCTTTAAGGCTCTTTTCTCACTGATTTTGGACAGTCTCGCTAATCTTGTAGCAATTTCCTATAATCTCCTTCAACATCCTATTCCTGGTCAGAAAAACCATCATTTTCTATGTCTTCGTCTGAATTGGATTCTTTGTTAGATGAACTCTGCACAGAAGAAACATTAGATAGCCATAAAAGAAAAAAAATTTTGACTGACTCATGAGTAGAAGACTCAAGCTCACTTTTTCCCACATCGGTATCCTCATTCCAAGAAACTTTAAGAGCCTTACCTTTGTTCTTTCTTTTCTATTAACACATTATGCAGCAGTGTGACCATACCCTTGTCACTCAAAGCACCGTATTGGCTTTGATGACTCTTTTGATCGGTTCTTTTCAAATTTAGGCACAAATTTTTTCATTGAGGGTGCCTTGTTGTTATGTGAATCCTTCTTAGCCTTTTTATTCTTCCACATCGTTCTGAATTTTTTAACAAAGTATTTTTCAAACTCAGCGTCATCCGAGTCACAATCTGATTCAGAATCATTCTCCGCAGATTTGGAAGACTTGAGTGCGATTTCCTTACCATTCTTACTCTGACAATGGTTGGCTTCTTAAGTCTGTAAATTTCCAAGCACTTCTTCCACACTAAGGGAATTAAGAACTTGGCACTCCTCAATGGTTACAACCTTTGGACGAAATCTTTCTTGAGGAGACCTTAGCATCTTCTTAACTATTTTGGGCTAAGAAATAAGTTCACCCAAATTGAAACTTGAGTTTACAATTTTACTCAAATTAGCATTAAACTCACAAAAGTCTCAGATTCTTTCATCCGTATTGTCTCAAAAGCAATAGTCAAGTTTTGGAGCATTGTTTGCTTGACAATATCAGTTCCCTCATGGACAGTCTGTAATAAATTCCATGCCACCATGACAATAGGACACCCAGAAATCCTATGGAATTCCGGTAGAGTAACTCCGTTGTAGATAGCATTAATGGCCTTATTATTGCATTTAGACTTTGTTTTCACAACATCGATCCATTCGGCTTTGGGTTTCAATATGATTTGCCCATCTACAATAATGGTGGGGTCAGAGTAGCCCTCTTGAACAATGTCCCCAAACTTGATCATCAATTGCCTAAGGAATGCAACCATTCTTACTTTTCATTAAGCATAATTGGATCCGTCTAGAAGTGGGGGTTCTGATACCAATTTAAAACCGATAAGTGCCTTGATCTAGGCTAAGGCCCCTTGAATCAGTATCTCTATTAGATTTCAATTTAGATTTCTAAACTAGCCAATTAACCTAAGTCCAATTAAAAAATAATCAACCAAAAACAAAAGGACACGTAGTTGCTATTTTTTAATGCTTTCTTGAATGATTATTCAATTGATATTTATTTTCATGGAATGTATGTAAGACCCTGACCCCTAATTGCCGTGATTCACATATGTAATCAAAATTGAAATTCAAATTTGGGGAACCACATTTAGTCCTTGGTCATGGAGGTTAATTGGGCACTTAGGTGGGTTAGCAAATTGCTAATTTCATTCATGTTTTAAGTGGGGTTGAGTTGGTAATTTTAACATGCAAGGCACCCCTTTAATCTTATGGTTGTTAGCTTGGAACATAGGTATTGAATAGAAATTGGTGGATCCCCATACCTTGAACCTTTCCCAACATTTGTTACACCCCCGAACTACTTAGAAACATGTTTAAGGCAGCCTTAAGTCAATGATACGCGAACCTAAGGTCCCGAATGTATTCACCTTCAGAAGTATTAAGAGACTACCACATGATTTACATAGAGTTGAATAGTGTTGTTCTAGCTTGTTTATCCCTATTTTAACTTAACATATACATCGAGGACCGTAACTTGGTAGTATGACTAGATTACACGTGTTTGATCTGTGGGGTCAGTCTTTTAGAGCTTGACGTGCATTCGTTGCCCGCTTCTCATCTTCAGATTGATTGAATCACTTGGATGTTCTTATCAGTTGGAGAGTACGCACTTCATGCACTGCTGCCTTTCAAATTGGCTGGATCCAACTTGCTTTCTTCTACCTATTTTGGGGTCCACCCTTTCATACCAAAATGCCATCCATTTGGGTTGATCGAGATGGCTAGTTAGACCTAGTTGAGATTGCGATGCCTTGTTTCGCCTCATTTGGTCCTTGTTGGCCTTGCCCATTACACCGTGACTCGACCATTGTACTAGAACTTGGACTCGAAGCACCGAACCCAAGTTGTGATGTGGAAATTGCCACTCCACCCATGATTGAAGGCCAAAAGAGGGATCGAATATAATCCTATACTCTATTAGGATGTGCTAACACTACACTCAACCAGAGGCCTTGAAACCCCAAATCCTTTTTTCTTAAAATTCCTCCAAACAGCTGTCAAGCCCTCCAATAACCGGACTGCCCAAACCACTCTCTCTCCACTACCCTCTCTCTCTACTGACCACTTTGTAACTGATAGGCCTAACTGAATGAAACTGCTCCCTCCCTCCGGATCTACATCAACAACAACACAGAATATGAAAATAGAAAAAACAAAAAATAAAAGAGAAGGAGAAGAACGATAGACTGGAGAAGAAGATAAAGATAACTCACCATTTCAAAACATCGTTTACAATACAAGTCATGTCAGTATCTCTCTCAAAACTACATTTTCCTTTCATTCATTTCGATTCTTTTTTGTTTTTGCAGATTACATGAAAATCTTCTAACAATGATGGTTTCAGAACAAAATAATCATTCAAACAAAGTTAACGAATGACCCTTCTCTCCCAACAACCTCTGATCTTCCGTTTCATTCGCTTACTGTGAAGAAATTGGGCAGTGACATAACTGAAAATATAGGTATCGCTAAAAAAAAAAAGATCAAAGATAATACTCTCCAACTGATGATTACCGCACCAGGGGCAACAACTCCAACAAGTGGCCAGTTTTTGGGTTCAAATAGAGGTCAAAATCCCCTAGCCTTGAATACTCAAATTCTTGAAACTTTCTGAACCAAAAAAATGAAATTTAAAGACGAAGCTTTAGAGAACCCATTCAAAGTCTTCTCTGATTGTTAAAGTCATGCTCCTGTAGATGTTCGGTCAGAGTTGGCCATTGCTGTATTTGATAGAGATAGAGAGACAAAATTGTACATACAGCAAAATTAAACCCTTATTGTCAAATTAAAAATTGGTTTTTATAGAATAATCCATGAAAGCAGCTACACCATGAAAAGTAAAAAAAAAAAAAAAACTTTCACTTTATATCTACAGAATCTCTGGAAGACAGAGAAACAAAGACAGAGGACAGTGGTGAGTGCAAGAAAAATATACTCCATTTGAGGTTGGTAATTTTTGACAGGAAGGAAAATTGAATCGAGAGAAAAAAGAGAAATAATATAATTCCAGCCAACAGATGGTTCACCTTGTGAAGCCGGTGGGAAGAGCAGACTTTTTGGGTTCTGCTGTCAAAACATATACATGTGCAGTGCAGAACCCCTTGCTAAGGTAGGAATCTCTCCAAGGTAGGAAGCCGGTGGGAAGAGTAGACCAAATGGGTTTTGCTAGCAGAACCCATTACAAGTGTCAAAGCAAGAAAAAAATTCAAAAAACCCTTCATCTCCTGATCAGATGAATGGATCATAATCATCATCTGAATAAAACATAACCCCGAAAATCAATTGCAGATAAAAAACAAACAAAAAAAACAAGTGGACGTTGGCCACCAAATCCCATTTTTGGAGAGTTCGCCGTTGATCTTCTTCTTATATCTTCTCCAAATCATAATAAAAACGCTAGATGCATCAGACCAAAAAAAAGAAAAGAGAGGGAGGAGACGGTCCTTCGGCCTGCGTTGAGGAATAAAGATGGGGGACGATTCTGAGAGCTATTTTTTATTTACACACTCTACTGCATGAGTTAAGTATTGGACATTTTGACACGATTGATTTGTACAGGGACAATGGGACAGGTTAAACTGGAGGCATCCACCTTGATTATGGTTTCTCTTTCTTTTTTTAAGGTTTGGGAAGGATATTGATTGTGGTATGGATTTATAGATTTTTAACCTGGGCCGAATTCGTAATGGGTTGAAGAGCATATATGGAAAAAATATACCAAACTTGAACCAACCACATGGGTGGGGTCGAACAAGATATGAGGGGTTAGGGTGGTATATGTGTCGCGTCGGATATGAATTTACCCTAACAAAAAAAAAAAGAAAAGAAAATGCTGCCATCCCTAATGAGAATTATCAAAATTAAGGTTGTCAATAAGCCAGATTTAGGGTGTATTCATCGGGTTTGTGTCCAAGTTATTTTAGGTTTCAGAGACCAGATCCAAATTTGGGTCTGATACTAAATCCGCAGCCCAAATCTGATTAGATTTGCAAGGTTTGATTCCAAGTTCTGGTCTGATATTGAGTCCAAATTCTGTGTATGAATGATGCTAACAAAAAAAAAAAAGAAAAAAGAAAGGTTTAGATGAATAAACGTAGGCCCAAATAAATTTGGGCGGGTCCAATTTCAACCACAAATTATTGGTACTTTTAAAAAAAAAATTATGAAGCTCTGACACATCTTATGGATCCTGATGTCTCTTTGATTATTTTTCAACATATTTATTACTCAAAAAAAAAAATTCTATCCTTAGAAGAAACTATAGAAGAATATATTTCTATTTTTTTATTATATTTAATGAGTCAAAAAATTTAATACGAAATTCAAAAAATTTCCAAATCTATTAGTAACAGCGAAAATCGCTGCAGAATAAAACATGAGAAATCTTTTCCCCTTTATGAAAAAGGACATAAGAATACCCAAAGAATGTGCCGTTTTGAATTAAATAATGAAATAATGAAAGTGGGGCATTTTACTACATTAATGAAAAAAAATAAAATTGGACAAGTAGTCACCATAAAATTTAATTAGGTGCATTCGTCAATTTAATATCTTCTCATTTACCTAAATTAATGAATTCATATGCATGTATATTCCCTACTTAAAATTGAAGGATGATGATAAATTAAAAAATAGATGAATAAAGGTGGCCCCACATGTAGTGGTAATGTATATAATAAAATTAATTGACTATAAGGAAAAATCTGATTGTTCATGATCATGACTTTCTGAAGATTTTAATACATTTCCTATTCTATGCAGGAACATAGATCTTTTTGGTGATGTGACGGGAAACCAAACACGAGTAAATTGAATAAGCTCTAAGGATTCTCAAAGAGGTATTTAATAATTCCAACAGCATCTTATTAAAAGTTTTTAAATCAAAGTATTAAAATTTGTTACAACTTATAAATCATGATGTGTCTTTGTTTTTTTTTCAAGAAGTTATGTTCTTTTTTTCCTCACACAAAGTTATTTAGTACTTTGTATGTGTTCATGTTGAATTACATGTTAACATCACCAAAGAATAACATCCAGCCTAAATATATTAAAAAAAAAAAGCAACAACCAATAATAATTAAAATTATCTTAGCAAAGAATGAAATTAGACAACGACCAGAATATTACACAAATATTTTTTTATTATATTTTAAGAAAAGACAAGAGCCATAATAGACTAAAATAAAATCATTTATTTTACGAATAAATGAGTCAAAATATTTAATACAAAATTCAAATCATTTCCAAATCTGTGAGTAACAGCAAGAATCGCTACAAGAACAAAAGTGAGGAATTTTTTTCCACTTTATGAAAAAGGGCATAGGAAGACCAATTGAATGTGTCGTTTTGAATTAAATAATGAAATAATGAAAGCAGGGCATTTTACTAAATTAAAAAAAAATAGACAAGTAGTCACCATAAAATTTAATTAGGTGAGTTCGTCAATGTAACATCTTCGTAATCGCCTAAATTAACAATTTCATATGCATGTATATATTGTTGTACTAAGATGATTTAATGGAGAGATTCTGATCTTCTACTTTGCTTTGGTAGTGATTGAGGATAATATTGTATAACCTAATAACAATGGAGAACGTATGTACAGATGTGTGAATGAGATCAAGCAATTTCAAGACGGTCGATACATATCTTTGATTGAAGCATGCTGGAGAATACTGGAGTTTTACTTGCAAAAATAATATCCCTCGGTGCAAAGGTTACAGTATCATCTACCAAGAGAACAGTTTGTTCTGTTTAAGGACACGGATGATGCTCAGTCAGTGATTAATCGAGAAGGGATTCACGATACAATGTTCACCAAATGGTTCAAAGCCAATATTAACCACCCGGATGCCAATGAATTTACATATGTTGAGTTTCCAACAAAGTGGGGGGTCTGGAATGTAAAGCAAAAACAATGGACAAGGCGAAAACAACGTATGTGTATTGGTAGGCTTGCTTATGCACATCCAAACTCCGGAGAACGTCATTATCTGGGTATCCTCCTTAACAAAGTACGAGGGGCAAAATGTTATGAGGATATAAGGACCGTTGGCAGAGTGGTGCACCCAACTTACAAATCGGCATGCTTTGCACTTGGCTTATTTGAGCACGATGGTGAATGGCATGAAGCACTATGTGAAGCCTCAACATGGGCCACAGGTTACCAACTTAGAAACATGTTCTGCTCAATGCTAATGTTCTCAGAAATTATATATCCAATGGAATTGTGGGGAAAGCACTGCCTCACAGATGATTTACAGAATCGAACGAGAAGACAGCTTGGAGACAGAGATATATGTCTGGATGAAATTGAATTGAGAAATTTAGGGCTGTTGGAAATCGAGGGTATACTGAATAGGAATGGCAGATCATTGACAGAATTCCCCCCTATGCCGCTCCCGTCTTCTCGGTTGGGCCAATTCGTTACAAACAGGCTCATAATGGAAGAACTCGATTATGATAGCACTGCTGAAAGCCATTTGTTTGAATCATTACATGTTGGCTTAAATGATGATCAGAAGAGGGTCTTCGACATGATAATGGATGCGTACACTAGACAGACGGGGGGTCTTTTCTTTGTTTATGGTAGTGGAGGAACTGGAAAGACGTATCTATGGAGGACTTTAATAGCAAAGGTCAGGTCACAAAAAAAATAAATTTGTCCTTTCTGTAGCATCGTCGGGCATTGCCGCTCTCCTTCTGCCAAATGGAAGAACGGCGCACTCCCGTTTCAAAATTGCGCTAAATCTTCATCAAACGTCATGTTGTTACATTAACCATCGAACCGATTTAGTTATGTTAATTTATGAAGCGGAGTTAATCAATGGGATGAAGCTCCAATGATGAGTCGTTACGCCTTTGTCGCAGTTGATCGAACATTCAGAGACATTTTGAAAAATACGGGTAATTGTTCTTCAGAGCATGTATTTGGAGGAAAATTATTGGTACTCAAAGGGGGGGACGTGAACAAATAGTTGGAGCTTCACTACCGAGGTCGAGTATTTGGAAATATTGCCAGGTTTTACATCTAAATATAAATATGCGTGTTACAGCAAACAATGTCACTGAAACTTTACGATCTCAGTTATATGATTTTGCGGAGTGGATTAAGATGGTTGGCGAGGGAAAGGTATCCGGGACATCTTTCGGAAACGATTATGATGCAAATTGGATCAAAATCCCTGATGAGTTTCTCATCCAAAATGATGAAAGGGGAGTACAACGGTTGATTGAATCAACCTATCCTGAGCTGATCAACAGATACAATGATTTGTCATACTTAAATGAGCGTAGAATACTGGCTCCAAAAAACAGCGATGTAGACCAATTAAACTCACTGATGTTATCAATGATCCCAGGAGAAAGGCGGGTATTTTATAGTGCAAATAAGCTATGTACTACATCGGGAGAATCTAATGATCGTGTTTTGCAGCCTCCATAGTTTCTGAATGCCTTGGACCTACCAGGCTTACCAAATCATACTCTGGAGTTAAAAGTTGGAGCTCCGATAATGTTGTTCAGAAGCTTGAATCAAAGTTTGGGATTGTGCAATGGTACCCGATTGGTTGTTGACAAGATGGGGGGCAGAGTCATACAAGCTAAAGTCATTTTAGGGACCCACATTGGAGAAACTGTATTGATAAGTCGTATTAACCTAACACCGACATCTGGTGATTCACCGTTCACATTGAAAAGAAGACAGTTTCCTATCAAGTTGGCATTTGCAATTACCATAAATAAGAGTCAAGGACAAACCCTAAAAAATGTGGGTGTCTACCTCCCGAATCCTGTATTTTCACATGGCTAGCTATATGTAGCTCTATCACGTGTTACATCTCCGTCGGGTTTGAAGATGCTGTTGATAAATAAACAAGGGATGCCAAATGATATCACAAAAAATGTTGTGTACATGGAAGTCTTCAACAATATCTCCTATTACAATCTGTGTATGAGCTTTAATATCTGGTGAATTTAATGTATAAATACATCAGTACAACATATAGTTGAATTGTTATCCAATTTTCATTAATGTTATTTTAATATGAATATGCTCACATTGTCGTTATGTTTATTTTACAAGTATTTTATAATGTGTGCCAAGTTATTACCTTGCTTGCTATGTTATCACTTATTGGATTGACGCGTTGTTACTTTCCTTTAAATTACAGTTGATAAAAAAAATTCTCGACTCAAACACAGAAAAAATGAGAACACCTCTCAAATATTGTCGGGGTAAAGACTCTCTACGTGTTAGGGAATGGACAGATGAGTTTGAACATAAACCATTCGAAAATGGAACCCCAATAGCAAAGCATGGTTCGCGTAAAATACAACTGGCTCAGTGGCTGAGAGTATGTGGCAACTTCATCCCTGAAAGATATATAATGATAAAAATTGCTGAAACATTGCCTTCAGCTTGGGATGCTGCAAAAAGGAGGATATTTGAAATCTTGAGACCATGGCATGCAGTGAAGTTCGTCGACCTATTACAGTCTTTTGAAAAATATATTCATCCCTTATGGATACAGTTCCGGACATAGAAAATGGTTGAAGGAATAGGTATTCATGAGCATTTGCTAAACAAGGAAAGGTTGTTTTACAATCTCAAAAAAAGTGGATTTGAACCAAATATTGTAGATCTGGTACGTTCCATAGTTAGCACACTACTACCTCCTTGGCCGGTACAAGACATCCATACTAAGCTTAAGACTAATTTCCTAGACTTGAGGGAGTTAGGAGAAATGTTGGAAGAGATCGAGATCGACATTACAACATTAAAGGCTTTCGAAGATTTAGAGGATAGACTGAACAACAACAACAGGAGCATATGAAAGTCGATCTTCATATTCCAGGTAAAAATGTCCTCTTATGATGACTACTATAATAGTTTCAATGGATTATTTACCATTAATATACTGATTTATTAAATATTAACATAGTTTTTTATTGCTTACAGGTCCACTGAGAAGCACGTGAAAGGTGGGCTTTCACACACTCATCATGATAACTTTGTTTGATATTGTCTTTGTTCTGAGTTGTAAATATTTTGGTTTTCTAGAGATTAACGTAAACGATTCAAGCGATGAATTCATTTGCCTTTCAATTTGTTTTTTACTTTAAACGAATATGTATACTGTGAACCCCGTGTTATTCAAATCACATTTACTTGCTTTATTCTGTGGTCTTACTGTGAATATGTTCCCTATTTATTTCCTATTAAAACTGCCCCGGCAACATCAAACTACAATTACACCAAAAGTAAAGAATAAAATAGCTGAACAACACATTACCTTTAAATTAGCAAAAGAAAAAAACAGGGAATATATAGTCAGATACTTAATAAAGGTGATTAAAGCAGTTCACAAAAGTCTATGTATTTGGTGTTTCTGTGGTCCGTGTATAGCACGGGGTTTTACTAGTAACCACATAATCACAAGTATAAATCAGTCCCTTGACTAGCTAAATCAGTCCCTTAACTAGCCTTAGTCATGCGAAAAGTTACAATGGACCCCAATCTAGATGACTGCTAGACTTGATCTTGCCCTAACCCATAAGTATTATCATGACTCGCTAGCCTTGACCCGCTAGTTAATATTCCCGGACCCAATTAATAAAATTATCGGTTTTCTTAGGCTGATAATGTTGACTCACTGGCATGACATGTTCTCCTGCATAAACTCGTTTTAGTAAAAGCACTTGTTCACATTGATACACCCGTTTCACTTGCACATCATGCCATGGATATGTTGCAGTTGATATGTGCATCGGACTTGTATGAACAAAAACGAAAACAAGCCTTTGCATTGAATATCACTAAATCAATATTGCAAGGAAATCTCCTTCTTATTTTTGAGGTGGAATGCAATCCTCAAAACCAAAAATACAAAGTCCTAATCCAAGATGGAACTTCCTTCTAGTCCTTGTCCTGATTCTTTCTAAACTACATAAATAGCTAATTTCCATCATGCCATTTGGTCTTCGACATCTCTTTAAAACATTTTCCACCATTGGATCAATGATCTATGATGTTTCTACCATTAGATCAATAATCCTCACATCTTTTATCATTGGATCAATGATCTAAAGTGTCTCCACCATATGATCAACAACCCACATATTATTCATCATCGGATCAATGGTTCGTGGTGTTTCCACGGTTAGATCAATGACCCCTATGTTGTTTCATCATTGGATCAACAATCTGAGGTATTTCCACCATGTGATCGAGACCCACATACATTTCATCATTGGAGGAATAATCTATGGTGTTTCCACAGTTAGATTGATAACCCATGTAATTTTCATCATTGATATGTCGTGGTAGACGGCTTTGATTGCCACATAAATGCAAATTGAAATGAATTTAATCTTGGATTTACTAAATGGACATTGGTGAGTTGATTCATGATTCATAGCAAGTGTGATAAAGAATTCAGGTGGGCTGCCCTGGGAGGTCATAATGGACCGCCTAAGGCCCATGCCTTAAGTTTGTGGGCGAGTATTAGAGCGTACCCACATCGATCCATATGTCACGGATGTATTTGAAAATAGTCTCAAGATCATACATAAAGCCAAAAACACTATTTAAAAGCAACCCACAGGTCACAGATGTGGCCTAAGCAATTCACATGACAATTTTGCAATAGGCCATATGTATGCTCATAACAACCCACTATTTGAGACATTAACAGCCCATATCTAAGGCCAATTTAGGCCATTTAGTGATATGGTTTGGGCCAAATTTCATTTCTACTGAATAGGCCCAAAGTTCACTTTTATGAAGTGAGCTAAGACTACAATTTGCTTCTTAAATGGGTTCAGGCATTTTTTTAGACTTATTTACAGGTTGGGACCCTTTTAAGTAAACAACCTGTTCTGAGAATTGTACTAAAACTAGTTTCTAACTACATACAGACTAGTGTAGCAGTGGCCAAATTTCATTTCTACTGAATGGGTCAAGACCTAAGTTCACTTTTATGAAGTGGGTTAAGACCATAATTTGCTTCTTAAATGGGTTCAGGCGTTTTTTCAGACTCATTTACAGGTTGGGACCCTTTTAAGTAAACAACCTGTTCTGAGAATTGTACTAAAACTAGTTTCTAACTACATACAGACTAGTGTAGCAGTGGGTTAAAACCCTTTTAACTTCTCATCTGGGACTGGTTTCTTAGCTTATTTATAGTCCACATAGAGGATACTTTTGGGACGAAGTTGAACTTTTGGACTAAAATAAACCCCATTTATAATTGTTACTTCCTGTTCATTTTCGAACCCATTTACAGAAACCATTTCAGGCTGGGATTTCAACCCATCTAGAACCACTATTTGGATTTTGTTCTGCATCCATTTGCAGCCATTTTTCAGGCATTTTTAGCCAATATTTGGTTTGTCTCCTGAACCAATTAGAGCAATAGTCTTGACCGAATTTTCAACCCATTCTACAGAAACCAGTTTTGGGTTGGGTTTAAACCCATTTTTAGGGAAATAAATTAGGCTAGGTTTTTAACCCCTTTGCAATGCATATGTAGACCGTTTGTCTGGATCAGTTCATCCTGTTTGGTTGATGGAATTTAGATAGTTTCAGGTTGATTTTCAACCCAGTTAGATAAAAGTCTAGTTGAACATGAGTAGTCTCAACCCATTTGGAGAACAAGTCCGGGTTGAGTTCCAACCCATTTTAGAGAAACCAATGCTGGACTTGACCCCATCTCATGTCTCTCTTTAGGCAAGATTTTGACCTATTTTAGAGGCACATATTGGGCGGGGTTTTCAACCCATCTGCATTCCATATTTGGGTTGTTTGGGCCCATTTAGCGTCATTCTCGTGTTGTTCTCAATTTTGTGCTTAGATCAGGTTGGGCCGAGATCAGATTGTGCTGAGACTATACGGTGAAGAACTTGTTTGGCGACATTATAATAAGTTACTCTGCTAAGAATATGCCATACGGAACTCATTTGGTAACATCATAAAAGTTTTGCTCAAAGAAACAAAAGCAAGAGAATCGTAAGATTTACAGTGTGGGACCCACCTTTATTGTTTGTGACTTTCTATCATTGGCATACATGGGACCCACTCATAGAAGTTAAAACGTGGTATCCACCTTTAAAAATTAGGACATAGGGTGCATATTCATAGGAATTACAGTATGGGCCCACCTTTATAGGAATTATAATGTGAGATCACCTTCTTGTGAATATAAATATGGGACCCACCTTTAAAAATCACAACATGGTGCACACCTTTAGAAATTAGAACATATGGCCCATATTCATAGTATTTACAGTATGGGTCCACCTTTTCTGATGATGATCATGTGGCCTGCATTTAGGAATTACAAAGTAGAGCTGCATTTTTTGTGATTGTTGACATAGGACCTACCTTTAGAAATTACAATGTGGTGCCTGTCTTTAGAAATTAGAACGTGGCTACACATTCATAGGATTTACAATGTGACCCACCTTCATAGATTTTATAATGTAGGGTCATCCTTTTTGTTGATTGTAAACGGGACTAACCTTTAAAAGTTAGAACACGGGGCCATATTCATAGGATTCACATTGTTGGCCCACATTCATAGGATTTATAATGTGGCCCCACCTTTTGTGATTGTGACCATATGACCCACCTTTAAGAATTATAAAGTGGGGCCACTTTTCTATAATTGTGGACACGG
Source organism: Persea americana (assembly GCA_029852735.1). Taxonomy (NCBI): domain Eukaryota; kingdom Viridiplantae; phylum Streptophyta; class Magnoliopsida; order Laurales; family Lauraceae; genus Persea; species Persea americana. Next base: position 28,482,832 of record CM056814.1, read on the forward strand.
GACCCACCTTTAGAAATTACAACGTAATGCCCACCTTTTAGAAATTAGAATGTGGAACCCACATTCAAAGGATTTATAATGTGGTTCTACCATTATATGAATTATAATATGGGCTCACCTATTTTGATTGTGACCATGTGACTCACCTTTAGGAATTGCCAACTGGGGCAACCTTCTTCGAGATTAGGAACATAGGGGAACCTTTAGGATAAGTGAGATAATTTTGGAGTCTTTAAATGACCTTCATTAAAAGGCAAGAGATAAGTAGGAAAAAATTGTGTCAATAATTTGTTTCTTAAAAAAAATTAAGTTTTTTCGTTCCAACTTTCTTATGCCAACGGTTAAGATTTTAGAATTCCTTATGGTGAGATCAAAATTTGGAAGATTCATTTACACTTACCAAACATGTTTTTTGCAGCCTCATCTGATGGAACATGGGAACATCCTAATGGCACGCACATTGCCAAACGCACTCTTTGTTTACGTAGACTTGGACCTTTTTTTGTAGGTTTGTGAAAAAACATAGAAATTAAAAAAAATCTCTTTTTCTTTTTCTTTTCTTTTCATTTTAACAGAGATTCAAATTTTCTTTGATTAGAGGGCAGACACCTTGAATAAGGGTCTAGATCTCTATTTTAATGTTGGTCATGATCATTCCAAGCGGTTTATCATTTGGATGGTTGAGATGTCAAAGTTAGTGTGAAAACAGTGGAAAGGTCATCTTGGTAGGCTATTTATCCGTTTTAAGAGCAAAAGACGTAGAAAATAGAGATGCTAAACACTTAGATAGAACTTTATGGTAGGTTGTCCCTTTCTCATCAGAGACAAAAGTGCATGGAGAATTCTCTGAGTTTTGTGTGGGACCCAATCCATGAACAGCTGAGATGCCAAGTTTAGAGTGGCTCTTGATGTGGTCCCATCAAAAGAAACCATGCCCAACATTTAGATCATTGAACGGGCATTCTAGTTACTACAGGCGCCCAAAATAATCATCTTCCATTCAAATGTGTGAAGAGAGAGTCTGGATCATAGCATATCCTAGAACGCCACGTGTAATATCCCGATCCTACCCTAATCATGTTTAGTTTCTAATTAATCCTATAGATACCTAATGGACGTTTTGAATGTATTTGGGTTTGATTACATAGATTGGAAAGGGATTTGACCATTGACTACGTAGCATCATTACTTTTGGGGTATTTTGGTTTTATTGGGTTCCGCACGCGTGTTTTCTATTTTTTGAGGATTTTGGGTGCATTTCATAGTTCATGAGCCGCTCTTTAATTTTTGCATTTTAACCCAACTCATTTGAGCCCATTTAGACCCATTTATAAACCAAAAGCCTTAAACTATAAATTTCTATTAGATTTTAGATTTCTCTACAAATACCAGAACTTCATAAGTATAAAACCCTAGCTAAAACCATAAGCCCTAGCTCATCTTATTCATCTCCATCCCCATTAGCAAGAGACACCTAGGGATTCTTTCTCCATCATTTTCTTGCTTCCAAACATCAAATAGAGAGGTTTAAGAGTGTTTTCCTTCATCTTCTCCAGCAAACAACCCATCTTCTTCAAGCTCTCATCGTTTTCAAGCTTCCAACTATTTTCTTCTTCTTCACTCCTATTCCATAGGTAAGGAAATCTCTCCCAAATCACTTTCTCTTACTTCAAATCAATGATTAGAGGTTTCTATTAGTGAATGCATGTTGGTTTGCAGCTTTATTTCGTTTCACCATTATAGGAGCCTAGATTTTTGCTTAAAGCTTGGTATTGAGTGGGTACAGCTTGGATTTCTATAGATTCGAGTTGCAAACACCTGAGGCAAATAAACATTCATAAAATGTGCATGTTCTTTCTCTATTTTGATTCTTGGTATGAGTTTCATGCTAGATTACCCAATGTTATAGCTCATTTGTTGATTTGATTTCATTTGACCCTAGATTTGTATTGGATTTGGTAATAATTGATTTAGGGTTTGATTTGTGGTTAAGTATGCTATATGGATATTTTGGTGAGCTTAGAATGCTTCTACAATGCAGGTTTAATTAAGCTTGGGAAGGTGGAAAAGTATTTGAAAATGGGAAATGTTCAAATCAGGAGTTTCCTAGGCAAATCGGTCAGGTGTCAGCTAACTGAACCTGAGTTCAGTCAGGATAACAGCGGGACAAGAAAGTGTAGAAAATCAAAGTTCGGTTAATCGAACTGGACTTCGGTTGACCGACAGGTGACTAATAGTGCACCGAAATTTTGTCGGTTTATGTATCTGGAAGCCTATTTTACAACAGACTGACACACAGTCACGTATCGATTAACTGACATGTCACTCCTCGGTTAACATGACCGAACTGCCAAGGTGTCTTAGGTGGTTTTAGACCTAGTCTTGAACCTTAGCTTTGGAACCCTTGAACCTTAATTCATGCCTAATGGACCTGTTAGCTTAGTGGGTGTGCTGTGAGCTACCAGACACACATGGATACTCGCTTACATGCTTTCATGGACTTCTTTTACCCCAAACCAAAGGTGTTATTCTAAGGCAATTGGCATCCCAAATTATGTAACGCCAAGGGTTCTTTTGTAGCCCAATGACCTTGGAAGCCTTAAGACTACACATTGTTGGATGGTGAAGCCCACGAGTATCCTAAAACCTTAGAACCAGCTTGATGTTTATCCTTGATTCCATATGCTTCTTATGCATATATTTCATTTTCATTCTAGTACTCTCACATGCTATGTACATGCTTCTTGGATTCATTTGTTTAGCTCATGCACCTTGTTGCATTACGTGATATGTTCACTTATGCACTATGTACTTGTATATGTCCATAGACTATGTCATGTTACACACTTATGATTATGGTTATGTATGTGTCATTGTTTATTTCTTGTACACGCTTATGTTCATGCTTATGTTACACCCTGATATGCATTGTACACTCTATTCCTTGAGTCGGCACCACTTAGCTTCGACCCGAGCACAATCGGACCTGGCTGGGTGTGGGTTTACTACTTTTCATGGACCTCTGCAAATGGGATTTATGGTGGTTGACCGGTACCTTAGGTTTACGATGAAGTTTTCGGGCCCTATGCCTCCTAGTGGTACCTCATGTTGTGCTATGTTATGTTATGCTATGCTCATGCTCTCATGTGATATCATATTACATGCTTATGTGGGAGAATATAGCTCATGCGGTTGTGCCACTTAGATATATTATGTTTATATCTCTATCACTCTTGATTCTTACGTGTCATGTCTACTTGGGCATTAAATATGCCTAGATTTCCTTACTTGACTTCATATGATCTATCTTGACATTTATACTCATTTGATATGCATGTGATATTTTATGCTTGTCTACTTTGCTTGGCTTAGTATAATAGTGCTATACTTTGCGTTACAAGTGAGGACCACATCGACGCCATGGCCCCGGAGATCACGAAGGTTGAAGAGGAGATTCCTCAACAACTAACGGAGTGGGCCTCTGGAGATGTCTTTTAGACATCCTGTTGTTAAGTGGTCATACGTCACATTTACCCATGACCGTGACTTGGATGGTGACAGGATTTAGACTTGATTTAAATGTTTTATTTGGAAACTGTAACCTTTAATTAATACTTTGATTCCATTATTCTTTTCTCATCTTTCTTACTTCCTAAACTTTGAAATTTGAACTCTTAAATATACTCATCTTTCTTACTTCCTTAACTTTGAAATTTGAACTCTTAAATATACTCATGGACTAGATTATGCTCTTATATCATGATTTAATATGTGATGGATGGTTATCATGGTTCAGTGCTTATAATGGAAACAAATAGGTTAAGAAAATCTTAATCTCACACGTGATATCCTGTGGGAAATCCGTTCGTGGAACCCAATTGTGCATCGAGTTGGTTTGGATTTCCATGCAGGAATACGTCGCGCTTTGAAATGGGTGTAATCTCGGGCTCAAGGCATGGCACCACGTGTGCATCTATGCCAGGTCAATAATTGGATCCTCGGTCACAACACAACTCAGCCCATTCATAGGATTCCCTTAAAATAAAGTATTTTTCAAAAGGGGGTTTTCATTAAAAAAAAATGAGAAAAAACCCCAAACATATTGCCACCTCCAAACCCTTCATTTATTATCTTCCTCTACAAAATCGCCTAGTGTTTGCACTGGTGATGCATGTTCTGCTATGTAATTTTCTTGGAAACCCCAAGCCATGGTGAAGAATAGGTCTTCACTGCTCAAAGAGGATGATAAGGGGATAAAATCTCAAATGGGAGATTGCACCAAAAAGAGGGATTTTGATGGATAATTCGGTTCATCTATATTTTTATTGCTAATTTCATTAAATACATATTCTCAAGGACCTAACTGACAAAAACCCAATAGTTACATCCATTCCCCACGAACTACTCAACAACTCCAATAAGCTACCTACATGGGACACCTCACATGGCCACCTCACTTTCATTCAAAATAACCAAGTCAAAAGTAACACATAAACAACCAAACCATAACAACAACTACTACTATTCAGGACCCTTTATGGTACCCACATTTACCTGGTTTGATGACTTGCATGGCATGTATGTGAGGTGGGGCAGAAGAAAAATGATATGTATCATCCCTCCCCCTTGGATGAACCTTGTCCACAAGGTTCCATAAGCAAAACTTCTGCCTCTTAGAGATTGTAAATGATTGTGCATGTACCCTACTCTTTCATGGAATTGAGCTGTAACAGGTTCACCTGAATAGGGAGACCATCCCACTATAGTTTCCACATTTTTGTTCCAATCTACTTTTGATGACTAGATCATCTTGTTCCATGTTGTTTCATTTCTCTTATAGTCAAGCATGTGGATTACAATATCTTCCTTACAAGTGCTCCTTAAATATGTAGCATAGCAATTCAATGCTCTGTGTAGGGCTTTTCCCACCTTTCCCATGACAATAAGAGAACACAAATAGAACTGCTTCAAGTCTCATGGTTCTTGTCTTGAAACTATTTCCATATTTTCCAATAGTATTTGCTTCCTTTCATTTAACAGAATACTCAAGAGACATGCTGTAAGGACCCGACCTCATAACCCTAGGGTTAGCACTAGTAATTCTATGCGTAGGTTTTATAAGTGGGTATTAGAGGTCATTTGTGCTGTTTCTGTGTTAGAATAGCCTTTGTTTGACTTTGGTATGTTTTGAGAGCCCCTTTGTCTAGTTTGACCTCTCTTTGGAACTTGTCTGTGATTTCGAGTGAGACTTAGACAGTATTCCTAAATTATGACAAAATTTTATTCTGTTCGAAACTATCATTGCGGACAACTTTTGTATTCAACTCGAATCAATTTGAGACCCTGAAACCCTTTCAATCGACCATTTCCGTCATAAATTGATAGGCTTTGACCAGACAGTTGACTTTCTCGTTGGAATCCTTAATTGAGTGACTCTTGAGCTGAAAATCTAGATCTTGACCTACCTAACAACTTTTGTGTTCAGCCCGAATTCATCCGAGGCCCAGAAAGCCCAATTTGACCCCTGACACACTTTTCGAGACAAGTAAAGCAATTTGGAAAATGACAAATTCTGTCCCCGATCTCAGAAAATTATGATTATTGGCTTGTTGGAAATCCTTTCCCTAGACCTGCAATTCTTCTTCTTTGACCTGATCAGTCCGAGATCCCGATGACCTTTGTTAACTCGCTCCAAGTTCGGCTAAGATGATGGCAAACTCACACATAGGTCCTTGTGCAAAATATCCTACCTGCCACCACCTACCACATTGAATGCCACTTACCACCACTACTTACCTTTACAACTCTCATTCCCAGCTCATATGAAACCGGCCACTGTAACAAGAGAGCTTTCTCTGTTTTCTCTTTTCCTTTCTCCTCTTCTATCCTTCCATGGCTTGTTGGAGAACATCTTCTTGGAGGCTTTTCTTGCCTGATCCAGCCCGGCTAATCAACCCCCCGTTGTCTTCTTCGTGGCATACTCCGTTTTGGTACAAATCCGACAGTGGCAGCCCCCTCATGCAACCACCTTCTTCTTCCTTTATCTTCAAAGAAGTAGGCCCTCTTTCTCCTTGGCGAGAACCCACCTTCTTCACCTTTGGATTTTCTGTTTTGGAGTGGGTTTTGACTCAGTGATTGGATTTTCTTGTTAGGTTGGATTTTTGGGGTTTTGTTTAGAAGAGAAAGCTCTTGGTTGGAGCTTGGATTGACAGTGGGTTAGGGGTGTGATCCATTCTTGGTTTTGAGGCAAGTATTTAATTTAAATTGCATGTTATGTATGGTTAGTCTTGATTTGATTTGATCATGAAATGTTAATCCGATTTAAGGAAAAGAAAATCAGTTTTTTTAACCCCATTCCATGGTTGGATTAGTATTAGGAAATCGAATTTTAATGGTGAAGATTAAATCCGGTTTTGTCCGAGAGGATTTATCCCTTAAATTCTATGGAACCAGAATGGTCTGCATTTAGGACAGCACGTGGACCTCCCTTGCTGTGAACCTTGCCTGAGGAAACCCCCACCCATGGGGCCCATAGTGGGGCCCCAGCCTCATGAAATCCAAACCAGTAGGGTGTTGATACCAAAACTGTCACTTTGCCTCATCAACATCAAAAGCTATATGGAGCCGCATCCTACTACAAACAGGCAAAGCTGCTTCAAGCATCAGATCTTGGCAAAACCAAACAAAAACTACAAGATCTTTCAAAGTAGCCAAAAGAAGGGTACAGATGAAGTTTCGGGTCATTTCGACACTATTTGGCCTAACTTCAATCCTCTAACAGCTGAGCCGGAGCTCCCGACGGCGACTGTCGCGACCCCGAACCGGGGCCCGGGACCGCGACGGGGTGGTGTGGTTAATGAACCACCCCTTGAGGATAATTATTACATTTCTTTAATTTCCCACAGGTTTCCGCGGTGAGGATTCCACATACACTCATAGAACATTTATATTGGTGCGGAAGCGTGTAGCAAATCAAGCTCTTAATCCATTCCCATAATATGAGACTGATAATAAACAAGTATGACATGATGTCAGAGTGAGCAATGATCTCATTAGCATTCCCAAAATATAAAGTTAAAGTTTAAACAAAAGAACAAGTTAATTAACATTCCCCAAAAATAATGGCCAACAAAGGCCAGTACAACCAAAGTATAAATCAATGACATCCCAAAATGTTCGCAGCTCAAAGCTCAACCCAATGTCTACATGACATTGTCAGCTTGCCATTCTACTAAACGTTGCGGTTCATCGACCGCCTCCTCTGGCTCCTCCTCAAGGGCAAAGACGGGAGCTGGACCTGAGTACCACAAAAATGGGTCAAACACGACGGTCTGGCAGGTGGGTGAATAGATATACCAAGAAAGAAATCAAAGCATATCATAGACATAACGAAAACTGTCATAAAACAGGATGCATAGTTCATTTAAAGTACAGATGCAATATAAATCATGCGGGGTATTCAAGGTACAGGAACTGACTAGATGGCAACCACACTAAAGCTAAATCCTCTCCATCACTAAGGTGATGAGAGCACAATCAGTGCGTTGGGCTCGAGCACACGAAGTGACGAGAACCAACATTATATACAGATACATATACATATAACTAGGCAAGACCACGGCCGCGGAACCGGGTAACGGGACAGAACGGGATCCAAGTTGCAACTGGCGGGAGCACAGGGAGAGACCCAAGTCAGTTGATCAGACTGACAAGGATGTCCAAGCTTAGTGGTGCCGACTCTTAGGTTACATGAGAAATCAAAACATATACAAAACTATATCAATATAAAACATACGGGCAGGCGGGCAAGGTGCTCGAAGGCACACATTTCATATCATTATCGGTTCATGAATACACGGGGCTGGCAAGACATATCGGGTGTACAAATCAGAATTTGAGATAAAACTAGTAGGATCGGGTAATTATACATATAAACTGAATAAAACAATGCAATGAATCCTTATGTCATTAGGGACTATGTATTGGGGCATCCATATTCAAACGACCTGTATAAGGATCTTGTATGTCTAAATTACCCTTAGTATGGTACTCAAATGATAGAGGACATACTAAGTTTCCTTATGCACGTTGATGAATCTAAAGGTCTCAATACCTTTTCCGAAATGGTGTTTCTTTCTATGTCAATCTCCTTATGTCATCCCCTGGGTCTTTCCAAGGTGGTAGGGCATCAGAAAAACCCATCCAACCCTTTAAATACCATAACTGAAACCAATAGGAAAGACTCAGGAATTCTGGGTTAAACTCGGTCACCTGTCGGTCAGTTGGCGGTTAGCCGCCGAGGTGATCGGCGGTTAGCCGCTGGCTGACCGCGGTTCACCCTGCTAAGAAGTAGCATTCTGTGTTTCTAACCGCGCCCCTCGGCTACCTAGCGGTCACTGGGGTTTTCGATTGGCGGTTAGCCGCTAGCTGACCGCGCGGCTGACCGCGGTTCGCCTGTCAAAATGCAGCATTCTGTGTTTCTAACCGCATCTGGGTCGGCTAGCCGCCGGTCACCTGTCAGCTAGCCGCCAAGGTGACCGCCCGCTGACCGCCCAGCTGCGGGAACTACACATCAGGTGCAGATTTCTGTGCTTTCTTTCCCAAACTATTTCACCTCAACTCCAACCCTTTCCTAACATGAAATGGGTCTATTCCCTTCCATTTAACATTCAATACTCTTCACCAACTACCATCCCATCAATGCATTTGTTCTCCTACCAATGCCAATCTCATTCAATGCAAGTACAAATACCATTTAAGAAGTTTATAATGACCAAAATAACTTTCATGAATGCATGCATATATTCTCATAAAACTAACTAAGAGAAAACCATGACCATAAATACATTTCCAAAAGCATTGTGAGACATAATGAACCAAATGACATATGAATAGTAAAAATCCACATTTTCAACAAAATAAGAACTTATTCAAATCGAATCCATTCATCCACTTGCCTTGGTCTCCAAAGTATGCTAATCAAGCTCTAATCACTCTATCAAGCTCAAAATCTACAATCTACACAAAAATCCCCAAATACAAACATTACAACCCTAGAATGTCAAAATCAAGAAATAGATGGAGATAACTTCCAATAATCAAGGTGAAGCACCTCCTAGGCTAGATGAATACACGATCAAGAGATGAGAAGAAGAACTTACATGGAAAGTCCTCTAATGGCAAGAGCTTGCTCAAAGGATAGCTTGGAATGGGAGGCTCTCTCTACGAATGGTATCAAGACGAAGCTCTCATGGAGGGGAAGAAGACTACAACCTCCATTTTGCCTTTAGCAATAGATTTGAGAGAGATTGAGAGATGGAGGAGCAAGGAGCAAGAAGAAGAAGAAGAACCTAGGGCTGGGCTGGAACCTTCCTTTTTCTCAAGAAGTTGCAAGAAGAGGAGGAGAAGAAAAAGACTCCTCCTTATATAGAAATCTGAATGGGTCCCACAACTTAAAAGTCCAAAATGGGCTAAAACATCGTTCTACTGGCTTCGGACGGATTCGACGAAGAAGGAAGAATTGATCGTCGAAATTTCTACTTTCCAAAAAGTATATATTTTACGGGTTACGAAGACATTGAAATTAGTGTCCAGATTTTGTGTAAAAAGACTGTTTTACCCCTATCAATGGCAAAGTAGGGTTTAGAGGTCTCGAATGGAAACGGAGCAAATATGAAAGTTGTCGGGAATCATAAAATACATTAAATGGAGTAAATTACCGATTTCCAGAATAATAACTAAATCCCAAAACTAATCGAGACACAATAAAAAGGAACCCCCAAAGGGCCCCACTAGATCAAAAGAGTTCCCAAAATTATTCAAAGCTATAAAAAGCTATTCTAATCCAGATTTAACCAATTTCACTAATCTCACTTATAGCTCAAACACGTCTTAATTAACACTAATCGGAAACTCTCGGGGCGGGGTCTTACATCCTCCACCCCTTAGGGCATTTGGTCCACCAAATGAAATAAAATAACTAACCTCGGGTAGTAGATGCGGATACTTCTTCTGAACTTGATCCCGTAATTCCCACGTTGCCTCTTCCGGTCCATGATTTTCCCAAAGCACTTTCACCCATTGAATAGTCCTTGTCCTCAATTCTTGTTCCTTCGTATCGATGATCTGAATAGGCTTCTCGACATAGGTGGCATCTTCTCTGATCTCTAATGGTTCATGACGGAGTACATGCGATGGGTCGGGGACGTACTTTTTCAACATAGACACATGGAACACATTGTGTACGCCGGAAAGCTCAGGTGGTAAGGCTAATCTATAAGCCACGTCACCTATCTTGCTCACGATATCATAGGGTCCAATGTATCTCCGAGATAATTTGCCTCTCTGTCCGAATCTCAAAGTTCCTCTAGTAGGGGACACCTTCAAGAAAACCTTATCTCCTCCATTAAAATGTAAGTCCCTTCGATGAGAGTCTGCATAACTCTTCTGTCTACTCCGGGCTACTTTCAGACGTTCTTGGATCAACTTGACTTTGTCACTGGTTTCACTCACCATAGTCGGTCCATGAAAACTGCGAATACCCACTTCTTCCCAACAAACTGGAGTTCTACACCTCCTGCCATACAATGCCTCAAAAGGCGCCATCCCAATGCTCGAATGATAACTGTTGTTGTAGGCGAATTCGAAAAGCGGTAGGGTCTCATCCCATTGAGTCTTGAAAATCTAGTACACACGCTCGAAGCATATCTTCAAGGGTCTGAATTGTTCTTTCCGACTGACCATCTGTTTGTGGGTGATACGCTGTGCTGAACTGAAGCTTCGTTCCCATAGACTCATGCAAAGTCTTCCAGAATCTCGAGACGAATCTGCTATCTCTGTCTGAAGTAATGGATACTGGCTGCCCATGACGGCTGACGATCTCGTTGACAAACAACTCTGCGAGAGGTAACATATGCATTTTTTCTCCGGTCTTCATAGGAATAAAATGAGCTGATTTGGTAAGACGGTCCACAATGACCCATATGGCATTATTCCCTTTTCTGGTCCTTGGCAATCCCGAGATGAAATCCATGGTGATATGTTCCCACTTCCACTCTGGGATCTCTAATGGCTGCAACAATCCTGGAGGTCTCTGATGCTCTGCCTTCACCAACTGACACGTCATACATCATGAAACGAAAGCTGCTATTTCCCTCTTCATGTTGTTCCACCAAAATCTGCCCTTCAAGTTCTGATACATCTTCGTGCTACCTGGATGCATAGAGTACTTCGTACTGTGCGCCTCTGTCATAATATCGTTCTTCAAATCTTCAATGTTGGGCACGCATAGACGATCACGATAGAATAAGACTCCATCCACAATACGAAAATCAGGACGTTCTGCTATATGCTCTGAAATCTTGGCCAACTCTGGATCTTGCAATTGGTCGTCCTTGATCTTCCGAATGAACGAGGGTTCAGACACTGACATGTTGGCTAACATCACTCCCTCGCTGAGGGGCTGAAAATCTACCCCCAACTCTTCAAATTGCTGAAAGAAGCACGTAACTCTTAGGCTTGCCACACTTGCTGACTTCCTACTCAAGGCATCGGCTACTACATTTGCCTTTCCCGGGTGGTACTTGATCGGAAAATCATAATCTTTGATGTATTCCATCCATCTTCTTTGTCTCATATTCAGCTCCTTCTGAGAGAACAAATACTGCAAGCTGCGGTGATCGGAGTGGACTTCGAATTTCTCTCCGTAGAGGTAATGTCTCCACATCTTTAGTGCAAAAACGACCGCTGCTAACTCCAGGTCATGCGTTGCATAGTTCTTCTCGTGGTCCTTCAACTGACGGGATCCATACGCAACGACTTTTCTATCTTGCATCAACACGCAACCGAGTCCTATATTCGACGCATCTGTAAAAATGGTGTAACCTCCGCTCCCGGATGGTAAAGTGAGGACGGGTGCTGATGTTAATCTCTTCTGCAACTCTTGGAAGCTGGCCTTGCATTGGTCTGTCCACACATAAGGTGCATTCTTCTTGGTCAACTTTGTCAAGGAAGCTGCAATCGACGAAAATCCTTGCACAAATCTTCGATAGTAACCCGACAATCCAAGAAAACTTCTGATTTCTGACGCGTTCTTCAGTCTTTCCCACTTCACAACTGCATCTATCTTGGCTGAGTCCACTGATAATCCTTCTTTGGAAATGATATGACCTAAAAATGCGACTTCTTCAAGCCAAAAATCGCACTTAGTGAGCTTCGCATACAATTGATTGTCTCTTAGGAGTTGCAATGCTATCCTCAAATGCTCTTCATGCTCCTCTCTAGACTTAGAGTACACCAAAATGTCATCAATAAACACCACTGTGAATTGGTCTAAGTACTCAGCAAATATTTTGTTCATCAAAGCCATGAATACTGCTGGTGCATTCGTCAGTCCAAATGGCATCACTAGAAACTCATAGTGTCCATATCTCGTCCGGAACGCCGTCTTCGATACATCTGAATCTCTAACTCTCAGCTGATGGTAACCGGATCTTAGATCGATCTTCGAAAAGTAAGCAGCACCTTGTAATTGATCAAACAATTCGTCTATCCTTGGCAATGGATACTTGTTCTTGATGGTAGCTTGGTTCAATTTCCGGTAATCAATACACATTCTCATGGAACCGTCTTTCTTCTTGACGAATAAAACTGGAGCTCCCCAAGGTGAGACGCTCGGTCTAATAAAACCTTTATCCAACAATTCTTGTAACTGGATCTTCAACTCTCCTAATTCAGCTGGAGCCATTCTGTATGGTGCAATAGATATCGGAGCGGTCCCTGGTAACAACTCGATGGTGAAGTCAATCTCCCTAACAGGTGGTAAACCTGGGATTTCTTCTGGAAAAATGTCTGGGAATTCGCAAACAATTGGGATCTCCTCCACCCCTTGGGACCGTTTATCCTCCGTGATAAACGCTAAATAGCATTCACATCCACTTCTCACTAGTCTGTCAGCCTTCAATGCTGAGACGAATCTTGGACAAGAATTTCTCCTCTCCCCATGGAACAAAACTCCTGCTGGGGTCTCCTCTAATTTGAACGTGAGGGTCTTATGGAAACAGTCCATCGTAGCATGGTACCCTGCTAACCAATCCATTCCTAGAATGACATCGAAATCAAACATCTCCAACAAAATGAGATTCGCCGGTAACACCACATCTCCTATCTTAATAGCACATCTAGGATAATACTTCCTACACACAACTTGTTTGCCTACGGGAGTGGACACTGTCAACACATACTCAAGTTCTCTAGCAGGCATATCAATCAACTTAGAAAATTTTGGAGACAAGAAGGAGTGCGTAGAGCCAGGGTCAAACAAAATCTTAGCTTCAAATCCACAAACTAGGAGTGTACCTTCCACCACGTTATCTGCTGCCTCTGCATCAGCTTGGTTAATTGCATAGACTTGTCCTCGCTGTTGAGGCCTGTTCTGAGCTTGTTGCTGCCTTCCTTGCTGTGCATTCCTATTCTGCTGAGGACGCTGATTCTGATTCTGTCCTTGATGACGAGCTTGCTGCTGTTGTGGAGGTCTGTACTGTTGTTGCGGAGCCTGTTGCTGGAGTGGCCTGGGCTGGTTCTGTACAGCTAATGCATTCTGAGGTGGTGCCTGGCGCTGTGTTCCTTGTTGTTGCTGATGCTGTCTGTTGTTACCTTGTCCAGCTTGTCTTGGGCAGTCCTTGAGCTGGTGTGCCATGGATCCACATCTGAAACATGCTCCCGTAATAGTACGGCATTGAGCACTCTCGTGGTTCTTACCACAATGAACGCAAACTAGAGCATTCTGCACGTTTTGTTCTTGCCTCTGTCGCTTGTTCTGATGGTTCCTTGGTGGGTGATTCTGTTGGTGAGCTGGTGCCTTTCCTTGGATCTTGAGGATCTTGTTGTTCAGGTTTTCGAATTTATAGGCTCTCCTCACAGCCTCTTCAAAAGTGGCAGGTGCTACAACACCCGTGGCATCCCTTTCAATGATCGGATTAAGTCCTTCAAGGAACTTTGCTATCTTCTTCTCCACGGTGTCAATTAACTCGAGGGCATATCGAGACAACCTCTCGAACTTCGTGAGGTACTCTTGCACGGTCGTGTTACCTTGTACGAGCTGCTGGAATTCAATGGCCTTTTGCCTCTTCACGTCTGTCGGTACAAACTTATCACTGAATTGTCTCTTGAAACTTGTCCAAGCCTCTGCGTCTGCTATGGTCCTATACTCAGCCTTGATCGTTTTCCACCATATATCCGCTAGGCCTGTGAACATGGAAGCGGTGAGTTGCACTTGCTGTCTACCGGTACATCTAAATATCTCAAAGATGTTCTCTGTATGCTCCAACCAGTCATCTGCAGCTAATGGGTCCTCATGCCCAGTGAATTCCTTGGGACCTCTCTTCCTAAACTTTTCATACAACGCGTTGGGATCCTGTTCCCTATTGTTGATGACAATTTGAGTGCCTAGAGGTTGCGCTGGTGCCGGTTCAGGTCTCCTTTCTAACACTTCTAACAACTGCCTTTGCATCGTAGCCATCTCTCTAGCATGCTCTTCATCCTTTCTGGCCATTTGTTCTTGCATTCTGGCTTGATTTTCATTGGCTTGACGTTGCTGGTCAAGCATGGCTTGCATCATCTGTTGAAATTGATTCTGCATGTTGGGATCCGGAACACCGTTTCCTAGTGGCCCGGTGTGTTCACTATTGCTTGCGGTGGGATTGTCGGTTACGGGTCTTTTTCGAGGTGGCATATCACTGTAAAACAAATTGTTAGCACATAAAGTCATATAAGGGTTACACATTGCTCACACGAGTCTAACTAACGAAAAGTCTAACAAAAAGTCTAACGGATCCTCGCCACGTCCTTAGGATTTCTAGTTTCTTTTAATTGCCCGAAACACGTCTCGCTCTGATACCAGTCTGTCGCGACCCCGAACCGGGGCCCGGGACCGCGACAGGGTGGTGTGGTTAATGACCCAACCCTTGAGGATAATTATTACATTTCTTTAATTTCCCACAGGTTTCCGCGGTGAGGATTCCACATACACTCATAGAACATTTATATTGGTGCGGAAGCGTGTAGCAAATCAAGCTCTTAATCCATTCCCATAATATGAGACTGATAATAAACAAGTATGACATGATGTCAGAGTGAGCAATGATCTCATTAGCATTCCCAAAATATAAAGTTAAAGTTTAAACAAAAGAACAAGTTAATTAACATTCCCAAAAAATAATGGCCAACAAAGGCCAGTACAACCAAAGTATAAATCAATGACATCCCAAAATGTTCGCAGCTCAAAGCTCAACCCAATGTCTACATGACATTGTCAGCTTGCCATTCTACTAAACGTTGCGTTTCATCGACCGCCTCCTCTGGCTCCTCCTCAAGGGCAAAGACGGGAGCTGGACCTGAGTACCACAAAAATGGGTCAGACACGACGGTCTGGCAGGTGGGTGAATAGATATACCAAGAAAGAAATCAAAGCATATCATAGACATAACGAAAACTGTCATAAAACAGGATGCATAGTTCATTTAAAGTACAGATGCAATATAAATCATGCGGGGTACTCAAGGTACAGGAACTGACTAGATGGCAACCACACTAAAGCTAAATCCTCTCCATCACTAAGGTGATGAGAGCACAATCAGTGCGTTGGGCTCGAGCACACGAAGTGACGAGAACCAACATTATATACAGATACATATACATATAACTAGGCAAGACCACGGCCGCGGAACCGGGTAACGGAACAGAACGGGATCCAAGTTGCAACTGGCGGGAGCACAGGGAGAGACCTAAGTCAGTTGATCAGACTGACAAGGATGTCCAAGCTTAGTGGTGCCGACTCTTAGGTTACATGAGAAATCAAAACATATACAAAACTATATCAATATAAAACATACGGGCAGGCGGGCAAGGTGCTCGAAGGCACACATTTCATATCATTATCGGTTCATGAATACACGGGGCTGGCAAGACATATCGGGTGTACAAATCAGAATTTGAGATAAAACTAGTAGGATCGGGTAATTATACATATAAACTGAATAAAACAATGCAATGAATCCTTATGTCATTAGGGACTATGTATTGGGGCATCCATATTCAAACGACCTGTATAAGGATCTTGTATGTCTAAATTACCCTTAGTATGGTACTCAAATGATAGAGGACATACTAAGTTTCCGTATGCACGTTGATGAATCTAAAGGTCTCAATACCTTTTCCGAAATGGTGTTTCTTTCTATGTCAATCTCCTTATGTCATCCCCTGGGTCTTTCCAAGGTGGTAGGGCATCAGAAAAACCCATCCAACCCTTTAAATACCATAACTGAAACCAATAGGAAAGACTCAGGAATTCTGGGTTAAAGTCGGTCACCTGTCGGTCAGTTGGCGGTTAGCCGCCGAGGTGATCGGCGGTTAGCCGCTGGCTGACCGCGGTTCACCCTGCCAAGAAGTAGCATTCTGTGTTTCTAACCGCGCCCCTCGGCTACCTAGCGGTCACTGGGGTTTTCGATTGGCGGTTAGCCGCTAGCTGACCGCGCGGCTGACCGCGGTTCGCCTGTCAAAATGCAGCATTCTGTGTTTCTAACCGCATCTGGGTCGGCTAGCCGCCGGTCACCTGTCAGCTAGCCGCCAAGGTGACCGCCCGCTGACCGCCCAGCTGCGGGAACTACACATCAGGTGCAGATTTCTGTGCTTTCTTTCCCAAACTATTTCACCTCAACTCCAACCCTTTCCTAACATGAAATGGGTCTATTCCCTTCCATTTAACATTCAATACTCTTCACCAACTACCATCCCATCAATGCATTTGTTCTCCTACCAATGCCAATCTCATTCAATGCAAGTACAAATACCATTTAAGAAGTTTATAATGACCAAAATAACTTTCATGAATGCATGCATATATTCTCATAAAACTAACTAAGAGAAAACCATGACCATAAATACATTTCCAAAAGCATTGTGAGACATAATGAACCAAATGACATATGAATAGTAAAAATCCACATTTTCAACAAAATAAGAACTCATTCAAATCGAATCCATTCACCCACTTGCCTTGGTCTCCAAAGTATGCTAATCAAGCTCTAATCACTCTATCAAGCTCAAAATCTACAATCTACACAAAAATCCCCAAATACAAACATTACAACCCTAGAATGTCAAAATCAAGAAATAGATGGAGATAACTTCCAATAATCAAGGTGAAGCACCTCCTAGGCTAGATGAATACACGATCAAGAGATGAGAAGAAGAACTTACATGGAAAGTCCTCTAATGGCAAGAGCTTGCTCAAAGGATAGCTTGGAATGGGAGGCTCTCTCTACGAATGGTATCAAGACGAAGCTCTCATGGAGGGGAAGAAGACTACAACCTCCATTTTGCCTTTAGCAATAGATTTGAGAGAGATTGAGAGATGGAGGAGCAAGGAGCAAGAAGAAGAAGAAGAACCTAGGGCTGGGCTGGAACCTTCCTTTTTCTCAAGAAGTTGCAAGAAGAGGAGGAGAAGAAAAAGACTCCTCCTTATATAGAAATCTGAATGGGTCCCACAACTTAAAAGTCCAAAATGGGCTAAAACATCGTTCTACTGGCTTCGGACGGATTCGACGAAGAAGGAAGAATTGATCGTCGAAATTTCTACTTTCCAAAAAGTATATATTTTACGGGTTTCGAAGACATTGAAATTAGTGTCCAGATTTTGTGTAAAAAGACTGTTTTACCCCTATCAGTGGCAAAGTAGGGTTTAGAGGTCTCGAATGGAAACGGAGCAAATATGAAAGTTGTCGGGAATCATAAAATACATTAAATGGAGTAAATTACCGATTTCCAGAATAATAACTAAATCCCAAAACTAATCGAGACACAATAAAAAGGAACCCCCAAAGGGCCCCACTAGATCAAAAGAGTTCCCAAAATTATTCAAAGCTATAAAAAGCTATTCTAATCCAGATTTAACCAATTTCACTAATCTCACTTATAGCTCAAACACGTCTTAATTAACACTAATCGGAAACTCTCGGGGCGGGGTCTTACATCCTCCACCCCTTAGGGCATTTGGTCCACCAAATGAAATAAAATAACTAACCTCGGGTAGTAGATGCGGATACTTCTTCTGAACTTGATCCCGTAATTCCCACGTTGCCTCTTCCGGTCCATGATTTTCCCAAAGCACTTTCACCCATTGAATAGTCCTTGTCCTCAATTCTTGTTCCTTCGTATCGATGATCTGAATAGGCTTCTCGACATAGGTGGCATCTTCTCTGATCTCTAATGGTTCATGACGGAGTACATGCGACGGGTCGGGGACGTACTTTTTCAACATAGACACATGGAACACATTGTGTACGCCGGAAAGCTCAGGTGGTAAGGCTAATCTATAAGCCACGTCACCTATCTTGCTCACGATATCATAGGGTCCAATGTATCTCCGAGATAATTTGCCTCTCTGTCCGAATCTCAAAGTTCCTCTAGTAGGGGACACCTTCAAGAAAACCTTATCTCCTCCATTAAAATGTAAGTCCCTTCGATGAGAGTCTGCATAACTCTTCTGTCTACTCCGGGCTACTTTCAGACGTTCTTGGATCAACTTGACTTTGTCACTGGTTTCACTCACCATAGTCGGTCCATGAAAACTGCGAATACCCACTTCTTCCCAACAAACTGGAGTTCTACACCTCCTGCCATACAATGCCTCAAAAGGCGCCATCCCAATGCTCGAATGATAACTGTTGTTGTAGGCGAATTCGAAAAGCGGTAGGGTCTCATCCCATTGAGTCTTGAAAATCTAGTACACACGCTCGAAGCATATCTTCAAGGGTCTGAATTGTTCTTTCCGACTGACCATCTGTTTGTGGGTGATACGCTGTGCTGAACTGAAGCTTCGTTCCCATAGACTCATGCAAAGTCTTCCAGAATCTCGAGACGAATCTGCTATCTCTGTCTGAAGTAATGGATACTGGCTGCCCATGACGGCTGACGATCTCGTTGACAAACAACTCTGCGAGAGGTAACATATGCATTTTTTCTCCGGTCTTCATAGGAATAAAATGAGCTGATTTGGTAAGACGGTCCACAATGACCCATATGGCATTATTCCCTTTTCTGGTCCTTGGCAATCCCGAGATGAAATCCATGGTGATATGTTCCCACTTCCACTCTGGGATCTCTAATGGCTGCAACAATCCTGGAGGTCTCTGATGCTCTGCCTTCACCAACTGACACGTCATACATCATGAAACGAAAGCTGCTATTTCCCTCTTCATGTTGTTCCACCAAAATCTGCCCTTCAAGTTCTGATACATCTTCGTGCTACCTGGATGCATAGAGTACTTCGTACTGTGCGCCTCTGTCATAATATCGTTCTTCAAATCTTCAATGTTGGGCACGCATAGACGATCACGATAGAATAAGACTCCATCCACAATACGAAAATCAGGACGTTCTGCTATATGCTCTGAAATCTTGGCCAACTCTGGATCTTGCAATTGGTCGTCCTTGATCTTCCGAATGAACGAGGGTTCAGACACTGACATGTTGGCTAACATCACTCCCTCGCTGAGGGGCTGAAAATCGACCCCCAACTCTTCAAATTGCTGAAAGAAGCACGTAACTCTTAGGCTTGCCACACTTGCTGACTTCCTACTCAAGGCATCGGCTACTACATTTGCCTTTCCCGGGTGGTACTTGATCGGAAAATCATAATCTTTGATGTATTCCATCCATCTTCTTTGTCTCATATTCAGCTCCTTCTGAGAGAACAAATACTGCAAGCTGCGGTGATCGGAGTGGACTTCGAATTTCTCTCCGTAGAGGTAATGTCTCCACATCTTTAGTGCAAAAACGACCGCTGCTAACTCCAGGTCATGCGTTGCATAGTTCTTCTCGTGGTCCTTCAACTGACGGGATCCATACGCAACGACTTTTCTATCTTGCATCAACACGCAACCGAGTCCTATATTCGACGCATCTGTAAAAATGGTGTAACCTCCGCTCCCGGATGGTAAAGTGAGGACGGGTGCTGATGTTAATCTCTTCTGCAACTCTTGGAAGCTGGCCTTGCATTGGTCTGTCCACACATAAGGTGCATTCTTCTTGGTCAACTTTGTCAAGGAAGCTGCAATCGACGAAAATCCTTGCACAAATCTTCGATAGTAACCCGCCAATCCAAGAAAACTTCTGATTTCTGACGCGTTCTTCAGTCTTTCCCACTTCACAACTGCATCTATCTTGGCTGAGTCCACTGATAATCCTTCTTTGGAAATGATATGACCTAAAAATGCGACTTCTTCAAGCCAAAAATCGCACTTAGTGAGCTTCGCATACAATTGATTGTCTCTTAGGAGTTGCAATGCTATCCTCAAATGCTCTTCATGCTCCTCTCTAGACTTAGAGTACACCAAAATGTCATCAATAAACACCACTGTGAATTGGTCTAAGTACTCAGCAAATATTTTGTTCATCAAAGCCATGAATACTGCTGGTGCATTCGTCAGTCCAAATGGCATCACTAGAAACTCATAGTGTCCATATCTCGTCCGGAACGCCGTCTTCGATACATCTGAATCTCTAACTCTCAGCTGATGGTAACCGGATCTTAGATCGATCTTCGAAAAGTAAGCAGCACCTTGTAATTGATCAAACAATTCGTCTATCCTTGGCAATGGATACTTGTTCTTGATGGTAGCTTGGTTCAATTTCCGGTAATCAATACACATTCTCATGGAACCGTCTTTCTTCTTGACGAATAAAACTGGAGCTCCCCAAGGTGAGACGCTCGGTCTAATAAAACCTTTATCCAACAATTCTTGTAACTGGATCTTCAACTCTCCTAATTCAGCTGGAGCCATTCTGTATGGTGCAATAGATATCGGAGCGGTCCCTGGTAACAACTCGATGGTGAAGTCAATCTCCCTAACAGGTGGTAAACCTGGGATTTCTTCTGGAAAAATGTCTGGGAATTCGCAAACAATTGGGATCTCCTCCACCCCTTGGGACCGTTTATCCTCCGTGATAAACGCTAAATAGCATTCACATCCACTTCTCACTAGTCTGTCAGCCTTCAATGCTGAGACGAATCTTGGACAAGAATTTCTCCTCTCCCCATGGAACAAAACTCCTGCTGGGGTCTCCTCTAATTTGAACGTGAGGGTCTTATGGAAACAGTCCATCGTAGCATGGTACCCTGCTAACCAATCCATTCCTAGAATGACATCGAAATCAAACATCTCCAACAAAATGAGATTCGCCGGTAACACCACATCTCCTATCTTAATAGCACATCTAGGATAATACTTCCTACACACAACTTGTTTGCCTACGGGAGTGGACACTGTCAACACATACTCAAGTTCTCTAGCAGGCATATCAATCAACTTAGAAAATTTTGGAGACAAGAAGGAGTGCGTAGAGCCAGGGTCAAACAAAATCTTAGCTTCAAATCCACAAACTAGGAGTGTACCTTCCACCACGTTATCTGCTGCCTCTGCATCAGCTTGGTTAATTGCATAGACTTGTCCTCGCTGTTGAGGCCTGTTCTGAGCTTGTTGCTGCCTTCCTTGCTGTGCATTCCTATTCTGCTGAGGACGCTGATTCTGATTCTGTCCTTGATGACGAGCTTGCTGCTGTTGTGGAGGTCTGTACTGTTGTTGCGGAGCCTGTTGCTGGAGTGGCCTGGGCTGGTTCTGTACAGCTAATGCATTCTGAGGTGGTGCCTGGCGCTGTGTTCCTTGTTGTTGCTGATGCTGTCTGTTGTTACCTTGTCCAGCTTGTCTTGGGCAGTCCTTGAGCTGGTGTGCCATGGATCCACATCTGAAACATGCTCCCGTAATAGTACGGCATTGAGCACTCTCGTGGTTCTTACCACAATGAACGCAAACTAGAGCATTCTGCACGTTTTGTTCTTGCCTCTGTCGCTTGTTCTGATGGTTCCTTGGTGGGTGATTCTGTTGGTGAGCTGGTGCCTTTCCTTGGATCTTGAGGATCTTGTTGTTCAGGTTTTCGAATTTATAGGCTCTCCTCACAGCCTCTTCAAAAGTGGCAGGTGCTACAACACCCGTGGCATCCCTTTCAATGATCGGATTAAGTCCTTCAAGGAACTTTGCTATCTTCTTCTCCACGGTGTCAATTAACTCGAGGGCATATCGAGACAACCTCTCGAACTTCGTGAGGTACTCTTGCACGGTCGTGTTACCTTGTACGAGCTGCTGGAATTCAATGGCCTTTTGCCTCTTCACGTGTGTCGGTACAAACTTATCACTGAATTGTCTCTTGAAACTTGTCCAAGCCTCTGCGTCTGCTATGGTCCTATACTCAGCCTTGATCGTTTTCCACCATATATCCGCTAGGCCTGTGAACATGGAAGCGGTGAGTTGCACTTGCTGTCTACCGGTACATCTAAATATCTCAAAGATGTTCTCTGTATGCTCCAACCAGTCATCTGCAGCTAATGGGTCCTCATGCCCAGTGAATTCCTTGGGACCTCTCTTCCTAAACTTTTCATACAACGCGTTGGGATCCTGTTCCCTATTGTTGATGACAATTTGAGTGCCTAGAGGTTGCGCTGGTGCCGGTTCAGGTCTCCTTTCTAACACTTCTAACAACTGCCTTTGCATCGTAGCCATCTCTCTAGCATGCTCTTCATCCTTTCTGGCCATTTGTTCTTGCATTCTGGCTTGATTTTCATTGGCTTGACGTTGCTGGTCAAGCATGGCTTGCATCATCTGTTGAAATTGATTCTGCATGTTGGGATCCGGAACACCGTTTCCTAGTGGCCCGGTGTGTTCACTATTGCTTGCGGTGGGATTGTCGGTTACGGGTCTTTTTCGAGGTGGCATATCACTGTAAAACAAATTGTTAGCACATAAAGTCATATAAGGGTTACACATTGCTCACACGAGTCTAACTAACGAAAAGTCTAACAAAAAGTCTAACGGATCCTCGCCACGTCCTTAGGATTTCTAGTTTCTTTTAATTGCCCGAAACACGTCTCGCTCTGATACCAGTCTGTCGCGACCCCGAACCGGGGCCCGGGACCGCGACAGGGTGGTGTGGTTAATGACCCAACCCTTGAGGATAATTATTACATTTCTTTAATTTCCCACAGGTTTCCGCGGTGAGGATTCCACATACACTCATAGAACATTTATATTGGTGCGGAAGCGTGTAGCAAATCAAGCTCTTAATCCATTCCCATAATATGAGACTGATAATAAACAAGTATGACATGATGTCAGAGTGAGCAATGATCTCATTAGCATTCCCAAAATATAAAGTTAAAGTTTAAACAAAAGAACAAGTTAATTAACATTCCCCAAAAATAATGGCCAACAAAGGCCAGTACAACCAAAGTATAAATCAATGACATCCCAAAATGTTCGCAGCTCAAAGCTCAACCCAATGTCTACATGACATTGTCAGCTTGCCATTCTACTAAACGTTGCGTTTCATCGACCGCCTCCTCTGGCTCCTCCTCAAGGGCAAAGACGGGAGCTGGACCTGAGTACCACAAAAATGGGTCAGACACGACGGTCTGGCAGGTGGGTGAATAGATATACCAAGAAAGAAATCAAAGCATATCATAGACATAACGAAAACTGTCATAAAACAGGATGCATAGTTCATTTAAAGTACAGATGCAATATAAATCATGCGGGGTACTCAAGGTACAGGAACTGACTAGATGGCAACCACACTAAAGCTAAATCCTCTCCATCACTAAGGTGATGAGAGCACAATCAGTGCGTTGGGCTCGAGCACACGAAGTGACGAGAACCAACATTATATACAGATACATATACATATAACTAGGCAAGACCACGGCCGCGGAACCGGGTAACGGAACAGAACGGGATCCAAGTTGCAACTGGCGGGAGCACAGGGAGAGACCCAAGTCAGTTGATCAGACTGACAAGGATGTCCAAGCTTAGTGGTGCCGACTCTTAGGTTACATGAGAAATCAAAACATATATAAAACTATATCAATATAAAACATACGGGCAGGCGGGCAAGGTGCTCGAAGGCACACATTTCATATCATTATCGGTTCATGAATACACGGGGCTGGCAAGACATATCGGGTGTACAAATCAGAATTTGAGATAAAACTAGTAGGATCGGGTAATTATACATATAAACTGAATAAAACAATGCAATGAATCCTTATGTCATTAGGGACTATGTATTGGGGCATCCATATTCAAACGACCTGTATAAGGATCTTGTATGTCTAAATTACCCTTAGTATGGTACTCAAATGATAGAGGACATACTAAGTTTCCTTATGCACGTTGATGAATCTAAAGGTCTCAATACCTTTTCCGAAATGGTGTTTCTTTCTATGTCAATCTCCTTATGTCATCCCCTGGGTCTTTCCAAGGTGGTAGGGCATCAGAAAAACCCATCCAACCCTTTAAATACCATAACTGAAACCAATAGGAAAGACTCAGGAATTCTGGGTTAAACTCGGTCACCTGTCGGTCAGTTGGCGGTTAGCCGCCGAGGTGATCGGCGGTTAGCCGCTGGCTGACCGCGGTTCACCCTGCTAAGAAGTAGCATTCTGTGTTTCTAACCGCGCCCCTCGGCTACCTAGCGGTCACTGGGGTTTTCGATTGGCGATTAGCCGCTAGCTGACCGCGCGGCTGACCGCGGTTCGCCTGTCAAAATGCAGCATTCTGTGTTTCTAACCGCATCTGGGTCGGCTAGCCGCCGGTCACCTGTCAGCTAGCCGCCAAGGTGACCGCCCGCTGACCGCCCAGCTGCGGGAACTACACATCAGGTGCAGATTTCTGTGCTTTCTTTCCCAAACTATTTCACCTCAACTCCAACCCTTTCCTAACATGAAATGGGTCTATTCCCTTCCATTTAACATTCAATACTCTTCACCAACTACCATCCCATCAATGCATTTGTTCTCCTACCAATGCCAATCTCATTCAATGCAAGTACAAATACCATTTAAGAAGTTTATAATGACCAAAATAACTTTCATGAATGCATGCATATATTCTCATAAAACTAAGAGAAAACCATGACCATAAATACATTTCCAAAAGCATTGTGAGACATAATGAACCAAATGACATATGAATAGTAAAAATCCACATTTTCAACAAAATAAGAACTTATTCAAATCGAATCCATTCACCCACTTGCCTTGGTCTCCAAAGTATGCTAATCAAGCTCTAATCACTCTATCAAGCTCAAAATCTACAATCTACACAAAAATCCCCAAATACAAACATTACAACCCTAGAATGTCAAAATCAAGAAATAGATGGAGATAACTTCCAATAATCAAGGTGAAGCACCTCCTAGGCTAGATGAATACACGATCAAGAGATGAGAAGAAGAACTTACATGGAAAGTCCTCTAATGGCAAGAGCTTGCTCAAAGGATAGCTTGGAATGGGAGGCTCTCTCTACGAATGGTATCAAGACGAAGCTCTCATGGAGGGGAAGAAGACTACAACCTCCATTTTGCCTTTAGCAATAGATTTGAGAGAGATTGAGAGATGGAGGAGCAAGGAGCAAGAAGAAGAAGAAGAACCTAGGGCTGGGCTGGAACCTTCCTTTTTCTCAAGAAGTTGCAAGAAGAGGAGGAGAAGAAAAAGACTCCTCCTTATATAGAAATCTGAATGGGTCCCACAACTTAAAAGTCCAAAATGGGCTAAAACATCGTTCTACTGGCTTCGGACGGATTCGACGAAGAAGGAAGAATTGATCGTCGAAATTTCTACTTTCCAAAAAGTATATATTTTACGGGTTTCGGAGACATTGAAATTAGTGTCCAGATTTTGTGTAAAAAGACTGTTTTACCCCTATCAGTGGCAAAGTAGGGTTTAGAGGTCTCGAATGGAAACGGAGCAAATATGAAAGTTGTCGGGAATCATAAAATACATTAAATGGAGTAAATTACCGATTTCCAGAATAATAACTAAATCCCAAAACTAATCGAGACACAATAAAAAGGAACCCCCAAAGGGCCTCACTAGATCAAAAGAGTTCCCAAAATTATTCAAAGCTATAAAAGCTATTCTAATCCAGATTTAACCAATTTCACTAATCTCACTTATAGCTCAAACACGTCTTAATTAACACTAATCGGAAACTCTCGGGGCGGGGTCTTACAGCGACAGTGTCAAAAACATCAAATCTTCGATCAGAGCCTATGGATGGTCTCAAAATACCTGCAAAAGGCTCCATGTCGAATTTCGAGTCAAACCGACACCGTTTGACCCTCCATCAGCTCTCAAATGGTGAAATCAAGCCTCCCGGCGGCGAGAACCTCTGATGCCGCCACTCTTCAAACAAAACACATGAGTAGCTTTTGCATGCTTCCGAAGGGCTTCACGTCAAATTTCAGGTCATTCCGACAACGTTTGACCCAGTTTTGATGCTCCGAAGCGAAATCAAGCCCATAGGCGGCGAAGCTCCCCGGGACCATGGCACCCAAATCAAAGCTAATGGATCATCTCAAAATGACTCCAATAGGCTCCTCGTCAAATTTCAGGTCAATCGGACATCGGATTACCGTACATCAAAGCTCGACATCTTCTGCACGGTGAAATCAAGTCAAGCATCGACGGGCCCCAAACGGCTTCAAAACTCAAATAAAAGCCCATGGTTGGTCCTATCTAATGCCCAAGAAGCTTCGCTTCAAATTTCAGGTCATTCCGACATCGTTTGACCCAGTTTCAACTCTTGGCGGAAAATCGGCTAAAGAGTCTTCGGCTTTTCCAAAAAATAGGAAACTTTGTGCTCTGATTTGCACAGCCTTTAAACAGGTTTTCTTCAAAGGAATTAGCCAATAAATGAGGAGAAATGTCAAAGAAAAATACAGGAGAAAACAGAAGCGAAAAAGCCCGAGAAACGACCAAGAAACGGCGACCGAAAGGCGACCGGCCAACTGTAAGTCAACACCTCGGTGTCTTGGATACGTGGTAGTAGGACAGTGGGAAGATTTAATAGTCAAGATTTAATAGTCAAAATCGCCTTCTACGACTCAAAACTGCCTTTCACGGCGGACCAGGGACGGAGGAAGGCGAGAAAGAAAAAGACGGGTCCATCAAGTTGGCACACCTGGTGGGACTTGTTCAATTGAGAACACGATGCTTAGAATCCTTGGCTGCCTTCTAGTTGGTGGCCTATGTTGGATCTTATATCTAAAAAAAAAACATGAGATGGGATTCTTTGGAAACTTCTTTCTTTGAACTTGTTTCCATTCTTTCTTTTCTCAACAAAAAAAAGGGGTTTTCTCCCTTTTGGATTCAAATTAGAGAAACTTTGGTTCTTTTCTTTTCGTGCAATGGCTCGCAGAAATGTTTGAGCCAACGTTCGGATTGGGAAGGGCCATTTCCCTCTCTTTGATGGGTCCATCGGAGATCTTTCAAAAAAAAAAAAAAGTTTTAAAAAAGGACTTTTCAAATTTCTCTCTTTTGGATTCAAATTAGAGAAACTTTGGTTCTTTCCTTTTCGTACAATGGCTCGCAGAAATGTTTGAGCCAACGTTCGGATTGGGAGGGGCCATTTCCCTCTCTTTGATGGGTCCATCGGAGATCTTTAAAAAAAAAGAAGAAAAGTTAAAAAAAAAAAAAACTTTTCAAATTTCTCTCTTTTGGATTCAAATTAGAGAAAATTTGGTTCTTTCCTTTTCGTACAATAGCTCGCAGAAATGTTTGAGCCAACGTTTGGAATGGGAGGGGCCATTTCCCTCTCTTTGATGGGTCCATTGGAGATCTTTCAAAAAAAAAAAGAAAAGTTAAAAAAAAAACTTTTCAAATTTCTTTCTTTTGGATTCAAATTAGAGAAAACTTTGGTCTTTTCCTTTTCGTACAATGGCTCGCAGAAATGTTTGAGCCAACGTTCGGATTGGGAGGGGCCATTTTCCTCTCTTTGATGGGTCCATTGGAGATCTTTCAAAAAAAAAAAAAAAAAGAAAAGTTCAAAAAAAAAACTTTTCAAATTTCTCTCTTTTGGATTCAAATTAGAGAGACTTTGGTTCTTTCCTTTTTGTACAATGGCTCGCAGAAATGTTTGAGCCAACGTTCGGATTGGGAGGGGCCATTTTCCACTCTTTGATGAGTCCATTGGAGGTCTTTCAAAAAAAAAGAGAGAGCATTAAAGTTGCACCAATTGCGTTCTTTGACCAAAGTGGATCTAAGAAAAGCCTTGTCTAGAGTGTGGAGGCAGCTAGACTGTTCGAGGTAAGGGTCCTTCAAACGGGTTCATTAAGTAATCCTACCCTTACCTGGGGGCTAATCTATCCATTAAGGTTTCATAAGACCGAATTGGAAGACCTATGTGCACTCTAAAAAAAAAAAAAAAAAAAAAAAAACAAAAATTAAAAAATTAAAAAAAAAAAAAAACTTCTGTCACTATTGTGTTCAAATCTGAGAAATCCTGGTTCTTTCCTTTTCGAATTTAGGCTCGCAGAAATGTTTGAAACTGTATTCAGATTGGAATACCATTTGCCCTCTTTTATGAATTCAATCTTGACTTTTCAAAAAAAAAAAACTCTCGTCACTATTGGATTCAAATCTGAGAAATCCTGGTTCTTTATTTTTTCGGATATAGGCTCGCAAAAATGTTTGAACCTGTATTCGGATTGGAATACCATTTGCTCACTTTTGCGAATCCAATCTTGAAATTTCAAAAAATCCCATCTCGTGTCCTTCAAGGATGCAATTTATAACATTTGTGTTTAGCGGTGCTAGTGCGCCTTTTCAGGTCTACTGTGTTCGCGACGGACACAATTGTATCTCTAACCTTATATCATTTTACCTCGAGTGAGCTTCGCTTCTTGGTAATTTGAATTAAGGCTTACAATTGCTTCTAGCGGTCCCTGGAACGCTCATTTTGAGCCGACCATACTTGCGTTTAGAACAATTGTACCATCTATGGCTTTTGGCCTTCTTCATTATGCTTAGAACGGGCCATGCCCCTGAGCGATTTGAAAAGACAAAACCATAGTATAGCCCATTTATGATCACCATATTCTTGTGATTACTAATGGATGTGGTCTTGTTTGAGAAAAAAGTTTTTCAAAACTAACAGTGCCAGCTTCGTTGACCATCACCTTCGATGAGAACAAGTACCAAGTCATGCTTCAAGAGAAGCAAAGCAAGGGCACTTTCAAGCGCCCCGTCAGCTGCCGAAGCATCACCTCCCTCAGCAACTCCCAAAACACCGGGTCAACCTCCACTCCCTGGACCATCGTCTTCGGGTCACTGGGACCATTCCCACTACCCGCAGAAGAGACGGTGCCTGCTAAGAAGCAGAAGACCGCCCCCCAACGTGTCACTGCCCCGACACCAAAGGTGGTCACCAAGAAACCTGAGGCTCGTGGCAATCCCATGAGGCCTCAACCTATAAAAAACCAAGTCTGTCCCAAGACTTGGTCCCCGCGATCTTCACCAAAACAAAGAAGGTCCCGGACATCTGCAAAGCCAACATACCTGGCTCCTCTCAAGGAGAACCAGTTTTATCATTTTGCTTACATCAAAGGAGAAAAACCTACCCTCCACCGAACAACAAAAACTACTCAGCACGAGCCGGCTTGCTCATACAAGCCCAAAATCAAGTCTTGCATCACAAGGCCTCGACAAGAACTTGCTAGGGCCTGCTCTCCTGCAACTCAACCCTTCATCTCAACAGGGGACGAGCTTGCAAAATTTAAAGCTTCGCTGCGACAGGCTAAGGACCGCGTCCAAATCCTGTCCATGCCAGTCTTCAAGGAAGACAAGCTCGGTTGTTGTGCACGAGGGACCACGTCCTTCATTGCCAGAGCACAGCCCGAGCTAACCGAAGCTCAAATTGCTCGTCGCATACGTCGCCGCGCGGCATATCGACAAAAGAGATTAGAGAAGCAAAGAACCCAGCATTCTGAGCTTCAAATCTCCCAAAAATGGGTCGAAAAAGAAAGACCCGACCAAGTTGCTGCTGTCCGCATGGTTGGCAAAACCAAAAGACGCCAGAAGTCAGCGACGAAAATACACGTCAGATGACCGGTGACTCGCAGCGTCTCCCGGACGAGAAGACATCAGGAAGACTCTCCCACTCCTTCAAGCCAGGGACATTGGAGTGATCATTCCTCGGACTTTTCATCTAAAAGAATGAGCTCCAGCTCAGTCACTAAGACAGTATCCTCTTTCGACTCACGAAGGATGAATGTCTTGGTCACAAACTCTGAGCAACCTCCACCACATGACGACATGGCTCTACGCATTCAGTAGCTAGAGCAAGGACAGCAGAGAATAGAGGTTCTGATGGAAAACCTCCTTCTCACTCTCCAGCGTCCACCAAACAATGAGAAAGTTCCTCCACAAGATGAGGCAAACGGTGGAGAAGATGAGTCACGCGCCCTTACTAAAAAGGACGTGGACAATATCCTCGCCAAAGCAAAAGAAGAGGATACACTGAAGGAGCATGGGATCAAGCCACCATATCCCTTATGGATGGACTCGGTTCCGTTTCCCCCAAAGTTCAAACAATCTCTTCTCCAAACATATACGGGGAAAAGTTCAGCCAGACAGCATGTCATCCACTTCAAGATCCTGACAGGAACGATTGCGGATCAAGATGCACTCAAGATCCGGCTCTTTGCAAGTACCCTAAAAGGTACGGCCTTTGATTGGTATTCCACTCTGCCAGAGGACTCCATTCAAAATTGGACCATGCTAGAGACACGTTTCCTGACCCACTTCAAAGGTGAGGATCATCCTGTTACTATAGCTCAGATCTGCAGCCTTAAACAGGGAGAAAATGAGTCGACATACGACTTCATTCACAAGTGGAAAGCAATGGCATACAAATGCTCAGATGTGCTGCCACAAGCGTCGCTAGTCGACATTTGCAGAAACAACATGAGAGCAAGGATGCGCTCCATGATCATCGGCAACAAATAAAAAAACTTGGGAGAACTCCTAGAAGCATCTATGGAGGCTGAAACGGTGATCAAAGACCTCAACAATCAGAAGTCATCAAAGAAGGAGCAGACCGCCATTCCAACCTCGAAGCCAAAGAAAAATGAGGTTCTCAATGTGCAAACCAAGTCAGCTCCTCAGCCACCACAGAAAGCTGAAAATAAAGCTGCAGGTAAGAGACCTGAACTCTCTGATGCCTTCAAAGAACAAGTAGAAAAGAAATACCATTCGATAAAGATGTCGAAGAAATATTTGGGGCTCTCTTGGCAAATGGCAAACTCACCTTGCCTGACCCTAAAAGACCGGGAGATGTTAGCAAAACCAACGATCCCCGATATTGTTCATACCACCAAATGGTCTCGCATCCTCTCAACTAATGTTTCGTTGTGAGAGAGAAGATTAACGAGATGTGGAAAAACGGAGTCATCACCTTTGACAAAAACTATGGGTGTGCCTCCGTTAACATGGTGTCATATGGACAAACATCCAAATCATCAAAGGAAAAAGTCACTACTTCCTTTAAGGTGATAAAAATGACCCAAACATCCTAAGAGCTGGTGCCTTACCCAACACCAGAAGGACAACCCATATGGGTACATCCCGATCTCCTAGAAGATGAAAATTGGGAGATCGTCGAAACAAAGCCGACCGCTCAGCAACGAAGGCAAGCCAAGAGACAACTCCGCAAGCTCAAACAGCAGGAGAAGGCTCAAACAAAACAAGAGGTCCCTGAAAAAGCAGAAACCTCCTCTACCGCTTCAATGGGGGCAACAGAGGGGTCTCTCCCCAAAGTTCCAAGAGTGATAAGAAAATTCACTCTCAGTGATTTCATGCCACCACGGCTCAGAGATGAGACTACGTAGGGGGCATCGTACTCTTGTAACTCGGTAGTTGGATTCTTCATGAATGGATACGAGTCCAGTGACACTGCCGGTGACACTGATGAGTGGGAGGAATCCCTTGAAACCGGAGAATATCTCTCCGACGAAGAACGGATCCCGGAATCCCACCTTATGCCAGTAATCTGGTATAACCCCTTCCAGCCACAAGGATCCTGGTCTGATGATGATGAAGACCAAGAGGCTTCCCAAAATGCTGTTAACACAGCACAAACAAATGCTCTAGTGGATCCCAACCAAGTCGAACCACAAGGGGCAGATGAAGAAAAAGATTTAGCTCCTATGCCCGATCTTGGAGAATATGCGAGGATCTTGCAGCGTCTAGCCATAGAACATAAGCAGGATCGCATCAACCAACTTCATCAAAATCCAGAACCGGAAGTCTCGGAAAATCTACAAGCATCTCCTCCAGTGACTCCGGAAAATGAAGAAAGTTGCTGGATTGATGATCCTCTTACATCGGAGGATGAGTCTGATTCCCAACGGTCCATTATGGAGGCATCTTCTATTGAAGTTGCCTGTAATGTGATAGTTCAGGATGATAGTGCCTCTGAAGCTCCATCTGCAGAGGCCACGGATTCTCAAAATGTATCCAGTAGCATATCTTCTGGAGCTACATATTCTCGGGTGACTTCCACTGAGATAGCACCTTCTCAGCCATCGTCTCCTGAAATAGTGACATCAGAATTCAAGCCTCTTTCGACTGATCATCATGAAGAAGCTCTGGCTGATGAAGTCTTCAAAGAAAACCCGGTCAATTGGTCCCAGGTACCCAACCTCATAGGAGATGTCTGGACCGATGAAATACTGGACAAAGAAGAAAAGTTGTTGGAAGCTGTTCAGGACTTGTTCCCAGAAAATGCTTCATGCAATGCAATAACTGAAGACGGTAATGCTGCTGCAGAGGCGTTTTCAGCAAATGGGGAAGATCAGCCCCTTGAGCCCGAAGGGGGTCTTCCGAAAGAAGTACCACCTCTAGAAGCTTTTGAAGTTGGGAAAGGTACCCGCTCTGGCCGGGATTACCACAAAAACTACAACCAACCTTCTTCTTCTTCTTATGTAAATCCTTCGGGAAAACAAGCTGTAAATGCCCCAAGCGGCGGTGATAATGAAAATGCAGGCCTAAAGGAGGCTTTCAAGTATGACTTGATCGAGCACTTCAAACACATACCTGCACGACTGCACATCCTAGACTTATTACGAATGTCACCACAAACTCGTGATAGTCTCATTTCAGAACTGCAAAGGCTGAATCTGGATATCGACAAACATGCCCCGCAAGTCCTGCAAATTGAAATGGACTATAGGGTCACAAAATCAAAAACCTCCTCAAAGGGAGAAAAGAAAGAAGCTGGAGGACCTTGCAATGAATGCCTCTCGGTCCATAAAGCCGCAAGTGCTACCATTGCCTTCAATAAGGAAGACCTCCTGCTAGGCGAGACGAAGCACAACTGACCCTTGTACTTCACAGGGTACATCAAAGAGATGCCGATACATAGAGTCCAGATCGACCCGGGTTCTGCACTCAACCTCATCTCTACTTCGGCACTCGAAGAGCTGGGTATCCCACCTAGCAAACTAAGCCACACATCTGTGTCCATCTTTGGATACGGTGGGAGTGCTCAAAGGCCCATTGGCAAAATCCGGTTTAGGTTGCAAATCGGCGATCTTATCTCTGAGGTCACCGTATATGCAATAAAAACCCCTTCATGCTACAACATCCTTCTTGGACGCCCTTGGATACACGAGAACGGTGTCGTTCCTTCTACTCTACATCAGTGCATCAAGTTCGTTGGCGACGACGGCTTGATACATCGAGTGTTTGTAGACAAAAAGCCCTTCAAAGGCAAGGAAGTCCATTTTGCAGACTCTCAGATGTACAAGGATGAAAAAGAAGAAAAGGAGGAGAAAACAACATCCTTTGCCGGCAATCTCCAAAAAGATAAAGGCAAGGCTTCTCAGCGATCATTGGAAGAAAACAAACCTTCCGGTAAATTCAAAGAGAGCAATCAGTCTCCCTTCGTCATCTCCTTCAAATCTTCCAAACCTTTGGTAATCACTACTAAAGCAAAGAAGACAGAGCAAAAGACAGGGGGCAAGTTTGTTGTCTCCCTCGTGTCTATCATACAAGACACGGATTCGGATTCAGAGACTGAAGACGATACATCGTCAAGCCAAGCTGATACTCAGCAAGTTCGGCCTGCTCTCACTCCATTTGAGACCCCTGCTGACGTAGAAGATCCTGCGTCTGCTACCTTCGTCGTTCTGGAAACGTCGGCAGAAGAGAAACCAATCTTCTTCCATAGATCGAACGCTTCTTCATCAAATTGCCTGCTTGAGCCTTTCCGAAGTGAAGGTATGCCTCAACTATCCTTGTATAGTCCAATGGCACAAGCTATCATGAAGAAAATGGGCTATGACGCTCAAAATCCAATTGGTTTGGGAGGTGGCCATGGTATTCTCACACCATTGGAACCCACCCTGACCAAAAGTCAGCTGGAAGATTGGAAACTCCACCGTCGCATAGACAAGTCTTCAAACGGATTGGGGTATGATCCTGACACTCCGATGAGACAGCTGACAAAAAGGCTGCAGAGTCGTTTTGTAGGCCAAACCTCAACATCTCATGTCAATGAAGACATCGATCTCCTTGGATATCTCTTTGAAGAGTTACCCAACAAGGACCCAGGAAGCTCATCAAATTGGTATGATTTCTCTAATAATGAAGAGGAATTGTCCGATGACACAGACGCACGATTCCTTGATTCAGAAGAGCCGTCGTCTCCAAAAGAAGTGCCTTACTTCGACCCAGTTTCAGCTGGTGATTGGGATCATCTCATAGCACGTCTTGAGAAAAATACCGATCAAGAAGATTTTTGGACAGAAACGGAGCCATGGCTTGAAAACGCCCTTGGAAATCCGCAAGTTCTTGTTGACTTGGAAACCTCTGAAAATGTTGTGGAGGAACCACCTTCAAACCTTCCGACAGAAGATTCTGTTCAAAAGATAGACTTGGGAACACCAGATAACCCACGTCCTGTTGTCGGATGTGAATTTTGACGGGGAATCGCCATTCAACAGTGTGAGATAAAAAAATACATCGAAAATGAGGATTCCGACTACCCTCAAAATCGACGGATCACGATCGCCAGTTACGGATTCGGCCGTAACACCGTCCTTCGACGAAAGCCGAAAGAATGCGGGAGGAAAATGGGGTGGGTTTTTCTCTCGTCTAATGTGCCGCCGGCGACACACGACGGTTGTCTCGTCACTTAATTTGGGTCTTTCAATTCGGGTCGAACTTGGGTCAAGGGTCAAATTACGGGCTTCAAGATGGGACCATAATGAACTAGGCAGGGGAAATCAACATCCAGGGTTGAAAAGACTAATTAAAGTTAAATCCAAGTATTCTAGGGGATAAGCGAATTAGAATGAAAATAAACTAAGAAAATAAGGGGAAAGGTGCCAAAAATTTAGAAGAGGATCAACCCCATTCCTAGGTACCCCCTTCAATGTCCTTTGACGACCTAGGGTTTAAAGGCTGATTCTTCGAATCGAAAGAATGATGCAGACGAAACTTCGAGTTGTGATTTCTGTGGGTTTGCGTGCGATACGCAGGTAATAAAAGTGCATGGCCGATGATGGGCCAGAAGTAAGATAAAAATGGCCGATGTTGGGCCGAGATTGATTGAGGGTGGCCGATGATGGGCCCGTAGTAAATAAACTGATATTGGGGTGTGTGTGAAATCACTCGTCTCATTTCATCATTCTCATTAATTCAGGTTCTCGGAATCAGCCTCTATTCCCTTTAATCATTGAGTTCAGATAAATATTTGGCACCGGAGGTGGAGGAAAAGAGAAGAAAATATTTTTGGAATTGGTTTTGTTGGTTTTATAGTTTTTTTGGATTTTAATAATTGGGGCTAGAAGGGCCTAACTAGGGGAGTTCCTACTTGGATTTAATCTAACTATTCCATTTCCCTAATGGATCTCTACCCTATCCTAAGGTCCTAACCGTCCACATCCGCTCTCCCGGTCCCTTAGTGGGGCCCGGAGAGAGAGTGAGACCTAATCAGTAGGGATTAATAAAACTAGGGTAGTCTAAACTGGCTAGGGGGAGACCTAGATCTAGGTCCAAGGTCTGACCTAATCAGTCTAGGCTACTGTCTAATTTCTAACTCCAATTTATTAATATTTTGGTTTTTAATATCTTTTACTTTGTTTTTGGTATTTTAGATTTTTATTATTTTTATTTATTTTTATGTTTATTCATAGGGCCTAAAATCCTAAATTGATTTATCCTAATGAAATGGGAAGGGGAAAGAGAATGAATTTCTAATTTTTAATTTAATTAATTATCCTAAATAATCTTGAGTTCCCTAAATAGGTTTCCCTAATCCTAGTGAGAGGGGAGGAGAAAAAAAAAATTCTATATAGCCTAATTATTTTTAGTTAAAAGGATAGTTAAAACTCTATTTTTAATTTTCACTTTTCACTTTATTATTTGGTTTTGTTTTCTTGTTTTATTTTTTTATTTTTTTATTTTTTTTTAATAAATTATGCAGTCCTAAACTGCACCTAAAAGAATATGAAATAAAAATGCAACTAAGTAATAATGCATGGGCAGGTTAAAGTGCATGAGCATATTAGAATATGCTAGAAATAAATTTAAAATAAATAACAGCCTAAGATATTATTCAGATGCATGAACATGTTGGGTGCATGAGCATATTAGATGTATGCAATATCATAAAAAGAAATAATAAACAAATATGGATCTAAATTCAATGCAAGAAAATGAAATAGGGATGCATGGGTTCGGTTTAGATGAGTGGGCTAGTCCGGTGGGTGCAACGGGTGGGTTTAAGTGCAATGGTGAAGTAGGTACAGTAGTGAAGTGATGTGGTGGGGGAAGAGAAGAAGGAAAATAGAGAAAAAGAAGATGGGGACGTGTGTAGGCTGCTGGTGGAGTAGGTGGAGAAGAGGGAGGAAGAGAGTGCAGTATGGGACAGTGTGGAGGAGTGCTCAGGTGAGGTGGGTGTGATGCCAGCAGGGTGCAGCAGAGGTGGGGAGGACAGACTGAGAGGTAGAGGGAGAGCAGAGAGAGAGAGAGAGAATGGAGAGGGAGAGGGGAACAACAGAGAGGGAGGGAGTGCAGAAGAGAATAGGGGGCGGAGAGATGGCGAGAGAGTGAGGGAGAGTGGAGAAGGAGAGAGGGTGCGGAGATGGAGAGAGAGTGACAGACAGTAGAGAGGCAGGGAGAGAGGGAATGGAGAGAAGGAGAGAGGAAGACAGAGAGTAGAGAGGAGAGAAGGAGAGAACGAGAGGGGAGAGAGGGGCAGGGCGGAACAGAGAGTTGCAGGGAGAGAGATAGAGATGGGTCGCAGAGGGAGAGACAGATGGGGAACGGAGAGGTGGAGGGAGACGGGCGAGGAGGAAAGAGTGAGAGAACGGGGAGAGGAAGGTGAAGCAGGAGGGGAAGAGAGAATAAGAGGTGGAGCGGGGTGATGGCAGGGCGGAGAGGAGGGAATGAGAGAGAGGGAGAGGAAGAGAGTAGGGGAGAGAACAGAGGATGAGCAGGTGGGTGCAGGGGAGAGACAGAGGGGGAGAGGGAGAATGTTGAGTTGCAGGTGGCGGGACGCACGGGGAATAGAGAGGTGGAGAAGAAAGGGTGAGGGAAAAGAAGAGAGGAAACAGAGGGCGAGGAAGACCAAGGAGAGAGACAGAGAGAGAACTGCGGGGACAGAGATAAGGCGGAGAAAGGGAGAGGAAGAAAGGGAGAAGAAAGCAGGGAGAGGGCAGTGTGTGCGCTGGGTATGGGAGGAGGGAGAAAGAGAGGTGTACCTGGCGGGGAGGAGTTCGGCGGTGCGAGGAGGAGGAAGATGATGCTGTGTGCGTCCGGGGGCTGCTGGTCGTCGGGCGGTGCTGCTGCGTGAGCCTGGAGACGCTGGCGAGGAAGGAGGATGATGGTGGGCGATGGGTTGTAGGGTGCAGGAAGAGGGCAGAGCGGAGAGGGTGATGGTGATGCCTGGGGTGTGCGCCTGTCTTTGGGAGAGATGGAGGGCGAGATGGTGAGATGGAGAAGATGCGTGAGATGGGTTCTGTGATGATGAAGGGGAGAGATGATGGGATGGAGTCGAAGATGGGTTGTGGCGTGAGGGAGACGAGTGGAGGGAAGAGGATGGAGGGCGATGGTGTTGCGACTGGGAGAAGGAGAGGTGGAGAAAGCGAGGAAGGGGAGAAGAAGAAAGGAGACAGAGAGTGAGGAAGACCAGGGAGAGAGATGGACGTGCGTGAGATGGAGATGCAGATGATGGGTTCTGGAGGCGTGGGTTAGGGAGCAGAAGATGATGATGGGGAAGGGAGTGATGGAGGAGAGGGTGCGGACAGAGAGACGAGTGGAGGGAAGATGGAGACGGGCGCAGGAGAGATGGAGGGTGATGGTGATGAAGAAAGGAGGTGGTGGTCTGGGAGATGGGCCACGTGCAGGGGCGTGGTGGCGACTACTACTTGCGAGGGAGATGAGCGATGGAAGGAGATGGAGAGGTGGGTCTGGGGTCTGCGTCCAGATCTGGGAGGAAGATGGAGCTTGGAGGAGATGGGTTGTAAGGGATGAGGAAGAGATGATGATGGGGTGTTGCGTCAGGGAGATGGAGTTGTGGAGCCTGGGGTCTGCGTCCAGATCTGGGAGGAAGATGGAGCTTGGAGGAGATGGGTTGTAAGGGATGAGGAAGAGGGCGATGGGCGCTAGATGGAGGGTGATGGGTCGCAGGGGTGAGATGGAGAAGATGCGTGAGATGGAGAGTCCTGGATCTGGAATGGGTGGGATGATGGGATGGAGTCGATGGTCGCCTCTAGGATGAGAGCCCTCGGGGGAGATATCCGTGAGAGTTAGAGATTGGGACCAGGGGCTTCTGTGCATGCGTTAGAGGGATGAGGCCTGGGAGTTTTTTAAATCGAGAGGGATAAGGCTCGGGTCTTTGAAATTGAGAGGATAAGGCCTGGGTTGGGAGAGAGATGGAGAGATAAGGCTTGGGAGTTTGAAATTGAGAGGGATAAGGCCTAATGAGTTGGATCGGGTCAGGTTCGGGTCAGGAGGTTTGGATCAGGCCTGGTGGGTTTCGATTTAAAAGAAACTGGTTTGGGTCGAGAAGGTGGGGTCCGGTGGAGATTGGCCGGGTTATCATTAATGGGGCCCAGGTTTCGTAGATTTCAATCCGCTCGTCGGATTTCGACGTTCTACATATTGACGGAAAGCTCTCGGCGAGTAGGTCACGATGAGCCAATTTTCAAGGCAATCAGAGGTCCATAAATGATAGGTGATTTTTCACGCGGGCGCCGCGGGGTGTGGGACCCGCTGTCATGATTTTTTGATCCGCCCGTCAGATCTTGGAGTTCTATATATGGGCGGAAAGCTCTCGATGAGTAGATCATGATGAGCCAACTCCCGAGGCGATCAGAGGTCTAGAGGTGATAGGTGACTTTTGACTCGGGGCCTAATCAGGACATCATTAAATAGGGTGGACTAAATTGCCCCTCATAGGGTGCCAAAATGAGGTGTCTACAGTATGCCCCTCTTTGGAGGACAGCACGTATAGAGTTGTTCTCCAGAGATAAGGAGACACACACTAATGCCTCCGTTTGAGCTTTTGGGCTCAAGGGAGTGGCAGTCTATGAGGGTGAGGTCGAACTGTCTCAAGGGAATCAGGATAAGGTTGTTTTAGGCCATCCAGTTAATTAGGTCTCCTTTTAGGTCTGTGCTTGATCACGTGATATGAGAATGTCACCTCGTGCCTTTCCATTTTCTACCCAAAATTAAATCCCTACAAAGTGGATCATCCTACTCAGGGGGTGCAAAAAGTGTCAAAGTAGGATTCTGAAAGAGCATGTTACGGTAATGATATTAAATGTAAGAGCACAAGTTTGGAAGATTAAGTTTGGGTTTTTCAGTTCAGCGACACTTACCTCTTGGATCCTGTTCCTTTCGGTGTGGTGGCCTTCACATTTTCACCTGTAATAAATCCTGACTAGAAGGAAAGAAGGGAGCAACGACTTGCCTTGCGGTGAAGTTAGTACATAAACGTGCCAAGTGTGTATTATGCATGTGATGATGTTAAGAAGGCTTGTAATTGTGATGCAGACTAAATTTAAAATGTTTGTGCTAATGCAAGGCATGTCCTCGACATCATCCTGTAGTCATGACATCAATCAACCACTACCATGATAGTCAATAGAGATAAAATAAAATAATTGAAATGCATCCACCACATGCAAGGGAAAAAGAATAAAAGATAAACAGCGGGGGCCCATCCTTTGGATGTAGGTATATCGAGTAGGAAATTGAGATCGAAAGATATCTAAAACTTATCCATAGCACACACATAGCATGAAACAATACACATCCAATACCAAGACTAGAGGCAAATCGTTGTTGGCTAATCCGAAACAAAGGGGTGATCATTTTCCGACTGATAGTATATCTCGTTTCGAGAGGAGTTGTGCACAAAACATGGTATCCGCGTGGGGTTTTGGATCAAGGGTTAACCAGGGAGGTGTGAGGCATGTTTACGTAGGTTCATATATAAAATAAAAAAAATGCCCCAGCATATGGGGTGACATATGTGAACGATCCCTGAAACAAAACAATGTATAACCTATCCTGCATTCAACCATAAGGCATTAGTAACAAAAGCATGCATGAGGTGAGAGTGTGTGGATTGGTGAGTGTTTGTGACAACTTTGCATGTGACAGGACCTGAATTGGGAAGCCGCGCAGAATAAGTAAGTATGCGTGTGCGTGTACGCATGTACATATATGTATATATAAAAATGCCCCAGCGTGAAGCTGGTGTGTTTTCTGGCTGGGAGTGAGAGAGTGAAGGTGGTCTAGCTCTCTGATCCATGGCTGCTAGTTTGATTGTGATATGACCTTCCCCAACTATCCTTTTGGAGATCGATCCCTCATGATTCTTTTCTAGCCATTTTGGTCCTTTTAGTCGAACTTTGGAGAGCGCTAGGCTGCCCCTGGAATTCATGTGTGAGCACAAGTTTCGTGTGTGGGAGACAGTGGGTCGCCGTGCTTCCTCAGTGTTGTGGTTACCGGCCACTCTCCGCTTGGTTCATTAGGCAAGGGCCCATGTCATTCGAGCAGGCTTGGGTTTTATGAATGCTATTCCGTTACTTTGGCCTTTTGGCCCTTTTCGCTCTGGTTTTTTTTTTTTTTTTTTTTTTTTCGATTTGTGACTGTGCAATGCCTGGGTCCCTTAAGCTTTCTAATTAACCCATGTAATGAGCGTTACGCCAATGACTCCCAAACCAAATGGCTTTAGGGCACTAGGTATGTAGATACCCCTACGGGCTTACTGACTCGGGTTAAAAAGGCTACGAACCCAAACTAGTCACAAAACTTTTATTCTTTTCAGGACTTCTAACTAAACACCTTTTTTTTTTTTTTTTTTTGTTTTTTTTTTTTTTTATTTTGGGGGACTGGTTTGGGAGAGGGGTGCCTAGGGTTTTGGCTTCTGAAGCATCAGGCATGGGGAGCACACCCACATCTCATGCAACTCCACCGTGGTTTCTCTTTTCTCTCTTTTGTGAGTGATAAGGCGAAGCTTTCATGACATGGGCGAGCTCGCTTATAAACTTTTGCGTTGAATGGCTTCAACCGTGCAGAACATTGTGTGGGGCAGACTCACTGTTCTAGTTTTTTTTTTTTTTTTTTTTTTGCCAGTGTGTGTTTGACTTCCAAGTTTGGCTGTTGCACCTCTCCTCGGTCTTCCCTACGGGATTTATATAGCCATATCAAGAGACCGAGGGTCATACTCCGCAAGAAGTGGAGAAGGGTCGTGTGGTGTACTTTTTCAAGTACATAGCATTCCATGGATCGGGGAGCTCTTCCCCTTCTGCATTCACTAGTCTATATGCATTGCCAGAATATACTTCTTTAACTACATATGGGCCTTCCCAATTAGGTCGCAATTTGCC
Organism: Persea americana; assembly: GCA_029852735.1. Classification (NCBI taxonomy): domain Eukaryota; kingdom Viridiplantae; phylum Streptophyta; class Magnoliopsida; order Laurales; family Lauraceae; genus Persea; species Persea americana. The sequence goes on from CM056814.1 coordinate 28,524,625, forward strand.
TTTAATGTGTGGGAGTTGTGATTGAGTGATGCGTTTCAATACAAGGTCACCTGTTTTGAATTTCCTCTCTATGACATGCTTATCGTAGGCTCTTGCGATTCGCTTCTTGTACACCTGAGCGTGCTCTGCTGCTTTCATCCTTTTCTCATCGAGGAGGTCCAGCTGTATTTGCAATGCTTCTCGTCTTTGGCCTTCTGTCATCTCTTCATCTAATTGGATCCGCAAAGATGGGTGCAGGAGCTCGAACGGAAGGACTGCCTCCATCCCGTAAGTCAATGCATATGGGGTCTCACCTGTCGGAGTCCTAATGGAGGTTCGATATGCCCACAATGCCTCGACCAAACGGTCTGGCCAATCACTGCCCTTGGTTGTTTCCACTGTCTTTTTGATGATCTTGAGTAGTGTCTTATTTGTAGCTTCAGCCTGTCCGTTTGCTTGGGGGTAATAAGGGGTTGAATGATGTAGTTCTATACCATATTTTGTGCACAAATCCTCCATTGCCTGAGATATGAATTGGGGGCCATTGTCAGTTATGAACACTTTCGGAACGCCAAACCGGGCTATTATGTTCTTTTGAATGAACTTGACCACCGTGGATGCTTTGATATGGATAAATGCCTCAGCTTCTGCCCATTTGGTGTAGTATTCCGTTGCCGTTAATATGAAAGCTTTGTTCTGGGTGTTTTCCACGGTTGGGACCAGAGGTCCTATGATATCGAACGCCCAAGTCGAAAAAGGCCACGGAGCAGTAGTGGGATGCAGCGAAGATGCAGGAGCGTGAATCAAGTCTGCGTGCAGCTGACATTTCTTGCACTTTCTGACGTAGTCCACGGAGTCTGATTCCAATGACGGCCAGTAATATCCTAACCGGATGATTTTCTTGGAGAGCATCAAGCCGTTTACGTGTCCTCCGCATATGCCGGAATGAGCCTCTTCGATTATTTCTCGTCCTTCCTCAACCGTCACGCATCGCAGGAGGATCCCACTGAATGATCGGCGATATAACAGTCCTCCGACAACGACGTACCTTTGAACCATTTCTTTCAATGCCCTTTTGTCGGATTTGGTGGCATATTCAGGGATGTATCCATCGCGCAGGTAGTCCCAGATATCGAAGTACCACGGATGGTCGTCTATGAGTTCTTCGTCATGTTGTAGGGGGGCCAGTATCAGCTCTCGATTGGGTTCCTCTGCCTCTGTATCTTTCCCTTTCGCTTTCCTTACTTTCGGTCCTCCATCTTTGGATGGAATCTTATCTGGATCTCCGAGGGCCAAGTCTTTTAGTTCAACCGAGGGAGTGTCTATCCTTTGGATGTGAAAGGTCTCGGATCCCTTGTCGAGGGGGACTTCCACGATCGAGGCCAAGGTGGCCAACGAGTCGGCCAGCCGGTTTAAAGCTCGCGGGATATAAAGAAAGGACATTTTCTTGAACTGGGACATAGCTTTCTTGGCCTTTTCATGATAATGAGCGAGCTTAGGGGCGTTCACCTTCCATTCACCTGCCACTTGGGATATGACCACCTTTGAATCCCCGAGAACTCGGAGTTTCTTAACTTCCAACTTCGCGGCCTCTCTTAAACCTGCTAGGAGTGCTTCGTACTCCATTTCATTATTGGTGGCTGGGAAGCCGACTTTGAAGGCCTTCGGTATCGCCACTCCTTCTGGGGACAAAAGCACTATCCCAATCCCTTTTCCATTCTGATTCAAGGCACCGTCGAAGTACATTGTCCACGACTCGGGGTCCTTTATCTCCTCTATGTCTACACATAGCACATCTTCGTCTAGAAAATCGGTTTTGACCGGTTCATACTGTGGCAGGGGGAGATATGCAAGGTGGTCAGCGATGGCTTGCCCTTTTATTGACTTCTGAGTTACGTATGTTATGTCGAATTCTGCCAAGAGCATCTGCCATCGTGCCACTCGTCCTGAAGTGACAGGTTTCTCAAAGATATATTTCAAAGGATCCATTCTGGCCAAGAGTTTGACTGAGTAGGCTAAGAAGTAGTGTCTGAGTTTCTGGGCAGCCCAAACCACCGCTAAGCACGTTTTTTCTATCGAGGAGTATTTCCGTTCATATGGCAGGAGAGATTTGCTCAAGTAATAAATTGCATTCTCTTTCCGGCTAGTCTCATCATGTTGACCCAGGACTATGCCTATCGCGGATTCCGTCGCTGACACATATAAAATGAGAGGCTTATCTTTAGCAGGGGGCTTCAAAACGGGGGGACTCAATAAATATTTCTTCAAATCCTCAAATGCCTTCTGGCAGTCGTCGTCCCAGTGGTATTCCACGCCTCCTATGAGGCCTCTTAATTCTTTGAGGTTCTTCGGGGGCGGCATTTCGAGGATAGCTTTCACCTTCGAGGGGTCGACTTCGATTCCCCGATTGCTGACCATAAACCCTAAAAGTTTTCCTGACGATACCCCAAAGACACATTTCTTCGGATTCATTCTCAACTTTGTCTCCCTTGACCTTTGGAGGACCTTCTTCAAAGCTGCAGCATGGTCTGCATGAGTTTGAGATTTAATTAAGATGTCATCGACATATACTTCCATACAATCGTGCATCATGTCGTGGAATATCGCCATCATAGCTCTTTGGTAGGTTGCACCTGCATTCTTCAGTCCAAAGGGCATGACAACGTAGCAATAAGTCCCCCAGGGGGTAGTAAACGAGGTCTTTTCTTGATCCTCTTCTGAAAGCTTTATCTGGTTGTACCCCGAGTATCCATCCATAAATGAGAGCATTGCATGCCCAGCGGTGTTGTCGACGAGCACGTCTATGTGTGGTAAGGGAAAGTCATCCTTAGGTGAGGCCTTGTTTAGGTTCCGAAAGTCGATGCAGACCCTGATACGTCCATCTTTCTTCTTGACCGGGACAATGTTGGCAATCCATTGAGGAAACAGCACTACCCTGATGAATTTGGCCTGGAGAAGTTTGTCAACTTCCTCTTTCACCTTAACCGCGACGTCAGGGAGCATTCTTCTCAGCTTCTGTTTAACCGGTCTCGCACTCTCTTCCAATGGAATTTGATGTTCTACCAGAAGCGGGTCTAGTCCTGGCATGTCATGGTAGTCCGACGCAAATACGTCCTGATATTCATCCAGGACTTTAAGGATCTCTTCTTCTTCACCGAGTTCCAAGCATGCACTAATCTGGACTAGCTTGGGCCTTTCCTCAGTCCCCAAGTTGATCTCCTTTGTCTTCTCGGCCGTCGACTGAGTTTGCTCGTCAAACCTCTTGATGACCCTTTGGAACTCTTCCGAGACTTCATCGTCTTCTCCTTCGGCATCTACTAATTCGTAAACGCCCATCTCATCCTTTACGTTCTTGGTTCCTGGAGATGATTCTGGCTCTGAAATAATGGGCATCGACTCATACCCTATCTTGCTAATTCGGCTCATGATTTCCTCTAGCCGTGATTGCTCTATCAGGGGAATTTTCCAGCGCTCAGGTCTTCTTATGGCCCTACAATAGTCAAAGGTCTCTACTCCTAAACTACTTACATTTTTGGTTTTTTGTTTTTCTACTTTTTTTGGGATTTTGGGGTTTTGTGATTTTTTTAGGTTTTTAGAATGATATGTTACAGGTTGGGTTGAGGAGGGGCTATCTAAGGAGGAAGATCCCTGCCCCGGGCAATGCCGAACTGCGGGGCGATACACCACTTCATCGCCTTCGAGATTTTCGATCTCCCAGGTTTTGTTGTCTTCTTCTGAAGGTCCTGCTCTCCAGTGTCGCCATGCAGCTGGCCAGTATACGACTTCTTGGCTATCGGGGTCTTTGACTTCCCAGGTTTCATAGTCGTTTCTCTTTTCGGAAATCGGCGTTTTTTTTTAGGCAATTTCATCGAATCACTAGTACCAATCATGTTACAAGACAGCATTTGGAAACTTTCCTCCAGGGGGAAACTTGAACCTCTAATCTCGTCAGATTCGTGGAATTCTTCCCAGGTACCAAAGATGTCTTTGTAAGTTTCGACCTCGTCGTCGTCAGACGACGAATCGGTTATACCTTCTATCAATAGTTCTTTCCCTTTTTCCTGGGGGTGGATCTGATGGCATCCTTCTCCGTTGGGAGGTTCATTGGGGTCCAAGAGCTTGCTATGCCTGACAAAGTATTCCCCTAGTTTCCAATCCTTTCTGGAGAGTGTTACCTGATCATACGGGTTGAATCCCAGTCCTTCTGTTCCTATCCTTGCTTCCAGGATAACGGGGTCAAGAATCCCATCCTCATTCCTACCTAGCCCAAATCCGGGCTGATATCCAAGTTTTCTCATGAGGTTCCAGCCATGTATGCATTCTTTTCTTAATGGCGGTTCAGGTAGAGGGACCGGATCTGGTATCATACTCCGGACGGGATCGATGTCCGTCAGGGAAATGGTGGGATCAACCCTGTATCCATGGGTTTTGGTTCCAGGCGGGATAGGGGCCGGTCGCAAGGTGGGAAGTATCTGAAGTCCTTCTGGTTCGATCACAGGGGGGTCCCCCATTAGCTTCACGATTTTTCCTAAGTGGGGAAACTTAATACATTGGTGCCTAGTGGACATGACCGCCTTCAAGTGATTCAGCCAGCGACGCCCTAATATCAAGTTGAAGGTCGCTGGGATATCCATGACGTAGAATTCTTCGGGTACTGAGATCGGGCCTGCTTGCACCAATAACATGATCTTCCCACAAACGTTCTTCCTATTTCCGTCATATCCTGTCACCACCAACGGAGCTGGGGTTAGGTCTTTAGCAGTTAAATCCAGCGTCTTGTAGGTTTTCAGTGGACAGATGTTTAGGGATGCCCCTGTGTCTACCAAAGCGCCGGATATCTCTTTCTCGGCCACCCTAATTGTGAGATGTAGGGGTGAGGTCCTCGCTTCAGGTGGTATTTCTTTTAGTTCCTCCTCGGTAAAGTTGAGGATTGGCAAGGATGTCTCAGACGACAAGGACGCAATGGACGCCCGTAGTTGTTCTGGGGTTATATTTTCCGGAACTTGTAAGTGGGTGATGGCATCCATCAGCTGTTTTTGATGCATAGGGGAAGTCTTGATCAGATCGAGGATTGACACCTTAGCTGGTATCTTCGTTAGATGCCCTAGGAGATCATACTCTATCCCAGTCTCCAGCTGAATATGAGGTCTCTCTTCGACAACCTCTTCGGTCTGCGCATTAGGAATTTGTAAGCCCGGATCCGGCGCACTGGCGATCGGAGGTAGCCGCGGTGGGCGGATCCGTCCTGATCGGAGGTGTGCTTGTGACGGCCCAACATCCTGGGGTTGATTAAATTGGGAGTGAGTGCTGGTCCGAGACCCCTCGTACGCGATATCATCATCAAAGAACACCTTGTAGAGGTCCGGGGAGTCGATTACCATGCCGGTTTTGATGTTATCTAGTCTGAATTTCGTTTTTCCGTCCCAATTGACGTATTTCCAATAGTCATCATCTTCAAAAAAATCATCATAGTAGGGTTGATTCTGACTAATGGCTGGCTGGATTGGGAAATCAGTTGATTGATGTGACACGGTGGCGACATTGGCCGACGGTCCCTGCAACGGTTGTGTCGAGGTTGATGCAGCGTGTTGTGGCATCGGGTTTGTGTAGATTTGCATGTTCGGAACTCGCTGCGTCGTACCGGTAAGCGGACCTTGGGCTTGTGGCATTTTCTGCGGACCGTAGACTCCCGTGGGTTTGATGCTATTCCACTCAATCGCCCCTTCATCACTGAGGTCGTAGATCAGGTCTCTGGCCGTATAGCAATGGGTTAGGTCATGTCCCGGCATCCTATGGTATGCACAGAATCTCGTCTGATCAAGGTGGTCTGGCCATTGCTGTTGTCTTTCTGGTGGAAGCTGGATAGCGTTTTGTTCTATGAGTGACCAGAAAATAGTGATCCAAGGTTGAGGGAGGGGAGGGTAGTTAGCCCTTTTCGGTCCAAGCCTTCTCTTGTTCCCGTCATTGTTTTGGCCTGAATTGTCGTTATAATTGAACGAGACTGCGTTATAATTCGGCCGAGGATTAGTACTCTGATTCGGGTTTTGAGGCATCACCGGCTGATTCGCAGGTTGTCGTGCCGGATTTATGTTTTGCCTTGGATGAACGGGTCCCCTTTGGTCATGTGGTTGTTAGTTATATCTTTGATCATTCCGAGGAAGATCCCGGTAGCTCTGATCGTTCCGGAAGCCTTGTGTGTTCCCTTGGAAATTAACATCCCGGTTTTGTCCTTGATTCCGCTGTTGGTTGAAATTCATTTCCTGACCAGGATTATATGGGCGATAAACCACCTCTTGGGTCGAGTTTACTTCCGGGGTCGCGCGATTTTCCACTTGACTGGTCACGCGACGGACAATCCTTTTTTGATCGGAGATGCCTAGGTTATTCAATATTCCATCGTCTAGGTTCTGTTTCATTCTCGACAATCGATGGTGTAGGCCGCTCCAATTCATGACTTCCCCGATCGTCATCAATGTCCTCATCGGTTCTTTCATGTTCGAAATGACCATCCTGACTTGTTCCTCCTCCTTCATATTGCAGTCAGACCTCGTGAATTGACTCAGCCATCTCGTGGCGAATTCTTCATAATCCTCATTGTTCTTTTGCTTTAAGTTGGCTAAGTCATGCCACAGGGGTTTGTTCTTAGTTAGGTGTTGGTATCGCACCAGAAATTTTTCTATCACATCCTCGAAGGTATTGATCTCGTGTGAGGGCACAGATGTGTACCAAGTTAGCGCATCTCCGGCTAGCGATTCTTGAAAGTAATTAATGAGGAGGGCATCGTCGTTAGCGATTATACGGCATTTACTGCAAAAGGACACCAAATGGTGTTGAGGGTCTGTAGTCCCGTCATACGCTACGAACTTTGGGGCTTTAGCTGGGAAGGGTGATTTCTTGGTCTCTTCTTTCTTCGTGAAGTCATAGAACCCTAACCTTTTGCCTTGTTGTGACGGCGACTTCTTTCTAATTTCACTCTTCAACCCTTCTATTTCCTTCCGCATTTCTCTAATTGCATGAGAATCAGGGTTTTGATCTTCGTGCGCTTGGCCACGTCTCGGGGCCTCAACTGGGGTTCGATAATAAATCGGTTCTACAAGATCGTGTTGAGGGTCCAGTTGGGGTCCCAAAGGCACATAGTGGTAGCTTTCCTCAGCTCGTGTTCTCCTAGGGGCCTGAATTTGGGTTTGGTTTCGAGTTCTATCCAGGTCATGAGCTAATCCTAATCGTCGACCCACGTAAGTCAATTGGCGGGGGAGCTCGTGGGCTGGATGGTCCGGCCGATGTTCCTCGTGAAGCTCATGAGGGTCTACATCGTCCGCAACTTCATCATAATAGAGTGGGGGATCCTGCTCCTCATCTAACATTTCGTAAGCCGGAGTCAATTGATCTTGATACGTTAGAGGTGATCTTTCGTATCGTCGGTTGATGATAGGTTAGCCTAAGGCCATATGAATTTGGGATCGATCGGCTTACGGAGACAATCGGAGGAGTCATTGCTTGAAGTTGGGGTTGGACTACCTCATGCTGGTATTGATGGTGGATTATGGGTGCGTTTTGTGCGCTGGTGTAAACAGCAGGGCTTCGCCGCGGGACCCTCGGCGTGAGTGATCGAACCGGGCCCACCTGTCCTTGGCCTATATGGAGGCGTGTACTTGCATATGGGATCGGGGCTGGTTGCTGTCTCGCTTGTCTAGTGGTGGTCATAATGGATGTATCAAAAGGTGTTCTATATTGGGGGACCATAGAGGTAATCGGTTCAGTTCGGGTAACCGTAGCTGAATGATGGATGACCTGTGAAGTGACCGGTTGAAGCACACGGCGAGCCCGTGTTGTGATGTTGGCATAGGTCTTATGCTCTACCGTCTGTTTGCTCGATCCGACCAAATCCTTATACGTGACTCGAGAGTCGGCAGAGTATGAGTCCCTCCTTATTGGAGTTGGAGGACTAGAGTGACTTTTTCTCGCGACTACTGCATTCATGGGAGAAGGGACCCGTTCGACAATCGGAGAGCCCGATATGCGCGGGGAATAGCGCGGTTCAGATAATGGGGTAGAAAGAGATCTAGAGATCTCAGTATCTAATGGGGGGAAATAAGCCTCACCGATGGCTCGAGTTGCTCCCGGGGTTGAAATAGGAGGAATGTCCGGCATTCCCCATGGGTGATTTGCCATTTATAAGAAAGTGGGGGTGAGAAGAGAAAGACTTTAGAAAAGATGAGAATGGAAAGAATTTAGGAAAGAAGAAAATGTTTTATGGAAATAATGCGAGAAAGAGGAAAGATTAATAGGGCTGCGCTCTTATGTTGTAAAGGGGAGAGCTTCAGCGGGCGGTTATGCGGACGCTAGTTCACATTTGATTTATACCCATAATGACCCTTAAATAAACGAGACGCGGACATTCGGTCATTGATCGAAGGTTCGTGTTTCATAATAAAGCTTCTAAAAGACCCAAGTAAACGATAAGACAACGAAAGATGTCCCGTCACGATCGCCAGGCTGTTGGCATGGAGATCGTGGGACCTGCAAAAGACCCAAATTCGTGACGAGACAACAGAAGATGTCCCATCACGATCGCCAGGCTGTCGGATGTGAATTTTGACCCCCCCCCCCCGAGAGGGGAATCGCCATTCAACAGTGTGAGATAAAAAAATACATCGAAAATGAGGATTCCGACTACCCTCAAAATCGACGGATCACGATCGCCAGTTACGGATTCGGCCGTAACACCGTCCTTCGACGAAAGCCGAAAGAATGCGGGAGGAAAATGGGGTGGGTTCTTCTCTCGTCTAATGTGCCGCCGGCGACACACGACGGTTGTCTCGTCACTTAATTTGGGTCTTTCAATTCGGGTCGAACTTGGGTCAAGGGTCAAATTACGGGCTTCAAGATGGGACCATAATGAACTAGGCAGGGGAAATCAACATCCAGGGTTGAAAAGACTAATTAAAGTTAAATCCAAGTATTCTAGGGGATAAGCGAATTAGAATGAAAATAAACTAAGAAAATAAGGGGAAAGGTGCCAAATATTTAGAAGAGGATCAACCCCATTCCTGGGTACCCCCTTCAATGTCCTTTGACGACCTAGGGTTTAAAGGCTGATTCTTCGAATCGAAAGAATGATGCAGACGAAACTTCGAGTTGTGATTTCTGTGGGTTTGCGTGCGATACGCAGGTGATAAAAGTGCATGGCCGATGATGGGCCAGAAGTAAGATAAAAATGGCCGATGTTGGGCCGAGATTGATTGAGGGTGGCCGATGATGGGCCGGTAGTAAATAAACTGATATTGGGGTGTGTGTGAAATCACTCGTCTCATTTCATCATTCTCATTAATTCAGGTTCTCGGAATCAGCCTCTATTCCCTTTAATCATTGAGTTCAGATAAATATTTGGCACCGGAGGTGGAGGAAAAGAGAAGAAAATATTTTTGGAATTGGTTTTGTTGGTTTTATAGTTTTTTTGGATTTTAATAATTGGGGCTAGAAGGGCCTAACTAGGGGAGTTCCTACTTGGATTTAATCTAACTATTCCATTTCCCTAATGGATCTCTACCCTATCCTAAGGTCCTAACCGTCCACATCCGCTCTCCCGGTCCCTTAGTGGGGCCCGGAGAGAGAGTGAGACCTAATCAGTAGGGATTAATAAAACTAGGGTAGTCTAAACTGGCTAGGGGGAGACCTAGATCTAGGTCCAAGGTCTGACCTAATCAGTCTAGGCTACTGTCTAATTTCTAACTCCAATTTATTAATATTTTGGTTTTTAATATCTTTTACTTTGTTTTTGGTATTTTAGATTTTTATTATTTTTATTTATTTTTATGTTTATTCATAGGGCCTAAAATCCTAAATTGATTTATCCTAATGAAATGGGAAGGGGAAAGAGAATGAATTTCTAATTTTTAATTTAATTAATTATCCTAAATAATCTTGAGTTCCCTAAATAGGTTTCCCTAATCCTAGTGAGAGGGGAGGAGAAAAAAAGAATTCTATATAGCCTAATTATTTTTAGTTAAAAGGATAGTTAAAACTCTATTTTTAATTTTCACTTTTCACTTTATTATTTGGTTTTGTTTTCTTGTTTTATTTTTTTATTTTTTTATTTTTTTTTAATAAATTATGCAGTCCTAAACTGCACCTAAAAGAATATGAAATAAAAATGCAACTAAGTAATAATGCATGGGCAGGTTAAAGTGCATGAGCATATTAGAATATGCGAGAAATAAATTTAAAATAAATAACAGCCTAAGATATTATTCAGATGCATGAACATGTTGGGTGCATGAGCATATTAGATGTATGCAATATCATAAAAAGAAATAATAAACAAATATGGATCTAAATTCAATGCAAGAAAATGAAATAGGGATGCATGGGTTCGGTTTAGATGAGTGGGCTAGTCCGGTGGGTGCAACGGGTGGGTTTAAGTGCAATGGTGAAGTAGGTACAGTAGTGAAGTGATGTGGTGGGGGAAGAGAAGAAGGAAAATAGAGAAAAAGAAGATGGGGGCGTGTGTAGGCTGCTGGTGGAGTAGGTGGAGAAGAGGGAGGAAGAGAGTGCAGTATGGGACAGTGTGGAGGAGTGCTCAGGTGAGGTGGGTGTGATGCCAGCAGGGTGCAGCAGAGGTGGGGAGGACGGACTGAGAGGTAGAGGGAGAGCAGAGAGAGAGAGAGAGTGGAGAGGGAGAGGGGAACAACAGAGAGGGAGGGAGTGCAGAAGAGAATAGGGGGCGGAGAGATGGCGAGAGAGTGAGGGAGAGTGGAGAAGGAGAGAGGGTGCGGAGATGGAGAGAGAGTGACAGAGAGTAGAGAGGCAGGGAGAGAGGGAATGGAGAGAAGGAGAGAGGAAGACAGAGAGTAGAGAGGAGAGAAGGAGAGAACGAGAGGGGAGAGAGGGGCAGGGCGGAACAGAGAGTTGCAGGGAGAGAGATAGAGATGGGTCGCAGAGGGAGAGACAGATGGGGAACGGAGAGGTGGAGGGAGACGGGCGAGGAGGAAAGAGTGAGAGAACGGGGAGAGGAAGGTGAAGCAGGAGGGGAAGAGAGAATAAGAGGTGGAGCGGGGTGATGGCAGGGCGGAGAGGAGGGAATGAGAGAGAGGGAGAGGAAGAGAGTAGGGGAGAGAACAGAGGATGAGCAGGTGGGTGCAGGGGAGAGACAGAGAGGGAGAGGGAGAATGTTGAGTTGCAGGTGGCGGGACGCACGGGGAATAGAGAGGTGGAGAAGAAAGGGTGAGGGAAAAGAAGAGAGGAAACAGAGGGCGAGGAAGACCAAGGAGAGAGACAGAGAGAGAACTGCGGGGACAGAGATAAGGCGGAGAAAGGGAGAGGAAGAAAGGGAGAAGAAAGCAGGGAGAGGGCAGTGTGTGCGCTGGGTATGGGAGGAGGGAGAAAGAGAGGTGTACCTGGCGGGGAGGAGTTCGGCGGTGCGAGGAGGAGGAAGATGATGCTGTGTGCGTCCGGGGGCTGCTGGTCGTCGGGCGGTGCTGCTGCGTGAGCCTGGAGACGCTGGCGAGGAAGGAGGATGATGGTGGGCGATGGGTTGTAGGGTGCAGGAAGAGGGCAGAGCGGAGAGGGTGATGGTGATGCCTGGGGTGTGCGCCTGTCTTTGGGAGAGATGGAGGGCGAGATGGTGAGATGGAGAAGATGCGTGAGATGGGTTCTGTGATGATGAAGGGGAGAGATGATGGGATGGAGTCGAAGATGGGTTGTGGCGTGAGGGAGACGAGTGGAGGGAAGAGGATGGAGGGCGATGGTGTTGCGACTGGGAGAAGGAGAGGTGGAGAAAGCGAGGAAGGGGAGAAGAAGAAAGGAGACAGAGAGTGAGGAAGACCAGGGAGAGAGATGGACGTGCGTGAGATGGAGATGCAGATGATGGGTTCTGGAGGCGTGGGTTAGGGAGCAGAAGATGATGATGGGGAAGGGAGTGATGGAGGAGAGGGTGCGGACAGAGAGACGAGTGGAGGGAAGATGGAGACGGGCGCAGGAGAGATGGAGGGTGATGGTGATGAAGAAAGGAGGTGGTGGTCTGGGAGATGGGCCACGTGCAGGGGCGTGGTGGCGACTACTACTTGCGAGGGAGATGAGCGATGGAAGGAGATGGAGAGGTGGGTCTGGGGTCTGCGTCCAGATCTGGGAGGAAGATGGAGCTTGGAGGAGATGGGTTGTAAGGGATGACGAAGAGATGATGATGGGGTGTTGCGTCAGGGAGATGGAGTTGTGGAGCCTGGAGTCTGCGTCCAGATCTGGGAGGAAGATGGAGCTTGGAGGAGATGGGTTGTAAGGGATGAGGAAGAGGGCGATGGGCGCTAGATGGAGGGTGATGGGTCGCAGGGGTGAGATGGAGAAGATGCGTGAGATGGAGAGTCCTGGATCTGGAATGGGTGGGATGATGGGATGGAGTCGATGGTCGCCTCTAGGATGAGAGCCCTCGGGGGAGATATCCGTGAGAGTTAGAGATTGGGACCAGGGGCTTCTGTGCATGCGTTAGAGGGATGAGGCCTGGGAGTTTTTTAAATCGAGAGGGATAAGGCTCGGGTCTTTGAAATTGAGAGGATAAGGCCTGGGTTGGGAGAGAGATGGAGAGATAAGGCTTGGGAGTTTGAAATTGAGAGGGATAAGGCCTAATGAGTTGGATCGGGTCAGGTTCGGGTCAGGAGGTTTGGATCAGGCCTGGTGGGTTTCGATTTAAAAGAAACTGGTTTGGGTCGAGAAGGTGGGGTCCGGTGGAGATTGGCCGGGTTATCATTAATGGGGCCCAGGTTTCGTAGATTTCAATCCGCTCGTCGGATTTCGACGTTCTACATATTGACGGAAAGCTCTCGGCGAGTAGGTCACGATGAGCCAATTTTCAGGGCAATCAGAGGTCCATAAATGATAGGTGATTTTTCACGCGGGCGCCGCGGGGTGTGGGACCCGCTGTCATGATTTTTTGATCCGCCCGTCAGATCTTGGAGTTCTATATATGGGCGGAAAGCTCTCGATGAGTAGATCATGATGAGCCAACTCCCGAGGCGATCAGAGGTCTAGAGGTGATAGGTGACTTTTGATTCGGGGCCTAATCAGGACATCATTAAATAGGGTGGACTAAATTGCCCCTCATAGGGTGCCAAAATGAGGTGTCTACACCTGTATTCATAAGCAAGAATATAAAGGATGAGGAGTTACCCGAGTATGTCTCTTTTCTTCGTGAGTTTGTTGATTGTTTTGCATGGTCTTACGCTGAAATGCCTGGCTTAGATTCCAAGATAGCAGTTCACAAACTCAACCTGCAAGAAAATATCAAACCTGTCAAACAAGGCCAAAGAAGATTCCGTCCCGATGTGATCGACAAAATTGAACAAGAAGTTCAGAAACTCAAAAACGTTGGCTTCATCCGCGAGGAACAGCATCCTGAATGGTTGGCCAACATCGTCCCTGTGACAAAGAAAAATGGGCAAATCAGAGTCTGTATTGACTATAGAGACCTGAATAATGCATGCCCCAAAGATGAATTCCCGATCCCCATACCGGAGGTAATGATTGACAACACTTGCGGGTTTGAGCGAATGACTTTCATGGACGGCTTCTCTGGCTACAACCAGATAAAGATGCATCCCGAAGATGAAAGGCATACATCCTTTCGGACCCCATTTGGCGTGTATTGCTACACTGTCATGCCATTTGGTCTGAAAAAATGCTGGTGCAACATACCAGAGGGCTATGATGAAGATATTCCAAGATATGCAGCACAAGACGGTCGAATGTTATGTTGATGACCTCGCCGTCAAAAGCAAAAGGAAAGAAGACCATCTCCAAGATCTTCGAGAAGTCTTCCTCCGGCTTCGCAAACACAAACTGCGAATGAATCCCCTCAAATGCTTCTTCGGTGTTTCATCGGGTAAGTTCCTCGGATTCATAGTTCGGAAAGCTGGAATAGAACTTGACCCCATAAAAGTCAAGGCAATTCTAGAAATGCCATCTCCAAGAACCCTAAGAGAACTAAAAGGGCTTCAAGGAAGATTGGCATACATCCGATGGTTCATTTCCAATCTATCAGGAAAATGCCGTCCATTTTCTCGCCTGATAAAGAAAGGTGTAGACTTTGTTTGGGATGCTGAATGTGAAGCTGCATTTCAAGACATCAAGTCATACCTGACCAAGCCTCCGGTGTTGGCTGTTCCCACAACCGGAAAACCATTCATCTTGTACACAAGAGCTCTCGACTACTCTTTGGGCGCTCTACTTGCACAAGAAAATGATGGAGGAAAAGAAGCTGCTCTATACTACCTCAGTCGCATGTTGGTAGGTGCAGAGCATCGCTACTCTCCAGTCGAAAAAGAATGTGTGGCAGTGATGTTCGCCGTACAAAAGCTGCGTCACTATTTGTTGTCAAACACAGTATACCTGATATCGAGGATCAATCTCTTAAAGGTCCTTGTCACAAAAGCAGGTTCTCTCAATGCCTGGCTGGCAAAATGGTCCATCCTTCTGTCACAATTTGATATTAGGTATGTACCACAGAAAACACTCAAAGGTCAAGCTCTGGCAGACTTTCTCGCAGAACATCCACTGCCTAAGGATTCTCCGCTCAGGGATGATCTCCCAAACGAACCTGTCTACAGCGTGGAGACTTCCTCACCAAATGCCTCCTGGAACATGTACTTCGATGGTGCAACCAGGACAACTGAAAAAGGAAAGCCGATATCGGGAATTGGCATTCTCTTTGTTAGCCCCGATAAATACATGATTCCACACGCATTCTCACTACTGGAACCATGTTCAAATAATGCAGCTGAGTACCAAGCTCTGATTATAGGATTGGAACTCGCCCTCGAATCTGGCATCACCATGCTGGAAGAATTTTGGGGATTCTCAACGATCGTCAATCAGATGAATCAGGAATATGAAATCAGGAAGCCTGATCTGTTGCCTTACTACAACAAGGCGCAATCGCTTCGTCAAAACTTTGACATCTGTCACATCACCCACATCCGCAGAGGTGAAAACATCCGTGCAGATGACCTGGCTGGACTTGCTGCATCCATGGCAACCCAAGAAGGGGAAAACATGCAAATTACAGTGTGTTAAAGAAGGATTCTCCCTCCTCTCAACACACACCAAGCAGTTGCTGAATGCCACCGAGTGGTCGGAGGTCGGATTTCCATCCTTAAACCTCCGATAGGCGACTGGAGGGATTCGTTCATTGATTATATTATGTTCAGAATCCTACCTGAAGATCCGAAAGAGCGGGTAAGTATCCAAAGACGAGCCCCAAACTTTCATTTGGATATTCCCTCCGAAATGCTTTACAGAAAATCCTTCAATGGAGTACTTCTACGCTGCTTGTCACAACAAGAGGCGGAAGAAACTCTAAAAGAAGTTCATGCTGGTCTTTGTGGAGCCCATCAGGCTGGTCCCAAGCTCTACGATCAGATAAAAAGGTTAGGTTATTATTGGCCTACCATGGTGGCTGACGCAATACAATTTGCTAAACGTTTCCAAAAATTCTAAGTTCATGGAGATTATGTACACATGCCTCCAGAATGGCTACATCCAAAAGCGATCTCATGGCCCTTCGAAGCATGGGGTATGGACATCATAGGTCCTATCTCTCCCCCGTCAAGCAAAGGTCATCGCTTCATCTTCGCCGCTACGGATTATTTGTCCAAGTGGTCAGAAGCATTTGCGTTCAGTGAAATGAAGACCTCGTCATTCATTCAATTCTTACGAACCAACATCATTTGTCGCTTCGGCATACCTAAAAGATTCGTCCATGATAACGGACCACAATTCCGGGATCACAGATTCTACAGGTTCTGCGACAAATACAAAATCCAAAGTTGTCCTTCGACTCCGTATAACCCAGCAGCGAATGGACTATCTGAAGCCTTCAACAAGACACTCTGCAAAATTCTCAAGAAAATGGTCTCTACTCACAAAAGAGACTGGAGCGACAAACTGCCTGAAGCTTTATGGGCCTACCGGACTACCGTTCGAGGACCAACCCATAGCACACCATTCTCCTTGGTCTATGGATGTGAAGCAGTTGTCCCCCTAGAGGTACAAATTCCTTCTTTAAGGGTATCTCTACAAAATGAAATGACGCAAGAAAGCAACGTCAAATTGAGACTCCAAGAACTGGATAATCTCGATGAAAGACGACTCGAAGCTCTACAAAGCGTTGAGCTTTACCAAGCATGCATGGCAGGATCTTTTGACAAAAGAGTCAGGCAACGCGCCCACAAAAAGGGTGACTTGGTTCTTGCGGTGAAAAGGCCAATGGTTTTGGCCCACAAATCGAAAGGCAAATTCGAACCAAAATGGGAGGGACCCTTCGTCATCGACAAAGTCTTCTCCAATGGCGCATATGCTCTTCTAAACATGGAAGGTGACAGATGTATGCTGCCCATCAATGGCAAGTTCTTGAAGCGGTACTACCCTTGAAGACTTCCTACATCGGGTCAGAGTGATGCCTGCATGGCCAAAGCCTATTCCTATGTACTTGCTCGTCAAACCCACCCCTTTTAGAGTTTTCATCCCTATGTTAAAATTTCTAAAAAGCCAAAACAATGCTTACTTTCAATGTTTCATTGTTCAAAAAAAAAAAAACAAAATCAAACCCGAAATCCAAGTTTAGGAGCCTCTTCCCTAACTTGACCAAAACTTTCAATCCTTGAACCCAAAATTCATGGTTTGAAACAAAAATCAAGACTTAGGAATTTCCACCCTAGTCCACCCTGACTTTTACCACCAAAGATGGTTTTTAGTCAAAATTTACGACCCTCGTGTCTTTAAACAAAAAATGGTTTTTAAAAAAAAAACCGTGGGGAAGCGACGTTTAGTCGATACTCACACAAAACCCAAAAATCGGAAGGATGCGAACCCCATTCGATACTTCCAAAACCTCAAAATCGCAAGAAAGCGACACCTCGTCAATACCTGCAAAATCTAAAAAAAAAATCGTGGAGACACAACGTTTCAGTTATATCCACAACCCAAATTTCAAAAAAAAAAAAGAAAGGTTCGAAAAAACCTCAAATTTAAAAAATCGTGGGGAGGCGACATTCCATCGATAGCCACAAAACCAAATTTTTGAGAAAAAAGCAAGGAGGCAACATTCAGTCGATACTTGCACCCAAATCCGCGAGGAAGCGACATTCCATCGATACTCGCAACCGAATGAGCAAGGAAGCGACATTCCATCGATACTTGCAATACCATTCAGCAAGGAGGCGACTCTTAGTCGATACTTGCATTTTTGAAAGTCAAAAACCTGGCTTTCACGCCAAAACCTGGCTTTCATGCCAAAACCCGGCTTTTATGCCAAAATCCGGGCTTTCACGCCAAAACCCAGCTTTTATGCCAAAAACCTGGCTTTCATGCCAAAAACCAAAATCTGGCTTCCATGCCAACAAAACAAAAACCTGGCTTTCATGCCAAAAATAAAAAAATCTGGCTTCCATGCCAACAAAATAAAACTTTGTTTTCAAAAAACTTGGCTTCTATGCCACAAAATCTGGCTTTCACGCCAAACAAACAAAAATTGGCTTCCACGCCACAAAACAAAATTTCGCTCCCATGCCACAAAATCTTTGGCTTCCATGCCACAAGACCAGAACTTGGCTTTCACGCCACAAAAGTCGGCTCTCATGCCAAAAACCGACTACCATGCCACAAAACAAAAACTTGGCTTTCACGCCACAAAAATCGGCTCTCATGCCAAAAACCGGCTTCCATGCCACAAAACCAAAACTTGGCTTTCACGCCACAAAAATTGGCTTTCATGCCAAACAAAATTTTGGCTTTCACGCCATCCAAAATTCGGCTTTCAAGCCATCAAAAAACCAGGCTTTTTGCCATAAAATCTGGCTTTCATGCCTAAAAACAACCATTTGACAAAAGATTTTCACAAAATGACAACCTTTTGATCAAATTTTCAAACAAACCATTCCCATTCAATTTTTGCCTATATTTCATCAACAGTGAATTTAAGTGAAATAAGGGGATAAAAAAAAAAAAAAAAGAAAGAAAAGAAGTGCCAAGAATGTTTATACATGGAGGTACCAAAAGAAAAGAAGAAAAAGATTGTTACAAATCAGGAGGCTAGTCCGACATGGTCTTCAGCCATAGGCTTAACTCCTCAAGCAAACACTTGGCCTTAGCCTCCAAAGCTTCCAGGCCGCGTTTCTTCAGAATCTTCCCATAAAAAGCAGTAGGCCGTCGCGATCCATCCTCAGCACGAGGAAGCTCTTCCCAGAGAATTTGCCATTTTTCATATTCTTGAGTCTTCCTCTGGAGATTGCTTTCGACCTCCTCAACTTGGCAAATGAGAGTCCTCTCTTTATCACGAGCTTTCAAAGTGGCAGTCCACTTGGCAGCGGCTTGTTCTTCCAATGGCTCAAGGCGCTGTCTGGCTTCGGTGACCTCCCTATCAAGGCGGTGCTGGTCCTGTGTCAGCTCAATAATAGCCAACTCGGTGATGTTCCTCTTCCGAACGAACTGCTTCCGAGTCCGCGAGATCTCATTCAAATCAGATTTGACCTCGCTGGAAGGCTTAAAAAACATCTCGTTGAAGAAATCATCATTCGGAAAGCTCTTGGTCTCAGTCCACTTGTTGCCTAGAGCGATGACTTCATCAACAAAAGCCTTGGCATCTGTAATGTCCAGACCAACTTCTTCGCTATCGGCAAGAATGTCCTGCACATGCTTCACCATGCCAAAACCAGCCTCCAAATGGCCAAAAGAAAGAGTCTTGACCCATGAGCTCAAGACTCTCTTCAACACCTTCCTCGCAAACTGACAGGATGGCTCAGTTGAAGACTCGCCATGCTCCGTTGGTCGACTACCCGTGTCAGGCACCATTGCAAGAGTAATCAAGAAGCTCTTTCTAATTAGAGCCGCTGGGGAAGGAATATTAGTAGGCGGACTCGCCTCTGCCTCATCAAAATTGGTGGAAGAAGCCCCTACTCCTGGATCGGTCACAGGTACCCCCTGCTCTGGTTCTGAGAAAGATAGAGGAACTTCTTCTGTCACCTCACAACCTGCCAACGAAAAACAGGAAAAAGGTATGAATATGATCTTGTCAAAAATCAAAATATCAAGATTATCATTACAAAGTACCTTCTTCGACGACTGGTGGAATGCTTTCTGCCTCTATGAGCTCATCCGAAGCATGATCAAAAGTTGTGTCCATGGATGGCTCAAAGTCGTCGGAATCCTCTGGCAAGTCAGCTGGCAAAATATATATATATGTCAGCAAGTGGCGGTAAAGAAAAAAAAAAAAAAGAAGAAGAAAAAAATCATACCAGGAGGAGATTCTGGATCTACTTCAGAATCTCTGGGTTCTTCCTCAGATGCCACGATAGGATCCGTCACCTCCTCATCGGTCGGAGCCTCGGGCATCATCAAACCATCATCTTCTGCCAAAAGAAAGAAAGCAGTAGATCAAAACAAAAGCTCTCATGAAAGAAAAGAAACGGAAAGAGAAAAGTGAAAAGCATACCATCATCAATGGTCTCTTCCCCTCGGCTTCTCTTCTCTAGAGGCTTGTCATCATCCCCTGATGCCTCCTCAACAATGGTGGAAGGAATTTCCAGATCAAGAGAACTTTCGTGCCGCCTCTAACTTAGGCGGTGTCCCCTTCTCCTCTTTCTCCTACGGGACGAACTGCTGGAAGCACCCTCCCCACCATCAAAATCAGGCCTCTCACCAAAGTCCTCATTGGACGGTCTGCTCTTGCCTGTAGACTCCATGGAAGCCTTTGCTCGTTCTTCTTGTATCCAAGCAGCAACCTCAGCCTCCTCCTCGGCAAGCTGTTCCAAGACCTCACCAGGTATCTCTTGTGCAGCTCCCGATCTGATGACGTCTTGTTCCTCGAGAAAACCTGTTCTCTGCCTTTCTCCAGAAAGGAAAGCCAGAACTTCTTCTCGGCGAACGCCGTCTGACTTCCCAAGGCCCTTCCCGGAAAACTGCTTTACATCAAGCTCTTTCTTGGAAAGTCCCTGGTATGCTGAAAAGCTCTCCACAAACCATTTTGTGAAGCCAGCAGTCCGGAAAGTAGGCAACTCAGGATAAGAAATCAGGGCAATAGTGTCTTCCGCGCTATAAAGGGCCCATGCATTTCTCCCGTTCTGCAGACCTCCAAAAAGCTTCACCTTGCTCGAAGGCGCTCCAACAACGCCTTGAGAGAAGCCCAACTGCATGGCAAAGTGCGAGGGAACATACGGCTGGATGTCGATGAAAAGATGTCTGTGGTACACCATCGTGCCGACACGTATGTTAAAAAGCCAACTCCTCTCGGCATTTGTCAAAGAATAGTGTCTCCCAGACCTTGCCCTGGTCGAATCACGGGAGACACCAAAATCAAAAGCCTTCTTCCTCAAATCCGAAGAAAGCTTCACTGAAGACTGCCCCATCTAGACGTCCCAGAATCGTCGGATCCTCAAGCGGGCAGATAAAAGAGATTCGGAAACAGGCTTCCCTCAAGCCAACCGAATCATAAACGGGTCATCGTCCGGAGCAGCACCTAATTGGTGGAAACTGGGACAGTGGTATACATACCACGAATAGAAAATGTGGGCAGAAAATACCCTATTCATAGGAAGCCCAAGCCGAACCAGGAAAGCAGCAGCCTGCAGTTCGGTACACAAATAGGAGTAAAGAGCAGGCACCAAAGCAAGCCGCTCTCCGAAAGCCATCTGACAAGCCGGAAAAATGCAATTCGGCCTGATGTGCGTTCCATCTCCTCTAGCAAAAACAACCTCACCCAGCCAATAAGTGAGGTAGACAGCGAGATCTCTCCGCAGCGCAATGTCAGAATGAATGGCGTCTGTGCTTGCGAAGAATACCCTCAAGTCCTCTCGCATGACGGAGATCTTCTTCGAATCTGGGTTCTTAGCCCTTGCTTCCTGGGTCGTACTCTCAGAAGACTCCCCGCTGTCAAAGAAGTTAGAAGACAAAACGCTACCACTCCTCCAACTGCTACACCGGACTTTCGAGCCCTCCTTCTCCTTCAAAAAATCATAGAAGGCGACGAGCTGAAAGTACAAAAGCCTGAACTCCTCAGACTGCTCCTCAAGGACGCTGTCGATAGGCATAAACTCCTCATAGAGATTGCCGAGGATAGGCAGCCCAGTGATGGTACTCAGTTCCTTTAAAGAAAAACCAATCTCACCATTCGTGACAACGAAGGTGTTGGTTTGTGGAAGGAACGACTCCAGGATAGCCATAAAAGCCTCATCGGAGAAAACCACGGTTTGCCGAAAAGCGCGAACCGCATAAAAAATCTCGGCCTCCTTCAAAATGGCACCGCCAACCTGCAGGATGTGATCAGTCCATGACTCCCATCTCGAGTCAGCATTGAAACGGCCACGAAGTCGAAAAGGCTTCACCCAATTGCTGCCATCGCCCTTGAAAATGCCAAGGCCCACCGGTCTCAAATCGACCGAAGAATGGTCTGAACCTTGGTAGCCGCTGGGCAGCATCAAAATGTCCATACGGGCAGGCGACTTCTTTGCAAAACCAGAAGGGCCGCCAACAAAAACCCCGGTCTTGATCATGTTCGTCCTCTTCACCCAGCTTGGAGGATCTTCCCTCTTCGAGCATGTGGAGGAAAGGCTCATGATCGAGATTGTCCGATCGAAGGACGACCTGGTAGAAACAGTTCTCTTCTCACCATCAACTGTGAAAGAGAACTGAAAACATCTCCTTTGGTATGTTGAATCGTCGGGGACGACATCACCAAAGAAGAAGGTAGGCTTGGGCACAATGCTCTGATCGTCCGTGACCCAGGGACGGTTGCTTACCATAATTTTATAATACTCCTCATCCTTGAGGGCAATCAAACGTTGCCTCATCTCATCTCGGTTGAGCGAGTCACACTCTTCCAAGTTCCTTTCAACATACTGAACCTCCTCCCAGGCCTGCTGTACGACCACATTAGAGGATCTGGTAGAACGGCGAGGCGCATCAGTGACCGGCTCCTTACCCTTGTTCGTTCTGGAGGAACTACCTGCAAAGGATGGAGAAAAAATCAATCATCAAAATGACAGAATTTTGCTAAAAAAATCTAGTGAAATTTTGGCATGATTCAGGGGCAATTCCGAAGAAAAGGAAACACCCCGAAAGAAATAAGAGCTTGAAGATGGGCTCAACATCGCTGCAAGCCCATAATCATGGAAAATTTTTTAAGAAGGCTTGAACTCAAACATTGCTGCGAGATAAAGCCAAAGCTTCTCAAATATCCGCAAGATTGGAAAAGGGCTCAACATTGCTGCGAGCTCCAGAATCCAAAACTTGCAAAGCTCCTCAGAAAATCCCCGCAAGACCAAGAAAGGGCTCAACATTGTTGCGAGATCCAAATCCCAAGACTTGCGAAAAGATTTCCAGGTGTGCACTATCATACTTCCAAATTCCATTTTCTAAAAAAAAAAACGCATAGAAGGAAAGTTGTCATGCATGCGCATCTGAGAATCCAAAAAAAAAAAAAAGAAGAGAAAATCTCTTTTCAAAAAAAAGAAAAAGAGAAGGAAATTTTTTTTTTCCCACATGCCACGTGGCCGTACGGCCATGACCGTACGGTCTTGTCCGTACGGCCACAAAAAAAAAACGAGAGATAAAAAAAAAACACACGGTAAAAAAAAAAAAACGAAACCGTGAGAAAAATAAAAAAAAGAAAGAAGAGCCACGGTAAAAAAAAAGAGAGAGAGAGAAAACCGTGCAAAAAAAAAGAGGAAAAAAAAACGTGTAAAAAAAAAAAAAAGAATACACGTGAAAAAAAAAAAGAAAGAAAAAGAAAAGAAAACCTTTTTCTATTCCTACATGGGGTTTCTTAAGGAAAAAGAAGAAACTTTTCTTAAGGAAAAAGAAGAAACTTACTTGAAGCCATTGATGGAGAAGGAGAAGAAAAAGCTTGAAGATCCTTGAAGAAGAAGAGTTCTTGATCTTGGAGCACTCTTGAAGGTTCTTGCAAAAAGAGAGCAATAGCAACAAGAGATCCAATCCCCTTGCTTTTATAGAAGAAAGCAAACCAAAAGAGGAAAGGAGGAGAAAAGAAATGAGGTAAGTGCTACAAATTAGCAAACTTCCTAAAAGAAAGGAATTATGGGATATTCTTTCCCAATGAGGAGATCTTTTGAGGAATTCTCTCCAAAAAGAGAGGGATTATGAGAAACTTTCTCCCAACGAAAGATACTTTGAGAAAATCTCTCCCAAAATCAAGGAAACTTGAGAGATTCTCTCCAAGTAAGAATATTTTTAGATATTCTCTACCAAAAGGAGATATTTTTAGATATTATTAACAAAATGACACCACATGAGATCTAAGCCATCTTTAAAAGCTTAAGGTCCCATGGGTTAGCCCACAAGAGCCAGGTTTGACCACCTAGGCACTAAAAGTGGCTTTTAATCAAAATTCGTCCTACCAAGAGCATACAAAAATGGTTCCATGCCTCCTTTGAGTTGATTGGACCATACAAAAAATCCAAGCATCATGAGTTTCCAAAAATCCAAACCATCCCACCTCATGAACCAAATTAAGCCAAAACCTTGAAATTGACATTCCACAAAAACCCAAACCACTCCAACGGACCCAAAGTTGTCCCAAAGAGTGACAAAAATCCAAACCATGGTTTCCTAACTCGCCACATACAGCTTGTTGGGTCACAAGGCCAAAACCAAAACCAAATCCCGGTCCCCTAACTTGCCACATACAGCTTGTTAGGTCATAAGACCAAAATCAAAATTCAAAACCCGACCCCCTAACCTGCCACATACAGCTTGTTAGGTCACAAGGTCAAAAACCAAAAACCTTCTTGACCGCCTAATGCGCAACACAAAGCCTTTAGGTTCACAAGGTTAAAAAGAAAATCCAAAACCCAAAAACCCAACCCAAATGTCATTTTCAAAATTTTGCCTTGAGATGGTACGTGATGTCTCTCACTGCCATAAAATTCCCTTGGAAACTCAAGGCTACATTATCAAGAAAAATGCTCAGAGACTCTTGGTCAAGTCAGAAGTTCTTCTTCAAAGTTTTCTTCGAGGCACATCAACTACAAAGGCTATCCAATTCGTCGCTGTACCTCGAGGGGGAATTTGTTGACACCAAAAATGTCACTTTGCCTTATCAACATCAAAAGCTATATGGAGCCGCATCCTACTACAAACAGGCAAAGCTGCTTCAAGCATCAGATCTTGGCAAAACCAAACAAAAACTACAAGATCTTTCAAAGTAGCCAAAAGAAGGGTACACATGAAGTTTCAGGCCATTTCGACACTATTTGGCCTAACTTCAATCCTGCAACAGCTGCGCCGGAGCTCCCGACGGCGACAGTGTCAAAAACATCAAATCTTCGATCAGAGCCTATGGATGGTCTCAAAATACCTCCCAAAGGCTCCATGTCGAATTTCGAGTCAAACCGACACCGTTTGACCCTCCATCAGCTCTCAAACGGCGAAATCAAGCCTCCCGGCGGCGAGAACCTCAGATGCCGCCACTCATCAAACAAAATACATGAGTAGCTTCTGCATGCTTCCAAAGGGCTGCACGTCAAATTTCAGGTCATTCCAACAACGTTTGACCTGGTTTTGATGCTCCGAAGCGAAATCAAGCCCACAGGCGGCGAAGCTCCCCGGGACCGTGGCACCCAAATCAGAGCTAATGGATCATCTCAAAATGACTCCAATAGGCTCCTCGTCAAATTTCAGGTCAATCGGACATCGGATGACCGTACATCAAAGCTCGACATCTTCTGCACGGTGAAATCAAGTCAAGCATCGACGGGCCCCAAACGGCTTAAAAACTCAAATAAAAGCCCATGGTTGGTCCTATCTAATGCCCAAGAAGCTTCGCTTCAAATTTCAGGTCATTCCGACATCGTTTGACCCAGTTTCAACTCTTGGCGGAAAATCGGCTAAAGAGTCTTCGGCTTTTCCAAAAAATAGGAAACTTTGTGCTCTGATTTGCACAGCCTTTCAACAGGTTTTCTTCAGAGGAATTAAGCCAATAAATGAGGAGAAATGTCCAAGAAAAATACAGGAGAAAACAGAAGCGAAAAAGCCCAAGAAACGACCAAGAAACGGCGACCCGAAGGCGACCGGAAAATGGACCAAAGTCCAAGGTCGCCAGCGACCTTTGCCCACGGTCGCCGGTGACCATGGCCCAAGGTCACCAGCCCCATGGTCACCGGCGACCATGGGTGCATGGTCGCCGGCGACCCTGGAAATCTGGGTCGCCGGATTTCCGCCAAAAGCGTCGTTTTTCCATTCTTTTTCGCGTTTCGCGATGTTTGGCCCCTGTGATTTTCTTAAAATCTGATTTTTGAGGCATGATATCCGTCGATCTTCGTCAACATCATGGATCTGCTATCGAAATCATTTGATCATCATCGGACACTCCGAAACTGCCAATCGGCCGACCTAGAAAGCACACTTTCTGCCCAACCGATCAAGAAATCGACTGGACAGATGCTGCCGGCCCATTAGTGGCAACCAATGTCTGAATTTTCATCGTCATCCGACATCAAACAACGTACGGATCCATCGATGATCATCGCAAGAAGAATTCCAAAAGACGCAGCGTGGCCCGCGACTCTTCAAGCAACTCAGCGGCCAATTAATGAAGTTAAATGACCCTTTTTATGGCAATTTATTAAGGTCATTAACTCATTATTTTGAACGGCCCAATCAGAAGCCAAGAAATGGGAGTTACAAGTCCAATTAATCATGACAATTAACCATGTAACTCCTATCATTATGGAGATTAATCATGGTAATTAATCATGAAACTCCCATCATCATGGAGATTAAATGCCCATTATTCTCCATCGGCCAATCAAAATCCAAGAAAAAGGAGTTACAATATAAAGAATTAAATCTTGTAACTCCTCCCATCATGGAGCATTAATACCATTAATGCCCATAAAACCCTCCTAATGGCCACCAAAAGCCTATAAATAAGCGGTCATTCAAAGGAGAAAGGGTCCAAAAAAATTGTCTGAAAGGGTCCAGAAAAATTGTCTGAAGTGGTCCTGAAAAATCCCTAAAAAATTGCTAAAAACTCTCGGAGAAATCTCTGCGCAAAGAAGCTCAGCTACTCTGAAGAAACTCTGCTGCAAGAAAACGCCACAAGGTGATCAAAGTCCCTTAGGGGGGCCACCCCCCCCCCCCCCACAAGATCTCCTCCCTCCTTCTATCCAACATGGCTAGATGTGGCTATTCAGCCCGTCTACTCGTTTGTTTATTGGATATAGGACCTTCTCTTGGTCTTTATCCTCTAAAAATCTGAGGTCCAAGCCAAGCCAAGTGAATCAAAGCATCAAGTGTCCTCATCTAAAGGACGATGGCGGAGTCCATACATGACTCGCGACCGTCGATCTGAACGAGTCCCGACAATCGCTTGAGAAGTCAGATCCCTTTTTCTTTCTTCTCTATTGTACTTTATATTTTTAAAAGAGACAAAAATCACAATTCTTCTCTTTCATCATTGATGAGATTTGTAAATCGCCTTCCATGGCAAAATCGCCTTCTACGGCACAAAACTGCCTTTCACGGCAAACTAAACAAAATCGCCTCTCACGGCATTTTAAAATCTTGTCTCTTTCTTTAAATATGTATGCAATAGAAAGTTAGAAAAAATTTTTGATTTCCTTTCTACTTGTGAAGGTGAATCTCCGGATCACCACTTCAAATTCCAAGTAGAATAGAAAATCTGGCATACCCGTACAAAAAAAAATGTTGATGCTTGCTCTTTTTTTTCTCTTCGCCCCGCCGCACCCTGGCGGACCTGGGACGGAGGAAGGCGAGAAAGAAAAAGACGGGTCCATCATAGGGGTTCGTCTATAGCCCCAACTTGCCAGCTATTCCAGGCCAATAGCAACTGTTAGTTTTATGGTCTCAATCCATTAAGATTGATGTAATAAATTGATTAATTTCTTTATTTATCAATATATTCATGCTTTCCTTTCATGAGATGAATGACGTTTTATTACTTATTTGCACAAAACCAATACAAATGACATGATGGTTCATGAGATGAACCGGGAGTCCATGAGCATAGTAGATGCAATACATGTATATGGATGAGATCCACATACGGTAGACATGTATGGCAAATCTTATACTTAAACATCTTCACAACCAATGATGAGACTGGACATCTCATCTGACAAGGTTGTAGTACTTTGACTACTATGAGATAGTGTGATTTGTCTCAATCATCAGAATGTAAGATTCTGAATCACAGTACTGGTACATTGGATGTATTGAAGGACCATGAAAAGCACCTTATGAACACTGTCTTTACTTTAAGGTTTGCTATCATAATTTCCTAGCAATATGCTTTCAATCCTGAGACATTGATGAACTCAAGTTTTTATATATTCATTTGCTTCGAGCCACCAATGAGTGAGGCCAACTGTAAGTCAACACCTCGGTGTCTTCGATACGTGGTAGTAGGACAGTGGGAAGATTTAATAGTCAAGATGGAATCTATCTCTATTATTCCCTTGTGCCAATTAATGGATTTATCATTGGTAAGTGTACACCGATCTCAATTAAAAGTTAATTGGATGGTTCTAATGATCACTGTGTTAGTGTCACATTCCTGTGTGCGCTATATTTGGTTTGTCAATTCCGTGTCATTGTGTCCCGAAGACCTTATATCTCGAAGTGTGTCAAGGAAGATCTACTTCAAGAAACTGTTCAAGCTTTTAGAAGACCTGGATGTGTCAAAGAAGACTCCACTTGTGTACAAATCATCTCAGGTATTTTGGACCAAAAACCGTTACCTACCTGGACCCTAGGATCCTTGCTTACCTTGGCCTATATTAAGTGTTATATCTCGAAGTGTGTCAAGGAAGATCTACTTCAAGAAACTGTTCAAGCTTTTAGAAGACCTGGATGTGTCAAAGAAGACTCCACTTGTGTACAAATCATCTCAGGTATTTTGGACCAAAAACCGTTACCTACCTGGACCCTAGGATCCTTGCTTACCTTGGCCTATATTAAGTGTTTCTTCTAATGTTCTCTCCATTATGTTCTGTCCAGAAATAGGGGGTTCGGTGACCTTTCGGTCACCTGGCGGCTAGCCTCTTTGCAAAAAGCGGCTAACCGCTAGGTAACCGAAATACCTCGGCTAGCTTTCCAGAATGCTGTTCTCTGTCAAAAAGTGATTCGGCCACCTTGCGGTCAGCATTCGGCTAACCGCAGTGTGGACTGGCGGCTAACCGCCAGGTAACCGAGGTTCACGGTTACATCTCCAGAATGCTGTTCTCTGTCAAAAGTGTTCGGCCACCTTGCGGTTAGCCTTCGGCTTACCGAAGTATGGTCTGGCGGCTAACCGCCAGGTAACCGAGGTTCACGGTTACATTTCCAGAATACAAACTTCTCAACTGTTGTGGAAGTTCGGTCACCTCGCGGTTACCTTTCGGCTAACCGCCATATGTGCTGGCGTCTAACCTCCATGTAATTGAAATCCCACGGTTAGCTTTCCAGAACGCTACAGGTTTTTGAGATGCAGATTCGGTCACCATACGGTCACCTCACGGCTAGCCGCGATGTCTACCGTCGGTTAACCGTGAGTTGACCGAATTAGAAAAACTAGCCGTTACCACAGAGAAATTGAAATGAGGCTAGCCGAACTACCAAGAGGCTAGCCGCCAAAACTAGCCGTTGGGAACTTCTCTATATATATCTGGAGCCTGTTTTACACTAGAGAGGACATTTTTTGAAGAGCTTACTTCCCTACTTTTTCCCATCTTTTCTTAGCCTTTAAACCATCTTCCAAACACACTATTAACCCAATCTAGAAAATGGATGAGATATTTCAGTCTCTAGAAAAGTGTGTTTGGAAAAAGGATTCTAGTTTGATTTTCAAATGATATACATTTAGGAAAATCTAGAACCCAACCTCTTGACCCTTGATTGTGCATTACAATGGAGCATCTCTATCAACATCAAGCATGCATCAAGAGGATAAAGCTTCAACTTCGGTTAGAGCTTCGATAAACACTTCTGACTACATCAAAGGCAAGTGTTGGGTGTCTCATCATCTTTTAAATCTTGTGTATCCAGTGATAGTGGTTTGAATATGTGTGACTCAACCACTCTAAAATGTATGTGGGGGATTAGATCTATGTGATCGAACCTCGTTACCAAAATTGTGATGTTCAAGTGATTGAAATCATTACTTGTGTAGTTTTGATTCATCATAGTGGAACCAAGGGACTGTGTGAACCTTGTGAGTGGATGTAGGACATATGGTCCGAACCACTATAAATCTCTGTGCATTTATTTATTTTATTTGTCTAAATGTTTTGATCTAGTTTACATGCCTTCTTTACCATTGAACAATGCTAGATAATCACACTTGGTCTACATATCACTTGCTCTCTTATAAATCTTGATTAATAGGTTAAAAATGGATTTAAAGTTTGATAAACCTATTCAAACCCCCCCCCCCCCCACTCTAGGATGAGAACATTGGCCCTAGGTGAACTTTCAATTCGTATCAGAGCCTTGGTTACTCCTTTAGGCTTTACAACCCGGAGTTGATCTATATTTTTCTTGTGCCAATGTCTAATCCAGAAGGTAGTGCTGTAAACAGACCACCACTATTTGATGGTACTAACTATGCCTTTTGGAAAGCCCGAATGTCCATGTTTCTAAAATCTCTTAGTGGAGAAATATGGGATGCTGTTGAGGATGGATGGACTCCTCCTTCCTTCACAGCTGAAGATGGCATTGTCAAACATCTCCCAAAGGACAGATGGACAGCTAATCAAAAAGCTATGAGAGACTATGTTGCAAAGGCATTAAATGCTATAACCTGTGCCATGAATGCTGAAGAATACAAAAAGATTATGACATGTAAGACATCTAAGCATGCTTGGGAGCTTTTGGAAAAAAATTATGAAGGAACAACCATTGTTAAAAGAGTCAAGCTCTAGATGTTAACTTCTCAATTTGAATCTCTAAGAATGAGAGAAGATGAAATGTTTGATGAGTTTCGAACAAAGCTAATGATTATCGTTAATGAGATGTGGTCACTTGGTGAGCAAATCCCTGAAGGCAAAGTTTGTAGCAAAATCCTTAGGTCTCTTCCTAAAAGATTTCACCCCAAAGTAACTTCTATAGAAGAATACAATGACCCTGAAACTATGAAAGTAGAAGAGCTGACGGGTAACATTAGAACCTTTGAGATGAAGATGAACAATGCTTCCAACAAATCTAAAGATATGAAATCAATAGCCTTAAAGGCCTCTCAACCATCTCCACCTAAAGAAGAATCAGGGAATAAGAATGAAAGTGATGCTGAAGATGTTGCATTGCTTACTAAAAGATTCTTAAGACAATTTAAGAAGAAGACTTCAAAGTTTAATAGAAAAGAGAAAGAGAAACCTTTTGATAAAGGTAAAAACAAAGTCAGCTCCTCCTCCAAGTATCAATCTAGAAATGTGAAATGCTATAACTGTCAAAAGTTTGGACACATATCTACTGAGTGTCCAATGGAAAGGAAAGTGAAGAAAAAAACCCTTGTGGCTACATGGGATGACTCATCTGAAGCCGAAACAGATTCAGATGAATCACACAAAGATGAGACAAAAAATTACACTGTATTGATGGCCAAAACTGTGTGTGATTCATTACTTGAGACAATGGAAAATTCTAAAGAAAATGATGTTAAGAGCTTGGAGAGTGAATCTAAATCTGAATATGACAGGTCAGATAATGAAAAAGATGATGAAGATTCACAAGTAACATATGATAGACTCTATGAGGAGAGTTGCAAATTGATTGAAGTCTTGAACAATCAAAAATCCAAAAATGAAATCTTAAAAGACAAAATTGAAACGTTAACTAATGAAAAGAATATCTTAGCAATTGAACTAAATAAAATTAATTCTAAATTTCATATTGCTAGTGAAGAATTCAACAAGATCAAGAGCTATGAAAAAGAAGCTGAAACTCTAAACAAAATAAACGTACTTTTAAGAGATGAAGTCACTCAACTGAAATGGTTCAAAGAAAAGTATGAGTATTCATTTACCCATGGAGAAGAAAAATTTGAAAGACTTTTTAAAATGGGAAAATATCATAGAGACAAAACTGGATTAGGGTACAAAAAAATTGACAAACATAATCCTAATGTCTGTACTGTGTTTGTGAAAGGAGAAACTTCCTCTAGTAATCAAAACATTTCTGAAATTACATGGCATTCATGTGGAAGCAAAGGACATGTCAAATATGATTGCAAAATTGAACAAATTAAAAGATAGACCACTATGACATATGTCAATTCTCAAACAAAAAAATCTATTTATAACAATACAATCAAATACTTTGTCACTCAACAATTAAATGAGATGATGAAACAAATTGGTCGTCTAAAGTTACAACTCCACAATCACACAAAAACTGTTGAATCAACTGAAATCTACTCTATGAAACATTTTCATCAACAAAATCACAACAAAGCTAAATCTCAAGGTTTTTGGTAAAACCCCTATCACACAAAGATACATTTGGATTCCTAAGAACAAAGGCTTGCTGGTTCACACAGCCCTTAAAGCAGTTGATCATTCCTTGTGGTACCTAGATAGTGGATGTTCTAGACACATGACTGGGGATAGAGCACACCAATCCACAATAATTGATTATGAAGGTGGAACTGTCACCTTTGGTGATGAAAATATTGCTAAAGTAGTTGGTAAGGGTACTTTGAATGTTCCCAACATGCCTGTTATTGAAGATGTTTTATATGTTGATGGTTTGAAACATAACTTGCTAAGCATTTCTCAAATATGTGATAAAGATCATGCTGTTAACTTTAGTAGTCTTGGTTGTGAGATTTCCAAAAATGGAAAGATTATTCTAAGAGGCCTTAGAACCAAAGAAAACTGTTATGTTATCGGTAACCAGAAAGAATCATCTGGTTCAGCCTGTTACATTGCTCATCTTGATGAAGCTCAACTATGGCATCAAAGACTTGGTCATGTAAATTTTAGGGACTTGTCCAAACTGGACAAGTATGTAAAGGGTCTTCCTAAAATCAGCAGGAAATCAAAAACAATATGTGGAGAATGTCAAAAGGGTAAACAAACTAGAAATTCTCACAAAAAATCTAAGTCTCTAAAAACTTCTAGACCCTTAGAACTTCTCCATATGGACTTGGATGGTCTAACTAAGAAAGAGAGCAGGGGTGGCAGAAAATACTTCCTGGTTATTGTTGATGATTACTCTAGATTCACTTGGGTTGCGTTTCTAAGAGAAAAATCTGATGCATATGTTGAATTTAAAAAGATTGTAAAAAGAATCCAGGTTGAAAAAGGAAGAGCAATTTCTCGGATAAGAAGTCATCATGGTGGTGAATTTGAAAATATTAAGTTTGAAAATTTTTGTGAGAAATATGGAATTCACCATGAATTTTCTGCTCCTAAAACTCCTCAACAAAATGGTATTGCTGAGAGAAAGAATCGTGTCTTACAAGAGATGGCCACCGTTATGCTTCATGGAAAGAATGTTCCTAGAGATCTATGGGCTGAAGCAGTTAGCACAGCATGTCACATCATAAATAGGGTATACTTGAGAACTGGCTTGGATAAAACTGCTTATGAGTTATGGCATGGAAAAAGGCCCAACATTAGCTCTATTTTAAAATTTTTGGTAGCAAATGCTATATACTTAAGGATAGAGAACACTTGAGCAAATTTGATTCAAAAAGTGATGAAGGCATTTTCATTGGCTATTCTCTAAACAGTCATGCATATAGAGTGCTGAACAAAAACACTGGAGCCATACAAGAATCTATAAATGTTGTCATTGATGACAAAAAAAAAATGATTTCAGATTGTAAGAAAACTCTGATATTGATGAGATAGATGTCCAAACTGAAAAACTAAACAAGTCTCCAATCTCTAGGGATTTGGTGAATGTGAAACATCACCCTATGGACCAAATTCTGGGAGATCCTTTGGCTGGTGTCAAGACTAGAAGACAATTAGAAAACATTGTTAGCTATCTTTGCTTTACTTCTACTCTTGAACCTAAAAATGTGGATGAAGCTTTTACTGATGATAATTGGATAAATGCAATGCAAGAAGAGCTAAATCAGTTTGCTAGAAGTGAAGTGTGGGATCTAGTGCCTAGGCCAAATGACAAAAATGTTGTAGGTACTAAATTGATTTACAAAAATAAACTTGATGAAAATGGTACCATTGTTAGAAACAAGGCCAGGCTGGTTGCCCAAGGATATTCTCAAATTGAAGGAATAGATTTTGAAGAAACCTTTGCTCCTGTTGCTAGACTTGAGTCCATTAGAATCTTACTTGCCATTGCTTGCTCTTTAAAATTTAAATTATACCAAATGGATGTCAAAAGTGCCTTTCTAAATGGTCTTTTGGAAGAAGAAGTTTATGTGGAGCAACCTAAAGGATTTGAAGACGCAAAGAAGCCTAATCATGTGTATCATCTCAAAAAGGCCCTCTATGGTCTCAAACAAGCCCCTAGAGCTTGGTATGAAAGGCTTACTCAATTTTTAATTAATCAAAATTTTGAAAGGGAAAGTGTGGATAAAACTCTCTTTATTAGAAAAACCAATGTAACTATTTTGATTGCTAAAATTTATGTTGATGATATAGTGTTTGGATCTACTTGCAATAACTTCATAGAAGAGTTTGCTAATCTAATGAAATCTGAATTTGAAATGAGCATGGTTGGTGAACTTAATTTCTTTTTAGGATTACAAGTTAAACAATTGACTGATGGAATGTTTATTTCCCAAACCAAATATGCAAAAGAATTGATAAAAATATTTGGATTAGAGTCAGCCAAACACATGAACACTTCCATGAGCACAACTCTGAAATTGTCTAGAGAATCGAGTGGTAAGAGTGTAGATCCCAGTTTGTATAGGAGCATGATAGGCAGCCTATTATATCTTGCAGCTAGTAGACCCGATATTGCATTCAGTGTGGGAGCTTGTGCCAGATATCAATCTGATCCCAAAGAAATCCATTTGAAAGCAGTTAAAAGAATCATTAGATATGTTTCAGGAACTTCAGGATATGGCTTATGGTATCCATATGATTCATCTACTTGTATTACTAGATACTCGGACGCCGATTGGGCTGGAAATGTAGATGATAGAAAATCTACTAGTGGTGGATGTTTCTATCTAGGAAACTGTTTAGTTGCTTGGCACAGCAAGAAACAATCATCCATCTCCTTATCTACAGCTGAAGCGGAATATGTAGCAGCTGGTAGTGGATGTACTCAGATGCTTTGGATGAAACAAATGCTTACAGACTATGGTATTGAACAATGTAGCATGAACTTGTATTGTGATAACACTAGTGCTATCAATATCTCCAAAAATCCTGTTCAACACTCTAGAACTAAGCATATTGACATTAGACATCATTTCATTAGAGAATTGGTTGAAGAAGGAGTCATAGTATTGGAGCATATATCTACAGAGAAACAACTAGCAGACATTTTAACAAAACCCTTGGATGTTTCAAAATTTGAAAATATGAGAAAATCCCTTGGTGTTTGTGCTATTCGATAAAATTTAAAAAAAAAAAAGGGGGGGAGGGGGGGATAATTTCGGCTAGCTGTGAACCCTCTCGGTGGCTAACCGCCGTGGCGGGCCTGTGATTTTCAATCTAGGTTTTGTCATTTCGTTTGGTTTCTTCTCTTCTCTCGTCAGTTTCGTCTCCACCGTAGCCGAGTGTCTAGGGTTCAATTTCTTCACTCCTCAAGGTCATTTCTTCTTATTCCTCTCTTTCTTTTATTTTGCATTTCCTGTTCTTGGTTTTTTCCTTGTTTCCTTGTTATTTTGCATTTCCTGTTCTTGTTTCCTTGTTCCCTTGTCTCTTTTCTCTATTGCACAGATTCTCCTTCTCTGGTGTGTGTTGTTTTCTCTTCTGTGGGCACTCCAACTGTTCGAAACAATGCCTCCTAGAATGAAATCGGCTGTAAATCGTCCCTCTAAAAGAGGACGCTCTACTGGAGGCTCCTCGCCTCGTCAAGAAAGACCTTCTCCATCACCTCCACCTTCACCTTCACAATCATCCTCTAATTCCCCTTCTTCTTCTCCTCCTCCTCCATCTATGCCTATGAGTCTCAAACCAAATGCTCAAATGCTAAATGTCATGAAAAAAAGGTTGATTATGGTTGAGCGTCGCACCCTCCGCGAAGTTATTGAATCTCATGAAACGGCCATTATTCTTGCTCAAACAATTGGAATAACATTATGGATTGGGGGGACAAAGCTTAACCCTCTCTTGTTTACAGCATGTATGCGTCTATTACTGATGCTGTTTCAACTATTAACTCTTTCTCTTTCAATGTAGCATTTAGAAATCAAGTAGTCACAATTGACCCCAATCGTATTTCCTCTATTATGAACATCCCTGTTAGTGAAAATGGCCTAATTATGGTTGCCGACACACTCACTGAGGCTGAAAAGGCTGAAGCAACCCTCCGTATCTGAGGATATGATGCTGAGTGGAATCGTAAAAAGAATTTTCCTCCTCTAGCTGCTTTGATTCCCAAGTATAGACTCCTACACAATCTGTTCACATTTAATGTCTATCCTCGTAAAGGCAATAGGACTGAATTAACTTCTTATATGGTCAATATCCTTCAAAAAGTCATTACCGTTGTTCCCATGTGTCTTCCATCGCTGATTTGTCGTACCATCGTGCGGTTTCACTTCTCAAATGCTACAAAGACTGCTGCCCCGTTTGGGTTTCTTATTACTCAGCCAGCTCGTTCTTATGGTGTTCCTCGGCTGACTGATACTCCTCTTTACCATGCCCCTTTTGGTAAAGCAAACCTTATTCAGATAAATCTTCTTCCTAATGTCGAAGCCGAGCCAGTTCCCCCTCATGCAGGTGATCAAGCTTCACAGCAGCCAACTCCATCAGTGCCTCTTGTGCAAGTTCGTGGGGCTACTTCTTCTGGTGCATCACGGAGAGTGGGAGACCGTTTTGATGCTATAGAGCAACGACAGTCCAAGACAGAGAAGCTGTTGAAAAAGACTCTAAGATACTTAGGTGCTCTGTCCAAGGGATGTCGAGGACATGATTTCAACGACATGCCTCCCTCTCCATCCCCTCCATCTGATTAGTTTTTAGTGGGTCTCTTAGCCACATTTGTTTGATTGGTTCTCTTTTTGGTGGTGTTGTGTTGACAAGCGGCTACCCTCCCTTATGTGTTTAACATACTTATACTAATTCCTTTTAACTTGGGATGTATGACCTTTCATGTCTGACTTTTATATCATATTCATGCTATATACTTTTGTGACTTCCTAATATATTTTTCTATCGCATTATTATCTCTCTTATTGCATGGTCCCTACCCTTGTCAATTTGTGACAAAAAGGGGAGAGAGAATTCCCAGGTTTTTAGGTTTTCAGATACATTCTAAGGGAGAATGTGTGTTTGAAACTCAAAGAATGCTTCTAACTCATTTGAACATGTTATTTTTGGCTAATGATTAAGAGGGAGTTGCAATCCCACCATAGAATGTGTGTTCCTTGTCCTATGCAGGTATATCATTCAGATTCAAGCACATTCTTAGGGGGAGTTCTTATTTGAGTCGTAATTATTGCATTTCCTCGTAAAGTTCTCGTACTCTTGTAATCTTGAGTGTTATTGGGTTCATTTATTGTAAGAGTATATAGAATAGGTGTTTTGCCACGAAATTGTCAAAGGGGGAGATTGTTAGTGTCACATTCCTGTGTGCACTATATTTGGTTTCTCAATTCCGTGTCATTGTGTCCCGAAGACCTTACATCTCGAAGTCTGTCAAGGAATATCTACTTCAAGAAATTGTTCAATCTTTTGGAAGACTTGGATGTGCCAAAGAAGACTCCACTTGTGTGCAAATCATCTCAGGTATTTTGGACAAAAAACCGTTACCTACCTGGACCCTAGGATCCTTGCTTACCTTGGCCTATATTAAGTGTTTCTTCTAATGTTCTCTCCATTATGTTCTGTCCAGAAATAGGGGGTTCGGTGACCTTTCGGTCACCTGGCAGCTAGCCTCCTTGCAAAAAGCGGCTAACCGCTAGGTAACCGAAATACCTCGGCTAGCTTTCCAGAATGCTGTTCTCTGTCAAAAAGCGATTCCGCCACCTTGTGGTCAGCATTCGGCTAACCGCAATGTGGACTGGCGGCTAACCGCCAGGTAACCGAGGTTCACGGTTACATTTCCAGAATGCTGTTCTCTGTCAAAAGTGTTCGGCCACCTTGCGGTCAGCCTTCGGCTCACCGAAGTATGGTTTGGCGGCTAACCGCCAGGTAACCGAGGTTCACGGTTACATTTCCAGAATACGAACTTCTCAACTGTTGTGGAAGTTCGGTCACCTCGCGGTTACCTTTCGGCTAACCGCCATATGGGCTGGCGGCTAACCTCCATGTAATTGAAATCCCACGGTTACCTTTGCAGAATGCTACAGGTTTTTGAGATGCAGATTCGGTCACCATGCGGTCACCTCACGGCTAGCCGCGATGTCTACCGTCGGTTAACTGTGAGCTGACCGAATTAGAAAAACTAGCCGTTATCACAGAGAAATTGAAATGAGGCTAGTCGAACTACCAAGAGGCTAGCCACCAAAACTAGCCGTTGGGAACTTCTATATACATATCTGGAGCCTGTTTTACACTAGAGAGGACATTTTTTGAAGAGCTTACTTCCCTACTTTTTCCCATCTTTTCTTAGCCTTTAAACCATCTTCCAAACACACTATTAACCCAATCTAGAAATTGGATGAGATATTTTAGTCTCTAGAAAAGTGTGTTTGGAAAAAGGATTCTAGTTTGATTTTCAAATGATATACATTTAGGAAAATCTAGAACCCAACCTCTTGATCCTTGATTGTGCATTACAATGGAGCATCTCTATCAACATCAAGCAAGCATCAAGAGGATAAAGCTTCAACTTCGGTTAGAGCTTCGATAAACACTTCTGACTACATCAAAGGCAAGTGTTTGGTGTCTCATCATCTTTTAAATCTTGTGTATCCAGTGATAGTGGTTTGAATATGTGTGACTCAACCACTCTAAAATGTATGTGGGGGATTAGATTTATGTGATCGAACCTCGTTACCAAAATTGTGATGTTCAAGTGATTGAAATCATTACTTGTGTAGTTTTGATTCATCATAGTGGAACCAAGGGACTGTGTGAACCTTGTGAGTGGATGTAAGACATATGGTCCGAACCACTATAAATTTCTGTGCATTTATTTATGTTATTTGTCTAAATGTTTTGATCTAGTTTACATGCCTTCTTTACCATTGAACATTGCTAGATAATCACACTTGGTCTACATATCACTTGCTCTCTTATAAACCTTGATTAATAGGTTAAAAATGGATTTAAAATTTGATAAACCTATTCATCCCCACCCCCCCCCCCTCTAGGATGAGAACATTGGCCCTAGGTGAACTTTCACACTGTGATTAATTGGGCCTTAAGGATAATAAGATATGGATCTAACTTGGTAGGACAGTTTGTCCAATTGATCCATGGATATTGATGGAGGGGCCTACTTGTAGTGATAATGAAGTTTAGGGTCTTCATGTAATTTATTCCTAAAACCGGAGTTTAATTGCATTTATGTAGTGGAGTTATTTGCAATTAACTGTGGGCCTGGATTGCACATGAGATGTGGGGTCGCGGTGTCCCAGTTGGAGCCAACTTTCTATGGAATCCCTAGCAGTTCCCACGCTAGCCCAAGATTGGATCTTTACTAATTCTATTTGAACTCAAAAGGAAAGTTACTATTTTTATTTGAAGTGAGACTTTTAATAGTGGTAATAGTGGGAATAGTGAGTTACTAATTATTATGAAAGTTGGATTTCTAATAGTAAACATAGAGGAGATGCTTTAGGCTATAAATAAGAGAGGAAAGAGGCTTGGACGTCCCATGCTTGGAATGCCCTAGGGATTCACGCCCAATCTCCTTTTTGAGTGCAAGAGTTGCACTTCTCTCCTCCTCTTTCTCTTATAGTTCCCTTCTAGTTTCCTTAGAGTTTCTAGTTAGATTTTCTCTTGGAGATTCCACCATCTTCCTTAAGAGAAGAGATCTGAAGCGGGTCATAGCATGGAAGACAAACTGGGCATTGGAGATTCCGATTTGCTTTGTGAAAGAGTTCTTCATCAAAGGGTTTAATCAAATTCTCCATTAGAGCACAACCGAGCTCCATAGGTATAATCTGCTTCTTGTATGTTGTAGAATTTCGCGGTTGCTTGTTAGCTGCTGTTTCTATCTTCTTGATATGTTTATTTGCTGATCATGATGGCTGAGATTGAGGACATGGATCCTGGATTCGGTCTTGTTGTGTTTTGGATAGATGATCACTACATCTAGTGGGTCAAAAGTTTTTGAAACCTATCCTAGAGGCCCACCCACTTCCAACAGCAACAGTGTGAAACTGGCGACCATTACTCTTCACCTTCTTGCCCAGCAGCCACCTTTTCTACACCATGTCCATCCCCATCTGTGACGCCCACATGGGGTCCCTTTCCTCTTGAGGTCTGGACAAGCAATAGCCGCCAGATGGCCCATCAGCCAGATCCCAGACTCACACAGACCCCCCTGCAGCAGGCCAGCGGCCAACTCTTTCCCTGCTGCAGCGGCCACTGCTGCTCCTCCCTGTCACCGGCCAACCGGCACCCTTCATCCCAACGGCCACCTGAACTTCTCCTTCATCCCTACCGGTAGCCAACCTGCACACCTCTCCTTCCCTGCCCTTAGCCAGTCCTCCTTCCTTACTGACCCACAGCTCCTCCCCGGCTGCCCTGCAACTCCTCCACCTGAACTAGCCACCTGAACCTGTACCACCTAAACCAGCCACTTAAACCTAGCTTCACCTGGAACCTGCTCCACTTGATTTTAGTTACACCTCCACCTGAGTTCAGTCAGTTGCTGTATATAGCCTCGGACCAATGGGTCCCACCCCGGGATCCGCAGAACCCAATCATAGGCCCTGTTTCATGACCCTTGAAAACTGGATTTTTAAACTAGATCTTTGACCCGATTTGAAGATGCTTTTTAGCCCAATTAACCTTTTAGGGATTTTGGGGTTTTCGAACCAAAACTTGGATATTTTAACCAATGGTTAAAGGAAATTAATAATTGCCATCCGACCTGAAAATAGGGGCTTTTGACCTAAACCCCGGCCAATGCAAAGAGATTGTCTTTTCTTGGAAAAAGAAAGACCAAGACCTAGACTGTGATGAACCCAATCCCCGAACTTACCCGATGTTAATTTTAACTCTGTATTTAGACCCGGACATTTATGGATGCATGTGGAGCATGGTGACTTGCATTTTTATCCGAACTTAGGGGTTGGATATTCACACCTTCAAAATGCGTCAAGTGTACAAAATCACCAATACCCATCTCTTTGGGCATATAACTTTGAGAATCACCATACTTACATGTTTATGATTATTTAACTAGACTTTCTGCATTTTAATCTTGCATCTTGGAAACCTGACTTGTTGTATTTTATTATGCACTTTATAAATCTGACCTTTTAGCATCTTGCGACACGGGACTCCAAAGATCTTAGCGTGCGGTTCTCGCCTTACTTGACCATTGGATGTACCCAGATCCATAAAGGGTTTCTCGGTTTGTGTGCGAGCATTTATTGCCCTACCCTTCTGAGTTACCTGGATCCCCTTTGTTTTCTGCCACCCATTTTGTGTCCCTTACTCATACCCAAAATGCTACCCATTTTTCTGTAGGGTTTCCCGGACTTGGAAAGTATTGTTTTGAAGCCCGCGTTACCTATTTTGTTGTTTTAAGCCTGAATTGCTCGGTTTACTGTTTTAAATGCCGAATTAATCCAGTTTATGTTTTTAAGCATTTGAACGTCCAGTTAACCCTGCACTTGCACATGTATCTCATGGGTAACCGGTTTACTCTTTAATTTTTAATTTTTCTTTGAAACTCTGCATTCTGCATTGATTTTCAAGAAGCACCGCCAAGCCGTTTTTCTAGCATTTACCATTTATGGATGTGTATATTTTGTTCGCTGCAGTTGTAGTTTGTAGAGGTTGTCATATAGACTTCGTTCCTTGCACATGAGACGCGAAATACCGGGGAGTATTACTTTAGGGTTTTGTATTCTGTTTTACTGGCCTCTGTTGGCCTTTTAATTTATGAATGTAATTAATACATCTTTTGTAATTTATAACTTGAAATATGGAAATGAAATCCCCGGTTACTTGTCTAGCTCTTCCTGTATTCCATTTATGTTGTACCAGTCTAAGAACATATTGTGCAGTTAAATGCAGCCAATTAGACATTAGTGATGCAATATGGAATCCAATCAACTTTGAACTGCGAGTTGCACCACATGCAAGCTTCCACTAAATATTCCATAATGGTGATGGAACTTGAAATTCTCACCAATGCGGATCCTGGGAAAAAAGAAATGTTATGATACAGTAACTCCCCAATCACGGCCCCTTAATCCTGCCCCTCATTTTTGGGCTCGTGACACTTGCGTTGCCGCATTTTATCAAGATCCACTCCACCACCATCTTCAATCAGCAATTTTTTGCACATATCCTTCTTGTTTTCTAACATATCTATATTAACATAGTAGGTAGCCCCATTGTAGACCTCATCTAAGGAGTAATCTAGAAGCTCAACAAGAATCATAGGCGAATCTTCAGTGGGATATCCTCTGTAATCCCTGGCATTCCAAAACTGCTTGCAAGTCTAGTCTACAACAATCTTTCTCAAGTGAGTAGTCTCAATCAATCTTGAGGCCAGAAAATCCGCCTTCCTCGCAATTTCATCCTTTTTCATCGAAGGATTGCAGAAGCTATTATCATGCTTCTTTTGACCTTCATAGGTCTTCGCATTACAGTTTCTATGTGGTGTTTCTGGAGCCAACTCCCCATCACCAAGGAGATAGCATGTAAGTAAATCACATAACACATTTTTTTCCACTTTTGAAGTTGTCAAACAAGTGGAATCTTCATTTTTCTTCAGAAGTGGTTCTTTTTTCTTTACACTTTTGCAAACAAAAACAAACCACTTCTTGTTACATCTGGAGCTTCTCAATACCAAGCTCATCTTCCTGCACAATTAATGCACCACAGTGCCTTCTGGAATGGCCAAGATGGATTCAAATGTCCAGCGAGTGGTCCTGGTAGTCAGAGTGGTGGCGGCGGTTAGGAAACATCTTGACCACCGAGGCGAACTTTGGACGACGAAGATCGTCGTTCTGGTATTTTCTTTCATCCATTCCCTTTTGGTTCGATCGGCTGAAAATGACATTGATACGTCTGTAGTCCGGAGATTCCTTAGGCATTGCAGTATCTCAATTAGCAACTTCTTGTGGCATTCATAAGCCTCTTTCATATCTGCCTAAGGATTTTGTAGGATGTGCTCCTCCATTTGAACACCACGTGTGTTGTCCGCCATCTTAGAAATGACCATCTCTGATTCCAGTTGTTATATGATTTTTTTTAAAATCCCAAGCTATGGTGAAGAATAGATCTTTACTGCTAAAAAAGGATCATAAGGGGGTAAAATCTCATATGGGAGATTGCCCCAAAAAAGGAGATTTTGTTGGATACTTCTGTTCACCCGTATTTTTATTGATGATTCCATTAAATACATGTACACAAGGATCTAACTGAGAAAAAACCCAATAGCTACAACCATGTCCCACGAACTACTCAACAACTCCAATAACCTACCTACTTGGGCCACCTCACATGGGCACCTCACATTCATTCAAAATAGCCAAGTCAAGAGCAACACATAAACAACAAAACCATAACAACACCTACTACTATTCAGGGCCCTTTTTTATACCCACGTTTTGATGGCGTGTATGTGAAATGGGGTAGTAGAAAATTGATATGTATCTTTCTCTGACCTTGGTGCCCAACCCTTTCTTCTTCCAACGTCTGTAAGAAGCCTCCTAAACCCTCCAACCCTCTTTCGATCAACTCATCTCCACCATTGCCCGAGAAGAAATTTGCCGCCAAACCATTTGCATCATCTCCGACTTCTTCTTCGGATGGAAAGTCGAGATCGCTCGCGCGCACGAGATCTTCCACTCAGTCTTCATTTCTGGAGAGAGTATGGATAGGCTATCTGCTACAACATTTGGAATAACCTCCCACAATCCAATACCTACTCCGAAGATTTCCAGTTGCCCGGTTTTCCCAAAACGTTACGGATACACCATTCTCGACTCTCCCGCAATCTCAAGATTGCGGATGGTTCGGATTCGTGGTCTCAATTCTTTCAAATGCATATGTCTCTCTCCCTGTGTTCTAATGGGTTTCTCTTCAATACCATGGAGGAGTTGGAGAGGACAAGATTGGGGATTTTTAGCAGGATGACAAAATGGGCCTTGTGGCCAATTGAGTCGTTAAGGTGGCCGATTGAGTTGTTAAGGAGAGAAGAGTGGGGGATGAAGGTAGTAGGATCTCTGCAGACGATTGTGTTTAGTGGTTAAATCTCCACCATCTATCTTCTGTTCTATATGTGTCTTTTGGATCTGAGAACAGATGATGGAGTTGGCGATGGGTTTGGAAGAGAGTGGAAGGGCCTTCATCTAGGTCGTTTGTCCTACCCAGACCAGAGCAAGGCAAGGGTGTTGCAAGCTTGTGGCACATGTGAGGGAGGGAGGAGAGCGACAGTCAAATATAATGGTTTAAAGACACCATCATAAAGCAAAAAATTTGATCACTTCTTCTATATTGATCATTGATTTATCAAAAATCAAATATTACAGAAAACAACAACATCCCAAGTGCCCAAAACCCTCATCTTCTTCCCCTTATTACAAACTACAAATTTACAGAAAGGAAACTCCATAGTATAATACTACAAATCTCATCAAATTTACATCCTAGCTGGAACATATTACAACTCCACTGCTAATAACAACAGCAGAATTACAGAAAATCACAAGAGTTTCAAAGGTGCTCTTGATCCAATAACTGAACTTTCACTAACCTGAACCTCCTGTGTCTTCACCCTCGATCTTAACCCTAGCATTTGTCTCCAATTGGGTTTCTACCAGCATTCATCCCTTCCATTTCAGATTGGAGCAAATCGAGGCGGCAGAGGCAAAGTCGCAGACCTGAGGCCAAAAAGAGGATTTGGAAGAGGAAGGGGAAGAGGGTGTAACACCCCGTCCTTCAACCCCTTATTAATTATAATTAATTGCGTGATTAGTTAGTAAGCGTGTTTAGAGTCTTAGCGAGTTAGGTTTGATGTGTGGATCATGCGTGGGAAGTCTCGCGCAAGTCCGAATTTGTTTGGGTACAGTAAAGGGGTGGTTTGCAATTTTAGGAGGCTTTCAGGGGTTTTTATGAGATTATGAGTTTTGTGAGTTTGGGTGCATCGGATAGATCTCGGCATTTCACAAACTTGAGTCTTCTGTCGCATTTCGATCTGACTTGTCGAACAGGCCCAAAGATTGTCATTAGTGGATTGAAGGACTAAATTGTAATTATTCCATAACCTAACCTAATATAAGACAACCC
The DNA here is from genome assembly GCA_029852735.1 of Persea americana. Taxonomy (NCBI): domain Eukaryota; kingdom Viridiplantae; phylum Streptophyta; class Magnoliopsida; order Laurales; family Lauraceae; genus Persea; species Persea americana. The sequence continues at coordinate 28,569,114 of CM056814.1, forward strand.
TCACCCATCTCATTTCCCTCTTTCTCATTTCACTGTTTCTCTCCTTCAAACTCAGCCCCTTCATTGCCTCCTCACTGCCGACGGCCACTGGAGCTCCGTCATCGCCGGTGAAGCTTCACTTCATCTTCCTTAAGCGTCCAAGAGTCCACCCATCTACTTTTCTAAGGTTTTCATCCATAACCCACTTCTAGGTATGCTCCTAAAGCCTGTAGACTAACTCTTCTTCTACCTCTTTGGTTAGAAATGCTTTAGGGTGACTCACTTCCACCCTTGGCATGCATTTGTAGGTTTTATTTGGGATTGAGAGTTGTTTTCTCCAAGTTAGAGCTCTAAAAGGATTTTCCCTAATTTCTTCTTGGATTTTTGTTCAAGCTCTTCATCAAGGCAAGTAGATAAATATGTTTATGCTTGATATGTTTGTCATCCTTGATTTGTAAGGAAATATGATGATTTAGATGTCATTTGCTCATTTGATGATTTAGAGGATTGAAACATGATAATTAGGCTTTTTAGCTTAATGGAATAGATGGAAATGTTAATGACTTGATTAGATAGATTTGTGAGTTGAAGTTAGACTGCCTATTACTTAATATTGTTGCTTATTAGGTTTAGGGAAGAAAGGAATGGATTTGGACCTATTTCACTGTAGAAATAGAACCTGGGTTCTGTTTCCACAGTGTGTGCGGTCGACCGGCCGACGACACTGAGTCAGGTTCCTTGGAACCTGACGAGATCACTATTTTCTATTTTAAGTTACAACTGCTGGGGCTCGGTCGACCGGCCAATGGCTCGGTCTACCGGGCTTGCTGTATATGGGGTCGACCGGCCAAGGGTCAGGTCGATCGGGATAACTGTGAATCCCTTTTTGAAGGGGTTCTTTTCACCATGTTTTGGAGGACTTTAGGTTGAACCTTGGCTAACCTTTTTGGACTCATTTGACTATATGTGAGGATGATTTGAGCCGACGTTCTTCACGGTTACTTCAGTTGCATCGGGTACCATTCTTATTCAATCTTTAACTGTATGGGACAACGGGATACCCTCTCTTATATCTATGCACAAAGATGTTCCGTTCAGGTATCGTGATCCATAATTTCTTTCGTTGACTAAGTAGGTTGTATGATGCCTTGGGTTTAACATTTGACTTGGGTTTGGATTGATTATCGCTTTTGATTCTGAATGGTACCGTCTGGTACTATCTACATGTAATGTGCATGTTCATTAGCTCTATTTACTTTGCTTTGTATTGGGATCACATGGAGAACTTAGATGATGGACTTAGCATGCCCTTTGATATTCCATTTGTTCTGAAATCTGTATGAAGTGTTGAGACTAGGCGGCTTTGATTGTAAGGCTTGAAGAGAACTGATGGACCCGGCTCTTGCCTTCCTCCGCCCTGGGTCCGCCGAGGTTTGGTGGATGAAAAGCGGGCATCAACATTTTTTTGTATGGGTATGCCAGATTTTGTATTCTACTTGGAATTTAGAAATGGTGATCCGGAGATCCACCTTCACAAGTAGAAAGGAAATCAATATTTTTTCTAAATTTCCATTGCACACATATTTTTAAGAAAAGAGACAAAGATTTTGAATGCCGTGAGAGGCAATTTTCTTTTTTTTTTTTGTCGTGAAAGGAGGTTTGGTGCTGTAGAAGGCGATTTTGTGCCATAGGAGGCGATTTTTCAGTGAAAGGCGATTTACAAATCTCATCAATAATGAAAGATAAGAATTATGATTTTTTTTGTCTCTTTAAAAAATACAAAATACAATTGAAAAGCAAGAAAGGGAATCTAACTTCTTAGGAGATTGTGGGGACTCGTTCAGATCGACGGTCGCGAGTCATGTATGGACTCTGCCATCGTCCTTCAGATGAGAACACATAATTCTTTGATTCTCTTGGCTTGGCTTGGACCTCGGATTTTTAGTTGATAAAGACCGAGAAGAGGTCCTATATCCAATAAAAAAACCGAGTAGACGGGCTGACGAGCCACATCTAGCCATGTTGGATAGAAGGAGAGTGGACCTTGGGGGTGGGCCCCCAGGGACTTAGATCACCTTGTGGTGTTTCTTGTAACAGAGTTTATTCAAAGAGCTTCTTTGCGCAGATTATTCTCTGGGAATTTTCAGGATTTTTCTCGGTTTTTTCTAGGAAATTTCTCAAGACCTTTCTGATGGATTTTTCCCAACCCGTTCTTCTTGGAATGCTCTCCTATTTATTGGCTTTTGGTAGCCATTTAGGAGGGTTTATAGGCTTTAATTGTCATAAAGCCACATAAAGGGAGAAGTAACAAGTTTTAATTCATTTATTCTGTAACTCTTTTTCCTTGGATTCTGATTGGCCGATGAAGAATTAAGAGCTTTTAATTGCTTTTAATCTCTATCATGGGAGGAGTTTCATGGTATAAATGCCATGAACCCTTTGACTTGTAACTCCCATTTCTTGCTTTTGATTGGGCTGTCGAAAATAATGAGTTAATGACCGCAATAAGTTTCCATAAACGGGTCAATTAACAGCATTAAGTGGTCGCCAAGTCACTTAAAGAGTTGCGGGCTGCGCCGCGTCTTTTAGAATTCTTCTTGCGATGATCGCCAATGGATCCACATGTTGTTTGATGTCGGATGGCGATGCAACTTCAGATATTGGTTAACACCAATGGGCCAGCAACATCTGTCCAGCCGATTTCACGATCGGTCGGGTAGAAAGTGCACTTCCTTGGTTGGCCGGTTGGTGATTTTGAAGCGTACGATGATGATCACATGCTCTTGATGGTAGATCTAAGATGTTGGTGAAGATCAGCTGATCTTGAGCACTAAAAATTAGATTTTTAGAAAACCACAGGGGCCGGAATTCTCGAAATGCAAAAAGGGTCAGAAAAATGCCTTTTCAGAGGAAATCTGGCGACCTGGATTTCCAGGGTCACCGACGACCATGGGGATTTTTCCCCTTTCGGTCGCTGTTTTTCAGGCTTTTTTGGTTCTTCTTTCTCCTCTATTTCTCTTGAAAATTTTCCTCCTTTACTGGCTTGACTCTTCTGAAGAAAACCTGACAAGAAGCCATGCAAATCGGAACACGCAAAGTTTCCTATTTTTTGGAAAAGCCAAAGACTTTGTAGCCGATTTTCCGTCAAGAGTCGAAACTAGGTCAAACGATGTCGGAATGACCTGAAATTTGACGTGGAGCTTCCTGAGCAATAGATAGGACCAACCATGGCTTTTATTTGAGTTTTAAAGCTGTTTGGGGTCCCTTCAATGTTAGGCTTGATTTCACTGCGAGGAAGATGTCGAGCTTTGATATACGGTCAACCGATGTCCGATTGACCCAAAATTTGACATGGAGCCTATCGGAGTCATTTTGAGACGATCAATTAGCTCCAATTTGGATACCATATTCCCGGGGAGCTCCGCCGCAGGAGGCCTGATTTTGCTTCCGAGTGCCAAAGTTGGGTCAAATGTTGTCGGAATGACCTGAAATTTTACATACAGCCCTTTGGAAGCAAGTAGAAGCAACCTATGTGCTTTGTTTGATGAGTGATGGCCTCAGTGGTTCTCACTGCGGAGAGACTTGATTTTGTTGCTCAAGAGTTGATGGAGGGTCAAATAGTGTCGGTTTGACTTGAAATTTGACGTGAAGCCTTTTGGAGGTAGTTTGAGACCATCCATAGGCTTTGATCGAAGATTCGATATTTTCGATACTGTTGCCGCCAAGAGCTCCTGCTCAACCGCTGGAGGAGTGAAGTTAGTCCAAATGAGGTTGAAATGGCCCGAAACTTCATGTGTACCCTTCTTTTGACTATTTTGAAGGATCTTGCAGTTTTTGTTTAATTCTAACAAGATCCGATGTTTGAAGCAGTATTGTCTGTTTGTAGTAGGATGTGGCCCCATGTAGCTTTTGATGTTGAAGAGGCAAAGTGAAATTTTTGGTGTCAACAAATGCCTCCTCGAGGTACAGCTGCGAATTGCATAGCTTTTGCAGTCGATGTGCCTCCAAGAAAACTTTGGAGGAGAGTTTCTGACTTAACCAAGAATCTCGGAGCATTTTTCTTTTGATAGAGTAGCCTTTTTGAGTTTCCAAGGGGATTCAATGGTAGTGAAAGAGATCACGCACCATCTCAAGGCAGAGTTCTGAAAATGACATTTGGATTTAGTTTTTGGATTTTGGATTTTGGAATGTTTCCTTTTGACTTTGTGAACCTAAAGGCTTTATGAAGCGCATTAGGCGGTCAAGAATGGTTTTTTTTTTTTCTTTTTTGGTTTTTGACCTTCTGACCTAACAAGCTATATGTGGCAGGTTAGGGGGTCAGGTTTAGGATTTTGATTTTGGCCTTGTGACCTAACAAGCTGTATGTGGCAAGTTAGCAGACCAGGATCTGATTTTTGGTTTTGACCTTGTGATGGACCCGGCCTCTCGCCTTCCTCCACCTCGGGTCCACCGGGGTGCGGCAAGGGGAAAAAGCGAGCATCATCATTTTTTGTACGGGTATGCTAGATTTTTTATTCTACTTAGAATTTAGAAATGGTGATCCAAAGATCCACCTTCACAAGTAGAAAGGAAATCAAACTTTTTTCTAACTTTCCAATGCACATTTATTATTAAGAAAAGAGATAGAGTTTGAATGTCGTGAAAGGCGATTTTCTTTTGTTTGCCATGAAAGGCGATTTTGTGTCGTAAGTGGCGATTTTGCTGTGAAAGGCGATTTACAAATCTCATCAATGAAGAAAGACAAGAGTTGTGATTTTTTCTGTCTCTTTAAAAATTACAAAATACAATAGAAGAAGTAAGAAAAGGGATCTAAGTTCTTAGGAGATTATGGGGACTTGTTCAGATCGACGGTCGCGATTCATATATGAACTCCACCATCTTCCCTTGCATAAGAACACTTGATGCTTTGATTCATTTGGCTTAGCTTAGACCTCAAATTTTTAGAGGATAAAGACTAAGGGAAGGTCCTATATCCAATAAAAAACCAAGTAGACGGGCTGAAGAGCCATGTCGGATAGAGGGAGGGGGAAACCATGGGGGGGTGGCCCTCTAAGGGACTTCAATCACCTTGTGGTGTTTGTTGCAGCAGAGTTTCTTCAAAGTAGCCGAGCTTTTTTGCGCGGAGGTTTCTCCAAGAATTTTCTAGCAATTTCTAGAGGATTGTTCCAGGACCCTTGTTGACACCAAAAATGTCACCTTGCCTCCTCAACATCAAAAACTACAAGGAGCCCCATCCTACTACAAATAGGAAAAGCCGCTTCAAGCATCAAATCTTGCCAAAATCAAACAAAAACTGCAAAATCCTTCAAAATAGCCAAAAAAAGGGTACATATGAAGTTTCGGGCCATTTCAACATCGTTTGGCGTAACTTCAATCCTCCAACGGCTGAGCAGGAGCTCCCAGCGGTGACAGTGTCGAAGACATCAAATCTTCGATCAGAGCCTGTGGATGGTCTCAAAATACCTTCAAAAGGCTCTACGTCAAATTTCAAGTCAAACTGACATCGTTTGACCCTCCATCAACTCTCGAATGGCGAAATCAAGCCTCTCGGTGACAAGAACCCCCGATGCCTCCACTGATCAAACAAAGCGCATGGATAGCTTCTACATGCTTCCAAAGGACTGCAAGTCAAATTTCAAGTCATTTCGACGACGTTTAACCCGGCTTTGACACTCGGAAACAAAATCTAGCCTACCCGTGGCAGAGCTCCCTGGACCATGGCATCCAAATTGGAGCTAATAGATCGTCTCAAAATGACTCCAATAGGCTCCCAGTCAAATTTCAGGTCAATCATACATCGGATGACCGTACATAGAAGCTCGACAACTTCCGCACAGTGAAATCAAGTCTAGCATCGACGGGACCCCAAACGACTTCAAAACTCAAATAAAAGCCCATGGTTGGTCCTATCTAATGCTCAGGAAGCTTCACCTCAAATTTCAGGTCATTTCGACATCGTTTGACCTAGTTCAACTCTTGGTGGAAAATTGGCTACAAAGTCTTTGGCTTTTCCAAAAATAGGAAACTTTGTGCCTTGATTTGCACGGCTTCTCGACAGGTTTTCTTCAGTGGAATCAAGCCAATAAATGAGGAGAAATGTCAAGAAAAATACAGAAGAAAAAAGAAGCAAAAAAGCCCCAAAAACGGCTGAGAAACAGCGACCGAACGGCGATCGAAATGGGACCAAAAGGCCTATGGTTGCCGGCGACCTTGGCCCATGGTTGCCAACCCCATGGTCGCCGGTGACCTTGGCCCATGGTTTGCAGCTCCATGGTCGCCAGCGACCATGGGTACGTGGTCGCCAGTGACCCTGGAAGTGCGGGTCGTCGGATTTCCGCTGAAAGGGCCGATTTTTTTATTTTTTCGCGTTTCACGATGTTTGGCCCCTGTGATTTTCTTAAAATCTGATTTTTGAAGCATGATATCTGTTGATCTTCGTCAACATCACAGATCCGCCATCGAAATCATTCGATCATCATTGGACACTCCAAAATCGCCAATCGGCCCACCAAGAAAGCACACTTTCTGCCCTACCGATTGTCAAATTGACTGGACAGATGTTGCCGTCCCATTGGTATCAACCAATGTCTGAATTTGCATCATCATCCGACATCAAACAACATGCCGATCTATCGATGATCATCGCAAGAAGAATTCCAAAAGACGCGGCGCGGCCCGCAACTCTTCAAGCGACTTGGCGACCAGTTAATGCTGTTAATTGACCCGTTTATGACAAGTTATTACAGTCATTAACTCATTATTCTGGATGGCCCAATCAGAAGCAAGCATATGGGAGTTACAAGTCTAATTAATCATGGCAATTAACCATGTAACTCCTATCATTATGGAGTTTAATCATAGTAATTAATCATCTCCATCATCATGGAGATTAAATGCTTATTATTCTCTATCGACCAATCAAATTCAAGGAAAAAGGAGTTACAAAATTATGAAATTAAATCTTGTAACTCCTCCCATCATGAAGCATTAATGCAATCAATGCCCATAAACCTTCCTAATGGCTACCAAAAGCCTATAAATAGGCGGTCATTCCAAAGGGAAAGGGTCCAAAAAAATTGTCTTATGTGGCCCGAAGAAATCATCTGACGAGAGTTCTGAAGAATTGTCCTAGAAATCTCTGCATAAAGAAGCTCTCTTGCCCTGAAGAAACTCTGCTGCAAACACTTCAAGGTGATTGAAGTCCCTTGGGGGGCCACCCCCAGAAGGTTTCCCCTCTCCTTCTATTCAACGTGGCCTAGATGTGGCTTTTCAGGCCGTCTACCCAGATTTTTATTGGATACAGGACCTTCCCTTGGTCTTTGTCCCCTAAAAATCTGGGGTCCAAGCCAAGCCAAGTGAACTAAAGCATCAAGTGTTCTCATCTAAAGGACGATGGTAGAGTCCATACATGACTCGCGACAGTCCATCTGAACGAGTCCCCACAATCTCCTGAGAAGTCAGATCCCTCTTTCTTTCTTTTCTATTGTATTTTGTATTTTTTAAAGAGACAAAAAAACCACAATTCTTGTCTTTCATCATTGATTAGATTTGTAAATCGCCTTTCACGACAAAATCACCTTCTACGGCATTAAACCGCCTTTCACGGCAAACTAAACAAAATCGCTTTTCACGGCATTAAAAATCTTTTCTCTTTCTTTAAAATATATATGCAATGGAAAGTTAGAAAAAAGGTTTGATTTCGTTTCTACTTGTGAAGGTGAATCTCTGGATCACCATTTCAAATTCCAAGTAGAATAGAAAATCTGGCATACCCTTACAAAATGTTGATGCTCGCTTTTTCTTCGCCCCGCCGCACCCCGGCGGACCCGAACCGGAGGAAGGAAAGAAAAAGCCGGGTCCATCAAGTTGGCATACCCGGTGGGACTCGTTCATTTGAGAACACGATGCTTAGGCTCTTTGGCTCCTTTCTAGTTGGTGGCATATGTTGGATCTTGTATCTAAAAAAATAAAACATGAGATGGGATTCTTTGAAAAATTCTGTCTTTGATTTTTTTTTCCATTCTTTCTTTTCTAAAAAAATAAAAAATAAATAAAAAATAAAAAATAAAATAAAATAAAAGTTTTTTTTCGTTGGGTTCAGATTTGAGAAATTCTGGTTTCTTCCCTTTCGGATTTAGCGCTCGCGGAAATCGCTGGGCCTTTGTTCAGATTGGAATACCATTTCTTCTCTTTTGTGAATCCAGTCTTAACTTTTTTTTTTTTTTTGAAAAAAGAAGTTTTCAGATTTCTCTCTTTTGGATTCAAATTGGAGAAACTTTGGTTCTTTCCTTTCCGTACAATGGCTCACAGAAATCGCTGAGCCAACATTCGGATTGGGAGGGGCCATTTCCCTCGAGTGAGCTTCACTTCTCGGTAACTTGAATTAAGGTTTACAACTGCTTCTAGCAGTCACTGGAACGCTCATTTTGAGTCGACTATACTTGCGTTTAGAACAATTGTACCCTCTATGGCGTTTTGCATTCTTCATTACGCTCAGGATGGGCCATGCCCGCTGAGCAATTTGAAAAGACCAAACCATAGTATTTTCCATTTATGATCACCATGTTCTTGTGATTACCAATGGATGTGGTCTTGTTTCAAAAGCTTTCCAAAATAACAATGGCAGCTTCATTGACCGTCACCATTAACTCAAGTACCAACTCATGCTTCAAGAGAAGCAAAGCAAGTGCACTTACAAGCGCCCTACCAGTTGCCGAAGCATCACCTCCCTCGGCAACTCCCAAAACACTGGGTCGACCTCCACTCCCCGGACCATCGTCTTCGGGTCATTGGGACCATTCCCACTACCCATAGAAGAGACGGCGCCTGCTAAGAAGCAGAAGACTGCCCCTGAACGTGTCGCTGCCCCGACACCAAAGGCGGTCACCAAAAAGCCTGAAGCCCGTGGCAACCCACGAAGCCTCAACTTGCGAAAAACCAAGTTTACCCCAAGACTTGGTCCCCGCGATTTTCACCAAAACAAAGAAGGTCCCGGACATCTGCAAAGCCAGCATACCTGGCCCCTCTAAAGGAGAATCGGTTCTATCCTCTCGCGTACATGAAAGGGAAGAAACCTACCCTCTACCGAACTACAAAAACTACTCAGCACGAGTCGGCTTGCTCATACAAGCCCAGAATCAAGTCGTGCATCACAAGGCCTCGACAAGAACCTGCCAGGGCCTGCTCTCCTGCAACTCGACCCTTCATCTTAACAGGGGCTGAGCTTGCAAAATTTAAAACTTCGCTGCGACAGGCTAAGGACTGCGTCCAAATCCTGTCCACGCCAGTCTTCATGGAAGACAAGCTCGGTTACTGCGCACGAGGGACCACATCCTTCATCGCCAAAGCGCAGCCTGAGCTAACTGAAGCTCAAATCGCTCATTGTATACGTCGCCACGTGACATATTGACAAAAAAGATTAGAGAAACAAAGAACCCAGCATTCTGAGCTTCAAGTCTCCCAAAAATGAGTCGAAAAAAAAGACCTGACCAAGTTGCTGCTGTCTACATGGTTGGCAAAACCAAAAGACGCCAGAAGTCAGCAACCAAAATTCATGGCAGACGGCCGGTGACTCGCAGCGTCTCTCGGACACGAAGACATCAAGAGGACTCCCCCACTCCTTCAAGCCATGGATATCGGAGTGATCATTCCTCGGGCTCTTCATCTAGAAGAATGAGCTCCAGCTCAGTCACTAAAACAATATCCTCATTCGATTCTCGAAAGGTGAATCTCTTGGTCACAAACTCTGAGCAACCTCCGCCAAATGATGACATGGCTCTACGCATCCAGCAGCTAGAGCAAGGACATCAGAGAATAGAGGTCCTGATGGAAAACCTCCTTCTCACTTTCCAACGTCCACCAAACAATGAAGTCCCTCCAAACGATGAGGTAAATGGTGGAGAAGATGAGTCACGCATCTTTACTAAAAAGGACGTTGACAATATCCTCGCCAAAGCCAAAGAAGAGGATACACTGAAGGAGCATGGAATCAAGCCACCATATCCCTTATGGATGGACTCGGTTCCGTTCCCTGCAAAGTTTAAACAACCTAGTCTCCAAACATATACTGGGAAAGGTTCAGCTAAACAGCATGTCATCCACTTCAAGATCTTGACGGGAGCTATTGCGGATCAAGATGCCCTCAAGATCCATCTCTTTGCAAGCACCTTGAAAGGTACAGCCTTTGATTGGTACTCCACTTTGTTAGAGGATTCCATTCAAAATTGAACCATGCTAGAGACACGCTTCTTGACCCACTTCAAAGGTGAGGATCATCCTGTTACTATGGCTAAACTCTGCAGCCTAAAACAGGGAGAGAATGAGTCAACATACGACTTCATTCACAAGTGGAAAGCAATGGTGTACAAATGTACAGATGTGCTGCCACAAGCATAGCTGGTTGACATCTGCCGAGACGACATGAGAGCAAGGATCCGCTCCATGATCATCGGCAGCAAATCAAAGAACCTAGGAGAACTCCTAGAAGCGTCTATGGAGGCTGAAACAGTGATTAAAGACCTCAACAGTCAGAAGTCATCAAAGAAAGAGCCGACCGCAATTCCGACCTCCAAGCCAAAGAAAAAGCAGGTTCTCAATGTGCAAACCAAGTCACCTCCTTAGCCACCAGAGAAAGCTGAAAAAAAAGCTGCAGGTAAGAGACCTGAACTCTCTGATGCATTTAAAGAACGAGTAGAAAAGAAATACCCGTTCAGTGAAGATGTTGAAATCTTTGGGGCCCTCTTAGCAAATGGCAAACTTACTTTGCCAAAACCCAAAAGACCGAGAGATGTTGGCAAAACCAACGATCCTCGGTATTGCCCATACCACCAAATGGTCTCGCATCCTCTCAATCAATGTTTCATTATGAGAGAGAAGATCAACGAGATGTGGAAAAACGGAGTCATCACCTTTAAGAAAAACTATGGGTCTGCCTCCGTTAACATGGTGTCATATGAACAAACATCCAAATCACCAAAGGAGAAGATCACTACTTCCTTCAAGGTGATAAAAATGACCCAAACGTCGCAAGAGCTGGTGCCTTACCCAGCACCAGATGGACAACCCATATGGGTGCATCCCGATCTCCTGGAAGATGGAAATTGGGAGATCGTCAAATTAAAGCCGACCACTCAACAGTGATGGCATGCTAAGAGACAGCTCCGCAAGCTCAAACAGCAGGAGAAGCTTCAACCCAAGCAGGAGGTCCCTGAAAAGGCAAGAACCTCCTCTACCGCTTCACTAGGGGCAATAGAGGAGTCTCTTCCCAAGGCTTCAAGAGTGGTAAGAAAATTCACCCTCAGTGATTTCATGCCACCACGGCTCAAAAATGAGACTACGCAGGGGGCATCATACTCTTGCAACTCGGTAGTTGGATTCTCCATGGATGGATACGAGTCCAGTGACACTGCTAGTGACACCGATGAGTGGGAAGAATCCCTTGAAACCGGGGAATATCTCTCCGATGAAGAATGGATCTCCGAATCTCACCTTATGCCAGTAATCTGGTATAACCCCTTCCAGCCACAAGGATCCTAGTCTGATGATGATGAAGACCAAGAGGCTGTTCAATAAAGTGTTGTTGACCCAGTGCAAACAAATGCTTTAGTGGATCCTAACCAGGTTAAACCACAAGGAGCAGATGAAGAAGAAGATTTGGCTCCTATGCCTGATCTCGAAGAATATGCGAGGATCTTGCAACGCTTTGCCATGAGCAAGAGCAGGATAGCATCAATCAACTTCATCAAAATCTAGAACCGGAAGTCCTAGAGAATCTACAAGCATATCCTCCAGTGACTCCGGAAAATGAAGAAAATTGCTGGGTTGATGATCCCTTACATCGGAGGATGAGTCTGATTCCCAACAGTCCATTATGGAGGCATCTTCTATTGAAGTTGCCTCCAATGTGATAGTTCAGGATGATAGTGCATCTGAAGCTTCATTTGTTGAGGCCACAGACTCTCAAAATGCATCTGGTAGCATATCTTCTGGAGCTACATCTTCTCGGGTGACTTCCCTGGAGATAGCATCTTCTAAGCCTTCGTCTTCTGAAACTGTGACATCAGAATTCAAACCTCTTCCAACTGATCACCATGAAGAGGCTCTGGCTGATGAAGTCTTCAAAGAAAACTCGATCAATTGGTCTCAGATACCCAACCTCATAGGAGATGTCTGGACCGATGAAATACTGAACAAAGAAGAAAGGTTGCTAGAAGTTGTTCAGGACTTGTTCCCGGAAAATGCTCCATGCAACACAATCATTGAAGACGGCAATGCTGCTGCAGAAACGTTTTCAGCAAATCAGGACGATCAGCCCCTTGAGCCCGAAGAGAGTCTTCCAAAAGAAGAGCCACCTCTAGAAGCTTTTGAAGTTGGGAAAGGTACCCGCTCTGGCCGGGATTACCACAAAAACTATAACCAACCTTCTTCTTCTACTTATGTAAATCATTCGGAAAAGCAAGTTGTAAATGCCCCAAGTGGCAACAATAATGAAAATGCAGGCCCCAAGGAGGCTTTCAAGTATGACTTAATCGAGCACTTCAAACACATACCAGCACGACTGCAAATCCTAGACTTGTTACGAATGTCACCACAAACTCGTGATAGTCTCATTTCAGAACTGCAAAGGCTGAATGTGGATGTCGACAAACATGCCCCACAAGTCCTACAAATTGAAATGGACTATAGGGTCAAAAAATCAAACAGTTCCTCAAAAGGAGAAAAGAATAAAACTGAGGGGTCTTGCATCGAATGCCTCTCAGTCCAAAAAACCGCAAGTGTTACCATCGCCTTCAATAAGGAAGACCTCCTGCTAGGCGCGACAAAGCACAACCGACCCTTGTACTTCACAGGGTAGATCAAAGAGATACCGATACACAGAGTCCAGATCGACCCGGGTTCTGCACTCGACCTAATCTCTACTATGGCACTCGAAGAGCTGGGTATCCCACCTAGCAAGTTGAGCCACACATCTGTGTCCATCTTTAGATACAATGGGAGTACTCAAAGGCCCATTGGCAAAATCAGGTTCGGGTTGCAAATCGGTGATCTTATCTCTGAGGTCACCGTGTATGCAATAAAAACCCCTTCATGCTACAACATCCTTCTCGGACACCCCTGGATACACGAGAATGGTGTCATCCCTTCAACCCTACATCAGTGCATCAAGTTTGTTGGCGACGACGGCTTGATACATCGAGTGTTTGTTGACAGAAAGCCCTTCAAAGGCAAAGAAGTCCATTTTGCAGACTCTCAGATGTACAAGGATGAGAAAGAAAAAGAGGAAGAAACATCATCCTTTGTCGGCAATCTCCAAAAAGATAAAGGCAAGGCTCCTCAGCAATCATCGGAAGAAAACAAACCTTCCGGCAAACCACAAGAGAGCAATCAGTCTCCCTTCATTGTCTCGTTCAAATCTTCCAAAACTTTGGTAATCACTACCAAAGCAAAGAAGACAAAGCAAAAGACTGGGGGCAAGTTTGCTGTCTCCTTCGTGTCTATCATACAAGACACGGATTTGGATTTAGAGACAGAAGACGATACGTCATCAAGCCAAGCTGATGCTCAGCAAGTTCGGCCTGCTCTTACTCCATTGGAGACTCCTCCTGACGTAGAAGATTCCGCGTCTGCTACCTTCATCGTTCCGGCAATATCGGCAGAAGAGAAACCAATCTTCTTCCATAGGTCGGACGCTTCTTCATCAAATTCCTTGCTTGAACCTTTCCAAAATTAAGGTATGCCTCAACTATCCTAGTTAGTCCAATGGCACAAGCTATCATGAAGAAAATGGGCTATGACACTCAAAATCCAATTGGTTTGGGAGGTGGTAGCGGTATTCTTACACCACTGGAACCCACCATGACCAAAAGTTAGCTGGAAGATTGGAAACTCCACCGTCGCATAGACAAGTCCTAATACGGGTTGGGGCATGATCCTGACACTCCGATGAGATAGTTGACACAAAGGCTGCAAAGTCGTTTTGCCGACCAGGCCTCAACATCTCGTGTCGTTGAAGACATCGATCTCCCTGGATATCTCTTTGAAGAGTTACCCGACAAAGACCCAGGAAGCTCATCAAATTGGTATGATTTCTCTGACGATGAAGAGGAATTGTCCGATGACACAGACGCACGGTTCTCTGATTCAGAAGAGCCATCATCTCAGAAAGAGGTGCCTTACTTCGACCCAGTTTCAACAGGTGATTGGGATCATCTCATAACAACTCTTGAGAAGAGCACCGATCAAGAAGATTTATAGATAGAAGAGGAGCCATGGTCTGAAAATGCCCTTGGAAATCCAGAAGGTCTTGTTGCATTGGAAGTCTCCGAAAATATTGTGGAGGAACCACCTTTAAACCTGACAACAGAAGATTCTGTTCAAAAGATAGACTTGGGAACACCAGATAACCCACGTCCTGTATTCATAAGTAAGAATATAAAGGATGATGAGTTACCCGAGTATGTCTCTTTTCTTCGTGAGTTCGTTGATTATTTTGCATGGTCTTACGCTGAAATGCATGGCTTAGATCCCAAAATAGCAGTTCACAAACTCAACCTGCAAGAAAATATCAAGCCTGTCAAACAAGGCCAAAGAAGATTCTGTCCTTATGTAATGAACAAAATTGAACAAGAAGTTCAGAAACTCAAAAACGTTGGCTTCATCCGCGAGAAACAGCATCCTGAATGGGTAAATCAGAGTCTGTATTGGCTATAGAGACCTGAATAATGCATGCCCCAAAGATGAATTCCCTCTCCCCATACCGGAGGTAATGATTGACAACACCTGTGAGTTTGAGCGATGACTTTCATGGATGGCTTCTCTGGCTACAACTAGATAAAGATGCATCCCGAAGATAAAAGGCATACATCATTTCGGACCCCATTTGGCGTGTATTACTACACTGTCATGCCATTTGGTTTGAAAAATGCCGGTGCAACATATCAGAGGGCTATGATGAAGATATTCCAAGATATGCATCACAAGGCGGTTGAATGTTATGTTGATGACCTCGCCGTCAAAACCCAAAGAAAAGAAGACCATCTCAAAGATCTTCGAGAAGTCTTCCTCCGACTTCGCAAACACAAACTGCGAATGAATCCCCTCAAATGCTTCTTCCGTGTCTCATCGGGTAAGTTCCTCAGATTCATAGTTCGAAAAGCTGGAATAGAACTTGACCCCACCAAAGTCAAGGCTATCCTAGAAATGCCATCTCCAAGAACCTTGAGAGAACTCAAAGGGCTTCAAGGGAGGTTAGCGTACATCCGACGGTTCATTTCCATTCTATCAGGAAAATGCCGTCCATTTTCTCGCCTAATGAAGAAAGGTGTGGACTTTGTTTGGGATGCTGAATGTGAAGCTGCATTTCAAGACATCAAGTCATACCTGACCAAACCTCCGGTGTTGGCTGCTCCCACAACCGAAAAACCATTCATCTTGTACACAAGAGCTCTCGACTATTCTTTGGGCGCTCTACTTGCACAAGAAAATGATGGAGGAAAATAAGCTGCTCTATACTACCTCAGTTGCATGTTGGTAGGTGCAGAGCATCGCTACTCTCCAGTCGAAAAAGAATGCCTGGCAGTGATGTTCGCCGTACAAAAGCTATGTCACTATTTGTTGTCAAACACAGTATACCTGATTTCGAGAATCAATCTCTTAAAGGTCCTTATCACAAAAGCAGGTTCTCTCAATGCCCGGCTGGCAAAATGGTCTATCTTTCTGTTACAATTTGATATTAGGTATGTACCACAGAAAGCAATCAAAGGCCAAGCTCTGGCAGATTTTCTTGCAGAACATCCACTGCCTAAGGATTCTCTGCTCAGGGATGATCTCCCAGACGAACTTGTCTACAACGTGGAGACTTCCTCACCAAATACCTCCTGGAACATGTACTTCGATGGTGCAACCAGGACAAATGAAAAAAGAAAGCTAATATCGGAAATTGGCATTATTTTTGTTAGCCCCGACAAATACATGATTCCACACGCATTTTCGCTACTGGAACCATGTTCAAACAATGCAGCTGAGTACCAAGCCCTGATCGTAGGATTAGAACTCGCCCTTGAATCCGGTATTACCATGCTGGAAGCATTTGGGGACTCCCAACTGATCGTCAACTAGATGAATCAGAAATATGAAATCAGGCAGCCTGATCTGTTGCCTTACTACAACAAGGCGCAATCGCTTCGTCAAAGGTTTGACATCTGTCACATCACCCACATCCGCAGAGGTGAAAACATTCGTGCAGATGCCCTAGCTGGACTTGTTGCATCTATGGCAATCCAAGAAGGAGAAAATATGAAAATTACAGTGTGTCAAAGAAGGATTCTCCCTCCTCTCAACACACACCAAGCAGTCGTTGAATGCCACCGAGTGGTCGAAAGTCGGATTTCCATTCTTAAACCTCCGATTGGCGACTGGAGGGATCCGTTCATCGACTACATTATGTTCGGAATCCTACCAGAAGATACAAAAGAGCGCGTAAGCATTCAAAGACGAGCCCCAAATTTTCATTTGGATATTCCCTCCAAAATGCTTTACAGAAAATCTTTCAATGGACTACTTCTACGCTGCTTGTCACCACAAGAGGCGGAAGAAATTCTAAAAGAAGTCCATGCTGGTCTTTGTGGAGCCCATCCGGCTGGTTCTAAGCTCTACGATCAGATAAAAAGGTTGAGTTACTATTGGCGTACCATGGTAGCTAACGCGATGCAATTTGCTAAACGTTGCCAACAATGCCAAATTCATGGAGATTATGTACACATGCCTCCAGAATGGCTACATCCTACAGCGATCTCATGGCCCTTCGAAGCTTATGGTATGGACATCATAGGTTCTATCTCTCCCCCATCAAGCAAAGGTCATCACTTCATCTTCACCGCTACAGATTATTTCTCCAAGTGGTCAAAAGCATTTGCGTTCAGTGAAATGAAGACCTCATCAATCCTTTAATTCTTACGAACCAACATCATTTGTCACTTTGGCATACCTAAAAGATTCCTCCATGATAACGTACCACAATTCTGGGATCACAGATTCTACAGGTTTTGCGACAAATACAAAATCCAAAGTTGTCCTTCGACTCCGTATAACTCGACAGTGAATGGACTAGCAGAAGCCTTGAACAAGACACTCTGCAAAATTCTTAAGAAAATGGTCTCTAGTCATAAAAAACACTGGAGCGACAAACTGCCTGAAGCTTTATGGGCCTATCGGACTACCGTTCGAGGACCAACACATAGCACGCCATTCTCCTTGGTCTATGGATGTGAAGCAGTTGTTCCTCTAGAGGTACAAATTCCTTCCTTAAGGGTATCTCTACAAAATGAAATGACGCAAGAAAGCAACATCAAATTGAGACTCCAAGAACTGGATAATCTCGATGAAAGACGGCTCGAAGCTCTACAAAGCTTTGAGCTTTACCAAGCACGCATGGCAGGATCTTTTGACAAGAAGGTCAGGCAACACGCCCACAAAAAGGGTGACTTGGTTCTTGTGGTAAAAAGGCCAATGGTTTTTGCGCACAAATCCAAAGGCAAATTCTAACCAAAATGGGAGGGAACCTTCGTCATCGACTAAGTCTTCTCCAATGGCGCATATGCTCTTCTAAATATGGAGGGTGACAGATGTATGCTGCCCATCAATGGCAAGTTTTTGAAACGGTGCTATCCTTGAAGACTTCCTACAACGGGTCAGAGCGATGCCTGCATGGCTAAAGCGTATTTCTAGGTACATGCTCGTCAAACTCACCCCTTTTAGAGTTTTCATCCCTATGTTGAAATTTAAAAAAAAAAACCTCAAAACAATGCTTACTTTCAATGTTTCATTGTTCAAAAAAATATATCCAAAATCCAAGTTTAGAAGCCTCTTCCATAACTTGACCAAAATTTTCGATACTTGAACCCAAAATTCATGGTTGGAAACAAAAATCAAGATGTGGGGATTTCCACCCTAGTCTACCCCGACTTTTACCACCAAAAATGGTTTTGAGTCAAAATTTATGACCCTCGTGTCTTTAAACAAAAAATGGTTTTTCAAAAAACCGTGGGGAAGCGACGTTTAGTCGATACTCACACAAAACCCAAAAATCGGGAGGATGCGAACCCTATTCGATACTTCCAAAACCTCAAAATCACAAGAAAGCGACACCTCGTCAATACTTGCAAAATTTCAAAAATCGTGGAGACACAACGTTTCAATTGATATCCACAACCCAAATTTCAAAACAAAAACAAAGGTTCGAAAAAACCTCTAATTTCAAAAATCGTTGGGAGGCGACATTCCATTGATACCCACAAAACAAAATTTTGAAAAAAAGGCAGGGAAGCGACATTCAGTCGATACTTACACCAAAATCAGTGAGGAGGTGACATTCCATCGATACTCGCAACCGAATGATCAAGGAAGCAACATTCAATCGATACTTGCAATACCATTCAGTAGGGAGGCGACTCTTAGTCGATACTTGCACTTTGAAAGCCAAAAAATCCGGCTTTTATGCTAAAAACCTAGCTTTCATACCAAAAACCAAAAATCTGGATTCCACGCCAACAAAACAAAACCTGGCTTTCATGCCAAAAATAAAAAATCTGGCTTCCACGCGAACAAAACAAAACTTGGTTTTAAAAAAACTTGGCTTCCATGCCACAAAATCTAGCTTTCACGCCAACAAACAAAAAATCGGCTTCTATGCCACAAAATTTGGCTCCTATGCCACAAACAAAATTTTGGCTCCCATGCCACAAAATCTGGCTTTCATGCCAAAAAACAAAATTTTGGCTCTCATACCACAAAACCAAAACTTGGCTTTCACGCCACAAAAATTGGCTCTCATGCAAAACCGGTTTCCATGCCACAAACAAAATTTTGGCTCCTATGCCACCAAAATTCGGCTTTCACGCCATCCAAAATTCGGCTTTCAAGCTATCAAATAACCAGGCTTTTTGCCACAAAATCTGGTTTTCATGCCCAAAACAACCCTTTAACAAAAGATTTTAGCAAAATGACAACCTTTTGATCAAATTTTCAAACAAACATTCCCATCCAACTTGTTCTTCCAATAGCTCAAGGTGCTGTCTGGCCTCTATGACCTCCCTGTCGAGACGGTGTTGGTCCTGTGTCAGCTCGATAATAGCCAGCTCGGTGACGTTCCTCTCCCGAACGAGCTGCTTCCGAGTCCGTGAGATCTCATTCAGTTCATATTTCACCTCGCCAGAAGGCTTAAAAAACATTTCGTTGAAGAAGTCACCAATTGGAAAGCTCTTGGTCTCAATCCACTTGTTGCCTAGAGCGATGACTTCATCAACAAAAGCCTTGGCATTTGTAATGTCCAGACCGACCTCTTCGCTATCAGTAAGAATGTCCTGCACATGCTTGATCATGCCGAAGCCAGCCTCCAAATAGCCAGAAGAAAGAGTCTCGACCCATGAGCTCAAGACTCTCTTCAACACCTTCCACGCAAATTGATGGGATGGCTCAGATGAAGACTCGCCATGCTCCGTTGGTCGACTGCCCATGTCAGGCACCGTTGGAAGAGTAATCAAGAAGCTCTTTCCAATCGGAGCCGCTGGGGAGGGAATATCAGCATGCGGACTCGCCTCTGCCTCATCAAAACTGGTAGAAGAAGCCCATGCTCATGGATCAGCTTCGGGCACCCCCTGCTCTGGCTCTGAAAAAGATAGAGGAACTTCTCTTGTCACCTCACAACCTGCCAATGAAAGATGAAAAAGGTATGAATATGATCTTGTCAAAAATCAAAATATCAAGATTATCACTACAAAGTACCTTCTTCGATGACTGGCGGAATGCTTTCTGCCTCCGTGAGCTCATCCGAAGTATCGTCAAAAGTTGCATCTATGGATGGTTTAAAGTCATCGGAATCTTCTGGCAAGTCAGCTGGTAAGAAACAAAAAATAATGTCAGCAAGTGGCGGTAAAAAAAAAAAAGAAAAAAAAAAAGAAAAAAGAAATCATACCAGGTGGAGATTCTAGGTCTACTTCAGAGTCTCTGGGTTCTTTCTCAGATGCCACGATCGGATCCGTCACCGCCGCATCGGTAGGAACCTCAGGCATCATCAAATCATCATCTTCTGCCGAAAGAAAGAAAAACAGTAGATCAAAAACAAAAGCATCATAAAAAAATATAAGCGGAAAAAGAGAGAAGAAGGGTCATACCATCACTACTGATCTTTCCCCCTCGGCTCCTCTTCTCTGAAGGCTTCCTCAACAATGGTGGAAGGGACTTCCAGATCAAGAGAGTTTTCATGCCATCTCTTACTTCGGCGCTGTCCTCTTCTCCTCTTGCTTCTATGGGACGAATTGCTGGAAGTACCCGCCCCACCATCAAAATCGGGCCTGTCGCCAGAGTCCTCACTGGATGGTCTGCTCTTGCCTGTAGACTCCATAGAAGCCTTTGCTCGCTCTGCTTGTATCCAAGCAGCGACCTCAGCCTCCTCCTCTGCGAGCCGTTCCAAGACCTCACAAAGTATTTCTTAAGCAACTCCCAATCTAATGAAGTCCTGATCCTCGAGAAAGCCTATTTTGTGCTTTTCACTTGAAAGGAAAGCTAGAACTTCCTCTCAGCAGACGCCATCTAACTCCCCGATACCCTTCCCAAAAGACTGCTTTACATCGAGCTCCTTCTTAGAAAGCCTCCGGTACACTGAAAGGCTCTCCACGAACCACTTCGTGAAGCTAGCAATGCGGAAGGTGGGCAACTCAGGATAAGAAATCATGGCAGTAGTGTCTTCTGCACTATAAAAGGCCCATGCATTCCTCCCGTCCTGCAGACCTCCAAAACGCTTCACCTTACTCGAAGGCGCTCCAACAACGCCTTGGGAGAAGCCCAACTACATGGCAAAACACGAAGGAACATACGACTAGATGTCGACGAAAAGATGTCTGCGGTACACCATCGTGCCGACACGTATGTTGAAAAGCCACACTTTCTCTGCGTTTGTAAAAGAATAGTGCCTCCCCGACCTTGCCTTGGTTGAATCATGGGAGACACCAAAATCAAAAGCCTCCTTCCGCAAGCCAGGAGAAAGCTTCACTGAAGACTGCCCCATCTCGACGTCCGAGAATCGTTGTATCCTCAAGCAGGCAGATAAAAGAGATTCGGAAACAGGCTTCCCACTAGCCAACCGAATCATAAAAGGGTCATCATCCTATGCAGCACCCAATAGGTGAAAACCAGGACAGTGGTATACATACCAAGAATAGAAAATGTGGGCTAAAAATAACCTATTCATGGGAAGCCCAAGCCGAACCAGGAAAATAAAAGCCTGCAGTTCGGTACACAAATAGGAGTAAAGAACAGGCACCAAAGCAAGCCGCTCTCCAAACGCCATCTGACAAGTCGAAAAAATACAGTGTGGCATGATGTGCGTTCCATCTCCTCCAGTAAAAATAGCCTCACCCAGCCAATAAGTGAGGTAAACAGCGAGATCTCTCCGCAGTGAAATGTCAGAACGAATGGCATATGTTTTTGTGAGAATTTCTTCAAATTTTCTCGCATGGCGGAGATCTTCTTCGAATCCCGGTTCTTAGCCCTGGCTTCCTGGGTCATACTCTCAGAAGACTCCCCGCTGGCAAAGAAGCTGGAAGACAAAAAGCTACCACTCTTCCAACTGCTACACCGGACTTTCAAGCCCTCCTTCTCCTTCAAAAAGTCGTAGAAGGCGACGAGCTGAAAATACAAAAGCCTGAACTCCTCAGACTGCTGCTCAAGGACGCTGTCGATAGGCATGAACTCCTCATAGAGTTTGCCGATGATAGGCAGCCCGGTGATGGCGTTCAGTTCCTTTAAAGAAAAACCAATCTCACCGTTCGTGACAACCACAGTTTGCCGAAAGGCGCGAACCGCATAAAAAATCTCGGCCTCCTTCAGAATGGCACCGCCAACCTGTAGGATATGATCAGTCCATGACTCCCAGCTCGAGTCCTCGCTGGAACAACCACAAAGTCGAAAAGGCTTCACCCAATTGCTGCCATCGCCCTTGAAAATGCCAAGGCCCACTGGTCTCAAATCGACTCAAGGATGGTCTGAACCTTGGTAGCTGCTGGCCGGCAGCAAAATTTCCACATGGGCAGGCGACTTCTCTGCAAAACCAGAAGGGCCGCCACCGAAAACCCCGGTCTTGATCACGTTTGTCCTCTTCACCCAGGTTGGAGGATCTTCCTTCTTTAAGCATGTGGAGGAAAGGCTCATGAACGAGGTAGTCCGATCAAAGGTCGACCGGGTAGAAACAGTTCTCTTCTCACCATCAACTGTGTAAGAGAACTAAAAATATCTCCTTTGGTATGTTGAATCATCAGGGACTGCATCACCAAAGAAGAAGGTAGGCTTGGGCACAATGCTCTGATCGTCCGTGACCTAAGGATGGTTACTTACCATAATCCTATAAAACTTCTCATCCTTGAGGGCGATCAAACGTTGCCTCATCTCATCTTGGTTGAGCGAGTCACACTCTTCCAAGGTTCCTTTCAACATACTGGACCTCCTCCCAGGCTTGCTATACGGCCACATTAGAAGATCTATGTAAGACCCCGCCCCGAGAGTTTCCGATTAGTGTTAACTAAGACATGATTCAGATATAAGTGAGATTAGTGGAAATTGGTTAAATCTGGATTAGAATAGCTTTTCATAGCTTTGAATGATTTTGAGAACTCTTGTGATCTAGTGGGGCCCTTTGGGGGTTCCTTTTTATTGTGTCTTGATTAGTTTTGGGGATTTAGTTATATTCTGGAAATCTGTAAATTACTCCGTTCAATGTATTTTATGATTCCCGACAACTTTCGTATTTGTCCCGTTTCCATTCGAGACCTCTAAACCCTACTTTGCCATTGATAAGGGTAAAACAGTCTTTTTACACAAAATCTGGACACTAATTTCAATGTCTCCGAAACCCGTAAAATATATACTTTTTGGAAAGTAGAAATTTCGACGATCAGTTCTTCCTTCTTCGTCGAATCCGTCCGAAGCCCGCAGAGCGACGTTCTAGCCCATTTTAGACTTTTAAGTTGTGGGACCCATAGCCATTGTCTATATAAGGAGGAGTTCTTTTCCCTCCTCCTCTTCTTGCAATTTCTTGAGAACAAGGTATTCCAGCCCAGCCCTAGGTTCTTCTTCTTGCTCCTTGCTCCTCCATCTCTCAATCTCTCTCAAATCTATTGCTAAAGGCAAAATGGAGGTGGTAGTCTTCTTCCCCTCCATGAGAGCTTCCTCTTGATATCCTTTTTGGAGAGAGAGTCCCATTCCAAGCTATCTTTTGAGCAAGTTCTTGCCATTAGAGGACTCTTCATGTAAGTTCTTCTTCTCATCTCTTGATTGTGTGTTCATCTAGCCTAGGAGGTGCTTCACCTTGATTATTGGAAGCTATCTCCATCTATTTCTTGATTTTGACATTCTAGGGTTGTAATGATTGTTTTTGGGGATTTTTGTGTAGATTGTAGATTTTGAGCTTGATAGTGGATTAGAGCTTGACTAGCATACTTTGGAGACCAAGGCAAGTGGATGAATGGATTCGATTTGAATAAGTTCTTATTTTGTTGAAAATATGGATTTTTACTATTCCTATTTCATTTGGTTCATTATGTCTCATAATGCTTTTGGAAATGTATTTATTGTCATGGTTTTCTCTTAGTTAGTTTTATGAGAATATATGCATGCATTCATGAAAGTTTATTTTGGGTTAGTATGACTTCTTAAATGAGATTTGTATTTGCATTGAATGAGATTTGCATTGGTAGGAGAAATAAATGCATTGATGAAATGGTGGTGGGTGGAAAGAATTAAATGTTGAATGGAAGGGAATGGACCCATTTCATGTTAGGAAAGGGTTGGAGTTGAGGTGAAATAGTTTGGGAAAGAAAGCACAGAAATCTGCACCTGATGTGTAGTTCCCGCAGCTGGGCGGTCAGCGGGCGGTCACCTTGGCGGCTAGCCGACAGGTGACCGGCGGCTAGCCGACCCAGATGCGGTTAGAAACACAGAATGCTGCATTTTGACAGGCGAACCGCGGTCAGCCGCGCGGTCATCTCGCGGCTAACCGCCAATCAAAAACCCCAGTGACCGCTAGGTAGCCGAGAGGCGCGGTTAGAAACACAGAATGCTACATTTTAACAGGGTGAACCGCGGTCAGCTCCGCGGTCAGTCAGCGGCTAACCGCCGATCACCTCGGCGGCTAACCGCCAGCTGACCGACAGGTGACCGAGTTTAACCCAGAATTCCTGAGTCTTTCCTATTGGTTTCAGTTATGGTATTTAAAGGGTTGGATGGGTTTTTTTCTGATGCCCTATCACCTTGGAAAGACCCAGGGGATGACATAAGGAGATTGACATAGAAAGAAACACCATTTCGGAAAAGGTATTGGGACCTTTAGATTCATCAACGTGCATAAGGAAACTTAGTATGTCCTCCATCATTTGAGTACCATACTAAGGGTAATTTAGACATACAAGATCCTTATACAGGTCGTTTGAATATGGATGCCCCAATACATAGTCCTTAATGACATAAGGATTCATTGCATTGTTTTATTCAGTCATTTGTATAATAACCCGATCCTACTAGTTTTATCTCAAATTCTGATTTGTACACCCGATATGTCCTGCCAGCCCCGTGTATACATGAACCGAAAATAATATGAAATGTGTGCCTTCGAGCACCATGCCCCGTCTGCCCGTATGTTTTATATTGATATAGTTTTGTATATGTTTTGATTTATCATGTAACCTAAGAGTCGGCACCACTAAGCTTGGACATCCTTGTCAGTCTGATCAACTGACTTGGGTCTCCCCCTGTGCTCCCGCCAGTTGCAACTTGGATCCCGTTCTGTCCCGTTACCCGGTTCCGCGGCCGTGGTCTTGCCTAGTTATATGTATATGTATCTGTATATAATGTTGGTTCTCGTCACTTCGTGTGCTCGAGCCCAACGCACTGAATGTGCTCTCATCACCTTAGTGATGGAGAGGATTTAGCTTTAGTGTGGTTGCCATCTAGTCAGTTCCTGTACCTTGAATACCCTGCATGATTTATATTGCATCTGTACTGTAAATGAACTATACACCCTGTTTTAAGACAGTTATTGTTTTAACAAGATTTCATCATGTTTAGAAAGTGTTTTGATTTCTTTCTTGGTATATCTATTCCCCCACCTGCCAGACCGTCGTGTCTGACCCATTTTTGTGGTACTCAGGTCCAGCTCCCGTCTTTGCCCTTGAGGAGGAGCCAGAGGAGGCGGTCGGTGAACCGCAACGTTTAGTGGAGTGACAAGCTGACAATGTCATGTAGACATTGGGTTGAGCTTTGAGCTGCGAACATTTTGGGATGTTATTGATTTATATCTTTGGTTGTACCGGCCTTTGTTGGCCATTATTTTTGGGGAATGTTAATTAACTTGTTCTTTTGTTTAAACTTTAACTTAATATTTTGGGAATGCTAATGAGATCATTGCTCACTCTGACATCATGCTATACTTGTTTATTATCAGTCTCATATGATGTGAATGGATTAAGAGTTTGATTTGCTACACGCTTCCGCACCTATATAAATGTTCTACGAGTGAATGTGGAATCCTCACCGCGGAAACCTGTGGGAAATTAAGGAAATGTATAATCATTATTAAGGGTGGTTCATTACCCTATCATCCACAACAAACAACACCACCCCGTCGCGGTCCCGGGGCCCCCGGTCCGGGGTCGCGACAGACTGGTATCAGAGCGAGACGTGTTTCAGGCAATTAAAAGAAACTAGAAATCCTAAGGACGTGGCGAGGATCCGTTAGACTTTTTGTTAGACTTTTCGTTAGTTAGACTCGTGTGAGCAATGTGTAACCCTTATATGATTTTATGTGCTAACAATTTGTTTTGCAGTGATATGCCACCTCGAAAAAGACCCGTAACCGACAATCCCACCGCAAGCAATAGTGAACACACCGGGCCACTAGGAAACGGTACTCCAGATCCAAATATGCAGAATCAATTTCAACAGATGATGCAAGCCATGCTTGACCAGCAACGTCAAGCCAACGAAAATCAAGCCAGAATGCAAGAACAAATGGCCAGAAAGGATGAAGAGCATGCTCGGGAGATGGCTACGATGCAAAGGCAGTTGCTAGAAGTGTTGGAAAGGAGACCTGAACCGCCACCAGCGCAACCTCTAGGCACTCAGATTGTCATTAACAATAGGGAACATGATCCCAACGCGTTGTATGAAAAGTTTAGGAAGAGGGGTCCCAAGGAGTTCACTGGGCATGAGGACCCATTAGCTGCAGATGACTGGTTGGAGCATACGGAGAACATCTTTGAGATATTTAGATGTACCGGTCGACAGCAAGTGCAACTCACCGCTTCCATGTTCACCGGCCTAGCAGATATATGGTGGAAAACAATAAAGGCTGAGTATAGGACCATCGCAGACGCAGAGGCTTGGATAAGTTTCAAGAGACAATTCGGTGACAAGTATGTACCGACACATGTGAAGAGGCAAAAGGCCATTGAATTCCAGCAGCTCATACAAGGTAACACGACCGTTCAAGAGTACCTCACGAAGTTCGAAAGGTTGTCTCGATATGCCCCCGAGTTAATTGACACTGTGGCGAAAAAAATAGCGAAGTTCCTTGAAGGACTTAACCCGATCATTGAGAGAGATGCCACGGGTGTTGTACCACCTATCACTTTTGAAGAGGCTGTGAGAAGGGCCTATAAATTCGAGAACCTGAACAACAAGATCCTCAAGATCCAAGGAAAGGCACCAGCTCACCAACAGAATCACCAACCAAGGAACCAACAGAACAAGCGACCAAGGCATGAACAAAATGTGCAGAATACTCTAGTTTGCGTTCATTGTGGTAAAAACCACGAGAGTGCTCAATGCCGTACGATTACGGGAGCATGTTTCAGATGTGGATCCATGGCACACCAGCTCAAAGACTGCCCAAGGCAAGCTGGGCAAGGCAGCAACAGACAGCATCAGCAACAACAAGGAACACAGCGCCAGGCACCACCTCAGAATGCATTAGCTGTGCAGAACCAGCCCAGGCCACTCCAGCAACAGGCTCCGCAGCAACAGTACAGACCTCCACAACAGCAGCAAGCTCGTCATCAAGGACAGAATCAGAATCAGCGTCCTCCTCAGCAGAATAGGAATGCACAGCAAGGAAGGCAGCAACAAGCTCAGAACAGGCCTCAACAGCGAGGACAAGTCTACGCAATTAACCAAGCTGATGCAGAGGCAGCAGATAACGTGGTGGAAGGTACACTCCTAGTTTGTGGATTTGAAGCTAAGATTTTGTTTGACCCTGGCTCTATGCACTCCTTCTTGTCTCCAAAATTCTCTAAGTTGATTGATATGCCTGCTAGAGAACTTGAGTATGTATTGACGGTGTCCACCCCCGTAGGCAAACAAGTTGTGTGTAGGAAGTATTATCCTAGATGTGCCATTAAGATAGGAGATGTGGTGTTACCGGCGAATCCCATTTTGTTGGAGATGTATGATTTTGATGTCATTCTAGGAATGGATTGGTTAGCAGGGTACCATGCTACGATGGACTGTTTCCATAAGACCCTCACGTTCAAATTAGAGGAGACCCCAGCAGGAGTTTTGTTCCATGGGGAGAGGAGGAATTCTTGTCCAAGATTCGTCTCAGCATTGAAGGCTGATAGATTAGTGAGAAGTGGATGTGAATGCTATTTAGCGTTTATCACGGAGGATAAACGGTCCCAAGGGGTGGAGGAGATCCCAATTGTTTGCGAATTCCCAGACATTTTTCCAGAAGAAATCCCAGGTTTACCACCTGTTAGGGAGATTGACTTCACCATCGAGTTATTACCAGGGACCGCTCCGATATCTATCGCACCATACAGAATGGCTCCAGCTGAATTAGGAGAGTTGAAGATCCAGTTACAAGAATTGTTGGATAAAGGTTTTATTAGACCAAGCGTCTCACCTTGGGGAGCTCCAGTTTTATTCGTCAAGAAGAAAGACGGTTCCATGAGAATGTGTATTGACTATCGGAAATTGAACCAAGCTACCATCAAGAACAAGTATCCATTGCCAAGGATAGATGAATTGTTTGACCAATTACAAGGTGCTGCTTACTTTTCGAAGATCGATCTAAGATCCGGTTATCATCAGCTGAGAGTTAGAGATTCAGTTGTATCGAAGACGGCGTTCCGAACGAGATATGGACACTATGAGTTTCTAGTGATGCCATTTGGACTGACGAATGCACCAGCAGTATTCATGGCTTTGATGAACAAAATATTCGCTGAGTACTTAGACCAATTCACAGTGGTGTTTATTGATGACATTTTGGTGTACTCTAAGTCTAGAGAAGAACATGAAGAGCATTTGAGATAGCATTGCAACTCCTAAGAGACAATCAATTGTATGCGAAGCTCTCTAAGTGCGATTTTTGGCTTGAAGAAGTCGCATTTTTAGGTCATATCATTTCCAAAGAAGGATTATCGGTGGACTCGACCAAGATAGATGCAGTTGTGAAGTGGGAAAGACCGAAGAACGCGTCAGAAATCAGAAGTTTTCTTGGATTGGCGGGTTACTATCGAAGATTTGTGCAAGGATTTTCGTCGATCGCAGCTTCATTGACGAAGTTGACCAAGAAGAATGCACCTTATGTGTGGACAGACCAATGTGAGACCAGCTTCCAAGAGTTGAAAAAGAGATTAACTTCAGCACCCGTCCTCACTTTACCATCCGGGAGCGGCGGTTACACCATTTTTACAGATGCTTCGAATATAGGACTCGGTTGTGTGTTGATGCAGGATAGAAAAGTCGTTGCTTATGGATCCCGTCAGTTGAAGGACCACGAGAAGAACTATGCAACGCATGATCTGGAATTAGCAGCGGTCGTTTTTGCACTAAAGATGTGGAGACATTACCTCTACGGAGAGAAATTCGAAGTCCACTCCGATCATCGCAGCTTACAGTATTTGTTCTCTCAGAAGGAGTTGAATATGAGACAAAGAAGATGGATGGAATACATCAAAGATTACGATTTTCCGATCAAGTACCACCCGGGAAAGGCAAATGTAGTAGCCGATGCCTTGAGTAGGAAGTCAGCAAGTGTGGCAAGCCTAAGAGTTACGTGCTTCTTTCAGCAATTTGAAGAGTTGGGGGTAAATTTTCAGCCCCTAAGCGAGGGAGTGATGTTAGCCAACATGTCAGTGTCTGAACCCTCGTTCATTCGGAAGATCAAGGACGACCAATTGCAAGATCCAGAGTTGGCCAAGATTTCAGAGCATATAGCAGAACGCCCTGATTTTCGTATTGTGGATGGAGTCTTACTCTATCGTGATCGTCTATGCGTGCCCAATATCGAAAATTTGAAGAATGACATTATGACAGAGGCGCACAGTACGAAGTACTCTATGCATCCGGGTAGCACGAAGATGTATCAGAACTTGAAGGGCAGATTTTGGTGGAACAACATGAAGAGGGAAATAGCAGCTTTCGTTTCCCGATGTATGACGTGTCAGTTGGTGAAGGCAGAGCATCAGAGACCTCCAGGATTGTTGCAGCCATTAGAGATCCCAGAGTGGAAGTGGGAACATATCACCATGGATTTCATCTCGGGATTGCCAAGGACCAGAAAAGGGAATAATGCCATATGGGTCATTGTGGACCGTCTTACCAAATCAGCTCATTTTATTCCTATGAAGACCGAAGAGAAAATGCATATGTTACCTCTCGCGGAGTTGTTTGTCAACGAGATTGTCAGCCGTCATGGGCAGCCAGTCTCCATTACTTCAGACAGAGATAGCAGATTTGTCTCGAGATTCTGGAAGACTTTGCATGAGTCTATGGGAACGAAGCTTCAGTTCAGCACAACGTATCACCCGCAAACAGATGGTCAGTCGGAAAGAACAATTCAGACCCTTGAGGATATGCTTAGAGCGTGTGTACTAGATTTCAAGACTCAATGGGACGAGACCCTACCGCTTTGCGAATTCGCCTACAACAACAGTTATCATTCGAGCATTGGTATGGCGCCTTTTGAGGCATTGTATGGTAGGAGGTGTAGAACTCCAGTCTGTTGGGAAGAAGTAGGTATTCGTAGTTTTCATGGACCGACTATGGTGAGTGAAACCAGCGACAAAGTCAAGTTGATCCAAGAACGTCTGAAAGTAGCCCGGAGTAGACAGAAGAGTTATGCAGACTCTCATCGAAGGGACTTACATTTTAAGGAAGGAGATAAGGTTTTCTTGAAGGTGTCACCTACTAGAGGAACTTTGAGATTCGGACAGAGAGGCAAATTATCTCGGAGATACATTGGACCCTATGATATCGTGAGCAAGATTGGTGACGTGGCTTATAGATTGGCCTTACCACCTGAGCTTTCCTGCGTACAGAATGTGTTCCACGTGTCTATGTTGAAAAAGTACGTCCCCGATCCGTCGCATGTACTCCGTCATGAACCATTAGAGATCAGAGAAGATGCCACCTATGTCGAGAAGCCTATTCAGATCATCGATACGAAAGAACAGGATCTGAGGACAAGGACTATACAATGGGTGAAGGTGCTTTGGGAAAATCATGGACCTGAAGAGGCAACGTGGGAATTACGGGATCAAGTTCAGAAGAAGTATCCGCATCTACTACCCGAGGTTAGTTATTTTATTTCATTTGGTGGACCAAATGCCCTAAGGGGTGGAGGATGTAAGACCCCGCCCCGAGAGTTTCCGATTAGTGTTAATTAAGACATGATTCAGATATAAGTGAGATTAGTGGAAATTGGTTAAATCTGGATTAGAATAGCTTTTCATAGCTTTGAATGATTTTGAGAACTCTTGTGATCTAGTGGGGCCCTTTGGGGGTTCCTTTTTATTGTGTCTTGATTAGTTTTGGGGATTTAGTTATAATTCTGGAAATCTGTAAATTACTCCGTTCAATGTATTTTATGATTCCCGACAACTTTCGTATTTGTCCCGTTTCCATTCGAGACCTCTAAACCCTACTTTGCCATTGATAAGGGTAAAACAGTCTTTTTACACAAAATCTGGACACTAATTTCAATGTCTCCGAAACCCGTAAAATATATGCTTTTTGGAAAGTAGAAATTTCGACGATCAATTCTTCCTTCTTCGTCGAATCCGTCCGAAGCCCGCAGAGCGACGTTCTAGCCCATTTTAGACTTTTAAGTTGTGGGACCCATAGCCATTGTCTATATAAGGAGGAGTTCTTTTCCCTCCTCCTCTTCTTGCAATTTCTTGAGAACAAGGTATTCCAGCCCAGCCCTAGGTTCTTCTTCTTGCTCCTTGCTCCTCCATCTCTCAATCTCTCTCAAATCTATTGCTAAAGGCAAAATGGAGGTGGTAGTCTTCTTCCCCTCCATGAGAGCTTCCTCTTGATATCCTTTTTTGAGAGAGAGTCTCATTCCAAGCTATCTTTTGAGCAAGTTCTTGCCATTAGAGGACTCTTCATGTAAGTTCTTCTTCTCATCTCTTGATTGTGTGTTCATCTAGCCTAGGAGGTGCTTCACCTTGATTATTGGAAGCTATCTCCATCTATTTCTTGATTTTGACATTCTAGGGTTGTAATGATTGTTTTTGGGGATTTTTGTGTAGATTGTAGATTTTGAGCTTGATAGTGGATTAGAGCTTGACTAGCATACTTTGGAGACCAAGGCAAGTGGATGAATGGATTCGATTTGAATAAGTTCTTATTTTGTTGAAAATATGGATTTTTACTATTCCTATTTCATTTGGTTCATTATGTCTCATAATGCTTTTGGAAATGTATTTATTGTCATGGTTTTCTCTTAGTTAGTTTTATGAGAATATATGCATGCATTCATGAAAGTTTATTTTGGGTTAGTATGACTTCTTAAATGAGATTTGTATTTGCATTGAATGAGATTTGCATTGGTAGGAGAAATAAATGCATTGATGAAATGGTGGTGGGTGGAAAGAATTAAATGTTGAATGGAAGGGAATGGACCCATTTCATGTTAGGAAAGGGTTGGAGTTGAGGTGAAATAGTTTGGGAAAGAAAGCACAGAAATCTGCACCTGATGTGTAGTTCCCGCAGCTGGACGGTCAGCGGGCGGTCACCTTGGCGGCTAGCCGACAGGTGACCGGCGGCTAGCCGACCCAGATGCGGTTAGAAACACAGAATGCTGCATTTTGACAGGCGAACCGCGGTCAGCCGCGCGGTCATCTCGCGGCTAACCGCCAATCAAAAACCCCAGTGACCGCTAGGTAGCCGAGAGGCGCGGTTAGAAACACAGAATGCTACATTTTAACAGGGTGAACCGCGGTCAGCTCCGCGGTCAGTCAGCGGCTAACCGCCGATCACCTCGGCGGCTAACCGCCAGCTGACCGACAGGTGACCGAGTTTAACCCAGAATTCCTGAGTCTTTCCTATTGGTTTCAGTTATGGTATTTAAAGGGTTGGATGGGTTTTCTTCTGATGCCCTATCACCTTGGAAAGACCCAGGGGATGACATAAGGAGATTGACATAGAAAGAAACACCATTTCGGAAAAGGTATTGGGACCTTTAGATTCATCAACGTGCATAAGGAAACTTAGTATGTCCTCCATCATTTGAGTACCATACTAAGGGTAATTTAGACATACAAGATCCTTATACAGGTCGTTTGAATATGGATGCCCCAATACATAGTCCTTAATGACATAAGGATTCATTGCATTGTTTTATTCAGTCATTTGTATAATAACCCGATCCTACTAGTTTTATCTCAAATTCTGATTTGTACACCCGATATGTCCTGCCAGCCCCGTGTATACATGAACCGAAAATAATATGAAATGTGTGCCTTCGAGCACCATGCCCCGCCTGCCCGTATGTTTTATATTGATATAGTTTTGTATATGTTTTGATTTATCATGTAACCTAAGAGTCGGCACCACTAAGCTTGGACATCCTTGTCAGTCTGATCAACTGACTTGGGTCTCCCCCTGTGCTCCCGCCAGTTGCAACTTGGATCCCGTTCTGTCCCGTTACCCGGTTCCGCGGCCGTGGTCTTGCCTAGTTATATGTATATGTATCTGTATATAATGTTGGTTCTCGTCACTTCGTGTGCTCGAGCCCAACGCACTGAATGTGCTCTCATCACCTTAGTGATGGAGAGGATTTAGCTTTAGTGTGGTTGCCGTCTAGTCAGTTCCTGTACCTTGAATACCCTGCATGATTTATATTGCATCTGTACTGTAAATGAACTATACACCCTGTTTTAAGACAGTTATTGTTTTAACAAGATTTCATCATGTTTAGAAAGTGTTTTGATTTCTTTCTTGGTATATCTATTCCCCCACCTGCCAGACCGTCGTGTCTGACCCATTTTTGTGGTACTCAGGTCCAGCTCCCGTCTTTGCCCTTGAGGAGGAGCCAGAGGAGGCGGTCGGTGAACCGCAACGTTTAGTGGAGTGGCAAGCTGACAATGTCATGTAGACATTGGGTTGAGCTTTGAGCTGCGAACATTTTGGGATGTTATTGATTTATATCTTTGGTTGTACTGGCCTTTGTTGGCCATTATTTTTGGGGAATGTTAATTAACTTGTTCTTTTGTTTAAACTTTAACTTAATATTTTGGGAATGCTAATGAGATCATTGCTCACTCTGACATCATGCTATACTTGTTTATTATCAGTCTCATATGATGTGAATGGATTAAGAGTTTGATTTGCTACACGCTTCCACACTTATATAAATGTTCTACGAGTGAATGTGGAATCCTCACCGCGGAAACCTGTGGGAAATTAAGGAAATGTATAATCATTATTAAGGGTGGTTCATTACCCTATCATCCACAACAAACAACACCACCCCGTCACGGTCCCGGGGCCCCCGGTCCGGGGTCGCGACAATCTAGTAGAACGACGAGGCACATCAGTGACAGGCTCCTTACCCTTGTTCGTTCTGGAGGAACTACCTGCAAAGGATGGAAAGAGAGAAAATCAATCATCAAAATGACAGAATTTTGCTAAAAAATTCTAGCGAAATTTTGGCATGGTTCCGGGGCAATTTCAAAAAAAAGGGAAACACCCCGAAAGAAATAGGGAGCTGGAAGATGGGCTCAACATCGCTGCAAGCTCATAATCAATAGAAAATTCTCGAAGAAGGCTTGAACTTAAACATTACTGCGAGATCAAACGAAAGCTTCTCAAATATCCGCAAGATTGGAAAAGGGCTCAACATTGCTGCGAGCTCTAGAATCCAAAACTTGCAAAGCTCCTCAAAAATCTCCGCAAGACCAAGAAAGGGCTCAACATTGCTGTGAGCTCCAAATCCCAAGACTTGCAAAAGATTTCCAGGTGTGCACTATCATCCTTCCAATTCCATTTTTTTTTAAATGCATAGAAGGAAAGTTGTCATGCATGGGCGTCTCGAAATCCGGGAAAGAAAGAAAAAAAAAGAGAAGAAAAGAATCTCTTTAAAAAAAAACAAAGAGAGAGAGGCATGCCACGTGGCCGTACGACCATGACTGTACAGTCTTGTCCGTACGGTCACAAAAAAAGAAAGAAAAGAAAGAAAGAAAAAAAAAAGAAGAAAAAACACGGTAAAAAAAAAAGAGGGAAACCGTGAGAAAAAAAAAAGAGAGAGAAAGAAAAGAAAAAAAAGAAGAAAAAAAAGAGAAGAAAAGTTAAAAGGAAGAAGAAGAAAAAAAAAACGTGTGAAACAAAAAAAAAAAAAAAAAGAAAAGAAAGCACATGAAAAGAAAAAAAAAGAGAAAGAAAAAGAAAACTTTTTTTTCTATTTCTACATGGGGTTTGTTAAGAAAAAACAGAAACTTACTTGAAGCCATTGATGGAGAAGAAGAATAAAGTGCTTGAAAATCCTTGAAGAAGAAGAAGAGTTATTGATCTTGGAGCACTCTTGAAGACTTTTGCAAAAAGAGAGCAATAGCAACAAGAGATCCAACCTCCTTGCTTTTATAAGAGAGAGCAAACCAAAAGAGGAAAGAAAGAGAAAAGAAAGGAGGCAAGTGCTATAAATTAGTAAACTTCCTAAAAGAAAGGGATCATGGGATATTCTTTCCCAAGGAGATCTTTTGAGAAATTTTCTCCAAAAAGAGAGGGAATGTGAGAAACTTTCTCTCAAAGAAAGATATTTTGAGGAAATCTCTCCCCAAATCAAGGAAACTTGAGAGATTCTCTCCAAGTAAAAATAATTTTAGATATTCTCTACCAAAAAGAGAAGCAGCCGTCCTTGGGTCACGGACGATCAGAGCCTTGTGCCCAAGCCTACCTTTTTCTTTGGTGATGCAGCCTCTGACAACTTAACATACCAAAGGATATGTTTTCAGTTTTCTTACACAGCTAATGGTGAGGAGAGAACTGTTTCTACCCGGTCGACCTTCGATCGCACTGTCTCGATCATGAGCCTTTCTCCCACATGCTCTAAGAGAGAAGATCCTCTAAGCTGGGTGAAAAGGACCAATGTGATCAAGACCGAAGTTTTTGTTAGCAGTGCTTCCGGTTATGCAGAGAAGTCGCCTGTCTGCATGGACATGTTGATGCCGGCCAGCGGTTACCAAGGTTCAGATTATCCATCGGGGCCTTGGCATTTTCAAGGGTGACGACATCAATTGGGTGAAGCCTTTTCGACTTTGTGGCCGTTTCAGTGCTGACTCGAGCTGGGAGTCATGGACTGATCACATCCTGCAGGTTGGTGGGGCCATTTTGAAGGAGGCCGAGATCTTCGATGAGGTCCGCGCTTTTCGGCAAACCGTAGTTTTCTCCGATGAAGCCTTCATGGCCATGCTGGAGTCATTCCTTCCACAAACCAATACCTTCGTTGTCATGAATGGTGAGATTGGTTTTTCTTTGAAGGAACTGAGCGCCACCACCGGGCTGCCTATCCTCAGCAAACT
The DNA here is from genome assembly GCA_029852735.1 of Persea americana. Lineage (NCBI taxonomy): Eukaryota > Viridiplantae > Streptophyta > Magnoliopsida > Laurales > Lauraceae > Persea > Persea americana. The sequence continues at coordinate 28,604,942 of CM056814.1, forward strand.
CTGTGAGGAGTTCATGCCTATTAACAGTGCCCTTAAGGAGCAGTCTAAGGAGATCAGGGTCTTGCACTTTCAGCTTGTCCCCTTTTAAATGATTTTTTGAAGTAGAAGGGGGGCTCAAAAGTCAGGTCAGCAGCTGGAAGAATTTCAGCTTTTTGTCCCCCAACTTCTTTAGTGGCGAAGAGTCTTCTGAGAGTATGACCCAGGAAGCCAGGGCGAAAACTCCAGGTTCGAAGAAAATCTCCATCATGCGAGAAAGTTTGAAGGAATTCTTCGCAAGCACAAACTCCATTTATTCTGACACTACACTGTGGAGAGATCTCGCTGTTTACCTCACTTGTTGGCTAGGTGAGCCTGTTTTTGCTGGAGGAGATGGGACGCACATCAAGCCGCGTTGCATTTTTTCGGCTTGTCAAATGGCGCTTGGAGAGTGGCTTGCTTTGGTGCCTGCTCTCTACTCTTGTTTGTGCACCGAACTGCAGGCTGCTACTTCCTTGTTCGGCTTGGGCTTCCCATGAATAGGGTGTTTTCAGCCCATATCTTCTATTTGTGGTATGTATACCACTGTCCTGCTTTCCACCGATTGGGTGCTGCACGGGATGATGACCCATTCATGATTCGGTTGGCTAGAGGGACAATCGTTTCCGAATCTCTTTTATCTGCCTGCTTGAGGATCCAACGGTTTAGCGATGTCGAGATTGGGCAGTCTTCAGTGAAGCTTTCTGCGGATTTGTGGAAGAAGGCTTTGATTTTGGTGTCTCCCGTGATTCGACCAAGGCAGGGTCGGGAAGACATTATTCTTTGACCAACGCAGAGAAGGCTTGGCTTTTCAACATACGAGTTAGTACGACGGTGTACCGTACACATTTTTTCATCGACATCCAGCCATATGTTCCCTCGCGTTTTGCCATGCAACTGGGCTTCTCTCAGGACGTCGTTGGAGTGCCTTCAAGTAAAGTGAAGCTCTTTGGAGGTTTGCAGGACGGGAGGAATGCATGGGCTTTTTACAGCTCGGAAGACACTACTGCCATGATTTGCTATCCTGAGTTGCCTACTTTCCCAATTACTGGCTTCGTGAACTGGTTCGTGGAGAGCTTTTCAGTGTACCAGGGGCTTTCCAAGAAAGAGCTTGATGTAAAGCAGTCTCTTGGGAAGGGTCTTGGCAGATCGGATGGCGTTTGACGAGAGGAAGTTTTGGCTTTTCTTTCGGGAGAGAAGCATGAGATTGGCTTTCTTTGTGAACAGGACGTCATCAGAACAAGAGCTGTACAAGAGGTACCTGGAGAGGTCTTGAAGCAACTGGAGGAGGAGGAGGCCAAGATTGATGCTTGGATGCAAGCAGAGTGAGCAAAGGCTTCCATGGAGTCTACTGGCAAGAGCAGACCTTCCAATGAGGACTCTAGCGAGAGGCCTGATTTTGATGGCGGGGCGGGTACTTTAAGCAAATTGTCCCATAGGAGTAAGAGGAAAAGAGGACAGCGCCGAAATAGGAGACGGCACGAAGACTCTCCTGATCTGGAAGTCCCTCTCACCATTGCTGAGGTGTTAGAGGATGCTGATGAACCTCCTGAAAAGAGGAATCGAGAGGAAGAGGCCATTGATGATGGTATGCTTTTCCTTTTTCTCTTTCCGTTTCTTTTTTTTTTTGTGAGAGATTTTTCTTTTTTTGTTTTTTTTTTTTATCCGCTGCTGTCTGGGGTTTTTTTTAGTAGAAGATAATGATTTGGTGACGCTTGAGATTCCGGCCGATGAGGCAGTGACGGATCCCATCGTGGCATCTGAGGAAGCACCAAGGGGCTCTGGAGTGGTTCCAGAATCTTCTCATGGTATGATTTTCTTTACTTTCTTACCTTTTTAATTTCTTTGCCGCCACTTGCCGACATATATTTTTTTTGTTTTCTTGCCAGCTGACTAGCCAGAGAAATTTGACGACTTCGAGCCATCCATGGATGCAACTTTTGATGATGCTTCGGATGAGCTAATGGAGGCAGAAAGTACTCCGCCGGTCGTCGAAAAAGGTACTTTGTAGTGACAATCTTGATATTGATTTTTGACAAGATCATATTCATACCTTTTCGTCTTTCATTGGCAAGCTGTGAAGCAACAGGAGAAGTCCCTCCATCTTCTTCGGGTCTAGAACAGGGGGTGCCTGCGTTTGATCCAGAAGTAGGGGCTACTTCTAGTTTTGGTGCGACAGAGATGAAATCTCATGATGAGATTCCTTCATCAGTATCTTCTATTGGACAGAGTTTGTTGACCATCCCTCCACTGAAGCATGACAGAGGCAGCCGGCCGATGGAGCAGGGTGAGACTTCATCTGGACCGTCTCTTCAATATGCAAAGAGAGTGTTGAAGAGTGTCTTGAGTTATTGGATCAAGACTCTCTCTTCTGGCCATTTGGAAGCTGGCTTCGGCATGATCAAGCATGTCCAGGATATTCTTACTGACAGCGAAGAGGTCGGTCTGGACATTGCAAGTGCCAAGGCTTTTGTTGATGAAGTCATCACTCTAGGCAACAAATGGACTGAGACCAAGAGTCTTCCAAGTGGCGACTTCTTCAACAAGATGTTTGTCAAGCCTTCCAACGAAGTCAAATTTGAAGTGGATGAGATTTCGAGGACTCAGAAGCAGTCCGTTCGGGAGAGGAACTTCACCGAGCTGGCTATTATTGAGCTGACACATGACCTACACCATCTTGATAGGGAGGTCATTGAGGCCAGGCAACGTCTTGAGCTTTCGGAGGAACAAGCTGCTGCTAAATGGGCTGCCATTACGGAAGCTCGCGATAGAGAGGGGGCTCTCATTCGCCAGGTTGAGGAAGCTGATAGCAACCTTCGGAGGAAGACTCAGGAACATAAGCGATGGCAAATTCTCTGGGAAGAGCTTCCTCGTGCTGAAAATGGGTTGCAGCGTTCTGCTGCATTTTATGGCAAGGTTTTGAAGAAGCGTGGCCTGGAAGCTTTATAGGCTAAGGCCAAAAGTCTGCTTGAGGAGCTGAATCTTTGGTTGAAGACCATGTCAGACTGAGCTCCTGATTTGTAACAAACCCTTTTTTCTTCTTTTCTTCGGTACCTCTATGTATAAACATTTTTTTGGCACCCTCTTTTTTGTATTCCTTCGTTTCACTTAAATCCTTTTTGATGAAAATAAGGAAAAATTGAATGGGAATGATTTGTTTGAAAATTTGAACAAAAGGTTGTCATTTTGTGAAAATCTTTTGTCAAATGTTTGTTTTGGGCATGAAAGCCAGATTTTGTGGCAAAAAGCCTGGTTATTTGATAGCTTGAAAGCCGAATTTTGGCAACCTAGGAGCCAAAATTTTTGTGGCATAGAAGCTGTTTTTGTTTGTGGCATCGGAGCCGAAATTATGTTTGAGGCATGGAAGCTGGTTTTTTGTATAAAAGCCGATTTTTGTGGCGTGAAAGCCAAGTTTTCGTTTTGTGGCATGAGAGCCAAAATTTTGTTTTTGGCATGAAAGCCAGATTTTGTGGCATGGGAGCCGAAATTTTTTTGTTTGTTTGGCTTGAAAGCCAGATTTTCTAGCATGAAAGCCGAGTTTTTTCAAAACTAAGTTTTGTTTTGTTGGCATGGAAGCCAGATTTTTTGATTTTTTTGGCATAAAAGCTAGGTTTTGTTTTGTTTGGCATAAAAGCCGGTTTTTTTGGTTTTTGGAGTGAAAGCCAGGTTTTTGGCATAAAAGCCGGGTTTTTGGTTTTCAAAAATGCAAGTATCGACTAAAAGTCGCCTCCTTGCTAAATGGTATTGCATGTATCGATGGAATGTCACCTCCTTGCTCATTCAGTTGCGAGTATCGATGGAATGTCGCCTCCTCGCAGATTTGGGTGCAAGTATCGACTAAGCATCGCCTCCTTGCTTTTTCAAAAAACATTATTTTGCGGTGCAGGTATCGATGAAATGTCGCTTCTCCATGATTTTTTTGAAATTTTAAGTTTTTTCGAAACTTTATTTTTGTTTTGAAATTTGAGTTGTGGATATCAACTAAAACGTTGCGTCTCCACAATTTTTTGAAAATTCGTAAGTATCGATAAGGTGTCACTTCCTTGCGATTTGAGGTTTTTGGAAGTATCGAATGGGGTTTGCATCCTTCTGATTTTTGGGTTTTGTGTGAGTATCGACTGAACGTCGCTTCCCCACGGTTTTTTGAAAAACCATTTTGTTTAAAGACAAGAGGGTCGTAAGTTTTGACTCAAAACCATTTTTGGTGGTAAAAGTCAGGGTGGACTAGGGTGGAAATCCCTGGGTCCTGATTTTTGTTTCAAACCATGAATTTTTGGGTTCAAGGATCGAAAATTTTAGTCAAGTTAGGGAACAGGCTCCTAAACTTAGATTTTTGTGATTCGATTTTTTTTTTTAACAATGAAACATTGAAAGTAAGCATTGTTTTGAGGTTTTTTAAGAACTTCAACGTAAAGATGAAAATTCCAAAAGGAGTGGGTTTGACGAGCAAATACCTAGTACTAGGCTTTGGCCATGCAGGCATCGCTCTGACCCGATAGAGGAAGTTTTCAAGGGTAGTGTCGCTTCAGGAACTTGCCTTTGATGGGCAGCATGCATTTATCGCCCTCCATATTTAGAAGAGCATATGCGCCATTGGAGAAAACTTTGTCGATGACGAAGGGTCCCCCCCCATTTTGGTTCGAATTTGCCTTTGGATTTGTGGGAAAAAACCATTGGCCTTTTTACTGCAAGAACCAAGTCACCCTTTTTGTGGGCGCATTGCCTGACCTTCTTGTCAAAAGATCTTGCCATGCATGCTTGGTAAACCTCAACGCTTTATAGAGCTTCGAGCCGTCTTTCATTGAGATTATCCAGTTCTTTGAGTCTCAATTTGACATTGCTTTCTTGCGTCATGTCATTTTGTAGAGATACGCTTAAGGAAGGATTTTGTACCTCTAGAGGGACAACTGCTTCACATCCATAGACCAAGGAGAATGGTGTGCTATGGGTTGGTCCTCGAACGGTGGTTCGATAGGCCCATAAAGCTTCAGGCAGTTTGTCGCTCCAGTCTCTTTTGTGACTAGAGACCATTTTCCTGAGAATTTTGCAGAGTGTCTTGTTGAAGGCTTCTGCTAGTCCATTCGCTGCCGGGTTATACGGAGTTGAAGGACAACTTTGGATTTTATATTTATCGCAGAACCTGTAGAATCGATAATCCCGGAATTGTGGACCGTTATCATGGACGAATCTTTTAGGTATGCCAAAGAGGCAAATAATGTTGATGCGTAAGAATTGAATGACTGATGTGGTCTTCATTTCACTGAACACAAATGCTTCTAACCACTTAGAGAGATAATCCGTAGTGGCGAAGATGAAGTGATGACCTTTGCTTGATGGGGGAGAGATAGGACCTATGATGTCCATACCTCAGGCTTCAAAAGGCCACGAGATTGTTGTAGGGTGTAGCCATTCTGGAGGCATGTGGACATAGCCTCCGTGAACTTGGCATTGTTAGCAACGCTTACCAAATTGCATTGCATCATCTACCATGGTAGGCCAATAATAACCTAACCTTTTTATCTGATCATAGAGCTTAGGACCAGCCTGATGGGCTCCACAAAGACCAGCATGCACTTCTTTGAGTGTTTCTACAGCCTCTTGTTACGACAAGCAGCGTAGAAGTACTCCATTTAAGGATTTTCTGTAAAGCATTTTTGAAGGAACATCTAAATGAAAGTTTGGGGCTCGTCTTTGAATGCTTACCCGCTCTTTTGGATCTTCAGGTAGGATTCCGAACATAATATAATCAATGAACGGATCCCTCCAGTCGCCGATCGTAGGTTTAAGGATGGAAATTCGACTTCCAACCACTCGATGGCATTCAGCAACTGCTTAGTGTGTGTTGAGAGGAGGGAGAATTCTTCTTTGACACACTGTAATTTGCATGTTTTCCCCTTCTTGGATTGCCATAGATGTAGCAAGTCCAGCGAGGGCATCTGCACAGATGTTTTCACCTCTGCGAATGTGGGTGATGTGACAGATGTCAATTTTTTTACGAAGTGATTGTGCCTTGTTGTAGTAAGGCAACAGATCAAGCTTCTTGATTTCTTATTTTTGATTCATCTGATTAACGATCAGTTGAGAATCCCCAAATGCTTCTAGCATGGTGATGCTGGATTCGAGGGCGAGTTCCAATCCTATGATCAGAGCTTGGTACTCAGCTGCATTGTTTGAACATGGCTCCAGTAGTGAGAATGTGTGTGGAATCATGTATTTGTCGGGGCTAACAAAGAGAATGCCAATTCCCGATATCAGCTTTCCTTTTTCATTTGTCCTAGTTGCACCATCAAAGTACATGTCCCAGATGGCATTTGACGAGGAAGTCTCCATGTTGTAAACAGGTTAGTCTAGGAGATCATCCCTGAGTGAAGAATCCTTAGGCAATGGATGCTCTGCGAGAAAGTCTGCTAGAGCTTGGCCTTTGATTGCTTTTTGCAGTACGTATCTAATGTCAAACAGTGACAGAAGGATAGACCGTTTTGCCAGTCGGGTATTGAGGGAACCAACTTTTGTGACGAGGACCTTTAAGAGATTGATCCTCGAAATCAGGTATACTATGTTAGATAGCAAGTAGTGATGTAGCTTTTTTATAGCGAACATCATTGCAAGACATTCTATTTCGACTGGAGAGTAGCGATGCTCTGCACCAACCTAAAAGTGTAGTTAGGGCCAATGAACAAGTCCTAGAGGGGCGTGAATAGGACTAATTAAAATTCTTTGTCAATTAAAAATATCTCAGTCCAATTTTAATCCCAATTAGGACAAAGAACACAATGAACACATTTAAGAATACAACTTATGCGGAATATGTGTTCAATGTGTAAATGCTTAAACAATCAAAGATATGACAATTAGTTTCATGTTAATAAGCACGAGCGTGTGTAAGACACGCTTCACAAATTCACTTGTCATTCACATCAATGTAAAAATAACTATGTAACCAAGGTGCTCAACTGAATGTATGTAAAAGAGTGTGTGCTAAACATTATATGATTTACCAATATGTTCAATGTTGTTTTCGCACAAGTGCATGTGTGTCAATAAAACTCAATGATGAAATAGTATCCTTATCAATCTCCACAACATATAGATATGTAAATCATGTATAGGTGATAGAGATAAAGAAATTGACACAAGGGATTTATAGTGGTTCGATTACACAGACCTACATCCACTCTCAAGGGCCACACAGTCCCCTGGTTCCACTACGAAGAATCAAACTACACAAGTACTGATTCTACATCGATTTTGTTACCGAGGTTCGATCACAAAGATCTACTCCCCTCTTTTGTTCATGAGGTTCGACCACAAAGATCTACTCCCCTCTACAATTTTTATAATGGTTAAATCACAAAGAAATAAACCACTCTTACAATGCTCTAAATTGAATGAAGTGAGGGAGAAGAACACTTGCCTCTTTTGACAAAATTTGGAGGTTGCCACTTACCCCTTTGATGAAGTCCAGAGGATGCTCTTCGAAGCTTGTCACCGTAGCTCCAAGCTTTTATGCCTCTTGCAATGCTTCCTTGATATTGATGATGATGCTCCAATGTTGTGCTCAATCAAGGGAAGAGGTCTTTGATCTAGGGATATGGATTTTAACTTTTGATGGCTCAAGTTCTTCCCTAGATGATATGGTTTTCACACATCACACTTTCCTTGAGCAAATGAAGCTCTTAGATTTGCCAATACAAGCTCATAGTGTGTGTGAAATGATCTATGAGAGCTCTAAAATGATGCACCATGGTTAGGACATGAGCTCTCATGATCTTCAAGAGAGTTCAGATGATTTGGGGCCTTTTCTATTTATAAACAACCCTCAAACGGCTCTCTAACGGCTCTTGGCGGCTAGCCCCCTTCAAATCCGCGGTTAGCCACTACCCCAACAGTCATAAACGGCTAGTTTTTCTAATTCGGTCAGCTCACGGTTAGCCGTCGGTGGTCTTCGCTGCTAGCTGTGAGGTGACCGAATCTGCTTCTCAAAAACATGTAGCATTCTGGAAAGCTAACCGTGCGATTTCAATTATATAGCGGTTAGCCACCAGCCCATATGGCGGTTAGCCGAAAGGTAACCGCGGGGTGACCGAACTTCCACAATAGTTGAGAAGTTTGTATTCTGGAAATGTAACCATGAACCTCGGTTACCTGGCGGTTAGCCGACCTCTGGGACCAGTTTTGAGTCTTAAAAAGGCTCAAAAACATTTTCTAAAAACCTATTAAATAACCCATTAAACTAAGGGTTTTTAGGGCCATCTCTTGGTTGGTTTGGGGTCCCATTTACCTAAATAGGTTGTCACTCATATGGAGGTCTTCCTTGATGAATTCAAGCCTTCCAAGACTTGATCTTTTGACTTCAAACTTGATCTTCCTTGTGAAACTCTGAGAGGCAAGGTCTTGACTTCTTTGACACGGAATCGACAATATAAGTGCTCCTGGAAATGTGGCACTAACACAACCAACATGCGGCTGAGGTAGTATAGAGCAGCCTCTTTTCCTCCATCATTTTCTTGTGCGAGTAGAGCACCCAAAGAATAGTCGAGAGCTCTTGTGTACAAGATGAATGGTCTTCCAGTCGTAGGGGCAGCCAACACTGGAGGTTTGGTCAGGTATGACTTGATGTCTTGAAATGCAGCTTCACATTCAGCATCCCAAACAAAGTCTACACCTTTCTTCATCAGGCGAGAGAAAGGACGGCACTTCCCTGATAGGTTGGAAATGAACCGTCAGATGTATGCCGATCTTCCTTAGGGTTCTTGGAGATGGCATTTCTAAAATAGCCCTGATTTGATGGGGTCAAGTTCTATTCCTGCTTTCCGAACTATGAATCCGAGAAACTTACCCGATGAAACACTGAAGAAGCATTTGAGGGGATTCATTCGAAGATCTTTGAGATGGTCTTCTTTTCTTTTGCTTTTGACGGTGAGATCGTCAACGTAACATTCGATCGTCTTGTGCTGCATATCTTGGAATATTTTCATCATAGCCCTTTGATATGCCACACCGGCATTCTTTAGACCAAATGGCATGATAGTGTAGCAGTACACGCCAAATGTGGTCCGAAATGATGTGTGCCTTTTATCTTTGGGATGCATCTTTATCTAATTGTAGCGAGAGAAGCCATCCATGAAAGTCATTCGCTCAAATCCGCATGTGTTGTCAATCACTACCTCCGATATGGGGAGCGGGAATTCAACTTTGGGGCATGCATTATCCAGGTCTTTATAGTCAATACAGACCGTGATTTGTCCATTTTTCTTTATCACGGGGACGATGTTGGCCAACCATTCAGGATGCTGCTCCTCGCGGATGAAGTCAACGTTTTTGAGTTTCTAAACTTCTTGTTCAATTTTTTCCATCACATCAGGGTAGAATCTTCTTTGGCCTTGTTTGATAGGCTTGATATTTTCTTGCAGGTTGAGTTTGTGGACTGCTATTTTGGGGTCTAAGCCAGGCATTTCAGATAAGACAATGCAAAACAATCAACGAACTCACGAAGAAACGAGACATACTCGGGCAACTCATCATATTTTATGTTCTTACTTATGAATACAGGACGTGGGTTATCTGGTGTTCCCAAGTCTATCTTTTGAACATAATCTTCTATTGGAAAGTTTGAAGGTGGTTCCTCCACAATATTTTCGGAGGCTTCCAACTCAACAAGACCTTCTGGAGTTTCAAAAGCATTTTCTGACCATGGCTCTGCTTCTGTCCATAAATCTTCTTGATTGGTACTCTTCTCAAGGCTTCCTATGAGGTGGTCCCAATCACCTGCTGAAACTGGGTCGAAGTAAGGCACTTCTTTTGGAGACAATGGTTCTTCTGGGTCAGAAAACGGTGTGTTTGTGTCATCGGACAATTCCTCTTCATCATTAGAGAAATCGTACCAATTTGATGTGCCTTCTGGATCTTTGGCGGGTAACTTTTCAAAGAGATATCCAGGGAGATCGATGTCTTCATCGACGTGAGATGTTGAGGCTTGGTCAGCAAAACGACTTTGCAACCTTTGTATCAACTGTCTCAAAGGAGTATCGGGATCGTAACCCAACCCATATGAAGACTTTTCTATGTGACGGTGGAGTTTCCAATCCTCCAACTGACTTTTGGTCAGGGTGGGTTCCAATGGCGTGAGAATACCATGGCCACCTCCCAAACTGATTGGATTTTGAGCGTCATAGCCCATTTTCTTCATGATAGGTTGTGCCATCCGACTATATAGGGATAGTTAAGGCATACCTTTATTTTGGAAAGGTTCAAGCAAAGAAATTGATGAAGAAGTGTCCGATCTATGGAAGAATATTTGTTTCTCTTTTGCCGATGTTGCCAGAACGATGAAGGTGGCAAACGCAGGATCTTCTACGTCAGCAGGTGTCTCCAATGGAGTGAGAGCAGGCTGAACTTGGTGAGTATCAGCTTGGATTGACAATGTATCATCTTCGGGCTCTAATTCTAAATCTGTGTCTTGCATGATAGACACAAAGGAGATAGCAAATTTGCCCTCAGTCTTCTTCTTCTTCTCATGTTGTTTCGACAGATTTCAACCAGCGACGCTTGCGGTAGCACATCTGAGCATTTGTACGCCATTGCCTTCCACTTGTGAAAAAAATTCGTAAGTTGACTCTTTCTCTCCTTGTTTTAGGCTGCAGAGCTAAGCCATAGTAACAGGATGATCCTCACCTTTGAAGTGGGTCAGGAATCGTGTCTCTTGCATGGTTCAGTTTTGAATGGAATCCTCTGGCAGAGTGGAGTACCAATCAAAGGTTGTACCTTTTAGGGTACTTGCAAAGAGACGGATTTTGAGAGCATCTTAATCCGCAATAGCTCCCGTCAGGATTTTGAAGTTGATGACATGCTGTCTAGCTGAACCTTTCCCCGTATATGTTTGGAGAATAGGTTGCTTGAATTTTGCAGGGAACAGAACCGAGTCCATTCATAAGGGATATGGTGGCTTGATTTCATGCTCCTTTAGTGTATCCTCTTGTTTTGCTTTAGCGAGGATATTGCCAACGTCCTTTTTGGTAAGGGCGCGTGACTCGTCTTCTCCACCATTTGCCTCATCATTTGGTGGGACTTCATTGTTTAGCGGACGTTGGAAAGTGAGAAGTGATGGACTCATCTTTTTCTCTTGCCTTCCTCTGTCCCGGGTCCGCCTGGATGCGGCGGGGCGAAGAAGAAAAAGAAAGCGAGCATCAACATTTTGTACGGGTATGCCAGATTTTCTATTCTACTTGGAATTCGAAATGGTGATTCGGAGATTCACCTTCACAAGTAGAAAGGAAATCAAACTTTTTTTCTAACTTTCCATTGCATATATATTTTAAGAAAAGAGACATATTTAGAATGCTGTGAGAGGCGATTTTGTTTAGCTTGTCGTTAAAGGCAGTTTTGTGCCGTAGAAGGCGATTTTGCCATGGAAGGCGATTTACAAATCTTATCATTAGTGAAAGACAAGAATTGTGATTTTTTTGTCTCTTTAAAAATAAAAAATACAATAGAAAAGAAAGAAAGAGGGATCTGACTTCTCAGGAGATTGTGGGGACTCGTTTAGATCGACGGTCGCGAGTCATGTATGGACTCCGCAATCATCCTTCAGATGAGAACACTTTGATGCTTTTGATTCACTTGGCTTGGCTTGGACCTCGGATTTTTAGAGGACAAAGACCAAGGGAAGGTCCTATATCCAATAAAAAAAAACCAAGTAGACGGGCTGAAAAGCCGCATCTTGGCCATGTTGGATAGAAAAAGAGGGGAAACCTTGGGGGGTGGCCCCCCAAGGGACTTCAATCACCTTGTAGTGTTTGTAGCAGAGTTTCTTCAGGGCAGGAGAGCTTTTTTGTGCAGAGAATTCTTCAAGATAATTTTCCAGGACCCTTTCCTTTGGAATGACCAACCTATTTATAGGCTTTTGGTAGCCATTAGGAGGGTTTATGGGCATTGATTGCATTAATGCTCCATGATGGGAGGAGTTACAAGATTTAATTTCATAATTTTGTAACTCCTTTTTCCTTGAATCTGATTGGTCAATGGAGAATAATGGGCATTTAATCTCCATGATGATGGGGGTTTCATGATTAATTACCATGATTAAACTCCATAATGATAGGAGTTACATGGTTAATTGCCATGATTAATTGGCCTTGTAACTCCCATTTGCTTGCTTCTGATTGGGCCGTCCAAAATAATGAGTTAATGACCCTAATAAGTTGTCATAAAAAGGTCATTTAACTTCATTAATTGGCCGCCGAGTCACTTGAAGAGTCGCGGGTCGCGCCGCGTCATTTGGAATTCTTCTTGCGATGATCATCAATGGATCCGCATGTTATTTGATGTCAGATGATGATGCAAATTCAAACATTGGTTGGTACCAATGGGCCAGCAACATCTGTCCAATCGATTTCATGATCGGTCGGGCAGAAAGTGTGCTTTCTTGGTCGGCCGGTTGGCGGTTTTGGGGTGTCCAATGATGATCGAATGATTTCAATGGTGGATCCCTGATGTTGACGGAGATCGACGGATATCATGCTTCAAAAATTAGAATTTGAGAAAATCATAGGGGCCAAACATCGCGAAACACGAAAAGGAACGGAAAATCGGTCGTTCCGGCAGAAATCCGGCGACCCGGACTTCCAGTGTCGCCTGCGACCATGCACCCATGGTCGCCAACGACCATGGGGCCGGCGACCTTGGGCCATGCTCGCCGGCGACCACGGGCCAAGGTCGCCGGCGACCATGGGGTTTTCCCCCCTTTTTCGGTCGCCATTTATTCGCCCTTTTTTTGGCTTTTTTGGTTCTTTTTTCTCCTGTATTTTTCTTGACATTTCTCCTCATTTATTGGCTTGATTTGTCTGAAGAAAACTGTAGACACCTCATTTGGCCCCCATGATAGCCTTAAATACATATCATATATAGCAGTGCCCCCATTTCACTCACAATTAAATGATTAATGACATAATTTAGATTAATTAATGATGATAAAGATGCTTGTTGATAATTGTAGACTTAGTTCGATGACTTCTAAAAATTCGTGAGAGAAAAGCAAAGCCGCGTCGAGATCTCGAGTCCAACCCACTACTTACACAACTAGTGAACCATGATACTATTCAAACCTTTTCCAGACCACTTAAGACAAGCTCAGGCCAATTCCTACAAAGATCGTGCTTAGTTTGCCAAAAGGTCGCCCGATTAGCCTAAGTTAGGAAACTAAATCCATTGATCCAAATATCCCTCACTTTCCGTAACACCTAATCATCAGGACAATTGAACATTTGGATTCCTCGCTTCGAGAGCTTTCCGACGATATATAGAACGTCCAAATCCGACCATTGGATCAATAGATATGACCCTCGGAAGATTGCCCTAGCGGCCCCCACTCAAGACACACATGGGCGCCACCACAGGTGCGCCCATGTACTTGGGCGCACACACAGGTGCGCCCAGGTCCCCAGTGATGTTAAAAATGCACTTCGGTGTACACTTAGGTGTGTCCCACTCTACTCTTCGTAGTTTTGACTCAGTTTAGACCAAAAAACAACCCGAAACCGAACCCGAGACCCATTAGGCTTTAAAGTTGGACATGGGCGCCACCATGTGGGTGCCCAACTCATGGGACCCACTTGGACGCCACCACAGGTGCGCCCAAGTCCCGAGAAGCCCTAATCCGGCCTTGGGATGTGAGAACCTTCTAGAAGTTCTCGCAAACAACAACCCTAATCCCTTTTGCACGCCCTAAACCCTTATTTAAGGATCTCTTAACTTAATCTACAAGGAGGCTACCCAAAAAACCCTAAGAAAGGAGAGAAAAGAAAGAATAAAGAAGAAGAAGAAAGGTAGCCACCATTAGAGAGAGATAGCTTTGGATCTAGAGAAGAAGAAGAGGAAATAGAGGAGGAGGCCTTCATACCTTCAACTAGAGCCATGGAGCTTCACAAAAGCTTCATTCTAGGAACTTAACAAACACTTTACTACACGGTATTCCTAGATCTCTCTTCTTTTATTGCATTGCATTGCTATATACATGTTTAGAAATATGTTTAGGGTCATCCATAGATAGTAGATCTTCATTAATAATATTAGGTTTGTAGTAGATCTGATTTTCAGTAATCATCAATTATTAGGATCATGCTTAGAATCAATCATAAGTAATAGATTCACATCATTTTCATCATCCCAAACTCAATATTACGTTAGATCTTGCATCCATATCATCCTCATTAAGAAAAATCTGAACTTGAAAGAGAAAAGTGCAGAAAAGCACTTGGGCACACATATAGTTGCGCCCAAGTCCCAAGAGTTGGGTTTCGACCCCGTTTTCCATCATACGTATATCTTGTCTCTTAAATTCGAGTTCTTCTTCATATAAGTTGATATCAGAGCCTTCGGATCTGTAACTTTGTGTTCTAAATCGCATAAAAGGCATCATAAGAATACATAAAGATATTACAAAAGAAGAAAAGAAGGGAAAAAGTGCAGAAAAGCACTCGGGCGCCACTGTGTGTGCGCCCAAGTCCCATGAGTTAGACTTAGACCCCATTTTTCGTATCAGTTGCATTCTACTTCTCAAATACGAATATTCCTTCGTATAAGTTGATATCAGAGCCTTCGGATCTGCAAATTCACATTCGAAATCGTAAAGAGATAAACAAACACATTACCAAAAGGGAAGGAGAAGAAGAGAAAAACAGACAGTGCACTTGGGCACCAAAGTGGGCGCGCCCAAGTCTCTGCCAAAGGTATTCACCCCTTTAATTTGGATCCTCGTGCCATCACTCTTAGATCCCTATTCTCTGACATCAGTAATTAACATTAGGACCCTGCATTTAGTTATAAAGTGTTAGAAATCGCGTCGGAGTAGCGTCAAAAAGTTACAAGTGCATCCCAATTTGCAGGGAGACACTTGGGCGCCACTGTGGGTGCGCCCAAGTCCCCAGTTCATCTTCTGATCACATTTTCCATATTCTGCATTTTTATTTAGCTTGTTATTAAATCTTTGTGATGAACATGAATTGTTGCTGAACTTCCGGACTCTGAATTGCTCAATCATCACACTTTAGCTTAGGTTGCATTACTTTTGCATAAAACAACAAAAAAATCATAAAATCATAAAACTCTTCCGTTCTCATCTTACTCTTTAGTAATTAGAGAAGAGAACAAAAAAAAAGAACAAAAGGAAATAGAAAAATCCAAACAAAAACAGAGTAGATGTTCATTAGGTGATCCTAGGTTATTCCACTTGTGCCCAAGTACATTAATTAACTCAATCAATTCCAATCTAAAACACTTAATTCAAAACATCTAAGTGAAAACATCCAATTAAAATCCATAGACTTAAATTAATTAAACTTTAATTAATCAAACCTTTAAAGCCTAATTAACAACCCTTAATAAAGCTCCAATTAATCAAACCCCACTTAGTAGAACCTAATTAACAACCCCTAATTAACAATCCCTAATTAATAAAACCGTAATTTGATAAATCCAAACCCATAAAAAATCCAATAAAATAAAAACACTAATTAACTAAGACCGTAGTCAACGAAGTCCAATTAACAACCCCAAATTCAAACCCTAACCAAATTATAATCAGACTTTGATTACCAATTCTTAATTTAAACCCTAATCAAGACCTAATTAAAACAATAAACCAATCACATTTCGAAAATAAAAACCTCTCCCAATCGAAACCAGAGTCAAATACCCGAAGCCAACTCAGAAATACCCTAAAAACCATTGAACTAAGAGCTACAGTACTAGACAGACACTTGGGCGCCACCACAGGTGCACCCAAGTCACAGCACTCACCTGGGAGCCCCCACAGGTGCGCCCAGCTCCTTTGTCTAACCCCAAGACACACTTCGCTTGTGTTTCGATCACCCAACCCCAATCATTACCACCCTTGAGGTCTAGAGACTCAAACCAATTCTGGATTCGGAATTTGTTAACATAGATGACCTAAAACTATAAATCCAAGTGAACGATTCCTGTAGACAACCAAAACTCTCGAATCCAGCACTTGGACGCCACCACAGGTGCGCCCAAGTACACCAGAAGGACTTAGGCGCCACCACAGGTGTGCCCAAGTCACATCTTACCCCTGGGGACCGTCGTATCCCTATTCACTTCACATCTTAACCTGAATCAACATTTCAGAACCTTTACAGAACCAATAGCAGCCTTAGAATTAAAATTTTAATCAACTTAAACCCATCCGGAACCTCGAACCGAAGTCAGAGGACCGAAAAGCATCAATTAAGACTTGGGCACCACTGCTGGTGCGCCCAAGTGCACAGAATTACTTAGGCGCCCACACAGGTGCGCCTAAGTCCCCTGTCTCGCCTAGATTGTGAATTTTAGTCGGACTTCGAGTTCCGGACTTAAAGTCAGTACAATAAAATCCACCAAAGCCTAAAACAATATCAGAACACAGACCTACCCTAAGTAGGAACTCCCCGAATTCCGAAATTAACATCGACATCATCACCACAAGCCCAGCCACACAGAACCAGACACTTGGGCGCCACTGTAGGTGCGCCCAAGTCACCAGAGTGACCTATGCGCCACACCAGGTGAGCCCAAGTCCTCTGTCAGCCCCGTTCAGCCGATTTCGACATTATTTTACCTTTTAAATTCAAACCTTAAATTCCAGAACCCTAAAGTATTTAAAAACACACTAATCAGAACTCTAAGACGCCCCTAATCCATCCCTAAACCACTCTTAATCAACTCATAATTTAAAATAAACCGAACCAATTAAAGTCACACCCAACAAGTTGCTTAGGTGCTAAACCACCAAGCTTAGGTTGCCCACACCCTAGGATTAGATCGGATTACCTAGTTAGGTAGCTTAGAGCATTAGGCTTTGCCCCACCACTCTTCCTGTTCCTTTAGGGGATTGGGAGAGCTGATGTGGGCGGTCTAGGACCTTAGGTTAGGGTTAATCCGATGATCAGTAATAAAGGATTAATCATGTAAATCCAAGTAAAATTCCTTAGTTAGGCCCTTCTAGCCCCATATCAAAAAAAGTCATAAAAACTATAAAACCAACAAAATAAACCCAAAAAGATTTTTCTTTTGTTTCTTCCTCCACCTCAGGTGCCAGATATTTAATCAAACTTAATGATAAAAGGGAATAATGAACTAACTTCTAAAATTAAATAAATGAGAATAACGCGATGAGATGAGTGATTTCGCACACACTTTTAATCAATCACGGCCCATCAGCCACCCTAAAACAAACACTAGCCCATCGGCCATTTCCAATCAATCCTGCCCCATCGGCCACTTCCAATCAATTACGGCCCATCGGCCTTTCACTTTTATCACTCGTGTATCGCACACGAAACACACAGAAATCACAAGTCAAAGTCTCATTTGCATCATCATTTTGGTTTGAAAAATCAGCCTTTGAACCCTATTTTCCTAAGGGATCAGAAGGGGGTACCCGGGAATGAGGCCGATCCTTTTCTTAAATATTTCACACCTCCCCCCCCTTTTATTTTATTTTCTTTATTTTAGTTATTCTATTTTACTTGGATATATTATCATTAGGCTATGTGAGGATTAACCCTTTTTTGGACTTTAACTCATGACCCTTAATTGACCCAAAATTAAAGAGACCCAAATTAATGTGACAGGACAACCGTCGTGTGTTGCCGGCAGCACATTAGGTAAAAGGAAGAACCCACCTTATTATTTTTCTCCCCATATTTCTTCGACTTTTGTCAAAGAACGGTGTTACAGCCGTACCGTAGCTGGCGATCGTGATCCGTCGATTTTGAGGGTAGTCGGAATCCTCATTTTCGATATAATATTTAAATAGCATATATAGATGAATGGAGATTTCCCCAAACCATGTCTCTCTTGGAGGAGGGGGGTCGAAATTCACATCCGACAGCCTGGCGATCGTGATGGGACCTCTTATGTTTTCCTGTCACTTATTTGGGTCTTTCTGGAGTAATATTCTAGGATACGAACATCCAATTAATGATCAGATGTCCATGTCCTATTCAGTTTAGGGTTGTTATGAGTAGTCTGAAAATTAAAACCGAAGGTCCGGATGCACCATCCACTAAGCTTTCCCCCATTACACCATAAGAAACAAACCTTCACCAACAAAACTACATAACAAGTGCTCTTCTCTCCCCCCCCCCCTCTCTCTCTCTCTCTCTTCTCATCTAAACATTTCTTCACAAATGGAAGGTCAGACGTTCGGAATGTCCGACTTTCAACCCCTCTCACCCCCACTATTGATCCGCACCATTGCTGGGTCACACCAAACCCCACAAAATGTAGATGGATCTTTAGCAGCTTCAAGCCATGACCCACAACATATAAGACGATCCCTCTTCGAAGGAGGCCCGCTACCAGTTAATACCATAATAATGGGAATGAATTATTCTAACACATCCACCCCATCTCCTATATCAAGAGAGAATCAATTTTCCTCGCATTCAGGGGTGACTTACACAGATTTAGTCAGTCCCACTGGCCAGGTTATAAGATATAGGGTCCACGATAATGTTTCATTAAGAGACTACCCTCTTCGTGCTGGTGATCATGTTGTGTCGCAGGTTATACCCTATTCTTCCCTGATCAGCCAAACCGAGCCAATCACGTCCTCTATCCCGCAGTATGGGATGCCTACTGACGCATCTATCATAACCCCGGTTAGGGCCATCACACCTTCCCAGACTCTTGCGATAAATGAAAACCCATATCACCCGACGAGTCATAGTCAAATGAGCATAGGTCAATTGGAGACATCCATCACCTCGCACCAAAACCCTTTGACTCATACTGGGACCCTAGATGCCTACCGACAACACGAGATGGCTCGACCCCAATTCCAAGCAATGGTTCCTCCACCAATGGACCAAGTCCATTACAATCCTGTAACAGTTGGCGCTGGTATGTTATTTCCCCAACGGGCTCAATACAAGGGGGCCCCTCCCACTTATCAAAATCAAACGGCCCCGGCCTATCAGATGCCCAATACAAACCAAAAGCTCCCCATCCAGAACGTGCAAGTTACTAACCCTATGGGCGTTGGAAATCCTTATCAAACACACCAAGCAAATGAGTCGCGCTATTAGCAAGCATATCGACCACCCATTTTAAGCCCGATAGTTGACCCATATAGGGGACAACCGATTTCTCATGGGGGAACTTAGTTGAACGAAAGCTATCAGCCTATCTTGCAACCGTATTTACAGGGCCATTGCCAAGAACCAGCCTACTCCCCTACTTCGCTAGAACCACAAAGAGAATGTCAGCCACAAACAATTCAATATCTAGATCCTCTAGCATTCAAAGAGTTGCAGAAAAACATGGAGGAACTCAAGAACGAAATTAAAAAGAAATCCTCGAGCTCAACTGGCAAGAAACCGGGATTCTACGACTTTACCAAAAAGGGGGAAAAAGAAAGGTCACCTTTCCCTATTAGAGCCCCTAAGTTCGTACCTTACGATGGGACTACTGACCCTAAACATCACCTAGTCTCGTTTTGCAACAAGTGTCGCGCCATCGTAGACAATGACTCCATGCTCATAAATTATTTTCAGGAATCGTTAACCGGAGATGCATTGACTTGGTATACGTCCATGCCTTCCCATGAGATCAATACCTTCGAAGATGTAGTAGAGAAATTCCTAGCGAGATACCAGCATCTAACTAAAAACAAACCCTTATGGCATGACCTAGCTAATCTCAAATAGAAGAACAATGAGGACTATGAGGAATTTGCAGTGAGATGGAAAAACCAATTTGCGCGGTCAGACTACAACATGCAAGAGGAAGAATAAGTAAGAATGGCCATATCAAACATGAAGGATCCCATGAGAGCCCTGATGACAATCGGGGAGGTCGTTGGTTGGAGTGGCCTATACCGTAGGTTATCTAGGATGAAGAAAAACTTAGACGAAGGAGTATTGAACACCATCATTGACCATAAAAAGAACACGGGTAGGGTAGGCACAACCACCCAACCAGAGAGCCGCACTACTCCTGAAGTCAGCTTGAATCAGGAAGAGGTCTACCGACCGTACCAAGAACATACTAGTGTTAGCTTTAACCAAAACCAAAACCCAGGCCAAAATGGCAATCCCAATTTTCAAGGTGGTAACCCGAATTATCAGAGGAATAATCAGAACTATCAGCGGAACAATCAGAACTACCGAAACCCTTCGAGAAATAATCAAAGTTATGACCAACCACCAAGAAACCAAGGGCTTCCGGTGAATCAAAACCAGAATCCTAATCCCATACAACTGGTCCCGAACCCGACGGCTCCGTTGCAAAACCAGAACGCGAATCCTTAACCCAACTATGGTACCGTCCCCTTCAATTACAATAGAGACAACAATGGCAACCAGAATAACCAGTACAATGGAAATAGAAGGAGATTCGGACCTAAAAGGGCAAACTACCCGTCCCTTCCTCAGCCATGGACTGCTGTCTTCTGGTCTCTCTTAAACCAGAACGCCCTTCAACTTCCGCTGGAACGACCGCAAGCATGGTCCAAACACCTAGACAAGACTAAGTTTTGCGCTTACCATAGGATGCCGGGTCATGACCTCACCCAATGCTACACGGTTAAGGATTTGATCTATGACCTCAATGATGAAGGTAGAATTGATTGGAGTAACATTAGGCCAATGGGTAGGAATGACCCACGGAATGACCCTCCCAATCAAAATCCAACCGCCAATCCCGCACAAAATATTCCCAACATGCAGATTTATACAAACCCTTTACCTCAGCATGGAGCACCAACCTCTGGACAGGGCCCACAGACCCAATTAATAAACATTGCCGTAATAGAGCACCAACACATTGATGCCTCGGCTCAAGGGAGTGTAAACCACAGTCAACCATGTCATGGTGATTTCTTTGAAGAAGAAGATTATCGAAAATACATCATCCCATGGGATGGGAAGACCAAATTCAAAATCTTCAATTCAGGGATGGATACGATCGTTGACTCCCCTAACCTTGACAAGGTAAATTTTGATGAGCCAAGCGATTGAGAATCGCCGATCATCGCGAATTCCTAACCAGATCCTCACCCGGACACAAATGCTTCTCATGCTCACCTACGATCTGGACGGATCCGTCCTCCCTGACTACCCCCTCATCCTGTTTCTCAGAACTTCGATTCACAAAATCCTAATATTCAAGTTGAGGAGATAGTTGATGAAAGAGCTTATAGTTCGATAGAAATAGGGATATAATATTATCTCTTAGGGCACCTCACAAAGATCCCAGCTAAGGTATCTGTCCTTGATCTGATTAAAACCTCCCCCAAACATCAGCAACAATTACTTGAGGCTATTACACGCTTACAAGTCCCAGTAGGCATAACTCCAGAAGAATTGAGAACGTCTATTTCAACCTTGGCCCCGGGAGCTTCGTTACCTGCCATTACCTTTACTGAGGAAGAATTAAAGGAAATACCACCTGAGGCGAAGACCTCTCCCCTACATTTAATAGTCAAGATAGCGGGGAAGGAGATGTTAGGAGCTTTGGTCGACACTGGCGCATCACTGAATATTTGTTCGTTGAAAACCTACAAAGCTCTAGGGCTCACAATAAAAGACCTAACTCCAGCCCCTTTGGTCATAACCGGTTACGATGGGAATAAGAAAACGGTTTGTGAAAAAATTATGTTATTAGTCCAAGCGGGCCCAATTTCAATGCCGGAAGAATTTTATATCATGGACATCCCCGCCACTTTTAACTTAATCTTAGGACGCCGATGATTGAACCATATGAATGCCGTTATGTCAAGCCGACACCAATGCGTCAAATTCGCCCACTTGGGTAAGATCATGAAATTGATGGGAGACCCGCCAGTCATTGAACCGGAAGAACTTCAAATACTCCCGACCCTACAACCTGCTCCTATTACACCAGAGGTCAAAATTCATGGGTACAAGGTCGACCCTCTCATCTCTTTGATGGTTATGGACCCTACACAAAATATGTTTTCTAAATTATCCTCCCCGCAAAATCTGATGTTTGACAATGAAGGTCAAGCTCGAGGATGGACTCTGATGAAGAAGATCGGGTATCAACCCGGATTTGGTCTAGGAAAGAATGGAGAAGGGGTTACCGATCCTTACATACCAGACCCTAAAGTGAGAGCAAAATGATTAGGGTATGACACACACGATGACATAAGGTATAAATGGGAGGACTGGACATTAAATGAACATTTTGTGAAGCACGACAAAACCTTGGATCCCAACACACCACCGTTCGGAAGGGGATGCTACAATTTGGATCCAAGTGATAAAGGCAAGACCATTTAAGTAGAAGATTGGGAAGATTCGACTTCGTCTAAAAGCGAGACTTATGAGGAAATCTTCGGCACTTGGAGAGAGCTCCATTCACTAAAAGAAGTGAACAATATAGACCACACCCTATCATGTAACATGCTGAATGCGAGCGAGTTAACTCAGTTCCCTAAAAAAAAACGCCGATCGCCAAAGTCCGAGAAAGTCGCGAAATGTCGGAAATTGAAAACCCTACTAGCGAAGAAGTGGTATATTGGCCCGTTGCCTGGCGCCATTGGCGAGAAGACCCCTCTCAAGAGGACCACGAAATTTGGGAAACCAATGACCCCAATGATCACGAAGTGGTGTACCATCCCACCGCCTGGCCACGCCAGCGGGGAGGATCCTCCTCGGTAGATAGCGCATCTTCGACCTCACCTGTACCATATCATTCCAAAAATCCCAAAAAATTAGAAAACCCCAAAAATCCCAAAAAATTAGAAAACCTCAAAAACCCAAAAAAATTAGAAAACCCCAAAAACCAAAAAAAAAATAGAAAATAAAAAACCCAAAAACATAGGTACTGTAGGAGTAGAAGACTGTGATCATCATCTAAATATGGGAAACCTAAGGCGATGGAAGATACCCACAGTGTAGCAGTCTCGACTAGAAGAAATTATAACAAACATCGAGAAGTTAGGCTGCAAAACTCTGCCTATTGTTCCAGAACCCGAACCTTCCGTGCAGCATGCGAACATCAATGATGGAATGGGTGTTTAAGAATTAGTAGACACTGAAGAAGGGGATGACGAAGTTTCTGAGGAATTTAGGAGAGTAATCAAGAAGTTTGACGAAGAAACACAAGCGGCTGCCGAAAAGACGAAAGAGATAAACCTAGGAACGAAGAAAAGACCGAAGCAGGTCCAAATTAGTGCATGCCTAGAACCTTACGAAGAGAGCGAGATCCTTGAGGTCCTAAGAGAATATCAAGACGTTTTTACATCAGATTATAATGACATGCCCGGACTCGCACCTGACCTAGTGGAACACAGGATCCCATTAAAGGAAAACGCTAGACCAGTCAAATAGAAGTTGAGAAGAATGCTCCCCGATGTGGCACTGAAGGTGAAAGAGGAGGTTGACAAACTCCACCAGGCAAAGTTCATCAGGGTTGTGCTGTTTCCTCAATGGGTCGCCAATATAGTCCCGGTGAAGAAGAAAGACGAACGTGTTCGAGTCTGTATTGATTTCTGAAATTTAAACAAGGCATCTCCAAAAGATGATTTCCCCTTACCTCACATCGACGTGCTTATTGATAATATTGTGGGGCACGCTATGCTATCATTCATGGATGGTTACTCAGGGTATAACCAAATCAGACTATCACCAAAAGATCAAGAGAAGACCTCGTTCACCATGCCCTAGGGGACTTACTGTCACGTTGTTATGCCCTTCGGCTTGAAGAATACCAGTGCCACTTATCAGAGGGCCATGATGGCAATATTTCACAATATGATACACGATTGCGTGGAGGTCTACGTAGATGATATTCTGATCAAATCCAGAACACATGAAACACACGTCACAGCTCTCAGGAGAGTTCTTCAACGATCCAGGGACACCCAACTAAAAATGAATCCGAAGAAATGTGTTTTCGGAGTATCCTCTGGCAAACTTCTAGGCTTTATGGTAAGTAATCGAGGAATCGAAGTCGATCCTTCTAAGGTAAAATGCCATTCTTGAAATGCCGCCCCCAAAAAACCTTAAAGAATTAAGAGGCCTAATAGGACGACTATAGTTCATCAGAAGATTCATTTCGAAGCATTCGCAAAGATGTGAGCCGTTCTACAAGTTGTTAAAAGGAGGTGTGGAATATCATTGGGATGACGACTGCCAGAAGGCATTTGAAGATCTGAAGAAATATTTATTGAGTCCTCCCGTCCTGAAGCCCCCTACTAAAGATAGGCCCCTTATTTTGTATCTGTCAGCGATAGAATCTGCAATAGGCATGGTCCTGGGTCAACATGATGAGACTGGGAGGAAAGAGAACGCGGTTTATTAACTGAGCAAATCTCTCCTACCCTACGAAAGGAAATACTCCCCAATGGAGAGAACTTGCTTAGCCGTAGTTTGGGCCGCCCAGAAATTGAGACACTACTTTCTAGCCCACCAGGTCAAACTCTTAGCCAGAATGGACCCCTTAAAATACATTTTCGAGAAACTTGTTACTTCGGGAAGAGTCGCGTGATGGCAAATGCTCTTGGCAGAATTTGACATAACCTTTGTTACCCAGAAGTCTATAAAGGGACAAGCAATTGCCGACCATCTGGCACACCTCCCTTTACCACGGTATGAACCGGTCAAAACTGATTTCCCCGACGAGAGCATCTTGTTTGCAGACGTTGAAGAAGCAAAGGATGATCACTTATGGACCATGTACTTTGATGGAGCTTTGAATAAGAATGGAAAAGGAGTTGGTGTAGTGCTGTTATCCCCGGAAGGAGTTGTCATCCCAATGGCCTATAAAATCGGATTTCCCGCGACTAATAATATGATGGAGTACGAAGCCTTATTAGCAGGATTGAGAGAAGCCCAGGCCCTAGGTATTGAGAAGCTAAGAGTCTTTGGTGATTCTAAAGTCGTTATTTCCCAAATAGCCGGACAATGGAAGGTTAATGCCCTTAAGCTTGCGCACTACCACGAGAAACCTAAAGAACTAATGTCTAAATTCAAGAAGATTTCATTTCTCTACATCCCTCGCGCCTTGAACCGATTGGCTGACTCATTAGCAATTTTAGCCTCAATCATAGAGATGCCCGATGATAAGGATTCTAAAGAATTTTTGATTAGAAGGCTAGATTCTCCGTCCATCAAATCAATAGACCTGACTAAGGGGAACCCTGCCGAAGTCTTGTTGAAAGTCTCGAAAAATAGGAGTAAGAAAGCTAAGACCAAAGAGTCCAGTCAGGAGGAAGATTCTAAGCCTAAAGAAGGAACCCTAGCTCGCATACAACATGATGATGACCTAGAAGATGACCACCTGTGGTACTATGATATTTGGAATTACTTGCACGATGGCTACATCCCCGAGTACGCCACCCAATCGGATAAAAGAGCACTAAGAGAGATGGTTCGGAGATATGTCATAGTCGTAGGGCTACTGTACCGTAGATCATTTAGTGGAGTTCTCTTACGATGCATGACCATAGAAGAAGGGCAAGAGATAGTTGAAGAAGTGCATTCAGGAGAGTGCGGAGGACATGTCAACGGCCAGATGTTAGCTAAGAAGATCATCCGTTTAGGTTACTATTGGCCATCCCTAGAGTCAGATTTAGTCAATTACGTCAAAAGATGCAAAGAATGTCAGGTGCACGCTGACCTAATTCACGCCTCCGCATCATCCCTTCATCCTACCACAGCTCCGTGCCTTTTCTCGACCTGGGCCTTTGATATCATAGGACCCCTGGCCTCTACTGTAGAGAACACACAAAATAAGGCATTCATATTAACAGCAACAGAATATTACACTAAGTGGGAAGAAGCAGAAACATATGTTAACATTAAGGCAACCTCCGCAGTCAAATTCATTAAAAAGAATATAATAGCTATGTTTGGCATCCCTAAGGCATTCATAACAGATAATGGTCCGCAATTCATATCCCAACAAATGAACGAGTTGTACACAAAATATAACATAGAACTCCTCATTCAACCCCATACTACCCCCAAGCAAATGGTCAAGCCGAAGCAACCAACAAGACCCTACTTAAGATCATCAAGAAGACTATGCAAACCACCAAAGGTAGTGATTGGCCAGACCGTTTGGTCGAAGCGTTGTGGGCGTATTGGACCTCAATAAGAACTCCCACAGGAGAAACCCCATACTCTTTTTGACCTATGGAATGGAAGCAGTCCTTCCTCTCGAAATCCTTCACCCGTCGCTGCGCATCCAGCTAGATGAAGACATGACAGAAGACCAGAGGAGAGAAGCATTGCTACTTCAGCTGGACCTGCTTGACGAAAAGAGAATGAAAGCAGCAGAGCACGCACAAGTATACCGAAAGCGGATTGCCAGAGCCTACGACAAACATGTCAAAGAAAGAAAATTCAAAGTTGGCGACTTCGTGCTGAAACGCATCGCTCCTTCTCAGCTTCCGCATCCCCGAGGTAAGTTACAACCCAATTGGGAAGGCCCTTATGTAATGAAAGAAGTATATCCTGGAAATGCATATAGACTGATAAATGTAGAGGGGGAAGACCTTCCCGATCCATGGAACGCTATGTACCTGAAGAGGTACACAGTATGACCCTTCCTCAGTTCTTGTAGAATATGACCCTCCTTGCCCTTTCACGTAGTTGTAGAAATCCCATAAGAGGACCGAAGAAGTGCACTTTGATCAAATATGGAACTCGAACACACACTAACACTTAAAAATACACAATAAGGTGAGTCTGCCCCACACATATTCCCCACGGTTAAAGTCACACGATGTGAAGGTTTGAAGGTGAGTTCGCCCATGTCATGAAAGCCTTTTGACCATTTGCTAAAAATATATATATATTAAAAAAAATACATATGTATATACTCGTAACTAGTTTGGGTTCGTAGCCTTTTTAACCCAAGCCTGTAAGCCCGTATGGGTATTTATATACCTAGTGCCCTAAAGCCGTCTGGTTTGGCAGTCATTGGCCTAATGCTCGTTACATGGGTTAATTAGAAAGCTCAAAAGACCTAGACATTGCACAGTTATATAAAAAAAAATCGTGTCTAGTTTGGGTTCGTAGCCTTTTTAACTCAAGCCAGTAAGCCCGCAAGGGTATTTATGTACCTAGTGCCCTAAAGCCATCTGGTTTGGGAGTCACTGGCCTAATGCTCGTTACATGGGCTAATTAGAAAGTTTAAGGAACCTAGACATTGCACAGTTACGTGTCCCAAAAAAAAATCTCTATTAGAATTAGGCCCGCTAGAGTGACATGGGTACTCATCGCGCGAACTAAGCAGAAGGTGGTCGGAAACCACAGCACTAAGGAGGCACGGTGACTTACCGCCCCACACACAGACACAATTCACGAACGAGCCTCGAGGACGGTCAAGTGCTTTCTGAAGTTCAATCGAAAAGACTGAGCAGCTACAAAAGGGGGCTTGTGAGGGCTCGACCTCCAAATGATGGTTAGGGAAGATCACATCACCGCCAAGGTGACAATCATGGAACGAGGGTACATTCTTACCCACAGCCAAAATGAACACTAGTCTTATGCTAGGGCATTTATATATATATATATATATCTGTGTGTGTGTGTATACGGATGTCCATTTATCTCGCACCGCTTCCCAATCTGGGTCCTCATCGCATACACGATTGCCACGAGCACTCACTAGGTTACACACACCCTCACCTCAAGCATGCCTTTGTTGCTAACCACTTTTGGTTGAATGTAGGAAAGAACACATCCACTAAGGTACCAATTCCATCTCTTTGTTTCCCAAAGCTTGAATGCCAAAACGGCCCCTTGACATATTTACCAAGAAAGAAAGATGCCACCTTAGCTAAACTATCCAGTGGGCCTAAAAAAATTAAACTAACGAGTTTGTTTCAAGACCTTACAGGGAGACCAACCTCAATTACATTCACAACATCCCACAAGCTGGGGCATTTTTGTTATTTACGAGTACTATTTTGTGCTCAACTCCTCATAACTTGAAAAGATCAAAATGTTGATGACCAAATTTGGGAAACATGAATTATGGTTATGATATACAATAATGAATTTGATTATAGATGTATGCTGTGTACACCCTTTATGATATCATATGCGAATTGAAAATGCAATTGTCTTGAACTTCTGCTTTAATATTTATTGCTGACAATGTAAATGCCCTAAAACATAGAACTGCTTAGGCCACAAATATCACACACTCAGGCACTCCCCATTGTTTGAGAACCTTGTGGCTATGTTGCTTGTCCGGCTCAAAATTGATATGGGATTCCATTTATTTGGTTTATTATAGCTCACCTTGTCTACCCCTGATTGCTATTATTCTTATTCCATGAGATTTATGCTAAGGCACGAATTTCGAGTAATTTTAGAAAAATTTCAGCAGCACTTCCCCTTGTTTTTGGACCCCGGAAAATTTCCGGATACACAGAACCTGCTACCTGTGAAAGAAGAACACTTCATATATTCCCCGATACCCCAGGACAACTCCTCATCAATCAAACACATTCCCATGGAGCTCCTAAGGCATCAAACACATTATCTCAACTATACATACATAATACACGTGTGCACAATATACACATCAAATACATATAAGCTCCCACCATGAGCCAAAGATGGGACTAAATAACATAGACACATGACCAACACATGTGGAGACAACATGGAACAAGGATACACTAATGATGCATCTCGGGGGGATCAATCGAAGTGCGATAGCTCTACGGAGCGGCTTCGTCATGACGAGCCGACGAGGCAAATGAGGGCGGACCATGAGCACGCTGAGAAGGAGCGCAGGTTGAGTCTGAGAATGCATAACCTCTTTCTTCTGCACTCCGATGAAGTCTAGCAAGACGTCGCCGCAAATTAGTAACCACCTCATCATGATATTGCTCCATGCGGTCCATGCGTCGAGCATACTGATCATGAATAAGGGCCTTCTCCTCGCCCTAGCTAGGAAGTGGAGGCATAGAAGCAACGATAGCACCGCTCTACAGGGCAACGTTTAAAGAAGCATTACATTCAACAAACCTTATAGCATCAAACGGGGAACTTAAAAGGAAGAAAAGACCTTTACCTGCGCAGAGACTTCAAAGCTCCTAAGCCTGGCACGTAACTCGTTAACTTGCAAACCACAACATTACAAACCACATCAGCAGAAGGAGTAGGGTTTGCAAGCAGAAGGACCCTCAACACCATCAACAACGAATGAGAGGATCGGAGAGCCGGCCATTGGAATAGGATAAGACCTGAAGACATATGCACAAGGCTTTAGAAACACCTCACAGAATGAAAACGGCCCAGAAAAGTTTATAATTGGAGAAACCCAAAACAACATAAATAAAAAGATAAAAAAAAAAGAATAGGTCACTTGGGCACACCAAGGGTGGCGCCCAGGTCTGTTCCAAGGACTTCACCCCAAAGGGTATGGGTTTAGCCATGATAATTCTATTAAGCCTTCTCAAATTCGTGGAAAATACTTCCAGAGGTATTGCAGGGCTATCCTAAGCCTTTTTAAGAACCAAAAAGTCCAAACTACGTATAATACAACATCTTAACACCCATAAAAAAAAAAGAAAAAAAAAGGGTAACATAATGTCAACCAAGAAACCTCATAAGATCGAAAATAATGCAACATAACAAGCTTAAATCACAGAATAAGGGTTGAACAAATATCTATAACACACACACACACAAAAAAAAAAAAAAAAGAGGAAAGCCACTTGGGCGCATTAGGGGTGGCACCCATGTCTATTCCGAGAAATCCATCCCGTATGAAATCCATCTATTTCAGCTTAAAACAACCCCCTAGGTCTTCTGAAATCCGTGAGACAAACATTGCAAGGGTATTGTTAGGTCACTTTGAGACCTCTAGAGAACCAAAAACATGAGCCCTTTGATTAAACAAGTTTAAGTTAAGTACTCATGAAATACAACACCTTGAAAAACAATTAAATGGCGTAAGCCTTGGACAAGAGAAATCTATAAGATGTAAGAAATAATAGTACCTTACAACAAATAAAATAAAATAAAATAAACCTAGAGATACTTGGATCAAATGGTGAAATCCTATTCTTAAAACTACGTTGGAACCCAATTTTGATTGAATTAAAAGATCCTCAACAATTAAGAATAAGTAAAACGAAGAATTGTAAATCCAATATAACCATGAAATTTTCAGAATCTTAAAGAACATGATATGACAACGAGAAACCTTGCATAACATCGAAAAAAAAAAAAAAAGAAACATCTTTGTTTTTGAAAGGAGAAAGAGAAAAAGAATAAGTAAAGATAATCTAACCTAAGTAAGAAAAAAAGCATAATTTGATAAACCCAAAACAAATCTGAAACTTAAGCATAATGAAAACACTACACCATACCCAAAAGCAAGGACAAAACACGATAGAAGGTGTTGCATGAGCTAGAGCCAAAAGAGAGGAAAGAATGCTTACTTAGGAACAAGAGAGAGACCAAACACCTTGAAATCCAAAATCTGGAAGAATAGACTGATTAGTGTAAGAAGGCCCATAGGCAACACTTCCTTTTATAGATTAGTGTCCCATATTGAGAAGGAGATGAAGTACCTCTTAGGCGCACACCCAGTGGCGCCCAAGTCCCTCCAACTGTCTGACTCTGTTGCCTACAGAACTTCCCTCCTTACAGAATTCGAAACCAAGTAGAAGACTACTTCGGCGCACACACAGGTGCGCCTAAGTACCCAGAGACACATGGGTGCCCCTCCATGTGCGCCCAAGTACCCAGAGACGCATGGGTGCCCCTCCATGTGCGCCCAACTCTTTTCCCAGCCTGAAGAGCCTCCCAAAGCTTGAATTTGAGATCGAAACAGCTTGATAATGATCAATAATGAAACCTAAATAAAAAAAAAAGAAAAAAAGACAAAACAACAAAAGAATATATATATATAAAAAAAAAAGAAAATAAATTGCGAAAGCTCGCGCATCAAGCATTATCCCATCACATGAAAGCTCATCATATACACTTCAGTCCCATCATGCATACATCGTGCATTATATCTCAGGTCATCACCATCAGTAAAATTGGAATGATTACCTCTCAAATTATGGAAATCATATACTACTGACAAAAATACAGAATCTTTTAGTGTTGGTTCCAATGCAGGTTCCCAAAGTGAAACCAAAAACAACAAAGGTAAAGGACCTTCAAACACACTGACGGAGAATGATGACAAGTGCACAAGCTTTGGGAAACAAACAATGAAAGAAAGTGGCAATGATCCCCAATGTTGGATTTACGGAAAGCTCTTGAGGTAAGTACCCCTAACTGTGATTTTCATGATTTTACCTTGAGTCTAGAAATTGAGTCGCCGTAGGCCTCCCTTAAGTGCTTATGATCGGTATGGCAACCATGATACCGTGTTCTCACGAATTGTTTGTTCGCCGACTCAAATCTCGACATTGGGAGATGGAAACTGTGTAACTTGAAACTCTCCATGATAAGTACCAAAAAAATGATTGAATCTATCCCAGGTTCTCATTTAAGCTTGGGTGAAGACAAAGATCCCTAGTGAGTCACGGTTATTCCGGTGACCATCTTCCATTGATTTAGCTTTTTCGATGCATACCTGAGTTTCAAAATCAAACATCTTTTCAAAAATGCATCTCATTCTCACATGCACCTCCTCACACTATTGCTTGAACTATGTTTGTTATTGCCTTCAAGATCCCCGTTATTGCTAGTTAGTTTTAACTATGCCTTAAACATTCAATTGTGGATGAAAGTTAAAAGACGCTATATATGACAACTTGAAATAAACTCTATTGCATGAACAAATGAGACTCTAATAGTGACTTAGCCAATCGAAAGATTGACTTCTGATTCAGACCACCGGGGCACAATTCCCACCATCATTTTAAATTTCAGCAACCGGGGCACAGTTCCCAACCCGCCACGTGGCAATACCACGGGCACCGAGGCATAGATCTCGGGTTTCCAATCAAATCAGTAGGCACGTAACTTCTTCTTTTTTTTTCCCCCTAAATCAAGATCGATCCTAAAAAAGTGAACCACACCTTTAGAGCGAGTTTGCAATTGCATACATCCTTAGGTGGCCACTCCCGTGAGCCCAAAAGCTCCCGTGAGCCATGAGTGGTGTGTCTACTTTCTTTGGAGCACAACTCTCCACATGTTGCTCTCCAAAGAGGGGCATACTGTAGACACCTCATTTGGCCCCCATGATAGCCTTAAATACATATCATATATAGCCATGCCCCCATTTCACCCACAATTAAATGATTAATGACATAATTTAATAACGATGAAGATGCTTGTTGATAATTCTAGACTTAGTTCGATGATTTCTAAAAATTCGTGAGAGAAAAGCCAAGTCGCGTCGAGTTCTCGAGTCCAACCCACTACTTACACAGCTAGTGAACCATGATACTATTCAAAACTTTTTCCAGACCACTTGAGACATGCTGAGGCCAATTACTACAAAGACCGTGCTTAGTTTGCCAAAAGGTCACCCGATTAGCCTAAGTTAGGAAACTAAATCCATTGATCCAGATATCCCTCACTTTTCCTAACACCTAATCATCAGGACAATTGAACCTTTGGATTCTACGCTTTGAGAGCTTTCCGACGATAAATAGAATGTCCAAATCCGACCATTGGATCAATAGATATGACCCTCGGAAGATTGCCCTAGCAGCCCCCACTCAAGACACACATGGGCGCCACCACAGGTGCGCCCATGTACTTTGGCGCACACACAGGTGCGCCTAGGTCCCCA
The DNA here is from genome assembly GCA_029852735.1 of Persea americana. Taxonomy (NCBI): domain Eukaryota; kingdom Viridiplantae; phylum Streptophyta; class Magnoliopsida; order Laurales; family Lauraceae; genus Persea; species Persea americana. The sequence goes on from CM056814.1 coordinate 28,637,711, forward strand.
GTAATGTTAAAAATTCACTTCGGTGTATACTTAGGTGTGTCACACTCTACTCTTCGTAGTTTTGACTCAGTTTAGACCAAAAAACAACCCGAAACTGAACCCAAGACCCATTAGGCTTTAAAGTTGGACATGGGCGCCACCATGTGGGCGTCCAACTCATGGGACCCACTTCGGCGCCACCACAGGTACGCCCAAGTCCCGAGAAGCCCTAATCCGGCCTTGGGATGTAAGAACCTTATAGAAGTTCGTGCAAACAGCAACCCTAATCCCTCTTGCACGCCCTAAACCCTTATTTAAGGATCTCTTAACTTAATTTACAAGGAGGCTACCCAAAAAACCCTAAGAAAGGAAAGAAAAGAGAGAATAAAGAAGAAGAAGAAAGGTAGCCACCATCAGAGAGAGAAAGCTTTGGATCTAGAGAAGAAGAAGAGGAAATAGAGGAGGAGGCTTTCATACCTTCAGCTAGAGCCATGGAACTTCACGAAAGCTTCGTTCTAGGAACTTAACAAACACTTTACTACACCGGTATTCCTAGATCTCTCTTCTTTTATTGCGTTCCAATGCTATACATGTTTAGAAATACATTTAGGATCATCCATACATAGTAGATCTTCATTAATAATATTAGGAACATGCTTAGGATCAATCATAAGTAATAGATTCACATCATTTTCATCATCCCGAACTCGTGATTAGGTTAGATCTTGCATCCATATCATCCTCATTAAGAAAAATCCGAACTTGAAAGAGAAAAGTGCAGAAAAGCACTTGGCGCACATACTGTTGCGCCCAAGTCCCAAGAGTTGGGTTTCGACCCCATTTTCCATCATACGTATATCTTGTCTCTTAAATTCGGGTTCTTCTTCATATAAGTTGATATCAGAGCCTTTGGATCTGTAACTTTGTGTTCTAAATCATATCAAAGGCATCATAAGAATACATAAAGATATTACAAAAGAAGAAAAGAAGGGAAAAAGTGCAGAAAAGCACTTGGGCGCCACTGTGTGTGCGCCCAAGTTCCATGAGTTGGAGTTCGACCCCATTTTTCATATCAGTTACATTCTACTTCTCAAATACGGATATTCCTTCGTATAAGTTGATATCAGAGCCTTTGGATATGCAAATTCACATTCTAAATCGTAAAAAGATAAACAAACACATTACCAAAAGGGAAGGAAGAGAAGAGAAAAACAGACAGTGCACTTGGGCACCATTGTGGGTGCGCCCAAGTCTCTGCCAAAGGTATTCACCCCTTTAATTTGAATCCTCGTGTCATCACACTTAGATCCCTAGTCTCTGACATCAGTAATTAACATTACGATCCTTCATTTAGTTATAAAGTGTTAGAAATCGCGTCGGAGTAGCATCAAAAAGTTACAAGTGCATCCCAATTTGCAGGAAGACACTTGGGCGCCACTGTGGGTGCGCCCAAGTCCCCAGTTCATCTTCTGATCACATTTTCCATATTCTGCATTTTTATTTAGCTTGTTATTAAATCTTTGTGATGAACATGAATTGTTGCTGAACTTCCGAACTCTGAATTGCTCAATCATCACACTTTAGCTTAGGTTACATTACTTTTGCATAAAACAACAAAAAAATCATAAAATCATAAAACTCTTCCCTTCTCATCTTACTCTTTAGTAATTAGAGAAGAGAACAAAAAAAAGAACAAAAAGAAATAGAAAAATCCAAACAAAAACATAGTAGATGTTCATTAGGTGATCCTAGGTTATTCCACTTGTGCCCAAGTACATTAATTAACTCAATCAATTCCAATCTAAAACACTTAATTCAAAATATCTAAGTGAAAACATCCAATTAAAATCCATAGACTTAAATTAATTAAACTTTAATTAATCAAACCCTTAAAGCCTAATTAACAACCCTTAAAAAGCTCCAATTAATCAAACCCCACTTAGTAGAACCTAATTAACAACCCCTAATTAACAATCCCTAATTAATAAAACCCTAATTTGATAAATCCTAACCCATCAAAAATCCAATAAAATAAAAACCCCAATTAACCAAGACCGTAGTCAACAAAGTCCAATTAACAACCCCAAATTCAAACCCTAACCAAATTTTAATCAGACTTTGATTACCAATTCTTAATTTAAACCCTCATCAAGACCTAATTAAAACAATAAACCAATCACATTTCGAAAATAAAAACCTCTCCCAATCGAAACCAGAGTCAAATACCTGAAGCCAACTCAGAAATACCCTAAAAACCATCGAACTAGGAGCTACACTACTAGACAGACACTTGGGTGCCACCACAGGTGCGCCCAAGTCACAGCACTCACCTGGGCGTCCCCACAGGTGCGCCCAGCTCCTTTGTCTAACCCCAAGACACGATTCGTTTGCGTTTCGATCACCCAACCCCAATCATTACCACCTTTGAGGTCTAGAGACTCAAACCAGGTCCAGATTCGAAATTTGTTAACATAGATCACCTAAAACTATAAATCCAAGTGAACGATTCCCGAAGACAACCAAAACTCACTAATCCAGCACTTGGGTGCCACCACAGGTGCGCCCAAGTACACCAGACGGACTTAGGCGCCACCACAGGTGCACCCAAGTCACATCTTACCCCTGGGGCCCGTCCTATCCCTATTCACTTCACATCTTAACTTGACTCAACATTTCAAAATCTTTACTGAACCAATAGCAGCCTTAGAATTAAAATTTTAATCAACTTAAACCCATCCGGAACCTCGAACCAAAGTCAGAGGACCGAAAAGCATCAATTAAGACTTAGGCACCACTGCCGGTGCGCCCAAGTGCATAGAATCACTTAGGCGCCCACACAGGTGCGCCTAAGTCCCCTGTCTCGCCTGGATTGTGAATTTCAGTCGCACTTCGAGTTCCGGACTTAAAGTCAGTACAATAAAATCCACCAAAGCCTAAAACAATATCAGAACACAGACCTACCCTAAGTAGGAACTCCCCGAATTTCGAAATTAACATCGATATCATCACCACAAGCCTAGCCACACAGAACCAGACACTTGGGCGCCACTGTAGGTGCGCCCAAGTCACCAGAGTGACCTAGGCGCCACACCAGGTGAGCCCAAGTCCTCTGTCAGCCCCGTTCAGCCGATTTCGACATTATTTTACCTTTTAAATTCAAACCTTAAATTCCAGAACCCTAAAGTATTTAAAAACACACTAATCAGAACTCTAAGACGCCCCTAATCCATCCCTAAACCACTCTTAATCAACTCATAATTTAAAATAAACCGAACCAATTAAAGTCACACCCAACAAGTTGCTTAGGTGCTAAACCACCAAGCTTAGGTTGCCCACACCCTAGGATTAGATCGGATTACCTAGTTAGGTAGCTTAGAGCATTAGGCTTCGCCCCACCACTCTTCCTGTTCCTTTAGGGGATTGGGAGAGCTGATGTGGGCTGTCTAGGACCTTAGGTTAGGGTTAATCCGATGATTAGTAATAAAGCATTAATCATATAAATCCAAGTAAAATCCCTTAGTTAGGCCCTTCTAGCCCCATATAAAAAAAAAGCCATAAAAACTATAAAACCAACAAAATAAACCCAAAAAGATTTTTCTTTTATTTCTTCCTCCACCTCAGGTGCCAGATATTTAATCAAACTTAATGATAAAAGGGAATAATGAACTGGTTTCTAAAATTAAATAAATGAGAATAACAAGATGAGATGAGTGATTTCGCACACACTTTTAATCAATCACGACCCATCGGCCACCCTAAAACAAACACTGGCCCATCAGCCATTTCCAATCAATCTTGGCCCATCGGCCACTTCCAATCAATTACGGCCCATCGGCCTTTCACTTTTATCACTCGTGTATCGCACACGAAACACACAGAAATCACAAGTCAAAGTCTCATTTGCATCATCATTTTGGTTTGAAAAATCAGCCTTTAAACCCTATTTTCCTAAGGGATCAGAAGGGGGTACCCGGGAACGGGGTCGATCCTTTTCTTAAATATTTCGCACCTCCCCCCTTTTATTTTATTTTCTTTGTTTTAGTTATTCTATTTACTTGGATATATTATGATTATGCTATGTGAGGATTAACCTTTATTTAGACTTTAACTCATGACCCTTAATTGACTCAAAATTAAAGAGACCCAAAGAGACCCAAATTAATGTGACAGGACAACCGTCGTGTGTTGCCGGCAGCACATTAGACGAGAGGAAGAACCCACCTTATTGTTTTTCTCCCCATATTTCTTCGACTTTTGTCAAAAGACGGTGTTAAGCCGTACCGTAGCTGGCGATCGTGATCCGTCGATTTTGAGAGGGTAGTCGAAATCCTCATTTTCGATGTAAAATTTAAATAGCATATATAGATGAATGGGGTTTTCCCCAAACCATGTCTCTCTTGGAGGAGGAGGGGTCGAAATTCACATCCGACAAAAACCTGTCAAGAAGCGATGCAAATCAGAGCACAAAGTTTCCTATTTTTAGAAAAGCTGAAGACTTTGTAGCCGATTTCCCGCTAAGAGTTAAAACTAGGTCAAACGATATCGGAATGACCTGAAATTTGAGGCGAAGTTTCTTGAGCATTAGATAGGACCAACATGGGCTTTTATTTGAGTTTTGAAGCCATTTGGGGTCCCGTCGATGCTAGACTTGATTTCACCGTGAGGAAAATATCGAGCTTTAATGTGCGGTCATCCGATGTTTGATTGACCTGAAATTTGGCAGGGAGCCTATTGGAGTCATTTTGAGATCATCCATTAGCTCCGATTTGGGTGCCATGGTCCCGGGGAGCTCCGTCGTCGGTAGGCTTGATTTTGCTTCGGAGAGTCAAAGCCGGGTCAAACGTCGTCGGAATGACCTAAAATTTGATGTGTAGCCCTTTGGAAGCATGTAGAAGCTATCCATGTGCTTGGTTTAATGAGTGGCGACATCGGTGGTTCTCTCCGCCGGGAGGCTTGATTTCGCCTTTCGAGAGTTGATGGAGGGTCAAACGGTGTCTGTTTGACTTGAAATTTGGTGTGGAGCCTTTTGGAGGTATTTTGAGACCATCCATAGGCTCTGATCGAAGATTTGACATCTTCGATACTGTCGCCGCCGGGAGCTCCTGCTCAGCCGTTAGAGGATTGAAGTTAGGCCAAATGGTGTTGAAATGGCCTAAAATTTCATGTGTACCCTTCTTTTGGCTATTTTGAAGGATCTTGCAGTTTTTGTTTGATTCTGACAAGATCTGATGCTTGAAGCAGCTTTGCCTGTTTGTAGTAGGATACGACTCCATGTAGTTTTTGATGTTGAGAAGGCTAAGTGACATTTTTGGTGTCAACAAATGCCCCCTCGAGGTACAGCGACGAATTGCACTGCTTTTGCAGTCGATGTGCCTCGAAGAAAACTTTGAGGGAGAACTTCTGGCTTGGCCAAGAGTCTCTGAGCAGTTTTTTCTTGATAACCTAGCCTTTTGAGTTTCTAAGGGGGTTTTATGGCAGTGAGAGAGATCACGTACCATCTCAAGGCAAAATTTTGAAAATGACATTTGGATTGGGTTTTTGGGTTTTGGATTTTCTTTTTTACCTTGTGAACCTAAAGGCTTTGTGTGGCGCATCAGGCGGTCAAGAAGGTTTTTGGTTTTTGACCTTGTGACCTAACAAGCTGTATGTGGCAGGTTAGGGGGTCGGGTTTTGAATTTTGATTTTGGTCTTGTAACCTAACAAGCTGTATGTGGCAAGTTAGGGGACCGGGATTTGCTTTCTGTTTCTGGCCTTGTGACCCAACAAGCTGTATGTGGCAAGTTAGGAGACCATGGTTTGGTTTTTTGTCACTTTTGGGACAATTTTGGATCCATTGCAGTGGTTTGGGTTTTTGTAGAATGTCAATTTCAAGGTTTTGGCTTAATTTGGTTCATGAGGTGGGATGGTTTGGATTTTTGGAAACTCATGAGGCTTGACTTTTTTTTTTTGTATTGGTCCAATCAACTCAAAGGAGGCATGAAACTATTTTTGTATGCTCCTGCACTACCTCAAAATGAGTTAAAAACGGCAGTTTTTATTAGATTTAACAACACCTAAAAGCTGTCGCTAATAACGACGTATACCCCCTGTCGTTTCTAAAATATTGACAGTATACTTAGTGTCGGTATATCATTTTTAAAATCGATATACAGGTTCCGTCATTTTTATGCAGAAACCCGCCCGACATTCCATTTTCGTGCCTTAGGTCTTTCATGCCCTTTATCCCTTGCACCCAATGTCTTTCGCGCCCTTAATATCTTTTTTGCCCGGCATCCCTCAACTCCATCAACGATCCCCACTACATGTACCAACTTGCCATTATCTCCAAAAGCTCTATGATTTGCTTCAGCTGCTGCCGTGGGTTTCTTATCGCCTACACCTGCTGCTCCACCTCTGTTTTTTGGTGAGCAACTACAGGCCTTGTTGGCATTTCTTCTTCCTTATTCTGCATTTGTGATGAACATAGAAAAAAGGAAAAAATGAATTGTTATGTAGTTGATTCTTCCTTATTCTGCATTTGTGTCTATCGAGTTATTTAAGCATATTCGAGAAAGGGGACTCTGCTGCCGCCTTTCGAGCAAGCATCATCTCTGTTTGCAGAGGATGTAAACATATTGAAGGGGAAAGGGAAAATCCGGGTTTCTGTCGCATCGATTCGAGAATGGGGGCTCTGCTGCTGCCTTGCGTGTCGTCGTCGCCGATGTGCTTTGGCCAGATAGGAAGCAGACACATCTACGCCCGTCGTCGGAGAAAGGGACATCCGCCGCTATCACCGGAGAAGAAGGGTCCCCATTGGTGCTACCTGCGTCGTCGCCGAGGAAGAGAAGGCGGAAGTTCTCCTGCCAAAACGTGAAAGGAAAGAACTCTATTCTGTTGCAGAACAGAACGCTTGAAAGGAAGGAGGAGACAAATTACCAAAAAAGTAAAAAATCATAACAACCGAAATAGAAATGAAATGGTGATGAAGTAGAACGATTCATAAGAGAGGGGTAAAACTGAGTTTGTTGCTCTTCTATTCTGTTCTAAACCCATGGAATCACCAGTTTCTGAAATTTATATCGTGTTCTCTTTGGTTTGGTTTAAACAATCTGAGACGAAGAGGTAATAGAAGATTTTTATGCAATTCTCCCTCTCGTCTAAAGTTGTAATGCCCCTTTTCGGATTTTCCTATGGAGTTCTTTACGTTCAATCGACACCCTAACTTTCCATCATCTATTTATAGGGTTTCTTCAAATACCTCTTCTGATTGATGAGATTATGAAATAGGAATCAGCGGTAGAATAGGATGAAGAAGAGCCGGTATCTGATGATTTGTAATTTGGTAAGGATAGCTTCTCAATTTACTGCTCATCGATTCCCTTCTTCTTCTTCTTCTTCTTCTTCTTCTCGATTTTCAGATGATTTTCTGTGTCTGATGCTACGATTTTTTTGGATGCAAATTTTGATCACTTCTTCTTCTTCTTCTTCTTCTTCTTCTACTTGATTGCCTTTTTTTAGAGGAAATTGCCGTCAACTCCTTTAGGCCATGTGACTCTGGTTCCCTACAATCTCCCTCTAGATTTCTCCCAATACTCTAGACTTGCCCAATTGAATTCCTACAATGGCCGGAGAATCTGATGCCCGCCTCCCCCCAACCACCACTTTTTTATCAGATTCTTTCAGTCTCCATTTTTCCGTGCTTCTAATTGCATTTGCTTGGTTTGAGATTTTTGTGTTTTTTTTTTTTTTTTTGGTAATCGACGAGAGATTTAGGGCATATTTTAATGCGTGCGGCAGTTTTGTTTTGCAGTGATTTCATTTTCTATGGAAAATGAAAGGTGGATTCCAGATTGCTGTATTGTTTGGCGCTGCAAACATTTTCCATTGAAATGTGTTTTTGCCCTTTTTGTAAGGGTCTTGAGTATAGATTTGCTTTCTGCCAAACTTAGCAGAAAACGTTTTCACTGTGGAAAATGAAAATTGCGGAAAATGTTAACGCTGAGTGATGGAAAAATCATTCTCCCTGGGAAATTATTTTATACAGAAACGTACTCTTCCCAATTTGGTTTTCCTTTTGTATGCTTTGTAGGTAAAGAGAGAAAAGTTGGTATTTTAACTGTTTGAAATCTTGTTGGATTGTATTTCTCTGCAATTTGATTCTATGCGAGTGTGTTTCTCTTTCTTTCTTTCTTTTTTCTTTTTCCATTTCTCTGTTCTTTGGTTTTGTTTTGTTGTTTTTTGATTTGTCAACTAGAAAGCTGTCTGTTTGTATTATTTGTTTTTTCCCTTGTACTTGATGCATTTTAATTAGTGCTATGTGTCTTCCCCATTTTCTCCACATTTTATCCCATTTCTTCTCATTTCTTCCTCAATGTGTAGATCTTAAGGACCTCAACACGATTCCAAGAAGATAGAAGAGGTTGAAGGAGGTTTTTGGGTTTCAAAAAAAAGGGGTAAGATTTCAAGCCTAAACATCATCTAGTTTTTTTTTTTCCTCCTTAGAACTTACATTAGAGATAATTTGAGGTAAAAAAATAGGAAGAAAAATAAAATCTGAATTAATAAATAGATATTTTTTTTTATCAAAAAATCTTGCAGAAAAAAAAAAACATTCATGAGACTCGGCCCTGTGGCTGGAATTACTGAATTATGTTCATAGCCTGGTGGGCAATCCCCTTCAATATTGGTTGTTATGCAATAGTATAATCTTGGTTTGATTACTTTGATAACTTCGTTTAAAACAAAATGTGGAGCGTTGATTACCACCTTCGACGCTGTCTACATATGTTTCGTTGCCCTCATTTCACTTCCTTTTCTTTTACTAAATCATGGCTTCTTTTCATTCTTGATTTATTTTCTCTTCTTCTTCTTTATGGATTTTAGGGTCTCACGGTTGTTGTTGTTGTGTCTATTATTTTTTATAGCTTCAATGTATTTCTAGGACAAATAAATGATCAATCATTTCTTTTTGTTTAAGAGAAATGATGGATATATAGAAGGAGGAGTAAATGCATTTGCATGTTGCTGTATGTCTTTGGAGGAATCCTAATTGTTATATGATTTTGTTTTTTCTCCTTTCTAGGAATTGGGTAGTTAGTTTTTCCCATGTTTTGGTTTTGTTGTTGCTCTGTGTTGGATCAGAGTAAATGGGAAGCATAAGAAAAGACCCATTCAGAGGAATGCTATGATGGTTGAATAGATTTCTTTTTGGTATTAGAACTCTTGGGTTTTGTTCATCTTCATTAACCAATCTTTATTTGATTTTTCTTCTCTCTTTCTGTGTCTCTTATGGGCTTGTTGGGGCTGTTGGTTAAAATGGAAACATTGGTTAAAATGGGTTATTTGTGGTGTATATATGTGCATATGTATGACGCCAAATCTAAAATGGATTGGTTTGTGAATAGTTCTTCTTATGATGCAAATGCTGGTTTAAACCTCAAAAATGGGTATCTCATAATATAAACCTATCCTAATTTCCAAGGTTGTATCTAATTAAGCTTGGAGACAATGGTTGTTGATAGTCGATTTTTCATTATTAAAATCTATATCACAGCATGGGATGAAAGATGAAAAAACATTTTTTGCAGAAAAATGTCTCACTTTTCCATACAGTATCCACGAATAAGTGATTTAGTCATGTCATCTCAATGTAACTGACCACATTTAATGTTTCTTTAACATGGATACCTACACTTGTGGTTTTTAATTCCAATTTTGCATATCCTGTCTATTAACCACAAATGTAATATTTTAATGCTAATTTGAGAAAAATTATCAAGTGGGTTGCATTTGAGTAACTTTATTAAGTACTACTGTTACTGTTATTTGGGTTGTAAAATGGTTTTCTATTACTTGGTGATGAAGCTATTTTGCGCATTTACTGTCAAAACTTGAAGATTTGATTCACTACTATAATGAGATTGCTTTTTAGAATTATATATGAACTCTACATTTAGGTATAATTTACTGATTATATCCATTGTAATTTTTATATTTTGTTTTGAGAGGACATTGAGCAAGGACAATGTTCTGAAGGACTTAAACTTGATTTCCCTTACCAAGACCAAATCACTTAGTGGTCATGTGGGGATTGAGTCATATATTCATATTTAACCATTTTATGTGCCTTGCTCCATGTATGTAACTTTTTAGAACATGGCTCCAAGTAAAGAATGGATGACAGCACCAAGGCTTTCTGATGAATACTTAGAAGGCATTGAGTCATTCTTTGAGTTTGTAAGAGCTAATAAACATAAATTAGGGGGTGCTGATTGGTACTGCTGCCCTTGTGTCAAATGTCGAAATCTGATAGGAGGGAAAAAGACTTTAAGAGATATTCGAACACATTTAATATGTGACGGTATCGATACGACTTACACGACATGGTTCCACCATGGAGAAATGAATCCTTATAGTCTTGTGAATGAAGGAAATAGTAGCGGTAATGAAGTTGTGTCGCCAAGAATGGTCGATATGGTGAATGACGTATTTGGGCATTTGCAAGACAATGACATGGTTGAAGCTCAAGTGGGGGGTAATACATCTACAGATTGTGATGAAGCTAATGATGAAGAATTTTCTCAAGTTCAAAATGATTCACCAGAGAATATTCGATACAAGAAGTTGATGGATGATGTGATTAAACCATATATCCCTCATGTCACATTGAACATACAAAGTTGTCAGTGACGGTTGATTTGTTGAGCATGAAGGCTAGACATAAGTTGACTAACAAGAGTTTAACTGAGTTGTTGCAACTATTCAAAAATGTTCTACCAAGCAAGAACACCTTACCTGATAACACCTACACTGCGAAGAAGATGATCAATTCTTTACGTATGGAGTGTAAAATTATCCATGCATGCAAAAACGATTGCATACTTTATTGGAAAGAGCATGAAAATAGGAATGATTGTCCTACTTGTGGTGCAAGCAGGTGGAAGCCGAAGAATAAATCAAAGCCAAGAAGTAAACTTAAGCCGTGGAAGAAGTTAAGATATTTTCCATTAACACCACGATTGCAAAGAATGTACAGTGTACCTTGGATTGCTGAGAGTATGATGTGGCATGCAAATGCAAGCTTAGTACCGAACGAATCAATTATGCGTCATCCAATTGATTCCTCATGTTGGAAACAAGTAGATCGTAAATGGACTAACTTCGCGTTAGAGGCGCATAATGTTCGTCTGGGACTTACAACAAATGGATTCAATCCTTTTGGGAACAATAATAACTCATATAGTTGCTGGCCTGTTATGATTGTTCCATACAATCTTCCTCCATCCCTGTGCATGCTTAAAGAATTTACTATGTTAACATTATTGATTCCTTGGAAGAAGGGTCCAGGACATGACATCTATGTATACTTATTGTAAGACCCAGCCCCGAGAGTTTCCGATTAGAGTTAATTAAGACGTGCTTTAGCTATAAGTGAGATTAGTGGAAATGGGTTAAATCTGGATTAGAATAGCTTTTTATAGCTTTGAATTATTTTGGGAACTCTTTTATTTTAGTGGGGCCCTTTGGGGGTTCCTTTTATTGTGTTTTGATTAGTTTTGGGATTTATTTAATAATTCTGGAAATCTGTAATTTGCTTCGTTTAATGTATTTTCTGATTCCCGACAACTTTTGTAGTTGCTCCGTTCTCGTTTGAGACCTCTAAACCATACTTTGCTAATGATAGGGGAAAAACAGTCTTTTTACACAAAATTTGAACACTATTTTCAATGTCTCCGAAACTCGAAAAATATATACTTTTTGGAAAGTAGAAATTTCGACGATCGATTCTTCCTTCTTCATCGAATCCGTTCGAAGCCCGTAGAGCGATGTTTTAGCCCAATTTGGACTTTTAAGTTGTGGGACCCATTGCCATTGTCTATATAAGGAGGAGCCCTTTTTCGTCTTCCTCTTCTTGCAACTTTCTTTGAGGAAAAGGAGTTCCAACCCAGCCCTAGGGTTTTCTTCAAGCTACCTTGCTTCTTGCTTCTCCATCTCTCAATCTCTCCCAAATCTATTGCTAAAGGTAAAATGGAGGTGGTAATCTTCTTCCCCTCCATGAGAGCTTCATCTTGATACCATTTTTAGAGAGAGCCTTCTATTCCAAGCTACACTTTAATCAAGCTCTTGCCATTAGAAGACTTTCCATGTAAGCTTTTCTTCTCATCTCTTGGTTATGTGTTCTTCTAGTCCTTGAGATGCTCCATCTTGGTTATTGGGAGTTATCCCTTTCTATTTCATAGTTTTACCATTTTAGGGCTTGTAATGAATGTATTTTGGGGATTTTTGTGTAGATTGTAAATTTTGAGCTAGAGAGTATGCTTAGAGCTTGACTAGCATATTTGGAGACCAAGGCAAGTGAATGAATGGATTTGATTTGAATGAGTTCTTGATTTATTGAAAATGTGAATTTTACTATTCATCTTCATCTAGTTTCCTATGTTTCATAATGCTTTTTGGAAATATACTTATTGATAAGATTTCCTCTTAGTTAGTTTATAAGGATATATGCATTCATTTACTAAAGCTTGTTTTGCCATTATGAATTTTATAAATGAGACTTGTACTTGCATTGAATGGGGTTTGTATTGGAAGGAGAATTAATGCCTTGATGGAAAGATGGTTGGAGGATAGGATTGATGTTGAATGGAAGGGAATAGACCCATTTCATATTAGGAAATGGATGAAGTTGAGGTGAAAGGGTTTGGGAAAGAAAGAGCTGAAATTTACACTTGATGTGTAGTTCCCGCAGCTGGGCAGTCAACGGGCAGTCACCTTGGCGGCTAGCCAACAGGTGACCGGCGGCTGGCCGACCCAGATTCGGATACAAACACAGAATGCTGTGTTTTGACAGGCGAACCGCGGTCGGCCCCGCGGTCAGCCAGCGGCTAACCGCCACCCAAAAGCCCTGTGACAGCCAGGTAGGCGAAATGCGCGGTCAGAAACACAGAATGCTATATTTTACCAGGGTGAACCGCGGTCAGCCCCGCGGTCAGCCAGCGGCTAACAGCCGATCACCTCGGCGGCTAATCACTAGCTAACCGACAGGTGACCGAATTTCACCCAGAATTCCTAAGTCTTTTCTATTGTTTTCAGATATGCTACTTAAAGGTTGGGATGGGTTGTTCTAATGCCCTACCACCTTGGAAAGACCCAGGGGATGACATAAGGAGATCGACTTAGAAAGAAACTTCATTTCGGAAATGTATTGGGAATTTTGGACTCATCAACTTGTATACGGAAACTTGATATGTCCTCTATCATTCGAGTACCATACTAAGGGCAATAATAGACATACAAGATCTTTATACATGTTGTCTGAATACAGAAGCCCCAATATATATTCCGTAACCGTATAAGAATTCATTTCATGGTTTTAACTCTGATTTATGCACCTGACATGTCCTGCCAGCCCCGTTTATGCATGAAGAGATAATGATATGAAATGTGTGCCTACGAGCACCATGCCCCGCCTGCCCGAATGTTTTACACCGATATAGTTTTGTACATGTTTTGATTTCTCATATAACCTATGAGTCGGCACCACTAAGCTTGGACATCCTTGTCAGTTTGATCAACTGACTTGGGCCTCCCCCTTGTGCTCCCGCCAGTTGCAACTTGGATCCTGTCCTGTCCCGTTACCTGGTTCCGCGGCCGTGGTCTTGCCTAGCAATATGTATATGTATATGTATATATAATGTTGGTTCTCGTCACCTCGTGTGCCCGAGCCCAACGCACTAAATGTGCTCTCATCACATTAGTGATAGAGAGGATTTAGCTTTAGTGTGGTTGCCATCTAGTCAGTTTCTATTCCTTGAGTATCCTACATGATTTATATTGCATTTGTACTTTAAATGAACCATGCAGCATGTTTTATGACAGTTATTATTTTAATAAGATTTCGTTATGTTTAAGCTGTGCTTTGATTTCTTTCTTGGTATTATCTATTCACCCACCTGCCAGACCGTCGTGTCTGACCCAATTTTGTGGTACTCAGGTCCAGCACCCGTTATTGCATTCAAGGAGGAGCCAGAGGAGGTGGTCGGCGAACCACAGTGATTAGTGGAGTGGTAAACTGACAATGTCATTCAGACATTTGGTTTAGCTTTGAGCTACGTAACATTTTGGGGAGATTATAGAATGATACATGATTTATACTTTTGGTTGTACTGGCCTTTGTTGGCCATTATTTTTGGGGAATGTTAATGTAACTCATCTTTTGTTAAACTTATAACCATTTTGGGAAATGCCATGGATATCACTGTTCACTCTGACATCTTGTCATACATATGTGCTTATCAGTCTTATATAATGAGAATGGATTAAGAGTGTGATTTGCTACACACTTCCGCACCAATGTAAATGTTTTGTGAGTGTATGTGAAATCCTTACCGCGGAAACCTGTGGGAGATTAAATGTATATATTCTTATAATCATCATTACCATTCATCCACCTCGTCGCGGGCACGGATCCCGGTCCGGGGTCGCAACACTTATAGCCCTTGGTGGATGAGTTGAATGAATTGTGGTCCACCGGAGTTGTAACATATGACTCTTACAGTAAAAGTAGGTTCTCCATGAAAGCAATTTTGTTATGGGCTATACATGATTTTCCGGCATATGGCCATTTGTCGGGGTGTAGGACTGTAGGAAAGTATGCTTGTCCTGTGTGTGGCGAGGGGACTGATTCAGTGCGGCTAAAATATGGAAAGAAGTTTTCTTACATGGGGCACAAAAAACACCTAAAAGATATGAAGCATACATTTAGGAGCCAAAAATCACAATTTAATGGGAAAGAAGAATATGGAAAGCCCCCTAAGCGTTTGAGTGGTAGCGAGGTATTAAGAAAAATGGAAACTATTAAGACTACTTTCGGAAAGATGGTAGGAAAGAAAAGGAAGAAAAGTGCAGATGAGAAAGAGCTCAACGCGTGGTCAAAGAGATCAATTCTTTTTTAGTTGCCTTATTGGAAGGTGCGCTATAATATATTCTTACTATTTAAGTGATAATATATAATGAACTTTCATGCTAACATTAATATATAATTTTGTAGGATTTGCCCATTCGCCATAATCTGGATGTGATGCATGTAGAGAAAAACGTGGCAGAAAATCTAATTGCAACAATCATGAACATAAAAGATAAGAGTAGGGATGATCTTAAAGCCCGCCAAGACCTGAAGGAGATGTGAATTAAGAAAAAGTTGTGGCCTGTGGAAAATAACAGAAAATTAACTTACCCGGATGCTCCTTACACTTTATCCCGACATGAGAAAGATTTGATATGTAAAACCTTATTTCATTTGAAGGTTCCCATCGGGTATAGTGATTACTAGAAGCACAAGGTAAGCTTGGAGGACAGAGAGCTCAAAAACCTTAAGTCACATGATTATCACATTCTCCTGCATCAATTACTACCGGTGCTATTAATGCACGCATTTGAGTCACATAAGCCACTACATGCTGCTATTCGAAATCTATCAATATTCTTTAATGTCTTATGTTCAAAGGTTATTAATCGTGAAGAACTTTTGAAGATGAAAGAAAACATTGTAGAAACTCTATGTGTCTTTGGAAGGTACTTCCCACCTTCATTTTTTGTTTCCATGACACACCTTGTTGTTCATTTGGTGGCGGAGGCGCAACTTTGCGGACCAGTTAGATATCGATGGATGTATCCTTTTGAACTGTATGACAATGCTCTAGTTAATTTTAATATGTTCTTTTTAATCCCTACTTTGTTTTGAAATCTAATTTAGATATCTTGTATTAGGAAGATGAAGACATTTAAACGGTATGTGGTCAATCAGACATATCCGGAGGGTTCTATTGCAGAATGCTTCCTTATGGAGGAGTCTATGTTGTATGCCATGAATTACATGCCTGGCGGGGAAAAAAAAAGCCAAAAGCAAGGACGGGGGATATGGATGGATGAACATGGTACATCTGCCTACCCTGTTGATAAGAAGGGGAAGGTCTATAATCTTCAAAATGTACAGTACGAACAAGCACGCAAGTGGGTATTGTTTCATTCTATTGAGAATGCCGAATGGGAGAGGTAAGCATAATTTGGATCATATCCTATGTACTTTTTCTGTCCTATAGTGAAATCACATTGTACAAAATGAATACAGGAATTATGCCGTATACCTTCAAAGCCATAGTTCTAATGCTGGGCATCGCAGAGGAAATATGCAATCTGAAAAGGTGTTGGATTACATTCCTTGGCTTAGAAAACAATTAGAAAATGAAGAAAACTGTATCATCAAAAGACTTGTTGATGGACCAAGCTTTGAAGCCATCTCATATGCTGCATATGCGATAAATGGTTATGTTTTTTATACAACGGATATGGAAATGAATAAAACAACACAAAACAGTGGAGTTTCGCTGAAGGCATTAACTGGTTTCAGGTCAAATTCCAAGGACAAAAATCTTGTGCATGAAGAGGCCACTTACTACGGCATCATCAAACAAATTCTAGAATTGGACTATTATGACTTCAAACATGTAGTATTCTATTGTGATTGGGTGCGTACAGAAGACGCTCATGGATGTAGAGTTGATCCGGAAACAAACTAGATATATGTCAATCTAAGGAGGTTAAAAAGAAAAGCAAAAGAAGATGATGAGCCATTTATTCTTGCTTCACAAGCAACTCAAGTCTTCTATTGCAAAGATCATAGTAGACCTGCGGACGAATGGCATGTTGTCTTAGATGTTCCAAAGAGGTTAGCTGAAGATGTGGATTCTTTTGAAGATCCCTTAATATTTGAACCAAGAATGAATGAAAATGTCCTAACAGAAGCTTTATGAGATGATGTCATTAGTGATAATGATTAACCATGTATGGCTTTTAATATGCATATTCATTCTTTGTTTTTTCTTCTTTCACTCATTCCTTTTTTAACACAAATGATTGTCTTATAATGCTTACAGAATATTATAAATCTAATACTTTTTGTTGCAAGTACTATGTCAAATGAAATGGCATCATCGGCATCAGCATCCACATCGAGTATTCATGGATCTTCCATTGAGAGTACGTATCATGAGTGGAATCATCTTTACCCGTGAACCTTAATATTCCTTATATTCATTAATGATATTTGTAACAGTTGGTCGCACCAAGTTGACATTCACACCAGCTGGCCAGCCTATAGGGCCAAATGCTGCGACCTTTTCCAGTTCCATAGGTTGGATTGTGAGGACCCATGTGCCACCGACCTACAACAGCTAGAAAGCTGTGCCTAATCAGCTTAAGGATAATGTATGGCAGTATGTCCTTGTAAGTGCTTGTGCATTTTTAGTTAGTAATTTTTAATGTATTTTGGATTTGTTCATCTACATACTATATGACTTTTTTTATCATGTAAATGATGTCCTCTGTATATACTTTATGATGTTCCTCAATGCCATCGTCCATGTGTCCTTAAGAGAGCGAATGCGGTGTGGAGGGATTGGAAGTGCCACCTCCGATGCGAAGTATATGATAAATTGGCATTGGTGTGGAGAGAAAGAATGTGCTACCCGAATACACGAAAAAAGAGGATTGGGAGGCTTTTGTGGATGCAGAAGGAACATATGAGGCACAATTAAGGAGGACGAAAGGAAAGGCAGCAAGGGCATCATTGAAGAGTCCGCATACTTCTAGTAGAAAAGGGCAAGCAAGGGTTGCGGAAGAGTTGGTAAGTATGATTCTTGCAAGCCATTTTAGTTCCCTACTTAATTTATTATGTAATGCCAATGTTTCATTCTAACATTTTCAGCGGAAACAACATCCTGAAAGGGAGGTTAGCCGGTGTGAGGTCTTTATCAAGACACATTATAAGAAGGATGGCACTCCTTCAAGTCACCATCCGGTAAGAAGTCAAGCCATTTATTTGAGATGCATATTTCTGATTATTGAATTGTGATTTCGTTGCTCAAAACGATCTTCAACTTAGCTTACAAACTGGAGGCCTTTTAGGTTGGAGAAAATCACCTGAATAAAAAATTGGGGTTCATTGCCCTCTAGAATCAAAACGGGTTCATATGCTTTAAGAAATCTGAGAACACATTGAACAAGTTGATCCCATCATCACCCTAAACAAACTTCTCTGTCCACATATAGTGCAGACTATAAATGATTTTTTCCACTTTTTGTTTGCAGTATCTTAAGTTGGGTCCTTGCTTAGATAAAATGTTGATGATGTTGACATATATTTAGGTCCTTGTTGTGCCAAAGAACATTCAAAAGAAGAGAAATATCAATGGAAGACTAACTTTAACCATCCATGTAGCTATAGGCATTCTCTCTTGTTTCTGTATCATTCTTTCTCCAATGAAATTTGTAGAGACCAATGTTTACATCTATAAGATAAATGCTACTATAAAATACATGCAAAGCCTCCTTTGGATTTTTGCGGGTGGACTTGCCGTTTTATTGGATTTTTAGAAGTAGAACCACAATTTTCATATAAGTTTTAGAAGCACACCGCAATTTTGACTGGTGAAATAGCATCCACATCAATGTACTTGGTCTATGTGAGATAGAGACAGCATGATTTCTCATTTGTCAAGAACCAAAGAAAAAATCCATTTCCACCCATTTTACATTTGACTATAGTGATGTGATTTCAATGGAACCACATGCCCTCACTCATCAATTTATTCCATGTTCTAATTCTAAACAAAATATCCTTCTCTATCCTATGGTGAGATCTTTTGACGATTTTGTGGAATTTCATGTGATGTTCTAATTCTAAGATGTTGTGTATGTTTGGATGTACCCCAAATTGTAATTGGTTTTGATTGTGAGTAAGTGCACAATGGATGACATCCCACAGATGATCCTAGTGATTCAACCAGATATGATGATTTTCCTCATTGCGTGTTGTGTTATATATCATATGAATAGATTGGATTATCAAAGGTTTATTTAGTCCTGCCCTCTTCTAGTGGGGGAAAAAGAAGATAAATGCAGTGCCTGTAGATTGGACATCATAGTTTGGAAGAATTGGTGGTTATTTGTTCTGTTATGTATTTGGGAAGGCAGAAATAGGAAATTTAGTTATGGCTGGATATTGTTTCTTCTGCTCTTTTGCCCATGTATGATTCTCATCATGATTTCAGATTTCTGCATTGCCCATATGCATAGGAGGACATCCATCTATCATTGAAACATTCAAACTGTTTTTTTTTTTTTTTTTCTTGGCTACATCCAGAAACACTCTTATTTAGATGATTCCTAATGTAGATTGAATCATATTTCATTTTAGTAAAAAAAATATCACTCAGGTAACGGTGTTGGTTAGGGAGACGGGCTCCAGAAAGAGCACGCAATTAGTCCAATTTCTTGTCTCAATTCATGGCCTGCTACCGGAGGTTCCATTGTGTCCACTCAGCCCCGCAAAATTGCTGCTCTTTCTTTAGCAGAAAGAGTTCAAGAAGAAAGCAGCGGGTGCTATGAAGCCAATTCTGTCGTCTATCATCCGACTTTTTCTTCAGCTCGGGAACACCCAAACCACAAACTGACAAGTAGTATAAGTATGGAACTTAGAACCATGGTTTTTATACTCAGTTGATGTATATATATATTATCAGTTTGGCCAGGCCAGGTATAAACTTTCCAGTAAGGATCGAAAGAGATGTTTGCTAGTGGAAAAGTCTCATTTGTGATATTCTCCGGGCGATTAGTAAAACCTCTTTCCTTTGTTTTCGCACATGATGACGAATTAGTCTTTCAGGAGGAACGATCTTTGAGATTGATTGGAGAAAAGTGTGTGCAGGAAATGTGGAAAAATTGCATCAGTGAGTTATTCCTCCTTTGAGATTGATTGGAGAAAAGTGTGTGCAGGAAATGTGGAAAAATTGCATCAGTGAGTTATTGAAGGGTTTGAAAAAGCTATCCTATAATCTTCATTCTTCAAACCAAAATCGACAGTCGACATGGAAAAAAGTCAATGGTCTCAATTCAATAAAGTAATTGTCCATGTATTTAGTATATGTGGTCCAATCTATGAGTTTTGTTTTATTAAATACCATTATATTTCTACATCACTGATTGGGTCTTTGCAATGTGGCCCACCAGATATTTTATATGGATGAAAATAGAGCTTGGTTAGTAAACCAATACCACTTGCTAGTTAGAATAGTCCCATTGATGAAGTTTGTCAACGAAAGAGAGAGTGAAGACCACATAGAATTATAATCAATGTGTTGTGCAGTTTCTAGGCAGACTCATGATAGCCTTCTACCTCACATGACTTTGTGGGGACTCATCCACCATGAACATGGAACAAGATCATTTAAATCCTGACTGCATACCATCCATTTGTCATGCTAATTATGATATTGTAATTTCCTAACATGTTTTATTTAACAATTTATTTTATAGGAAACGATTCTTAGAATGTGTGAAAGGGACCCCTCTATTGCAGGTCAAGATATCGACAGTGATGGGGTTGCATTGGTATGTGGATCATCTTATGCTTATATTTAGATATCAATTTGATTTTCATATTTAGCAATGAATATATGTCATTGGCAGATATTGACCTTTTATAATTTTTTCCATAGGTTTTTGGTCAAGATGATCGTGGACGTGTCCGGGGCTTAGGGTTAGGTGTCTCAAGGTCCATCGTGCATCATTCAAATCCTTATAAGAGAGCCTATGAAGAAGAGCATAAATTGCATGCGGCCCTCGAGACTGAGGTGGATGGGTTGAAATCACGGATGGCGGACATGGAGAAGATTGTTGCTTCCCTTTCTCAGACTGGGACGCAAATGCGGTCTTCGACCGATCAAGGAAATTCTTCTCAAGTAAAACACATCATTACATATAAGATATAGATTTCTAAACTTATTTAAATTATTGAATCATATAGATTACTCACATCAAGTGCTTTTTAATTATAATGTAGGTGAGGCCACCATCCACACATCAAGAGTCACGGTCAAACTCAAGAACCAGAATTTACAAGTTGATGCATTATAGGAAGAACACAATTGTTGCCTATGGGAGTTTGATGGGGGTGTCACCGGATAATTCAGATTACTATAAAATGGTTCTAGATGAGATTGTGGACGGTGACATAGAGTTAATGGACGGAGTGAGAAAGATGGAAGATCTCGTGCTTGGAGATATGTTTGTTTGGCCTACATTTAGGACCTTTCCAAACTAGTTTTGCCCAACTCTAGTACTTATTTGAATGTTATTAGATGGACAGATAGTTGTATGGACTTTTGTTTGTTGTCTGACATTTTGAAATTTAGGTTTTGGATGGATGTTCTATTCCAGTGTTGTTATGAATGAACATTGAGTCTTTCAATGGATATGTTTTTAGATGGGTGTTCATTTGAATGATTAATGGATGTTTGAAACATTAATGTTTGTAGATTAGTATTTGAATGAATATGAATGGATGTTGTACATGTATGATTTTAACAGGTTTTTAATAGGCTAAAAAAATTTTAATTCTCATAAATTTATCATTATTTTTTTTCCTTGAAAATAGAAAAACGACAGCTTAAAACCGTCGTTTTTCTTCAATACTTGCCCAGTTGAACTTCTCTTTTAACGACAGTTTTGATTTGCCGTTTATTTCAAATTTAGCGATTTACCAAAACTGTCATTTATTTTACAATTATCGACGGTTTTAAACTATTGGTTTAGAAAAACAACTGCGAAATAAATGACAGACCCAACGACGGACAGATGTGTTGTATTTTTTAAAAAACGAAAGTTCTTAGCTGCCATTTTTTGGTCCATTTGACGTAGTGTTAGTAAGAGGGATTTTGACTAAAAGCCACTTTTAGTGCCTAGGTGATCAAACTTGACTCATGTGGGCTAGCCCATAGGACCTTAAGCTTTAAAGATGGCTTACATCTCATGTGGTGTCATTTTTGTAAAGAATATCTAAAGATATCTCTTTTTGGTTGAGAATATCAAAAAATATTATACTTGGAGAGAATCTCTCAAGTTTCCTTGATTTTGGGAGAGATTTTCTCAAAATATCTTTCTTTGGGAGAATGTTTCTCATAATCCCTCTCTTTTTGGAGAGAATTTCTCAAAGAATCTTCTCTTTAGGAGAGAATATCTCAAATTTCTCCTCTTTTAGGAAGTTTGCTAATTTGTAGCACTTACCTCATTTCTTTTCTCCTTCTTTCCTCTTTTGGTTTGCTTTCTTCTATAGAAGTAAGGAGGTTAGATCTCTTGTTGCTATTGCTCTCTTTTTGCAAAAGTCTTCAAGCGTGCTCCAAGATCAAGAACTATTCTTCTTCTCCAAGGATCTTCTAGTTTTTCTTCATTCTACATCAATGGCTTCAAGTAAGTTTCTTCTTTTTTCCTTAATAATTCCCATGTAGAAATAGAAAAACCTTTCATTCTTTCCTTTTCTTTTCTTTTTCTTTCTCTCTCTTTTTTTTTCTTTTTTTTTCACGTGTTTTCTTTTTCCTTTTTTTTTCACACGTTTTTTTTTCTTTTTTTTTCCTTTCTCTTTCTTTCTATTTTTTTTCTTCTCTTTCTCTTTTTCTTTTTCTTTCACGGTTTTCTCTCTGTTTTTTTTTTTTTACCGTGCTTGTTTTTTTCTTTCTTTCTTTTTTTTTTTTTTTTTTGTGGCCGTACGGACAAGACCATACGGTCATGGCCGTACGGCCACGTGGCCTATGGGCAGAAAAATTTTCTTTTTCTTTTTTTTTTTTTTCGAAAAGAGATTCTTTTTTTTTTCTCTTTTTCCTTATTTCTTTCCCGGATTTCGAGACGCGCATGCATGACAACTTTCCTTCTATGCATTTTTTTTTTAGAGAATGGAATTGGAAGTATGATAGTGCACACCTGGAAATCTTTTGCAAGTCTTGGGATTTGGAGCTCGCAGCAATGTTGAGCCCTTTCTTGGTCTTGCGGGGATTTTTGAGGAGCTTTGCAAGTTTTAGATTCTGGAGCTCGCAGCAATGTTGAGCCCTTTTCCAATCTTGCGGATATTTGAGAAGTTTTGGTTTGATCTCGCAGCAATGTTTGAGTTCAAGTCTTCTTCGAGAATTTTCCATTCATTATGAGCTTGCAACGGTGTTGAGCCCATCTTCAAGCTCTTATTTCTTTCGGGGTGTTTCCCTTTTCTTCGGAATTGCCCCATAACCATGCCAAAATTTCGCTGCTAGAATGTTTAGCAAAATTCTGTCATTTTGATGATTGATTTTCTCTCTTTCCATCCTTTGCAGGTAGTTCCTCTAGAACAAACAAGGGTAAGGAGCCTGTCACTGATGTGCCTCGCCGTTCTACCAGATCTTCTAACGTGGCCGTACAGCAAGCCTGGGAGGAGGTCCAGTATGTTGAAAGGAACTTGGAAGAGTGTGACTCGCTCAACCGAAATGAGATGAGGCAATGTTTGATCGCCCTCAAGGATGAGGAGTTTTATAAAATTATGGTAAGCAACCGTCCTTGGGTCACGGACGATCAGAGCATTGTGCCCAAGCCTACCTTCTTCTTTGGTGATGATGTTGCCGACGATTCAACATACCAAAGTAGATGTTTTTAGTTCTCTTACACAGTTGATGGTGAGAAGAGAACTGTTTCTACCCGATCGACCTTCAATCGAACTATCTCGATCATGAGTCTTTCCTCCACATGCTCAAAGAGGGAAGATCCTCCAAGTTGGGTGAAGAAAACAAATGTGATCAAGACCGGGGTTTTTGTTGGCAGCCCTTCTGGTTTTGCAGAGAAGTCACCTGCCCGTATGGACATTTTGATGCCGCCCAACAGCTACCAAGGTTCAGACCATCCTTCGATCGATTTGAGACCGGTGGGCCTTGGCATTTTCAAGGGCGATGGCAGCAATTGGGTGAAGCTTTTTCGACTTCGCGGCCGTTTCAGTGCTGACTCGAACTGGGAGTCATCTACTGATCACATCCTGCAGGTTGGCGGTGCCATTCTGAAGGAGGCTGAGATTTTTGACGCGGTTCGCACTTTTCGGCAAACCGTGGTTTTCTCCGATGAGGACTTCATGGCCATGCTGGAGTCGTTCCTTCCACAAACCAACACCTTCGTGGTCACGAATGGTGAGATTGGTTTTTCTTTAAAGGAACTGAGCGCCATCACTGGGCTGCCTATCCTTGGCAATCTCTATGAGGAGTTCATGCCTATTGACAGCGTCCTTAAGGAGCACTCTAAGGAGTTCAAGCTTTTGTACTTTCAGCTCGTCGCCTTCTACGATTTTTTGAAGGAGAAAGAGGGCTCGAAAGTCCGGTGTAGCAGTTGGAGGAGTGGTAGCTTTTTGTCTTCCAACTTCTTTGACAGCGGGGAGTCTTCTAAGAATACGACCCAAGAAGCCAGGGCTAAGAACCCAGATTCGAAGAAGATGTCCACCATGCGAGAGAATTTGAAGGAGCTCTTTGCAAGCACAAACGCCAATCATTCTGACATTGCACTGCGGAGAGATCTCGCTGTTTACCTCACTTATTGGCTGGGTGAGGCTATTTTCGCCGGAGGAGATGGTACGCACATCAGGCCCCATTGTATTTTTCCAGCTTGTCAGATGGCGTTTGGAGAGCGGCTTACTTTGGTGCCTGCTCTTTACTCCTATTTGTGCACTAAACTGCAGGCTACTGCTTTCCTGGTTCGGCTTGGGCTTCCCATGAACAGGGTATTTTCAGCCCATATTTTCTATTCATGGTATGTATACCACTGTCCCAATTTCCACCGATTGGGTGCTGCTCAGGATGATGATCCTTTTATGATTCGGTTGGCTAGAGGGAAGCCTATTTCCAAATCTCTCTTATCCACCCGTTTAAGGATCCGACGATTCTAGGACGTCGAGATGGGGCAGTCTTCAGTGAAGCTTTCTCCAAGTTTGCGAAAGATGGCTTTTGATTTTGGTGTCTCACGTGATTCGACCAGGGCAAGGTCGGGGAGACACTATTCTTTGACAAATACGGAGAGGAGTTGGCTTTTTAACATACGTGTAGGCACGATGGTGTACCGCAGACATCTTTTCGTCGACATCCAGCCATATGTTCCTTCGTGTTTTGCCATGTAGTTGGGCTTCTCCCAATGCGTTGTTGGAGCGCCTTCGAGTAAGGTGAAGCGTTTTGGAGGTCTTCAGGACAGCAGAAATGCATGGGCCTTTTATAGTGCAAAAGACACTACTGCCATGATTTCTTATCTTGAGTTACCCATTTTCCGGACTGCTGGCTTCACAAAATGGTTTGTGGAGAGCCTTTCAGTGTACTGGGGACTTTCCAAGAAGGAGCTCGATGTAAAGCAGTCTTCCGGGAAGTTTCTTGGGAAGTCAGATGGCGTCCGCCGAGAAGAAGTTCTGGCTTTCCTTTCTGGAGAAAAGCACATAACAGGTTTTCTCGAGGACCAGGACGTCATCAAATCGAGAGCTGCACAAGAAATACCTGGTGAGGTCTTGGAACAACTCACAGAGGAGGAGGCAGAGGTCGCTACTTGGATACAACCTGAGCAAGCAAAGGCTTCCATGGAGTCTACCTGCAAGAGCAAACCATCCAGTGAGGACTCTGGCGAGAGGCCCGATTTCGATGGTGGGGCGGGTACTTCCAACAATTCATCCCGTAGGAGCAAAAGGAGAAAAGGACAGTGCCGAAGTCAAAGACGGCACAAAAACTTTCCTGATCTGGAAATTCCTTCCACCATTGTTGAGGAGGCATCAAGGGATGATGATGAGCCTCCAGAGAAGATAAGCCAGGGAGAAAAGATAGGTAGTGATGGTATGACCCTTCTTCTCTCTTTTTCTGCTTCTTTCTCTTTATGAGGCTTTTGTTTTTGATCTGTTGCTTTTCTTTCTTTTGATAGAAGATGATGATTCGATGATGCCTGAAGTTCCGGCCGATGAGGCGATGACGGATCCAATTGTGGCATCTAAGGAAGAACCCAGAGATTCTGAAGTAGACCCAGAATCTCCACCTTGTATGATTTCTTTATTCTTTTTGTTTTCCTTCACCGCCACTTGCTGATGTATTTTTTTATTTCATGCCAGCTGACTTGCCAGAGGATTCCAACGACTTCGAACCATCCATGACGCAACTTTTGACGATGCTTCGGAAGAGCTCACGGAGGCAGAAAACATTCCGCCAGTCGTCAAAGAAGGTATATAGTAATAGTCTTGATATTGATTTTTGACAAGATTATATTCATACCTTTTTCATTTTTCATTGGCAGGTTGTGAGGCGACAAGAGAAGTTCCTCTATCCTTCTCAGAGTCAGAGCAGGGGGTGCCCGCGGCTGATCCAGGAGTAGGGACTTCTTCTACCAGTTTTGATGAGGCAGAGGCGAGTCCGCATGCTGATATTCCTTCTTCAACGGCTCCAATTGGAAAGAGTTTCTTGATTACCCTTCCGACGGTGCCTGACGTGGGCAGTCGACCAACGAAGCTTGGTGAGTATTCATCTGAGCGATCCCGTCAGTTTGCGAGGAAGGTGTTGAAAAGAGTCTTGAGCTCATGGGTCGAGACTCTTTCTTCTAGCCATTTGGAGGCTAGTTTCGGCATGGTTAAGTATCTGCAAGACATTCTTGCCGATAGCGAAGAAGTCGGTCTGAACATTACAGATGCCAAGGCTTTTGTTGATGAAGTCATCACTCTAGGTAACAAGTGGAATGAGACCAAGAGCTTTCCAAATGATGACTTCTTCAACGAGATGTTTTTTAAGCCTTCCAGTGAGGTCAAATCTGAACTGAATTAGATCTCGCGGACTCGGAAGCAGCTCGTTCGAGAGAGGAACATCACCGAGTTGGCTATTATTGAGCTGACACAGGACCAGCACCGTCTTGATAGGGAGGTCATTGAGGCTAGACAACGCCTTGAGCTATTGGAAGAACAAGCCGCTGCCAAGTGGGCTGCTACTTTGAAAGCTCGCGATAGAGAGAGGACTCTCATTCGCCAAGTTGAGGAGGTTGAAAGCAATCTCCGGAGGAAGACTCAGGAATATGAACAATGGCAGATTCTCTAGGAAGAGCTTCTTCGTGCTGAAGATGGGTCACGACGGCATACTACTTTTTATGGGAAAATTTTAAAGAAACGTGGCTTGGAAGCTTTGGAGGCTAAGGCCAAGAGTTTTCTTAAGGAGTTAAGCCTTTGGCTGAAGACCATGTCGGACTAGTCTCCTGATTTGTAACAAACTTTTTCTTCTTTTCTTTTGGTACCTCCATGTATAAACATTTTTGGCACCCCCCTTTTTTTTTGTATTACCTCGTTTCACTTAAATTCTTTTTTTTTTATGAAAGTAAGTAAAAAGTTGGATGGGAATGTTTGTTTGAGAATTTGATCAAAAGGTTGTCATTTTGTGAAAATCTTTTGTCAAAGGTTTGCTTTGGGCATGAAAGCCAGATTTTGTGGCAAAACGCCTGGTTATTCAGTGGTTTGAAAGCCGAATTTTGGATGGCGTGAAAGCCGAATTTTGGTGGCATAGGAGCCAAAATTTTGTTTGTGGCATGAAAGCCGGTTTTTGGCATGAGAGCCGATTTTTGTGGCGTGAAAGCCAAAATTTTGTTTGTGGCATGGAAGCCAATTTTTGTGGCATGGGAGCCGGTTTTTAGCATGAGACCCAATTTTTTTTTGTTTGGCGTGAAAGCTAGATTTCGTGGCATGGAAGCCGAGTTGTTTTTAAAACCAAGTTTTGTTTTTTGTTGGCATGGAAGCCAGATTTTTTATTTTTTTGGCGTGAAAGCCAGGTTTTTGGCATGAAAGCAGGGTTTTGGCGTGAAAGCCGGGTTTTGGTTTTCAAAAATGCAAGTATCGACTGAGAGTCGCCTCCCTGCTGAATGGTATTGCAAGTATCGATGGAATGTTGCTTCCTTGCTCATTTGGTTGCGAGTATCGATGGAATGTCTCCTCCTCGCAGATTTGGGTGCAAGTATCGACTGAATGTCGCTTCCTTGCTGAATGGTATTGCAAGTATCAATGGAATGTCGCTTCCTTGCTCATTCAGTTGCGAGTATCGATGGAATGTTACCTCCTCGCGGATTTGGGTGCAAGTATCGACTGAATGTCGCTTCCTTGCTTTTTTCTCAAAAATTTGGTTTTGTGGGTATCGATGGAATGTCACCTCCCCACGATTTTTGAAATTTGAGGTCTTTTCGAACCTTTGTTTTTGTTTTGAAATTTGGGTTGTGGATATTATCTAAAACATTGTGTCTCCACGATTTTTGAAATTTGCAAGTATTGATGAGGTGTCGCTTCCTTGCGATTTGAGGTTTTGGAAGTATCGAATGGGGTTTGCATCCTTCCGATTTTCGGGTTTTGTGTGAGTATCGACTAAACATCGCTTCCTTACAGGTTTTTTTGAAAAACCATTTTTTTGTTTAAAGACACGAGGGTCATAAATTTTGACTCAAAACCTTTTTTTGGTGGTAAAAGTCAAGGTGGACTAGGGTGGCAATTCCTGAGTCCTGATTTTTGTTTCAAACCATGAATTTTGGGTTCAAGGATCGAAAGTTTTGGTCAAGTTAGGGAAGAGGGTCCTAAACTTGGATTTCGGGTTTGATTTTGCTTTTTTTTTTTAACAACGAAACATTGAAAGTAAACATTTTTTTGGTTTTTTAGAAATTTCAACATAGGGATGAAAACTCTAAAAGGGGTGGGTTTGACGAGCAAGAACCTAGGAATAGGCTTTGGCCATGTAGGCATGGGTTTGACGAGCAAGAACCTAGGAATAGGCTTTGGCCATGTAGGCATCGCTCTGACCCGATGTAGGAAGTCTTCAAGGGTAGTACCGCTTCAAGAACTTGCCATTGATGGGTAGCATACATCTGTCGCCCTCCATATTTAGAAGAGCATATGCGCCATTGGAGAAGACTTTGTCGATGACGAAGGGTCCCTCCCATTTTGGTTCAAATTTGCCTTTGGACTTGTGAGCAAAACCCATTGGCCTTTTTACCGCAAGAACCAAGTCATCCTTTTTGAGGGCGCATTGCTTGACCTTCTTGTCGAAAGATCCTGCCATGCGTGCTTGGTAAAGCTCAACGCTTTGTAGAGCTTTGAGCCATCTTTCATCGATATTATCCAGTTCTTGGAGTCTCAATTTGACATTGCTTTTTTGCGTCATTTCGTTTTGAAGAGATACCCTTAAGGAAGGAATTTGTACCTCTAGGGGAACAACTGCTTCACATCCATAGACCAAGGAGAATGGTGTGCTATGGGTTGGTCCTCGAACGGTAGTCCGGTAGGCCCATAAAGCTTCAGGCAGTTTGTCGCTCCAGCCTCTTTTGTGACTAGAGACCATTTTCTTAAGAATTTTACAGAATGTCTTGTTGAAAGCTTCTGCTAGTCCATTCGCTGCCGGGTTATACGGAGTCGAAGGACAACTTTGGATTTTGTATTTGTCACAGAACCTGTAGAATCTGTGATCCCGGAATTGTGGTCCGTTATCATGGACGAATCTTTTAGGTATGCCGAAGCGACAAATGATGTTGGCTCGCAAGAATCGAATGACTGATGAGGTCTTCATTTCATTGAACACAAATGCTCCTGACCACTTGGAGAAATAATCTGTAGCAGCGAAAATGAAGCGATGACCTTTGCTTGATGGGGGAGAGATAAGACCTATGATGTCCATACCCCAAGCTTCGAAGGGCCATGAGATCGCTGTAGGATGTAGCCATTCTGGAGGCATGTGGACATAATCTCCATGAACTTGGCATTGTTGGCAACGTTTAGCAAATGCATTGCGTCAGCCACCATGGTAGGCCAATAGTAACCTAACCTTTTTATCTGATCGTAGAGCTTAGGACCAGCCTGATGGGCTCCACAAAGACCAGCATGAACTTCTTTTAGAGTTTCTTCCACCTCTTGTTGTGACAAGCAGCGTAGAAGTACTCCATTGAAGGATTTTCTGTAAAGCATTTTGGAGGGAATATCCAAATGAAATTTTGGGGCTCGTCTTTGAATGCTTACCCGCTCTTTTGGATCTTCTGGTAGGATTCCAAACATAATGTAAT
The DNA here is from genome assembly GCA_029852735.1 of Persea americana. NCBI lineage: Eukaryota > Viridiplantae > Streptophyta > Magnoliopsida > Laurales > Lauraceae > Persea > Persea americana. Next base: position 28,667,597 of record CM056814.1, read on the forward strand.
CAATGAACGGATCCCTCTAGTGGCCGATCGGAGGTTTAAGGATGGAAATCTGACTTCCGACCACTCGGTGGCATTCAGCAACTGCTTGGTGCGTGTTGAGAGGAGGGAGAATTTTTCTTTGACACACTGTAATTTTCATGTTTTCCCCTTCTTGGATCGCCATAGATGCAGCAAGTCTAGCCATGGCATCTGCACAGATGTTTTCAACTCTGCGGATGTGGGTGATGTGACAGATGTCAAACTTTTGTCGAAGTGACTATGCCTTGTTGTAATAAGGTAACAGATCAGGCTTCCTGATTTCATATTTCTGATTCATCTAGCTGACGATCAGTTGGGAATCCCCAAATGCTTTCAGCATGGTGATACCGGATTCAAGGGGTTGGTACTCAGCTGCATTGTTTAAACAAGGTTCCAGTAGCGAAAATGTGTGTGGAATCATGTATTTGTCGGGGATAACAAAGAGAATGCCAATTCCCGATATCGGCTTTCCTTTTTCATTTGTCCTGGTTGCACCATCGAAGTACATGTTCCAGGAGGCATTTGGTGAGGAAGTCTCCACGTTGTAGGCAGGTTCGTCTGGGAGATCATTCTTGAGCGGAGAATCCTTAGGCAGTGGATGCTCTACAAGAAAGTCAGCTAGAGCTTGGCCTTTGATTGCTTTCTGTGGTACATACCTAATATCAAATTGTGACAGAAGGATGGACCATTTGCCAGCCGAGCATTGAGAGAACCTGCTTTTGTGACAAGGACCTTTAAGAGATTGATCCTCGAAATCAGGTATACTGTGTTTGACAGCAAATAGTAACGTAGCTTTTGTACGGCGAACATCACTGCCAGGCATTCTTTTTCGACTGGAGAGTAGCGATGCTCTACACCTACCAACATGCGACTGAGGTAGTATAGAGTAGCTTCTTTTCCTCTATCATTTTCTTGTGCAAGTAGAGCGCCCAAAGAATAGTCGAGAGCTCTGGTATACAAGATGAATGGTTTTCCGATTATGGGAGCAGCCAATACCGGAGGTTTGGTTAGGTATGACTTGATGTCTTGAAATGCGGCTTCAAATTCAGCATCCCAAACAAAGTCCATATCTTTCTTCATTAGGCGAGAAAATGGACGGCATTTTCCTGATAGATTGGAAATAAATCGTCGGATGTATGCCCATCTTCCTTGAAGCCCTTTTAGTTCTCTTAGGGTTCTTGGAGATGGCATTTCCAGAATTGCCTTGACTTTGATGGGGTCAAGTTTTATTCCAGCTTTCCGAACTATGAATTCGAGGAACTTACCCGATGAGACACCGAAGAAGCATTTGAGGGGATTTATCAGCAATTTGTGTTTGCGAAGCCGGAGGAAGACTTCTCGAAGATCTTTGTGATGGTCTTATTTCTTTTTCTTTTGACGGCGATGTCATTAACATAACATTCGACCGTCTTGTGCTGCATATCTTGAAATATCTCATCATAGCCCTCTGATATGTTGGACCGGCATTTTTCAGACCAAATGGCATGACAGTGAATGGGATCCGAAATGATGTATGCCTCTCATCTTCGGGATGCATCTTTATCAGGTTGTAGCCATAGAAGCCATCCATGAAAGTCATTCGCTCAAACCTACAGGTGTTGTCAATCATTACCTCCGGTATGGGGAGCGGGAATTCAACTTTGGAGCATGCATTATTCAGGTCTCTATAGTCAATACAGACTCTGATTTGCCCATTTTTCTTTGTCACGGGGACGATGTTGGCCAACCATTCAGGATGCTTTTCCTCGCGGATAAAGCCAACGTTTTTGAGTTTCTGAACTTCTTGTTCAATTTTGTCAATCACATCAGGACGGAATCTTCTTTGGCCTTGTTTGACAGGCTTGATATTTTCTTGTAGGTTGGGTTTGTGAACTGCTATTTTGGGGTCTAAGCCAGGCATTTCAGCATAAGACCATGCAAAACAATCAACGAACTCACGAAGAAAAGAGACATATTCGGGTAACTCATCATCCTTTATATTCTTACTTATGAATACAGGACGTGGGTTATCTAGTGTTCCCAAGTCTATCTTTTGAACAGAATCTTCTATTGGAAGGTTTGAAGGTGGTTCCTCCATAATATTTTCGGACTCTTCCAACTCAACAAGACCTTCTGGATTTCCAAGGGCATTTTCAGACCAAGGCTCCGCTTCAGTCCATAAATCTTCTTTATCGGTACTCTTCTCAAGACATGCTATGAGATGATCCCAATCACCTGCTAAAACTGGGTCGAAGTAAGGCACTTCCTTTGGAGACGATGGATCTTCTGAATAAGAGTACCGTGCGTCCGTATCATCGGACAATTCCACTTCATCATCAGAGAAATCGTACCAATTTCATGAGTGATAAGTCCTTAAAAATGTAGAATTTCCTCATCATTTTAGAGTAATTAAGGACTTAATCATCAAATCATGGACCATTTTAGTAGAAAATTATGATTTTATGTTTTTGAGCATCAAAGTCTAAATTCGAGTCAAAATTCATCCAAAAATTGCATTTTCACATAAAATCATGAATTTCTCTATTTTTGGCATTGAAAGTAAAAAATTTCTCATAACTTTTTAATCACACATGAAATGATGAATTTTCTTTGCACCTTTAATTTAATTGAAGAAAACTTGATAAAATTGTGACATTTTATGCATTTATTTGGTGTGAATTGGGACCGCATCTTGCATAATTCCTTACCTATATGATAAGATAATTCTTTGATCTTTGCTTTTATTTTTGTAGGGAATTTCAGAAATCGGGGCCCACGGAAGAGAATTGATGAATCAAATGCACCATGGACCCACCTTCCTTTGGCATGGATTCTAAGGTAGGGGCGGCCATGGTAGGGTCCGCCCTCATATGCAAGAAAAAAATCAGATTTAATCTTTTGAAGATAAGTTCCAAATTTGTGGGCCATGAGATGATGAGGTGTCATATCTACTCTCCAACAAATATTGCTTACATGTCAAGATGGACGGCTAAGATTCAATTCAAGCCAAACAAAGAAAAAAAAATTGCAAAAGAAAGTCAAGCTAAGGTAGGGACGTCCAAGCATGGGATAGTTCAAGATTGCATTCTTCCAAGTATGGCCCACTCCTATGTCATGTTTGGGATGAAATTAAATTCAGATTTGAAGAGATGTTTAAGGTGGGCCATGCTAAGAGGTTTTTCTAGCCATGAGGAGTTCAAAAGATTGGAAATCTTGCTAAGCAATCCAAGTTAGAAAAAAATTGAAAGAGTGCAAGATTGTAGCTAAATTTATCTCCTAAAAGATAGGCCTCAAGATTGAAGTTTGCAAACCAAGAATTCTCCCCACCAAGTGTTGCACGTCCAACACCACTCCAAGAAGATAAAAAACGTCCAAGAAAAGGGGCTGCCCATATTGTTTCAAGATTTGAACTAAATCTGAAGTGGGCCCAAGAGAGGAAGTTGTGTGAGACATAAAGAATCCTATTTTTAGTAGGATTATGTGCCAAGAAATCCAAGGAGATAACAAGATGGAAAACCCCTAGAAAATCTCTCAAAAACCCTCCTAATCCTAATCCAACTTGGACCCCACACTACTAATCCTTACCCAAATCAAAACCTTGCAACCCAAGCTATCAAAAATATAAAAAAAGAGGGCTGGACGTGAGTACCATCTCCCTCTCACACCTTGGACGACCGGCAACTTCTAATTCCCCCTTTTCCATTAATTTTTCTTCATCTCTCCTCCTTCCATCAATATTTCATCCAAGGCCTTCCCTAAGGCACACTACCACTTGGATTTCTACGCCGTCACGCCACCGCCGTTGCTATCGTCACTCCACCATCAGATCATCCTTGAAATCATCTTCCCTTGCTTGGATTTCAGATCGCGAAACAAGAGCCGGTTGGATCGCCGTTCAAGACCGCGAGTCCCTCTCCTCCGTTTAGTGTTTCTTGTGTCTATGGTAAGGTTGGATGCACTTTATTTTTATTAAAAGAATTTTGTAATGGTTATTTGCTTGTAATGGGTCTTTCATTAATAAATCAAGTTTATGGGGTCTTGGTCTTCACAAATGAGTCAACATTGATTTTTTGTGCGTAGTGACAGTGCGCACTTGGTGCGGTGGTCTTGATTTTTCTTGATAACATTAAGCAAAGTAATTATTGCAAAGTTTTAGAATTAAAATCTAATTTCTTTATTCTCTGATTTTATTTTATTTTATTTTATTCTTTATTTTATGCACCTTAACAATTATTGCAATTGGTTGGGCTAATAAATCTTATGGTGATGCAGTGGTTAGATAAGTTTTCTAGATTAGGATTTTAATTTTCTTTGGTTGTAATTAATATTTCAGATTTGTAATTAATTTTTAATTCAATTAGAAAATTTGATTTGTATAGTGTTTTATAGGCTAGAACTAGTTTTTCTTTTATTAGGACAGGTTTTGCGATAAATAAACTCTCCGTGGATCGATCCAGTTTCACCGGTTATTACTACAATCGCGGCCTTGCACTTGGGGCTACGATCAAGTTTTCGGCGCCGTTGCCGGGGAGTTTTTCTTCGCTTAAGGTATTTTTTCCAACCTATCTTTTTAATTGCTTTGTGGGTGTGCCTTTACTATTCCGCAATCATTGTAGATCTAAGGGTAGCATGCATGGAATGTTTGGACCAGCCCTATTGCATTAAAAAGTGGATTTTTAATCTCTGATTTTTGATAAAATTGGAACTATTTCAGATCTGAAAAAAATTATTTTTTCTGATTTTTCAAAAATCACATCCAATTTCTGAAAATTGCCTAGTTTACTTGTTCTAATTTGGACTAGTTTAGGTCATTTTTTTTCATTTTTTCTTGTTGCTGGTTAGGATTAATTAGGGTCTGTTAAATTCAGTTGTTTTTCATATTTTTAGGTTTTTAAAGTTTCCAAAAAAATTCTGGAACTTTCCCTCACAAAGGCAAGTCGTAGATCGCACAAATTCGGCTTTTTGGCCACCAAACTTGCAAAAATCTGATAATTTCAGAACTTTCATTGGAAACTCAGTTTTATAGTTGTTTTTAAATTTAAAAGGACTCTTAAAAACTTGCTGGAATTTTTTTTTAAGAAGGTTAGTTATTTCTTTGGGAAGCCGAACAAACTGCCTTTCTTAATTGGTTCGATGTCTAGGCAAGTCTTGTCCCAATAGATAAGGGAGACAAGTCTCTTGTTCTAGAAGGTGGTTTTTAAGCGGGACCCTTGCAACGCATCTAACCCCACCACTGATCTGGGGACTTACCTGGTCGGGCCAGTTTCATAGATTTGAGTTTGGGAACTTTCCTTAGAGATATTAAACTCTCTAAGATTAGGACTTTGCAAGAATTTGAGAATCTTCTTTTAAATCTAAGAACGGACCTTAGGTAGTTTTTTCCTTCTAGGTTTCTTTATAAAAAACAAAAAATAAATAAATAAATAAAAACTTTTCAAAATTCCAAAAAAGAAGGAAAGACCCCCATCTTCTTGGCAGAGGGACTCCTCAAATCGGTTAGTAAGGAAGGAATCACCTGTCAAGAGCTTGATTAAATTCTACGAATCTAGATCTCCTGGTTCTCTTAGGATTTCCAATATGGCTGATGAGCATAGTGATAACGAGGAGAACGGTAATGGGAATGGACCCAATAATAATGGGGAGGTGAATCAACCTCTTAGGAGTTTACGTGATTACCTTCACCCTACACGACAAGCCACACCGTCGTGCATGGTTATACCCGCAGGTGCGGGTCAATTTGATATCAAACCAAGAGTAATCCAACTTCTCCCCAAATTTCATGGACTTGAATCAGAAAGTGCATATTTGCACATTAAAGAGTTTGAAGAAGTGTGTGCAACACTACACTTCAATAATGTGAGGGAAGACCTTATCAAATTTCGTTTATTTCCATTTTCCCTCAAAGATAAGGCCAAGGCATGGCTTCACTCCTTACAACCCAATTCGATTGCTCTATGGTCCGACATGGTCCGGGAATTTTTAAAGAAATTTTTCCCGTTACATAAGACCAACACCTTACGGAGGAATATTATGAATTTTAAACAAAAAGACAAGGAGTCTTATTATAGGTGTTGGGAACGCTTTAATGAACTACTCCTTGCATGTCCCCACCACGGATTTGAATTGCACAATACAATTGGTCACTTTTATGATGGACTTAGTCCAGAAACACGTCAATTCGTGGAGATGATGTGCAATGGGGAGTTCATGGCGAAAAACCCAAATCAAGTATGGACCTACCTTCAGTTTTTGGCAAATAGTGCACAAAATTGGGACACATCTGAAGGTATAGACCCCGTAAAGCAATCGAGTCAGGCCAAAGGAGGGGGGTTATATGTATTAAAAGAAAGCGATGATCTTCAAGCAAAAATTGCCTATCTTACAAGAGAAGTTGAGTCCTTGAAATTTGTGAAGAATAAGGAACCTGCTATAGTTTGTGGCATCTGCGCTAGTGATAAACACATTTCTTCGGAGTGCCCAACACTCCCTGCTTTTCAAGAAGCGTTTCACGAGCAAGCAAATGCCACTAACACATACAACCGGCAGTTTAACAATTCTTTGGGTAACACATACAACCCTAATTGGAGGAATCACCCCAACTTTAGTTGGAGGAATGGCCCAAATGCTACTCAGCCCAATTTCAACCAAATGTCAAATCAATTTGGGGGTACTCCTAGTACATATGCTCAAAACACACAGCAAATGGTACCCCCTACAACACAAACGACACCTTGGGATGAACTTGTGGCTAAGTTTATGGTGAATCAAGAGTCCATCAATAAAAAACATGATCAGAACTTTGAGAATTTACAGAACACCATGCAGAACCTCTGCAAATTGATTGAATCACAAAATAAGGGGGCTTTTCCAGCCCAACCACAGCCCAATCCAAAAGGGCAATTTGAGGTTCATCAAGGTGGTCCGTCAAATTCAAAGGAGCAGGTTCAAGCTGTTACTACTCTACGTAGTGGTAAAGAGATTGCAAAGCCTAATCTGGAAAAAAAATAAACAACCTGCATCCTCAGATCCGGAAGGGAAAGAAAATGAAGTCCCTCCTATCAAGGAAAAAGGCCAAGTCCCTCCAGGATTCAAGCCCTTACTGCCTTTTCCCAACCGATTAGCTCCTGCCAAGCCATCTATACAGAACCAAGAAATCTTTGATGTACTTAAAGAGGTTAAAATTAACATCCCGTTGTTAGACGCAATCAAACAAGTCCCATCTTACGCAAAGTTTCTTAAGGACTTGTGCACGTTGAAGCGTAAGATACATGTACAAAAGAAAGCATTCCTCACTGAGCAAGCTAGTGCAATTTTAAAGCATGACGCTCCCCCTAAATTCAAAGATCCAGGATGCCCCACGATTTCGTGCATTATTGGAAATTGTCAAATTGAACAAGCGCTGCTTGATCTTGGGGCGAGTGTCAACTTACTACCCTACTCGGTCTATGTAAAATTGGGGTTAGGCGAACTCAAACCCACCCAGATTACTTTGCAGCTCGCAGACCGATCAATCAAAAGACCGAGAGGGATAGTAGAGGATGTGCTTGTGCAAGTTGACAAGTTCTACTTTCCAGTAGACTTCATTGTGCTAGACACTCATCCTGTGGCAGATCCTCATGCTCAGATTCCGGTGATTCTGGGGAGACCATTCTTAGCCACATCCAATGCATTGATCAATTGCCGGAATGGAAAAATGACGCTATCTTTTGGTAACATGACATTAGAGCTAAATGTTTTTTACCTTTGCAAACAACCACGGGATGATAACATTGACCTTGAAGAAGTAGATTTGATCAGTGTTCTTACAGCAGAAACTTTTAAAAAATCAATCTCTGATTCCATTGAGTCAATTGAGGGCCTGACCCTCTATGAAGAAACACTTGATAGCACTGTTGAAATGGTCAACACTATAGGCAAACCCTCTTTTGAAGAGCTATTACCAACTGGTGCTCTGTCTCTTCCATCTCAGGTGAGGCCGCCCAAACCTGAGTTGAAACCCTTGCCCTCTCACCTGAAATATGCGTACCTTGGAGAAAATGAAACATTTCCTGTAGTAATTTATGCACACCTTGACAAGGACCAAGAAGTCCAACTCTTAGAAGTGCTCAAACTGCACAAAGGTGCAATTGCTTGGACCGTGGCTGACATTAAGGGAATTAATCCCCTCGTGTGTACACGTCATATCTATTTGGAGGAGAATGCAAAACCCTCCCGTCAGATGCAACGCCGGTTAAACCCCACCATGCAGGAAGTGGTTAGGGCGGAAGTTTTGAAACTTCTAGATGTGGGTATCATTTATCCAATTTCGGATAGCCAATGGGTCAGTCCTACCCAAGTTGTACCTAAAAAGGCCGACGTAATTGTAGTCCGTAATGCTAATGATGAGCTCATCCCAACCCGCGTACCCACAGGTTGGCGAGTTTGTATCGACTACAGAAAGTTAAATGCTGTCACACGAAAGGATCATTTCCCCCTACCCTTCTTGGACCAAATTTTAGAACGGGTAGCTGGCCACGAGTATTATTGTTTCTTGGATGGATATTCTGGATACAATCAAATAGAGATCGCCCCGGAAGACCAAGAGAAAACAACTTTCACATGCCCCTTTGGCACCTTTGCTTACCGACGGATGCCCTTTGGGATGTGTAATGCTCCTGCTACCTTTCAAAGGTGCATGCTGAGTATTTTTAGTGATATGGTGGAACGTTTTCTCGAAGTCTTCATGGATGATTTCTCCGTTTTTGGAGATTCTTTCCAAGATTGTTTGAGCAACTTAACTAAGGTCCTCTCTAGGTGTGAAGAAAAGAACTTAGTACTAAATTGGGAAAAATGTCATTTTATGGTATGACAAGGGATTGTCCTTGGCCACATCGTATCATCTAAAGGATTGGAAGTGGACAAAGCCAAAATAGATCTAATTTCCAATTTGCCCACCCCAAAAACTGTAAGAGATGTAAGATCTTTCTTAGGGCATGCTGGATTCTACAGAAGGTTCATAAAAGATTTTAGTGTCATTTCTAGACCATTATGCAACCTTCTGCTAAAGGAAGCAGAATTTGAGTGGACGGAGGCATGTCAAGTGGCTTTTACCAAGCTTAAGAACATGTTGACGACTGCTCCAATTATGCAATCTCCAGATTGGAGCCTACCCTTTGAAATCATGTGCGATGCTAGCGATTATGCAATTGGGGTAGTTCTTGGGCAACGTAGGGACAAAAAGCCATATGTAATTTACTATGCTAGCAGGACTTTAAACAGTGCATAGATTAATTATTCTACAACAGAGAAAGAACTATTGGCTGTGGTCTATGCACTGGATAAATTCCGTTCCTACTTAATTGGATCCAAAATTGTGATCTTTACTGACCATTCTGCGCTGAAGTACTTGCTTTCTAAGAAAGATGCCAAGCCCAGACTGATCAGATGGATCCTTCTACTCCAAGAGTTCAATATCGAAATCAAGGATAAGAAAGGAGTAGAAAGTGTGGTGGCTGATCATCTTTCTAGGATTGTCCTTTCCAACGCTTTAGAACCCTTGCCAATCCAGGACACTTTCCCTGATTGGCACTTGTTTGCCACATTTTCCCATTCTCCATGGTATGCTGACATTGCTAATTATCTAGCTTTGGGTGAAATTCCAAAAGAATGGACCCAACAAGATAAAAACAAGTTTTTCACTGAGGTGAAACAGTTTTTTTGGGATGACCCATACCTTTTCAAATACTGCCCAGACCAAATCATTAGGAGATGCATTCCAGACCATGAAATGAACAGTGTTATATCATTTTGCCATTCTCAAGCTTGTGGTGGCCATTTTTCTGCTAAAAAGACCGCTCACAAAATTTTGCAATCTGGATTTTACTGGCCCACTATATTTAAAGATGCATATGATTTCTGTAAAGTATGTGAGCGGTGCCAAAAATTGGGTTCAATTTCCAAAAGGAACATGATGCCTTTAAACCCAATTTTGGTCGTCGAGTTATTCGATGTATGGGGTATAGACTTTATGGGACCTTTTCCCCCGAGCTTTGGTTTTCATTATATCCTCGTTGCAGTCGATTATGTTTCCAAATGGATTGAAGCAATCCCTTGTAGGAACACTGATGCTAAAACGGTAAAAAAGTTTATCTTGGACAATATCTTTTCCCGTTTTGGAACTCCGCGTGCCATCATTAGTGATGGGGGCACTCACTTCTGTAACCGCATTATTGAGAGTTTGTTTCAAAATTACGGTGTTACACATAAAGTGGCTACCCCCTATCATCCTCAAACAAGTGGGCAGGTAGAGGTCTCAAATAGGGAAATTAAAAGAATTTTGGAGACCACGGTAAAACCGAATCGTAAGGATTGGTCCATGCGGTTAAATGATGCATTGTGGGCCTATCGCACTGCGTATAAGACCCCAATTGGGATGTCTCCATACTGGCTTATATATGGGAAAGCTTGCCACCTTCCGGTGGAGCTGGAACATAAAGCTTATTGGGACATAAAACAACTGAACTTTGACTTAGACAAGGCTGGGGAGAAAAGAGCCCTTGATCTAAATGAATTAGAAGAATTGAGAAACGAGGCTTATATGAACTCAAGAATTTACAAGGACAGGACTAAGGCCTTTCATGATAAACGGATATTAAGAAAATCATTCCATCCGTCTCAAAAAGTCCTCTTGTACAATTCTCGACTTCATCTTTTCCCTGGAAAGTTAAGATCTCGTTGGACAGGCCCCTACATTGTTCAAGAAGTATTTCCATATGGGGCAGTGACCCTCATTGATCCATCGAATGGTACCTCTTTTAAAGTCAATGGACAACGTTTAAAACCATTCTTGGAGACTATTCCTCCAGAGGAAAATGTAATTCCTCTGATCGATCCTAACTATCAGGATTGACAGGCACTGGATCTGACAGTGGCCCATACCTTTGTATATTATGCATATATTTTCTATTTTCTTTGTGTGTTCTTTGTCTTACATTGGACAGGTTTCTACACAAAAGCTTCATTACTCCAGGTGCTTTCTACCCTTTTTCCTCCTTTTACATTTTCACCTCATGTTACATTTCATTTCGCATTTCATGTATGACATCGAGGACGTTGTCTAGTTTAGGTTGGGGGGTGGGAACAAGCACACTTGTCCAATTTTAGACAAATTTTTTTTCGTTTCTGAGTAGCCATTTCAGAAAAAAAAAAAAAAGGGTTTTCAAAAGAACTTGACGATTTGAAGATGCTTAGAAATCTGGAATTTCAGAATTTTTTGGAAGGAAGTAAGATGAAGGTTCATTATTTTCTAAAAAATAAAAAGAATACCAAACTTTGTTTTTCACAGTACCACGTGTACATCATTTCAAAAGTTTTGGACAAAAAGATTTAAGTGTCATTTTCAGAGTTCTTTCAAGAGAGAAAAAGAGACGACTTTCTGAAATTTGGCCATATGAGTTCTCCTGGTTCATCGGCATGGTTAGGCCAACCAAAACCAGTGAATTAATTCGGGTGAATTGAAAAGGGCTGCCTATTGTTGGGGACCGTTTAAAAAAAAAATTGCCAAGGGATGCACAAATAAGTGTTTAAAAAAAAAAAGTGTTTAGTTATAACTCTTGAAAAGAATAAAAAGTTATGTGACTAGTTTGGGTTCGTAGCCTTTTTAACCTGAGCCAGTAAGCCCGTAGGGGTATTTATATACCTAGTGCCCTAAAGACATCTGTTTTGGGAGCCATTGGCCTAATGCTCGTTATGTGGGTTAATTAGAAAGCTTAAGGGACCTAGGCATTGCACGGTCACATATGTGGTCTTAAAAAAAAAAAAAAAAAAAAAAAAAGATGCATCTCGCGGCCTTTGAAAAACAGCAATGCGAAAGCCATCATAGTAACCTTGAGAGGGGACTTGTATTTTGGCCGAATTTAGGAAAGTTGGAAATTCCGAAGGAGAATTCTGTTTTCATGGCATTATCGTAGAGCATTTAAAATTTTTGTTTTGATGTATACATTTGCACAAGGCACTCAAAGTTTTGGTATAATTAAAAAAAAAAAAAAAACGTGAACCGGATTTTGAAAAATCTGAAATCTTGATTATTCGAGGATTCGAGGCATCCGATTTGACTCAATCATCTTTTGAAAAACGATCCATTGAATTTCTTTCACTTTTAGGTAAATGAATTTTGTGGGCATATTCACTGCAAACCCTCACGAGGCACAACTCGTCCACTAGGGGTAACCTAGGGGTTTAAGGGCTTGCTGCATACGCTAAATGCAGCCGAGAGTGCCAGCAAAAGTGGCATTTTTCTTTTTGTCTTTGCATTTAGTTTAGATTAGATTAGGCCAGAAGACCTACCATAGTTTGCATATTTTGCTCGGGACTAACAAAAAGCTGGTTGGGGGGTGTGATAAGTCCTTAAAAATGTAGAATTTCCTCATCATTTTAGAGTAATTAAGGACTTAATCATCAAATCATGGACCATTTTAGTAAAAAATTATGATTTTATGTTTTTGAGCATCAAAGTCTAAATTCGAGACAAAATTCATCCAAAAATTGCATTTTCACATAAAATCATGAATTTCTCTATTTTTGGCATTGAAAGTAAAAAATTTCTCATAACTTTTTAATCACACATGAAATGATGAATTTTCTTTGCACCTTTAATTTAATTGAAGAAAACTTGATAAAATTGTGACATTTTATGCATTTATTTGGTGTGAATTGGGACCGCATCTTGCATAATTCCTTACCTATATGATTAGATTATTCTTTGATCTTTGCTTTTATTTTTGTAGGGAATTTCAGAAATCGGGGCCCACGGAAGAGAATTGATGAATCAAATGCACCATGGACCCACCTTCCTTTGGCATGGATTCTAAGGTAGGGGCGGCCATGGTAGGGTCCGCTCTCATATGCAAGAAAAAAATCAGATTTAATCTTTTGAAGATAAGTTCCAAATTTGTGGGCCATGAGATGATGAGGTGTCATATCTACTCTCCAACAAATATTGCTTACATGTCAAGATGGATGGCTAAGATTCAATTCAAGCCAAACAAAGAAAAAAAAATTACAAAAGAAAGTCAAGCTAAGGTAGGGACGTCCAAGCATGGGATAGTTCAAGATTGCACTCTTCCAAGTATGGCCCACTCCTATGTCATGTTTGGGATGAAATTAAATTCAGATTTGAAGAGATGTTTAAGGTGGGCCATGCTAAGAGGTTTTTCTAGCCATGAGGAGTTCAAAAGATTGGAAGTCTTGCTAAGCAATCCAAGTTGGAAAAAAATTGAAAGAGTGCAAGATTGTAGCTAAATTTATCTCCTAAAAGTTAGGCCTCAAGATTAAAGTTTGCAAACCAAGAATTCTCCCCACCAAGTGTTGCACATCCAACACCACTCCAAGAAGATAAAAAACGTCCAAGAAAAGGGGCTGCCCATATTGTTTCAAGATTTGAACTAAATCTGAAGTGGGCCCAAGAGAGGAAGTTGTGTGAGACATAAAGAATCCTATTTTTAGTAGGATTATGTGCCAAGAAATCCAAGGAGATAACAAGGTGGAAAACCCCTAGAAAATCTCTCAAAAACCCTCCTAATCCTAGTCCAACTGGGACCCCACACTACTAATCCTTACCCAAATCAAAACCTTGCAACCCAAGCTATCAAAAATATAAAAAAAGAGGGCTGGACGTGAGTACCATCTCCCTCTCACACCTTGGATGACCAGCAACTTCTAATTCCCCCTTTTCCATTAATTTTTCTTCATCTCTCCTCCTTCCATCAATATTTCATCCAAGGCCTTCCCTAAGGCACACTACCACTTGGATTTCTACGCCGTCACGCCGCCGCCGTTGCTATCGTCACTCCACCATCAGATCATCCTTGAAATCATCTTCCCTTGCTTGGATTTCAGATTGCGAAACGAGAGCCGGTTGGATCGCCGTTCAAGACCGCGAGTCCCTCTCCTCCGTTTAGTGTTTCTTGTGTCTATGGTAAGGTTGGATGCACTTTATTTTTATTAAAAGAATTTTGTAATGGTTATTTGCTTGTAATGGGTCTTTCATTAATAAATCAAGTTTATGGAGTCTTGGTCTTCACCAATGAGTCAACATTGAATTTTTGTGCGTAGTGACAGTGCGCACTTGGTGCGGTGGTCTTGATTTTTCTTGATAACATTAAGCAAAGTAATTATTGCAAAGTTTTAGAATTAAAATCTAATTTCTTTATTCTCTGATTTTATTTTATTTTATTTTATTCTTTATTTTATGCACCTTAACAATTATTGCAATTGGTTGGGCTAATAAATCTTATGGTGATGCAGTGGTTAGATTAGGTTTCTAGATTAGGATTTTAATTTCCTTTGGTTGTAATTAATATTTCAGATTTGTAATTAATTTTTAATTCAATTAGAAAATTTGATTTGTATAGTTTTTTTAGGCTAGAACTAGTTTTTTTTTTATTAGGACAGGTTTTGCGATAAATAAACTCTCCGTGGATCGATCCGGTTTCACCGGTTATTACTACAATCGCGGCCTTGCACTTGGGGCTACGATCAATGAGCTTCCTGGGTCCTTGTCGGGTAACTCTTCAAAGAGATATCTAGGGAGATCGATGTCTTCATCGACATGAGATGTTGAGGCCTGGTCGGCAAAATGACTTTGCAGCCTTTGTGTCAATTGTCTCATCGGAGAGTTAGGATCATACCCCAACCCGTATGAAGACTTGTCTATGCGACGGTGGAGTTTCCAATCTTCCAGCTAACTTTTGGTCTGAAAGGGTTCCAATGGTGTAAGAATACCATGGCCACCTCCCAAACCAATTGGATTTTGAGCATCATAGCCCATTTTCTTCATCATAGCTTGTGGAATTGGACTATACAAAGATAGTTGAGGCATACCTTCATTTTGGAAAGGCTCGAGCAAAGAATTTGATGTAGAAGTGTCCAATCTATGGAAGAAGATTGGTTTCTCTTCTGCCATTGTTGTCAGAACGATGAAGGTAGCAGAAACAGGATCTTCTACGTTAGCAGGAGTCTCCAATAGAGTGAGAGTAGGCCGAACTTGCTGAACATCAGCTTGGCTTGACGATGTATCATCTTCTGTCTCTGAATCTGAATCCGTGTCTTATATGATAGACACAAAGGAAACAACGAACTTGCCCCTAGTTTTTTGCTTTGTCTTCTTTGCTTTAGTAGTGATTACCAAAGGTTTGGAAGATTTGAAAGTGACAAGGAAGGAAGACTGATTGCTCTCTTCGGGTTTGCCGGAAGATTTGTGTTTCTTCCGTTGATTGCTGAGGAGCCTTGCCTTTATCTTTTTCGAGATTGCCGGCAAAGGATGCTATTTTCTCCTCCTTTTCTTCTTTTTCATCCTTGTACATCTGAGAGTCTGCAAAATGGACTTCTTTCCCTTTGAAGGGCTTTTTGTCT
This sequence comes from Persea americana, assembly GCA_029852735.1. Lineage (NCBI taxonomy): Eukaryota > Viridiplantae > Streptophyta > Magnoliopsida > Laurales > Lauraceae > Persea > Persea americana. The sequence continues at coordinate 28,682,984 of CM056814.1, forward strand.
GCCAACACTCGATGTATCAAGCCGTCGTCGCCGACAAACTTGATGCACTGATGTAGAGTTGAAAAGACGACACCGTTCTCGTGTATCCAAGGGCGTCCGAGGAGGATGTTGTAGCATGAAGGGGTTTTTATTGCATACACGGTAACCTCAGAGATAAGATCACCGATTTGCAACTTGAACTTGATTTTGCCAATGGGCCTTTGAGCACTCCCATCGTATCGAAAGATGGACACAGATGTGTGACTCAGTTTGCTAGGTGGGATATCCAGCTCTTCGAGTGCCGTAGTAAAGATGAGGTTAAGTGCAAAACCTGGGTCAATCTGGACTCTGTGTATCGGCATCCCTTTGATGTACCCTGTGAAGTACAAGGGTCGGTTGTCTAGCAGGAGGTCTTCCTTATTAAAGGCGATGGTAGCACTTGCGACTTTTTGGACTGAGAGGCATTCAGTGCAAGGTCCTCCAGCTTCTTTCTTTTCTCCCTTTGAGGAGGTTTTTGATTTTTTGACCCTATAGTCCATTTCAATTTGCAGGACTCGTGGGGCATGTTTGTTGACATCCAGATTCAGCCTTTGTAGTTTCAAAATGAGACTATCACGAGTTTGTGGTGACATTCGTAATAAGTCTAAGATGTGCAGTCGTACAGGTATGTGTTTGAAGTGCTCGATCAAGTCATACTTGAAAGCCTCCTTTGGGCCTGTATTTTCATTATTGTTGCCGCTTGGGGCATTTACAGCTTGTTTTCCCGAAGGATTTACATAAGAAGAAGAAGAAGGTTGGTTGTAGTTTTTGTGGTAATCCCGGCCAAAGCGGGTAACTTTTCCAACTTCAAAAGCTTCTAAAGGTGGTTCTTCGTTCGGAAGACCCCCTTCGGGCTCAAGGGGCCGATCCTCTCCATTTGCTGAAAACGCTTCTGCAGCAACATTGCCGTCTTCAGTTATTGCGTTGCATGGAGCAGTTTCCGGGAACAAGTTCTGAACAGCTTCCAACAACTTTTCTTTTTTGTCCAGTATTTCATCGGTCCAGACATCTCCTATGAGGTTGGGTATCTGAGACCAATTGACTGGGTTTTCTTTGAAGACTTCATCAGCCAAAGCTTCTTCATGGTGATCAATCGGAAGAGGCTTGAATTCGGATGTCACAGTTTCAGGAGACGAAGGCTGAGAAGATGTTATCTCAGTGGAAGTCACCCGAGAAGATGTAGCTCCAGAAGATATGCTACCGGATGCATTTTGAGAGTCCGTGGCCTCAGCAGATGGAGCTTCAGAGGCACTATCATCCTGAACTATCACATTGCAGGCAACTTCGATAGAAGATGCCTCCATATTGGACTGTTGGGAATCAGACTCGTCTTCCGATGTAAAAGGATCATCAATCCAGCAACTTTCTTTATTTTTCGGAGTCACTGGAGGAGATGCTTGTAGATTCTCCGGGACTTCCGGTTCTGGATTTTGATGAAGCTGATTGATGCGATCCTGCTCTTGCTCTATGGCCAGACGCTGTAAGATCCTTGCATATTCTTCAAGATCGGACATTGGAGCCAAATCTTCTTCTTCATCTGCCCCTTGTGGTTCAACCTGATTCGTATCCACTAGAGCATTTGTTTGCGCTGGGTTGACAACGCTTTCTTGAACAGCCTCTTGGTCTTCATCATCATTAGACCAGGATCCTTGTGGCTAGAACGGGTTATACCAGATTACTGGCATAAGGTGGGATTCTGGGATCCATTCTTCATTGGAGAGATATTCTCCGGCTCCAAGGGATTCCTCCCATTCATCTGTGTCACTGGACTCATATCCATTCATGGAGAATCCAACTACCGAGTTACAAGAGTAAGATGCCCCCTGCGTAATCTCATCTCTGAGCCGTGGTGGCATGAAATCACTGAGGGTGAATTTTCTTACCACTCTTGAAGCTTTGGGGAGAGACTCCTCTGTTGCCCCCAGTGAAGCGGTAGAGGAGGTTTCTGCCTTTTCAGGGACCTCTTGCTTAGTTTGAGCCTTCTCCTGCTGTTCGAGCTTGCGGAGTTGTCTCTTGTCTTGCCTTCACTGTTAAGCGGTCAGCTTTGTTTTGACGATCTCCCAATTTTCATCTTCTAGGAGATCGGGATGTACCCATATGGGCTGTTCATCTGGTGTTGGGTGAGGCACCAGCTCTTGGGACGTCTGGGTCATTTTTATCACCCTAAAGGAAGTAGTGATTTTTTCCTTTGGTGATTTGGATGTTTGTCCTATGACACCATGTTAACGGAGGCAGACCCATAGTTTTTGTCAAAGGTAATGACTCCGTTTTTCCACATCTCGTTGATCTTCTGTCTCACAACGAAACATTGGTTGAAAGGATGCGAGACCATTTGGTGGTATGGACAATATTGGGAATCATTGGTCTTGCCAACATCTCCCGGTCTTTTGGGGTCAGGCAAGGTGAGTTTCACATTTGCCAAGAGAGCCCCAAATATTTCTTCAACATCTTCATTGAACGGGTATTTCTTCTCTACTCGTTCTTTGAAGGCATCAGAGAGTTTAGGTCTCTTACCTGCAGCTTTGTTTTCAGCTTTCTTTGGTGGCTGAGGAGCTGACTTGGTTTGCACATTGAGAACCTCCTTTTTCATTGGCTTGGAGGTCGGAATGGCGGTCGGCTCCTTCTTTGATGACTTCTGACTATTGAGGTCTTTGATCACCGTTTCAGCCTCCATAGACGCTTCTAGGAGTTCTCCCAGATTCTTCGATTTGTTGCCGATGATCATGGAGCGGATCCTTGCTCTCATGTTGTTTCGGCAGATGTCGACCAGCGACGCTTGTGGCAGTACATCTGAGCATTTATATGCCATTGCTTTCCACTTGTGAATGAAGTCATATGTCGACTCATTCTCTCCCTGTTTTAGGCTGTAGAGCTGAGCCATAGTAACAGGATGATCCTCACCTTTGAAATGGGTCAGGAAGCGTGTCTCTAGCATGGTCCAGTTTTGAATGGAGTCTTCCAGCAGAGTGGGATACAAATCAAAGGCCGTACCTTTTAGGGTACTTACAAAGAGACGGATCTTGAAAGCATCTTGATCCGCAATAGTTCCTGTCAGGATCTTGAAGTGGATGACGTGCTATCTAGCTGAACCTTTCCCCGTATATGTTTGGAGAAGAGGCAGTTTGAACTTTGGAGGGAACGGAACCGAGTCCATCCATAAGGGATATGGTGGCTTGATCCCATGTTCCTTCAGTGTATCCTCTTCTTTTGCTTTAGCGAGGATATTGTCAATGTCCTTTTTAGTAAGGGCGTGTGACTCATCTTCTCCACCGTTTGCCTCATCTTGTGGAGGAACTTCATCATTGTTTGGTGGACGCTGGAGAGTGAAAAGGAGGTTTTCCATCAAAACCTCTATTCTCTGTTGTCCTTGCTCTAACTGCTGAATGCATAGAGCCATGTCATCATGTGGTGGAGGCTACTCAAAGTTTGTGACCAAGACATTCATCCTTCGAGAATCGAATGAGGCTATTGTCTTAGTGACTGAGCTGGAGCTCATTCTTCTAGATGAAGAGCCCAAGGAATGATCACTCCGGTGTCCTTGGCTTGAAGGAGCGGGAGAGTCTTCCTGATGTCTTCGTGTCTGGGAGACGCTGCGAGTCACCGGCCGTCTAACATGTATTTTCGTTGCTGACTTCTGGCGTATTTTGGTTTTGCCAACCATGTGGACAGTAGCAACTCGGTCGGGTCTTTCTTTTCCGACCCATTTTTGGGAGATTTGAAGCTCAGAATGCTGGGTTCTTTGCTTCTCTAATCTCTTTTGTCGATGTTGCACGGCGACGTATACGATGAGCAATTTGAGCTTCAGTTAGCTCAAGCTGTGCTCTGGCAATAAAGGATGTGGTCCCTCGTGCGCAGCAACCGAGCTTGTCTTCCTTGAAGACTGGCATGGACAGGATCTGGACACGGTCCTTAGCCTGTCGCAGCGAAGCTTTAAATTTTGCAAGCTCGGCCCCTGTTGAGATGAACGGTCGAATTGCAGGAGAGCGGACCCTAGCAGGTTCTTGTCGAGGCCTTGTGATGCACGACTTGATTTTGGGCTTGTATGAGCAAGCCGGCTCGTGCTGGGTTGGTTTTGTAGTTCGGTGGAGGGTAGGTTCCTCTCCTTTGATGTAAGCAAGAGGATAGAACTGGTTCTCCTTGAGAGGAGCCAGGTATGCTGGCTTTGCAGATGTCCGGGACCTTCTTTGTTTTGGTGAAGATCGCGGGGACCAAGTCTTGGGGCAGACTTGGTTTTTTATTGGTTGAGGCCTCGAGGGATTGCCACGAGCCTCAGGTTTCTTGGTGACCGCCTTTGGTGTCGGGGCAGCGAAACGTTGAGGGGCGGTCTTCTGCTTCTTAGCAGGCGCCGTCTCTTCTACGAGTAGTGGAAATGGTCCCAGTGACCAGAAGACGATGGTACGGGGAGTGGAGGTCGACCCGGTGTTTTGGGAGTTATCGAGGGAGGTGACACTTCAGCAGCTAGGGGGGCACTTGAGAGTGCGCTTGCTTTTGCTTCTCTTGAAGCATGACTTGGTACTTGTTCTCATCGAAGGTGATGGTCAACGAAGCTGCCATTGTTAGTTTTGAAAAACTTCTAAAACAAGACCACATCCATTAGTAATCACAAGAATATGGTGATCATAAATGGGAAATACTATGGTTTTGTCTTTTCAAATCACTCAGCGGGCATGGCCTATTTTGAGCGTAATGAAGAAGGCAAAAAGTCATAGAGGGTACAATTGCTCTGAACGCAAGTATGGTCGGCTCGAAATGAGCGTTCCAGTGACTGCTAGAAGCAATTGTAAACCTTAATTCAGGTTACCGAGAAGCCAAGCTCACTCAAGGTAAAATAATATAAGGTTGGAGATATAAATGTGTCGGTCGCAAATACAGTAGACCCAAAAGGGCGTACTAGCACCGCTAGGCACAAATGTTGTAAATCGCATCCTTGAAAAGGACGCGAGATGGGATTTTTTTTTGAAAGGTCAAGATTGAATTCGCAAAAGAGAGCAAATGGTATTCCAATCCGAACAAAGGCTCAGCGATTTCCGCGAGCCCTAAGTCCGAAGAGGAAGGAACCAGGATTTCTCAAATTTGAATCCAATAATGACGGAAGCTTTTTTTTTTTTTTTTTTTGAAAAGCCAAGATTGAATTCATAAAAGAGAGCAAATGGTATTCCAATCCGAATACAGGCTCAAACATTTCTACGAGCACTAAATCCGAAAAGGAATGAACCAAAATTTCTTCGAATTTGAACACAATAGTGGATAGATTAGCCCCCAGGTAAGAGTAGGGTTACTTAATGAACCCGTTTGAAGGACCCTTGCCTCAAACAGTCCAGCTGCCTCCATACTCTGGACAAGGCTTTTCTTGAATTCACTTTGGTCAAAGAACGCAATTGGTGCAACCTCAATGCATTTTTTTTTTTAAAGATCTCCAATGGATCCATCAAAGAGAGGAAAATGGCCCCTCCCAATCCGAACGTTGGCTCAAACATTTCTGCGAGCCATTGTACAAAAAGGAAAGAACCAAAGTTTCTCTAATTTGAATCCAAAAGAAAGAAATTTGAAAACTTCTTTTTTTAATTTTTTTTTTCTTTTTTTTTGAAAGATCACCAATGGACCCATCAAAGAGAGGGAAATGGCCCCTCCTAATCCGAACATTGGCTCAAACCTTTCTGCGAGCCATTGTACGAAAAGGAAAGAGCCAAAGTTTCTCCAATTTGAATCCAAAAGAGAGAAATCTGAAACTCTTTTTTTTTTTTAAGTTAAGATTGGGTTCTCAAAAGAGAAGAAATGGTACTCCAACCCGAACAAAGGCTTAGCGATTTCCGCGAGCCCTAAGTCTGAAAGGGAAGAAACCAAGATTTCTCAAATTTGAACCCAATGGGAAAAAAAACCTTTTTTTTTTGTTGAGAAAAGAAAGAATGGAAACAAGTTCAAAGAAAGATGTTTCCAAAGAATCCCATCTCATGTTTTTTTTAGATACAAGATCCAACATAGGCCACCAACTAGGAAGGAGCCAAGGGTTCTAAGCATCGTGTTCTCAAATGAACAGGTCCCACCGGGTATGCCAACTTGATGGACCCGTCTTTTTCTCTTGCCTTCCTCCGTCCTGGGTCCGCCGGGGTGCGGCAGGGCGAAGAAGAAAAAGAAAGCGAGCATCAACATTTTGTACGGGTATGCCAGATTTTCTATTCTACTTGGAATTTGAAATGGTGACCCGGAGATTCACCTTCACAAGTAGAAAGGAAATTAAATTGTTTTTCTAACTTTCAATTGCATATATATTTTAAAAAAAGAGACAGATTTAGAATGCCGTGTGAGGCGATTTTGTTTAGTTTGCCGTGAGAGGCAGTTTTGTGCCGTAGAAGGGGATTTTGCCATGGAAGGCGATTTACAAATCTTATCAATAGTGAAAGACAAGAATTGTGATTTTTTTGTCTCTTTAAAAATAAAAAATACAATAAAAAAGAAAGAAAGAGGGATCTGACTTCTCAGGAGATTGTGGGGACTCGTTCAGATCGACGGTCGCAAGTCATGTATAGACTCCACCATCATCCTTCAGAAGAGAACACTTTAATGCTTTTGATTCACTTGGCTTGGCTTGGATCTTGGATTTTTAGACGACAAAGACCAAGGGAAAATCCTATATCCAATAAAAAAAAACCAAGTAGACGGGCTGAAAAGCCGCATCTAGGCCATGTTGGATAGAAGAAGAGGGGAAACCTTGGGGGAGTGGCCCCCTAAGGGACTTCAATCACCTTGTAGTGTTTGCAACAGAGTTTCTTTAGGGCAGGAGAGCTTCTTTGTGCAGATAATTCTTCAAGATAATTTTCCAGTACCCTTTCCTTTGGAATGACCACCTATTTATAGGCTTTTGGTAGCCATTAGGAGGGTTTATGGGCATTGATTGCATTAATGCTCCATGATGGGAGGAGTTACAAGATTTAATTTCATAATTTTGTAACTCCTTTTTCCTTGAATCTGATTGGTCTATGGAGAATAATGGGCATTTAATCTCCATGATGATGGGGGTTTCATGATTAATTACCATGATTAAACTCCATAATGATAGGAGTTACATGGTTAATTGCCATGATTAATTGGACTTGTAACTCCCATTTGCTTGCTTCTGATTGGGCCATCCAAAATAATGAGTTAATGACCCTAATAAGTTGTCATAAAAAGGTCATTTAACTTCATTATTTGGCCGCCGAGTCGCTTAAAGAGTCGCCGGTTGCGCCGCGTCTTTTGGAATTTTTCTTGCGATGATCATCAATGGATCAGCATGTTATTTGATGTTGGATGACGATGCAAATTCAAACATTGGGTTGTACTTATGGGCCAGCAACATCTGTCCAGTTGATTTCACGATCGGTTGGGCAGAAAGTGTGCTTTCTTGGTCGGCCGGTTGGCGGTTTTGGAGTGTCCAATGATGATCAAATGATTTCATTGGTGGATCTGTGATGTTGATGGAGATCGACGGATATCATGCCTCAAAAATCAGAATTTGAGAAAATCACAGGGGCTAAACATCATGAAACGCGAAAAGGAACGGAAAATCGGTCGTTCCGGCGGAAATCCGATGACCCAGACTTCCAAGGTCGCCGGCGACCATGCACCCATGGGGCCGGCAACCATGGGGTTTTTCTCCCTTTTTCAGTCGCCGTTTGGTCGCCGTTTTTCGGGCTTTTTTCCTTCTCTTTTTCTCCAGTATTTTTCTTGACACTTCTCATCATTTATTGGCTTGATTTCTCTAAAGAAAATCTGTCGAGAAGCCATGCAAATCAGAGCACAAAGTTTCCTATTTTTGGAATAGCCGAAGACTTTGTAGTCGATTTCCCTCCAAGAGTTGAAACTAGGTCAAACGATGTCGAAATGACTTGAAATTTGACGTGAAGTTTCCTGAGCATTAGATAGGACCAAGCATGGGCTTTTATTTGAGTTTTGAAGCCGTTTGGGGTCCCGTCGATGCTAGACTTGATTTCACCGTGCGGAAAATGTCGAGCTTTGATGTGCGGTCATCCGATGTCCGATTGACCTAAAATTTGGCAGGGAGCCTATTGGAGTCATTTTGAGATGATCCATTAGCTCTGATTTGGGTGCCATGGTCTCGGGGAGCTCCGCCGCCAGTAGGTTTGATTTTGCTTCGAAGCGTCAAAGCCAGGTCAAACGTCGTCGGAATGACCTGAAATTTGACGTGTAGCCCTTTGTAAGCATGTAGAACCTATCCATGTGCTTGGTTTAATGAGTGGCAGCATCGGTGGTTCTCGCCGCCGGGAGGCTTTATTTCGCCGTTCGGGAGTTGATGGAGGGTCAAACAATGTCGGTTTGACTTGAAATTTGGCATGGAGCCTTTTGGAGGTATTTTGAGACCATATATAGGCTCTGATCGAAGATTTGATGTCTTCGACACTGTCGCCGCCGGGAGCTCCTGCTCAGCCGTTGGAGGATTGAAGTTAGGCCAAATGGTGTCGAAATGGCCTGAAAATTCATATGTACCCTTCTTTTGGCTATTTTGAAGGATCTTGCAGTTTTTGTTTGATTCTGACAAGATCTGATGCTTGAAGCAGCTTTGTCTGTTTGTAGTAGGATGCGGCTCATGTAGCTTTTGATGTTGAAGAGGCTAAGTGACATTTTTTATGTCAACAAGAAGGAGGTTTTCCATCAGAACCTCTATTCTCTACTGTCCTTGCTCCAGCTGCTGGATGCGTAGAGCCACGTCATCGTGCGGTGGAGGTTGCTCACAATTTGTGACCAGGACATTCACCTTTCGAGAATCAAATGAGGATACCGTCTTGGTGACTGAGCTGGAGCTCATTCTTTTGGATGAAGAGCCCGAGGAATGATCACTCCGGTGTCCTTGGCTTGAAGGAGTGGGAGAGTCCTCCTGATGTCTTCATGTCCGGGAGATGCTGCAAGTCACTGGCCGTTTGACATGAATTTTGGTTGCTAACTTCTGATCTTTTGGTTTTGCCAAGCATATGGATAGCAGCAACTTCGTTGGGTCTTTATTTTTTAACCCATTTTTTAGAGACTTGAAGGGCGGAATGCTGGATTCTTTGCTTCTCTGGTCAGCTCAGAATGAGCATTCCAGTGACTGCTAGAAGCAAATGTAAACCTTAATTCAAATTACCGAGAATCGAGGCTCACTCGAGATAAATTGATATAAGGTTGGAGTTACAAATGTGTCGGTCGCGAATACAGTAGACCCAAAAAGGTGTACTAGCACTGCTAGGCAGAACTGTTGCAAATCGCATCCTTAGAAAGGACACGAGATGGGATTTTTTTTGAAAGGCCAAGATTGGATTCATAGAAGAGAGCAAATGGTATTCCAATCCGAATATAGGCTCAAACATTTCTGCGAGCACTAGATCCGAAAGGGAAGGAACCAAAATTTCTCAAATGTGAACCCAAAACTGACAGAAGTTTTTTTTTTTAAGGGTCAAGATTAAGTTCATTGAAGAGAGCAAATGGTATTCCAATCCGAATACAGGCTCAAACATTTCTACGAGCACTAGATCCGAAAAGGAAGGAACCAAAATTTCTTGAATTTGAACTAAAAAATGATAAAAGTTTTTTTTTTTTTTTTTTGAAGGGAATTTTTTTTTTTTTTGCAAGATTTTTTTTTATACACGTAGGTCTCCAATTCGGTCTTATGAAACCTTAGTGGATAGATCAGTCCTCAGGTAAGGGTAGGATTACTTAATGAACCAGTTTGAAGGACCCCTGTCTCGAACAGTCTAGTTGCCTCCACACGCTGGACAAGGCTTTCCATAGATCCACTTTGGTCAAAGAACGCAATTGGTGCAACCTTAGTGTTTTTTTTTTTTTTTTGAGCCCCCGCTTATTTCTTTTGAAAGATCACTAATGAATCCATCAAAGAAAGGAAATGGTCCCTCCCAATCCAAATGTCGGTTCAGTGATTTCGACGAGCTATTGTCCGAAATGGAAAGAACCAAAGTTTCTCAAATTTGAATCCAAAAGAGAGAAATCTTTTTTTTTCAAAATCTGAAACGTTTGAAATTAGATTTTTTTTTTTTAAGATCCCTATTGGACTCATCAAAGAGAAAAGATGGCCCATCCCTCAATATGAACAATAGCTACAAACATTTCTGCGAGCTATCAAGTTCGAAGAGGAAATGATCAAAGTTTCTAAAAGCTGAATCCAAAAAATGAGAAATCTGAAAAAAAAAATTTGAAAGATCAATAATGGACCCGTCAAAGAGAGGAAATGGCCCCTCCTAATCCGAACGTCAGCTCAGCGATTTCTGTGAGCTATTGTCCGAAATGGAAAGAACCAAAATTTCTCCAATTTAAATCCAAAAGAGAGAAATCTTTTCTTTTTTCAAAATCTGAAAAGTTTGAAATCAGATTCTTTTTTAAGATCCCTATTGGACTCATTAAAGAGAAAAGATGGCCCATCCCTCAATATGAATAATAGCTACAAACATTTCTATGAGCTATCAAGTTCGAAGAGGAAAGGATCAAAGTTTCTCAAAGTTGAATCCAAAAAATGAGAAATCTGAAATTTTTGTTTTTTTTTTTAACAAGAAAGACTGGAATAAACTCAAAGAACGAAATTTCCAAAAAATCCCATCTCATGTTTTTTTTAGATGCAAGATCCAACATAGGCCACCAACTAGAAAGGAGCCAAAGAATCCAAAGCATCAAGTTCTCAAACAAACGTGTCCCAGTGGGAATGCCAACTTGATAGACCCGGCCTCTCGCCTTCCTCCGCCCCGGGTCCGCCGGGGTGTGGCGGGGCGAAAAAACGGTCATCAACACTTTTTGTACGAGTATGCCAGATTTTCTATTTTACTTGGAATTTAGAAATGGTGATCCGGAGATCCACCTTCACAAGTAGAAAAGAAATCAAACTTTTTTCTAACTTTCCATTGCACATATATTATTAAGAAAAGAGATAGATTTTGAATGCCGTGAAAGGCGATTTTCTTTTGTTTGCCATGAAAGGCGATTTTGTGCCGTAAGTGGCGATTCTGCCGTGAAAGGCGATTTACAAATCCCATCAAAGAAGAAAGACAAGAGTTGTGATTTTTTGTCTCTTTAAAAAATACAAAATACAATAGAAGAAGTAAGAAAAGGGATCTAACTTCTCAAGAGATTGTGGGGACTCGTTCAGATCGACGGTCGCGAGTCATGTATGGACTCCGCCACGTCCCTTGGATGAGAACACTTGGTGCTTTGATTCATTTGGCTTGGCTTGGACCTCAGATTTTTAGAGGATAAAGACCAAGGGAAGGTCCTATATCCAATACAAAACCAAGTAAATGGGCTGAAGAGTCACGTCTAGCCATGTCGGATAGAGGGAGGGGGAAACCTTGAGGGGGTGGCCCCCCGAGGGACTTCAATCACCTTGTGGTGTTTGTTGCAGTAGAGTTTCTTCATAGTAGCCGAACTTCTGTGCACAGAAATTTCTCCAAGAATTTTCTAGCAATTTTTCGAGGATTTTTCCAGGACCCTTTCTCCTTGGAATGACCGCCTTTTGTAGGCTTTTAGTGGCCATTAGATGGGTTTATGAGCATTGATTACAGTAATGCTCCATGATGGGAGGAGTTACAAGTGTTTAATTTTTTATTTTGTAACTCCTTTTTCTTAGCTTTTGATTGGCCGATGGAGAATGATGAGCATTTAATCGCTTTTAATCTCCATGATGAGGGGAGTTACATGGTTTAATGTCATGATTATAGATTTGTAACACCTTTTTCCTTGATTCTGATTAGGCCATCCAAAATAATGAGTTAATGAACGCATTAACTTGTCATAAACGGGTCAATTAACAACATTAATTGGTCACCAAGTCGCTTGAAGAGTCGCGGGCCGCGCCATGTCTTTTGGAATTCTTCTTACAATGATCGCAGATGGATCCACATGTTGTTTGATGTCGGATGGAGATGCAATTTCAAACATTAGTTGACACCAATGGGCCGGCAACATCTGTCCAGTCGATTTCATGATCGGTTAGGCAGAAAGTGTGCTTTCTTGGTCGGCCGGTTGGCGATTCTGAAGCGTTGGATGATGATTTCATTATTTAGACGGCGGATCCGTGATGTTGACGAAGATTGACGGATTTCATGCTCCAAAAATCAGATTTCGAAAAAATCACAAGGGCCAATCATCTCGAAACGGGAAAAATACCCAAAAAAGTGGGTTTCCAGGCGAAATCCGGCTACCCGGATCCCTATGGTCGTCGGTGACCATGCACCCACGGTCACGGGCAACCATGGGACTTTTGTCCCTTTTCGGTCATCATTTGGTCGCCGTTTTTCCGTCTTTTTCGTTTCTTCTTTCTCCTGTATTTTTCTTGACACCTTTCCTCACTTACTGACTTGATTTTCTTGAGGAAAACCAGACAAGAAGTCATGTAAATCAGAACACAAAGTTTTCTATTTTTTCAAAAGCAGAAGACTTTACAGCCAATTTTTCGTCAAGAGTTGAAACTAGGTCAAATGATGTCAGAATGACCTGAAATTTTAGGTAAAGCTTCCTGATCATTAGATAGGACCAACCATGGGTTTTTGTTTGAGTTTTGAAGCTGTTTGGGGTCCCGTCAATGCTAAACTTGATTTCACAGTGAGGAAAATGTCGAGCTTTGATGTACAGTCAACCGATGTTCGATTGACCTGAAATTTGACAGGGAGCCTATTGGAGTCATTTTGAGACGATTAATTAGCTCCGATTTGGATGCCATGCTCCCAGGGAACTCCGCCTCCGGTAGGCTTGATTTTGTTTCCGAGCGCCAAAGCCGGGTCAAACGTTGTCGGAATGACCTGAAATTTGATGTGCAGCCCTTTGGGAGCATGTAGAAGCTACCCATATGCTTTGTTTGATGAGTGGCGGTATCAGTGGTTCTCGCCTCCAAGAGGCTTGATTTCGCCGTTCGAGAGATAATGAAGGGTCAAACGATGTCGGTTTGACTTGAAATTTGACGTAGAGCCTTTTGGAGGCATTTTGAGACCATATATAGGCTCTGATCGAATATTTGATATCTTCAACACTGTCGCCATCTGGAGCTCCTGTTCAGCCGCTGGAGGATTAAAGTTAGGCCAAATGGTGTCGAAATGGCCCGAAACTTCATGTGTACCCTTCTTTTGGCTATTTTGAAGGATCTTCCAGTTTTTGTTTGATTCTGACAAGATCTTATGCTTGAAGGGGCTCTACTTGTTTGTTGTAGGTTGCGGCTCCAGGTAGCTTTTGATGATGAAGAGGCGAAGTGACATTTTTTGTGTCAACACCTTATGACCTTAACAAGCTGTATGTGGCGAGTTATGGGACCATGGTTTGGTTTTTTGTCACTCTTTGGGACAATTTTGGGTCCATTGGAGTGGTTTGGGTTTTTGTGGAATGTCAATTTCAATGTTTTGCCAAGGTCGCCGGCGACCATGTGTAAGACCCCGCCCCGAGAGTTTCCTTTTAGTGTTAATTAAGACGCGTTTTAGCTATAAGTGAGATTAGTGGAAATGGGTTAAATCTGGATTAGAATAGCTTTTTATAGCTTTGAATTACTTTGGGAACTCTTTTGATCTAGTGGGGCCCTTTGGGGGTTCCTTTTTATTGTGTCTTGATTAGTTTGGGATTTATTTGATAATTCTGGAAATCTGTAATTTGCTCCGTTTAATGTATTTTATGATTCCCGACAACTTTCGTATTTGTTCCGTTTCCATTCGAGACCTCTAAACCCTACTTTGCCATTGATAGGGGTAAAACAGTCTTTTTACACAAAATCTGGACACTATTTTCAATGTCTCCGAAACTCATAAAATATATACTTTTTGGAAAGTAGAAATTTCGATGATCGATTCTTCCTTCTTCGTCGAATCCATCCGAAGCCCGTAGAGCGATGTTTTAGCCCAATTGGACTTTTAAGTTGTGGGACCCATTGCCAATGCCTATATAAGGAGGAGCCCTTTTTCCTCTTTCTCTTCTTGCAACTTTCTTTGAACAAAGAGAAGTTCCAGCCCAACCCTAGGGTTTTTCTTCTTGCTCGTTGCTTCTTGCTTCTCCCAATCTCTCTCAAATCTATTGCTAAAGGTAAAATGGAAGTGGTAATCTTCTTCCCCTCCATGAGAGCTTTATCTTGATATCATTTTTAGAGAGAACCTTCCATTCCAAGCTACATTTTGAGCAAGCTCTTGCCATTAGAGGACTTTCCATGTAAGCTCTTCTTCTCATCTCTTGGTTGTGTGTTCTTCTAGCCATGGAGGTGCTTCACCTAGATTATTGGAAGCTATCTCCATCTATTTCTTGATTTTGACATTCTAGGGTTGTAATGAATGTATTTTGGGGATTTTTGTGTAGATTGTAGATTTGAGCTTGATAGTGGGATTAGAGCTTGACTAGCACATTTGGAGACCAAGGCAAGTGAATGAATGGATTTGATTTGAATAAGTTCTTGTTTTATTGAAAATGTGGATTTTTACTATTCCTATTCCCTTAGTTATTATGTTTCATAATGCTTTTGGAAATGTACTTATTGATATGATTTTTCTCCTAATTAGTTTATGATAATGTATGCATTCATTCATTAAAGATTATTTTGGTCATTATGGACTTCTTAAATGATATTTGTACTTGCATTGAATGAGATTTGTGTTGAAAGGAGAATTAAATGCATTGATGAAATGGTGGTTGGAGGAAAGGGTTAGATGTGGAATGGAAGGGAATAGACCCATTTCATGTTAGGAAATGGTTGGAGTTGAGGTGAAAGGGTTTGGGAAAGAAAGAACTGAAATCTGCACCTGATGTAGAGTTCCCGCAGCTGGGCGGTCAGCGGGCGGTCACCTTGGCGGCTAGCCGACAGGTGACCGGCGGCTAGCCGACCCAGGTGCGGTTAGAAACACAGAATGCTGTGTTCTGACAGGCGAACCGCGGTCAGCTCGCGGCTAACCGCTAACCAAAAACCCTGTGACCGCCAGGTAGCCGAGATGCGCGGTTAGAAACACAGAATGCTATATTTTAGCAGGGTGAACCGCGGTCAGCCCCGCCGTCAGCCAGCGGCTAACCGCCGATCACCTCGGCGGCTAACCGCCAGCTAACCGACTAGTGACCGAATTTCACCCAGAATTCCTGAGTCTTTTCTACTGTTTTCAGATATGGTATTTAAAGGTTTGGATGGGTTGTTCTAATGCCCTACCACCTTGGAAAGACCCAGGGGATGACATAAGGAGATTGACTTAGAAAGAAACACTATTTCGGAAAGGTATTGGGACTTTTGGATTCATCAACTTGCATAAGGAAACTTGGTATGTCCTCTATCATTCGAGTACCATACTAAGGGTAATAATAGACATACAAGATCCTTATACATGTTGTTTGAATATGGATGCCCCAATATATAGTCCCTAATGGTATAAGGATTCATTGCATTGTTTTACTCAGATTATATGTATAATTACCCGATCCTACTAGTTTTATCTCAAATTCTGATTTATACACCTGATATGTCCTGCCAGCCCCGTTTATACATGACCAGATAATGATACGAAATGTGTGCTTACGAGCACCATGCCCCGCCTGCCCGAGTGTTTTATACTGATATAGTTGGTATATGTTTTGATTTCTCATGTAACCTATGAGTCGGCACCACTAAGTTTGGACGTCCTTGTCAGTCTGATCAACTGACTTGGGCCTCCCCCTTGTGCTCCCGCCAGTTGCAACTTGGATCCTGTCCTGTCCCGTTACCCGGTTCCGCGGCCGTGGTCTTGTCTAGCTATATGTATATGTATATAATGTTGGCTCTCGTCACTTCGTATGTTCGAGCCCAACGCACTGAATGTGCTCTCATCACCTTAGTGATAGAGAGGATTTAGCTTTAGTGTGGTTGCCATCTAGTCAGTTCCTGTACCTTGAATACCCCACATGATCTATATTGCATCTGTACTTTAAATGAACCATGCATCCTGTTTTATGACAGTTATCGTTTTAATAAGTTTTCGTTATGTCTAAGATGTGCTTTGATTTCTTTCTTGGTATTATCTATTCACCCACCTGCCAGACCGTCGTGTCTGACCCATTTTTGTGGTACTCAGGTCCAGCTCCCGTTATTGCCTTTGAGGAGGAGCCAGTGGAGGCGGTCGATGAACCGCAACGATTAGTGGAGTGGCAAGCTGACAATGTCATGTAGACATTTGGTTTAGCTTTGAGCTGCGAACATTTTGGGGAGATTATAGAATGATACATGATTTATACTTTTGGATGTACTGGCCTTTATTGGCCATTATTTTTGAGAAATGTTAATTTAACTTGATCTTTTGTTTAAACTCTAACTTCAAATTTTGGGAATGCTAATGAGATCATTGCTCACTCTGACATCATGTCATACTTGTGTATTATCAGTCTTATATAATGAGAATGGATTAAGAGTTTGATTTGCTACACGCTTCCACACCAATGTAAATGTTCTATGAGTGTATGTGGAATCCTCACCGCGGAAACCTGTGGGAAATTAAGGAAATGTAAAATCATTATTAAGGGTAGTTCATTACCCCATCCACACCGCCGTCGCGGTCCCGGTCCAGGGTCGCGACACCATGGGTGCATGGTTGCCGGCGACCATGGGTGCATGGTCGCTGGCGACCATAGGCATCCGGGTAGCCGGATTTCGCCCGGAAACCCACTTTTTCGGGTATTTTTGTGTTTTGAGATGATTTGCCCTTGTGGTTTTTCCGAAATTTGATTTTTGGAGCATGAAATCCGTCGATCTTCATCAACGTCACGGATCCGCCGTCAAAATCATGAAATCATCATTCGACGCTTCGGAATCGCCAACCGGCCGACCAAGAAAGCACACTTTTTGCCCGATCGATCGAGAAATCGACTGGACAGATGTTGGCAGCCCATATCGACTGGACAGATGTTGCTGGCCCGTTGGTTGCAACAAAAGTATGAAATTGCATCGCTATCTGACATCAAACAACATGTGGATCAATCGGCAATCATCGTAAGAAGAATTCCAAAAGACAAGGAGCGGCCCGTGACTCTTCAAGTGACTTGGTGACCAATTAATGCTGTTAATTGACCCGTTTATGACAAGTTATTATTTTAGACGGTCCAATCAGAAGCAAGGAAAAAGGAGTTATAAATCTAAGTAATCATGGCATTAAACCATGTTACTCCCCTCATCATGGAGATTAAAAGCGATTAAATGCTCATAATTCTCCATCGGCCAATCAAAAGGTAAGAAAAAGGAGTTACAAAATCAAGACTTAAACACTTGTAACTCCTCCCATCATGGAGCATTAATGTAATCAATGCCCATAAACTCATTTAATGGCCACCAAAAGCCTATAAAAGGCAGTCATTCCAAGGAGAAAGGGTCCTGAAAATTGTCCTGGAAAAATCCTCGAAAATTTGCTAGAAAATTCTGGGAGAAATCTCTACGCAAAGAAGCTTGGCTACTCTAAAGAAACTCTGCCGCAACAAACACCACAAGGTGATTAAAGTCCCTCGGTGGGCCACCCCCCCCCCCCCCCCAAGGTTTCCCCCTTCCTCTATCCGACATGGCTAAACGTGGCTCTTCAGCCCGTCTACTTGGTTTTTTATTGGATATAGGACCTTCCCTTGGTCTTTATCCTCTAAAATTCTGAGGTCCAAGCCAAGTCAAATGAATCAAAGCATCAAGTGTTATCATCCAAGGGACGATGGTGGAGTCCATACATGACTCGCGACTGTCGATCTGAACGAGTCCCCACAATCTCCTGAGAAGTTAGATCCATTTTCTTACTTCTTCTATTGTATTTTATATTTTTTAAAGAGACAAAAAAAATCACAACTCCTGTCTTTCTTCATTGATGCGATTTGTAAATCGCCTTTCACGGCAAAATCACCACTTACGGCAATAATTCGCCTTTCATGGCAAACAAAAGAAAATCACCTTTCACGACATTCAAAATCTGTCCATTTTCTTAAAACTATATGTGCAATGGAAAGTTAGAAAAACGTATGATTTCCTTTCTACTTGTGAAGGTGGATCTCCGGATCACCATTTCTAAATTCCAAGTAGAATTGGAAAATCTGGCATACCCGTACAAAAAATGTTGATGCCCGCTTTTTCGCCCCACCGTACCCCGGCGGACCTGGGGTGAAGGAAGAAGAGAGGCCGGGTCCATCAGGAGCCAAATCTTCTTCGTCATCTGCCCCCCGTGGTTCAACATTGTTGGGCTCCACGGGGGCATTGGTGGGTGCTAGATCGACAGTATTTTCTTAAACAACCTCTTGGTCTTCTTCATCATCAGACCAGGATCCTTGTGGCTCTAAGGGATTATACCAAATTACTGGCATAAGGTGAGATTCGGGAATCCATTCTTCATCAAAGAGGTATTCTCCTGTTTCAAGGGATTCCTCCCACTAATCGGGGTCACTGGCGGTGTCACTGGACTCGTATCAATCCATGGAGAATCCAATTACCAAGTAGCAAGAGTATGATGCCCCTTGCGTAGTCTCATTTCTGAGGTCTGGATACTTGTGGACTTGCCTGCCAATATCAAACCTGTTGGGTGTAAGTAGGTCTACAAGAGAAAAAGATGACCAGATGGAAGAGTTGAGACCTTTAAGGCCAGGCTTGTTGCGAAAAGGTATATACTCAGAAAGAGGGTATCAATTATGATGAGAATTTTTCGCAGGTAGCCATGCTCAAGTCTATCCGGATTCTTTTATCCATTGTGGCTCATCTCGATCATGAGATTTGGCAAATAGATGTCAGGACGGCAATGTTGGAAGTGGGTGGGCCTCTAGGATATGTTTCAAAAACTTTTGACCAACTAGAAGTAGTGATCATCTATCCAAAAGGCAACAAGACCCAATCCAGGATCCATGTCCTCAATCTCAGCCATCATGATCAGCAAATAAACCTATCAAGACAAAAGAAACAGCCCCTAACAAGCAACCACGAAATTCTACACATACAAGGAGTAGATTATACCTTTGGAGCTCGGTTGTGCTCTAACGGAGAATTTGATTAAACCCTTTGATGAAGAGCTCTTTCACAAAGCAAGTCAGAATCTTCAATGCCCAATTGTCTTCCACTCTATGACCCGCTTCAGATCTCTTCTCTCAAGGAAAATGGTGGAATCTTCAAGAGAAAATCTAACTACAAACTCTAAGGAAACTAGAAGGGAACTAGAAGAGAGAGAGAGAGGAGGAGAGAAGTGCAACTCTTGCACTCAAAAGGGAGGTTCGGCATGAATCCCTAGGGCTTTCAAGCATGGGATGTCCACGCCTCTCTCCTCTCTTATTTATAGCATTAAGCAGCTCCTCTCTTTCTTCATTATTAGAAGTCCAACTTCCGTAATAATTAGTAACTCACTATTCCTACTATTAGAAGTCTCACTTCAAATAGAAATAGTAACTTTCCTTTTTAGTTAAAATAGAATTAGTAATGATCCAATCTTGAGCTAGCGTGGGGACCACTAGGGATTTCATAAAAAGCCGACTCCAACTGGGACACCACGACCCCACATCTCATGTGCAATCCAGGCCCGCAGTTAATTACAAATAACTCAACTATATAAATGCAATTGAACTCCAGTTTTAGGAATAAATTACATGAAGACCCTAAACTTCCCTATCTCCACAAGTGCCCTCCATCAATATCTATAGATTAATTGGACAAACTGTCCCACCAATTTACGTCCATATCTTATTATCCTTAAGACTCAATTAATCAAAGTGATTATTAGTACCATTCAATTAACTCTTAATTGAGATGGGTGTACACATACTAATGATAATCCATTAATTGGCACAAGGGGATAATTAGGATAGATTCCATCTTGATCATTAAATGCTCCCACAGTCCCACTACCATGTACCCAAGACACCGAGGTGTTGACCTACAGTTGACCTCACTCATTGGTGACTCAAAGCAAATGAATAGGTGGAAACTTGAGTTCATCAATGTCTCAGGATTAAGAGCCTATTGCAAGGGAATTATGAAAGCAGACTTTAAAGATAAGACAGTGTTCCTAAAGTGCTTTTCATGGTCCTTCAATACATCCAATGTACCAGTATGATGATCTAGAATCTTACATTCCGATGATCGAGACAGATCACACTGTCTCATAGTGATCATAATACTGCAACCTTGTGAGATGAGATGCCCAATCTCATCACCGGTTGTGCATCAATTTAAGTATAAGATTTGTGACACATGTCTCCTGTATATGGATCTCATTCACACACATGTGTTACATCTAATACACTTGTGGACTCCGGTTCATCTCATGAACCATTATGTCATTTGTATTGGTTATGTGCAATTAACTAATAAAACATCATTCATCTCATGAAAGGAAAACATGAATATATTGATAAATAAAAAAATTAATCAATTTATGACATTAATCTTAATGGATTGAGAACATAAAACTAACAATCTCCCACTTGGGCTCAATGCCAGTCAGGGTTACATCTCATGCCAATCCTGTCTACATGCTGCTCAAAGACTTTGGTAGTCAAAGGCTTAGTAGAGGGATCTGTGAGATTATCCACAGATGCTATCTTGGTCATAGCAATATCACCCCTCTTCACAATCTCTCTGACCAAATGATATTTCCTTTATACATGCTTTTGGCTTTTATGGCTTCTAGGTTCCTTGGACTGTACGACTGCCCCGCTGCTGTCACAGTAAACTGTGAGTAGCTGTCGCGCCAAAGGTACCACTCGAAGTTCCATGAGGAATCTTTTGAGCCAAATAGCTTCCTTAGCTGCTTCACAAGCCACTACATATTCAGCTTCCGAGGTGGAATCAACGGTACATTCCTATTTAATACTCCTCCAGCTAATAGCTCCGCCGCCAAGCATAAACACATACCCAGAGGTAGATTTCCTGGAATCCTTGTCTGACATGAAGTCAGAATATGTGTAATCGACTGGAATCAACTCATCACTGCCGTAAATTAACATGTAATCTCTAGTCCTTCTCAGGTATTTGAGAATATACTTCACAGCAGTCCAATGGTCAGGACCTGGGTTAGACTGATATCTGCTGACTAAGCCCACTGCATGATAGATATTTGGTCTAGTACAAAGCATAGCATACATGAGGCTGCCAACAGCCGAGGCGTATGGCACTTCTCTCATCTGCTCCTTTTCCTGAGGTGTCTTAGGACACTGATCCTTGGAAAGGTGCACTCCATGCCTGAAAGGTGTGATACCCTTCTTGGAGTCCTGCATTGCAAACTGCACTAGCACCTTATTTATGTACGTAGCTTGAGATAAGCCAATCATCCTATTTTTCTGGTCTCGATGGAGTTTGATCCCTAGGATGTAGCTAGCTTCTCCCGAGTCCTTCATATCAAAAGTCTTAGCCAAGCAAGCTTTTACCGTTGACAGCATTCCAATGTCTCTCCCGAGGAGAAGGATGTCGTCGACAAACAATACCAGAAAAACTACCCTGTCTCCTTCACTTTTCATGTACACACATGACACATCCGGATTTTGACAAAAACCAAATGCCTTGATTGCCTGGTCAAAACGGATGTTCCAACTTTGGGATGCCTGCTTTAGTCCATAAATGGATTTCTACAGCTTGCAAACTCTTTGCTCTTGGTTTTTAGCCACAAAACCGTTTGGCTGCATCATATAGATGTCTTCTTCAAGATGGCCATTGAGAAACGCCATCTTGACATCCATTTTGCCAAATCTCGTAATTGAGATGAGCTACAATGGATAAGAGTATCCGAATAAACTTGAGCATTGCTATTGGCGAGAAGGTTTCCTCATAATTGACACCTTCTTTCTGAGTATACCCTTCGTAACAAGCCTGGCCTTAAAGATCTCAACTCTTCCGTCCGGTCCTCTCTTTCTTTTGTAGACCCACTTGCACTCAATAGGTTTAATATTGGCAGGCAAGTCCATAAGTGTCCAGACCTGATTAGAGTACATGGACTCCATCTCAGCTTTCATAGCTTCTTGCTGACGTCCCGAATCTATGTCATTTATTGCTTAATTATAGTTACATGGATCTTGTTCCAATTCTTCCAAGACTGCCTCGTAAGACTCTCCCAAAAATGAGAACCTGTCGGAGGGCCTGACAATCCTCCCACTACGACGAGGCACGGGTGTAGCTACTGGATCAGGAAAGGGCGGATTCTCCTCAAGTTCGGTCATACTTGGATTTGGAATTGATTTTTCTTTAATCTCTTCCAAGATAACCTTTTCTAAAGATCTCTGGTCAATCATATAATCTTCCCCCAGGAAAACCGCATTGGTGCTTACAAGCACTTTCTGCTCTCTAGGATTATAGAACAACCAACCTTTCGTTCCTTTAGGATATCCTACAAAGGTGCACACTTATAACTTTGATTTCAACTTATCCGTCTTAACCTTCAACACATGTGCCGGACAACTCCAAATGTGTAAATGTTGTAGACTAGGCTTTCGCCCGGACCACAGCTCCCGGGGAGTCTTAAGTACAAACTTAGATGGTATGAGGTTTAGTATGTACATTGCAGTATCCAAAGCATATCCCCAAAAGGATATAGGTAATCCTGAGAAACTCATCATAGACCTGATCATATCTAAAAGAGTCTAGTTCCTTTTTTCTGTTACTCCGTTTTGTTGAGGCATACCAGGAGCAGACAACTGGGATAGAGTCCCATTCTCTGATAAGTATCCCAAAAAATCAGCTGAGAGATATTCCCCTCCTCGATCTGATCGAAGAGTCTTGATACTTTTACCTAATTGCTTTTCGCTTCCGCTCGAAACTCTTTGAACTTTTCAAAAGCCTCGGACTTGCGGTGCATGAGGTATATGTATCCATATCTTGAGTAATCGTCTGTGAAAGTGATGAAGTACTCATATCCTCCTCTCGCTCTAACATTTATGGGTCCACACACATCAGTATGTACTAATTCCAACAATTCTTCGGCCCTATTGCCCTTGGATGAAAAGGGTCTTTTGGTCATTTTGTCTTCCAGACAGGACTCGCAGATAGACATTGGTTCTACCACCAATGAAGGCAAGATACCATCTTTCACTAGCCTATCAATCCTGCTTATGTTAATGTGACCTAGCCTCAGGTGCCAAAGCTTTGTTGGATTAGATGAAGGTGATTTTCTCTTTAATGATGGTCTATTATTTATTTCAGTATGATGTATCTCATACATCGTGGGAGTTAACAAATAAAGTCCATTGATTACCTTGCCAGAACATATGAAAGTACTGTTCCTCTTTATGACAACTTCAGTACCAAAAGTAATAGAATAACTTTTATTGACCAAAATAGAACTGAAATTAAATTCCGCCTCAAAGACGGTACATATAATGTATCTGACAAAATCAATTTATTATCTCAAAAACATAAAGTAATAACTCCCACTAAAACCGCCTCCGCCTTTGCATCAGATCCTAGGTTGACAATGATCTTGCCGTCACTAAGCCTCTTGGTTTCCCGGAACCCCTACAACGAATTACAGATGTGATTAGTTGCACCGGAGTCAACACACCAGGTTTCTGAAGTACCAGTTGCAAAACTAACTTCAGAAACAAGTGACTCAATCATACCTGAGGTCTTCTTCTTAGACAGAAAATCTGGACAATTCCTCTTCCAATGTCCTGTCTTACCACAGTGGATACACTTTCCCTTGGTCCCTGAACCCTTAGCCTTGGCCACACCACCAGTAGGACCATTCTCCTCCTTAGGACCCTTGGGGACTGATTTCTTTTTGCCTTTCTGGCCTTTGCCTTTCGGCTTGGAATTGGCATCTGACTTTTCTGTCATTAGGGCAATTGGCCTTTTCTTCATAATCCCCTCAGTTGCTACCAGCTGGCTAGACAGCTCAGCTAAGGTCAGATCCATTTTATTCATATTATAATTGATCTTAAAATGGTTGAATGAATCTGGTAGCGACTCGAGGATTATGTCAATCTGCGATTCTGCATCCATCGTTGCACCCAGTACATCTAACTCATTCAATGAGTCAATCATCTTTAACATGTGGTCCTGTACTGGTTTACCCTCAGCCATTTTGGTGCTTATGAGCACCCTCATAGCAGCCTGCCTAGCAGGCCTACCCTGGTCCGCAAACATCTCCTTTAAGTTCGATATAATATCATATGCAGTCTTATAGGATTGATGTTGGTATTGCAAAGCACTAGACATGGATGCCTGTATATAACATTTGGCAATCTCATCATCTTTGGTCCATTTGACATAATGATCTTTCTCATTCTGTGGTGCATTTGGCCCAGGCTCATCAAGGGTGTGGGGGGGGGGGGGGGGTATGGTAAGGACATATTTATATATCTTGATGCAGTTAGGACAATATCTAGGTTCCGTTTCTAGTTTACATAGTTGGATCCCACCAACTTATTCTGGTTGAGAATTATCGTAAGTGGATTGAAAGTATTCGAATTCATGTTGAATAAACTGTAGCACATAACCATACATTCAATTAAAAAATATTAATGACATTAGGGTTTAGTATTCTACCAAATTTATGTGGGAATCCTCATAGCCACTAAAATTTAGAATACATCAGAATTCCAATCCCTGGGATATGCCTCCTTGGGGAGTGCGAATACCATCTAGATTGGTGCGGATCAAAGTAAGTCAAAATTTGAATTAAGACTAACTATCCATGATCCTCTATCATTTATTGTTATCTAGGTATCTCATACCAAATAATGTATGACTCCCGATTAGCTTTGGTTTCTAAAATATACAACAAAAGGGATTTTTAGCGACAAAACTATTTGTGACGCAACCAAAAGTGTCGCAAAAAAAGACTTTCTGCGACGTAACATTAGACCCTTCACAACAAGTAACATATTTGCGATATAAGACTCCAAGCGCCGCAAATAGATACTTTCAACAATGAATATTGTGTGTCGTAAACAAATGCGTCACAAAATCCTTGGCGCCAAATGGCAGTAAAATTATTCGCGACGCTAGATACACATTTGCGACACAATCATATGTCATAAATAAGTGTCTCTATTTGCGACGTAATCCCCACGTTGCAAATAGTTTTATGTTGTAGAAAAGTTAAGGTTATTTGCAACAGTTTCCTTTTTGCGTCGCACATAATATCTTATTCACAACGCTGATGTCTTTGTGTCGTAGATATTATTATTAGCGACCTCCATCATATGGTATCATAAAAAATTTAAGCTAAAAAAGTTACTAATTTCTTCCCTCTGCCGCCATTATGAAAAAAAAATTATGCATTTATTTGGGACGCAATTTTGACGTCACAAATAATATTTAGTTGCGACAGTATTCTTGATGCATCACAGATAATGAATTTATTCGCAACATGGATTTAAAAGCGTCGTAAATAATTTCTCATAAGCGACATTATTTTATAGCTTTGCAAAAAAAAATAAAATCTGATTTTCCCACTTTGTTCCTTCTCCCGCCTTTTGTTTTTCTTTTAATCGATCCCCCGCCTTCTGTTAATAGTGTTTTATAAACTCATGTCTCTTTGCCTCTCTCTCAATGCTTCTTTCTATCTCTCTGCCCTAAATCCAAGCCAAATCTGAATTCGAGGGTTTGTACCGCTCTCTCTATCCGTTTCCCTCTTTCGCTTCTTGCACTCTGTCCCAATCTCTGCGGCTTCCCTCATCTCCAATTGTTCTGGCTTTCTGGTTTGCACTCGTCTGTCTCGATTTGGTACTCTCTCATCTCTCTCTCTTTATTTTGTTCTTGGGTTAGATGCCACTGCAAAGAATACCTTGGTTTCAGATTTGTTGTACTGTTTTCCAATGTTTGGGTTATTTTCCACTTGCTGAAAAACCATCAAATGGGTAGAGGATCAAGGATCAGGCTGCTGTGCTTCTGCAAGTGAGAGAGTCTCTCTCTTGAATCACGAGGCATGTTTGTGGAAAACCCATGATGGGACTTCCTTTCATCTATTGATTTCTTTCTTGGTTTTTTTTTTTTTCTTTTTTGGAATGCTTTGAATGATTCAAGTATTGGGTTCCTCTTATCCTCTGTTTTGAACCTGTTTGATTTTTGTTGAGCTGTGTTAATTTCTGTACGCTTTTGAACATTGGATGTATTTGCCCATATTCTAATTTTGAAATCTTGAATAACCATGTCAGCATCTTTTAAAAAATTCAAAATTTCTTAATCTTAAAATGAAAACCTTTTTTAATTGTTTATACTTGTATAAAAATATAATATTTTATATAGAAGAAGCGGTAATGGATGTTGTGGATAATGCATCTTGAACTTGTTCGATTCTTGGACTTGAAGAATATCTACACCCACTATTTCTAAAGCTTGGGCCTTTCCCCCCTCTGTATTTGATGATTATTTTGTATGAATGTATGGATGTGAATGCTACATGTTACGGTTTTTTGTGATTTTTTAAAAATGAAATTAGTGGTGGAAAAAGAAAAAGAAAATGCAGCTAAACTGAAGATGGGACTCAGGAAATATGAAATTAGCATGCATGCTGTCACAATCCTCTTCCATCTTGGGGCTTGAGATAGGCATTAAGTCAATGGAGTTATGTGACTACTTACATTAGTTACCAGGTATTTTTATGGGAGGGTAAAATTCAGTTCCAACCCTCTCCAGGTAATCAGGAAGTTTCTCATTAGAATAAAACAGAGGAGTTTGCCACCTCACCCACTTGTAATTACCTCTCTTGTTCCTCTCATCACTGTGACCTAGTTCTTTTAAATAATTTGCAATTGCTCAACAGTTCAACATGGATTAGTAACTAATTCAAATTCCATCATTAACTCTTATGATTTTTTCGTTATTCACATTAAATGCATTTAAGGTATTAATAGTCGATATCCTAGGATCCAAACAGAGCAGCTACAGGAGAGGAAGTGGGAACCATTTTTAGATGAAGTTCTTACTTACTATGTTTAGAGATGACTTTCATTTCTCTTGTTCAACCCTTCCCCTATGTTGGTCACATCCCAGTTAATGTTCCCTCAAATTGATAGATGTCAAAATTGAGTTAATTCAACTTTGTAGACTTCATGGAGCCAACTATGAGATCTATATATATTTTTATTATGCAAGTATAAGGGTTTTATTATTATTATTATTATCATACAATACAACTGAACTGCAACTTGGAAAATCTTTATTTATGGTCTAGTGTTGACTCCAAAAGTTCCATATAAACTATGTTTAGAACTAAAAAAGTGCTTGATTTTATTATAGTTTCAAGGGATTATCAAAGCTTCTTTCCCATCCCTTTTTTTTTTAAATGATATTGGATCCGGATACATCGCATGATCCCTGTCAAATCCGATTTGCATCTGGATCCACCAGGTTCCAACCTGGATCCAACCTATCTGCATCCATATTAGCAATGAAATCCAGCAAGAAGGGGAAAGGGGAACAGCAATGACCATCCATAGATTCCACAACCGAATGGAGATTCAAATTAGGAGATAGGTAGCAGGACAGAACATTTGTACATGTGTGGTACAAAGTTTGCATTGTGATCATTGACAGAGAAAATGGATGGAATTTTGCAAGAGGTTATTGGTAAACTAAAGCTCAGGTCTAGATATATCCCACTCAGTATCATGTTGCATGGGTGGACAATACAAAAGTTCTTTAAGATGGCTACTTGACAATAAATAAAGAGCTAGAAATTATATGGTGTGATGTACTTCTGAAGAATGTCAACCTTATCCTCAGGAAACAATGGATTAAAGAGCAGGAGGCAGAACAGAGGGTGACTCCTTTCAAATTCCAAGGTTGTAGATATTCTATATATGAGCTAGAAATTATATGGTGTGATGTACTTCTGAAGAATGTCAACCTTATCCTCAGGAAACAATGGATTAAAGAGCAGGTGGCAGAACACAGGGTGACTCCTTTCAATTCCAAGGTTGTAGATATTCTATATATGCCCAATCAAAAAGTAGTTATTCTATATATGCCATGCCATCAACGGCAGCTTCATGAAAAGAATCAGAGTCAGAAGCAAAACAACCCATTTAATTGAAGCTCCACATATAACAAAAGATGAAATACAAGAGATGGAAGTAGAGTCGCCCCAAGAAGATCCAATTGTCAAAACAGAAGAAGAATTGCCTACAGAGGGGCATAAGAAATAGCAATTGAATGGTGAAGAGATTAAAGTTAGGCAGATGTATGTTGTGTCCCACATAGAGTTAGGTGGAGATGTAGTGTCCTGTATTAGGTAGGTAGACCTATGTCGTGTCCATTTATTGTAGAGCAAGTGTGCTACTAGCCCATAGGTCAAGACTCAGGCACAAACAGTCAAGAGTCAAGATTCATAGAATGAAGGGGGGACAATGTTGAGAACTAGATAGTTGTTGGGATCTCTCATGTGGGATGTCTTAACGTCGTCGTTACTAATTCAAGTAAAAATGTAGCATTCAAAATAGTGTAAGTACAATATTCTTATGAAAAACAAAAAGATGTTCAAGCAATTGGCCTCTATTACATTGATCTCCAGTCCCAATCTGTGGTACAACAAAAAAAAAAAAATTGTTAGGAATTAAACATGGGAATCAAAAGCAAAGTGAGACAAAATAAAGGCGTGCACTAGGGTTACATTGGAGACATTGGAGAGAAATGAAGAGAAGATTTTGGTATTGATTAAATTTAACTGTCCCAAAAATGGTCATGTGATGAACGTGTGCACTGAATATCAAGGTGCTTGGCTCGTCAAGTGGACAACAAGGGAAATGAAGAGAAGATTTTGGCTCTGTAAATAGCACCAATGACGAGCTAAATAAATATTATGTATAATGAGGTTGCCTTCTCACTAAAATTGAGTATCTCATTGCCAGCTATGAATTTGATGCTAAGATATGCCATACAGACAAAGATACAGAGGATGGGGACACAGCTCTGCATATTTACCTTGCTCATATCTACAATTAAAGTGCAAGTAATATTCAGATTCTTTTCAATTTTTCATATTTCAATCAATAGGACATTAAGAAATAATGAATTTAGTGTTGTAGAATACCAAAAAATGGTATCCCACAAGAATCCAAGAGGTATGAGTACCAGTTTTGGTACATGCATCCTGGGATATTGGTATTCTAAAGTAGAAACTAGAATCTGGGATTCATGGATTGTCATGCTTTTTTTTTTCCAAGAATTCTTTACCTATTGAAAAAAAGTGTAGAAAATGAAAATCAGGAAGACACTATACTGTAAAAGGGTACATAGTTCTGTAAGTATGCAGCATAATTATAATTTAGAATAGTGATTCGAAAAAGAAAGAAGCAGCCATCACTTAAAAACTCTATGATCAACATTAAGAGATAAGTTAAGCATCTGTTGGTCATAGATCTGAAATGATACACAACCCTATGTGGATATTCAAGATCATTAGCTGGGCGAGGTGCTATATAGTCCTAGCAGAATACACAGACTTGGGGTTGTGACAGTGAACATCTTCCAACTATGCAGTGGGCTCTTGTCAGCAATAGCTATCTCTTAATCAATCATGGCAAATAATGTGAAATAATTACTTGCATTGTAATAACAAGCTTCATATCAGATAATGCATTAATGCTAGGAGCAATTATTGAGATAGAAGGCAACAGGAATTATTCAATCATTGCTCCAGGTTATCCACAGTGAACTCAATCCTTAAAAGTTTGCAGATAAGAGACAACTTGTTTAATCAACTAGATCTGCAGTCTATGACATGGATATTCCATCCTTCAAAATTCTCACCGATGATAAAATCATCAATAAAAAGTTTACAGTTTCATCCAAATTAAATTTTAAAAGGGTCAAACATTGATCTCAAAACCTGGGTTCAGGGCATCTTTTTTTTATAACAACATAGCACATCACATTTATATTAAGCAACTGAAAAAGGACAGGCATGTATGTCTCACCCCTGACACAGACCATCACTATGGTATGATGGTGTCAACCTTTCTTTTTCACTAAAAAAATATTTAAATTTATTAAAACATAAAGTTCTATCATTAACAAACTAAAACCTTTGTCCTAAAACTTTCCTATCATTTTCCTCTGCTTTTCCATTCTCTTTTATCAATTTTGCCTTTTTTTTTTTTTGGCTAGATGGGTGAGTGATACACAGCCTGTGAGACAACCTACCTGCCCCAGGAGTCAATCCCTGGGCAGCTGTGTGAGATGAGACACCCTTCCCACTGGGGTGTCTAGCATTTCTCTATCAATTTTACTATTTACATTCTATAGTATTTAAAGCATTGGTTCATATTATCAAAGTCTGATTAAGACTTAACCCTCTGGGTGATCACAACTCCAGGTATCAAGTTGAGTCAGGTTTACATGTTCCAGATTCCTAAACAGAACACCCAATTAAAAGTTATCTGAAAACATCACCTTCACTTCTACTGTTGTCTCCTTCCTCATCCGTACAAACATGTTGCCGTAGAGCTTGGCATCTCTCTTGTTGCATTGAACCTGAAGTTGTTTCAGTGTCTTTTGTATTGACTTCACCTCTCTGGAAGTGAACATGGTTAAAACTGAAAAATAACAAATCACAATAATTATCTCCAATAATTATACTGATACCACTCCAGCTCACCTGTTTTTATTATCGAGCTCCAGGGCTTTCTTCACATCCAATTCAGCCAAGTCCAAATCAGTAGTTTCCATGTAAGCTTGTGCCCGTCTATACAAAGCTTCCACATTGTGAGACTCAACATCTAATACCTGAAAGACCCAGCTAACATTAGATGCATCAACTAACAGAACAAATGATGAGAGAAGAAAAGAAAGATTCTCTTCCTCCTTTCCTCTTTACTTTTTACTTTTGAAAAATATGGTTGCTTGGTTGATAAGTACTCTGCATCTACTTAAAATAACCTTAATTTTAACCTATTAAGTGAAATTTAGATTTCCACTGCTGGTTTTTCAATTCTTCAAAAAGGGGAAGAAAATGTTTCTTAAGCTGGAAAACCCAAAACAATTTTTTTTATTTTTTTCATTTTACAAGGACATTAGCTTCACTTGTTTGACAAAACAGAGAGGAATTTTTTCTTCATGGGTGCCCTGCACTTCTGTGAAAATTATTGATTTTATACACTCGCATACCTTCATTAGTGGCTGCAGATTCATCCTTACCACACCCAAAACCAAACCAAAACCCAAACCCAAACCCCAGGAAAAGAAAATAATAAAACAAGATCAAATTGGAACCTTCCTTTGTTTGATGAAATGTTTCTAGCAGTTGAAAGAGAACTGTATTTTTTATCTCAAAAGATGTCCTGCACAATGCCTTAAAGAAGCCACTGGATGAGTCCAAAACATTCTGATTGGAATTCTCAGGACTTCCAAACAAAAACCTTAACACAAAGCCCGTTGTCTTGTTATTTTCAGGGAGAAGTAGCCATTTAACACTTACTTCTCTCACTGTAAAATCTTCCATTTTAACCATCTTTGCATTGACAACTGTACTTTTTCATGTATTTATGCATAACCTACTAGTTTTATGTCTTCATTGGTTACAGCATGCAGTTGGGTATGTAATGGGAGATCAGTACTATGGTGCCAAAGCCAGCTTGAATGTGTGGGCACTCCATGTTAATAACCCAAATGAATTCAGTTTATCTCAGATGTGGGTCATTTCTGGATCCTTCGGCAACGACCTTAACACCATCGAAGCGGGTTGGCAGGTCCTTAATTTTTTTTATTATTGCTTATTTCTATTAAATCTTGATTTAACAAAACCAGTTACAAAAGGTACAAACTTGATCCTATTCTATGTTACATGAGTATCTTTAAAGTTCTTGAATTTATGAAAGAGAGATGAACAAGTATGGATTTCGTAAATCTGGCCCCAAATAGATGAGATAAGGCTTTGATAGTGAAAATGAACAAGTATTTACTTGAATCTTAAGACCATAAATTGTGATTGTTCAGGTGAGTCTAGAGCTGTATGGAGATAGTTATCCTCGATTTTTCACTTACTGGACAGTTTGTATAAGAAATTGAGCCATAGTTCCTTCTTTTTTTTTTTTTTTTTTACTTTAGACATGTTACTCTAATAAATTAAATACTTCCTAATTGTGTATCATTTTGAAAAAATTGTAGACAGATGCATATCAGGCAACTGGATGCTACAGCCTCATGTGCTCTGGTTTTGTGCAAACTAACAACAAGATTGCAATCGGAGCGGCGATCTCTCCTACTTCAAGCTACAACGGCGGGCAATTCGACATCAGTCTGCTGGTGTGGAAAGTAATTTTTTTTTAATATATGATAAATATATTAAATTTCGAAGAAGAAAATTATAAATAGATTATGTATGAAGTAGTTATATGGTCAATTCTGGGGCTGGCCAGGCCGGCCATAAGTTTGAAACGGCAAGGCCTGTGAAACCGAATTGAAAACAAATAATTGGGGATGTTGGGGTTTGAAAGGTTTGCAGATGATCTATCTCTATGTTTAGAATGGAAATCATCTGACCAAAGCAGGTATTGTTTTGAGGGCCTTCAAATTATAGGCCCTGGCTGTTAGATTAAATGGGTGGGTATCAAAATTTGCATGATCAATCCAATGGCCTCCAAAACTCAAACTTGCTGTCAAATTTGAGAGGGAGCCAATCCGCAGGTAATGAGTATGAAGGGCTTAAATTGATCATATGAAGGTGCAGCTGGGGCCTCACAAGCCAGGCTCTGGGTGTATTAAAAACAATAATATGGAGGACTCTGTGTTGTAAGATATGGCAAACACGATTATTAGGTTCTCAACAGTTTCATTATTTTTAATGAGAAACAATCATATGCGGCCTCCTCCTATGCAACCCTAAGAAAGCCCATGGGACCCACCATTTTTTTAATCCAAATCATCCCCAACACCCGCCCCCCGCCCCCCGCCCCCCCAAACCCAAAAAAAAAAAAACCCACCACCACCACCACCACCGCTTCTATAGTTTTTCAATATTTGGTGCAATTAAAACTCAGATATTAATTTGATTTAGTATGACATAAAAAAAGCGTGCAACCATCACCTTGGTTCAATGTCTAACTTATGTAAAAGGGAGTGCAATTATTCAATTACAAACAAACTCAATGGTCTCGATTTTTTTATAGGTTTTAACATCTATCTTGTTTTATTTTTTATAGATCGAAATGGGAGATGAAGAGAAAATAAGAACAAGCAACATTTTTTGGACCAGTTTGGATGGCGTAGATAAATTTGAGGATGCTATATTCTATTGTGAAAATTGTTCGTTGTCTCTCCGTGATACATATCAAAGACAACATTTTAGTTATTGTTTTTATGTTATATTGAGACCAACTATTATATAGATTTATGTTTAATATAATTTTATCAATATCTTCAGTAAGAATTTTTTATGAGGACAAGTGTTTCATTGCACTCAAATTCAATGAATTAATTTAGTTTATGGTTTTACATTGATGGAGTGATATTTAATTTCATACCTCAATTGCTACTTAGAGATATATGATTGTGATAACCTAATAATGACTTTGCAATCAAGATTTGTGAATGGATGGATTGCGAATGGATGATGAGATTATATTTGTATTGATAGGGTATTAAAACAGGAAAAAAATATATTTTTTGAAAATATTAAAAAATAATTTTTTGAAAAATTATTATTTGCGATGCTTTTATTGCATTGCAAGTAATCAAATGTAACAAGATGAAGATTATTTACGACACCACAGAAGTGTTTCAAAAAAAGATTATTTGTAACTTTATAAGAGCGTCGCCCTTAATGATTTATTAACGATTTTTTTGAATCGTCGCAAACATAAATTTTGTTGCTGCAAATAAATCATTATCTGCGACGCTTAGAAAACGTCGCAATTGATACGTAATTAGCAACTCTTTGAAACCGTCGCAATTGATATGTAATTAGCAACTCTTTGAAATCGTCGCAATTACTCTCTCCTATCGCCACGCCAGAGTCTTTAGTGTAACTAATCTTTCTGCGACCCCATCATTTGTGACCCCTTTGCGACTCTCAGTTTTTTGCGTCGTAATTACTTTTTGTGACGCTTTTTGTATTATCTGTGACGGTTTTTTGGCGTCGCAAAAAAGCTAAATTGTAGTAGACATGAGGCAAATCCTTGGGGATAATACATCACTATTTTAGTTAAGTGTGACCCACCATTTAACATTGCGTGACAACCGTTGTGGGCAGCTCCTCCTTGGGGAGTGAACCCCCACCCTGTCTCACCAACACTATCCATAAGGAGATCCATATCTAGTAACCAGACAAATAAAAGCCCTCCGTGGGGAACGGCCATTCTCAAGATGGCGCGAGGCTAATACTTTCCTTACAATAGACCTATGGTCGAAAACCATGGGGATTACTCAATTTAATGCCCCACACCCACTTAATATTTTTGAATTGAGGATTTTCCTTTTTAGGTATTAGGGCCCACATATATATATGAACATCAAATCATCTCATGATATGATCAAAGATTGGTTCCAAGTCAAGTTATTTTAAGGAAAGTCCAGTTTCTTAAATTAGTATTACCAATGGGTCCATCAACACTAATTAGAACTCTTTCCATAAATTAATTTGATTTGACCAATTTTTGAGTAACTTGCTATGTTTGGATCAGATTTGGAAACATTCTAAATCAAGCATTCATCCATAAATAGAAAATACAAAAAATATAAACTAGTCCTCTCCCCACATGGCCCAAGCGGAATAGACTTCTTAGACTTTCCAAAACTTTGGGATTCCTCAAACTCTTTGATTAGGAGTCCAACTTTACTTTACTTCTTTGTCTCGGACATCTCCAGAATTTACAATTTTTGAAAATTACATAAATTCCTATGTCTCAACGATGAGACTTACATAGTAATCTAAAATTGAAATTAAAAGGGCTATAGGGAAACCATCATGACTTTCCCTTTCATGAGAAACCAAGGAAACCATGATGCCCTCTATACTTAGCCTTAAATAAATCAATCAACCATATAAAGAAAGTAAAAGACTTGTGGGCCATATGGAGAGGACAAGATAACCTGCATGTTAGTATATCATATAACCATACAAAACACACAAATAGGCTGCCAAACAATGCTGGAAAAATAGGACTCAAAAGAAGACAGGAAATTAAGAAATCCTAAAATCTGCATCTGCTGTAACAGTGTCCCCGGTCGACCGGCCTACAAGTACCCGGTCGACCGAACACGGGACCCGGTCGACCGGATAGACAAACCAGAATTTTTGGGTTTTTAATGTTTCGTGTCCATTCAACTCCAAAACTCTTCTGAAGTGTTCCAATGGCTTTCTATCATCATTCCATAATTATTAAACCTTTTTCTGACTATCCAATCACGGATTTACTATTTAACAAATCAAATCCATAAAAACCAGATCCGTACATAGCCCTTCCTCTATCTTCTTCGCATCTCATGCAAAGAATAGAGCAAGCTTATTGCTCTAATATGATTAGAGATGAGGTATGGCTTTGATGCCAATTAGTGGAAGTGGGTGGGCCTCTAGGATAGATTTCAAAAACTTTTGACCAACTAGAAGTAGTGATCATCTATCCGAAAGGCAACAAGACCCAATCCAGGATCCATGTCCTCAATCTCAGCGATCATGATCAGCAAATAAACCTATCAAGAAGATAGAAACAACACCTAACAAGCAACCACGAAATTCTACAACATACAAAGAGTAGATTATACCTATGGAGCTCGGTTGTGCTCTAATGGAGAATTTGATTAAACCATTTGATGAAGTGCTCTTTCACAAAGCAAATCAGAATCTCCAATGCCCAATTGTCTTCCATGCTATGACCCGCTTCAGATCTCTTCTCTCAAGGAATATGGTAGAATCTCCAAGAGAAAATCTAACTAGAAACTCTAAGGAAACTAGAAGGGAACTAGAAGAGAGAGAGGAGAGAAGTGCAACTCTTGTACTCAAAAGGGAGGTTGGGCATGAATCCTTAGGGCTTTCAAGCATAAGACGTCCAAGCCTCTCTCCTCTCTTATTTATAGCATTAAGCAACTCCTCTCTTTCTTTATTATTAGAAGTCTAACATTCATAATAATTAATAACTCACTATTCCCACTATTACCACTATTAGAAGTCTCATTTTAAATAAAAATAGTAAATTTCCTTTTGAGTTCAAATAGAATTAGTAATGATCTAATCTTGGGCTAACGTGGGGACCACTAGGGATTCCATAGAAAGCTGGATCCAACTGAGACACAGCGACCTCACATGTCATGTGCAATCCGAGCGCGCAGTTAATTGCAAATAATTCCACTATATAAATGCAATTGAACTCCAGTCTTATGAATATATTACATGAAGACCCTAAACTTCCCTATCTCCACAAGTAGGGCCCTCCATCAATATCCATGGATCAATTGGACAAACTGTCCCACCAATTTACATCCATATCTTATTATCCTTGAGACCCAATTAATCAAAGTGATCATTAGTACCATTCAATTAACTCTTAATTGAGATAGGTGTATACTTACCAATGATAATCTATTAATTGGCACAAGGGGATAATTAGGATAAATTTCATCTTTATCATTAAATGATCCCATAGTCCTACTACCATGTACCTAAGACACCGAGGTGTTGACCTACAGTTGGCCTCACTCATTGGTGACTCAAAGCAAATGAATAGGTGGAAACCTGAGTTCATCAATGTCTCAGGATTGAGAGCCTATTGCTAGGGAATTATGAGAGCAAACCTTAAAGATAAGACAGTGTTCCTAAGGTGCTTTTTATGGTCCTTCAATACATCCAATGTACCAGTATGATGATCTAGAATCTTACATTCCAATGATCGAGACAGATCACACTATCTCATAGTGATCATAATACTGCAACCTTGTGAGATGAGATGCCCAATCTCATCACTGGTTGTGAATCAATTTAAGTATAAGATTTGTGAGAAATGTCTCCTGTATGTGGATCTCATTCACACACATGTGTTAGATCTAATACACTTGTGGACTCCGATTCATCTCATGAGCCATTATGTCATTTGTATTGGCTATGTGCAATTAAGTAATAAAACACCATTCATCTCATGAAAGGAAAACATGAATATATTGATAAATACATAAATTAATCAATTTATTACATTAATCTTAATGGACTGAGACCATAAAACTAACAGGCGTTTCTTAACGACCATCTTGATAAAGACATCTATATGATGCAGCCAGACGGTTTTGTAGCTAAGAACTAAGAGCAAAGAGTTTACAAACTGCAGAAGTCCATTTATGGACTGAAGTGAGCGTCTCGGAACTGGAATATCCATTTTGACCAAGCAATCAAATCAATTGGTTTTTGTCAAAATCTAAATGAGTCATGTGTGTACATGAAAAGTGCATGAGATCGGGTAGTTTTTCTGGTATTATATGTCGATGACATCCTTCTCATTGGGAGTGATATAGGAATGTTGTCAACAGTAAAAGTTTGGTTGGCTGAAACTTTTGATGTGAAGGATTTGGGAGAAGCTAGCTACATCCTATGGATCAAACTTCATCGAAACCTGAAATATAAGATGATTGGCTTGTCCCAAGCTGCGTACAAAGATAAGGTACTGGTACGATTTGCAATGCAAGATTCCAAGAAGGTTATCACACCTTTAAGACATGGATTGCACCTTTCCAAGGATCAGTGTCCCAAGACAACTAAGGAAAAGGAGCGAATGAGAGTGGTACCATACGCTTAGGCCATTGGTAGCCTCATGTATTCTATGCTTTGTATTAGACCAGATATCTGTCACGCAGTGGGCTTAGTCAGCAGATATCAATCAAACCCAGGTCCTGACCATTGGACTGCTGTGAAAGGTATTCTCAAATGCTTCAGAAGGACTAGAGATTACTTGCTAATTTATACGGTAGTGATGAGTTTATTCTAGTTGGATATATAGATTCTGACTTCATGTCAGATAAGGATTCCAGGAAATCCACCTTTGGATATGTGTTTCTGCTTGGTGGCGGAGTTATCAGCTGAAGAAGTATCAAATAGGAATGTATTGCTGATTCCACCTCAGTGGCTGGATATATAGCAACTTGTAAAGCAACTAAGGAGGCAGTATGGCTCAAAAAATTCCTTATGAAACTTGGAGTGGTACCTTTGGTGCGACAACCACTTATAGTTCACTGTGACAGCAGTGGGGTAGTCGCACAATCCAAGGAACCAAGAAGCCATAAAAGCCAAAAGCATGTTCAAAGAAAATATCATCTAAGCAGAGAGATTGTGCAGAGAGGTGACATAGTTATCACGAAAATAACATTTGTGGATAATCTCGCATATCCCTTTACTAAGCCTTTGACTACCAAAGTCTTTGAGTGGCATGTAGACGGGATGGGCATGAGATGCAACCCTGATTGACATTGAGTCTAAGTAGGAGATTGTTAGATTATATGGTCTCAATCTAGCGGATGATGTAAATAAATTGATTTATTTCTTTATTAATATAATCATGCTTTTATTTCATGAGATGAATGGTAGTTTATTCCTTGTTTACACATAACCAATACGACATAACATGATGGTTTATAAGATGAACCGGAGCCCACAAGTATATTAGATGCGATCCATGTGTGTGGATGAGATCCACATATAGGAGGCATATATTAGAAATCTTATACTTGAATTGATTCACAACCAGTGATGAGATTGGGCATCTCACCTGATAAGGTTGCAGCAATATGATCACTATGTGATAGTGTGATTTGTCTCAATCATCAGAGTGTAAGACTCTTGATCATTGTGCTGGTACATCATATGTACTGAAGGACCATTAGATGCACCTTATACAAATCTGTCTTTGAATTAAGGACTGCTCTCATAATTCCCTAACAATAGGCTCTTAACCCTAAAAGATTAATGAACTCAAGTTTTCATTATGCATTTACTTTGAGTCATCAATGAGTGAGGCCAATTGTAGGTCAACACCTGGTGTCTTTGATACATGGTAGTGGGACCGTGGGAACATATAATTGTTAAGATGGAATCTAACCTCTAATAGATATATCCCCTTGTGCTAATTAACGGATTTATCATTGGTAAGTGCGCACCCATCTCAATTAAGAGTTAATTAGATGGTATTGATGATCATTGTGATTAATTGGGTCACAAGGATAATGAGGTATGGATCTAAATTAGTTGGTCAGGTTTAATTGAATTGATCTATTGATATAATTGATAAAGGGGCCTAATTGTAGTAATAGGGAAGTTTAGGGTCTTCCTATAATTTATTCCTAAGATTGGAGCTCAATTGTATTTATTTAGTAGAGTTGTTTCCAATTAACTGTGGGTCTGGTTTGCACATGAGATGTGGAGCTCGGATATCCTAGTTGGAGCTAACTTCTTTGGAATCCCTAGTGGTCCCCACGCTAGTCCTAATAAGAGATTGTTTCTAATCTTGTTTAGACTCTAAAAGGAAGGAAGAGAAGGATACGAATTATAATAGAACTAAGACTTCTAATTATAATTAGAAAGGAGGTGCGTGCATGCTATATAAGGAGAGGAGGGGCTGGACGTCCAACAAGTGTTGCACGTGCCCAAGCTCCTCCCTCTTCTCTCTCTCTCTCTCTCTCTCTCTCTCTCTTGTTTCTCCTGCAATTTGCTTTTAGAGATTCTAGGGTTTGTTTGTTTTGGAGATCCCACCATTCTCCTTGTAAGACCCCGCCCCGAGAGTTTCCGATTAGTGTTAATTAAGACGTGATTTAGTTATGAGTGAGATTAGTGGAAATTGGTTAAATTTGGTTTAGAATAGCTTTGTATAGCTTTGAATGTTTTTGGGAACTCTTTTGATTTAGTGGGGCCCTTTGGGGGTTCCTTTTTATTGTGTCTTGGTTAGTTTTGGGATTTAGTTATAATTCCGGAAATCTGTAAATTACTCCGTTCAATGTATTTTATGATTCCCGACAACTTTCGTATTTGTTCCGTTTCCATTCGAGACCTCTAAACCCTACTTTGCCATTGATAGGGGTAAAACAGTCTTTTTGCACAAAATCTGGACACTATTTTCAATGTCTCCGAAACTCGTAAAATATATACTTTTTTGGAAAGTAGAAATTTCGACGATCAATTCTTCCTTCTTCGTCGAATCCGTCCGAAGGCCGTAGAGCAACGTTCTAGCCCATTTTAGACTTTTAAGTTGTGGGACCCATAGCCATTGTCTATATAAGGAGGAGTTCTTTTCCCTCCTCTTCTTGCAACTTCTTGAGAAAAAGGAAGGTTCCAGACCAGCCCTAGGTTCTTCTTCTTCTTCTTGCTCCTTGCTCCTCCATCTCTCAATCCCTCTCAAAACTATTGCTAAAGGCAAAATGGAGGTGGTAGTCTTCTTCCCCTCCATGTGAGCTTCCTCTTGATATCCTTTATTGAGAGAGACTCCCATTCCAAGCTATCTTTTGAACAAGTTCTTGCCATTAGAGGACTCTTCATGTAAGTTCTTCTTCTCATCTTTTGATTGTGTGTTCATCTAGCCTAGGAGGTGCTTCACCTTGATTATTGGAAGCTATCTCCATCTATTTCTTGATTTTGACATTCTAGGGTTGTAATGATTGTATTTGGGGATTTTTGTGTAGATTGTAGATTTTGAGCTTGATAGAGTGATTAGAGCTTGATTAGCATACTTGGAGACCAAGGCAAGTGGATGAATGGATTCGATTTGAATAGTTCTTATTTTATTGAAAATGTGGATTTTTACTATTCATATGTCATTTGGTTCATTATGTCTCATAATGCTTTTGGAAATGTATTTATTGTCATGGTTTTCTCTTAGTTAGTTTTATGAGAATATATACATGCATTCATGAAAGTTTATTTTGGGTTAGTATGACTTCTTAAATGAGATTTGTATTGGTAAGAGAAATAAATGCATTGATGGAATGGTAGTTGGTGGAGAGAATTGAATGTTAAATGGAAGGGAATAGACCCATTTCATGTTAGGAAAGGGTTGGAGTTGAGGTGAAATAGTTTGGGAAAGAAAGCACAGAAATCTGCACCTGATGTGTAGTTCCCGCAGCTGGGCGGTCAGCGGGCGGTCACCTTGGCGGCTAGCCGACAGGTGACCAGCGGCTAGCCGACCCAGATGCGGTTAGAAACACAGAATGCTGTGTTTTGACAGGCGAACCGCGGTCAGCCGCGCGGTCAGCTCGCGGCTAACCGCCACCCCAAAAACCCTGTGACCGCTAGGTAGCCGAGATGCGCGGTTAGAAACACAGAATGCTACTTTTTAGCAGGGTGAACCGCGGTCAGCCCCGCGGTCAGCCAGCGGCTAACCGCCGATCACCTCGGCGGCTAACCGCCAGCTGACCGACAGGTGACCGAGTTTAACCCAGAATTCCTGAGTCTTTCCTATTGGTTTCAGTTATGGTATTTAAAGGTTTGGATGGGTTTTTCTGATGCCCTACCACCTTGGAAAGACCCAGGGGATGACATAAGGAGATTGACATAGAAAGAAACACCATTTCGGAAAAGGTATTGGGACCTTTAGATTCATCAACGTGCATAAGGAAACTTAGTATGTCCTCTATCATTTGAGTACCATACTAAGGGTAATTTAGACATACAAGATCCTTATACAGGTCGTTTGAATATGGATGCCCCAATACATAGTCCCTAAGGATTCATTGCATTGTTTTATTCAGTTTATATGTATAATTACCCGATCCTACTAGTTTTATCTCAAATTCTGATTTGTACACCCGATATGTCCTGCCAGCCCCGTGTATACATGAACCGAAAATAATATGAAATGTGTGCCTTCGAGCACCATGCCCCGCCTGCCCGTATGTTTTATATTGATATAGTTTTGTACATGTTTTGATTTATCATGTAACCTAAGAGTCGGCACCACTAAGCTTGGACATCCTTGTCAGTCTGATCAACTGACTTGGGTCTCCCCCTGTGCTCCCGCCAGTTGCAACTTGGATCCTGTACTGTCCCGTTACCCGGTTCCGCGGCCGTGGTCTTGCCTAGCTATATGTATATGTATCTGTATATAATGTTGGTTCTCGTCACTTCGTGTGATCGAGCCCAATGCACTGAATGTGCTCTCATCATCTTAGTGATGGAGAGGATTTAGCTTTAGTGTGGTTGCCATCTAGTCAGTTCCTGTACCTTGAATACCCCGCATGATTTATATTGCATCTATACTTTAAATGAACTATGCATCCTGTTTTATGACAGTTTTCGTTATATCTATGATTTGCTTTGATTTCTTTCTTGGTATATCTATTCACCCACCTGCCAGACCGTCGTGTCTGACCCATTTTTGTGGTACTCAGGTCCAGCTCCCGTCTTTGCCCTTGAGGAGGAGCCAGAGGAGGCGGTCGATGAACCGCAACGTTTAGTAGAATGGCAAGCTGACAATGTCATGTAGACATTGGGTTGAGCTTTGAGCTGCGAACATTTTGGGATGTCATTGATTTATACTTTGGTTGTACTGGCCTTTGTTGGCCATTATTTTTGGGGAATGTTAATTAACTTGTTCTTTTGTTTAAACTTTAACTTAATATTTTGGGAATGCTAATGAGATCATTGCTCACTCTGACATCATACTATACTTGTTTATTATCAGTCTCATATTATGGGAATGGATTAAGAGCTTGATTTGCTACACGCTTCCGCACCAATATAAATGTTCTATGAGTGAATGTGGAATCCTCACCGCGGAAACCTGTGGGAAATTAATTAAATGTATAATCATTATTAAGGGTGGTTCATTACCCATTATCCACAACAACACCACACCACCCCGTCGCGTCCCGGGCCCCCGGTCCGGGGTTGCGACACTCCTTGAGAAGAAATCTAATAGAGGGTCATAGCGTGGAAGACTACAAGGTCTTCGAGATCCTTCTTGCTCTTGTGAAAGCATTCTTCAACAAGCCAAGTGATCAACTTCTCCATTATAGCACAACCAAGCTCCCAAGGTTAGATCTACTTCATCTATTGTGTAGATTTCCGTGGTTGCTTGTTGCTACTGTTTTCAATCTTCTAGATAGTGTTATTGCTGATCTTGATTCTTGAGAAAGAGGTTTTGAATCCTGGATTGGGTTTATGGCCTTTTGGATACTTGATCTCTGCATCAAGTGGGTCAAAAGTTTTGAAAACCTATCGATGAGGCCCAACACTCTCTTGTGTCTCAGTCATCTTGTTTGGGGTAAAAAAAAAAAAGTTGCAGAACAAGTTTCTTGAACTATAAAATTGTTGGGCAAAGAATTGGACTAATGGAACTGTTGTCTCATGCCATTTGTATTAGTAAGTAATGATTTTGTTGAGTGTGTATTTTTATCATCTTCAGAAATTAGATTTGTTGAATCGAAGTTTTCGTTGAATAGTGTGAGCCAAAATCAAATCCAATTACGACCAATATTTTAAATTCTTCTTACACTATAAGCACAAGTGAAGTTTAGAGAAATATAAAAATACAAGCATAAGTAATAAACATTCACCATGAAAAAAAATCACCACAACACAGATTTATAGTGGTTCGGCGTAAATGCCTACATCCACTCCCGACTTATGACTCATCACCTCACCGACATTTCACTAGTCACTTAGAAGTTTTTAGTTCATCTCAAAACCTTACAACCACTCAGATTTTCTTGGTTAATCTAGACCCATTACAAATGTTTTTTATTCTAAGCAATGACTTTTACATTAATGAGCTTTTCTTTTAAAAACGTGTCTAGAATATAAAAAGTGATAAAAAGAAATGCAAGAGAATGCCTTTAAAATAGGTGGATATTAAAATGATTGTTTGGTCTAAAACACACACCATGTGAAGATACAAAGGTTGTAATGTAATGTGTGTATATGTGCTATACCATCAATCAAAGAAATTAATAGTATGCAAAGATTTCCAAATAGAATTAGAACATACTAAAGTTTGATTTGGATTTTAAAAGATATGAAATCAAGTTATGATATGATTGAGGAAAAATACCAAACATATAAGATGCATGACTCAACTTAAAGAAAGATTGAAAATCAAAGCATTACAAATTGACCAAATATTTAAGAACAAAACATATGATGCACAAGCATTGTTGAATCCAAAACATAAAATATATTGAAAGTGATTCTCATATGATAATCAAAAATAAAATATTTACCCAAACAAAGAGACACATGCTATGAAAGAAATCAAAGATTTTAGCACAACATGAAAACCTTTTAAAAAGAAAGTTCAAACTAACTTGGTGTGAATGAAAGTGGATAATCCTTGTTTTCCCTTTCTCCCTTCATCTTTTAGCATCCTCCAACTCTAAACCCTTGACTTGCTCTATTTTCTCTCAAAAATTCAATCCATTTATGCCTTTAAACTAACTTTGAATTTCTAGAAAAAGGTTTCAATGAAACTGTAACAAAGTATTGTAGTAGCGGAATTCAAATGCTAGCTAGATTTTTTTAAATAAAGTAAATGGATTAACTTAATTGTGAAGGGTTTTAACAAACTTATATAGGTAAATTTGAGGTCAAAATACTAAAAAAGACTGCATAAATAAAACAATGAAAGCACATGTAATGGAAACCTAAGAAATTTATGATGATCATTTTAAAAATAATTTTGCATGGAAAATCAAGTTTAAAATAAAGAAACCATT
Organism: Persea americana; assembly: GCA_029852735.1. Classification (NCBI taxonomy): domain Eukaryota; kingdom Viridiplantae; phylum Streptophyta; class Magnoliopsida; order Laurales; family Lauraceae; genus Persea; species Persea americana. The sequence continues at coordinate 28,727,505 of CM056814.1, forward strand.
CAAGGAAAAACAAGGTTAAAAGATTAAGCACACAACCAATCAAATTGCAATACTCAAAATTGTTAGTTTTATGGTCTCAATCCATTAAGATTGATGAAATAAATTGATTAATTTTTTATTTATCAATACATTCATGCTTTCCTTGCATGAAATGAATGTTGTTTTATTATTTGTTTGCACTTAACTAATACGAATGACATGATGGTTCATGAGATGAACCGGAGTCCATAAGTATACTAGATGCAATACATGTGTATGGATGAGATCTACATACAGGAGACATGTATAGCAAATCTTATACTTGAATATCTTCACAACCAGTGATGATGACTGGACATCTCATTTGACAAGGTTGCAGTACTTTGATTACTATGAGATAGTATGACTTGTCTCGATCATCAGAATGAAAGATTTTGAATCACAGTACCGGTACATTGGATGTATTGAAGGACCATGAGAAGCAACTTAGGAACACTGTCTTTACTTTAAGGTCTGCTCTCATAATTCCCTGGCAATAGGTTCTCGATCCTGAGACATTAATGAACTCAACTTTCTATCTATTCATTTGCTTTGAGTCACCAATGAGTGAGGCCAGTTGTAGGTCAACACCTTGGTGATTTGGGTACGTGGTAGTAGAGCTGTGGGAACATTCAATGGTTAAGATGGAATCTATCTTTAATATCCCCTTGTGCCAAGTAATAGATTTATCATTGGTAAGTGCGCACCCATTCCAATTAAGAGTTAATTGGATCGGTACCAAATGATCATTATAATTAATTGGGGTTCAAGGATAATAAGATATGGATCTAAGTTTGGAAGACAGGTCCAATTGATCCATGGATATTGATGGAGGGGCCTACTTGTGGACATATGGAAGTTTAGGGTCTTCATGTAATTTATTCCTAAGACTGGAGTTTAATTGCATTTATTTAGTGGAGTTATTTGCAATTAACTGTTGGCCTGGATTGAACATGAGATGTGGGGTCACGGTGTCACAGTTGGAGCCAGCTTTCTAAGGAATCTCTAGTGGTCCCCACGCTAGCCCAAGTTATTGGAAAGATACTAATTCTAGTAGAACTCTAAAAGGAAATAGAATGTTACTATTTCTATTTGAAGTGAGACTTCTAATAGTGGTAATAGTAAGTTACTAATTATTAATGGAAGTGAGACTTCTATTTAAATTATTAAGAAGAGAGTTACTAATTGTGAGAGAGGTGAGGCTTCTATTTCAATTAGAAAGAGGAGGTGGCTTGAAAGCTATAAATAGGAGGAAATGGGGCTTGGACATCCAATGCATAATCCCACCTAGGGATTCACGCCCAAGGGCTTCTTATGCAAGAGTTGCACATGCTTCTCCTCTCTTCCCTCTTCTAGTTCCTCTTCTAGTTTCCTTAAGAGCTTTCTCTTGGAGATCCCACCCATCTTGTTGAGAAAAGGGAATCTGATACGGGTCATAGCGTGGAAGATCAAAAGGTCTTGGAGATTCCTATTTGATACGTGAAAGTGTTTCATCATCAAAGAAAGGAAGAACTCCTCCAAAGGTATAATCTACTTCCTTATATGTTATGGATTTCGTGGTTGCTTGTTTGCTGCTATTTCTATCTTTTAGATAGAGTTTTCTACTGTACATAGTCATGAGAAAGACGACATGGATCCTGGATTGGGTTTTGTAGCCTTCTGGATAGTTGATCCCTGAGTCAAGTGGGTCAAAAGTTTTTGAAAATCTATCCTAGTGGCCCACCTATTTCTAACAATTGGTATCAGAGCCATACCTCATCTCTAATCATGTTAGATCAGTATACTTGTTCTGATCTTTGCATGAGATGCGAAGAAGATAGAGCAAGGGTTGTGTTTGGATCAATTTTTTCATGAATTTGCTTGGTTATTAGTAGATTCATATTTGGATAGTCACAAAAGGGTTTAACAATGATGGAAGGATGGTAGGAAGCAATTGGGAGACTTTAGAAGAGTTTCGGAGTCGTTTGGATACGAAATAGAGAAAACCCAAAAATCTGGTTCGTCTGTCCGGTCGACCGAGACCCGTGTCCAGTCGACCGGGTATTTGCAGGCCGGTCGACCGGGCCTTCTTTCCGGTCGACCGGGGACATTGTAACAACAGGTGCAGATTTTTGTTTTTGTTTCGGGGGCGCTGCCCCCTGGGCCCCCGCGAGGTGACCGGGCAGCTCGAACCCCGCCGGGGGATACCCCTGGACCCCCTTTGCAAAGTGCATAATTTCAAAAAGTGGCAACTTTTGGCATCTTGTTTTTCCATTGTTGTTTGGTAACCTGGTTTTGTGAGTTGCTTGGTTGTATGAGATACAAACTTGCATGTTATCTTGTCCTCTCCATATGGCCCACAAGTCTTTTACTTTCTTTATATGGTTGTTGGTTTATTTAAGGCTAAGTGTAGAAGGGAAAGGCATGATGGTTTCCTTATAGCCCTTTTATTTCCATGTTTAGATTACCATGTAAGTCTCATTGTAGAGACATAGGAATTTATGTATTTTTCTGAAATTTGTAAATTCTGGTGATGTCCGAGACAAAGAAGGAAAGTGAAGTCGGATTCTTAATCAAAGAGTTTGAAGATTACCAAAAGTGTTTTGGAGTTGCCCAAAGAGTTTGAGGAATTCCAAAGTTTTGGAAAGTCTAGAAGTCCAAGAAGTCTATTCCGCTAGGGCCATGTGGAGGAGAGGACTAGTTACTATTTTTAGCATTTTCTATCTATGGATGAATGCTTGATTTAGAATGTTTCCAAATCTGATCCAAACATAGCAAGTTACTAAAATTGGTCAAATCAAATTAATTTTTGGAAAGAGTTCTAATTAGTTTTGATGACCCATGAGATGGACACATTGGTAACACTAATTTAAGAACCTGGACTTTCCTTAAAATAACTCTACTTGGAACCAATCTTTATTATGAGATGATTTGATGTTCATATATATATATATATATATATTTATATATATGTGGGCCCTAATACCTTAAAAGGAAAATCTTCAATTCTAAAATATCAAGTGGGAGCGGGGTATTTAAATTGAGAAATCCCCTTGGTTTTCCACCATAGGTCCATGTAAGGAAAGTATTAGCCTCGCGCCATCTTGAGAATGGCCGTTTTCCACGAAGGGCTTTTATTTGTCTGGTTAATAGATATGGATCTCCCAAAAGGATAGTGTTGGTGAGACGGGGTGGGAGTTCACTCCCCAAGGAAGAGCTGCCCACAACAATTGTCACGCAATGCTAATTGTTGGTCACACTTAACTAAAATATTGATGTAGTATCCCCAAGAATTTGCCTCATGTATTTTAGAAACCAAAACTAATTGGGAGTCATACATTTTTTGGATGAGATACCTAGATAATAATGAATGATAGGGGATCATGGATAGTTAGTCTTAATCCAAATTTTGACTCACTTTGATCCGCACCAATCTAGGTTGTATTCGCACTCCCTAAGGAGGCATATCCCAGGGTTTGGAATTCAGATGTATTATGAATTTAGTGGTTATGAGGATTCCCACATAAATTTGGTAGAATACTAAACCCTAATGTCATTAATATTCTTTAATTGAATGTATGGTTATGTGCTACAGTTAATTCAGCATGAAGTCAAATACTTTCAATCCACTTGCGACCATCCTCAACCAAAATAAGTTGATGGAATCCAACTTTATAGACTGGAAAATGAACTTGGATATTGTCCTGACAGCTTCAGGATACAGATATGTCCTTACCATACCCTTCCTTCCGGAGCCTGAGCTTGATGCACCACAGTTTGAGAAGGACCTTTACACAAAATGGACCAAAGACAATGAGATGGCCAGATGTTTTACACAGGCATCTATGTCTAGTGTTTTACAACACCAACATCAATCATATAAGTTAGCATACGATATTATATCGTACTTAAAGGAGATGTTTGCAGACCAGGCTAGACTTGTTAGGCAAGCTATTATGAAGGTGTTGATAAACACTAAGATGGTTGAGGGAACCCCAGTACAAAAACATTTGTTGAAGATGAGTTTTGTGCTGAATGAGTTAGATGTACTGGGTGTTAAGATTGATACAGAATCGCAGATCGACATGATCCTTCAGTCACTACCGGATTCTTTCAATCATTTCGAGACCATTTATAATAAATTGGAAATGACTATAGCTAAGTTGTCTCGTCAACTGACAGTGATTGAGGAAATCATGAAGAAAGAGCAAAATCCCCTCATGACAGAAAAGTCATTTGCTAGGACCAAGCTGAAAGGCAAAGACCGAGATAGCAAAAAGAAATAAGTCATCAAGGGTCCTAAGGTGGAGAATGGTTCTACTTGTGGTATGGCCAAGGCTAAGGGTACGAGAATAAAGGGAAAGTGTTTCCACTGTGGTATGACAGGACATTGGAAAAGGAATTATCCAGATCTTCTGTCTAAAGAAAGGACATCAGGTATGATTGAGTCACTTGTTTCTGGAGTTAGTTTTGCAACTGGTGCTTTAGAATCCTAGTGTGTAGACTCCGGTTTAACTAATCACATATGTAACACGTTACATGAGTTACAGGTAACCAGAATGATTAGTGGCGGAGAAATTATTGCTAACCTGGGATTGGAAGCGAAGGCGATGCAGTGACAGTAGGAGTAGTAACTTTGTTATTTTCAGATATTAAGTTGATTTTTTCAGATACATTATATGTACCGTTTTTAAGACGGAATTTGAATTTCAGTTTCTAGTATGATGAATAAGAGTTATTCTATTACTTTTGGTACTGAAATTGTCTTAAAAAGATATGATGCTTTTATAAATTCTGACAAGGTAATCAATGGCTTTTATTTGTTAACTCCCACAATGTATGAGATACATGACACTGAAATTAATAATAGACCATCTTTAAAGAGGTAGTCACCTTCATCTAATCCGACAAAATTTTGCACTAGAGGCTAGGTCATATAAACCTAAACAGGATTGACAGGCTAGTGAAAGATGGTATCTTGCCTTCATTGGTGGTAGAACCAATGTCTGTTTGCGAATCCTGTCTGGAAGGTAAAATGACCAAAAGACCATTTTCCTCTAAGGGCAGTAGGTCCAAGGATTTATTGGAGTTAGTGTACACTGATATGTATGGAGCCATAAATTTAGAGCGAGAGAAGGATATGAGTACTTCATCACTTTCACCGATGATGACTTAAGACATGAATACATATACCTTATGCACCGCAAGTCTGAGACTTATGAAAAGTTCAAAGAGTTTTGAGCGGAAGCGGAAAAGCATTTAGGTAAAAGTATCAATACCCTTCGATGAGATCGAGGAGGAGAATATCTCTCCGCTGATTTTATGGGATACTTATTAGAAAATGGGATTCTATCCCAGTTGTCTGCTCTTGGTGTGCCTCAACAGAACGGAGTAGCAGAAAGAAGGAACCGGACTCTTTTAGATATGATCGGGTCTATGTTGAGTTTCTCAGGGTTACCTATAGGGATATGTTTTGGAAACTGCAAAGTATATACTAAACCTCGTTCCATTTAAGTCTGTACCTAAGACTCCTCGGGAGTTGTGGTCTGGGCGAAAGCGTAGTCTACAACATAAGGGTTGTCCGGCACTCGTGCTGAAAGTTAAGACAGATAATTTGGAATTGAAGTCGGAAGTATACACTTTTATAGAATATCCCAAAAGAACTAAAGGTTGGTTATTCTATAATCCCAGAGAGAGCAGAAAGTGCTTATTAGCACCAATGCGGTTTTTCTGGAGGAAGATTATATGATTGACTGGAAATCTTTAGAAAATGTTATCTTGGAGGAAAATTCAAAGAGTGATCAATTCCAAATCCAAATATGACCGAACTTGAAGAAAATTCACTCATACCTAGCCCAGTAATTACACTAGTGCCTTATCATAGTGGGAGCATTGTCAGGACCCCTGACAGGTTCTCGTTTTTTGGGAGAGTCTTACGAGGCAATCCCAGAAGAACTGGAACAAGATCCCTATAACTATGATGAAGCAATCAATGACATAGATTTAGGAAGTTGGCAAGATGCTATGAAAGCTGAGATTGAGTCTATGTACTCCAATCAGGTCTGGACACTTGTGGACTTGCCTGCCAATATTAAACTTATTAGGTGCAAGTGAGTCTACAAGAGAAAGAGAGGACCAGATGGAAGAGTTAAGACCTTTAAGGTCAGGCTTGTTGCGAAAGGAAACACTCAGAAAGAAGATATCGGTTATGAGGAAACCTTCTCGCCGGTAGCCATGCTTAAGTCTATCCAGATACTCTTATCCATTACGGTTCATCTTGTTTACGAGATTTGGAAAATGGATGTTAAGACAACATTTTCTCAACGGCCATCTTGAGGAAGACATCTATATGATGCAGTCAGACGATTTTATGGCTAACAACCAAGAGCAAAGAGTTTGCAAGTTGCAGAAGTCCTTTTATGGACTGAAGCAAGCATCCCGAAGTTGGAACATCCATTTTGAACAAGCAATCAAGGCATTTGATTTTTATCAAAATCTAGATGAGTCATGAGTGTACATGAAAACTGCAGGAGGCAGGGTAGTTTTTTTGGTATTATATGTCGACGACATCCTTCTCCTAGGGAGTGCTATAGGGATGTTGTCAACAGTGAAAAGCTTGGTTGGTCAAGACTTTTGATATAAAGGACTTTGAAGAAGCCAGTTACATCCTAGGGATCAAGCTCCATTGAGACCGGAAAAATAGGATGATAGGCTTATCCCATGATGCGTATATACATAAGGTGCTAGTACGATTTGCTTTGCTTTGTACTAGACCGGATATCTATTACGCAATGAGCCTAGTCAGCAGATATCAGTCTAACCCAGGTCCTGACCATTAGACTGCTGTAAGATGTATTCTCTAAAACTTGAGAAAGACTAGAGATCACATGTTGATTATAGTAATGATGAGTTGATTACAGTCGGTAACACATATACTTGTTGACACAAAAAATATCACTTTGCCTCCTCAACATCAAAAGCTACATGGAGCCGCATCCTACTACAAACAGGCAAAGCTGCTTCAAGCATCAGATCTTGTCAGAATCAAACAAACACTGCAAGATCCTTCAAAATAGCCAAAAGAAGGGTACACATGAAGTTTCGGGCCATTTCAACACCGTCTGGCCTAACTTCACTCCTCCAACAGCTAAGCAGGTGCCTCCGGCCGCAACAGTGTCGAAGATAACAAATCTTCGATCAAAGCCTATCAATGATCTCAAAATACCTCCAAAAGGCTCCACGTCAAATTTCAAGTCAAACCGACACCGTTTGACCCTCCATAAACTCTCGAATGGCGAAATCAAGCCTCCCGGCTGCGAGACCCACCGATGCCACCACTCATCAAACAAAGCACATGGGTAGCTTCTACATGCTTCCAAAGGGCTGCACGTCAAATTTCAGGTCATTCCGACAACGCCTGACCTAACTTTGACGCTCAGAAACAAAATCAAGCCTACTGGTAGCAGCGCTCCCCGAGACCGTGGCATCCAAATCAGAGCTAATGGATCATCACAAAATGACTCCAATAGACTTTTTGCCTAATTTCAGGTCAATCGGACATCGGTTGACCGCACATCGAAGCTTGACATCTTCCGCGCGGTGAAATCAAGTCTAGCATCAATTGGACCCCGAATGGCTTCAAAACTAAAACAAAAGCCCATGATTAGTCCTATCTATTGCTCAAGAAGCTTCACAACAAATTTCAGGTCATTCCGAGATCGTTTGACCTAGTTTCAACTCTTGGCGGAAAATCGGCTACAAAGTCTTCGGCTTTTCCAAAAATAGGAAACTTTGTGCTCTGATTTTCATGGCTTCTCGATAGGTTTTGTTCAGAGGAATCAAGCCAATAAATGAGGAGAAATGTAAAGAAAAATACAGGAGAAAAAAGAAGCAAAAAAGCCCGAAAAACAGCCGAGAAACGGCGACCAAAAAAGTGACAAAGTCCCAAGGTCGCCGGCGACCATGGGCCACCTTGGCCCATGGTCGCCGGGCCCATGGTCGCCGGCGGCCATCGCCTAAGGTCACCGCCCCAGGGTCGCCAGCAACCATGGGTGCATGGTCACCGGCGACACTGGAAGTTCGGGTCGCTGGATTTCCGCTGGAATGACTGTTTTTCTGGTTCTTTTTGCGTTTCGCAATGTTTGGCCCCTGTGATTTTCTCAAATTCTGATTGTTGAGGCATGATATCCGTCAATCTTCGTCAACATCACAGATCCGCCGTCCAAATCATTCGATCATGATCGGACACTCCGATATCGCCAACCGGCCGACCAAGAAAGCACACTTTCTGCCCGACCGATCTTGAAATCGACTGGACAGATGTTGCTGGCCCACTAGTACCAATCAATATTTGACATTTCATGGTCATCCGATGTCGATCAACATGAAAATCCATCAATGATCATCGCCAGAAGAATTCCAAAAGACGCTGCGCGGCCCGCGATTCTTCAAGCGACTTGGCGACCAATTAATGCTGTTAATTGACCCGTTTATGACAACTTATTACGGTCATTAACTCATTATTATGGACGGCCCAATCTGAAGTAAGCAAATGAGAGTTACAAGTCCAATTAATTATGGCAATTAACCATGTAACTCCTATCATTATGGAGATTAATCATGGTAATTAATCATGAAACTCCCATCATCATGGAGATTAAATGCCCATTATTCTCTATTGGCCAATTAGAATCCAAGAAAAAGGAGTTACAAAATCAAGAAGTAAATACTTGTAACTCCTCCCTTCATGGAGCATCAATGCTATTAATGCCCATAAACGTTCCTAATGGCCACCAAAAGCCTATAAATAAGCTGTTATTCCAAGGAAGAAGGGTCCTGGAAAATTATCTTGAAAAGTCTCTGCACAAAGAAGCTCTCTTACTCTGAAGAAACTCTGTTGCAAACACTACAAGGTGATTAAAGTCCCTTGGGGGGCCAACCCCCCAAGGTTTCCCCTATTCTTCTATCCAACATGGCCTAGATGTGGCTTTTCAGCCCGTCTACCTGGTTTTTTTTATTGGATATAGAACCTTCTCTTGGTCTTTGTCCTCTAAAAATCCGAGGTCCAAGCCAAGCCAAGTGAATCAAAAGCATCAAGTGTTCTCATCTGATGGAGCCCATACATGACTCGCGACCGTCGATTTGAACTAGTCCCCACAATCTCCTGAGAAGTCAGATTCCTCTTTCTTTCTTTTCTATTGTATTTTGTATTTTTTTTAAGAGAAAAAAAAATTCCCAATTCTTGTCTTTCGTCATTGATCAAATTTGTAAATCGCCTTTCATAGCAAAATTGCCTTCGACGGCACAAAACCGCCTTTCACGGCAAATTAAACAAAATCGCCTTTCACAACATTAAAAAATCTTGTCTCTTTCTTTAAAATATACGTGCAATGGAAAGTTGGAAAATAATTTTGATTTCCTTTCTACTTGTGGAGGTGAATCTCCGGATCACCACTTCAAATTCCAAGTAGAATAAAAAATCTTGCATACCCGTACGAAAAAAATGTTGATGCTTGTTTTTCTTTTTTTCGCCCCGCCGCACCCCGGCGGACCCGGGACGGAGGTAGGGGAGAGCGAAAGCCGGGTTCATCAAGTTGGCATACCCGGTGGGAGTCGGTCATTTGAGAACACGATACTTAGACTCCTTGGTTCCTTTCTAGTTGGTGGCTTATGTTGGATCTTGCATCTTAAAAAAAAAAAAAAAAACATGAGATGGGATTCTTTGGAAATTTCTGTCGTTGAGTTTATTTCCATTCTTTCTCTTCTCAAACAAAAAAAAAGAAAGAAAGTCTTTTTTTAACGTTGGGTTCAGATTTGAGAAATTTTGGTTCTTTCCCTTTTGGACGTAGTGCTCGCGGAAATTGCTGAGCCTTTGTTCGGATTGGAACACCATTTCTTCTCTTTTGAGAATCCAATCTTGGCTTTTTAAAATTTTTTTTTTTAGATTTCTCTCTTTTGGATTCAGGTTGGAAAAGACTTTGGTTCTTTCCCTTTCGTACAATGGCTCACGGAAATCGCTGAGCCAGCGTTCGGATTGGAAGGCTCCATTTTCCTCTCTTTGATGGGTCCATTAGTGGTCTTTCAAAAAATAAAAAAACAAATCAAATTTCTCTCTTTTGGATTCAAATTGGAGAAAACTATGGTTCTTTCCCTTTCGTACAATGGCTCGTGGAAATCGCTGAGCCAGCGTTCAGATTGGGAGGGGCCATTTTCCTCTCTTTGATGGGTCCATTAGTGATCTTTCGAAAAAAAATAAAAAAAAAATACATTAAGGTTGCACCAATTGTATTCTTTGACCAAAGTGAATCTAAGAAAAGCCTTGTCTAGAGTATGGAGGCAGCTAAACCGATCGAGGCAAGGGTCCTTCAAATGGGTTCATTAAGTAATCCTACCCTTACCTAGGGGCTGATCTATCCACTAAGGTTTCATAAGACCGGATTGGAAAACCTATGTGTACTCTTCAAAAAAAAATCTCTAAAAAAAAGAAAAAAAACTTCTGTCACTATTGTGTTTAGATTCGAGAAATTTTGGTTCCTTCCTTTTCGGATTTAGTGCTCGCGGAAATCGCCGAGCCTGTATTCGGATTGGAATACCACTTGCTCTCTTTTGTGAATTCGATCTTGACCTTTCAAAAAAAACTTTCGTCATTATTGGATTCAAATATGAGAAATCATGATTCCTTCCTTTTCGGATTTAGTACTCGCGGAAATCGTTGATCCTGTATTCGGATTGGAGTACCACTTGCTCTCTTTTATGAATTCGATCTTGACCTTTAAAAAAAAATCCCATCTCGTGTCCTTCCCAAGGATGCGATTTACAACATTTGTGCCTAGCGGTGCTAGTACGCCATTTTGGGTCTACTGTATTCGCGACCGACACGTTTGTATCTCCAACCTTATATTATTTTACCTCGAGTGAGCTCCGCTTCTCGGTAACTTGAATTAAGGTTTACAATTGCTTCTAGCAGTCATTGGAACGCTCATTTTGAGCGGACTATACTTGCGTTCAGAACAATTGTACCCTCTATGGCTTTTTGCCTTCTTCATTATGCTTGGGACAGGCAATTCCCCCTGAGCGATTTGAAAAGACAAAACCATAGTATTTTCCATTTATGATAACCATATTCTTGTAATTACTAATGGATGTGGTCTTGTTTCAGAAGTCTTCCAAAACTAACAATGTCAGCTTCATTGACCATCACCTTCGATGAGAACAAGTACCAGCTCATGCTTTAAGAGAAGCAAAGCAAGCACACTTACAAGCGCCCTGCCAGCTACCTAAGCGTCACCTCGCTAGGCAACTCTCAAAACATCGGGTCGACCTCCACTCCCCGGACCATCGTCTTCGGGTCACTGGGACCATTCCCACTCCCCGTAGATGAAACTGCGCCTGCCAAGAAGCAGAAGACCGCCCCTGAACATGTCGCTGCCCTGACACCAAAGGCGGTCACCAAGAAACTTGAGGCTTGTGGCAATCCCACGAAGCCTCAACCTGCGAAAAACCAAGTTTTCCCTAAGACTTGGTCACCAAGACCTTCTCCAAAACAAAGAAGGTCCTGGACATCTGCAAAGCCAGTATACCTGGCCCCTCTCAAAGAGAATCGGTTCTATCCTCTCACTTACATGAAAAGGGAGAAACCTACCCTCCGCCGAACTATAAAAACTACTCAGCACGAGCTGGCTTGCTCATACAAGCCCAAAATCAAGTCGTGCATCACAAGGCCTCGACAAGAACCTGCCAGGGCCTGCTCTCCTGCAACCCGACCCTTTATCTCAACAAGGGCCGAGCTTGCAAAATTTAAAGCTTCGCTGCGACAGGCTAAGGACCGTGTCCAAATCCTATCCATGCCAGTCTTCAAGGAAGACAAGCTCGGCTGCTGTGCACGGGGGACCACATCCTTCATTGCCAGAGCATAGCCCCAGCTAACTGAAGCTCAAATTGCTCGTCGTATACGTCGCCGCGCGGCATATCGACAAAAGAGACTAGAGAAGCAAAGAGCCCAGCATTCTAAGCTTCAGGTCTCTAAAGGATGGGTCGAAAAAGAAGGAGCCAACCAAGTTGTTGCCGTCCATATGGTTGGTAAAGCCAAAAGACGCCAGAAGTCATCAACGAAAATACATGTCAGACAGCCGGTGACGCGTAGTGTCTACCAGTCGCGAAGACATCAGGAAGATTCTTCCACTCCTTCAAGCCAAGAACATCGGAGTGATCAATCCTCGGGCTCTTCATCTAAAAGAATAAGCTCCAGCTCAGTCACTAAGACAATATCCTCTTTCGACTCACGAAGAGTGAATGTCGTGGTCACAGACTCTGAGCAACCTCCACCAGATGATAACATGGCTACACGCATCCAGCACCTGGAATAAGGACAGCAGAGGATAAAAGCTCTGATGGAAATCCTTCTTCTCACTCTTCAACGTCCACTAAATGATGAAGTTCCTCCACACAATGAGGCAAACAGTGGAGAAGATGAGTCACGCGCCCTTACCAAAAAGGACATTGATAATATCCTCGCCAAAGCAAAAGAAGAGGATACACTGAAGGAGCATGGAATCAAGCCACCATGTCCCTTATGGAAGGACTCGGTTCCATTTCCTGCAAAGTTCAAGCAACCTCTTCTCCAAACATATACGGGGAAAGGTTCAGTGAGACAGCATGTCATCCACTTCAAGATCCTGACGGGAGCTATTGCGGATCAAGATGCCCTCAAGATCCGTCTCTTTGCAAGCACCCTGAAAGGTACAACTTTTGATTGGTATTCCACTCTGCCAGAGGATTCCATTCAAAACTGGACCATGTTAGAGACACGCTTCCTGACCCACTTCAAAGGTGAGGATCATCCTGTTACTATGGCTCAGGTCTGCAGCCTAAAATAGGGAGAGAATGAGTCGACATACGATTTTATTCACAAGTGGAAAGTAATGGCGTACAAATGCTCAGATGTACTGCCACAAGCATCGCTGGTCGACATATGCCAAAACAACATGAGGGCAATGATCCGCTCCATGATCATCGGCAACAAATCAAAGAATCTGAGAGAACTCCTAGAAGCATTTATGGAGGCTGAAACTGTGATCAAAGACCTCAACAGTCAGAAGTCATCAAAGAAAGAGCCGACCGCCATTCCAACCTCCAAGCCAAAGAAAAAGGAGGTTCTCAATGTGCAAACTAAGTTAGCTCCTCAGCCACCAAAGAAAGCTGAAAACAAAGCTGCAGGTAAGAGGCCTGACTTCTTTGATGCCTTCAAAGAACGAGTAGACAAGAAATACCCGTTCGATGAAGATGTTGAAGAAATCTTTGGGGCCCTTTTAGCAAATGGCAAACTTACTTTGCCAGACACCAAAAGACCGGGAGATGTTGGCAAAACCAACGATCCCCGATATTGTCCATACCACCAAATGGTCTCGCATCCTCTCAATCAATGTTTCGTTGTGAAAGAGAAGATCAACGAGATGTGGAAAAATGGAGTCATCACCTTTGACAAAAACTACGGGTCTGCCTCCGTCGACATGGTGTGATTTGGACAAACATCAAAGTCACCAAAGGAGAATATCATTACTTCCTTCAAGGTGATAAAGATAACTCAAACGTCCCAAGAGTTGGCGCCTTACCCAACATCGGATGGACAGCCCATATGGGTACATCCCGATCTCCTAGAAGATGAAAATTGGGAGATCGTCAAAACAAAGTCGACCGCTCAACAGCGAAGGCAAGCCAAGAGGCAACTCCGTAAGCTCAAATAGCAGGAGAAGGCTCAACCCAAGCAAGAAGTCCTTGAAAAGGCAGAAACCTCCTCTACCGCTTCACTGGGGGTAGCAGAGGAGTCCCTTCCCGAGACTTCAAAAGAGGTAAGAAAATTCACCCTCAGTGATTTCATGCCACCACGGCTCGGAGATGAGACTACGCAGGGGGCATCATACTCTTGCAACTCGGTAGTTGGATTCTCCATGAATGGATACGAGTCTAGTGACACCAATGAGTGGGAAGAATCCCTTGAAACCGGAGAATATCTCTCTGATGAAGAATGGATCCCAGAATCTTACCTTATGCCAGTAATCTGGTATAACCCCTTCCATCCGCAAGGATCCTGGTCTGATGATGATAAAGACTAAGAGGCTGTTCAACAAAGTGATGTTGACCTAGCGCAAACGAATGCTCTAGTGGATCCCAACGAGGATGAACCACAAGGGGCAGACGAAGAGGAAGATTTGGCTCCTATGTCTAATCTCGAAGAATATGCAATGATCTTGCAGCGTCTGGCCATAGAGCAAAAGCAAGATCGCATCAATCAACTTCGTCACAATCCAGAACCGAAAATCCCGGAGAATCTACAAGCATCTCCTCCAGTAACCCCGGAAAATGAAGAAAGTTGCTGGATCAATGATCCTCTCACATCTGAAGATGAGTCTGTTTCCCAACAATCCATTATGGAGGCATCTTCTATCGAAGTGGCTTGCAATGTGATAGTTTAGGATGATAGTGCTTATGAAGCTTCATCTACTGAGGCCGCAAACTCTCAGACTACGTCTGGTAGCATATCTTCTGGAGCCACATCTTCTCGGGTGACTTCCACTGAGATAGCATCTTCTCAGCCTTCATTTCCTGAAACTGTGACATCAGAATTCAAGCCTCTTTCGACTGATCACCATGAAGAAGCTCTGGCTGATGAAGTCTTCAAAGAAAACCCAATCAATTGGTCTCAGATACCCAACCTCATAGGAGATGTCTGGACCGATGAAATACTCGACAAAGAAGAAAAGTTGTTGGAAGTTGTTCAGGACTTGTTCCCGGAAAATGCTCCATACAATGCAATCACTGAGGACAGCAATACTACTGCAGAGATGTCTTCAGCGAATGAGAAAAATCAACTCCTTGATTCCGAGGGTGATCTTCCAAACGAAGACCCTTCTCCGGAAGCACTCGAAGTAAGTAGTCGAGCACAATCAAAGCCTTTGGTCACCACAACCAAAGCAAAGAAGACAAAAGAAAAGAATGGGGGCAAGTTCACTGTCTCCTTGGTGTCGATCATGCAAGACACTGACTCTGATTCAGAAACAAAAGAAGAAGATACCACGTTTTCCATCTTCCACAATTCTGAAGCATCTCCATCACGTCTAGCACTTGAACCTTTTGAAGGAGGGTATCTTGTACCAGACTTAAATATCTCTCTTGACAACATGGTGGGTCATCCCATCGAACAAGAAGGTGATGACGTTGAGTCTTCCTTGATAGAGAGTATCAACCACATACCGGATCTCAATATCGCTCTTGATGATCCAAACCCCACAGAGTCATTTAAGAAAGGTGACCTTGTGTTCGCGGTTAAAACACCATTGATTCTCATTCATACATCTAAAACCAGCGATGAATCAAGATGGGAAGGTCCCTATATCATTGACAAAGCCTTCTCCAATGGAGCATATGCTTTCTTCAATTTCGAAGGAGACAGGTTTATGCTACATAACAAATTTCTCCGAAGTTGATCTTAAAGCTGCGTCACTACCTTCCTGCCAGTTGAGTCTACCTGATTCCGAGGATCAACTACATAAAGGTCCTTGCCACAAAAGTAGGTTCCCTCAATGCTCGACTGGCAAAATGGTCCATCCTTCTGTCACAATTTGATATTAGGTATGTACCACAGAAAACAATCAAAGGCCAAGCTCGAGCAGACTTTCTCGCAGAGCATCCACTGCCTAAGGATTCTCTGCTCAGGGATGATCTCCCAGACAAACCTGTCTACAACGTAGAGACTTCCTCACCAAATGCCTCCTGGAACATGTACTTCGATGGTGCAACCAGGACAAATGAAAAAGGAAAGCCAATATCGGGAATTGACATTCTCTTTGTTAGTCCCAACAAGTACATGATTCCACATGCATTCTCGCTACTGGAACCCTGTTCAAACAATGCAGCTGAGTACCAAGCCCTGATCATAGGATTGGAACTCGCCATCGAATCCGGTATCACCATCCTGGAAGCCTTTGGGGACTCCCAACTGATCGTCAACCAGATGAATCAGAAATATGAAATCAGGAAGCCTGATCTGTTGCCTTACTACGACAAGGCACAATCGCTTCGTCCAAAGTTTGACATCTGTCACATCACCCATATTCGCAGAGATGAAAACATTCGTGCAGATGCCTTCGCTGGACTCGCTGCATCTATGGTAATCTATGAAGGGGAAAACATACAAATTACAGTGTGTCAAAGAAGAATCCTCCCTCCTCTCAACATGCTACAAGCAGTTGCTGAATGCCACCGAGTGGTTGGAAGTCGGATTTCCATCCTTAGACCTTCAAGCGGCGATTGGAGGAATCTGTTCATTGATTACATTATGTTCAGAATCCTACCAGAAAATCCAAAAGAGCAGGTAAGCATTCAAAGACGAGCCCCAAACTTTCATTTGGATATTCCCTCCAAAATGCTTTAAAGAAAATCCTTCAACGGAGTACTCCTACACTGCTTGTCATAACAAGAGGCGGAAGAAACTCTAAAAGAAGTTTTATACTGGTCTTTGTGGAGCCCATCAGGCTGGTCCTAAGCTCTACGATCAAATAAAAAGGTTGGGTTACTATTTGCCTACGATGGCAGCTAATGCGATGGAATTTGCTAAACGCTGCCAACAATGCCAAGTTCACGGAGACTATGTCCACATGCTTCCGGAATGGCTACACCCTACAGCAATTTCGTGGCCTTTTGAAGCCTGGGGTATGGACATCATAGGTCCTATCCCTCCCCAATGAAACAAAGGTCATCGCTTCATCTTCGCTGCTACGGATTATTTCTCCAAGTGGTCAGAAGCATCTGCATTCAGTGAAATGAAGACCTCATCAGTCTTTCAATTCTTGCGCACTAACATCATTTGTCGTTTTCGCATACCTAAAAGATTTGTCCATGATAACGGACCATAATTCCGGGATCACAGATTCTACAGGTTCTGCGACAAATACAAAATCCAAAGCTGTCCTTCGACTTCGTATAACCCGGCAGCAAATGGACTAGCAGAAGCTTTCAACAAGACACTTTGCAAAATTCTCAAGAAAATGGTCTCTAGTCACAAAAGAGACTAGAGCGACAAATTGCCTGAAGCTTTATGGGCCTATCGAATTACCATTCGAGGACAACCCATAGCACACCATTCTCCTTGGTCTATGGATGTGAAGCAGTTGTCCCTCTAGGGGTACAAATTCCTTCCTTAAGGGTATCTCTGTAAAATGACATAACGCAAGAAAGAAATGTCAAATTGAGACTCCAAGAACTGGATAATCTCGACGAAAGACGGCTCGAAGCCCTACAAAGCGTTGAGCTTTACCAAGCACGCATGGCAGGTTCTTTCGACAAGAAGGTCAAGCAACGCGCCCACAAAAAGGGTGACTTGGTTCTTGCGGTGAAAAGGCCAATGGTTTTTGCCCACAAGTCCAAAGGCAAATTCGAACCAAAATGGGAGGGACCCTTCGTCATCGACAAAGTCTTCTCCAACGGCGCATATGCTCTTCTAAACATGGAGGGTGATAGATGTATGCTGCCAATCAATGGCAAGTTCTTGAAGCGGTACTACCCTTAAAGGCTTCCTACAACGGGTTAGAGCGATGCTTGCATGGCCAAAGCCTATTCCTAGGTACTTGCTCGTCAAACCCACCCATTTTAGAGTTTTCATCCCTATGTTGAAATTTCTAAAAACCTAAAACAATGTTTACTTCCAATGTTTCATTGTTCAAAAATCATCAAAACCCAAAATCCAAGTTTAGGAGTCTCTTCCCTAACTTGACCAAAACTTTCGATCCTTGAACCCAAAATTCATGGTTTGAAACAAAAATCAGGACTTGGGGATTTTCACCCTAGTCCACCCCGACTTTTACTGCCAAGAATGGTTTTGAATCAAAATTTACAACCCTCGTGTCTTTCAACAAAAATGGTTTTTCAAAAAACCGTGGGGAAGCGACATTCAGTCGATACTCACACAAAACCCAAAAATCGGAAGGATGCGAACCCCATTCGATACTTCCAAAACCTCAAAATCGCAAGGAAGCGACACCTCGTCAATACTTGCAAAATTTCAAAAATCGTGGAGACGCAACATTCTAGTTGATATCCACAACCCAAATTTCAAAAAAAAATTGTGGAGACACAACGTTTCAGCTGATATCCTCAACCCAAATTTCAAAACGAAAACAAAAGTTCAAAAAAACCTCAAATTTCAAAAATCGTGGGGAGGCGACTTTCCATCGATACCAGCAAACAAAACTTTTGAAAAAAGGCAGGGACGCGACTTTCAGTCGATACTTGCACCAAAACCCGCGAGGAGGCGACATTCCATCGATACTCGCAACTGAATGAGCAAGGAAGCGACATTCCATCGATACTTGCAATACCATTTAGCAGGGAGGTGACTCTTAGTCGATACTTGCATTTTGAAAACCAAAAACCTGGCTTTCACGCCAAAAATAAAAAATCCAGTTTTTATGCCAAAAATCTGGCTTTTATGCAAAAAGAAAACAAAATTTTGGCTCTCATGCCACAAAACCAAAACTTGGCTTTAACGCCACAAAAACCGGCTTTTATGCCAAAAACCGGCATCCACGCCACAAACAAAACTTTGGCTCCCATGCCACAAAATTTTGGCTCCTATGCCACCAAAATCCGGCTTTCATGCCATTCAAAATTCGGCTTTCATTCCATCTCAAAAAAGTAAGGCTTTTCGCCACAAAATTTGGCTTTCATGCCCAAAATAACCATTTGACAAAAGATTTTCACAAAATAACAACCTTTCAATCAAATTTTCAAACAAACATTCCCATCCAACTTTTACTTATTTTCATTAGAAAAAGAATTTAAGTGAAACGGGGCAATACAAAAAAAAGGTGCCAAAAAATGTTTATACATGGAGGTACGAGAAGAAAAAAAAAAGTCTGTTACAAAATCAGGAGACTAGTCATACATGGTCTTTAGCCAAAGACTTAACTCCTCAAGCAAACTCTTGGCCTTAGCCTCCAAAGCTTCCAGGCTGCGTTTCTTCAGAATTTTCCCATAAAATGCGGTAAGCCATCGTAACCCATCTTTAGCACGAGGAAGCTCTTTCCAGAGAATTTGCCATTGTTCATATTCTTGAGCCTTCCTCTGGAGATTGCTTTCAGCCTCCTTAACTTGGCGAATGAGAGTCCTCTCTCTATCGCGAGCTTTCAAAATAGCAGTCCACTTGGCAGCGGCTTGTTCTTCCAATAGCTCAAGACGTTGTCTGGCCTCAATGACCTCTCTATCAAGACGGTGTTGGTCCTGTGTCAGCTCAATAATAGCCAGCTTGGTAACGTTCCTCTCTCGAACGAACCGCTCCCGGGTCCACGAGATCTCATCCAGTTCAGATTTGACCTCGCCAGAAGGCTTCAAAAACATCTCGTTGAAGAAGTCACCATTTGGAAAGCTCTTGGTCTCAATCCATTTATTTCCTAGAGCGATGACTTCATCAACAAAAGCCTTGGCATTTGTAATTTCCAGACCGACCTCTTCGCTATCAGCAAGAATGTCCTGCACATGCTTAATCATGCCGAAGCTAGCTTCCAAATGATCGGAAGAAAGAGTCTCGACCCATGAGCTCAAGACTCTCTTCAACACTTTTCTCGCAAACTGACGAGATGGCTCAGATGAAGACTCGCCATGCTCCGTTTGTCAACTGCCCATGTCATGCATCGTTGGAAGAGTAATCAAGAAGCTCTTTCCAATCGGAGCCGCTGGAGGAGGAATATCAGCATGCGGACTCGCCTCTGCCTCATCAAAACTAGTAGAAGAAGCCCCTACTCCTGGTTTAGCCACGGGCGCCCCCTGCTCTGGCTCTGAGAATGGTATAGGAACTTCTCCTGTCACCTCACAACCTGCCAATGAAAGATTGAAAAGGTATGAATATGATCTTGTCAAAAATCAAATATCACGACTATTACTATATACCTTCTTCGACGACCGGCGGAATGCTTTCTACCTCCATGAGCTCATCTGAAGCATCGTCAAAAGTTGCATCCATGGATGGCTCGAAGTTATCAGAATCCTCTAGCAAGTCAGCTGGCAAGAAAACAAAAAATATGTCAGTAAGTGGCGGTAAAGAAAAAAACAAAAAAAAAGGGGGCAAAGAAAATCATACCATGAGAGGATTCTAGATCTACTCCAAAGTCCCTTGGTGCTTCCTCCGATACCACGATTGGATACATCACCACCTCATCGGCCGGAACCTCAGGCATCACCAAACCATCATCTTCTGCCAAAAGAAAGAAAGCAGTAGATCAAAACAAAGGCCTCATAAAAAGAAAGAAACGGAAAAAGAGAGAAGGAGGGTCATACCATCACTACTGATCTTTTCTCCTCGGCTCCTCTTCTTTGGAGGCTCATCATCATCCTCTGACTCCTCCTCGGCAATGGTGGGAGGGACTTCCAGATCAGGAGAGTCTTCGTGCCGTCTCTTATTTCGGCGCTGTCCTCTTCTCCTCTTGCTCCTATGAGACGATTTGCTGGAAGTACCCGCCCCACCATCAAAATCTGGCCTCTCGCTAAAGTCCTCACTGGATGGTTTGCTCTTGCCGGTAGACTCCATGGAAGCCTTTGCTCGCTTTGCTTGTATCCAAGCAGCGACCTCAGCCTCCTCCTCTGCGAGCTGTTCCAAGACCTCACCAGGTATCTCTTGTGCAACTCCTGATCTGATAACGTCCCGATCACCGAGAAAGTCTATTTTGTGCTTTTCACCTGAAAGGAAAGCCAGAACTTCCTCTCGGCGGATGCTATCTGATTTTCCAAGACCCTTCCCAGAAGACTGCTTTACATCGAGCTCCTTCTTGGAAAGCCCCCTGTATGCTGAAAAGCTCTCCATAAACCATTTTGTGGAGCCCGCAGTCCGGAAAGTGGGCAACTCAGGATAGTAAATCATGCCAGTAGTGTCTTCCGCATTGTAAAAGGCCCATGCACTCGAAGGCGCTCCAACGACGCCCTGAGAGAAGCCCAACTTCAAAGCAAAAAGCGACGGAACATACGGCTGGATGTCGACGAAAAGATGTCTACGGTACACCATCGTGCTGATACGTATGTTGAAGAGCCACGCTTTCTCCGCGTTGGTCAAAGAATAGTGTCTCCCTGACCCTGCCCTGGTGGAATTTCGGGAGACACCAAAATCAAAAGCCTTATTCCGCAAGCCCGGAGAAAGCTTTACTGAAGATTGCCCCATCTCGACGTCCCTGAATCGTCGGATTCTCAAACGGGCAGATAAAAGAGATTCGGAAACAGGCTTCCTCTGGCCAACCGAATCATAAACGGGTCATCATCCTGTGCAGCACCCAATCGGTGGAAACTAGGACAGTGGTATACATACCACGAATAAAAGATGTGGGCTGAAAATACCCTATTCATGGGAAGCCCAATCCGAACTAGGAAAGCAGCAGCTTGCAGGTCGGTGCACAAATAGGAGTAAAGAGAAGGCACCAAAGCAAGCCGCACTCCAAATGCCATCTGACAAGCTGGAAAAATACAGTGCGGCTTGATGTGCGTTCCATCTCCTCCGGCAAAAACAGCCTCACCCAGCCAATGAGTGAGGTAAACAGTGAGATCTCTCCGCAGTGCAATGTCAGAATGAATGGCGTCTGTGTTTGAGAAGAGCTCCTTCAAATTTTCTCGCTTGGCGGAGATCTTCTTCGAACCCGAGTTCTTAACCCTGGCTTCCTGGGTCGTACTCCCAAAAGAATCCCCACTGTCAAAGAAGTTGGAAGACAAAGAGCTACCACTCTTCAAACTGCTACACTGAACTTTCACGCCGTCCTTCTCCTTCAAGAAATCATAGTAGGAGACGAGCTGAAAGTACAAGAGCCTGAACTCCTCAGACTGCTCCTCAAGGACGCCGTCAATAGGCATAAACTCCTCATAGAGCTTGCCGAGGATAGGCAGCCCAGTGATGGCACTCAATTCCTTTAAAGAAAAACCGATCTCACCGTTTGTGACAACGAAGGTGTTGGTTTGTGGTACTCTGAATAAACTCTGCTGCAAACACTACAAGGTGATTGAAGTCCCATGGGGGGCCACCCCCCCCCCCCAAGGTTTCCCCTCTTCTTCTATCCAACATGGCCTAGATGTGGCTTTTCAGCCCGTCTACCCGGTTTTTTTATTGGATATAGGACATTTCCTTGGTCTTTATCCTCTAAAAATCCGAGGTCCAAGCCAAGCCAAGTGAATCAAAAGCATCAAGTGTTCTCATCTGAAGGACGACGACGAAGCCCATACATGACTCGCGACCGTCGATCTGAACGAGTCCCCACAATCTCCTAAGAAGTTAGATTCCTCTTTCTTTCTTTTCTATTGTATTTTGTATTTTTTTAAACAGACAAAAAAAATCACAGTTCTTGCCTTTCATCATTGATGAGATTTGTAAATCGCCTTTCATTGCAAAATTGCCTTCGACGGCACAAAATCGCCTTTCATGGCAAACTAAACAAAATCGCCTTTCACGGCATTAAAAAATCTTGTCTCTTTCTCTAAAATATATAGGCAATGGAAAGTTGGAAAAAAAGTTTGATTTCCTTTCTACTTGTGAAGGTGAATCTCCGGATCACCACTTCAATTTCAAGTAGCATAGAAAATCTGGCATACCCGTACAAAAAAAATGTTGATGCTCGCTTTTCTATTTTTTCCCCCCGCTGCACCCCGGCCGACCCGAGGCGGAGGTAGGCGAGAGAGAAAGCCGGGTCCATCAATACTGACTTCATGTCCGATAAGGATTCCAAGAAATCAATTACTAGGTATGTGTTTATGCTATTACCGCTTGAGAAGCAGTTAAGGAAGCAGTTTGACTTAAAAGATTCCTTATGGAACTTGGAGTGGTACTTTTGGCAGGACAGCCGCTCACAGTTTACGGTGATAACAGCAAGGTAGTCGATAAGTCCAAGGAACTCAAAAGCCAAAAACACGTATAGAGGAAATAACACATAGCTAGAGAGATTGTGCAGAGAGGTGATACTGCGATCACCAAGATAAACTCTGCAGACAATCTGGGAGATCCTTTTACTAAGCCTTTGACTACCAAAGTCTTTGTGCAGTATGTAAATGGGATGAGCATGAGATGCAACCCTGAATGACATTGAGCCCAAGTGGGAAATTGTTAGTTTTATGGTCTTAATCCATTAAGATTGATGAAATAAATTGATTAATTTCTTTATTTATCAATATAGTCATGCTTTCCTTGCATGAGATGAATGGTGTTTTATTATTTGTTTGCACATAACTAATACGAATGACATGATGGTTCATGAGATGAACCGGAGTCCACAAGTATACTAGATGCAATACATGTGTATGGATGAGATCCACATACAGGAGACATGTATAGCAAATCTTATACTTGAATATCTTCACAACCAGTGATGATGACTGGACATCTCATCTGACAAGGTTGCAGTACTTTGATTACTATGAGATAGTATGACTTGTATTGATCATCAGAATGGAAGATTTTGAATCACAGTACCGGTACATTGGATGTATTGAAGGACCATGAGAAGCAACTTAGGAACACTGTCTTTACTTTAAGGTCTGCTCTCATAATTCCCTGGCAATAGGCTCTCAATCCTGAGACATTAATGAACTAAACTTTCTATCTATTCATTTGCTTTGAGTCACCAATGAGTGAGGCCAGTTGTAGGTCAACACCTCGTTGATTTGGGTACGTGGTAGTAGAGCTGTGAGAACATTCAATGGTCAAGATGGAATCTATCTTTAATACCCCCTTGTGCCAATTAATGGATTTATCATTGGTAAGTGCGCACCCATTTCAATTAAGAGTTGATTGGATCGGTACCAAATGATCATTATAATTAATCGGGGTTCAAGGATAATAAGATATGGATCTAAGTTTGGAAGACAGGTCCAATTGATCCATGGATATTGATGGAGGGGCCTACTCGTGGACATATGGAAGTTTAGGGTCTTCATGTAATTTATTCCTAAGACTGGAGTTTAATTGCATTTATTTAGTGGAGTTATTTGCAATTAACTGTGGGCCTGGATTGCACATGAGATGTGGGGTCACGGTGTCACAGTTGGAGCCAGCTTTCTAAGGAATCTCTAGTGGTCCCCACGCTAGCCCAAGTTATTGGAAAGACACTAATTCTAGTAGAACTCTAAAAGAAAATAGAATGTTACTATTTTTATTTGAAGTGAGACTTCTAATAGTGGTAATAGTAAATTACTAATTATTAATGAAATTGAGACTTCTATTTAAATTAGTAAGAAGAGAGTTACTAATTGTTAGAGAAGTGAGACTTCTATTTCAATTAAAAAGAGGATGTGGCTTGAAAGCTATAATAGGAGGAAAAGGGGCTTGGACATCCAATGCATAATCCCACCTAGGGATTCACGCCCAAGGGCTTCTTGTGCAAGAGTTGCACATGCTCCTCCTCTCTTCCCTCTTCTAGTTTCTCTTCTAGTTTCCTTAAGAGCTTTCTCTTGGAGATCCCACCCATCTTCTTGAGAAAAGAGAATCTGATACGGGTCATAGCGTGGAAGATCAAAAGGTCTTGGAGATTCTTATTTGATACGTGAAAGTGTTTCATCATCAAAGAAATGAACAACTCCTCCATTAGAGCACAACCGAGCTCCAAAGGTCTAATCTACTTCCTTGTATATTGTAGATTTCGTGGTTGCTTGTTTGCTGCTATTTCTATATACTATATAGAGTTTTTTACTGTACATGATCATGAGAAAGACGACATGAATCCTGAATTTGGTTTTGTAGCCTTCTGGATAGTTGATCCCTGAGTCAAGTGGGTCAAAAGTTTTTGAAAACCTATCCAAGAGGCCCACCTATTTCCAACAAAAGTACCTAACAACCTTCCCCTTTGCAATTATTTAGCGACCACTCCAGGGGACTACCGGACTCGGCAAATGCGACGATCCCCGAACCCACCCTTTCGTGACCCGGGAGGACTGAACAATTTGCATATTTACTTTGAAGATATATTCAAGAGGATAATCCAATAGGTCAGCAGGAATAATTCCCATAAAAACATGCAAATTCTTAGATTTAGACCAATTTTCTCATGAAATAAACTTTGAACACCATGATGCATGATTTTATGAAACTCAGTGCATTTTCCCCTAAATAGGTCCAAATTATATAATTATAACAGCAGCCCTCTTCATGAGGGAGCAACATGTGGCGCAGCCTGAAACTTTTTTCAATGCTACATTACGGAATTACCCTTCTAATCGTCCCTAGCTAAAATCTCTCAATTAAAATCTCCTCTAACTTTTCTCTCTAATTGCTTTAGATACCATCCCAAATTATATATATTATAACCGCACCCTTTTCGTGAAGGAGCGACACGTGGCGCATCCTGAAACTTTTTGCAATGTTACATTCTGGAATTACCTTTTTAATCTATCCAATCTCATGAAACTAACTCAAATCCTCCAATAAGCCCTCCAAAAGTCTTTTTATCCAAAAATAAGTTTTATGATGGTAAAAGTTGATGGGGCCCATTTACCAATATGGTATTCTACCGCTTTTAGCTTTTTTTTTCTCAAAAGGTAATATGTTCCTATTAAATCTCAGATTAATATATATATATATATATATTTTTTATTTTTTAGTGAAATTAATTTATATTCTACTTAGTGACGTTTTGGTAGCACG
This sequence comes from Persea americana, assembly GCA_029852735.1. Taxonomy (NCBI): domain Eukaryota; kingdom Viridiplantae; phylum Streptophyta; class Magnoliopsida; order Laurales; family Lauraceae; genus Persea; species Persea americana. The sequence continues at coordinate 28,753,153 of CM056814.1, forward strand.
GGTCCAACCACGTCCCACCATTAACTTCTAATGTAGAAAATTGTGTTAATCATGTCATTTATCACATGGTCATTCTAATGATGGGGCTCATATTTTGAATTTAACCACTTATACTTCGGCCTTAACATAAAGGCTGGCCTACTAGAGTTGATACATGGATTGAGACTTATACTAATTATGTGGTAATATAATGCCCATAAGACCATTCATAAAATTTCAAATATAAGTTCTTTTACTTTTTCCTATTAATATTTTGAAAGATCAATTTGTGGGGCCCATTGTGGAAGCCAATTGATTTCACAATCCATATTTAATATTGAAATTGACACTCAATTTGTGCCCAAGCACAAAGCTAATAAAATAAAGGTATTGAAACCTCTACTCTTTACTTGACCTTCCCCTAAAATCTCTCAGCTCCCTAAAATTTCCATAATTACTCTTCAAGTTTTACATTTTTTTGGCCCGGTAATTATAGGTAATTGAGTCATTCTTCCAATACCACATACTAGATAAATTAATTGGATTATTTTATGTTTTTCTTTAAACCTTTGGTTTCTGAAGTTCAATTTTAATTGTGTTTGTATTATGTGTTATATGTTAACATTCATTTCTAATGTATTTAAATATTTGTAAAATATTTTATTTAAAATTTTAATTATTTTTTATCATAGCTCACATTAGACGTGGACCTGTACCCTTTTGTTTTTTTGCAATGACTTGTGGCACATCCCACCCAATAATTATGGATAACTTATGCACTGTCCTAAAGTATCTAAATACAATCTAAGGCTTTTCAAAACTAAAAATATATCCATTATCTTCTCATCCTATCAAGATTCTATCCAATTAAGAACAACCAAAAATTGAGAGGAATGCAAATTGTGAGCCCCAGTCTATGTTGCCTATCATGCGAGCCCAGCTTCTATCCTAAACATGCATTTGGGTATGACCATCAAAACTGAATGAAAGTGCAGACCCATTTAAAAGACCTGTATTCTAGATGAACCAAAGCCGCGTTCCGGCCCATTGATAACCTTAGTAAACATGGGTGTGCGCACATCTTTAAAAAAAGTTTGGATTTAATATCTTTTTTTTTCCAAAATTAATCCAATATGAGTGTATGAACGAGACTTGTATAGATAAGAAATTAAAAAAAAAGAAAAAAGAATAACTTGATTTCAATAATGTGTTAGATTTTTTAGCATAAGAAATCAATGGTCGGAACAAAAAATCCAATTGTAGTGATGTCAGATGAGCCTTTAAAACAGTTTGGTAAAACCCCAGATACACAACACCATCAACACCATCCGCTAGCATTGTGTATCGGCTAAGGCCTCAGACTGTTCAAAGCTAGGACCTCCATCTCATTAGTGACTTTCCAACCACTCGAACAATTTAAGTGTGGCTACAATTTATGCATGAGTTGAATTTCTGGTCAATTGACTAAATAATATGGTCCAATCAAGTGTCCATAGTATATTTATGGCACATTCACTTATTTATGATCCGACACGCAATCGAGTAATGATCTATAGCCGCATAGCTTGAATTAAGCAATATACACTTACTCAATATAAGCCCACAGAGCATGAAATAAATATAAGATTATTGTTGATATAAGTTGTAATATAAATCTATCTAGAAAAAAGTTGTAATATAAATTATTGTTGATATTACCATAATAGTATTTTAAATTAATTTTTACTTAACATTACTGTTAATATTAAAATTAAAATTAAAAAAATATTAAATTTTGTAATTAAATATACTAATTTAATTTTATGTTATAGTTTTAGTGTTATTATCTTAGATTTTTCAATACAGTATTTTTGGTAATGATTGGTATGTTCTCCATCATTAATTTGACTTTAATTAAATTAATATCTTAACCTAAATTTGTTTAGCTTAGTGTTGTTAATTTTTTTATTTCTGACCACTAGGCCAGTATTATATCATTATGGGCTTCTTTAATCTGTCCAAATCTTTATCTTTCCCTTAACTCATTCTCTCATCTTGCTTCCTCTATAAATCTTTTTTATGTTTTTCCTTTCCTTTTTGGCTCTTCCTGGGCATGGGCCTCTCACACTATTTATATTTATTGAAGCAGCAGCCCTCTTCGTGGGAGAGCGACACTTAGCCCTCCCTCTTGGGGTTTTGCAATGATATGTGACGTACCCTCCTTATAGATAACTCATAACCCATTGGAATCTTTCCAAAAACTACCATTAATTATCTCCATCTTACCTCTATCAAATCTAACCAATATCTATTCGGAATCTTTCCAAAAACTACCCTTAGTTATCTCCATCTTACCTCCATCAAATCTAACCAATATATATCCCTATTATCTCTCAAGATCAAATCCCCAGTTCCCCTCTTAATATCTTTATGTCAATCTCTACGTAACATCCCCAATATCTCTAAGTACCAAAATAGAAGGTATTTGCATATGATCCATCTGAAGATATGTGGCATCCATGATCAAGAAGTTATGGAACCTCCACCTAAGGTGTTCATATTAATGTCACCTTTTTGTGGGAGAGTGAAGAGTGAAATTAAAATTGGTCCATCCATGATGAACAATCCATGATAGACAATCCACGAGTGAAATGAAAATTAGACAATGATATATATATATGAAGCAAACTGAATCCAATTGGCAATTTCAACCAATTTCAGATTTGATTTGGACCTTCTACAATGTTGACCTTCTCAAATGCCTCTCCGCCTTCCTCTTGATCTTCGCCCTGCCATTTTCACTCCTTAAGTGATAAATCATAACTCTCCTTTTGCTTTAATTCCCCGCCGTTTTCACGCCTTAATTAAAGTGATAAATCATAACTCTCCTTTGCTTCAATTCCCCAACTTCTGTCCTCTCACATTCTCTATAGTGAAAAGAGGATAAAGATCCTTCAAGTACACGTAAGAAGATGCTTTGAAGATTTTGTAGATGGCCGAAAAGAATTGAAGACGCGGCTGACGGCGAGAGGGGGGTTCGGATCTGAGCACACGTTCATATCCAGTGGTAGAGGAGGCTTTCAACCATCTCGTAAGAAGAAGGTTGTCGCTACTATAAATGAGGTTTTCTTGCACTTTTTGTATGTGATTTCTCTTGATATGAATTAAGCGGTCTGTGAATAGGGTTTTTGGGATTTTTTTTTTCTCTCTCTCTCTTTTTCAACTGATTTCTCTTTTGAGTTGGAGTGGTATGTGATTTCCTAATCTACTTTTTTTTCTCCCCGGATAAAAAATACATCATGCCAGTGCTATAAGAATTCCAATTGTCAATCTCCTAGTTGCTATGGATTTCACTGCAACGGGTGGATCTTTGTTCCAAAATCGTCCAAAAACTATTTGTTGATTTTGACCTAATGCACTTGAATCGTCCAAAAACCTTTTCTCCACGTCCCTTTAACTCTGTAACCGTTTCAATGTTGATTATTTTGGATGTCATTCAATTTTGATAACTACACCGATTCAGGTGTCATAACTGCCCTCTTATTTGGTTTTTCATTCTTTCAAGCAAGTTGAGAAGGGTGAGGAATAAGAATACCTCTTCATATGGTTGGATGTTTATCATTATGTGTATTTGTCAGATATATGGGACGTGATCCTTTTGAACATGCTCATTTGGCCATAACAAGGTATGGTTGGTTAAGCCTATATACAAGGTGATTGTGGTTGTTATACTACTCAATTAATTATATATTTTTCATATACTTCTGTTAGTTGGAACTTTGTATCCAATGCCCCATGTAAGAGCATCAAATATTTTACCAAACCATCCAGAGAAGGCCTTCTTACCAACATTATTTATAGGTGCAAGGTCTACTATACTCATCACCTTTGAATGTATTGATTGCGTCACTCATTTTGAAACATAGCTTCACATACTCAGATGGTAGGATTGCGAATTATGTATTGCAACAAAAATACTGCAGATCTAACACATGCCCTCCATAAAGCAAGTAGTATATTTTATTTTTTTTAATTTTATGATTAGTTTTTTTTTTTCGGTATAATATTTTTATGAGTAGTTGGAACTTCTCTTTTTCGATTTTTTATGTATTTCTTCTATAATATAAACTTTTTCTAGACAAGTTTTCAGAAACATATTTATTATGAAAAAACGCTTTAGTGATGCAATTTGTTTAGGTAATTCGTTTACTCTTTTAGATTTCATCCCCTCTTTTTATCACACCCTTGGCTTCATTTCTTCGCCTGTATGTTGTTATTTTTTTTATTACTCTAATGTTTTAATATAATTCTAGCTTCATTTTTGGATTTACGATGTTCTTAATTTGTTTTCTTTTTCAATAAATATTTCCAACATTTTTATTTTCTCTCTTGACCTCTAGCTTTATTTAGTCTGTATTTTACCAATTCATCCTTTGAAATCAGAAACATTTTTTTTCAAATTTTTGGAAAATAATTTTATTCTAAAGTTTTTTATTTATAATTAGGCCCGGGCTTAGCACGGGCACCTTACACTAGTCCATGATGAAGCCCACTATCTGAATTCTTCAAACAAGAATAAATGTGGGCCATCTTATAGATCATCAGCACCATCCAGGGCAGTTGTATTCAAGGTGACTTTTATGTCTTATTAGGTTGTTCACTTGATCATCAAGTTACTTTGGTCTAGTTGATCCAAATATCAACTACACTAGGCACGGCCTATCCATGGGCCTTGGCTGATCATCAATCGTTATTATTATTTTCCCCCCTATTTTATTAAAATTCAAAACCTCCCATAAAACCTATTCTTCTCTAAAATATATATTGATAGCTATTATTTCTATTAAACCATTAAAACAATTTATCTTATGAATTATCTTTAGTGGTTTGGATTTAATAGATAGCTTAATCAATATACTTTCACCAATTAGAATGAGTAGAAAAATGTATATTATTTTTATTTGACTTATTTGTGTTTAATAGACGGGTCCCACCAATCAGATGTGAAACAAAGCCATAAATTCTTAAACCATAAAAAAAAGAGAGAAAAAAGTGAGCAAAGGTCGGTGGGTTTGACAATGGGTACAACAGAGCAAGCACACATTACACCAATTTGGATATGGGGTTACCTAATTGGTTTAAATCTCTATCTTTTCCTTATTCGTTCCCTCATCTCGCTTCCTCTATAAATCTTTTTAATTCATATCTTAATATTTCTTTAACATTGAATTATATGTTTTTTTTTCTTTCTTGGCCCATGTGGGCAGGGACGGAGGGAGGGGAGGTCGAGTTGGGTCAATTGTCCCCTCTCAACTTTTGTACTTCCTTTGAATATTTGGAAGAGGTTGCCAAAAAAAAAAAAAAATTATGGCTTTTTAGTCTCTTACAATTTTACCCCCACTCACTTGTTTTTCATTCACAAAAAACAAAGAGAGAGAGAGAGAGAGAGAGGGAGAATTTAAAAAAAGATTCAAAGATACCTTTGTCTTTTAATTGTTACCCAAGAGATAAGTCAATGATTCTCCAAATTTTAAGGAGAGATTGCTGCTTGCAATCAATCAATTCCCTCTTTTATCTCCCACTTGTTTATCTTGAGCGCAATTTGACAGAAACCTCTCTGCAACTAGATTTGGGCATCTTGGCGTTTTCCTTTGGATTTAATTTCAAACATTTATCTACTATTGGATTGAATCTTAAATAAAATCCACTGCTAAAAGACTACTAAACATTATGACTATTAAATCAATGGCTAGGATAATCTAAAAAAAATTAGGCGTTTAAAAATGAAGCCCCTCTCCTTAGTTGGGTTGCCCACAATTTTTACTTAATAGGAGTTGGTCCCGCTATATTGAGTACATAATTAAAAATATCATATGCTTAACCTTGTGGTGGGACTAGCTCCTATTGGAGTAAAATCTGAGAAAATCACTTAAGGGAAGAGCTTTTATTTTGAATAGCATGGATCTTCCTATGTTGTTCACCATTTTATAATATTAGTGAATGGCTATCAATGCTGTTCTCTCAATCGTCTATTCTTAAGGGAAGAGCTTTTATTTTGAGTAGCATGGATCTTCCTACGTTGTTCACCATTTTAAAATATTAGTGAATGCTATCAATGATGTTCTCTCAATCGTCTATTCTTTTGCAGGCATCATGGCCCATCAAAAAATTACAAGTCATTAATCTATAGATTTTCAATCATCTATGTATATCACGGGCACGTGACCCATTAAACAATTACAATTAATGAATCAATTCATAAATTAATTATGGGATGATTGATTTACAAGTGATTAATCCGGCCTGTGCCGTAATTTGCTTAGAGTGGGATACAGCTTTCTGTCCTAAAATAAGGAGTAAATGATTATTTTGAGCGGGTTGGATTCATTAGGGTGACCTTTACTATTTTTGTATCTTAATTACTTTCAAATGTTTGATAAATTATCTTTAAATTTAATTAGTATGTTCAAATTTAAGATTCTTTCTTTGGATATTATTAAAGAAAATTTGAAATAATTAAATAAGTATGTTTTTAAATGATTAGTAAAAGAAACCAATAAATATGAAAATATTATCGATCTACTCTAAAAAAATTTTAGTTTTGTCGCTGCTAGTTGACTATCATTTGCCCCGTCTAGAAGAGATTCCTGGCTCCGTCACTGCGTGTTGGGTACGGTCCTTTCACACTAGTTTTGTTGGAAATAGTTGGGCCTCTAGGATAGGTTTTCAAAACTTTTGACCCACTTAACTCAGGAATCAACTATCCAGAAGGCTACAAAAACCCAATCCAGGATCCATGTCCTCTTTCTCATGATCATGTACAGTAATAAACCCTATCTAGAAGATAGAAATAACAGCATACAAGCAACCACGAAATCCACAACATGCAAGGAAGTAGATCATACCTATGGAGCTCGATTGTGCTCTAAAGGAGGAGTTGATTTCTGTCTTTGATGATGAAACACTTTCACAAACCAAATCAGAATCTCCAAGACCTCTTGGTCTTCCACGCTATGACCCGAATCAGATCTCTTTCCTCAAGGAAGATGGTGGGATCTCCAAGAGAAAAACCAACTAGAAACTCAAGGGAAACCGGAAGAGAAACTAGAAGAAGAAGGAGAGGGAGAGGATGTGCAACTTTTGCACTTTCAAGGGCTGGGCGTGAATCCCTAGAAGGATTTAGTGCATTGACGTCCAAGGGCCTCCTCTCCTCTCCTATTTATAACTTTAAGCAACTCCTCTTTTGTTTATTATTAGAAGTCCAACTTCCACAATAACTAGCAACTCATTAATCCTACTATTACCACTATTAGAAGTCTCACTTCAAATAGAAATAGTAGTTTTTCCTTTTCGAGTTCAAATAGAATTAGTAAAGATCCAATCTTGGGCTAGCGTGGGGACCATTAGGGATTTCATTGAAAGCTAGCTCCAACTGGAACACCGCGACCCCACATCTCATGTGCAATCCGGGCCCACAGTTAATTACAAATAACTCCACTAAATAAATGTAATTGAACTCCAGTCTTAGGAATAAATTACATGAAGACTCTAAGCTTCCCAATGTCCACAAGTAGGCCCCTCCATCAATATCCATGGATCAATTGGACTTGTCTTCCAAACTTAGATCCATATCTTATTATCCTTGAGCCCCAATTAATTATAATGATCATTTGGTACCTTTCCAATTAACTTTTAATCGGAATGGGTGCGCACTTACCAATGATAAATCCATTAATTGGCACAAGGGGATATTAAAGATAGATTCCATCTTAACCATCGAATGTTCCCACAGTTCTACTACCATGTACCCAAATCACCGAGGTGTTGGCCTACAATTGGCCTCACTCATTGGTGACTCAAAGCAAATGAATAGATAGAAACTTGAGTTCATTAATGTCTTAAGATTGAGAGCATATTGCTAGGGAATTATGAAAGCAGACTTTAAAGTAAAGACAGTGTTCATAAGGTGCTTCTCATGGTCCTTCAATACATCCAATGTACCAGCACTATGATTTAGAATCTTACATTCTGATGATCGAGACAAATCATACTATCTCGTAGTAATCAAAGTACTGCAACCTTGTCAGATGAGACGTCCGGTCATCATCACTGGTTGTGAAGATATTCAAGTATAAGATTTGCTATACATGTCTCCCATATGTAGATCTCATCTAAACACATGTTTTGCATCTAGTATACTTATAGACTCCGGTTCATCTAATGAACCATCATGTCATTCGTATTAGTTATGTGCAAACAAGTAATAAAACACCATTCATCTCATGAAAGGAAAGCATGAATATATTGATAAATAAAGAAATTAATCAATTTATTACATCAATCTTAATGGATTGAGACCATAAAACTAAAAAGTTTTACATTAAATGACTACAATATGTGATTTTATGGGCTTATTAGCAGCAACGGTCATTTGCTTGATTTAATGTGGGAGCCATGGCATAAGAGTCGCACGACTTCCTACAGCCCACCCAGTCAGCTGTCACGACCCAGGCCCGAGATTAGGATTACCACGGCTAAACCCCGAGTCCCGATCACATACTTACTCCCATAAATTCCGCATTAACCGAAGTCAATACGAAATTCACAAAGGATATCATACATTCATATATGTCAAATGTACATTTTTGCATAAATATATATATACATTGACAATCAATTTAAACCATACAAGTTCTTTACATAGTAGTAAAGTTCAAGTTACACATTTCATTTCCTATTCAAGTTCACCATTGCATATTCAAAATACAATGCAAGTGACTACTATTTACATTTAAAATGAATATACAAAAATATTCCTCAACCGTTTTCAAAATATTCTAAATTGTCGCCCTCTAGTTCACGTCCACTCAATTAGTCCTCCTGGAGGAATCTGATTGGCCTCCTCCACTGGCGGTGCGGCCTCTGCATTATCGGGACGGGCAACTTGGCCTGTAATGTCATCAATAACATTGTGAATACGACGGCTCAACAATATATACACAATTCTACGATAATACATGCTAAGAACACGTTCGTCAATTATATAACCAGTAACGCTAGACAATTCAAATCAATGACACTTACAAGATTTGACAACCATTCAGATCTTCCCAATAAGGAAGTATTCAGTATCAATTTTTAGTGAGTACACTTAGTTACGTGACTTATCATTGGCCTCATTGGCATAGGGCGGAAGGGCACACCATTCATGACCCAGGCCTCAAGAAATGACTCATTCAATTTCCATATTATACACTTTATTAAGTGAATTTTCAAATGTGTGGGATTTACCAATGTCTTGATCAGAGATCACCGGCATGACCACGGAGCTCCGGAACGCTCCATACCATCTGCTACAGTAGGATTGTTCATTAATTCATTTCATTGATTCATTCCATTAATTCATTGCATTATTCATTTCCGCTCTACAACAAGCTTAAGAGTTACTGTGTAGTGCCAGACTCGGAAGAGTAATTCAATCAAATCAACAAATCTAATTAAATTTCCTAAACCAAACATTCGGGTGAAACGTTAGTTATCTAATGTTTGTGTTGTTCTTGATGACATCGCTTTTAGTGAAATTCACATTAGCATAACCTTAGCTAACACCCATGAAGGTTTAGGAAGATACTATTAATGCTAGCTTTAGTCAAGATGCTTCTATTCAGAAAAATCAGAAATCAAATTTGAAATTTCCACAAGTTCCGTCACCTTGTCGGTCACCTGTCGGCTAATCGAATGCTGTCGATCAGCTTTCCAGAAGCTCAATTTCCTGATACAACTTCTGACACTTTTCAAGGGAATTCGGTCACTTTGTCGGTCAACCGAACCTACAGTGTTGGCTAACCGAACCCAGTTCGGCTACCCCTTGGGTCGCAATTCAGGGAGCTCAAACGAGCTCATTTAGGCAGTTCGTTCGCTTGTCAGTCGATCGAATTGCAACTTCGGCTGACCCAAATTGAAATCCCTTTTAAACCTAAAATCAAAACCCAATTCACAAATAGAACTCAATGAGCTCTTTGTGCTAAAAAAGACTACAAACCACTGAATATACTTTGAAGTTCTGTAACTAATCCAAATTACTCACTTGTAGCTTGTAGGGAGGAGGCTTGAGTTCTTTTCCAAGCTCCAAAACTCCAAAAAAGGAAGACAAGCAAGGAAGAAGATGAAGACGATAAAAACCACCTTCAATGGCTTGCAAAGCTCATAATCTCACACTTGATGGAGAGAAAATGGAAGAAATAAGAAAAAGAAGAGAGAGAGAGAGAGAGAGAGAGAGAGAGAGCATAGGTTGGCTATGCTGGAAGTGAGAGAATGAACTCATTTGAGTTCATCTCAACCTAAATAAGCTCATTTTTGCAATTAACCCCCCTTTAATTCCATCATTTACATATTGAGTCAAATGAAGAGTCAAATGAAAGGTCATTTGAGCCAATTTATGTCGAATGGAATCACTCCTAGTACGAAAATTAACGTACTCCTCAAGATACACACGCGGGTATCAAAAGTTTCCGTATTCGACGAAATATGAGGAAATTCGTATTTATGAAAAAGTCCTATTTCTCTTTTGTCTAAGTCTAAAATTAATTCTAATCATTTAATGTCGTTGATTACCTTTTCATTAAGCTCAAATTAATCATTTGAGACTAATCCAATTCAATTTGGTCATTAACCAACATTAATTCAATAAAACATGCTTAACTAGCATTAATTCCAATTAATTAGAGTTAATCTTAATTAACTCGGGACAGGGTGTTACATTCCCCTAAACATTTAGAACCATTCGGTCCTCCGAATGCAATATAAATCAATTAAACAATTCAAAAGTAAAGTTACCTTAACGAATAGCTCTGAATACCTCTGAGCTATTTGCTCCTCAAGTTCCTATGTAGCCTCGCTTGGTTCATGATGTGCCCATAGTACCTTGACCCATTTGATTGTCTTGGTGCGCAGAACCAGAACCACCTCCTTGGTATCAATTATTTGAATTCATTTATCAACATATGTGGTGTCTGGCAACACTTGGATCTCTTCATGACAAATGACATGTGAAGAATTTGCCACATATTTCCGAAGCATCGAAACATGAAAGACATTGTGAATACCGGGGAGTTCTGCTTGAAGGTCTAGGCGATAAGCCACATTTTCAATTCTACTATAGATCTTGAAGGGTCCGATGAATCTCGGAGAAAGTTTACCCTTTTGTCCAAATCTGATGGTGCCTTTCATTGGAAAAGTCTTTAAAAAGACTAAATCATCAATGGCGAATTCCAGATCACGCTGACGATTGTCAGCATAGCTTTTCTAGCTTGATCTAGCAATTCTCAGTTGATCTTGCACTCTCTGAACCTTTTCTGCTGTTTCAGCAATGATCGTAGGACCGTGAAAACTTCTAGTTCCAACCTCTTCCCAGCTAATTGGAGTCTTACATCTTCGACCGTACAATGCTTCCAACGGTGCCATTTCAATGCTGGAGTGATAGATATTGTTGTATGCAAATTCACACAAAGCTAGATGTTCATCCCAATCACTCCCAAAATCCGTAACACTGGCACAAAGCAAATCTTCTAGAGTTTGAATAGTCCGTTCTGCTTGTCCGTCTGTCTGTGGGTGATAAGCAATACTAAACTAGAGTCTAATACCCATAGAATTCTGAAATATCTGCCACAATGTGGAAACAAACTGACTATCCCGATAAAAAACAATCGAGACCGATGTTCCATGCAATCAAGTGACTTCCTTGACAAACAGCTTGGACATTTCACTGAATCCCATACCCTTTCTAAATGGAAGGAAATGCCTGACTTTGTAAGACGATCTACAATCACCCAGACAGTGTCATGTTGTCTCCGCGTCCTCTGTAAGCCGGACACAAAGTCTATTGTGAGATGCTCTCACTTCCATTTAGGAATGTGCAATGGATGAAGCAATCTAGGTGGTTTTCTGTGCTCAAATTTCACATGCTGACAAGTCAAGTTGGAAGACCCATAACCTGCTATCTCTCGCTTCATGTTATTCCACCAAAACCTTTCCTTGAGATTTCTGTACATTTTCGTACTTCCTGGATGCATAGAATATCTGGTGCGTTGAGCTTCAAACATTACTTGTCGCGACCCCGGACCGAGATCCGGGCCCGCGATGCATTGATGCTGATGGTTAGGTGAGAACATTCATTAACAATGATTATACATTCACTTAATTTCCCACAGGTTTCCGCGGTGAGGATTTCACACACACTCATAAAACAATTATATTGGTGCGGAAGCGTGTAGCAAACTAAATTTGTAATTCAATCCACATCACAAGACAAGACTGATAAATACAGATAAATGACATGGTGTCAAAGTGAGCAATGATCTCATTGGCTAAATACAGATAAATGACATGGTGTCAAAGTGAGCAAAGATCTCATTGGCTTAACCCCAAAATATAAAGTTAGAAGTTTAAACAAAAGTTAGTTACTTTAACATTCCCCAAAATAATGGCCAACAGAGGCCAGTACAACCAAAAGTATAACTCAAATGTAAACCAATAATTCCCCAAAATAAGTTTCGTAACTCAAAGCTAAACTCAATGTCTAAATGACATTGTCAGCCTGCCACTCCACTAAGCGTTGCGGTTCACCGACCGCCTCCTCTGGCTCCTCCTCGTAGGCAATAACGGGGATTGGACCTGAGTACCACAAAAATGGGTCAGACACGACGGTATGGCAGGTGGGTGAATAGATAATACAGTTTAAGAAAACAGTGCATATCTTAAAACAGAATGAAATCTTACTAAAACAGCAATTGTCTGAAAACAGTATGCATTGATTATATAAAGTACAAATGCAAGATAAATCATGAGGGTAACCAAAGAAGAGGAACTGATAAGATGGCAACCACATTTAAGCTAAATCCTCCATCACTAATGTGATGAGAGCACACTAATGGTGTTGGTCTCGAAGCACACGAGGTGACGAGAAACAACTATATACATATAATATACTAAGCAAAACCACGGCCGCGGAACCGGGTGACAAAATAAAACGAAATTTAGACTGCAGCTGATAGAAGCTAAAGGGGGACCCCAAGTCGGTGGATCAAACCGACAAGGTCGTCCAAGGTTAGTGGTGCCGACTCATAGGTTAAAACACATTCCAAACATATACATATCTAAAGAAGTTTATAACACTTAAAACAGACTGAACTGAGGGCTCGAAAGCGCATTTAACACAATAATGTCTTATCAAAATGCATAAGGCTGATCAAATGTTCAAATTACAGGTTTCAGTGGTTTTGAAATGCCACTTATACTAATATACGAAAACTGTAAAAAACGTGTGAAGTTCGATAAAAGCGGACACTATGAACCCTCACCAAATTCCGGACCAAACATTGAAGTTTCAAGATTCAAAAAATAGGTATATGGGTCCCGTATGTCGATTAAAACTTGATGGCATGGTACTCCAGAAGGTTTGAGACATCCCGAGGTCCCGATACAAATTGATGAATCCATTATTCTCAATAAATCTCCGGAATTGGGGTTTTTTTTCAAATCGGTCTCCACAAATCACTTCTTATTCCTCCACATCATATTAGGGCTCCAATCCAACCTCACTGGACCTTAAAACAACCTTTTAAACATGTTTGGAATTAACTTAGAAATTCTGCAGAGTTTGCTCGAGCGAACTGGAAGGTTTGTTCGAGCGAACAATATTCTGGGAAGGGTTTGCTCGAGCGAATTGGTTCGAGTCAGGAAGGCTAGAGCGACCAAATAGAATGGCTCAAGTGCACAACTCTCTGGAAGGGGTTCGCTCGAGCGGATATGAGTTCGCTCGAGCGGACTACTTCGAATCAGGAAAGGTCGAGCGAAGAAAGGTGGAGGCTCGAGCGAACAAGGTTCTGTGAGTGGTTCGCTCGAGCGATGATGAGGTCGCTCGAGCGAACTGCTTCGGAACAGGAAAGCTCGAGCGAAGGAACAAGTTAGCTCAAGCGAGGGAGGTTTTGTGAAGGGTTCGCTCGAGCGAACTGCTTCAGAAACACTCCTTTTCAGCAGTCCGGACCTCCACTTCCCTTCTCTTCACAACCCCATCTCAGCCAACTATTAACACCACATTTATGGCTCCCTTTCATCCACTTCATCCACATTAAATCCTCCAACAACCATCCCGTCCAAACCATTAAAATCATAAGGGTTTCCAACCTCATTCAATGCTAAAAATAGCCATCATATGTGAGAATGTAAAGTTTGACAAAATACAACTCAATGAACCAAAAACTGAAGAGAGTAATTAAGAGAAAAGAAAGCTCATTAACATGCATGTTTCCAAAAATCAATGAAAGACATAAACATAGAGAAGAGCCATCATTGTCAAAATCCATATTTCTCTACAAAATAACAAATCATAAAACAAACTCATTCATCCACTTGCCTTGGTCTCCAATTAAGCTAATAAGCTCCTAATCACCATTTCTCAAGCCAAAATCAAGATCTACACAAAAACCCCCAAATAACATTCATTTCAAGCCCTAAAATGGCAAAATAAGAAATAGGAAGAGAGAGCATCCAATAATGGAGATGGAGCTTCTCTAAGACTATAAGAATACCCATCTAAGAGATGAAAATGAAAGCTTACATGGAAGGTCCTCTAATGGCAAGAGTTTATTCAAAGTCTAGCTTGGAATGGAGGGTTCTCTTCACAAATGGTACCAATGGAGAGCCTAGAAGGAGAGGAAGAAGATTGGAGCATCCATTCTTCCTTTAGCAATAGATTTGAGAGAGGTTGAGAGATGGAGAAGCAAGAAAGCTTGAAGAAACCCTAGAGCTGAACTCTCTCCCTTTCTAATGGAAATGTTGCAAGAAAAAGGGAAGAAGGAAGAATGCTCTTCTTTTATAGACAATAGCAATGGGACCCACAACTTAACCAACTACTAGGGCTGAAAACATCGACTTCCGGGCCTTGGATGGATTCAACGAAGAAGGAAGAATCGTTCGTCGAAATCTCTAGTTTCCAAAAAGTATATATTTCACGGGTTTCGGAGACATCGAAAATAGTGTCCAGATTTTGTGCAAAAAGACTATTTTACCCCTATCGTCAACAAAGTAAGGTCTAGAGGTCTCGGATGGAAACATAGCAAATACGAAAGTTGTCGGGAATCATAAAATACATTAAACGGGGCAAACTACAGATTTCCAGAATTACTAAATAAATCCCAAAATTAATCAAAACACAATAAAGGAACCCCCAAAGGGCCCAACTAAATCAAAAGAGTTTCCAAAATAATCCAAAGGTATAAAAAGCTATTCTAATCCACACTTAACCCAATTCTACTAATCACACTTATAACTAAAGCAGGTCTTGATTAACCCTAATTGGAATCTCTCGGGGCGGGGTCTTACATTACTGCTTGCTTCAAATCATCTTCTGCTGGTATACACAATCTGTCTCTGAAATAGAGAACTCCTTCTACCAACACGAAGTCTGGCCTAGCTGCAATGTTATCCCGAATTCTTATTAATTCAGGATCATTGAACTGCCTATCCTTGACTTGTTGTATCAGTAGCGGTTCAAATACGGACATTACTGCAAGCATTGTTCGGTTGTCCACTAATTCAATGGACAAATCCCAATCTCTGAATTCTTCAATCAGAGTCCATTCACCCACCAATGATGCGAAGTCAGCAGATTTCTAACTCAAAGCATCAGCTACGATGCTACCTTTTCCAGGTACGTATGTGAATGGAAAATCATAGTCCTTGATGAGCTCTGACCAACGGCGTTGCCTCAAATTGATATCTTTCTGAGTGAATAAATATTGGAGACTTCCGTGATCATAATGGACTTCAAAAGTCTCTCTGTACAAATAGTGTCTCCATTGCTTCAAAGCAAACACAACAGCTGCGAGCTCCAAATCATGTGTAGCATAGTTCTTCTCACACTCCTTCAATTGACGCGAGCCGTAGGCAATTACCCTACCTCTCTGTATCAAACACATCCCAATCCAATACCTGAGGCATCTGAGTAAATCTCAAATCCTCCTTTTCCTTCAGGTAAAGACAAAATTGGGGCTGATATCAACTTCTGCTTCAGAGTTTGGAAACTAGACTCACATACATCATTCCATTGGAATGGAATGTCCTTCCGAGTCAGTTTCGTCAACGGAGCTGCTATATTGGAGAAGTCCCTTTTGAACCTCTTATAACAGCCCGCCAATCCTAAGAAGCTCCAAACCTCTAGCACATTCTTCGGATTCTGCCAATTAGTAACCGCTTCAATCTTAGCTGAATCAACAGCTAATGCATTCTGGTAATTATATGACCCAGAAATGCAACCTGCTGCAACCAAAAGTCACACTTCTCAAGTTTTGCATACAATTGATTCTTTCTCAGTATCTACAAAGCCATTCTCAGATGATGTGAATGGTCCCGTTCTAACTTCGAGTATACCAGGATGTTATCAATAAATATCATGATAAACTGGTTGAGATACGAGGTAAACACTCTCTTCATTAAAGCCATAAAAACTGTAGGTGCATTGGTTAGACCAAAAGGCATTACTAAAAATTCATAATGTCCATAACGAGTCCTGAATGCAGTCTTCTATACATCTTCATCTTTCACTCGTATCTGGTGATATCTAGTTCCAAGATCAATCTTAGAAAAGTATGCTGCACCCTAAAGTTGATCAAACAACTCATCGATTCTAGGCAGTGGATACTTGTTTTTTATCGTCACTTGATTTATCTGCCTATAATCAATATACATCCTAAAGGTGTTATCCTTCTTCTTTACAAACAGTACAGGTGCTCTCCATGATGAGACACTTTGTTTGATAAAACCTTTGTCTAGCAAATCCTTTATCTGTTTCTTCAATTCGTACAACACTGACGGTGCCTTGGATATCGATGCAGGTGTTGGAAGTGGGTGGGCCTCTAGGATAGGTTTAAAAAACTTTTCATAAACTAGAAGTAGTGAACACCTATCCAAAAGCCAATAAACTCTAATCCAGGATGCATGTCCTCAATCTCAGCCATCATGGTCAGCAAACAAACCTACCATGAAGATAGAGACAGCACCCAACAAGCAACTACGAAATTCCACAACATACAAGGAGTAGAAAATACCTATGGAGTTCGGTTGTGCTCTAATGGAGAACTTGATTAAACTCTTTGATGAAGAGCTCTTCCACAATCAAAATCTCCAATGCCCAATCGTCTTCCACGCTATGACCCGCTTCAAATCTCTTTCCTCAAGAGAGATGGTGGAATCTCCAAGAGAAAGATTAACTAGAATCGCTATGAAAACTAGAAGGGAACTAGAAGAGAGAGAGAATGGAAGGAGAAGAAGTGCAACTCTTGCACAAGGGGATGATGGGCGTGAATCTCCACTTGGAATAATGGGATAGACGTCCAAGGCCTCCCTTGGCCTCCTATTTATAGTCTTACAACTCCTCTCTTTCTCAATAATTAGAAGTCCTACTTCTAGATTAATTAGTAACCCTTCATTCCACTATTACCACTATTAGAAGTCTCACTTCAAATAGAAATAGTAGCTTTCCTTTTTGAGTTCAAATAGAATTAGTAAAGATCCAATCTTGGGCTAGCGTGGGGACCACTAGGGATTCCATAAAAAGCTGGCTCCGACTGGGACACCGTGACCCCACATCTCATGTGCAATCCGGGCCCGCAGTTAATTGCAAATAACTCCACTAAATAAATTCAATTGAACTCCAGTCTTAGGAATAAATTACATGAAGACCCTAAACTTCCCTATTACTACAAGTAGGCCCCTCTATCATTATCCATGGATCAATTGGACAAATTGTCCCACCAATTTAGATCCATATCTTATTATCCTTGAGCCCCAATTAATTATATCAATCATTAGTACCATCCAATTAACTCTTAATTGAGATGGGTGTACACTTACCAATGATAAATCCATTAATTGGCACAAGGGGATAATAGAGATAGACTCCATCTTGACCATTAAATGTTCCCACAGTCCTACTATCATGTACCCAAGACACCGAGGTGTTGACCTACAGTTGGCCTTACTCATTGGTGACTCAAAGCAAATGAATAGATAGGAACTTGAGTTCATCAATGTCTCAGGGTTGAGAGCCTATTGCTAGGAAATTATGAGAGCAGACCTTAAAGTAAAGACAATGTTCCTAAGGTGCTTCTCATGATCCTTTCAATACAACCAATGTACCAGTATGATGATCCAGAATCTTATATTCTAATGATTGAGACAGATCACACTATCTCATAGTGATCATAATACTGCAACCTTGTCAGATGAAATGCCCAATCTCATCACCGATTGTGAATCAGTTTCAGTATAAGATTTGGACACGTGTCTCCTGTATGTTGATCTCATCTACACAGATGTGTTACATCTAATACACTTGTGGACTCCGGTTCATCTCATGAGCCAGTATGACATTTGTGTTGGTTATGTGTATTTAAGTAATAAAACACCATTCATCTCATGAAAGGAAAACATGAATATATTGATAAATAAAGAAATTAATCAATTTATTACATCAATCTTAATGGATTGAGACCATAAAACTAACAGTAGTACCGGGCACAAATTCTATTATAAAGTCCACTTCCCTTACTGGAGGTAGACCTAGCACTTCGTCGGGAAACAAGTCTGGAAACTCACAAACTACAGGGATATTTCCTAACTTCTGTGCTGGCTTTTTTTCAGAAATGAATGCGATGTAGCCCTCACAACCACTACTCATGATTCGTTCAGCCTTGAGTGCTGAAACAAGCCTTCTATCGAATCTCTTTTGAGTTCCTTCAAAGAGTACACTGGCACTGGCTTCATCAATCCTAAAGGTGATGATTTTGAGGAAATAGTCTAAACAAATCTTGTACTTCGTAATCCAATCCATGCCAAACATTACATCAAAATCATTCATTGCTAGCATTGACACTTCCCTTATTCGAATATTACACTAAGGAACATACAATTCACATACTACTCTCTTTCTTAATGGAGTAATTACAATAAAATCATATGGCAATTGCATTATCCAGTCTTGCATGTCACAAACAAATACTGGAGCTGGCAAAGCCAATCGCTGTGGAGGAGCAGGAAATGCTGCTTGTCCTTGAGCAAGTTGCTGATATGGAGCTCCATCATCTCTCCTTACCCTTGGACATTGTGCCATTTTGTGTTCCAAAAAACCACAGATTAGGCAAGCTCCTATAGTCCTCCAACACAACTCGATCCTGTGAGCTTTTCCACAAGTCTCACAGACTGGCTTATTCTCAGTCCTTATAGCGAATTTCTGCTTCGTTTTCTTATTCTTGAATTGTCCTCCTTTCTTAAACTAGGAGCCTGTAGTCCCACTACTACTCCTCTTCGTACTTTCATTCTCAGCGGCTTCTTCTCTATGTACTTCCACAGTGAAGGTTCTATCAACGGCATCATCAAAGGTAGTAGGCTTATTTGATGCCAATACCATCTTCTTATACGTTGGGTTTAAGCCATTGAGAAACCTCTTCACTTTCTTGTCCTCCGTATCTACCAGATCGGTAGCATACTTGGATAGCTGTGGGAAGGTGTGAACTTAAGCAAATATAGTCAGTTGACCTTGTTTCAGATCTAGAAACTCTGCTTCCTTTTTTTCTCTCACATGTTCTAGGACGAACTTCCTTTGGAATTGCTGCTTAAAAGTCTCTCAAAGATTTGCTTCTGGTACTCTCAAGACTGCATCACTAACGCTCTTCCACCACGTTTTTGCAACTTCCTATAACATAGAGGAGGTGAGCATAACTTTCTGCTTCTGAGTGCAGGTAATTGTACCAAACACATCTTCGATGTGTTCCAACCACTCATCAGCTTTTAGAACAACTTCAGTACCACGCAATTCAGTGGCTCATCTTTTCCTGAATTGTTCGTACATGATATTAGGATCCTTTTCCTTTGACTGCACCACCACCTGTGTTCCAACATTAACAGGCGGTTGGACTGGTGGTACCAGTGGTACTTGCATTTAAGCCTGCATTTGGCTCTGCACTTGCAACAGTGAAGTAATCTGGGCTTGCATCCCCATTTGTGCTTCATGACTCTTGGCCATTCGTTCCCTATGTTGCGCTTGCATAGTCATCTGTGCTTCTCTATGCTGTGCTTGCATAGTAACCTGAGCCTTATTACTCATCACCAACTGTTGGAGAATAACAGTCATTCTCGCATCAGCATCGGATATAGGAGGAGATGTAAGACCCCGCCCCGAGAGTTTCCTTTTAGTGTTAATTAAGACGTGTTTTAGCTATAAGTGAGATTAGTGGAAATGGGTCAAATCTGGATTAGAATAGCTTTTTATAGCTTTGAATAATTTTGGGAACTCTTTTGATCTAGTGGGGCCCTTTGGGGGTTCTTTTTTTTTTAGTGTGTCATGATTAGTTTTGGGATTTAGTTATAATTCTGGAAATCGGTAATTTGCTCCGTTGAATGTATTTTATGATTCCCGACAACTTTTCTATTTGCTCCGTTTCCATTCGAGACCTCTAAACCCTACTTTGCCATTGATAGGGGTAAAACAGTCTTTTTACACCAAAATCTGGACACTATTTTCAATGTCTCCGAAACTAGTAAAATATATATTTTTTGGAAAGTAGAAATTTCGACGATCAATTCTTCCTTCTTCGTCGAATCCGTCCGAAGCCCGTAGAACGACGTTCTAGCCCATTTTAGACTTTTAAGTTGTGGGACCCATGGCCATTATCTATATAAGGAGGAGTCTTCTTCTTCTCCCTCTTCTTGCAACTCCTTGAGAAAGAAGTATTCCAGCCCAGCCCTAGACTCTTCTTCTTGCTCCTTGCTCCTCCATCTCTCAACCCCTCTCAATCTATTGCTAAAGGCAAAATGGAGTTGGTAGTCTTCTTCCCCTCCATGAGAGCTTTCTCTTAATATCTTTTTTTGAGAGAACCTCCCATTCCAAGCTACCTCTTGAGCCAACTCTTGCCATTAGAGGACTCTTCATGTAAGTTCTTCTTCTCATCTCTTGATTGTGTGTTCATCTAGCCTAGGAAGTGCTTCACCTTGATTTTTGGAAGCTATTTCCGTCTATTGCTTGATTTTGACATTCTAGGGTTGTAATGATTGTATTTTGGGGATTTTTGTGTAGATTGTAGATTTTGAGCTTGATAGAGTGATTAGAGCTTGATTAGCATACTTGGAGACCAAGGCAAGTGGATGAATGGATTTAATTTGAATAAGTTCTTACTTTGTCAAAAATGTGATTTTTTTTACTATTCCTATTTCACTTAGTTCATGATGTTGCATGAGGCTTTTGGAAATGTATTATTGACATGGTTTCTCCCTTAGTTAGTTTTATGATAATAAATGCATTCATCATCAAGTTTATTTTGGGCATGATAATCTTCTTAAATGGTATTGTACTTGCATTAAATGAGATTTGGATTGGTAGATGAATTAATGCATTGGTGGAATGGTGGTTGGTGGGAAGAAGTAAATGTTAGATGGAAAGGGAATGGACCCATTCCACCTCAGAAAATGGTTGGAATGGAGGTGAAATGGTTTGGGAGAGAATTGACTGAAATCTGCACCTGATGTGTAGTCCCCGCGGCTGGGCGGTCAGCGGGCGGTCACCTCGGCGGCTAGCCGACAGGTGACCGGCGGCTAGCCGACCCAGATGCGGTTAGAAACACAGAATGCTGCATTTTGACAGGCGAACCGCGGTCAGCCGCGCGGTCAGCTCGCGGCTAACCGCCACCCCAAAAACCCCAGTGACCGCCAGGTAGCCGAGATGCGCGGTCAGAAACACAGAATGCTACATTTTTAGCAGGGGAACCGCGGTCAGCCCCGCGGTCATCCAGCGGCTAACCGCCGATCACTCGGCGGCTAACCGCCATCTGACCGACAGGTGACCGAGTTTTTACCCAGAATTCCTGAGTCTTTTCCATTGGTTTCAGATATGGTATTTAAAGGTTTGGATGGGTTGTTCTGATGCCCTACCACCTTGGAAAGACCCAGGGGATGACATAAGGAGATTGACATAGATAGAAACACCATTTCGGAAAAGGTATTGGGACTTTTAGATTCATCAACGCGCATAAGGAAACTTAGTATGTCCTCTATCATTCGAGTACCATATTTAGGGTAATATGGACATACAAGATCCTTATACATGTTGCTTGAATATGGAAGCCTCAATATTTAGTCCCTAATGATATTAGAAATTATTGCTTTGTTTTACTCAAATTATATATGTAATTACCCGATCTTAATGGTTTTATCTCAGATTCCGATTTATACACTGATATGTTCCCCAGCCCCGTTTATGCATGTATGGATAATAATATGACTTGTGTGCCTACGAGCACAATGCCCCGTTTGCCCGTATGTTTTATATTGATATAGTTTTGCATATGTTTTGATTTATCATGTAACCTAAGAGTCGGCACCACTAAGCTTGGACATCCTTGTCAGTCTGATCAACTGACTTGGGTTTCCCCCTGTGCTCCCGCCAGTTGCAACTTGGATCCCGTACTGTCCCGTTACCCGGTTCCGCGGCCGTGGTCTTGCCTAGCTATATGTATATGTATATGTATATAATATTGGTTCTCGTCACTTCGTGTGATTGAGCCCAATGCACTGAATGTGCTCTCATCACCTTAGTGATGGAGAGGATTTAGCTTTAGTGTTGTTGCCATCTAGTCAGTTCCTGTATCTTAAATACCCCACATGATTTATATTGCATCTGTACTTTAAATGAACTATGCATCCTGTTTTATGACAGTATTCGTTATAACTATGATATACTTTGATTTCTTTCGTGTTATTATCTATTCACCCACCTGCCAGACCGTCGTGTCTGACCCATTTTTGTGGTACTCAGGTCTAGCTCCCGTTAGTGCCTTTGAGGAGGAGTCAGAGGGGGCGATTGACGAACCACAACGACTAGTGGAGTGGCAAGCCGACGATGTCATGTAGACATTCGGTTTAGCTTTGAGCTGCGAACATTTTGGGAGATTATAGACTGGTTTACTGTTTTATATTTTTGAGTTGTACTGGCCTTTGTTGGCCTTTATTTTTGGGGAATGTTAAATTAACTTGAGTTTTTGTTTAAACTTTAACTTCATATTTTGGGAATGCTAATGAGATCATTGCTTACTCTGACATCATGTCATGCCTGTGTATTAACAGTCTTATTTGTTGTGAATGGATTAAAAGTTTGATTTGCTACACGCTTCCGCACCAATATAAATGTCCTACGAGTGTATGAGGAATCCTCACCGCGGAAACCTGTGGGAAATTAAAGAAATGTAGAATAATTATTGCAAGGGGTGGTTCATCATCCACACCACCCCCGTCGCGGTCCCGGGCCCCGGTCCGGGGTCGCGACAAGAAGGTGTGATAACTTCAACAAAGTCATCATTCCCTGGATTCGATCCAGATGCAGCCATGTTGTAAACCATATGGAAGGTAAGATATATATATATCTCCACTCTTCCACTACATATATATCAAATATAGTGAAAGCATTAAACCACAAATCCAAGATTAAATTTGTTACGAAACTTAACGTTCCTCACTTCGGTCATACATTTTCTAAGTCTTTTAAGTTTTCGTTTTAACTTAGCTATGATACCATACAATGAGTATGTCACGACCCGGGCCTAAGATTAGGATTACCACGGCTAAGCCCCGAGTCCCGATCACATACTTACTCCCGTAAACCCCGCATTAACCGAAGTCAATACGAAATTCACAAGGGATATCATACATTCATATCTGTCAAATGTACATTTTTGTGAATATATATATTGACAATTAATTTAAACCGTACAAGTTCTTTACATAATAGTAAAGTTCAAATTACACATTTCATTTCCTATTCAAGTCCACCATTGCATATTCAAAATACAATATAGGTGACTACTATTTACATTTAAAATGAATATACAAAACTATTCCTTAACCATTTTCAAAATATTCTAAATTTTCGCCCTCTGGTTCACGTCCACTCAATCAGTCCTCCTGGAGGAATCTGATTGGCTTCCTCCGCTGGTGGTGCGGCCTCTGCATTATCGAGACGGGCAACTTAGCCTGTAATGTCGTCAATAACACTGTGAATACGACGGCTCAACAATATATACATAATTCTACGATAATACATGCTAAGAACACGTTCGTCAATTATATAACCAGTAACGCTAGACAATTCAAATCAATGACACTTACAAGATTAGACAACCATTCAGATCTTCCCAATAAGGAAGTATTCAGTATCAATTTTTAGTGAGTACACTTAGTTACGTGACTTATCATTGGCCTCATTGGCATAGGGCGGAAGGGCACACCATTCATGACCCAGGCCTCAAGAAATGACTCATTCAATTTCCATATTATACACTTTATTAAGTGAATTTTCAAATGTGTGGGATTTACCAGTGTCTTGATCAAAGATCACCGGCATCACCACGGAGCTCCAGAACGCTCCATACCATCTGCTGCAGTAGGATTGTTCATTAATTCATTTCATTGATTCATTCCATTAATTCATTGCATTATTCATTTCCGCTCTACAATGAGCTTAAGAGTTACTGTGTAGTTCCAGACTCGGAAGAGTAATTCAATCAAATCAACAAATCTAATTAAATTTCCTAAACCAAACATTCGGGTGAAACGTTAGTTATCTAATGTTTCTGTTATTCTTGATGACATCGCTTTTAGTGAAATTCACATTAGCATAACCTTAGCTAACACCCATGAAGGTTTAGGAAGATACTATTAACGCTAGCTTTAGTCAAGAGGCTTCTATTCAGAAAAATCAGAAATCAAATTTGAAATTTCCACAAGTTCGGTCACCTTGTCAGCCAACTGTCGGCTAACCGAACTCTGGATCACGGCTAACCGAACGTTGTCGGTCAGCTTTCCAGAAGCTCAATTTCCTGATACAACTTCTGACACTTTTCAAGGGAATTCGGTCACCTTGTCAGTCGACCAAACCTACAGTCTCGGCTAACCGAACCCAGTTCGATTACCCCTCGGGTCGCAATTCAGAGAGCTCAAACGAGCTCAGTCAGGTAGTTCGTTCGCCTATAAGTCGACCGAATTGCAACTTCGACTAACCGAACTGGCTTTGGTCAGCTTTTCAGAAGATGCAATTTCATGCGAAATTCAGCCCAAAAACGTCAGTCAGGTGTCGGTCAGCCGACACTGCTCCCAGAACTTCAGAAAAATTCTGAACTGAAAATGCCGGATTTGAGCTCTTTGAGCTCAAACAAGTCTATTAGCATCCTAAATCATTAGAGATGAGTATACTTGCCTTTGTTGAAGATGAATGGACAAAAAGCCTCTTTGTTAGCTTGGCTTTGAGATGAAAATCCCCAAATTGAAATCCCTTTTAAACCTAAAATCAAAACCCAATTCACAAATAGAACTCAATGAGTTCTTTGTGCTAAAAAAGACTACAAACCACTGAATATACTTGGAAGTTCTGTAACTAATCCAAGTTACTCACTTGTAGCTTGTAGGGAGGAGGCTTGAGCTCTTTTCCAAGCTCCAAAACTCCAAAAAAGGAAGACAAGCGAGGAAGAAGATGAAGACGATAAAAACCACCAAAGCTCACAATCTCACACTTGATGGAGAGAAAATGGAAGAAATAAGAAGAAGAGAGAGAGAGAGAGCATAGGTTGGCTATGCTGGAAGTGAGAGAATGAACTCATTTGAGTTCATCTCAACCTAAATAAGCTCATTTTTGCAATTAACCCCCCTTTAATTCCATCATTTACATATTGAGTCAAATGAAATGTCATTTGAGCCAATTTACGTCGAATGAAATCACTCTTAGTACAGAAATTAACGTACTCCTCGAGATACACGTGCGAGTATCAAAAGTTTCGGTATTCGACGAAATATGTGGAAATTGGTATTTACGAAAAAGTCCTCGTTCTCTTTTGTCTAAGTCTAAAATCAATTATAATCATTCAATGCCATTGATTACCCTTTCATTAAGCTCAAATTAATCATTTGAGACTAATCTGAGTCAATTTGGTCATTAACCAACATTAACTCAATAAAACATGATTAACTAGTATTAATTCTGATTAAATAGAGTTAATCTTAATTAACTTGGGATAAGGTGTTACATCAGCCCTCCTCCTGTTTTTTGCATCGTAAGTTACACTCCGAATAAAATACAAAATATATTCAGAAGGAATGTAGGTGGGATAAGGTTTTCTGCCACTTCATGTAGAAAGTAAGAAAGAGCCACTTCATGTAGGAAGAATGTAAGTGGGGTAAGATTTTCTCCCACTTCAACTTAATGGGACCAAGGAAAGCCAACGCACTGAAAGCAAGCGTTCGGTCTTATTCCTAATCAACAATGCCTTTTAAAGCACGCCTATTTAGCCATATTTTTTCCGGGGAAAAAAAGAAAATGAAGATTTTCTCACATATCTGCAAGCTCAGTGGTTGGTTACTTTTGTTTATAAAAATTTTTTGACAATTCTTTGAAGACTTAAAAGATTTAAGGCAGAAGAGTTAGATTAGTGGTCTTCTTTGGTGGACTTGCCTTTTTTTTTCTTTGCTTTCCATCATGACTCCCTCGTAAAAGAGAATTACTAACTATGGTTAAGTTCGATGGAGGCACACCAGAAGACATTTACAAGAAAGTAGAGAATATTAGAAAGCACACTTCCCTTCCTCTCGTCGTCAGAGAGACACCATCACTACTTGCTAGAAGACGACGTCATCTTTCGAGCACATTTTAGACTTATTATTCGTGTCTCCACCTTGATGTAGTTTGTGCATTTTGTAACATTAGAAAGATGTGTATCAATATTAGCCGTGAATCAAGGTTGATCAAATGCCCATATAGGCTGAAGGCAATTGTAACTTTGCCATTCATTTGTATTTGTATGGAAGTGAAGTGAGGGATCCGGATCTTCTCTGGGCGGAGAGAGCTTTTTGGAGGTGGATTGAATGTTAGAGTTTGAGCCAATGCAGATGAGGATAGGATTCAGACAACTTTGATGCCCTTTCAAGTTCAAACATCCCTACAATGGTCAAATAATTCCCAAATTTTTTTTACACTATCTCCTCCCATATTTTCACTCTTCCACTCCATTACTCCTGAACATTACTTGGTTAGATAAGGGCAGCCTAACCAGACCATGTACACTCTTAATCTTTGCATAACGGGTCCATTTCACATTGTTGTAGGCAAAAGTATTAACCGAATAGAACACAGAATTAGTTGATGGCCTTAAAAAGGTCGTATCATACAAGATAATGTAACTACACCTAATTTCAGTTGAGTTAGGTCCACCTTTTCTAGATCGAATCCCTTCATTTTTCCATGCCTACCATCCATCATGGCATCATCACTCCCAGATCTATGTTTCGTACATAATGAATAGTGCGATCATGTACCTCTCTCCAATTAGACGAACTCTTACCCATTTTCTATACAGATGAGCATGAACCGCTCAGATGAAGCAGAGGTAGGTCCCACAGAGGTCAAAACAAGGTTATACTGACGGCCTTACACTGCTTTTCCATGTCCCCTACTCTGAAGTAGAATACGTGTAGTCTTTCACTAATCATGCTTCATGTTTACACTCTTTGAGGTAGTACCAGAGGCTACACCAAAGTTATTAATTTCTTTCTGTTTTGGCCGAAAAGCCCAAATTTTTTGTTTCGATCAAGTGGTTGAAATGAAATTTTGCATAAAACCTTTTGTTCTTTTCGGCCAATTTCCGCGAAGTTCTTAGATTTCGGCAAAAAATCACAATTCGGTCAAAATGATTTTTTTACATAATTATTATTTTTATTTTTTAAATGTTATACATTTATACATATATACTTTGCATTTCTTATATTTTTTTCAAAATTTAATTCCAAAAAATCTCATTAGAATGGATTAAATCCATATTTATTGTTTATTTCTCTCTCTCTCCCTCTCTCTATATATATATATTGTTTTTAGAGGATTTTTCTAGAAAAATCTCATTAAACTCACAACATACCAAAAGTACCTGTAGGTGGTAAAAATGTCACCCACTTAATTAGGAAGTAGAACTTGTAGATCAGGGAAAGACCAAACGCCGAAGACCTGAAAAGGGAAGGAAAATAGCTTAGGTCAGAGCCCTTGGCTGCCGTCAGCCGAAGGCACTCCGATGCCTGAGTTAGTTCTCGAAACTAAGCAGGAGGAGGAATGGAGAAGAGAATGAGAGATAGAGCAAGGGTTTACGTGCTGTGTGTTAGCGTACCTCCATGGGGTTGATCCCATGTGTATTTGTAGATGATTCCTCGTTCATTCTCTTTGTGAGTGGGGGTAGGTGGGGTAAGGTCCCATCGGGCCTTACCCTGACATTCGGCTGTAGGTACGAAGGGTACATCCCATCAGAAACTTTCATGCTTTTGGATAGTTGACGTGAAGGAATGAAAAAGCCAACTTCTTATCGCCATAAATGAGCCACCCTATCTGTCAGAGCACGCCCGTACTTCTCATAGGAGTGCGATGGCCCACTCCCTACCTTCAGTACTTTTACCGAGACCAGGAGAGGTCCCGCTGAGCTAGTACTTTTCTGAGCTGGCACTCACGCCCAGCTGCCGAGCTGATACTCATTGAGTTGGCACTCTCTACCGAGCTGCCGAGTTGAAACCACTTGAGCTGGCACTCCTTACCAAGCTGCTTAGCTGCTGGGTTGTGTTTACCGAGATCGAGGTGAACAGCGAATGCTATTACCGTGGTTCTCCCTTAATCTCGGCATCACGATATTTTATCTACACAATTGCCCTCTAGCTTTTGACCTCTGAGAGTTCTCCAACCTGCGGAGGTCGGAAGCTAAGCGATTCTGCCTAGCTAGTACTGCTACCGAGATCAAAGATGGTCACCAAAATGCGGAAAAGGATTACCGAGATGGTGGAGTCTCGGTTCGAAGAGGGGATCCCTCCTTATCCTGATGACCGTCGCTGACATCCTGTCCTTATCAAGACATCTCTTCGCCTGCCCGAGGCATTTAATAGTTCTCGTGAAGTGCGTTGTTGGTGCCACGTGTCGCCTCTTCGGCTATCGCTCAATCGTTTCGAAGGGACATTAGGATTTCTCAAGGTGACGCCTCATTAAGGCGGTTTTGAAAGTCGAGACGGCGCCTCATTAAGGCAGTTTCGAAAGTCGAGACGGCGCCTCATAAAGGCGATCTCGGAAGTAGAAACGACACCTCTCACCCTTATAAATTAGGGAGTCCTCTTCCGTCTGGATCTTCTTTTTCTTGTACTCCTCACTGGAGTCTTCTTTTTCTTCTTCCTCTTACTGTCGAAGAGCACCTGCCTGTAAGTCACCATTGTCTTCCTTTGGGCATCCTTTTTCTCAGGGTTTCTTCTGTTTCTCTGTTTTCCCCTTTCTCTTCTCTTTTCTGGGTAACAATGGGAGCCTTTAGATATATACTGGAAGACCCTCATGCCATAGCTGTCTTTAGGACCCAGTATAATATTCCAGCCAATGTGAAGGTTAGACTGGATAACCCCACCAATGGCTAGGTCTTCCACAACGGCTGGCTGTCGTTCTGGCTTGTGACTGTTGCGGAAGCGGGGGTCCGGTTCCCCCTTCATCCGCTCCTCAGGGACTGTCTCTGGGAGTGGAATCTCTGCCCCTGCCAACTGTTGCTGAATGGTTTCAAAATCATTATGGGGGTAGTTCAGTTAAATAGGATTTAGGGATCAGCTTCAGTGTCTCGGACATCGAGGATGTATATGATCTATGTAAATCCGCAGACGGGAACTCCTATTATCTCAGGTTAAGGACCGGCCAGGCTGGCTTCGTCATCGTACTGGAAGACTCCTACCGGTATGCCGGAGATGTCCGGGTTTTTGTCAAAGGAGAATGGGAGTTCGGCGAATCGAAGGCAAGCACGTTGATCTGGATCCCTCATAAAATGGGGACCCCTCCAAGTAAAGGCCTAAATCTTTTCGGTTTTCAGTTTTCCTTTATCTTCTTTGTACCTGCTGGACTAACATCTCTTTTTGTTATGCAGATTTTCGCCAGAGAAGACAATTAGCCCGGAGAAACAGCTAGAAGATAAACACTGCTTGGCATGAGCTGGTAAGAAACTATTGCGGGCACAACGGCCGAGCTACCTGGTCGCTGCTGGGGTACACGCCGCATTATCGTTCCTTCAATACTCAGAGGAGGGTGACCGGGATAGATTCTCTGCTGTCCGGGGAAGGCACCGGCGCGAAGCAAGTGACAGTAGTAATTCCCGCCGGGCGCCTGGTCGAGTTTGGTGACCGGGCTCCAGCGCCACACTCGGACTCGGAACCTGCCGAGACCGTCGCAGCCGAGGCTGGGACCTCTTTGCAGCGGAGGAGGAGAGTTGTAGCATCTTCCAGTTCGGAGGAAGGAGAAGAGAGGATGCTGTGCTGACGTCGCCAGCGCTTTGTCGCGGAGGACCTGGAGTCCATGGTTTTGGACGGTGCCGGGGGCGCTGCCTCAGATACACCCCAGCTTGTCGATGGTGCTCCAGCTTTGCCATCTCCTACTGCTGCTGCTGCCGCTACCGAGATCCCACATACAGCATTTGCTGCTGCTGAGGCCACCCCCGTCACTGCTGCCACTGCCGTGATTCCTCCTGCCCCCTGTCTCTGGCGGCCATCGTCATTGGTGACTCGCCTCCCGGATTTTCTCCAAGGACAGGAGGTTGGGAGCGCCCTGCCGAGGTTGCTGAGGAGGGGCGGCAAGAGAAGAAGCCTAGGACCGAGGTCCCGCCTAGTCCTTCATCGCCACCGCCCATTGATGGAGCATCCCAGCCCCCACCGCTAGACACATGAACCCCAGACATCGAGGGAATGCTCGGGAGGCCACTGATGATGATCGACTGCACGGCTAACAATCCCATGGTGGTTGCTGCGCTGGGACGAGCATGCGCCCTGCCTCTAGATATGGAGAGGTGGGGGCAAATGTATAATGAGTCGATGCTGCTCTCGACAATGCGGTCGTTGATATCAGTAAGTTTCTAACAACTCTTTCAAGTCTTTTGACTTCGGTATTCATCTTCTGACGTTTGTTTTTGTTCTACAGGTGGTTCAAAAATGCCAAATCGGCGTGGAGAAGCTGGAGGCAGCCGAAGCCAAGGCGGCTGATTGGGCGGCTGAGAGCGAGGAGCTACGGAAGGCCTTAGAGGCAAAGGATGGGCTGCTGAAGGAGGAGGCGAGCAGGAATGCCGGCTTTGTTTTCGACCTTGTGAAAGCTCAGGCCGAGGTGGGGCAGCTGATGGAGGAAGCGAAGGAGGAGGCGATCCAGAGCGCCACCCTTGCCGCTCACCTTGACAGCGCTCAAGCCGAATTGGTAAGGCTTGAAGCGGACTTGCAATCCAATCGTAGGACAAACAAGGAGCTAATCTCTCAAAGGGACCAGGCTAGAGCCCAGTTGGAAACTGCCTTGAGGGAGAAGGCGGCCGATCCCGAATCTGCTCTGGCGAAGCAGAAGGCCGAGCTAGAAGAGAAGTATGGGGCTGACTTCGATATTGCCATGGAGGAGGGAATGCGGGAACTGACCGCAAACTACAAAGCGCAGCTGCAGCGGGTTCGGGATCGAGCCTGGGTGCTTGGATGGAAGGCCGCCTTAACGAAGGTCGGGGTTCTTGAGGATGATCCTGCTTTTAGGAATCCTCTCAAGTTTCCCGTCTCGGACTCCATCGCCTCTTCCAGCGTCGTTCCTTCTGCCCCCGAGGTGCCTCCCGAAGCTCCTCCAGCGGCGAACGCTGTGCAGGATGCCTACTCGATCGCCTCTGAAGCCTCTCCTGCCGACCCTAAAGCTGTTCCGTCTGAACTGGGGCTCCTCAGGGGATTGACTGCAACGTTGAAGCAGTCGCCCCTTGAATTTTTCTTGTATTTCCTCCATTGTATTTCGTTTTTTATGACTTGATGTAACAAATATCTCTATTAGTGGAACAGTTTTTTTTTCTTACTCTTTCATTCCGGGTTAAACTCTCGTCTGTATGGCTGTGTGGAATGTCCGTTTTTCACTTGAGTAGCTGGTCTCGGTTCAGATCGACGGTCGCGAGTCATGTATGGACTCCGCCATCGTCCTTCAGATGAGAACACTTGATGCTTTGATTCACTTGGCTTGGCTTGGACCTCAGATTTTTAGAGGATAAAGACCAAGAGAAGGTCTTATATCCAATAAAAAACCAAGTAGATGGGCTGAAAAGCCGCATCTAGGCCATGTTGGATAGAAGAAGAGAGGAGATCTTGGGGGGCCACTTCGGGCCACTTCAGACAATTTTTCTGGACCACTTCAGACAATTTTTCTGGACCCTTTCTCCTTGGAATGACCGCCTATTTATAGGCTTTTGGTGGCCATTAGGAGGGTTTTATGGGCATTAATGGTATTAATGCTCCATGATGGGAGGAGTTACAAGATTTAATTCTTTATATTGTAACTCCTTTTTCTTGGATTTTGATTGGCCGATGGAGAATAATGGGCATTTAATCTCCATGATTATGGGAGTTTCATGATTAATTACCATGATTAATCTCCATAATGATAGGAGTTACATGGTTAATTGTCATGATTAATTGGACTTGTAACTCCCATTTCTTGGCTTCTGATTGGGCCGTTCAAAATAATGAGTTAATGACCTTAATAAGTTGCCATAAAAGGGTCATTTAACTTCATTAATTGGCCGCTGAGTCGCTTGAAGAGTTGCGGGCCGCGCCGCGTCGTTTGGAATTCTTCTTGCGATGATCATCGATGGATCTGTACGTTGTTTGATGTCGGATGACGATGAAAATTCAGACATTGGTTGCCACTAATGGGCCGGCAGCATCTGTCCACTCGATTTCATGATCGGGCGAGCAGAAAGTGTGCTTTCTTGGTCGGCCAGTTGGCAGTTTCGGAGTGTCCGATGATGATCAAATGATTTCGATGGCGGATCCGTGATGTTGATGAAGATCGACGGATATCATGCCTCAAAAATCAGATTTTAAGAAAATCACAGGGGCCAAACATCGAGAAACACCAAAAAGAACGGAAAAACGGCACTTTTGGTGGAAATCCGGCGACCCGGATTTCCAGGGTCGCCGGCGACCTTGGACTTTGGTCCACTTTTCGGTCGCCTTCTGGTCGCCGTTTCTTAGTCGTTTCTAGGGCTTTTTCGCTTCTGTTTTCTCCTGTATTTTTCTTTGACATTTCTCCTCATTTATTGGCTTAAGTCCTCTGAAAAAAACCTGTTGAAAGGCTGTGCAAATCAGAGCATAAAGTTTCCTATTTTTTGGAAAAGCCGAAGACTCTGTAGCCGATTTTCCGCCAAGAGTTGAAACTGGGTCAAACGATGTCGGAATGACCTAAAATTTGAGGTGAAGCTTCTTGGGCATTAGATAGGACCAACCATGGGCTTTTATTTGAGTTTTGAAGCCGTTTGGGGTCCCGTCGATGCTTGACTTGATTTCACCGTGCGGAAGATGTCGAGCTTTAATGTACGGTCATCCGATGTCCGATTGACTTGAAATTTGACGGGGAGCCTATTGGAGTCATTTTGAGATGATCCATTAGCTCCAATTTGGGTGCCATGGTCCCAGGGAGCTTCGCCTCCGGTAGGCTTGATTTCGCTTCGGAGCATCAAAACCGGGTCAAACGTTGTCGGAATGACCTGAAATTTGACGTGCAGCCCTTTGGAAGCATGCATAAGTTACTCATGTGTTTTGTTTGATGAGTGGCGGCATCAAAGGTTCTCGCCGCCGGGAGGCTTGATTTCGCCGTTCGAGAGTTGATGGAAGGTCAAACGGTGTCGGTTTGACTTGAAATTAGACATGGAGCCTTTTGGAGGTATTTTGAGACCATCCAAAGGTTCTGATCAAAGATTTGATGTATTTGACACTGTCGCCGCCGGGAGCTCCCGCTCAGCTGTTGGAGGATTGAAGTTAGGCCAAATGGTGTTGAAATGGCCCGAAACTTCATGTGTACCCTTCATTTGGCTACTTTGAAAGATCTTGTAGTTTTTGTGTGGTTTTGCCAAGATTTGATGCTTGAAGCAGCTTTGCCTGTTTGTAGTAGGATGCAGCTCCATATAGCTTTTGATGTTGATGAGGTAAAGTGACATTTTCTGTGTCAACATAACGTAGCTGGTGCTTTCACCTAGCTGAAGGTGGCTGGCACTCCTGCCCAGCTGTAGCTGGTGCTGTCACCGGGCTAAGGACGGCTGGTACTCTTACCGAAATGGGGTTGGTGCTGTCACCGAGCCCTAGGAAGCTGGCACTCCTGCCCAGTTGTAGCTAGTGCTGTCACTGAGCTAAGGATGGCTGGTACTGTTACCAAGCTGGGGCTGGTGCTGTCACTGAGCCCTAGGAAGCTGACACTGCTGCCGAGCTATAGCTGGTGCTGTTACCGAGCTAAGGACGGCTGGTACTGTTACTGAGCCGGGGCTGGGACTATCACCGAGCCCTAGGGAGCTGGCACTCCTGCCCAGCTGTAGCTAGTGCTGTCACCAAGCTAGGGACAGCTGGTACTGTTACCGAGCCGGGGCTGGGACTGTCACTGAGCCCTAGGAAGCTGGCACTGCTATCGAGCTGTATAACTTGAAGCAATTTGAGAGAGAAAGACCCGTTCCAAAAGAACGCATTTTCATTGATGTTTGAATCTTTGAGTATATTTTTGAAAAGTAAAATTTCTTGAGGTACATCGCATTCCATGGCCGTGACAGCTCTTTGCCTTCCATGTCCTCAAGTCTGTATGTGGATCTTCCAGCAGCTGAGAGCACTTTGAATGGTCCATGCCAGTTAGATGCCAGCTTGCCTTCATTTGGATTTCTGTCTCCGGGAAGTGTTTTCTTCAGGACTAGCTCTCCTACCACGAACCTTCTTTCTTTAACCTTCTGATTGTAGCCTATGGCCAACTGTTGCTAACAGGCAGCTAGTCGGATAGCTGCCACTTCTCTCCGTTCTTCAGTAAAGTCCAACTCTCGAGCCACGTTCAGATCTTTTAGCCCTTGGTCGCAGAGTTCCGACCTCAAAGTTGGGAGGCCGATCTCAAGTGGAATGACTGCTTCCATGCCGTAGGCAAAGGAAAACGGTGTAGCCAAGGTGGAGCGCCTTGGAGTCGTCCTGTATGCCCATAGAACACTTGGAAGTTCTTCTGCCCACCTTCCTTTAGTCGGTCGAGTCTCTTCTTGAGTCCGTCGAGGATCACTTTGTTTGAGATCTCAGCCTGACCGTTGCTCTGTGGGTACACCGAGGTGGAGTAGACATTTCGGATGCCGTGCTCCTGGCAGAAGTTCTTGAAGAAGTTAGAATCGAACTGTGTCCTATTATCCGAGATGAAAGTTCGCAGGATCGTAAATCTTGTAATGATGTTCTTCCATACGAAGTTCTTCGTGTCCTGCTCAGTGATAGAGGACAGAGGCTCGGCTTCTATCCACTTGGTGAAATAATCTGTAGCTACTATCAGCCACCTCTTACTCCCTGGAGTTCGGTAGAGCGGTCATACAATGTCCAAGCCCCACTGAGCGAAGGGCCACGGACTGGAGAGCGGGCTAAGGTCCTGTGCTGGTTGGTGGAGAGAGTGTGAGAACTTCTGGCATTTTTCACATCTTCTAGCTTAGAGCTGGGCGTCCTTCTACATGTAAGGCCACCAATAGCCTTGGTTGATAGCTCGGTAAGCCAGTAACCGACCTCCAATGTGACTGTCGCAGATCCCCTAACGAATTTCATAAGGGAAATCTTCGACTTTGCTTGGATGAACGCACTGGAGGTAGGGCCCGGTGTATGACCTCTTGTAGAGTCTGCCATCTGGGAAGAGCCAGAACCGGGTTGCTTTCAGCCTTATCTTGTGAGCTTCTCTTTTGTCTTCGGGCAGCTGGTCGTCCTTCAGGTATGCAACGATCGGATCCATCCAGCTCGGACCGAGATCGACACACATGAGCTACCGAGGTCGCTGGAGTTTGATGCTGGGCTCTTGTAGGGTCTCCACTTTAACGGTTCTTCTGTTACCTGCCTCAACAGCCGAGGCGAGGCTGGCGACGGCGTCAGCATGAGAATTGGACTCTCTACCGATCTACTGGACCTCGGCTCTTTCAAACTGGGAGAGGAATTCCATCGCATGAGTTAGAAAGGCCGCCATCCTGTCATCCCGGGCTTGGTAATCTCCGCTAAGCTGGCTCGTCACTAGCTGAGAATCGCTAAAGACCACTACATGCCGAGCTTCCAGGATTTTGGCACTATTTAGTCCGGCGATGAGCGCTTCATACTCAGCCTCATTATTCAATGCCTTGAAGCCAAGTGTTAGAGCTTGCTCGATGACAAGGCCCTCCGGAGACTGGAGTACTATGCCAGTGCCAGCCCTCTTGGAAGTTGAGGATCCGTCGACTAAAACTTTCAAAGCTGAGTCCAGGAACTTTTTCCAGGACTGCTCTTGTTTCGTCTCGGTGACTGTCCCCATATCCTTATTGCCCCCTAGTTTGGTGTCGTGCAGGGTCGGTGCCGAACTCAGAGAGGTGAATTCTACGATGAAGTCCGCTAACCCCTGGGCTTTAATGGGCGTTCTGGGCTAATATTTGATATCAAACTGCCCCAGTTCGACAGCCCATTTGGAGATTCTGCTGGAGAAATCTGCCTTCCGGAAGAGAGCCTTCAGTGGATGTTCTGTAACAACCACGATTACGAATGTTTGGAAGTAGTGGGAGAGTTTACGGTAGGCACTAACGAGTGCCAGGGCAAGTTTCTCCAGCTGCAAGTACCAGGTCTCGGCGTCGAGAAGGATTTTGCTCATGTAATAGATAGGCCGCTGTTGGCCGTTTTCTTCTCTGAGGAGTACCGAGCTCACTGCGTGATCTAAGACCGCCAGGTACAAGTACAGCGCTTCGCCTTAGGTTGGAGTCGACAGCAGTGGTGGTGAAGAGAGGTATTGCTTGAGCTGCTGCAGGGCTCTGTCGCAGTCCGGTGTCCACAGGAACTTGGAGCCTTTCCGCATGAGCTGAAAGAAAGGCCTGCATTTGTTGGTAGCTCGGCTTATGAAGCAGTTAAGCACGGCAGCCATGTCGATCAGCCTCTGAACTTGTTTTGCCGAGGTCAGACTCTGCAGCTCCTGGATCGCCGTGATTTGGTCTGGGTTTGCTTCGATCCTCTCCTTGTGACCAGGCTCCCCAAGAACTTGCCGGAACCGACACCGAATGCGCACTTGGATGCATTCAACTTCAACTGGAACTGTCGGAGGATATCGACTATCTGACTAAGGTCGGCCAAGTGGTCCTGCGACCTTTTAGACTTGACAACCATGTCATCAATGTAAACTTCCACCGTCTTGCCGAGCTGCGCTTGGAACATTTTAGTCACTAGCCGCTGGTACGTCACTCCTGCGTTCTTCAACCCGAATGGCATGACTTTATAAAAGTAGATGCCTCGGGGTGTGATGAAGGTTGTCTTCTCCTGGTCTGGTACGAATAGTGGGATCTGAAGGTAACCTTGGTAGGCGTCGAGGAAACTCATGCGGTCTTGTCCGGCAGTGGCATCAATGAGCTGGTCGATCTTCGGAAGAGGGAAGCTGTCCTTGGGGCAGGCTTTATTGAGGTCGATGAAGTCCACACAGACCCTCCACTTCCTAGTCTTTTTCTTGACCACTACTGTGTTATCCAGCCACTCCGGATAGTGGACCTCCTTTATTGCTTCTGCCTCGAGCAGCTTCTGGACCTCCTTAATCACGGCCTCGGTTTGTGGGACCCCAGTTCTGCATGTTTTCTGGATCACGGGTTTGTGGTTGGGGTCCACGTTCAGCTTATGGCATATGACTTCGGGGTCGATGCCCGGCATCTCGTATGGAGTCCATGCAAAGACCTTTTTATTCTTCAGTAGGAGGTCGAGCAATTCGGCCTTCTCGGGCTCGGGGAGCTGGCTCCCCAATAGGAAGAATCTGTCAGGGTCAACAGGGTCGAGTCTGACCTCGGTGAGATCTTCTATGCTCTTCTTGCGCTGGAGCCCGGCCAACATCCCCGAGCTCGGCTTCTCTATCAAGTTCGACCATATGGACTTGTAAAGATTCGGCTTCACCAAGTAGCATGGCCATCAGGCACTGCTTGGCCATGTGCTGGTCGCCTCTGACTATGACTACTTCTGTCCGGCCGGACTGGTTTTCCAGATGAAACTTCAGCTTTTGATGGCGGGTGGAGGGCACGGCTTCCATGTCGTGCAGCCAGGTCCTCCCCATTATGACATTGTATGGGGAGGGAACGTCGACTACTAAGAAGTTGACCTGCTTGGAGCCCCCCCCTACTTGGACTCTGAGGGAGATCTTTCCTTTGGGGTGTACAGGCTTTGAGCTGAAGCCGACGAGAGGGGTACGGGTCGCCTGGATATCCTCATCCTTGAGTTTCAGCTTCTTAAAGCAGTCGTAGTACAGGATCTCTGACGAACTGCCAGGGTCTACCAGGACTCTCTGAACCAAGAAGTTTTGCAACTTCAAGGTGAGTACTAGAGGGTCGTTGTGGGGGAGTTCGACGCCTTCTAGGTCCCTATCTAAGAACCAGATTTTGGGTCCTTCTGTCCTGGCCTTCTTCGTAGCAGGCTTCGGCGCGGTGATCAGCACCTACTTTTGATGTGAGGCCCTCCTAGCCTCGGCGGGGCCTGGGAGCTCCCCTTAGGCGGAGGAGCGAGGTGAATGACATTAGTGATGCCCTCCGATTCGCTGCCGTGGCCGTCATCATCTTGGTGGCGAGGTCGGCTGTTGTCCCTGCCTTCCTCCTTGACATGGTCCCGCAAGTGCCCGTCCTTCACAAGACTCTCGAGGTGGGCCTTGAAGGTCTTGCAGTCCTCGGTTTTGTGCCCATTTTGTTTGTGGTAGGCATAGAACTTGCTCTGGTCTTGGGAGGACGGGTCATCTCTCATTGGCTACGGCCACCGGAAAAACGGTTGCGCTCTGATCTTGCTAAGGAGCTTATAGATTGGCTCCTTGAAGACCGTGTTCACCGCTTTGTAGGTGGCAGCTTCACATCTGAACTTCCTGCGCTCCCCGAGGCCGCTGCCGAGGTGGATGGGGCCCTGTGCCGATCCAGGGATGAGGCTCTATGCCGATATGGGGATAGGGCTCTGCGCCGGTCCTCCCTCCTGGAAGATCTCTTGTCTTTCTTGGATGGCCGGTCCTCCTGATAAAGGCCAAAGTTCTCCCGGCCTCGAGCCTAGTCTTCTTCCGCCCTGATGAACTGAGTCGCCCGGGCCATTAGTTCTTTCATTGTGGCCACGGGGAACATGACCAACATCGCCCGCAGCTCGATTCCCGGCCGTAGAGCTTGCTGGAAGGACTTCACAGCCACTTCGTTAGAAGCACCTGCAATCTGGCTATAGACAGTCCAGAATCGTCAGGTGAACTAGGTGACGTTCTCGTCCTCCAGCATCCTAAGGACCATAAGGTCAGCGTCCGTCTTCGGCGTGACCCTATGGACTTGGAATTTTTCTAGGAAGGAGTTCCTGAGTTGCCACCAGCTGGAGATGGAGCCCTCGGGGAGCGAGCAGAACCACCTTAGTGGGAGATCTCCCAAACTGGAGGAAAAGACTCAACAGTTCAAGGAGTCATCATCACCCCATACCGACATTCTCTGGACAAAGTGTCGGAGGCGCGCTGCAGGGTCCGAGGTTCCATCGTACAGGACGAACCTCGGAATGCTGAACTTGTCCGGGAGGGAGAACTTTCTGATATCCTTGGAGAAAGGAGATGCGCCCAGATCGTCAGCCTCAAAGGTGTCGTACCGGTCTCGGGCAATGCTAGCAATCTTTATATTCTGGCGAATGGTTTGTTTGATCTGCTGGTCCAGCCATTGCTTCAACTCGTCCTCATCTTCCTGCTTCTGTCGCTGCTTCTTGGGGCCTTCTTGTATATGGCTGCTGCTGGAGCTTTCTTCGTGGTGGACCCGATCACGCCACTTGTTATTGAGGATGTGCCTCAAGTCCACCTCAGGGGGAGCTCGGTGGTGCTTGGGTGGCGAACCCGAAGCATGACTGCGTCTAAGAGGCGGACTCGGAGCCCTCGTCCTCTCTCAGAGCTGCTGCTTGAGTTGCCTGATAAGCTCATCCTGCTCCTGGATAACAAGGTTTTGGGCCCTGACATCGTCTAGGAGAGGGTCTTCGTAGTCGTCAGGGTTGGCTTGATGATGGGACTGAGATTTGGCCCGAGCTGACTTCTCTCCTGGCTTGGTGACATATTTTTCACCTCGCCCGGTGTGTTCTTTGCTCTGGCGGGGCTGCTCCAGTGGTGGAATGTCTCGACGGGAAGGTGCTGTCATCCCTCTCGACATCGAGCCAGAATGGATTACATGAAATTCTTCGACACTCAGTGCGCCAAATCTTCCTCCGGACCTCCTTTGCCGAGGAGGTTGAGGTGGCAGGTTTCGCAACAATACAAGCTGTAGGGACCGGCCCTTGCCCTTGGATGGTCCTTCGCCATTTCTGGTCTTTGGAGGCATGGTGTTAGTAATCTTTTGTTCAGTCGTTTCCCACAGACGGCGGCAAACTGTAAGTGGTAAAAATGTCACTCACTTAATTAGGAAGTAGAACTTGTAGATCAGGGAAAGAACACCGAAGACCTGAAAAGGGAAGGAAAATAGCTTGGGTCAGAGCCCTTGGCTGCCGTCAGCCGAAGGCACTCTAATGCCTGAGTTAGTTCTCGAAACTAAGCAGGAGGAGGATTGGAGAAGAGAATGAGAGATAGAGAAAGGGTTTACGTGCTGTGTGTTAGCGTACCTCCATGGGGCTGATCCCATGTGTATTTGTAGATGATTCCTCATTCATTCTCTTTGTGAGTAGGGGTAGGTGGGGTAAGGTCACATCGGGCCTTACCCTGACATTCGGCGGTAGGTAAAAAGGGCACATCCCATCAGAAACTTCCATGCTTTTGGACAGTTGACATGAAGGGATGATAAAGCCAACTTCTTATCGCCATAAATGAGCCACCCTATCTGTCAGAGCACACCCGTACTTCTCATAGGAGTGCGATGGTCCACTCCTTGCCTTCAGTACTTTTACCGAGACCAGGAGCAGTCCCACTGAGCTAGTACTTTGCTGAGCTGGCACTCACGCCGAGCTGCCGAGCTGATACTCATTGAGCTGGCGCTCTCTACCGAGCTGCCAAGTTGACACCACTTGAGCTGGCACTCCTTACCGAGCTGCCGAGCTGCTGGACTGTGTTTACTGAGATCGAGGTGAACAGCTATTGCTATTACCGTGGTTCTCCCTTAATCTCGGCATCACAGTATTTTATCCACACAGTACCTAAAAGATATGTATCTACCATAGTAGTCCCAATGGCCCTATTTTGTTCATTTTGCCAAGCGGTAATATCCCTGTTCGTTTCCTCCTCCTCCTCCTCCTCCTTACTCCAACTCCTTAAACCTCTACTAACTAACCCCTTACTCGCAAAACACTTTTCTTCATGATATGGTGACCTCTATGGTCTTGGACTTGCTTGCAGGTGGTAGCTTATTACCGAAACACCTTGATCTCATATATAGTCATCCAAATCCATGATCCTCCTCATCCCTCTTTCTCCCACAACCTAAACAAACCCATTGATCTTTTTCCTACCAAATGAATGAGACTTCACTCCCATCTCCCAGAACTCACCCATTGATCTTGTTCCTACCAAATGAATGAGACTTCACTCCCATTTCCCAAAACTCACCTTTTCTCTCTTTCTTGAACCCATCTTTTTCTCTATTTCTTTCTTTTATTTTTTTTCGTTTCCTTTATTCTCTTTCCATTATTACTATCTGCAACCCACCTTTCTCAGCATTGTTTTCTCATCTCCCTGCACAACCACTACACATTTGCAAACCACCTCTACCCCCATCACCATCTCATTCTCTTTGCATCCCCTTCCCCACCAATCCAATTAACAACACCTAAACCAGCCTTATACCTATGATTGAGACCCATCTCACATTTTTCTTTCACCATCATCACCATTTAGCCTCCATCACCAGGTGACAAAGAAGAAATATTTTTTTTTTTCTAAATCTAACTTGGGCTGCGATATCACGCTTGACTATGGAGAAGAGGAAAAAAGGAGTGGGGATTTCCCCGCTCATGGATGCAAGTGAGCGGGGATATCTCCGCTCGAAAAAAGAATAAAAAAATAAACAGAAAAGGGCCCATGAGACTACTACGGTAGATACATATCTTTTAGGTCCATTTTGGTATACAGTAAATCCATGGAATTTTTCCAGTAAAATCCTCTTATTCTTATATTTCCTCATGATGTAATTCCGAAAAATTTCTCCAAAATTAAGAATTGGCTGAAC
The DNA here is from genome assembly GCA_029852735.1 of Persea americana. Lineage (NCBI taxonomy): Eukaryota > Viridiplantae > Streptophyta > Magnoliopsida > Laurales > Lauraceae > Persea > Persea americana. The sequence continues at coordinate 28,795,362 of CM056814.1, forward strand.
AGGCCAAGTGGAATTTCAATCTCATTTTTTATTTACCCCGCTTGAGTACTTGTTGCCGCAAAGCTTGCATTGGGCATTTGATCTATCTAATTTGGTGGCAAACTGCCAACAAGGGTCTGTTTAGTTGGTTTTCTACTAAGTGGATTTGGCTGTCTTATTATATGCTGTCTTGAATTGGTTGGGAGACACAAAGGGGCTGTTCCAAAAGAGATGCCTAAAGCTTTTCATTTTTGAGGCTAGACCAAAATAGGGTGTAAAACCATATTGACGTCTAGTGCGCCCAAGTATATAGAATACGTGCCAAAAAATCTTGACTCTAAGGTTGGTATTCTAATCTAATCTCTAAACAACAAGAATATCGCCTTAACAAATGTGTTTTTGGTCCAACACTAATTTTCAATTTATGACTAATCTGGCATATTCCATTAAGCCCGTATCAATCTCTAGGTTTTACATGTTCCATTGTTATAACTATATCAATGGTTCCCGCAAATTTTCTTCTTTTTAGAACGGTAACATAAAATATATCAGTGGCTCCTGTAATTGAGATCCAAACTGCTAAAACATGTATCACCTTGAACTATCATATTATAGAGCTTTACTTCTATTGGAATTATATACAGCATCAGATTTATAATTTGAAAATCAAATCATCTCTCATCAAAAGGTTAACAACTTCAAATGCACGGAAGAAACCTCCTCACAAGCCAAGAGGACTAGACTTAGGGCCTCGCAGTTAAGGTCCATCAGAGACTTGGTGGTCATGCGTGCAGTGGCGAAATGACCTAGCTTGTGAGCTCCTCTTCTCCCCTTCAGAGATCAACCATCTGATCAAGTCGACAGATATGTCTGTCACCGGAACTATAAATACTTGGATTTAACTTTAATTAGTCTGTTCAACCCTAGATGTTGATTTCCCCTGCCTAGTTCATTATGGTCCCATCTTGAAGCCCGTAATTTGACCCTTGACCCAAGTTCGACCCGAATTGAAAGACCCAAATTAAGTGACAAGACAACCGTCGTGTGTCGCCGGCGGCACATTAGACGAGAGAAGAACCCACCCCATTTTCCTCCCACATTCTTTCGGCTTTCGTCGAAGGACGGTGTTACGGCCGAATCCGTAACTGATGATCGTGATCTGTCGATTTTGAAGGTAGTCGGAATCCTCATTTTCGATGTATTTTTTTATCTCACACTGTTGAATGGCGACTCCCCTCTCGGGGGGGGATCAAAATTCACATCCGACACACCTTTTCCCTCCGAGATGATTTCTTGTCTCTCTTAGAGGGTCTGTCTTCCTACCGAAGGTCAAAGCTTTTCCGAGCTCGGGCCTCGTCTTTTTCTTGCTCCATAAATTGGTTCACCCGAGCCATCAGTTCATTCACCGTGACCACGGGGAACCACACCAAATCTTTCGAAACTCATTGCCTGGCAACAGAGCCTGTTTGAAGGACTTGATCGTCACTCTATCAGTGGCGTCCTCGATCTGGCTATAGATCATCCAGAATCTCTTGGCGAATTGGGTGATGTTTTCGGTCCGCCACATTTTGATCACCATCAGGTCATCATCCGTCTTAGGGATGACCCTATCAGCTTGGAAGTTTTCCACGAAGGAATGCCGGAGCTGCCGCTAACTCGAAATTGACCTCTTTGGAAGTGCGCAGAACCCCTTAGGGGGAGGTCTCCAAAACTAGAAGAGAAAACTCTATAGTTCAGGTGACCTCTGTCGCCCCAAACCAACATTCTCTGAGTAAAATGTTGGAGATGCGCTGCAGGATTCGAGGTTCCATCATAAATGACGAACTTCGGGACACTAAACTCTTTAGGGATAGAAAAGTTCCTTATCTCCCGAGAGAAGGGAGATGTATCGAGATCCTCTGTACCGTAGGCGTTTAGCCAATCTAGGGTGAAGCCGACTATCTCCATATTCTGCCCGATCGTCTGCTTGACTTGTCGGTCAAGCCATTCTCTCAGGTCGTTGTTATCCTCCAGTATTTGGCGCGGTCTCTTTGAGTTTTCGTTCTAGTGGCTGTTGCTTGAGCCTTCGTCGTAAGCTCGGTCACGCCTCTTATTATTCAGGACTTGCCTCAAATCCTGTCCAACCGAAGGAGTTCGGTCGCATCTGAGAGGTAGGCCCGGGGCCTTATTCTCTTGGAGTTGCTGTTGAAGTTGACGAATCAGCTCATTTTGGTCTTGGATAACAAGGTTTCGGGCCCTGATATCCGCGAGGAGTGGGTTGTTATCTTCATCGTCACCGGTCCGATGATGGGATTGTGACTTGGTCAACATTGCTGTATCATCTCGTTGGGCACGTTCCGATAGAGGAACACTCTGCTAGGGACGCTCCAGCGAAGGAACATCTTGTCGGGAAGGTGCCGTTAGAGGGTTTTCTCGCCGGGGAGGTGCTGTCCACTCCCCCTTTGACGATGAGCCCGACTGAGTCACAGGCCTTTTCGTGCTTGCTACAGCAGATCTTCCTTTGGATCTCCTCTGACGAGGGACCGGCGGCTGTTGCTCTGGTAATACTGGCTGTAGCGACAGGCCCCTCGACGATCCTTCGCCATTTCTAGTCTTCGGAGGCATGATGTTTGTAAGTTTTGTTCAATTGTTTCCCACATATGGCGCCAATTGTAAGTGCCTAAATCGACATGAACATATTAAGATGGATGTAGAGTTCTTTGGGAAAGACCGAATGCCTGAAACCTGAAAGGGAAGTAGAGAAACAAAGGTCAGAAGCCCTGACTGCTATCAGCCAAAGGCACTCCAATGCCTAAGTTAGTTCAGCAACTAAGCAAAGGATGAGTGGTAAGGAGAAAGGTATATGCTTGCGTTAATGCGTTCATGCATCAATGTATACCTTGCTGGGACTTGCCCTTTGCATATATATAGGAGGGAGTCCCATTGACTTTCTCTGAGTCGAGCTAGGTGGGGGTGAAGTCCCATCGGACCTTACCCTGACACCTTGGTGGTAGGCAGAGGAAGAGTCCCCTCGAACAACTTCCCAATCTTTCTAAGACTGCTGACGTGACATCCTGGTAAGGACATCTCCTTTTTGCTATCAGTCGCCTACCCTATCTGACAGCACGTCCTATAATGTGTCCGCACTTTTCATAGGAGCATGGTTATACTTGGCTGACACTCAGTACTCGAGATCAGAACAGAACAGAACAACCATGAGATGGATGCGTCCTGACACTGTTGCTGAGACACATATAGCTGTCACTGATGCTGAGCTGAGTATAACCGATACTGTTACCAAGCTGACACTGTTGCCAGGATGCACATGACTGGCACTGTTGTCAGACTGACACCATTGCCGAGCTGCATATAACTGGCACTGTTGCCAAGCTGACACTGTTGTCGAGCTGCATATATCCGAGACTAAGTTAAACCCAACCGGTACTTTTACCAAAGCTGGCATAACTTCGGTACTGCAGGAATGCCCCCACACAATAATGAATAGTGCAATGATGTACCTCTCTCCAATTGGACAAACTCTTACCCGATTTCTGTACAGATGAGGATGCATTAATTGAACCGCTCAGATGAAGCAGAGGTAGGTCCCACATAGGTCAAAACTAGGTTAACCTTTAGATTTATAATGTGAAAATCAAATCATCCATCTCTCATCGAAAGGTTAACAACTTCATATGAATGGAAGGAACCTCCTAACGAGCCAAGAGGACTGGACTTAAGGCCTCGCAGTTAAGGTCCATCAGAGACTTGGTGGTCATGCGGGCAGCGGCGACATGACCCTTTTGTGAGCTCCAATTGTTGAAGGTTCCAGACCCAAACATCTCCCCTTCAGTGATCAACCATCTGATCAAGTCGGTGGATCTGTCTGTCACCGGAACTAATCAATTGAGTGATTTTTCTCAATGTTCCTATTACGGATTGCGACCAGTAACACTCAAATCCAGGTGATAATCATGTGTATTAACCAAGTCTTCATATCGATGTCCTATGTGTATTAAGCGAGTCTTCATATCGATGTCCTATGTGTATTAACCAAGTCTTCATATCGATGTCCTAGTCACAAGTCATGCGGTGGTGCCCCACAAAAGTCAAGTCGAAGAATAAAAAAATGGAATAGTATACATTGGAAAACAGCACATATCTTGAGTGGGGAAACAGACCCTCCACCCCGCATGTGTCGGCCCTAGTTCGACCAAACAGGACTCTCTTATTTGGACGAAACAGGGATGCTCTCCCCTTCAGTGCCACCCCTACCTCCTATTAAATGAGTCCAGAACAGGGAAACGCTGTTCGGCGAATCACAAAGCGCCACGCCATGTCACTACTGTAAAAAACGAGATAAAGACTCCATCGAGATTTTACATGCTTTCAGAATCTTACCTGCACCCCAGCACGTCCTCCCATCAATTTTTTTTTTAGAGTCGGGAGCCTCTGAGTGTGTTTACGGTGAGTGGACTACTGTCACGTCAGCGCAGACTGCCCCCACATATACGGCATGCTGTCCGTGGTTATATAGTGTATCGTGAATGATCCACTCAAGTACATGACATGCGGTCCGTGGTTATATAGTGTATTGTAAATGTTCCACTCAAGATACCCGTTGAATTTTGCCTCCCACATCTGGACTCATTCCTTTAAAGACACCAAGACAAGCAATGTGGGTTGATGTGAATACTTGGAATCCCATCCCAACTATTTTCTAGGTATGGCCCACCTAAGATATAGCATAGAAAAAACGCATCATTTCCCTGCTCCGAGATTTAAGGCAGAAGAGTTAGAATTGTGGTCTTCTTTGGTGGACCTGCCTGTTTCTGTTTGCGCTCCATCATGCCTCCCTCATAAAAGAATTACTAACTATGGTGGAGTTGGATGGAAGCACACCCAAAGATACCACTAACTATGGTGGAGTTGGATGGACGCACACCTTGATTGATTTCCTAATGCTACTAGTTTCAAAGTTTTCCTTTCTCGCGACGTCAGAGAGACACTTCACTTCTTTCTGGAAAACGACGTCGTCCTTCGGGTTCATTTTTGAATTATTATATTCGTGTCTCCACCTTGACGTAGGTTGTGGATTTTGTAGCATTAGGAAGATGTGTATGAAAATTATCCATGAATCAAGGTTCATCAAACGCCGTTGTCGGTTGAAGTCAATTTTGCAACTTTGCCATTTATTTGCATGGAAGTAAAGTGAGTGATCCGGATCTTCTCTGGGCCAGAAATGGAAAATAATATGTTCGAATAGAGTTTTATGGAGGTGGGTTGCATTTTAGAGTTTGCCAATGCAGATGAGCCTCTGATTCCAACAACTTTGATGCCCTTTCAAGTGCTAACATCCCTCCAATGGTCAAATAATAACCAAATTTTTTTGACACTATCTCCTCCCATATTTTCACTCTGCCATTCCATGTACTCCTGAAAATTACTTGGTTAGATAAGGGCAGCCTAACCAGACCATGTACACTCTTTATCTTTCCATAACGGGTCCCATTTGACATTGTTGTAGGCTAAAGTATTAAACCGAATTCAACACAGAATTAATTGATGGCCTTAAGATAATGCAACTACAGCTAATTTAAGTTGAGTTAGGCACACCTAATTTTCTTGATCGAATCCCCTCATTTTTCCATGCCTACCATCCATCATGGCATCATCACTCCCAGTTCTATTTTTCGTACAAAATGAATAATAGTGCGATGGTGTACCTCTCTCCAATTGGACAAACACTTACCCGATTTCTGTACAGATGAGAATGCATAAAATGAACCGCTCAGATGAAGCAGAGGTAGGTCCCACAGAGGTCAAAACTAGGTTAACCATCAGATTTATACTGTGAAAATCAAATCAACTCTCATCAAAAGGTTAAAAACTTCATATGCATGGGAGGAACCTCCTAACGAGCCAAGAGGACTGGACTTAGGGCCTCGCAGTTAAGGTCCATCAGAGACTTGGTGGTCATGTGGGCAGTGGCGAATTGACCTAGCTTGTGAGCTCCAATTGTTAAAGGTTCCAGACCCAAACATCTGCCCTTCAGAGATCAACCCTCTGATCAAGTCGGTAGATCTGTCTGTCACCGGAACTAATCAATTGAGTGATTTTTCTCAATGTTCCTATGACGGATTGCGACCAGTAACACTCAAATCCAGGTGATAATCATGTGTATTAAGCAAGTCTTCATATCGATGTCCTATGTGCATTAAGCAAGTCTTCATATTGATGTCCTAGTCACAAGTCATGCGGTGGTGCCCTACAAAAGTCAAGTCGAAAAAAACATAAATAATTGGAATAGTCAACATTGGAAAACTCAGTGCCAGCCTTACCTCCTCCTATTAAATGAGTCCAGAAACAGGGAACGCTGTTCGGCGAATCACTAAGCGCCACGTCATGTCACTACTTTAAAGAACGAGATAAAGACACCAACGAGATTTTCCATGCTTTCAAAATCTCATCTGCACTCCAACACGTCCTCTGATCTATTCTTTTTAGGGTGGGGATCTAATGGTGCGTTTAACTACGGTGACTTGGAGGGGACCGCCCAGGGTCCACTACATCATCCCAAGTAGGTGCTGTCTTTGTGCTTGGCATGCTGTCCAATATGACACGGCGGACCGTAAGTGACTCACATTCTCACAGTCATAATGAGATTTTACCTCACCATATCTAGATTCAATTCTTTTTAAAGACACCAAGACAAGCACTGTGTTGATTGGAACAATTGGGATCCCATCCCAACTATTTTCTAGGTATGACCCACCTAAGATATAGCATAGGAAAAAAGCATCATTTCCTTGCTCCAAGAGGCAATGCTATTGCAAACATGCACTGCTATCCTGGGAAGGTGTGTTCTTTTTTTGCCCGGGTAAAAGCTATTACAATTTACATCATTGCAAACCCAAATCTAGCATTCCATAATAAGATGGGCCCATTTTTCACTTGAAATAAAATCTTTTATTTATTGGGACCTACCATTAATTTTTTTTACCCCTCTTCATTTGATGGATATGTTTTCCATTTTTTCCAAAAATTCAGAATCTCTATCTTCCATTAGAAATGGTGGATAGATCCCAAATCATTCAAAATTACATTTTGCCTATATAAAATTACTTAAATTGAAATTGGGTCCATTTGAAACTTGCCATCTCTTTTTAGGAGATTGTTTAGGAAATTGGTCTCATTAAGAGCAATTCCTTAGGAGATTGTACCATCTCTTAGGACTTATAGAGGAAAGAAGTTCAGAGAGGGCAAAGGGAAATTGCCCTCAAGTTTCATACAGATGGAAATACCACGTGTTCCAATCAACAAACAGTGCCTGTAAGAATAGATGAGAGGACGTTTTGGAGCGCAGGCGAGACTTTGAAAGCAAGCAAAATCTCGTGGGTTTCTTTATCTCGTTTCTAAAAGCAGTGACATGATGTGGCGCTAAGTGATTCGCTGAAAGGTTTCAAAGACTCCCTATAAATAGCCCTAAACTGCCTCACACCTCCATACCACAAGCTTAAACAGCATAGCATACAATGAGCCTAGAACCAAGTTCTCTAAACATGACCCTCTCATCAATTCTCTTCCTTCTCCCTCTCCTCTTCATCTCCACCAACGCAGCCACATTTGTGATTACAAATCGATGCCCCTACACTGTTTGGGCCGCTGCGGTCCCTGTTGGCGGTGGCAAACAGCTCAATTCGGGCCAGTCATGGACCATCACTGTGAACCCAGGCACCACCGGGGGCCGCATATGGCCCCGTACTGGGTGCAACTTCGATGGAAGCGGCCGAGGTCGATGCCAGACCGGCGACTGCGGCGGGCTCCTCGGATGCACTGCCTATGGGCAACCACCCAATACACTGGCCGAATTTGCTCTAAAGCAATTCAATAACCTAGACTTCTTCGACATCTCTCTTGTTGACGGGTTCAACGTTCCGATGGACTTTAGCCCCACCTCAGGTGGCTGCACCAAGGGCATCAAGTGCACAGCTAACATCAATGGTCAGTGCCCAAATCAGCTAAAGGCCCCAGGTGGATGCAACAACCCATGTACAGTTTTTAAGACTGATCAGTATTGTTGCAACTCAGGGAGATGTGGACCCACCGTTTTCTCAAGGTTCTTCAAGGACAGATGCCCAGATGCTTACAGTTATCCAAAGGATGATCCAACTAGCACATTTACATGTCCTTCTGGGGCTAACTACAAGGTTGTGTTTTGCCCATGAGCCACTCTAACTCATCTCTAATGGGTGAGATTAACTATTACACATAAATACTATCCAGAATAAGATGTTTGAGTCCTGTATGGGTTCAAATGAAGGTGAAATAAAGTAACTTTTATGTGTTCATGAGACCTCAGCTATTGCTTTTATTATCGGAGGTGGTTGGGTCTTTTATAGCATCTCGAGCATGTATGCGCAGGCATAATCGTTTCTGGACCAGTAACCTTTAAAGGGCATTATTATACATATTTTGTTTGGCGACACTTATCTGTGTGAAAGAGATCCGTATAGAACACCCTTTTTGAAATAGATCATCTGACAACACAATATATCTAATTAAAATAGTTTTTTTTTTTAAATCCAACCATAAATAATTATTTCTTAAATTTTTTCACATCCAAAAGGAATCATAGACTGAATTTTTACCCCATGGCTATTCTAAGTATTCTTAAGAAAATAAACGGTTCGGATCTTGAAATAGGGCCCGATAAAAATTTTTTTTAAAACTTACGCATTTGTTGCAAACTTCTCAAGATCCGTGATAGATCAACGACTCAAATTTGAGCACATATTCATGATTGCCTAGTTACACATGCAACGGTTCTGATGGCAGTTTGCTGGCCCGAAAATGAAGACAAAAACAAAAAAAAACGTACTTGTAGACACCTCGTTTTGGCACCCTATGAGGGGCAATTCAGTCCACCCTATTTAACGATGTCCTGATTAGGCCTCGAGTCAAAAGTCACCTATCACCTCTAGACCTCTGATCGCCCCGGGAGTTGGCTCATCGTGATCTACTCATCGAGAGCTTTCTGCCCATATATAGAACTCCAAGATCTGACGGGCGGATCAAAAATTATGACAACGGGTCCCACAACCCGGGGCGCCCACGTGAAAAATCACCCATCGTCTCTAGGCCTCTGATCACCCAGGGAATTGGCACATCTTGATCTACTCATCGAGAGCTTTCCGCCCATATATAGAACTCCAAGATCTGACGGGCGGATCAAAAATCATGACAGCGGGTCCCACACCCCCGCGGCGCCCGCGTGAAAAATCACATATCATTTTTGGACCTCTGATTTCCCTAAAAATTGGTTCATCGTGACCTACTCGCCGAGAGCTTTCCGTCAACATGTAGAACGTCGAAATCCGACGAGCGGATTGAAATCTACGAAACCTGGACCCCGGTAATGACAACCCGACTAATCTCCATCGGACTCTACTTTTTAGACCTGAATTAGTTTCTTTTAAATCCAAACCCACCAGGCCTGGCCCAATGAGCTCCAGCCCAAGCTGAACTTTGGACCCAACTCACCCAAACCCACTCAGGTCCGACACAAAACCAACCCGAACCCAACCTGACCCGCCACCTAGATAAGGAATGAGGAGTCCCAGATCCACGAAACACTCCAAACCCCCCCTTAAACCTCTCTCCCCATTCCCATCCAAGGATGAATGCGCAGAAGCCCCTGGATCCGCCTTCTCTCCCTCTCTGCCCACTCTCCCCTCTCGGATCTCCTTTCTCCCTCTCTGTCATCCCACTCTCCCCTCTCCACCGTCTTCTCTTCTCCCTCTTAGATCTCTCTCACCCATCATTCCCTCTCATCATCTCTATCTCCCTAACGCAGCACCGCATCATCATCTCTCATCTCTCCCCTACAACCCACCATCACCAGCCTCCACCATCTTGACCACCATCACCATCTTCCCTCCATCTGACCTCTCACTGGCCACAACCCATCACGCATCATCTCCCATCTCTCCCTTCCATCTCACAACTCCGTCTCCCCCACAACCCATCTCAGGCGCACATCTCTCCTCACCCTGCAACCCACCTCTACTTCTCTCCATCTCCATCTTCACACAGAACTCCTCTCTCTCCTCCTCATCTTCCCCTCCATCCCAGACCTGTCATATGCACCACCACCACCACCATCCTCTTCCCTTCTTCAAAGCGCATCTCACGCAGCATCACCGTCATCCACTACAGCAGCCCCTCTTCCCTTTGCGCCCTCCATCATCTCCCTGCGCAGAGACACCGCAGAAGCCCGGACCTCGATGCCAGCACCCATCTTCGACTTCCACAGCGACTCTCCGTCCTCTCCTGCACGCAGCGCCACTGGAGACCTCCCCACCAGGTGCGCCCCTCTTCCCCTCTCGGCACTACCTTGCACCCACACGCACCACTTCCATCTCTATCTCTCTCCCTCTCAGTCTCCCTCTCCCCCTTGCTCTGTCTCTCCCCTGCACCCACCTGCTCATCCTCTCTGTCTCCCCTGCTCCTTTTTCCTCTCTTCCTAGCGCCAGCCCCTGCTCTCTATACCCTCTCTCCTTCACCCTCTCCCCCTCCTTTCCTGCTTTTCCTCTCTCCCTCTTCCCTGTTCTCCTATCTCCCTCTCCTTCCTCTTCTTCCACTCCTCTGCCACCCGCGCAGCCATCTTCCTCCCTCTCTCTCGCTCCCCATCCCTCTGTTCTCTCCCCTACTCTCCTCCTCTTCTTCTTTCATTCTTACTCTCTCTTTTTGTTGTTTTTTTTTTCCCTCTCTTCTCTTCCCCTGCCATCATCCTCCTTCTCAGCTCACACCCATCTTCCCCGTCCTCTCTCTTCTCCTCTGTTCCGTCTGTCTCTCTCCCCTCGCTTCCACTCTCCCTCTGCCCTTTCTGCTCTCCCCATCTCTCTCTCTCTCTCTCTCTCTCTCTCTGTTCCTTTTTTTCCACCTGCGCCCCCTGCCTGCTGCTGCACCCCTCCATCCTTTCCTTCTTCTTCTTCCTCTCTCTCTCTCTCTGTGTCTCTCTCACTACTTGAGCCCACTTCCACTGTACCCACCTCGCCTACCTTCTTCTCCACTTAGCCCCTGCACCCCACTTACTACCATACACCACCAGCACCCACACCTCTTCTTCACCACACTACCCTGCACCATCTATGTCCCCAAAACGCCCAACACCATCCAGCACTCCTCAGCCTCCCCTCTTTTCCTCCTCCCTTTTCCTCTCCCCTGTGCTATACCCAACCAGGCAGACTGGGCCTAGTTGATCAACCCACTCCCCCGGACTAACCCATTTTCAGGAGCTCAAAACCCACTTTTCAAGACTAATCCCACACATGCACGTTTGAAATTTTGTTAGTTTTATTCATGAGGCTTAACTTTCTATTTATCTTATGCCTCATTATTCATATATAAATTATGCTCATGCATTTAATATGATCATTCATTTAAATAGGCATTTTTCTTTCCTTTTGTCATGGCTTGCTTTAATTTGTTCTTGATTCATGCATTAAAACATGCTCATGCATCCAACCTGCCCAGGCATTATAACTTAGATTGCATTTTTATTTCATATTCTTTTAGATGCAATTTAGGACTACATAATTTATAAATAAAAAAAATAAAAATAAAAACAAACAAAAAACCCCAAAACAAAAAGAAAATCAAATAATAAGTAAAAAGTAAAGATTAAAAATAGAATTTTAGCTACCTTATTAATTAGAAATAATTAGGCTAAATCCAATAATTGACTTCTCTTCTCTTCCCCCATCTCATTAGGATCGGGAAATCTTATTTAGGAAACTTTAAATAAATTATTAAATAAAAATTAGAAATTCACTCCTTTCCCCTCACCCCATTTCAATAGGATAAATCAGTTTAGGATTTTACGCTTTATAAATAAATCTTAAAATAAAATAAAAACCATAAACATCCAAAAGACCAAAAACAAAGTAAAAGATATAAAAAACTCTCAAAAATATTAATAAATTGGAGTTAGAAATTAGACTATAGCCTAACTGATTAGGTCAGACCCCGGACCTAGATCTAGGTCTCCCCCTAGCCAGATTAGACTACCCTAGTTTCATTAATCCCACTGATTAGGTCTCACTATCTCTCCGGGCCCCGTTAAGGGACCGGGAGAGCGGATGTGGGCGGTTAGGACCTTAGGATAGGGTAGAGATCCATTAGGGAAATAGAACAGTTAGATTGAATCCAAGTAGGAACTCCCTTGGTTAGGCCCTTCTAGCTCCAATTATTAAAATTAAAAAAAAACTATAAAAACAGTTAAACCAATCCCAAAAATATTTTATTCTCTTTTCCTCCACCTCCGGTGCCAAATATTTATCTAAACTTAATGATTAAAGGGAATAGAGGCTGATTCCGAGAACCTGAATTAATGAGAATGATGAAACGAGACGAGTGATTTCACACACCCCAATATCAGTTTATTTACTACCGGCCCATCATCGGCCACCCTCAATCAATCCCAGCCCAACATCGGCCATTTTTATCTTACTTCTGGCCCATCATCGGCCATGCACTTTTCACCTGCGTATCGCACGCAAACCCACAGAAATCACAACTCGAAATTTCGTCTGCATTATTCTTTCGATTCGAAGAATCAGCCTTTAAACCCTAGGTCGTCAAAGGACGTTGAAGGGGGTACCCAGGAATGGGGTTGATCCTCTTCTAAATATTTGGCACCTTTCCCCTTATTTTCTTAGTTTATTTCCATTTTAATTCGCTTATCCCCTAGAATACTTGGATTTAACTTTAATTAGTCTGTTCAACCCTGGATGTTGATTTCCCCTGCCTAGTTCATTATGGTCCCATCTTGAAGCCCATAATTTGACCCTTGACCCAAGTTCGACCCGAATTGAAAGACCCAAATTAAGTGACGAGACAACCGTCGTGTGTCGCCGGCGGCACATTAGACGAGAGAAGAACCCGCCCCATTTTCCTCCCGCATTCTTTCGGCTTTCGTCGAAGGACGGTGTTACGGCCGAATCCGTAACAGGCAATCGTGATCAGTCGATTTTGAGGGTAGTCGGAATCCTCATTTTCGATGTATTTTTTATCTCACACTGTTGAATGGCGATTCCCCTCCCGGGGGGGATCAAAATTCACATCCGACAGCCTGGCGGTCGTGATGGGACATCTTCTGTTGTCTCGTCACGAATTTGGGTCTTTTGCAGGTCCCACGATCTCCATGCCAACAGCCTGGCGATCGTGATGGGACATCTTTCGTTGTCTTATCGTTTACTTGGGTCTTTTAGAAGCTTTATTATGAAACACAAACCTTCGATCAATGACCGAATGTCCGTGTCTCGTTTATTTAAGGGTCATTATGGGTACAAATCAAATATGAACTGGGATCCGCATAACCGCCCGCTGAAGCTCTCCCCTTTACAACATAAGAGCGCAGCCCTATTAGTCTTTCCTCTTTCCCGCATTAATTCAATAAAACATTCTCTTCTTTCCTAAATTCTTTCCATTCTCATCTTTTCTAAAGTTTTTGTCTTCTCACCCCCACTATCTTACAAATGGCGAATCACCCATGGGGAATGCCGGACATTCCTACTATTTCAGCCCCGGGAGCAACTCGAGCCATCGGTGAGGCTTATTTCCCCCCATTAGATACTGAGATCTCTAGATCTCTTTCTACCCCATTATCTGAACCGCGCTATTCCCCACGCATATCGGGCCCTCCGATTGTCGAACGGGTCCCTTCTCCCAAGAATGCAGTAGTCGCGAGAAAAAGTCACTCTAGTCCTCGAACTCCAATAAGGAGGGACTCATACTCTGCCGATTCTCGAGTTACGTATAAGGATTTGGTCGGATCGAGCAAACAGACGGTAGAGCATAAGACCTATGCCAACATCACAACACGGGCTCGCCGTGTGCTTCAACCGGCCACTTCACAAGTCATCCATCATTCAGTTACGGTTACCCAAACTGAACCGATTACCTCTATGGTCCCCCAATATAGAACACCTTTTGATACATCCATTGTGACCACCACTAGACAAGCAAGACAGCAACCAGCCCCGATCCCATATGCAAGTACATGCCTCCATATAGGCCAAGAACAGGTGGGCCTGGCTCGATCACTCACGCCGAGGGTCCCGCGGCGAAGCCCTGCTGTTTACACCAGCGCACAGAACGCACCCATAATCCACCATCAATACCAGCATGAGGTAGTCCAACCCCAACTTCAAGCAATGACTCCTCCGACTGTCTCCGTAAGCCGATCGATCCCAAACTCATCCGGCCTTAGGCTAACCTATTATCAACCGACGGGATACAAAAGATCACCTCTAACGTATCAAGATCAATCGACTCCGGCTTACGAAATGTTAGACGAGGAGCAGGATCCCCCACTCTATTATGATGAAGTTGCGGACGATGTAGACCCTCATGAGCTTCACGAGGAACATCGGCCGGACCATCCAGCCCACGAGCTCTCCCGCCAATTGACTTACGTGGGTCGACGATTAGGATTAGCTCATGACCTGGATAGAACTCGAAACCAAACCCAAATTCAGGCCCCTAGGAGAACACAAGCTGAGGAAAGCTACCACTATGTGCCTTTGGGACCCCAACCGGACCCTCAACATGATCTTGTAGAACTGATTTATTATCGAGCCCCAGTTGAGGCCCCGAGATGTGGCCAGGCGCACGAAGATCAAAACCCTGATTCCCAGGCAATTAGAGAAATGCGGAAGGAAATAGAAGGGCTGAAGAGTGAAATTAGAAAGAAGTCGCCGTCACGACAAGGCCAAAGGTTAGGGTTCTATGACTTCACGAAGAAAGAAGAGACCAAGAAATCACCCTTCCCAGCTAGAGCTCCAAAGTTCGTAGCATATGACGGGACTATAGACCCTCAACACCATTTGGTGTCCTTTTGCAGTAAATGCCGTATAATCGCTGACGACGATGCCCTCCTCATTAATTACTTTCAAGAATCGCTAGCCGGAGATGTGCTACCTTGGTACACATCTGTGCCCTCACACGAGATTAATAACTTCGAGGATGTGATAGAAAAATTTCTGGTGCGATACCAACACCTAACTAAGAACAAACCCCTGTGGCATGACTTAGCCAACTTAAAGCAAAAGAACAATGAGGATTATGAAGAATTCGCCGCGAGATGGCTGAGTCAATTCACGAGGTCTGACTGCAATATGAAGGAGGAGGAACAAGTCAGGATGGTCATTTCGAACATGAAAGAACCGATGAGGACATTGATGACGATCGGGGAAGTCATGAATTGGAGCGGCCTACACCATCGATTGTCGAGAATGAAACAGAACCTAGATGATGGAATATTGAATAACCTAGGCATCTCCGATCGAAAAAGGATTGTCCGTCGCGTGACCAATCAAGTGGAAAATTGCGCGACCCCGGAAGTAAACTCGACCCAAGAGGTGGTTTATCGCCCATATAATCCTGGTCAGGAAATGAATTTCAACCAACAGCGGAATCAAGGACAAAACCAGGATGTTAATTTCCAAGGGAACACACAAGGCTTCCGGAACGATCAGAGCTACCGGGATCTTCCTCGGTGTTGACACAAAAAATGTCACTTTGCCTCATCAACATCAAAAGATATATGGAGCCGCATCCTACTACAAACAGGCAAAGCCGCTTCAAGCATCAGATCTTGACAAAACCAGACAAAAACTACAAGATCTTTCAAAGTAGCCAAAAGAAGGGTACACATGAAGTCTCGGGCCATTTCGACACCATCTGGCCTAACTTCATTCTCCCAACAGCTGAGCGGGAGCTTCCGACGGCGACAATGTCAAATACATCAAATCTTCGATCAGAGTCTATGGATGGTCTCAAAATACCTCCAAAAGGCTCCATGTCGAATTTTAAGTCAAACCGACACCGTTTGACCCTCCATCAACTCTCGAACGGCGAAATCAAGCCTTCCGGCGGCGAGAACCTCTGATGCCGCCACTCATCAAACAAAACACATGAGTAGCTTCTGCATGCTTCCAAAGGGCTGCACGTCAAATTTCAGGTCATTCCGACAACGTTTGACTCGGTTTTGATGCTCCGAAGCAAAATCAAGCCTACCGGCGGCGAAGCTCCCCAGGACCATGGAACCCAAATCAGAGCTAATGGATCATCTCAAAATGACTCCAATAGGCTCCCCGTCAAATTTCAGGTCAATCGGACATCGGATGACCGTACATCAAAGCTCGACATCTTCCGCACGGTGAAATCAAGTCAAGCATCAATGGGACCCCAAACGGCTTCAAAAATCAAATATAAGCCCATGGTTGGTCCTATCTAATGCCCAAGAAGCTTCACCTCAAATTTCAGGTCATTCCGACATCGTTTGACCCAGTTTCAACTCTTGGCGGAAAATCGGCTACAGAGTCTTCGGCTTTTCCAAAAAATAGGAAACTTTGTGCTCTGATTTGCACAGTGTTTTGACGGGTTTTCTTCAGAGGAATCAAGCCAATAAATGAAGAGAAATGTCAAAGAAAAATACAGGAGAAAACAGAAGCGAAAAAGCCCGAGAAACGACCAAGAAACGGCGACCGGAAGGTGGTCGAAAAATGGACCAAAGTCCAAGGTCGCCGGCGACCTTGGAAACCCGAGTCGCCGGATTTCTGCCAAAAGTGTCGTTTTTTCCGTTCTTTTTCGCGTTTCGAGATGTTTGGCCCCTGTGATTTTCTTAAAATCTGATTTTTGAGGCATGATATCCGTCGATCTTCGTCAACATCACGGATCCGCCATCAAAATCATTTGATCATCATCGGGCACTCCGAAATTGCCAACCGGCCGACCAAGAAAACACACTTTCTGCCCGACCGATCAAGAAATCGACTGGACAGATGTTGCCGGACCATTAGTGGCAACCAATGTCTGAATTTTCATCGTCATCCGACATCAAGCAACGTACGGATCCATCGATGATCATCGCAAGAAGAATTCCAAAAGACGCGGCGCGGCCCACGACTCTTCAAGCGACTCGGCAGCCAATTAATGAAGTTAAATGACCTTTTATGGCAATTTATTAGGGTCATTAACTCATTATTTTGAACGGCCCAATCAGAAGCCAAGAAATGGGAGTTACAAGTCCAATTAATCATGACAATTAACCATGTAACTCCTATCATTATGGAGATTAATCATGGTAATTAATCATGAAACTCCCATCATCATGGAGATTAAATGCCCATTACTCTCCATCGGCCAATCAAAATCCAAGAAAAAGGAGTTACAAAATTATGAAATTAAATCTTGTAAGTCCTCCCATCATGGAGCATTAATACCATTAATGCCCATAAAACCCTCCTAATGGCCACCAAAAGCCTATAAATAGGCGGTCATTCCAAGGAGAAAGGGTCCAGAAAATTGGTCCAGAAGATTTGTCCAGAAAATTTGTCCTGAAAATTGGGTCATGAAAATTGGGTCCAGAAAAATTGTCTGAAAATCATCTGAAGAATTCTCTACACAAAAAGAAGCTCTCTTATCTTGAAGAAACTCTGCTGCAAGCACTACAAGGTGATCGAAGTCCCTTGGGCCCCCCCCCCCCCCCAAGATCTCCTCTCTTCTTTTATCCAACATGGCCTAGATGCGGCTTTTCAGCCCGTCTACTTGGTTTTTTTATTGGATATAAGACATTCTCTTGGTCTTTATCCTCTAAAAATTTGAGGTCCAAGCTAAGCCAAGTGAATCAAAGTATCAAGTGTTCTCATCCGAAGGACGATGGCGGAGCCCATACATGACTCGCGACCGTCAATCTGAACGAGTCCCCACAATCGCTTGAGAAGTCAGATTCCTTTTCTTACTTTTCTATTGTATTGTATTTTTTAAAAGAGACATAAAAATCACATTTCTTGTCTTTAAATTTTGATGAGATTTGTAAACTGCCTTTTACGGCACAAAATCGCCTTCTACGGCACAAAACTGCCTTTCATGGCAAATTAAACAAAATCGCCTCTCACGGCATTTTAAAACCTTGTCTCTTTCTTTAAAATATATGTGCAATGGAAAGTTAGAAAAAAGTTGATTTCCTTTTCTACTTGTGAAGGTGAATCTCCGGATCACCACTTCAAATTCTAAGTAGAATAGAAAATCTGGCATACCCGTACAGAAAAAATGTTGATGCTTGCTCTTTTTTTTCTCTTCGCCCCGCCGCACCCCAGCGGACCCGGGACGGAGGAAGGCGAGAAAGAAAAAGACGGGTCCATCACTCGGAATGATCAAAGATATAACCAACAACCACATGACCAAAGGGGACCCGTTCATCCAAGGCAAAACATAAATCCGGCACGACAACCTGTGAATCAGCCGGTGATTCCTCAAAACCCGAATCAGAGTACTAATCCTCGGCCGAATTATAACGCAGTCTCGTTCAATTATAACGACAATTCAGGCCAAAACAATGACGGGAACAAGAGAAGGCTTGGACCGAAAAGGGCTAACTACCCGCCCCTCCCTCAACCTTGGATCACTGTTTTCTGGTCGCTCATAGAACAAAACGCTATCTAGCTTCCACCAGAAAGACAACAGCAATGGCCAGACCACCTTGATCGGACGAGATTCTGTGCATACCACAGGATGCCGGGACATGACCTAACCCATTGCTATACGGCCAGAGACCTGATCTACGACCTCAGTGATGAAGGGGCGATTGAGTGGAATAACATCAAACCCATGGGAGTCTACGGTCCGCAGAAAATGCCACAAGCCCAAGGTCCGTTTACCGGTACGACACAACAAGTACCGAACATGCAAATCTACACAAACCCGATGCCACAACCCGCTGCGTCAACCTCGACACAACCGTTGCAGGGACCGTCGGCCAATGTCGCCACCGTGTCACATCAATCAACTGATTTCTCGATCCAGCCAGCCATTAGTCAGAATCAACCCTACTATGATGATTTTTTTGAAGATGATGACTATTGGAAATACGTCAATTGGGACGGAAAAACTAAATTCAGACTAGATAACATCAAAACTGGCATGGTAATCGACTACCCGGACCTCTACAAGGTGTTCTTTGATGATGATATCGTGTACGGGGGGTCTCGGACCAGCACTCACTCCGAATTTAATCACCCTCAGGATGATGGGCCGTCACAAGCACACCTCCGATCAGGACGGATCCGCCCACCGCGGCTACCTCCGATCGCCAGTGCGCTGGATCCGGGCTTACAAATCCCCAACGCGCAGACCGAAGAGGTTGTCTAAGAGAGACATCATGTTCAGCTGGAAACTGGGATAGAGTATGATCTCCTAGGACATCTAACGAAGTTACCAGCTAAGGTGTCAAATTCTCGATCTGATTAAGACTTCCCCTATGCATCAAAAACAGCTGATGGACGCCATCACCCACTTACAAGTTCCGGAAAATATAACCCCAAAGCAACTACGGGCGTCCATTGCGTCCTTGTCGTCTGAGACATCTTTGCCAATCCTCAACTTTACCGAGGAGGAACTAAAAGAAATACCACCTGAAGCGAGGACCTCACCCCTACATCTCACAGTTAGGGTGGCCAAGAAGGAGATATCCGGCGCTTTGGTAGACACAGGGGCATCCCTAAACATCTGTCCACTGAAAACATACAAGACGCTGGATCTAACTGCTAAAGACCTAACCCCAGCTCCGTTGGTGGTGACAAGATATGACGGAAATAGGAAGAACGTTTGTGGGAAGATCATGTTATTGGTGCAAGCAGGCCCGATCTCAGTACCCGAAGAATTCTACGTCATGGATATCCCAGCGACCTTCAACTTGATATTAGGGCGTCGCTGGCTGAATCACATGAAGGCGGTCATGTCCACTGGACACCAATGTATTAAGTTTCCCCAGTTAGGAACAATCGTGAAGCTAATGGGGGACCCGCCTGTGATCGAACCAGAAGGACTTCACATACTTCCCACCTTGCGACCAGCCCCTATCCCGCCTGGAACCAAAACCCTTGGATACAGGATTGATCCCACCATTTCCCTGACGGATGATGGACCCGTCTTTTTCTTTCTCGCCTTCCTCCGTCCCAGGTCCGCCGGGGGCGAAGAGAAAAAAAAGAGCAAGCATCAACATTTTTTTTTTTGTACGGGTATGCCAGATTTTCTATTCTACTTGGAATTTGAAGTGGTGATCAGGAGATTCACCTTCACAAGTAGAAAAGGAAATCAACTTTTTTCTAACTTTCCATTGCATATATATTTTAAAGAAAGAGACAAGGTTTTAAAATGCCGTGAGAGGCGATTTTGTTTAATTTGCCGTGAAAGGTAGTTTTGTGCCGTAGAAGGCGATTTTGTGCCGTAAAAGGCAGTTTACAAATCTCATCAAAATGTAAAGACAAGAAATGTGATTTTTATGTCTCTTTTAAAAAAATACAATACAATGGAAAAGTAAGAAAAGGAATCTGACTTCTCAAGCGATTGTGGGGACTCGTTCAGATCGATGGTCGCGAGTCATGTATGGGCTCCGCCATCGTCCTTCAGATGAGAACACTTGATGCTTTGATTCACTTGGCTTGGCTTGGACCTCAGATTTTTAGAGGATAAAGACCAAGAGAAGGTCTTATATCCAATAAAAACCAAGTAGACGGGCTGAAAAGCTGCATCTAGGCCATGTTTGATAGAAGAAGAAAGGAGATCTTGGGGGGTTGGCCCCCCAAGGGACTTCGATCACCTTGTAGTGCTTGCAGCAGAGTTTCTTCAAGGTAAGAGAGCTTATTTTTTGCAGAGAATTCTTCAGGATAGTTTTCAGACAATTTTTTCTGGACCTAATTTTCAAGACCCCTTCCCTTTGGAATGACCGCCTATTTATAGACTTTTGGTGGCCATTAGGAAGGTCTTATGGGCATTAATGATATTAATGCTCCATGATGGGAGGAGTTACAAGATTTAATTTCATAATTTTGTAACTCCTTTTTCTTGGATTTTGATTGACCGATGGAGAGTAATGGGCATTTAATCTCCATGATGATGGGAGTTTCATGATTAATTACCATGATTAATCTCCATAATGATAGGAGTTACATGGTTAATTGTCATGATTAATTGGACTTGTAACTCCCATTTCTTGGCTTCTGATTGGGCCGTTCAAAATAATGAGTTAATGACCCTAATAAATTGCCATAAAAGGGTCATTTAACTTCATTAATTGGCTGCCGAGTCGCTTGAAGAGTTGAGGGCCGCGCCACGTCTTTTGGAATTCTTCTTGCGATGATCATCGATGGATCCGTACGTTGCTTGATGTCGGATGACAATGAAAATTCAGACATTGGTTGCCACTAATGGTCCGGCAACATCTGTCCAGTCGATTTCTTGATCGGTCGGGCAGAAAGTGTGCTTTCTTGGTCGGCCGGTTGGTGGTTTCGGAGTGTCCGATGATGATCAAATGATTTTGATAGCGGATCCGTGATGTTGACGAAGATCGACGGATATCATGCCTCAAAAATCAGATTTTAAGAAAATCACAGGGGCCAATCATTGCGAAACGCGAAAAGAATCGGAAAAAACGGACGTTTCGGCGGAAATCCGGCAACCCGGATTTCCAGGGTCGCCGGCGACCTTGGACTTTGGTCCATTTTTCGGCCGCCTTCCGGTCGCCGTTTCTTAGTCGTTTCTCGGGCTTTTTCGCTTCTGTTTTCTCCTGTATTTTTCTTTGACATTTCTCTTCATTTATTGGCTTGATTCCTCTGAAGAAAACCCATCGAAAGGCTGTGAAAATCAGAGCACAAAGTTTCCTATTTTTTGGAAAAGCCGAAGACTCTATAGCCGATTTTCCGCCAAGAGTTGAAACTGGGTCAAACGATGTCGGAATGACCTGAAATTTGAGGTGAAGCTTCTTGGGCATTAGATAGGACCAACCACGGGCTTTTATTTGAGTTTTGAAGCCGTTTGGGGTCCCGTCAATGCTTGACTTGATTTCACCGTGCGGAAGATGTCGAGCTTTGATGTACGGTCATCTGATGTCCGATTGACCTGAAATTTGACGGGGAGCCTATTGGAGTCATTTTGAGATGATTCATTAGCTCTGATTTGGGTGCCATGGTCCCGGGGAGCTTCACCGCCGGTAGGCTTGATTTTGCTTCGGAGCATCAAAACCGGGTCAAACGTTGTCGGAATGACCTGAAATTTGACGTGCATCCCTTTGGAAGCATGCAGAAGCTACTCATGTGTTTTATTTAATGAGTGGCGGCATCAGAGGTTCTCGCGGCCGGGAGGCTTGATTTCGACGTTCGAGAGTTGATGGAGGGTCAAACGATGTCGGTTTGACTTGAAATTCGACATGGAGCCTTTTGGAGGTATTTTGAGACCATCCATAGACTCTGATCGAAGATTTGAAGTATTTGACATTGTCGCCGTCAGGAGCTCCCGCTCAGCTGTTGGAGGATTGAAGTTACGCCAGATGGTGTCGAAATGGCCCGAGACTTCATGTGTACCCTTCTTTTGGCTAGTTTGAAAGATCTTGTAGTTTTTGTCTGGTTCTGTCAAGATCTGATGCTTGAAGTAGCTTTGCCTGTTTGTAGTAGGATGCGGCTCCATATAGCTTTTGATGTTGACGAGGCAAAGTGACATTTTTGGTGTCAACAAATGCCCCCTCGAGGTACAGCGACGAATTGGATAGCCTTTGCAGGTGATGTGCCTCGAAGAAAACTTTGAAGGAGAACTTCTGACTTGACCAAGAGTTTCTGAGCATTTTTCTTAATAGTGTAGCCTTTTGAGTTTCCAAGGAAATTTTATGGCAATGGGAGACATCACGTACCATCTCAAGGCAAAATTTTGAAAATGACATTTGGGTTGGGTTTTTGGGTTTTGGATTTTCTTTTTGACCTTGTGAACCTAAAGGCTTTGTGTTGCGTATCAGGCGGTCAAGAAGGTTTTTGGTTTTTGACCTTGTGACCTAACAAGCTGTATGTGGCAGGTTAGGGGGTCGGGTTTTGAATTTTGATTTTGGTCTTGTGACCTAACAAGCTGTATGTGGCAAGTTAGGGGACCGGGATTTGGTTTTGGTTTTGGCCTTGTGACCCAACAAGCTGTATGTGGCGAGTTAGGAGACTATGGTTTGGATTTTGGTCACTCTTTGGGACAACTTTGGGTCCGTTAGAGTGGTTTGGGTTTTTGTGGAATGTCAATTTCAAGGTTTTGGCTTAATTTGGTTCATGAGGTGGGATGGTTTGGATTTTTGGAAACTCATGAGGCTTGGATTTTTTGTATAGTCCAATCAACTCAAAGGAGGCATGGAACCATTTTTGTATGCTCTTGGTAAGAGGAATTTTGACTAAAAGCCACTTTTAGTGCCTAGGTGGTCAAACCTAGCTCATGTGGGCTAACCCATGGGACCTTAAGCTTTAAAGATGGCTTAGATCTCATGTGGTGTCATTTTTGTTAAGAATATCTAAGAATATTCTTACTTGGAGAGAATCTCTCAAGTTTCCTTGATTTTGAGAGAGATTTTCTCAAAGTATCTTTCTTTGGGAGAAAGTTTCTCATAATCCCTCTCTTTTTGGAGAGAATTTCTCAAAAATATCTCCTCATTGGCAAAGAATATCCCATAATTCCTTTCTTTTAGAAAGTTTGCTAATTTGTAGCACTTACTTCCTTTCTTTTCTCCTCCTTTCCTCTTTTTGTTTGCTTTCTCCTATAAAAGCAAGGGGATTGGATCTCTTGTTGCTATTGCTCTCTTTTTGCAAGAACCTTCAAGAGTGCTCCAAGATCAAGAATTCTTCTTCTTCAAGGATCTTCAAGCTTTTTCTTCTTCTTCTCCATCAATGGTTTCAAGTAAGTTTCTTCTTTTTCTTAAGAAACCCCATGTAGGAATAGAAAAAGGTTTTCATTCTTTCCTTTTCTTTTCTTTTCTTTTTTCTTTCTCTTCTTTTTTTTTTCTTTTTCACGTGCATCTTCTTTTTTTTTTTTTTACACGTTTTTTTTTCTTTTTTTTTCTTTTCTTGCACGGTTTTCTCTCTCTCTGTTTTTTTTTACCGTGGCTCTCTTCTTTTTTTTTTTTCTCACGGTTTCTTTTTTTTTTTTTTTTACCGTGTGTGTGTTTTTTTTTTTTTATCTCTTTTTTTTTTTTGTGGCCGTACGGACGGTCATGGCCGTACGGCCACGTGGCCTGTGGGGAAAATTTTTTTTTTCTTCTTTCTCTGTTTTTTTTTTTTTTGAAAAGAGATCTTCTCTTTTTCTTTTGGGTTTTGAGATGCGCATGCATGACAACTTTCCTTTTATGCATTTTTTTTTTTTTTTTTAGAAAATGGAATTTGGAAGTATGATAGTGCACACCTGGGAATCTTTTCGCAAGTCTTGGGATTTGGAGCTCGCAGTAATGTTGAGCCCTTTCTTGGTCTTGCGGGGATTTTCTGCGGAGCTTTGCAAGTTTTGGATTCTGGAGCTCGCAGCAATGTTGAGTCCTTTTCCGATCTTGCGGATATTTGAAAAGCTTTGGCTTGATCTCGCAGTAATGCTTAAGTTCGAGCCTTTCTTCGAGAATTTTCCATGATTATGGGCTTGCAGGGATGTTGAGCCCATCTTCAAGCTCCTATTTCTTTCGGGGTGTTTCCCTTTTCTTCGAAATTGCCCCAAGATCATGCCAAAGTTTCGCTAGATTTTTTAGCAAAATTCTGTCATTTTGATGATTGATTTTTTTTTCTTTCCATCCTTTGCAGGTAGTTCCTCCAGAACGAACAAGGGTAAGGAGCCGGTCACTGATGCGCCTCGCCGTTCTACCAGATCCTCTAATGCGGCCGTACAGCAGGCCTGGGAGGAGGTTCAGTATGTTGAAAGGAACTTGGAAGAGTGTGACTCGCTCAACCGAGATGAGATGAGGCAACGTTTGATTGCCCTCAAGGATGAGGAGTATTATAAAATTATGGTAAGCAACCGTCCCTGGATCACGGACGATCAGAGCATTGTGCCCAAGCCTACCTTCTTCTTTGGTGATGCCGTCCCCGACGATTCAACATACCAAAGGAGATGTTTTCAGTTCTCTTTCACAGTTGATGGTGAGAAGAGAACTGTTTCTACCCGGTCGTCCTTCGATCGGACAATCTCGATCATGAGCCTTTCCTCTACATGCTCGAAGAGGGAAGATCCTCCAAGCTGGGTGAAGAGGACGAATGTGATCAAGACCGGGGTTTTTGTTGGCGGCCCTTCTGGTTTTGCAGAGAAGTCGCCTGCCCGTATGGACATTTTGATGCCGGCAAGCGGCTACCAAGGTTCAGACCATTCTTCGGTCGATTTGAGATCTGTGGGCCTTGGCATTTTCAAGGGCGATGGCAGCAATTGGGTGAAGCCTTTTCGACTTCGTGGCCGTTTCAGTGCGGACTCGAGCTGGGAGTCGTGGACTGATCACATCCCGCAGGTTGGCCTTTTCGACTTTGATGCGGTTCGCGCTTTTCGGCAAACCGTGGTTTTCTCCGATGAGGCTTTTATGGCCATGCTGAAGTTGTTCCTTCCACAAACCAACACCTTCGTTGTCACGAATGGTGAGATTGGTTTTTCTTTAAAGGAACTGAGTGCCATCACTGGGCTCCCTATCCTCGGCAATCTCTATGAGGAGTTTATGCCTATCGACAGCGTCCTTGAGGAGCAGTCTGAGAAGTTCAGGCTTTTGTACTTTCAGCTTGTCGCCTTCTATGATTTTTTTAAGGAGAAGGAGGGCTCGAAAGTCCGGTGTAGCAGTTGGAGGAATGGTAGCTTTTTGTCTTCCAACTTTTTTTACAACGGGGAGTCTTCTGAGAGTACGACCCAGGAAGCCAGGGCTATGAACCCAGATTCGAAGAAGATCTCCGTCATGCGAGAGAATTTGCGGGTATTCTTCGCAAGCACAGACGCCATTCATTCTGACATTGTGCTGAGGAGAGATCTCGCTGTTTACCTCACTTATTGGCTGGGTGAGGCTGTTTTTGCTGGAGGAGATGGAACGCACATCAGGCCGCATTGCATTTTTCCGGCTTGTCAGATAGCGTTTGGAGAGCGGCTTGCTTTGGTGCCTGCTCTTTACTCCTATTTGTGTACCGAACTGCAGGCTGCTGCTTTCCTGGTTCGGCTTGGGCTTCCCATGAACAGGGTATTTTCAGCCCACATTTTCTATTCGTGGTATGTATACCACTGTCCCAGTTTCCACCGATTGGGTGCTGCTCAGGACGATGACCCGTTTATGATTCGGTTGGCTAGAGGGAAGCCTGTTTCCGAATCTCTTTTATCTGCCCGCTTGAGGATCCGACGATTCTGGGACGTCGAGATGGGCCAGTCTTCAGTGAAGCTTTCTCCGGGTTTGAGGAAGAAGGCTTTTGATTTCGGTGTCTCCCGTGATTTGACCAGGGCAGGGTCTGGGAGACACTATTATTTGACAAATGCCGAGAGGAGTTGGCTTTTTAACATACGTGTCGGCACGATGGTGTACCGCAGACATCTTTTCGTCGACATCCAGCCGTATGTTCCCTCGCGTTTTACCATGCAGTTGGGCTTCTCTCAAGGCGTTGTTGGAGCGCCTTCGAGCAAGGTGAAGCGTTTTGGAGGTCTGTAGGACGGGAGAAATGCATGGGCCTTTTATAGCGCGGAAGACACTACTGCCCTAATTTCTTATCCTGAGTTGCCTACTTTTCGGACGACTGGCTTCACAAAATGGTTTGTGGAGAGCTTTTCAGCGTACCGGGGGCTTTCCAAGAAAGAGCTTGATGTAAAGCAGTCTTCCGGGAAAGGCCTTGGGAAGTCAGATGGCGTTCGCCGAGAAGAAGTTCTGGCTTTCCTTTCTGGAGAAAGGCACAGAACAGGTTTTGTCGAGGAACAGGACGTCATCAGACTGGGAGATGCACAAGAGATACCTGGTGAGGTCTTGGAGCAGCTTGCTGAGGAGGAGGCTGAGGTTGCTGCTTGGATACAGGCCGAGCGAGCAAAGGCTTCCATGGAGTCTACTGGCAAGAGCAGACCGTCCAGTGAGGACTCTAGCAAGAGGCCCGATTTTGATGGTGGGGAGGGTGCTTCCAGCAGTTCGTCCCGTAGGGGCAAGAGGAGACGGGGACACCGCCGAAGTCAGAGGCGGCATGAAAGTTCTCCTGATCTGGAAATTCCTTCCACCATTGTTGAGGAGGCATTAACGGATGATGACGAGCCTCCAGAGAAGAGAAGCCGAGGGGAAGAGACCATTGATGATGGTATGCTTTTCCCTTTTCTCTTTCCATTTCTTTTCTTTCATGAGAGCTTTTGTTTTGATCTACTGCTTTCTTTCTTTTGGCAGAAGATGATGGTTTGATGATGCCCGAGGTTCCGACCGATGAGGCGGTGACGGATCCTATCGTGGCATCTGAGGAAGAACCCAGAGATTCTGAAGAAGATCCAGAATCTCCTCCTGGGATGATTTTTTTTTTCTTCTTCCTTTTCTTTTTTTTTTCTTTACCGCCACTTGCTGACATATATATATATATATATATATTTTTTTGCCAGCTGACTTGCCAGAGGATTCCGACGACTTTGAGCCATCCATGGACACAACTTTCGATGATGTTTCGGATGAGCTCATGGAGGCAGAAAGCATTCCACCAGTCGTCGAAGAAGGTACTTTGTAATGATAATCTTGATATTTTGATTTTTGACAAGATCATATTCATACCTTTTTCATTTTTCATGGGCAGGTTGTGAGGTGACAGAAGAAGTTGCTCTATCTTTTTCAGAGCCAGAGCAGGGGGTACTTGTGACCGATCCAGGAGTAGGGGCTTCTTCCACCAATTTTGATGAGGCAGAGGCGAGTCCGCCTACTGATATTCCTTCCTTAGCGGACCCGGTTGGAAAGAGCTTCTTGATTACTCTTCCAACGGTGCCTGACACGGGTAGTCGACCAACGGAGCACGGCGAGTCTTCATCTGAGCCATCCCGTTAGTTTGCGAGGAAGGTGTTGAAGAGAGTCTTGAGCTCATGGGTCGAGACTCTTTCTTCTGGCCATTTGGAGGCTGGTTTTGGCATGGTGAAGCATGTGCAGGACATTCTTGCCGATAGCGAAGAAGTTGGTCTGGACATTACAGATGCCAAGGCTTTTGTTGATGAAGTCATCGCACTAGGCAACAAGTGGACTGAGACCAAGAGCTTTGAATGATGATTTCTTCAACGAGATGTTTTTGAAGCCTTCCAGCGAGGTCAAATTTGAACTGAATGAGATCCCGCGGACTCGGAAGCAGCTCTTTCGGGAGAGGAACGTCACCGAGTTGGCTATTATTGAGCTGACACAGGACCAGCACCGCCTTGATAGGGAGGTCACCGAAGCCAGACAGCGCCTTGAGCTATTGGGAGAACAAGCCGCTGCCAAGTGGACTGCCACTTTGAAAGCTCGCGATAGAGAGAGGGCTCTCATTCGCCAAGTTGAGGAGGTCGAAAGCAATCTCCGAAGGAAGACTCAAGAATATGAACAATGGCAGATTCTCTGGGAAGAGCTTCCTCGTGCTGAGGATGGATCGCGACGGCCTACTGCTTTTTATGAGAAGATTCTGAAGAAACGCGGCCTGGAAGCTTTGGAGGCTAAGGCCAAGTGTTTGCTTGTGGAGTTAAGCCTATGGCTGAAGACCATGTCGGACTAGCCTCCTGATTTGTAACAAACTTTTTCTTCTTTTCTTTTGGTACCTCCATGTATAAACATTTTTGGCACTTCTTTTTTTTGTATCCCCTTATTTCACTTAAATTCATTTTTGATGAAAACATAAGCAAAAATTGAGTGGGAATAGTTTGTTTGAAAATCTGATCAAAAGGTTTTCATTTTGTGAAAATCTTTTGTCAAATGGTTGTTTTTAGGCATGAAAGCCAGATCTTGTGGCAAAAAGCCTGGTTTTTTGCATGAGAGCCGATTTTTGTGGCGTGAAAGCCAAGTTTTGCTTGGCATGAAAGCCGATTTTTGGCACGAGAGCCGATTTTTGTGGCGTAAAAGCCAAGTTTTGTTTGGCATGGAAGCCGGTTTTTTGCATGAGAGCCGATTTTTGTTAGTGGCATGGGAGCCGGTTTTTGTTTGTTTGGCGTGAAAGCCAGATTTTGTGGCATAGAAGCCAAGTTTTTTGAAAACCAAGTTTTGTTTTGTTGGCATGGAAGCCAGATTTTTTGATTTTTGGCATGAAAGCCAAGTTTTTGTTTTGTTGGCATGGAAGCCAGATTTTGCTTTTTGGCATGAAAGCCAGGTTTTTGGCATAAAAGCCGGGTTTTGGCATGAAAGCCGGGTTTTGGCGTGAAAGCCGGTTTTTGGTTTTAAAAAATGCAAGTATCGACTAAGAGTCGCCTCCCTGCTGAATGGTATTGCAAGTATCGATGGAATGTCGCTTCCTTGCTCATTCGGTTGCGAGTATCAATGGAATGTCGCTTCCTCGCGGATTTGGGTGCAAGTATCGACTGAATGTCGCCTCCTTGCTTTTTTCTCAAAAATTTGGTTTTGTGGGTATCGGTGGAATGTCGCCTCCCCACGATTTTTGAAATTTGAGGTTTTTTCGAACCTTTGTTTTTTTTGTTTTGAAATTTGGGTTGTGGATATCAACTGAAACGTTGTGTCTCAACGATTTTCTTTTTGTTGAGATTTTGCAAGTATCGACGAGGTGTCGCTTTCTTGCGATTTTGAGGTTTTGGAAGTATCGAATGGGGTTGGTATCCTTCTGATTTTTGGGTTTTGTGTGAGTATCGACTAAATGTCGCTTCCCCACGGTTTTTTGAAAAACCATTTTTTGTTTAAAGACACGAGGGTCGTAAATTTTGACTAAAAACCATCTTTGGTGGTAAAAGTCAGGGTGGACTAGGGTGGAAATTCCTAAGTCCTGATTTTTGTTTCAAACCATGAATTTTGGGTTCAAGGATTGAAAGTTTTGGTCAAGTTAGGGAAGAGGCTCCGAAACTTGGATTTTGGGTTTGATTTTTTTGAACAATGAAACATTGAAAGTAAGCATTGTTTTTTTTTTTTGGCTTTTTAGAAATTTCAACATAAGGATGAAAACTCTAAAAGGGGTGGGTTTGACGAGCAAGTACCTAGGAATAGGCTTTGGCCATGTAGGCATCACTCTGACCCGATGTAGGAAGTCTTTAAGGGTAGTACCGCTTCAAGAACTTGCCATTGATGGGCAGCATACATCTGTCACCTTCCATGTTTAGAAGAGCATATGCGCCATTGGAGAAGACTTTGTCGATGACGAAGGGTCCCTCCCATTTTGGTTCGAATTTGCCTTTGGATTTGTGGGCAAAAACCATTGGCTTTTTCACCGCAAGAACCAAGTCACCCTTTTTGTGGGCGCGTTGCCTGACCCTTTTGTCAAAAGATCCTGCCATGCGTGCTTGGTAAAGCTCAACACTTTGTAGAGCTTCGAGTCGTCTTTCATCGAGGTTGTCCAGTTCTTGGAGTCTCAATTTGACGTTGCTTTCTTGCATCATTTCATTTTGTAGAGATACCCTTAAAGAAGGAATTTGTACCTCTAGGGGGACAACTGCTTCGCATCCATAGACCAAGGAGAATGGTGTGCTATGGGTTGGTCCTCGAACGGTAGTCCGGTAGGCCCATAAAGCTTCAGGCAGTTTGTCGTTCCAGTCTCTTTTGTGAGTAGAGACCATTTTCTTGAGAATTTTGCAGAGTGTCTTGTTGAAGGCTTCTGCTAGTCCATTCGCTGCTGGGTTATACGGAGTCGAATGACAACTTTGGATTTTGTATTTGTCGCGGAACTTGTAGAATCTATGATCCCGGAATTGTGGTCCGTTATCATGGATGAATCTTTTAGGTATGCCGAAGCGACAAATGATGTTGGTTCGTAAGAATTGAATGACTGACGAGGTCTTCATTTCACTGAACGCAAATGCTTCTGACCACTTGGAGAAATAATCCGTAGCGGCGAAGATAAAGCGATGTCCTTTGCTTGACGGGGGAGAGATAGGACCTATGATGTCCATACCCCAGGCTTCGAAGGGCCATGAGATCGCTGTAGGATGTAGCCATTCTGGAGGCATGTGTACATAATCTCCATGAACTTGGCATTGTTGGCAATGTTTAGCAAATTGTATTGTGTCAGCCACCATGGTAGGCCAATAATAACCTAACATTTTTATCTGATCGTAGAGCTTGGGACCAGCCTGATGGGCTCCACAAAGACCAGCATGAACTTCTTTTAGAGTTTCTCCCGCCTCTTGTTGTGACAAGCAGCGTAAAAGTACTCCATTGAAGGATTTTCTGTAAAGCATTTTGGAGGGAATATCCAAATGAAAGTTTGGGGCTCGTCTTTGGATACTTACCCGCTCTTTTGGATCTTCAGGTAGGGTTCCGAACATAATATAATCAATGAACGGATCCCTCCAGTCGCCTATCGGAGGTTTAATGATGGAAATCCGACCTCCGACCACTCGGTGGCATTCAGCAATTGCTCGGTGTGTGTTGAGAGGAGGGAGAATCCTTCTTTGACACACTGTAATTTGCATGTTTTCCCCTTCTTGAGTTGCCATGGATGCAGCAAGTCCAGCTAGGGCATCTGCACGGATGTTTTCACCTCTGCGGATGTGGGTGATGTGACAGATGTCAAAGTTTTGACGAAGCGATTGCTCCTTGTTGTAGTAAGGCAACAGATCAGGCTTCTTGATTTCATATTCCTGATTCATCTGGTTGACGATCAGTTGAGAATCCCCAAATGCTTCCAGCATGGTGATGCCAGATTCGAGGGCGAGTTCCAATCCTATAATCAGAGCTTGGTACTCGGCTGCATTATTTGAACATGGTTCCAGTAGCGAAAATGCGTGTGGAATCATGTATTTATCGGGGCTAACAAAGAGAATGCCAATTCCTGATATCGGCTTTCCTTTTTCATTTGTCCTGGTTGCACCATCGAAGAACATGTTCCAGGAGGCATTTGGTGAGGAAGTCTCCACGCTGTAGACAGGTTCGTCTGGGAGATCATCCCTGAGCGGAGAATCTTTAGGCAGTGGATGCTCTGCGAGAAAGTCTGCCAGAGCTTGACCTTTGATTGCTTTTTGTGGTACATACCTAATATCAAATTGTGACAGAAGGATGGACCATTTTGCCAGCCGGGGATTGAGAGAACCTGCTTTTATGACAAGGACCTTTAAGAGATTGATCCTCGATATCAGGTATATTGTGTTTGACAGCAAATAGTGACGCAGCTTTTGTACAGCGAACATCACTGCCAAGCATTCTTTTTCGACTGGAGAGTAGCGATGCTCTGCACCTACCAACATGCGACTGAGGTAGTATAGAGCAGCTTCTTTTCCTCCATCGTTTTCTTGTGCAAGTAGAGCGCCCAAAGAATAGTCGAGAGCTCTTGTGTACAAGATGAATGGTTTTCCGGTTGTGGGAACAGCCAACACCGGAGGCTTGGTCAGGTATGACTTGATGTCTTGAAATGTAGCTTCACATTCAGCATCCCAAACAAAGTCTACACCTTTCTTCATCAGGCGAGAAAATGGACGGCATTTTCCTGATAGATTGGAAATGAACCGTCGGATGTATGCCAATCTTCCTTGAAGCCCTTTTAGTTCTCTTAGGGTTCTTGGAGATGGCATTTTTAGAATTGCCTTGACTTTGATGGGGTCAAGTTCTATTCCAGCTTTCCGAACTATGAATCCGAGGAACTTACCCGATGAGATATCGAAGAAGCACTTGAGGGGATTCATTTGCACTTTGTGTTTGCGAAGCCGGAGGAAGACTTCTCGAAGATCTTGGAGATGGTCTTCTTTCCTTTTGCTTTTGACGGCGAGGTCGTCGACATAACATTCGACCGTCTTGTGCTGCATATCTTGGAATATCTTCATCATAGCCCTTTGATATGTTGCACCGGCATTTTTTAGACCAAATGGCATGACAGTGTAGCAATACACGCCAAATGGGGTCCGAAAGGATGTATGCCTTTCATCTTCGGGATGCATCTTTATCTGGTTGTAGCCAAAGAAGCCGTCCATGAAAGTCATTCGCTCAAACCCGCAGGTGTTGTCAATCATTACCTCCGGTATGGGGAGCGGGAATTCATCTTTGGGGCATGCATTATTCAGGTCTCTATAGTCAATACAGACTCTGATTTGCCCATTTTTCTTTGTCACAGGGACGATGTTGGCCAACCATTCAGGATGCTGTTCCTCGCGGATGAAGCCAACGTTTTTGAGTTTCTGAACTTCTTGTTCAATTTTGTCCATCACATCAGGACGGAATCTTCTTTGGCCTTGTTTGACAGGCTTGATATTTTCTTGCAGGTTGAGTTTGTGGACTGCTATTTTGGGATCTAAGCCAGGCATTTCAGCGTAAGACCATGCAAAACTATCAACAAACTCACGAAGAAAAGAGACATACTCGGGTAACTCCTCATCCTTTATATTCTTGCTTATGAATACAGGACGTGGGTTATCTGGTGTTCCCAAGTCTATCTTTTGAACAGAATCTTTTGTCGGAAGGTTTGAAGGTGGTTCTTCCACAATATTTTCGGAGGCTTCCAGCTCAACAAGACCTTCTGGATTTCCAAGGGTATTTTCAGACCATGGCTCCGCTTCTGTCCATAAATCTTCTTGATCGGTATTCTTCTCAAGACTTGCTATGAGATGATCCCAATCACCAGCTGAAACTGGGTCGAAGTAAGGCACTTCTTTTGGAGACGTCGGCTCTTCTGAATCAGGGAACCGTGCGTCTGTGTCATCGGACAATTCCTCTTCATCATCGGAGAAATCATACCAATTTGATGAGCTTCCTGGGTCCTTGTCGGGTAACTCTTCAAAGAGATATCCAGGGAGATCGATGTTTTCATCGACATGAGATGTTGAGGCTTGGTCGGCAAAACGACTCTGCAGCCTTTGTGTCAGCTGTCTCATCGGAGTGTCAGGATCATACCCCAATCCGTATGAAGACTTGTCTATACGACGGTGGAGTTTCCAATCTTCCAGCTGACTTTTGGTCAGGGTGGGTTCTAATGGTGTGAGAATACCACGGCCACCTCCCAAACCAATTGGATTTTGAGCGTCATAGCCCATTTTCTTCATGATAGCTTGTGCCATTGGACTATACAAGGATAGTTGAGGCATACCTTCATTTTGGAAAGGCTCAAGCAGGCAGTTTGATGAAGAAGCGTTCGATCTATGGAAGAAGATTGGTTTCTCTTTTGCCGACGTTTCCGGAACGACGAAGGTAGCAGACGCAGGATCTTCTACGTCAGCAGAGGTCTCCAATGGAGTGAGAGTAGGCCGAACTTGCTGAGTATCAGCTTGGCTTGACGATGTATCGTCTTCAGTCTCTGAATCCGAATCCGTGTCTTGTATGATAGACACGAAGGAGACAGCAAACTTGCCCCCTGTCTTTTGCTCTGTCTTCTTTGCTTTAGTAGTGATTACCAAAGGTTTGGAAGATTTGAAGGAGATGACGAAGGGAATCTGATTGCTCTCTTTGAGTTTGCCGGAAGGTTTGTTTTCTTCCGATGATCGCTGAGGAGCCTTGCCTTTATCTTTTTGGAGATTGCCGGCAAAGGATGCTGTTTTCTCCTCCTTTCCTTCTTTTTCATCCTTGTACATCTGAGAGTCTGCAAAATGGACTTCCTTGCCCTTGAAGGGCTTTTTGTCTGCAAACACTCGATGTATCAAGCCGTCGTCGCCAACAAACTTGATGCACTGATGTAGAGTCGAAGGAACGATACCGTTCTCGTGTATCCAAGGGCGTCCAAGAAGGATGTTGTGGCATGAAGGGGTTTTTATTGCATATACGGTGACCTTAGAGATAAGATCGCCGATTTGCAACCTGAACCGGATTTTTCCAATGGGCCTTTGAGCACTCCACTCGTATCCAAAGATGGACACAGATGTGTGGCTTAGTTTACTAGGTGGGATACCCAGTTCTTCGAGTGCCGAAGTAAAGATGAGGTTGAGTGCAGAACACGGGTCGATCTGGACTCTGTGTATCGGCATCTCTTTGATGTACCCTGTGAAGTACAAGGGTCGGTTGTGCTTCGTCTCGCCTAGCAGGAGGTCTTCCTTATTGAAGGCGATGGTAGCACTTGCGGCTTTTTGGACCGAGAGGCATTCAGTGCAAGGTCCTCTAACTTCTTTCTTTTCTCCCTTTGAGGAGGTTTTTGATTTTGTGACCCTATAGTCCATTTCAATTTGCAGGACTTGCGGCATGTTTGTCGACATCCAGATTCAGCCTTTGCAGTTCTGAAATGAGACTATCACGAGTTTGTGGTGACATTCGTAATAAGTTTAGGATGTGTAGTCGTGCGGGTATGTGTTTGAAGTGCTCAATCAAGTCATACTTGAAAGCCTCGTTTAGGCCTGCATTTTCATTATCACCGCCGCTTGGGGCATTTACAGCTTGTTTTCCCGAAGGATTTACATAAGAAGAAGAAGAAGGTTGGTTATAGTTTTTGTGGTAATCCCGGCCAGAGCGGGTACCTTTCCCAACTTCAAAAGCTTCTAGAGGTGGTTCTTCTTTCGGAAGACCCCCTTCGGGCTCAAGGGGTTGATCTTCCCCATTTGCTGAAAACGCCTCTGCAGCAGCATTGCCATCTTCAGTTATTGCGTTGCATGAAGCATTTTCCGGGAACAAGTCCTGAACAGCTTCCAACAACTTTTCTTCTTTGTCCAGTATTTCATCGGTCCAGACATCTCCTATGAGGTTGGGTACCTGGGACCAATTGACTGGGTTTTCTTTGAAGACTTCATCAGCTAGAGCTTCTTCGTGGTGATCAGTCAAAAGAGGCTTGAATTCTGATGTCACTGTTTCAGGAAACGATGGCTGAGAAGGTGCTATCTCAGTGGAAGTCACCCGAGAATATGTAGCTCCAGAAGATATGCTACCGGATACATTTTGAGAGTCCGTGGCCTCAGCAGATGGAGCTTCAGAGGCACTATCATCCTGAACTATCACATTACAGGCAACTTTGATAGAAGATGCCTCCATAATGGACCGTTGGGAATCAGACTCATCTTCCGATGTAAGAGGATCATCAATCCAGCAACTTTCTTCATTTTCCGGAGTCACTGGAGGAGATGCTTGTAGATTTTCCGGGACTTCCGGTTCTGGATTTTGGTGAAGTTGGTTGATGCAATCCTGCTCCTACTCTATGGCTAGATGCTGCAAGATCCTTGCATATTCTTCAAGATCGGGCATAGGAGCCAAATCTTTTTCTTCATCTGCCCCTTGTGGTTCGACCTGGTTGGGATCCACTAGAGCATTTGTTTGTGTTGTGTTAACAGTAATTTGGGCAGCCTCTTGGTCTTCATCATCATCAGACCAGGATCCTCGTGGCTGGAAGGGGTTATACCAGATTACTGGCATAAGGTGGGATTGCGGGATCCATTCTTCGTCGGAGAGATATTCTCCAGTTTCAAGGGATTCCTCCCACTCATCGGTGTCACTGGACTCGTATCCATTCATGGAGAATCCAACTACCGAGTTACAAGAGTACGATGCCCCCTACGTAGTCTCATCTCTGAGCCGTGGTGGCATGAAATCACTGAGAGTGAATTTTCTTATCACTCTTGGAACTTTGGGGAGAGACCCCTCTGTTGCCCCCAGTGAAGCAGTAGGGGAGGTTTCTGCTTTTTCAGGAACCTCTTGTTTTGTTTGAGCCTTCTCCTGCTGTTTGAGCTTGCGGAGTTGTCACTTGGCTTGCCTTCGCTATTGTTTTGACGATCTCCCAATTTTCATCTTCTAGGAGATCGGGATGTACCCATATGGGTTGTCCCTCTGGTGTTGGGTAAGGCACCAGCTCTTTGGACGTTTGGGTCATTTTTATCACCTTGAAGGAAGTAGTGACTTTTTCCTTTGATGATTTGGATGTTTGTCCATATGACACCATGTTAATGGAGGCAGACCCATAGTTTTTGTCAAAGGTGATGACTCCGTTTTTCCACATCTCGTTGATCTTCTCTCTCACAACGAAACATTGGTTGAGAGGATGCGAGACCATTTGGTGGTATGGACAATATCGGGGATCGTTGGTTTTGCCAACATCTCCCGGTCTTTTGGGGTCAGGCAAGGTGAGTTTGCCATTTGCCAGGAGAGCCCCAAATATTTCTTCGACATCTTCATCAAACGGGTATTTCTTTTCTACTCGTTCTTTGAAGGCATCAGAGAGTTCAGGTCTCTTACCTGCAGCTTTATTTTCAGCTTTCTTTGGTGGCTGAGGAGCTGACTTGGTTTGCACATTGAGAACCTCCTTTTTCTTTGGCTTGGAGGTCGGAATGACGGTCTGCTCCTTCTTTGATGACTTTTGACTGTTGAGGTCTTTGATCACCATTTCAGCCTCCATAGACGCTTCTAGGAGTTCTCCCAAGCTTTTTGATTTGTTGCCGATGATCATGGAGCGGATCCTTGCTCTCGTGTTGTTTCGGCAAATGTCGACTAGCAATGCTTGTGGCAGCACATCTGAGCATTTGTATGCCATAGCTTTCCACTTGTGAATGAAGTCGTATGTCGAGTCATTCTTTCCCTGTTTAAGGCTGCAGAGCTGAGCCATAGTAACAGGATGATCCTCACCTTTGAAGTGGGTCAGGAAACGTGTCTCTAGTATGGTCCAATTTTGAATGGAGTCCTCTGGCAAAGTGGAATACTAATCAAAGGCCGTACCTTTTAGGGTACTTGCAAAGAGCCAGATCTTGAGAGCATCTTGATCCGCAATCGTTCCTGTCAGGATTTGGAAGTGGATGACATGCTGTCTGGCTGAACCTTTCCCCGTATATGTTTGGAGAAGAGGTTGTTTGAACTTTTGGGGAAACGGAACCGAGTCCATCCATAAAGGATATGGTGGCTTGATCCCATGCTCCTTCAGTGTATCCTCTTCTTTTGCTTTGGCAAGGATATTGTCCACGTCCTTTTTAGTAAGAGCGCGTGACTCATCTTCTCCACCGTTTGCCTCATCTTGTGGAGGAACTTCGTCATTGTTTGGTGGACGCTGGAGAGTGAGAAGGAGGTTTTCCATCAGAACCTCTATTCTCTGCTGTCCTTGCTCTAGCTGCTGAATGTGTAGAGCCATGTCGTCATGTGGTGGAGGTTGCTCAGAGTTTGTGACCAAGACATTCATCCTTCGTGAGTCGAAAGAGGATACTGTCTTAGTGACTGAGCTGGAGCTCATTCTTTTAGATGAAGAGCCCGAGGAATGATCACTCCGATGTCCCTGGCTTGAAGGAGTGGGAGAGTCTTCCTGATGTCTTCTCGTCCGGGAGACGCTGCGAGTCACCGGTCGTCTGACATGTATTTTTGTCGCTGACTTCTGGCGTCTTTTGGTTTTGCCAACCATGTGGACAGCAGCAACTTGGTCGGGTCTTTCTTTTTCGACCCATTTTTGGGAGATTTGAAGCTCAGAATGCTGGGTTCTTTGCTTCTCTAATCTCTTTTGTCGATATGCCGCGCGGCGACGTATGCGTCGAACAATTTGAGCTTCGGTTAGCTCGGGCTGTGCTCTGGCAATGAAGGACGTGGTCCCTCGTGCGCAGCAACCGAGCTTGTCTTCCTTGAAGACTGGCATGGACAGGATTTGGACGCGGTCCTTAGCCTGTCGCAGCGAAGCTTTAAATTTTGCAAGCTCGTACCCTGTTGAGATGAAGGGTCGAGTTGCAGGGGAGTAGGCCCTAGCAAGTTCTTGTCGAGGCCTTGTGATGCACGATTTGATTTTGGGCTTGTATGAGTAAGCCGGCTCGTGCTGAGTAGTTTTTGTTGTTCGGTGGAGGGTAGGTTTCTCTCCTTTGATGTAAGTAAGAGGATAAAACCTATTCTCCTTGAGAGGAGCCAGGTATTCTGGCTTTGCAGATGTCTAGGACCTTTTTTGTTTTGGTGAAGATCGCGGGGACCAAGTCTTGGGATAGACTTGGTTTTTTGTAGGTTGAGGTCTCATGGGATTGCCACGAGCCTCAGGTTTTTTCGTGACCGCCTTTGGTGTCGGGGTAGCGACACGTTGGGGGGCGGTCTTCTGCTTCTTAGCAGGCACCGTCTCTTCTGCAGGTAGTGGGAATGGTCCCAGTGACCCGAAGACGATGGTCCGGGGAGTGGAGGTCAACCTGGTGTTTTGGGAGTTACCGAGGGAGGTGATGCTTCGGCAGCCAGCGGGGCGCTTGAAAGTGCCCTTGCTTTGCTTCTCTTGAAGCATGACTTGGTACTTGTTCTCATCGAAGGTGATGGTCAACGAAGCTGCTATTGTTAGTTTTGAAAAAACTTTTCTAAAACAAGACGACATCCATTAGTAATCACAAGAATATGGTGATCATAAATGGGCTATACTATGGTTTTGTCTTTTCAAATCGCTCAGGGGCATGGCCCGTTCTGAGCGTAATGAAGAAGGCCAAAAAGCCATAGATGGTACAATTGTTCTAAACGCAAGTGTGGTCGGCTCGAAATGAGCGTTCCAGGGACCGCTAGAAGCAATTGTAAACCTTAATTCAAATTACCGAGAAGCGAAGCTCACTCGAGGTAAAATGATATAAGGTTAGAGATACAAATGTGTCCGTCGCGAATACAGTAGACCTGAAAGGGCGTACTAGCATCGCGAAGCACAAATGTTGTAAATCGCATCCTTGAAGGACACGAGATGGGATTTTTTGAAATGTCAAGATTGGATTCGCAAAAGAGAGCAAATGGTATTCCAATCCGAATACAGGTTCAAACATTTCTGCGAGCCTATATCCGAAAAAGGAAAGAAACAGGATTGCTCAGATTTGAATCCAATAGTGACGAGAGTTTTGTTTTTTTTTTTTTGAAAAGTCAAGATTGAATTTATAAAAGAGGGCAAATGGTATTCCAATCCGAATACAGGTTCAAAAATTTCTGCGAGCCTAAATCCGAAAAGGAAAGAACCAAAATTCCTCCAATTTGAACACAATAGTGATAGAAGTTTTTTTTTTCTAATTTTTTTTTTTGTTTTTTTTTTTTTTTTGAAGAGTGCACATAGGTCTTCCAATTCGGTCTTATGAAACCTTAGTGGATAGATTAGCCCCCAGGTAAGGGTGGGATTACTTAATGAACCCGTTTGAAGGACCCTTACCTCGAACAGTCTAGCTGCCTCCACACTCTGGACAAGGCTTTTCTTAGATCCACTTTGGTCAAAGAACGCAATTGGTGCAACCTTAATGCTCTCTCTTTTTTTGAAAGACCTCCAATGGACTCATCAAAGAGAGGAAAATGGCCCCTCCCAATTCGAACGTTGGCTCAAACATTTCTGCGAGCCATTGCACGAAAAGGAAAAGACAAAAGTTTCTCTAATTTGAATCCAAAAGAGAGAAATTTGAAAAGTTTTTTTTTTTTTTAACTTTTCTCTTTTTTTTTTTTGAAAGATCTCCGATGGATCCATCAAAGAGAGGGAAATGGTCATTCCCAATCCGATCGTTGGCTCAAACATTTCTGCGAGCGCAAACAAACGAAAAGGAAAGAACCAAAGTTTCTCTAATTTGAATCCAAAAGAGAGAAATTTGAAAAGTTTTTTTTTTTGAACTTTTCTCTTTTTTTTTTTTTTTGAAAGATCTCCGATGGATCCATCAAAGAGAGGGAAATGGCCCCTCCCAATCCGAACGTTGGCTCAAACATTTCTGCGAGCGCAAACAAACGAAAAGGAAAGAACCAAAGTTTTATCCAATTTGAATCCAAAAGAGAGAAAACCCCTTTTTTTTGTTGAGAAAAGAAAGAATGGAAACAAGTTCAAAGAAAGAAGTTTCCAAAGAATCCCATCTCATGGTTTTTTTTAGATACAAGATCCAAAATAGGCCACCAACTAGAAGGGAGCCAAGGATTCTAAGCATCGTGTTCTCATTTGAACAAGTCCCACCCAGTGTGCCAACTTGATGGACCCGTCTTTTTCTTTCTCGCCTTCCTCCGTCCCGGGTCCGCCGGGGTGCGGCGGGGCGAAGAGAAAAAAAGAGCAAGCATCAACATTTTTTTTTTGTACGGGTATGCCAGATTTTCTATTCTACTTGGAATTTGAAGTGGTGATCCGGAGATTCACCTTCACAAGTAGAAAAGGAAATCAACTTTTTTCTAACTTTCCATTGCACATATATTTTAAAGAAAGAGACAAGGTTTTAAAATGCTGTGAGAGGCGATTTTGTTTAATTTGCCGTGAAAGGCAGTTTTGTGCAGTAGAAGGCGATTTTGTGCCGTAAAAGGCAGTTTACAAATCTCATCAAAATGTAAAGACAAGAAATGTGATTTTTATGTCTCTTTTAAAAAAATACAATACAATAGAAAAGTAAGAAAAGGAATCTGACTTCTCAAGCGATTGTGGGGACTCGTTCAGATCGACGGTCGCGAGTCATGTATGGGCTCCGCCATCGTCCTTCAGATGAGAACACTTGATGCTTTGATTCACTTGGCTTGGCTTGGACCTCAAATTTTTAGAGATAAAGACCAAGAGAAGGTCTTATATCCAATAAAAAACCAAGTAGACGGGCTGAAAAGCTGCATCTAGGCCATGTTTGATAGAAGAAGAGAGGAGATCTTGGGGGGGTGGGCCCCAAGGGACTTCGACACCTTGTAGTGCTTGCAGCAGAGTTTCTTCAAGGTAAGAGAGCTTCTTTTTTGCAGAGAATTCTTCAGGATAGTTTTCAGACAATTTTTTCTGGACCTAATTTTCAAGACCCCTTCCCTTTGGAATGGCCGCCTATTTATAGGCTTTTGGTGGCTATTACGAAGGTCTTATGGGCATTAATGATATTAATGCTCCATGATGGGAGGAGTTACAAGATTTAATTTCATAATTTTGTAACTCCTTTTTCTTGGATTTTGATTGGCCGATGGAGAGTAATGGGCATTTAATCTCCATGATGATGGGAGTTTCATGATTAATTACCATGATTAATCTCCATAATGATAGGAGTTACATGGTTAATTGTCATGATTAATTGGACTTGTAACTCCCATTTCTTGGCTTCTGATTGGGCCGTTCAAAATAATGAGTTAATGACCCTAATAAATTGCCATAAAAGGGTCATTTAACTTCATTAATTGGCTGCCGAGTCGCTTGAAGAGTCGCGGGCCGCGCCGCGTCTTTTGGAATTCTTCTTGCGATGATCATTGATGGATCCGTACATTGCTTGATGTCGGATGACGATGAAAATTCAGACATTGGTTGCCACTAATGGTCTGACAACATCTGTCCAGTCGATTTCTTGATTGGTCGGGCGGAAAGTGTGCTTTCTTGGTCGGCCGGTTGGTGGTTTCGGAGTGTCCGATGATGATCAAATGATTTTAATAGCGGATCCGTGATGTTGACGAAGATCGACGGATATCATGCCTCAAAAATCAGATTTTAAGAAAATCACAGGGGCCAATCATTGCGAAACGCGAAAAGAATCGGAAAAACAGATGTTTCGGCGGAAATCCGGCGACCCGGATTTCCAGGGTCACCGGCGACCATGCACCCATGGTTGCCGACGACCATGGGGCTGGCGACCTTGGACTTTGGTCCATTTTTCGGCTGCCTTCCGGTCGCCGTTTCTTGGTCGTTTCTCGGGCTTTTTCGCTTCTGTTTTCTACTGTATTTTTCTTTGACATTTCTCTTCATTTATTGGCTTTATTCCTCTGAAGAAAACTCGTCGAAAGGCTGTGAAAATCAGAGCACAAAGTTTCCTATTTTTTGGAAAAGCCGAAGACTCTGTAACCAATTTTCCGCCAAGAGTTGAAACTGGGTCAAACGATGTCGGAATGATCTGAAATTTGAGGTGAAGCCTCTTGGGCATTAGATAGGACCAACCATGGGCTTTTATTTGAGTTTTGAAGCCGTTTGGGGTCCCGTCGATGCTTGACTTGATTTCACCGTGCGGAAGATGTCGAGCTTTGATGTACGGTCATCCGATGTCCGATTGACATGAAATTTGACGGGGAGCCTATTGGAGTCATTTTGAGATGATTCATTCGCTCTGATTTGGGTGCCATGGTCCCGGGGAGCTTCGCCGCCGGTAGGCTTGATTTTGCTTCGGAGCATCAAAACCGGGTCAAACGTTGTCGGAATGACCTGGAATTTGACGTGCAACCCTTTGGAAGCATGCAGAAGCTACTCATGTGTTTTGTTTGATGAGTGACGGCATCAGAGGTTCTCGCCGCCGGAA
This sequence comes from Persea americana, assembly GCA_029852735.1. Taxonomy (NCBI): domain Eukaryota; kingdom Viridiplantae; phylum Streptophyta; class Magnoliopsida; order Laurales; family Lauraceae; genus Persea; species Persea americana. The sequence continues at coordinate 28,838,316 of CM056814.1, forward strand.
GGCTTGATTTCGACGTTCGAGAGTTGATGGAGGGTCAAACGGTGTCGGTTTGACTTGAAATTCGACATGGAGCCTTTTGGAGGTATTTTGAGACCATCCATAGACTCTGATCGAAGATTTGATGTATTTGACATTGTCGCCGTCGGGAGCTCCCGCTCAGCTGTTGGAGGATTGAAGTTAGGCCAGATGGTGTCGAAATGGCCCGAGACTTCATGTGTACCCTTCTTTTGGTTACTTTGAAAGATCTTGTAGTTTTTGTCTGGTTCTGTCAAGATCTGATGCTTGAAGCAGCTTTGCCTGTTTGTAGTAGGATGCGGCTCCATATAGCTTTTGATGTTGATGAGGCAAAGTGACATTTTTTGTGTCAACAACGGACATCGTTCCCGTCCGGAGTATGATACCAGATCTGGTCCCTCTACCTGAACCGCCATTAAGAAAAGTGTGCATACATGGCTGGAACCTCATGAGAAAACTTGGATATCAATCCGGATTGGGGCTAGGTAGGAATGTGGATGGGATTCTTGATCCCGTTATTCAGGAAGCGAGGATAGGAACAGGACTGGGATTCAACCCATATGATCAGGTAACACTCTCCAGAAAAGATTGGAAACTAGGGGAACACTTCGTCAGGCATAGCAAGCTCTTGGACCCCAACGAACCTCCCAACGGAGAAGGATGCCATCAGATCCACCCCCAGAAAAAAGGGAAAGAACTATTGATAGAAGGTATAACCGATTCGTCGTCTGACGACGAGGAGGTCGAAACTTACGAAGGCATCTTTGGCACCTGGGAAGAATTCCATAAATCTGATGAAATTAGGGGTTCAAGTTCCCCCCTGGAGGAAAGTTTCCAAATGCTGTCTTGTAACATGATTGGTACTAGTGATTCGGTGAAATTACCCAAACAAAATGCCGATTTCCGTAAAGAGAAACGACTATGAAACCTGGGAAGTCAAAGACCCCGATAGCTAAGAAGTCGTATACTGGCTAGCTGCGTGGCGACACTGGAGAGCAGGACCTTCAGAAGAAGACAGCAAAACCTGGGAGATCGAAAATCCCGAAGGAGACGAAGTGGTGTATCGCCCCACAGTTCGGCATTGCCCGGGGCAGTGATCTTCCTCCTTAGATAGCCCATCCTCAACCCAACCTGTACCATATCATTCTAAAAACCCAAAAAAATCACAAAACCCCAAAATCTCAAAAAAAGTAGAAAATCAAAAACCCAAAAATGTAAGTAGTTTAGGAGTAGAGACCTTTGACTATTGTAGGGCCATAAGAAGACCTGAGCGCTGGAAAATTCCCCCGGTAGAGCAATCACGGCTAGAGAAAATCATGAACCGAATTAGCAAGATAGGGTATGAGTCGATGCCCATTATTTCAGAGCCAGAATCATCTCCGGGAACCGAGAACGTAAAGGATGAGATGGGCGTTTACGAATTAGTAGATGCCGAAGGAGAAGACGATGAAGTCTCGGAAGAGTTCCAAAGGGTCATCAAGAGGTTTGACGAGCAAACTCAGTCGACGGCCGAAAAGACAAAGGAGATCAACTTGGGGACTGAGGAAAGGCCTAAGCTAGTCCAGATTAGTGCATGCTTGGAACTCAGTGAAGAAGAACAGATCCTTAAAGTCCTGGATGAATATCAGGACGTATTTGTGTCGGACTACCATGACATGCCAGGACTAGACCCGCTTCTGGTAGAACATCAAATTCCATTAGAAGAGAGTGCGAGACCGGTTAAACAGAAGTTGAGAAGAATGCTCCCTGACGTTGCGGTGAAGGTGAAAGAGGAAGTTGACAAACTTCTCCAGGCCAAATTCATCAGGGTAGTGCTGTTTCCTCAATGGATTGCCAACATTGTCCTGGTCAAGAAGAAAGACGGACGTATTAGGGTCTGCATCGACTTCCGGAACCTAAACAAGGCCTCACCTAAGGACGACTTTCCCTTACCACACATAGACGTGCTCGTAGACAACACCGCTGGGCATGCAATGCTCTCAATCATGGATGGATACTCGGGGTACAACCAGATAAAGCTTTCAGAAGAGGATCAAGAAAAGACCTCGTTTACTACCCCCTGGGGGACTTATTGCTACGTTGTCATGCCCTTTGGATTGAAGAATGCAGGTGCAACCTACCAAAGAGCCATGATGGCGATATTCCACGACATGATTCACGATTGTATGGAAGTATATGTCGATGACATCTTAATTAAATCCCAAACTCGGGCAGACCACGCCGCAGCTCTGAAGAGGGTCCTCCAAAGGTCAAGGGAGACAAAGTTGAGAATGAATTCGAAGAAGTGTCTCTTCGGGGTATCGTCAGGAAAACTTTTAGGGTTCATGGTTAGCAATCGGGGAATCGAAGTCGACCCCTCGAAAGTGAAAGCTATCCTCGAAATGCCGCCCCCGAAGAACCTCAAAGAATTAAGAGGCCTCATAGGGCGACTACAGTTCATTAGAAGATTCATTTCACAGCACTCGCAAAGATGTGAGCCGTTCTACAAATTGTTAAAAGGAGGCGTGGAATACCACTGGGATGACGACTGCCAGAAGGCATTTGAGGATTTGAAGAAATATTTATTGAGTCCCCCCGTTTTGAAGCCCCCTGCTAAAGATAAGCCTCTCATTTTATATGTGTCAGCGACGGAATCCGCGATAGGCATAGTCCTGGGTCAACATGATGAGACTAGCCGGAAAGAGAATGTAATTTATTACTTGAGCAAATCTCTCCTGCCATATGAGCGGAAATACTCCTTGATAGAAAAAACGTGCTTAGCGGTGGTTTGCGCTGCCCAGAAACTCAGACACTACTTCTTAGCCCACTCAGTCAAACTCTTGGCCAGAATGGATCCCTTGAAATATATCTTTGAGAAACCTATCACTTCAGGACGAGTGGCACGATGGCAGATGCTCTTGGCAGTAAAAGGGCAAGCCATCGCTGACCACCTTGCACGTCTCCCCCTACCACAGTATGAACCGGTCAAAACCGACTTTCCAGATGCAGACGTGCTATGTGTAGACATAGAGGAGATAAAGGACCCTAAGTCGTAGACGATGTACTTCGACGGTGCCTTGAATCAGAATGGAAAAGGGATCGGGATAGTGTTTTTGTCCCCAGAAGGAGTGGCGATACCGAAGGCCTTCAAAGTCGGATTCCCAGCCACCAATAATGAAATGGAGTACGAAGCACTCCTAGCAGGTCTAAGAGAGGCTGCGAAGTTGGAAGTTAAGAAACTCCCAGTTCTCGGGGATTCAAGGGTGGTCATATCCCAAGTGGCAGGTGAATGGAAGGTGAACGCCCCTAAGCTCGCTCATTATCATGACAAGGCCAAGAAAGCTATGTCCCAGTTCAAGAAAGTGTCCTTTCTTTATATCCCGCGAGCTTTAAACCGGCTGGTCGACTCGTTGGCCACCTTGGCCTCGATCGTGGAAGTCCCCCTCGACAAGGGATCCGAGACCTTTCACATCCAAAGGATAGACACTCCCTCGGTTGAACTAAAAGACTTGACCCTCGGAGATCCAGATGAGATTCAATCCAAAGATGAAGGACCGAAAGTAAGGAAAGCGAAAGGGAAAGAGACAGAGGCAGAGGAACCTAATCGAGAGCGGATACTGGCCCCCCTACAAAATGACGAAGAACTCACAGATGACCATCCGTGGTACTCCGATATCTGGAACTACCTGCGCGATGGATACATCCCTGAATATGCCACCAAATCCGACAAAAGGGCACTGAAAGAAATGGTTCAAAGATACGTCCTTGTCGGAGGACTGTTATATCGCCGATCATTCAGTGGGATCCTCCTGCGATGCATGACGGTTGAGGAAGGACGAGAAATAATCGAAGAGGCTCATTCCGGCATATGCGGAGGACACATAAACGGCCTGATGCTCGCCAAGAAAATCATCTGGTTAGGATATTACTGGGCGTCATTGGAATCAGACGCCGTGGACTATGTCAGAAAGTGCAAGAAATGTCAGCTGCACGCTGACTTGATTCACGCTCCTGCATCTTCGCTGCATCCTATTACTGCTCCGTGGCCTTTTTCGACTTGGGCGTTCGATATCATAGGACCTCTGGTCCCGACCATGGAAAACACCCAGAACAAAGTTTTCATATTAACGGCAACGGAATACTACACCAAATGGGCAGAAGCTGAGGCATTTATCCATATCAAAGCATCCACGATGGTCAAGTTCAATCAAAAGAACATAATAGCCCGGTTTGGCGTTCCGAAAGTGTTCATAACTGACAATGGCCCCCAATTCATATCTCAGGTAATGGAGGATTTGTGCACAAAATATGGTATAGAACTACATCATTCAACCCCTTATTACCCCCAAGCAAACGGACAGGCTGAAGCTACAAACAAGACACTACTCAAGATCATCAAGAAGACAGTGGAAACAACCAAGGGCAGTGATTGGCCAGACCGTTTGGTCGACGCATTGTGGGCATATCGAACCTCCATTAGGACTCCGACAGGTGAGACCCCATATGCATTGACTTACGGGATGGAGGCAGTCCTTCCGTTCGAGCTCCTGCACCCATCGTTGCGGATCCAATTGGATGAAGAGATGACAGAAGACCAAAGACGAGAAGCATTGCAAATACAGCTGGACCTCCTCGATGAGAAAAGGATGAAAGCAGCAGAGCACGCTCAGGTGTACAAGAAGCGAATCGCAAGAGCCTACGATAAGCATGTCATAGAGAGGAAATTCAAAACAGGTGACCTTGTATTGAAACGCATCACTCAATCACAACTCCCACACATTAAAGGCAAATTGCGACCTAATTGGGAAGGCCCATATGTAGTTAAAGAAGTATATTCTGGCAATGCATATAGACTAGTAAATGCAGAAGGGGAAGAGCTCCCCGATCCATGGAATGCTATGTACTTGAAATAGTACACCACATGACCCTTCCCCACTTCTTGCAGAGTATGACCCTCGGTCTCTTGATATGGCTGTATAAATCCCATAGGGAAGACCGAGGAGATGTGCAACAGCCAAACTTGGAAGTCAAACACACACTGGCACAAAAAAAGAAAAAAAAATAGAGAGAGAGAGGAAAACACTAGAATAGTGAGTCTGGCCCCACACAATGTTCTGCTCGGTTGAAGCCATTCAACGCAAAAGTTTATCGGCGAGCTTGCTCATGTCATGAAAGCTTCCCCTTATCACTCACAAAAGAGAGAAAAGAGAAACCACGGTGGAGTTGCATGAGATGTGGGTGTGCTCCCCATGCCTGATGCTTCAGAAGCCAAAACCTTAGGCACCCCTCTCCCAAACCAGTCCCAAAAAAAGAAAAAAAAAAGGAGTTTAGTTAGAAGTCCTGAAAAGAATAAAAAGTTTTGTGACTAGTTTGGGTTCGTAGCCTTTTTAACCCGAGTCAGTAAGCTCGTAGGGGTATTTACATACCTAGTGCCCTAAAGCCATTTGGTTTAGGAGTCATTGGCGTAACGCTCGTTACATGGGTTAATTAGAAAGCTTAAGGGACCCAGGCATTGCACAGTCACAAATAAAAAAAAAAAAAAGAAAAAAATAAATCGAAAAAAAAAAGACAAAAAAAGAGAATAAAAAAAAAAAGAGCAAAGGGCCAAAAGGCCAAAGTAATGGAATAGTATTCATAAAACCCAAGCCCGCTCGAATGACATGGGCCCTTGCCTAATGAACCAAGCGGAGAGTGGCCGGTAACCACAACACTAAGGAAGCACGGCGACTCACTGTCTCCCACACACGAAACTCGTGCTCACACATGAATTCCAGGGGCAGCCTAGCGCTCTCCAAAGTTCGACTAAAAGGACCAAAACGGCTAGAAAAGAATCATGAGGGATCGATCTCCAAAGGATAGTTGGGGAAGGTCATATCATAATCAAACTAGCAGCCATGGATCAGAGAGCTAGACCACCTTCACTCTCTCACTCCCAGCCAGAAAACACATCAGCTTCACGCTGGGGCATTTTTATATATACATATATGTACATGCGTACACGCACACGCATATGAGTACTTACTTATTCTGCACGGCTTCCCAATTCAGGTCCCATCACATACACAGTTGTCACAAACACTCACCAATCTACACACTCTCATGTCATGCATGCTTTCATTACTAATGCCTTATGGTTGAATGCAGGATAGGTTATACATTGTTTTGTTTTAGGGATCGTTCACATATGTCACCCCATATGCTGGGGCATTTTTTTTTTTTTTTTTATATATGAACCTACGTAAACATGCCTCACACCTCCCTGGTTAACCCTTGATCCAAAACCCCACGCGGATACCATGTTTTGTGCACGACTCCTCTCGAAACGAGATATACTATCAGTCGGAAAATGATCACCCCTTTGCTTCGGATTAGCCAACAACGATTTGCCTCTAGTCTTGGTATTAGATGTGTACTGTTTCATGCTATGTGTGTGCTATGGATAAGTTTTAGATATCTTTCGATCTCAATTTCCTACTCGATCTACCTACATCCAAAGGATGGGCCCCCGCTGTTTATCTTTTATTCTTTTTCCTTGTATGTGGTGGATGCATTTTTGTTATTTTCTTTTATCTCTATTGACTATCATGGTAGTGGTTGATTAATGTCATGACTACAGGATGATGTCGAGGACATGCCTTGCATTAGCACTAACATTTTAAATTTAGTCTGCATCACAAATACAAGCCTTCTTAACATCATCACATGCATAACACACACTTGGCACGTTTATGTACTAACTTCAACGCAAGGCGAGCCGTTGCTCCCTTCTTTCCTTCTAGCCAGGATTTATTGCAGGTGAAAATGTGAGGGCCACCACACCGAAAGGAACATGATCCAAGAGAATCCTGCTTTGACACTTTGTGCACCCCCCGAGTAGGATGATAAACTTTGTAGGGATTTAATTTTGGGTAGAAAATGGAAAGGCACGAGGTGACATCCTCATATCACGTGATCAAGCTCAGACCTAAAAGGAGACCTAATTAACTGGATGGCCTAGAACAACCTTAACCCGATTCCCTCGAGCCAGTTCGACCTCACCCACATAGGCTGCCACTCCCTTGAGCCCAAAGGCTCAAATGGAGGCATGAGTATGTGTCTATTTATCTTTGGAGAACAACTCTCTACGTGCTGTCCTCCAAAGAGGGGCATACTGTAGACACCTCGTTTTGGCACCCTATGAGGGGCGATTCAGTCCACCCTATTTAATGATGTCCTGATTAGGCCCCGAGTCAAAAGTCACCGATCACCTCTAGACCTTTGATCGCCCCGGGAGTTGGCTCATCGTGATCTACTTATCGAGAGCTTTCTGCCCATATATAGAACTCCAAGATCTAACGGGCGGATCAAAAATCATGACAGCGGGTCCCACACCCCCGCGGCACCTGCGTGAAAAATCACCTATCATTTCTGGACCTCTGATTTCCCTAAAAAATGGTTCATCGTGACCTACTCGCCGAGAGCTTTCTGTCAACATGTAGAACGTCGAAATCCGACGAGCGGATTGAAATCTACGAAACCTGGACCTCAGTAATGACAACCCGACTAATCTCCATCGGACTCTACTTTTTAGACCTGAATTAGTTTCTTTTAAATCCAAACCCACCAGGCCTGGCCCAATGAGCTCCAGCCCAAGCTGAACTTTGGACCCAACTCACCCAAACCCACTCAGGTTCGACCCAAAACCAACCCGAACCCGACCTGACCCGCCACCTAGATAAGGAATGAGGAGTCCCAGATCCACGAAACACTCCAAACCCCCCTTAAACCTCTCTCCCCATTCCCATCCAAGGATGAATGCGCAGAAGGCCCTGGATCCGCCTTCTCTCCCTCTTTGCCCACTCTCCCCTTTTGGATCTCCTTTCTCCCTCTCTGTCATCCCACTCTCCCCTCTCCACCGTCTTCTCTGCTCCCTCTTAGATCTCTCTCACCCATCATTCCCTCTCATCATCTCCATCTCCCTCACGCAGCACCCCATCATCATCTCTCATCTCTCCCCTACAACCCACCATCACCAGCCTCCACCATCTTGACCACCATCACCATCTTCCCTCCATCTGACCTCTCACTGGCCACAACCCATCACGCATCATCTCCCATCTCTCCCTTCCATCTCACAACTCCGTCTCCCCCTCAACCCATCTCAGGCGCACATCTCTCCTCACCCTGCAACCCATCTTTGCTTCTCTCTATCTCCATCTTCACACAGAACTCCTCTCTCTCCTCCTCATCTTCCCCTCCATCCCAGACCCGTCATACGCACCACCACCACCACCATCCTCTTCCCTTCTTCAAAGCCCATCTCACGCAGCATCACCGTCGTCCACTGCAGCAGCCCTTCTTCCCTTTGCGCCCTCCATCATCTCCCTGCGCAGAGACACCGCGGAAGCCCGGACCTCGACGCCAGCAACCATCTTCGACTTCCACAGCGACTCTCTGTCCTCTCCTGCACGCAGCGCCGCTGGAGACCTCCGCACTAGGTACGCCCCCTCTTCCCCTCTCTGCACTACCTTGCACCCACACGCACCACTTCCATCTCTATCTCTCTCCCTCTCAGTCTCCCTCTCCCCCTTGCTCTGTCTCTCCCCTGCACCCACCTGCTCATCCTCTCTGTCTCCCCTGCTCCTTTTTCCTCTCTTCCCAGCGCCAGCCCCTGCTCTCTATACCCTCTCTCCTTCACCCTCTTCGCGCGCGCCACCCTCTCCCCCTCCTTTCCTGCTTTTCCTCTCTCCCTCTTCCCTGTTCTCCTATCTCCCTCTCCTTCCTCTTCTTCCACTCCTCTGCCACCCGCGCAGCCACCTTCCTCCCTCTCTTTCGCTCCCCATCCCTCTGTTCTCTCCCCTACTCTCCTCCTCTTCTTCTTTCATTCTTACTCTCTCTTTTTGTTGTTTTTTTTTCCCTCTCTTCTCTTCCCCTGCCATCATCCTCCTTCTCAGCTCATACCCATCTTCCCCGTCCTCTCTCTTCTCCTCTGTTCCGTCTGTCTCTCTCCCCCCGCTTCCACTCTCCCTCTGCCCTTTCTGCTCTTCCCATCTCTCTCTCTCTCTCTGTTCCTCTCTTTCCACCTGCGCCCCCTGCCTGCTGCTGCACCCCTCCATCATTTCCTTCTTCTTATTCCTCTCTCTCTCTCTCTCTCTCTCTCTCTCTCTGTCTCTCTCCCTGCTTGAGCCCACTTCCACTGTACCCACCTCGCCTACCTTCTTCTCCACTTAGCCCCTGCACCCCACTTATTACCATACACCACCAGCACCCACACCTCTTCTTCACCACACTACCCTGCACCATCTCAATCTCCCAAACAATATTAACGGTTTGGGTTTTGATTAGCGGGCCCCACAAAAGTCCAAAAAATAGATCTATGGTTATACTTTTTTGCACAAATCTCTCTAGATCTACGATAGTTCAATGGCTGGAATTTGGTCTGTGGGCTGTATTTCACCTTCTTAATGCATGTAACCATTCAGATCATCATGTAGGCTCTCAAAATTTAAAAACAAAAAGGAAAACCAGTGATCCTAAAATCAACGTAAAAACCACTGTAGCTGCGCATGGTCTTTGCGCTTCATACATAGAATCTGTTTCAATCCACGCCAATTTTGTTGCTTTCCGCAATAGACATTTCTGTCTCATTGCGTTTCCAAGTGGAGGGTTCTGTGCGTGAAAGTTTGGGGTGCAGATCTCTAGATTGGTCCACTCAATTATTCAATCCAAAAAGTGTGCAAAAACAGAAAATATGCAGCGAAAATAAAATCACAAGCACACACCACAAGGACACCAAATTTTTACGTGGAAAACCCTTACCCGAGTGAAAAACCACGGATCCAAACTAGATCTAATCAAGCACTATGAATCTCGCAATTACAAGAAACCCAGATTTTTTCTCCAGATATCCCCTACCGAAGGACTGAAGTTACCTTGTGTTGCTTCACGCTTTAACAACTTTACACCGCTGATTGCAACAGACTCAATCTAGCGCTTAACTCCTCAGATCTTCTCGTTAGAAGATAATCTTCTACAAATAATGTAGAAGAACTTGGCTCTAGAGAACTTGGTAGCACAACTCCTTAATAAAACTCTAGAGAGGAATTCTCTCAATTAAATCTCCAAATCAGAACTTGAGAGGTGAGGGATGCTTTTAGAATAGCCCTTGAGTCCTTTATATAGCCTTCGATTCGTGCCTCATGTGTTGTAATATGATTAGGAATCAGCAACACAACTTTGAGACAAATCAGGAGAGGAAACAGGGAAGTTTCTAAAAATTCGCCCAGGTTCGCTTGAGCGACTAGGGAGTCCGCTCGAGCGGACAAGCCACTGTCTTCACGTATCAGATCATCGCTCGTGCGATCACAAGGGTGGGTTAAGGGAAAGAGCTTCTGTCTGGATTCGCTCGAGCGAATGCATTGGTCGCTCGAGCGAATCACATTCTGTATGATTTGAAATTTCAGCTATTTTTCTCCAAGCCTTCTATCTTCAGAGTCCTTTTTCAAAATACGAAATACAACTCAATGGACTCTTAGAGTTTTGTCCAATCCATGAATTAAGACAACACAAAATTCTAACAATCTCCCCCTTTGGCAATTCATGGACAAAACTCTCTAGGACAATACAATTTGATCTACCCGAAATAAAACCCAAAATACATTGAATTTAAAAAAAAATAGCAATCAGCACATGTAGATCCGCATTGTCTCTAACTTCTTCTGTACTTCTTGTTCCTAAACTTCTTGTTCTCCCCCTTAGTCTGACACCTTTCTCCCCCTTTTTGTTCATAATTGACAAACAAAAAATCATCAAGCAGCTTCTATTAATCTGAATGCAGTAGCTCCCCCTCAATTTCAACTCCTCCTGAATGTATCATCGTAGCAGCACTGGGGGTGGGAGCTTGACCTCCTTGTTCAGGGCTTTTAATATATAGCCACCCGCACTTGTGTAGTTTGATCTTTCAGCACAGTGTTAGCAAACTCCTTAGGCAAATCAAACCTTCGAACCCAAATTTGAGTCGTCTTGAGTGGAGAAAAATTCTTTCGCCATTGCTTGATCTTTGATAGACTATTCATCTTCTTGCAATGGGGATGGATGTGTCCTTTCTTTCCACAATGATGACAAGTGGATATGCGATCAACATGCAACACATTCTTTTTCTTTGTACTACTCAACACATTATTTGAAAGTGCAGTATGTGGAGTAGCATGTGCAACACTTGAAACAAAAATTGTTTTACCCTTAGCATTGGAAGTGGATGCACCATGATCATAACCAAGACCGCTTCTGTCAAAAGGAGACTTTTGACTGTACAAGATATTCGTAAGAGTCTTCGAACCAATGTTCATCTTGTTTAGCGAAGCTTGTTTCGCTTCTAACTCAGAAAGAGTGATCTTCAATCTTCCTTGCAAGTCTTGATTTTCAGCTTTTACCATCACTTTCTCTTTCTTCATATTCACTATTTCTTTTTCAACCTTCTCAAGTTTTTGACCATCAGTAGTCAAATTTTCAGCCATGCAATTTTTTTGCCTTTCCAAGAGATGAATCTGTTTCATGGCTTGCTCTAATTCAGTCTTCAATGCAGAATTTTCTTCTTGAGCAGCCTTGAATTTGATAGTGATCTTGTTACCATGCTTGGTCATCCTGACACAATCAGCATAGGTAGTATGATACAACTCTTCCCAATCTTTTTCTTGATCTGACATCTCATCGTCATAATCTTCATCAGTATCATTTTCAGACAAGGACTTAGCCATGAAAGCCACAAACTTGCCATTTATATTTTCTGAAGAATCAGCCTCAGTATCTTTTTCTTCTTCTGATGATGACTCTTCATCCCAAGTTGTATTGAGAGCCTTCTTCTTTGTACCCTTTTTCTTGTTGGCACACTCATTAGCATAGTGACCATAGCCTTGGCACTCAAAACACTTAGTTCCTTTAGCAAAATCCTTCTTCTCAGATTTGGAACTCTTCCACTTGGATTGTTTTGACTTTATGTACTTTTTAAAGCGATTAAACATTTCAGTCATATCATCTTCAGCCTCAAATTCAGAATCAGGCTCAATTTTCTTTTCAGATCTCTTCCTAGATTCTGAGATGGCTTTCAAAGCAATACCTTTATCTTTTGATTTCCCTTTATCCAGACGGTTTGCTTCAAATGTCTGAAGATTTCCAACCAGTTGGTTTACCTTGAGGGTATCCAGATTCTTGCTTTCTTCAATAGCATCAACTTTAGAATCAAACCTTGAAGGTAGAGACCTCAGAATTTTCTTGACAATCTTGTTTTCTGGAATTTCCTCACCCAGAATGAAAACAGAATTGACAATATCATTCAGCTTTGCATAAAATTGATCGAATGTCTCATCTTCTTCCATCACGATTGTTTCAAATTCTTTAGTTAACCTTTGCAATTTAGATTGCTTCACTGTATCTGTACCCTCATATACTGTCTGTAAGATTTCCCATGCTTCTTTTATAATTTGACAAGTGGAAATCCTACGAAACTCTTCAGCAGACACTCCATTGTAGATAACATTCATGGCCTGGTTATTACAATTGGAGGTATGCTTATCATCCTTAGACCATTGGGCTTTAGGTTCAGGAACAGTTTGTCCATTAGCCACAATTGTTGGTTTGGAGTAGCCCTCCTCAACAATATCCCAAACATCATCATCAATGGACTTAAGGAGCCCAATCATCCTTTGCTTTCAGTATGCATAATTAGAACCATCTAGCAAAGGGGGATTTGTAGTTGATGTCCCTTCCTGATTGAGTATTGATGGTCTCGGCTTTTCTCTCTCGCCTACCTCCGCCCCGGGTCCTGTTGGTTTTATGGTCTCAATCCATTAAGAATGATGAAATAAATTGATTAATTTCTTTATTTATCAATATATTCATGCTTTCCTTATATGAGAAGAATTGTGTTTTATTACTTGTTTGCACATAACTAACACGAATGACATGATGGTTCATTAGATGAACTGAAGTCCATAAGTATAGTAGATGCAATACATGTGTATGGATGAGATCCACATACGGGAGACATGTATAGCAAATCCTATACTTGAATATCTTCACAACCAGTGATGAGACTGGACATCTCATCTGACAAGGTTGCATTACTTTGATTACTATGAGATAGTGTGATTTGTCTCGATCATCAGAATATAAGATTATGGATCATAGTACTGGTACATTGGATGTATTGAAGGACCATGAGAAGCACCTTATGAACACTGTCTTTACTTTAAAAATTTGCTCTCATAATTCCCTAGCAATAGGCTTTCAATCCTGAGATATTAATGAACTCAAGTTTTTATCTATTCATTTGCTTTGAGTCACCAATGAGTGAGGCCAATTGTAGGTCAACACTTCAGTGATTTGGGTACGTGGTAGTAGAGCTGTGGGAAAATTCGATGGTCCAGATGGAATCTATCTTTAATATCCCCTTGTGCCAATTAATGGATTTATCATTGGTAAGTGTGCACCCATTCCAATTAAGAGTTAATTGGATCAATACCAAATTATCATTATAATTAATTAGGGCTCAAGGATAATAAGATATGAATCTAATTTTGGAAGACATGTCCAATTGATCCATGGATATTGATGGAGGGGCCTACTTGTGGACATAGGGAAATTTAGGGTCTTCATGTAATTTATTCCTAAAACTGGAGTTCAATTGCATTTATATAGTGGAGTTATTTGCAATTAACTGTGGGCCCGGATTGCACATGAGATGTGGGGTCGTGAGTCCCAGTTGGAGCCAACTTTCTAAAGAATCCCTAGTGGTCCCCACGCTAGCCCAAGTTATTGGAAAGATACTAATTATAGTAGAACGCTAAAAGGAAATAGAGAGTTACTATTTCTATTTGAAGTTAGACTTCTAATAGTGGTAATAGTAAGTTACTAATTATTAATGGAAGTGAGACTTCTATTTTAATTAGAAAAGAGAGAGTTACTAATTGTTAGAGAAGTGAGACTTCTATTTCAATTAGAAAGAGGAGGTGGCTTGAAAGCTATAAATAAGAAGAGCTAGGGCTAGACGTCCTCCATGCACATCCCCACATAGGGATTCTCGCCCAAGGTTTTTTGTGCAAGAGTTTCACATGCTCCTCCTCTCTTCCCTCTTCTACTTCTCTTCTAGTTTCCTTAAGAGCTTTCTCTTGGAGATCCCACCCAACTTCTTGAGAAAAGAGGATCTGATACGGGTCATAGCGTGGAAGACGATTGGGTCTTGGAGATTCTGATTTGGCTTGTGAAAGTGTTTCACCATCAAAGAAAGAAATCAACTCCTCCCTTAGAGCACAACCGAGCTCCATATGTATGATCTACTTCCTTGTATGTTGTGGATTTCGTGGTTGCTTATATGCTGCTATTTCTATCTTCTAGATAGAGTTTTCTACTGTACATGATCATGAGAAAGAGGACATGGATCCTGAATTGGGTTTTGTAGCCTTCTGGATAGTTGATCCCTGAGTCAAGTGGGTTAAAAGTTTTGAAAACCTATCCTAGAGGCCCACCTATTTCCAACAGGTCCGTCGGGGTGCGGCGGGGTGAAAAAAGAAAAAGCAAGCATTAACATTTTTGTACGGGCATGCCAAATTTTCTATTCTACTTGCAATTTGAAATGGTGATTCGGAGATTCACCTTCACAAGTAGAAAGGAAATCAAACTTTTTCTCCAACTTTCCATTGTACATGTATTTTTAAGAAAGAGACAAGATTTTGAATCCCGTGAAAGGCGATTTTGTTTAGTTTGCCGTCAAAGGCGGTTTTGTGTCGTAGAAGGCGATTTTGCTGTGAAAGGCGATTTACAAATCTTATCAATAATGAAAGACAAGAATTGTGATTTTTTTGTCTCTTAAAAAAAACAGAATACAATAGAAAGGGAAGAAAGAGGGATCTGACTTCTCAGGAGATTGTGGGGACTCGTTCAGATCAACGGTCGCGAGTCATGTATGGACTCCGCCATTGTCCTTCAAATGAGAACACTTGATGCTTTAGTTCACTTGGCTTGGCTTGGACCTCAGAATTTTAGAGGACAAAGACCAAGGGAAGGTCCTATATCCCATAAAAATCTGGGTAGACGGGCTGAAAAGCCACATCTAGGCCACGTTGGATGAAAGAAGAGAGGAAACCTTGGGGGGGTGACCCCCAAGGGACTTCAATCACCATGTAGTGTTTTCCGCAGAGTTTCTTCAAAACAAGAGAGCTTCTTTGTGGAGAGATTTTCAAGGCAATTTTCCAGAACTCTTCGGATGATTTTTTCGGAACACTTCGAATGATTTTTTTAGACCATTTCCCTTTGGAATGACCGCCTATTTTAGGCTTTTGGTAGCCATTAGGAAGGTTTATGGGCATTAATGGCATTGAAGCTCCATGATGGGAGGAGTTACAAGATTAATTTCATAATTTTATAACTCCTTTTTCCTTGAATCTAATTGGCCGATGGAGAATAATGGGCATTTAATCTCCATGATGATGTGGGTTTCATGATTAATTACCATGATTAAGCTCCATAATGATAGGAGTTACATGGTTAATTGCCATGATTAATTGGATTTGTAACTCTCATTTGCTTGCTTCTGATTGGTCAGTCTAAAATACTGAGTTAATGACCGCATTAACTTGTCATAAACGGGTATATTAACAGCATTAATCGGTCGCCAAGTCGCTTGAAGAGTCGCAGGCCGCGCCGCGTCTTTTGAAAATTTTCTTGCGATGATCATCGATGGATCCGCATGTTGTTTGATGTCCGATGACGATGCAATTTCAGACATTGGTTGACACCAATGGGCCGGCAACATCTGTCCAGTTGATTTCTCGATCGGTTGGGTAGAAAGTGTGCTTTTTTGGTCGGCTGGTTGGCGATTTCAGAATGTCCGACGATGATTGAATGATTTCGATGGCAGATTTGTGATGTTGATGAAGATCGACGGATATCATGCCTCAAAGATCGGAATTTAAGAAAATCACGGGGCCAAACATTGCGAAACGCGAAAAGAACCCAAAAAAGTGGGTTTCCCGGCAAAATCCGGCGACCCGGATCCCTATGGTCGCTGGCGACCATGCACCCATGGTCCCATTTTGATCGCCGTTCGGTCGCCGTTTTTTCGCCTTTTTCGTTTCTTTTGTTTTCTGTATTTTTCTTGACATTTCTCCTCATTTATTTGCTTGATTCCTCCGAAGAAAACATGTCGAGAAGCCGTGTAAATCAGAGCACAAAGTTTCCTATTTTTTGGAATTGTCGAAGACTTTGTAGCTGATTTTCCGCCAAGAGTTGAAACTAGGTCAAACGATGTCAGAATGACCTAAAATTTGAGGTGAAGCTTCTTGAGCAATAGATAGGACCAAGCATGGGCTTTTATTTGAGTTTTGAAGCTGTTTGGGGTCCCGTCGATGCTAGACTTGATTTCACCGCGCGAAAAATGTCGAGCTTTGATGTACGGTCAACCGATGTCCGATTGACCTGAATTTTTACAGGGAGCCTACTGGAGTCATTTTGAGACGATTCATTAGCTCCGATTTGGGTGCCATGGTCCTAGGGAGCTCCGCGGCCGTTAGGTCAAACGTCGTCGGAATGACCTGAAATTTGACATGCAGCCCTTTGGAAGCATGTAGAAGCTACCCATGCGCTTTGTTTGATGGGTGGCAGCATCAATGGTTCTCACCGCCGAGAGGCTTGATTTCGCCGTTCGAGAGTTGATGGAGGGTCAAACGATGTTGGTTTGACTTCAAATTTGACGCGGGGCCTTTTGGAGGTATTTTGAGACCATCCATAGGCTCTGATCGAAGATTTGTTAACTTCAACACAGTCGCCGCCGGGAGCACCAGCTCAGCTATTGGAGGAGTGAAGTTAGGCCAAACGGTGTTGGAATGGCCCGAAACTTCATGTGTACCCTTCTTTTGACTATTTTGAAGGATCTTACATTTTTTGTTTTATTCTGACAAGATCTGATGCTTGAAGCAGCTTTGCCTGTTAGTAATGGAATGCAGCTCCATGCAGCTTTTGATATTGAGGAGGCAAAGTGACATTTTTGGTGTAAACAAATGCCCCCTCAAGGTACAGCGACGAATTACATAGCTTTTGCAGTCGATGTGCCTCGAAGAAAACTTTGAAGGAGAGCTTCTGACTTGACCAAGAGTCTCTGAGCATTTTTCTTTTGATAGAGTAGCCTTTTGAGTTTCTAAGGGAATTTTATGGTAGTGAGAGAGATCACGTACCTTCTCAAGGCAAAATTTTGAAAATGACATTTGGATTGGGTTTTTGGATTTTGGATTTTTCTTTTTGACCTTGTGAACCTAAAGGCTTTATGTGGCGCATCAGGCGGTCAAGAAGGTTTTGGTTTTTGACCTTTTCACCTAGCAAGCTGTATGTGGCAGGTTAGGGGGTCGGATTTTGGATTTTGATTTTGGCCTTGTGACCTAACAAGCTACATGTGGTAAGTTAGGGGACTGGGATTTGGTTTTGGTTTTGGCTTTGTGACCTAACAGGTTGCATGTGGCAAGTTAGGAGACCATTGTTTGGTTTTTTGTCACTCTTTGGGATAATTTTGTGGAATGTCAATTTCAAGGTTTTGGCTTAATTTGGTTCATGAGGTGGGATGGTTTGGATTTTTTGGAAACTCATGAGGAATGGATTTTTTTTTTGTATGATCCAATCAACTCAAAAGAGGCATGGAACTATATTTCTATGCTATTGGTAAGAGGGATTTTGACTAAAAGCCACTTTTAGTGCCTAGGTGGGCTCATGTGGGCTAGCCCATGGGACCTTAAGCTTTAAAGATGACTTAGATCTCATGTGGTGTCATTTTTGTAAAGAATATCTAAAAATATCTTTTTTGGTATAGAATATCTAAAAATATTCTTACTTGGAGATAATCTCTCAAGTTTTCTTGATTTTGGGAGAGATTTTCTCAAAATATCTTTCTTTGGGAGAAAGTTTCTCATAATCCCTCTCTTTTTGGAGAGAATTTCTCAAAGAATCTTTTCTTTAGGAGAGAATATCTCAAATTCCTCTTCTTTTGGGAAGGTTGCTAATTATTTAGTACCTACCTCCTTTATTTTCTCTTTCTTTCCTCTTTTGGTTTGTTCTCTTCTATAAAAGCAAGGAGGTTGGATCTCTTGTTACTGTTGCTCTCTTTTTGCAAAAATCTTCAAGAGTGCTCCAAGATCAAGAACTTTTCTTCTTCTTCAAGGATCTCCAAGCCTTTTCTTCTTCTCCATCAATGGCTTCAAGTAAGTTTCCTTCTTCCTTAAGAAACTCCATGTAGAAGTAGGAGAAAAAGGAAATTTCTTTCTTTTCTTTTTCTTTTCTTCCTTTTTCACGTGTTCTCTTCACGTTTTTTTTCACACGTTTTTTCTTTCTTCTTTTTTTTTTTTTCTCTTTCTCTTTTTCTTTCACCGTTTCTCTTCTTGTTTTTTTTTTCTTTTTTTTTTTTACCGTGCTTTTTTTTTCTTCTTTGTTTTTTCTTTCTTTCTTTTTTTTTTTCTCTTCTCTTTTTTTTTTTGTGATCGTACGGACAAGACCGTACGGTCATTGCCATACTGCCATGTGGCCTGCCCCCCCTTTTTTTTTTAAAGCGATTCTTTTCTTCTCTTTTTTTTTTCTTTCCCGGATTTTGAGATGCGCATGCATGACAACTTTCCTTCTATGCATTTTTTTAAAAATGAAATTGGAAGGATGATAGTGCACACCTGGAAATCTTTTGCAAGTCTTGGGATTTGGAGCTCGCAGCAATGTTGAGCCCTTTCTTGGTCTTGCTAGGATTTTTGAGGAGCTTTGCAAGTTTTGGATTCTGGACCTCATAGCAATGTTGAGCCCTTTTCCAATCTTGCAGATATTTGAGAAGATTTGGCTTGATCTCGCAGCAATGTTTGAGTTTGAGCCTTCTTCAACAATTCTCCATTGATTATGAGCTTGTAGCGATGTTGAGCCTATCTTCAAGCTCCCTATTTCTTTCGGGGTGTTTCCCTTTTCTTCAGAATTGCCCCGGAACCATGCCAAAATTTCGCTAGAATTTTTTAGCAAAATTCTGTCATTTTGATGATAGATTTTCTCTTTTTCCATCCTTTGCAGGTAGTTTCTCCATAACGAACAAGGGTAAGGAGCCTGTCACTGATGCACCTCGCCATTCTACCAGATCTTCCAATGTGGGTGTATAGCAGGCCTGGGAGAAGGTCCAGTATGCTGAAAGGAACTTGGAAGAGTGTGACTCGCGCAACCGAGATGAGATGAGGCAACGTTTGATTGCCCTTAAGGATGAGGAGTTTTATAAGATTATGGTAAGCAACCGTCCTTGGGTCACGGACGATCAGAGCATTGTGCCCAAGCCTACCTTTTTCTTTGGTGATGCAGTACCCGACAATTCAACATACCAAAGGAGATGTTTTCAATTCTCTTACACAGTTGATGGTGAGAAGATAACTATTTCTACCCGGTCAACCTTCGATCGGACTATCTTAATCATGAGCCTTTCCTCCACATGCTCAAAGAGGGAAGATCCTCCAAGCTGGGTGAAGAGGACTAGTGTGATCAAGACTGGGGTTTTCGTTAACGGCCCTTCTGGTATTGCAGAGAAGTCGCCTGCCCATATGGACATCTTGATGCCGGCCAGCAGCTACCAAGGTTCAGACCATCCTTCGGTCGATTTGAGACCGATGGGCCTTGGCATTTTCAAGGGCAATGGCAGCAATTGGGTGAAGCCTTTTCAACTTCGCGGCCGTTTCAGTGCTGACTCTAGCTGGGAGTCGTGGACTGATCACATCCTGCAGGTCGGCGGTGCCATTCTGAAGGAGGCCGAGATCTTTGATGCGGTTCATGCTTTTCGGCAAACCGTGGTTTTCTCCGATGAGGCGTTCATGGCCATGCTGGAGTTGTTCCTTCCACAAACCAACACCTTCATTGTCACGAACGGTGAGATTGGTTTTTCTTTAAAGGAACTGAGCGCCATCACTGGGCTGCCTATCCTCGGCAAAATCTATGAGGAGTTCATGCCTATCGACAGTGTCCTTGAGGAGCAGTCTGAGGAGTTCAAGCTTTTGTACTTTCAACTTGTCGCCTTCTATGACTTTTTGAAGGAGAAGGAGGGCTTGAAAGTCCGGTGTAGCAATTGGAAGAGTGGTAGCTCTTTGTCTTCCAACTTCTTTGACAGCGAGGAGTCTTTTGAGAGTACGACCCAGGAAGCCAGGGCTAAGAACCCAGATTTGAAGAAGATCTCCGCCATGCGAGAAAATTTGAAGGAATTCTTCACAAACACAGACGCCCGTTCATTATGATATTGCGCTGCGGAGAGATCTCGCTGTTTACCTCACTTATTGGCTGGGTGAGGCTGTTTTTGCTAGAGGAGATGGAATGTACATAAGGCCGCACTGCATTTTTCCTGCTTGTTAGATGGCGTTTGGAGAGCGGCTTGCTTTGGTGCCTGCACTCTACTCTTATTTGTGCATCGAACTGCAGGCTGCTGCTTTCCTGGTTCGGCTTCAGCTTCCCATGAACAGGGTATTTTCAGCCCATATCCTTTATTCGTGGTATGTATACCACTATCCTGGTTTCCACCGATTAGGCGCTGCACATGACGATGACCCTTTTATGATTCGATTGGCTAGAGGGAAGCCTGTTTCCGAATCTCTTTTATCTGCCTGTTTAAGGATCTGACAATTCTGGGACGTCGACATGGGACAGTCTTCAGTAAAGCTTTCTCCGGGCTTGCGGAAAAAAGGATTTTTATTTTGGTGTCTCCCGAGATTCGACCACGGTAGGGTCGAGGATACACTATTCTTTGACAAATGCAGAGAAAGCTTGGCTTTTCCACATACGTGTCGGCACGATGGTGTACCGTAGACATCTTTTCGTCGACATCCAGCCGTATGTTCCTTCGCGTTTTGCATTGCAATTGGGCTTCTTCCAAGGCGTTGTTGGAGCGCCTTCGAGTAAGGTGAAGCGTTTTGGAGGTCTGCAGAATGAGAGGAATGCATGGGCCTTTTATAGTGCGGAAGACACTACTGCCATGATTTCTTATCCTGAGTTGCCCACCTTCTAGACTGCTGGCTTCACGAAGTGGTTCGTGGAGAGCATTTCAGTGTACCGGGGGCTTTCCAAGAAGGAGCTCGATGTAAAGCAATCTTCTGGGAAGGGTCTTCGGAAGTCAGATGGTGTCCGCCGAGAGGAAGTTCTGGCTTTCCTTTCAGGTGAAAAGCACAAAATAGGCTTTCTCGAGGATCAGGACATCATCAGATCGGGAGCTGCACAAGAGATACCTGGTGAGGTCTTGGAACAGCTCGCAGAGGAGGAGGCCGAGGTCGCTGCTTGGATACAAGCAGAGTGAGCAAAGGCTTCCATGGAGTCTACTGGCAAGAGCAGACAATCTGGTGAGGACTCTAGCGAGAGGCCAGATTTTGATGGTGGGGCGGGTATTTCCAGCAATTCGTCCCATAGGAGCAAGAGGAGAAGAGGACAGCGCCGAAGTAAGAGACGGCACGAAAACTATCCTAATCTGGAAGTCCCTTCCACCATTGCTGAGGAAGCATCAGGGGATGACGATGAGCCTCCAGAGAATAGGAGCCGAGGAGAAAAGATCAGTAGTGATGGTATGACCATTCTTCTCTATTTTTCCGCTTCTTTCTCTTTTTATGAGAATTTTCTTTTTAATCCACTGTTTTTTTTTTTTTCTTTTGGTAGAAGATGAGGATTTGATGATGCCTGAGGTTCCGGCCGATGAGGCGGTGACGAATCCTATCGTGGCATCTGAGGAAGAACCCAGAGACTCTGAAGTAGACCCAGAATCTCCACCTGGTATGATTTCTTTCTTTTTTTTTTCTTTTGGTTTTTCTTTACCGCCACTTGCTGATATATATTTTTTGTTTCTTGCCAGCTGACCTGCCAGAAGATTCCGACGACTTTAAGCCATCCATGGATGCAACTTTTGATAATGCTTCGGATGAGCTGATGGAGGCAGAAAGCATTCCACCAGTCGTCAAAGAATGTACTTTGTAGTGATAATCTTAATATTTTGATTTTTGACAAGATCATATTCATACATTTTTCATCTTTCATCGGCAGGTTGTGAGGTGATAGGAGAAGTTCCTCTATCATTCTTAGAGCCAGAGCAGGGGGTGCCTGCGGCTGATCTAGGAGTAGGGGCTTCTTCTACCTGTATTGATAAGGTAGAGGCGAGTCCGCATGCTGATATTCCTTCTCCAACGGCTCCGATTGGAAAGAGCTTTTTTATTTCTCTTCCAACGGTGCATGCCATGGGCAGTCGACCAACAGAGCATGGCGAGTCTTCATCTGAGCCATCCCGTCAATTTGCGAGGAAGGTGTTGAAGAGAGTCTTGAGCTCATGGGTCAAAACTCTCTCTTCTGGCCATTTGGAAGTTGGCTTCGGCATGATTAAGCATGTGCAAGACATTCTTGCTGATAGCGAAGAGGTTGGTCTGGACATTGCAAGTGCCGAGGCTTTTGTTGATGAAGTTATTGACCAAGAGCTTTCCAAACGATGACTTCTTCAACGAGATGTTTTTGAAGCCTTCTGGCGAGGTCAAATCTGAACTAGATGAGATCTCGCAGACTCGGAAGCAGCTCGTTCGGGAGAGGAACGTCACCGAGTTGGCTATTATTGAGCTGACATAGGACCAACACCGTCTCGACAGGGAGGTCATTGAGGCCAGACAGCACCTTGAGCTATTGGCAGAACAAGCCACTACCAAGTGGGCTGCTATTTTGAAAGCTCGCGATAGAGAGAGGACTCTCATTCGCCAAGTTGAGGAGGCTGAAAGCAATCTTTGGAGGAAGACTCAGGAATATGAATAGTGGCAAATTCTCTGGGAAGAGCTTCCTCGTGCTGAAGATGGGTCACGACAACCTACCGCATTTTATGGGAAAATCCTGAAGAAACGCGGCCTGGAAGCTCTGGAGACTAAGGCCAAGAGTTTGTTTGAGGAGTTAAGTCTTTGGCTGAAGACCATGTCGGACTAGTCTCCTGATTTTGTAACAAACTTTTCTTCTTTTCTTCTGGTACCTCCATGTATAAACATTTTTTTGCACCTTCTTTTTTTGTATTCCCTCGTTTCACTTAAATTCTTTTTTGATGAGAATAAGTAAAAGTTGAATGGGAATGTTTGTTTGAAAATTTGATCAAAATGTTGTTATTTTGTGAAAATCTTTTGTCAAATGGTTATTTTGGGCATGAAAGCTAGATTTTGTGGCAAAAAGCCTGATTTTTGAGATGGCATGAAAGCCGGATTTTGGTGGCATAGGAGCTAGTTTTTTTTTTTTTTTTTTTTTTTTTTTTTTATGGCATGGAAGCCAAGTCCGGTTTTGTGGCATGAGAGCCAAAACTTTGTTTTTGGCATGAAAGCCGGGTTTTTTTTTTTTTTTTGGTGGCATGAAAGCCGAGTTTGGTTTTGTGGCATGAGAGCCAAAATTTTGTTTTTGGCATGAAAGCCAGGTTTTTTGTGGCGTGAAAGCCAAGTTTTGTGGCATGGGAGCCAAAATTTTGTGGCAAAAAGCCTGCGTTTTGAGATGGCATGAAAGCTGATTTTTGTGGCATGAAAGCCAAGTTTTAGTTTGTTGGCGTGGAAGCCAGATTTTTTTTTTTTTTTTTGCTGTGAAAGCCAGGTTTTGGAGTGAAAGCCAGGTTTTTTATTTTTGGCGTGAAAGTCGGGTTTTTGGTTCTCAAAACGCAAGTATCGACTAAGAGTCGCCTCCCTGCTGAATGATATTGCAAGTATCGATGGAATGTCGCTTCCTTGCTCATTCGGTTGCGAGTATCGACGGAATGTCGCCTCCTCGTGGAGTTTTGGTGCAAGTATCGACTGAATGTCACTTCCCTGCTTTTTTCAAAAATTTTGTTTTGTGGGTATCGATGGAATGTCACCTCCCCACGATTTTTGAAATTTGAGGTCTTTTCAAACCCTTTTTTTTTTTGTTTTGAAATTTGGGTTGTGGATATCAATTGAAACATTGTGTCTCCACGATTTTTGAAATTTGGGTTGTGGATATCAACTGAAACGTTGCGTCTCCACGATTTTTTGAAAATTCTACAAGTATTGACGAGGTGTCGCTTCCTTGCGATTTGAAGTTTTGGAAGTATCGAATAGGGTTCGCATCCTTCCGATTTTTGGTTTTTGCGAGTATTGACTAAGCGTCACTTCCCGCTGTTTTTTTTTTTTTTTTTTTGAAAAACCATTTTTGTTTAAAGACACGAGGGTCGTAAATTTTGACTCAAAACCATTTTTTGTGGTAAAAGTCGGGGTGGACTAGGGTGGAAATCCCTGAGTCCTGATTTTTGTTTCAAACCATGAATTTTGGGTTCGAGGATCGAAAGTTTCGGTCAAGTTTGGGAAGAGGCTCCAAAACTTGGATTTTGGGTTGTTGTTTCTTTTTTTAACAATGAAACATTGAAAGCAAGCATTGTTTTGAGGTTTCTTTTAGGAACTTCAATGTAAAGAGGAAAATTCTAAAAGGAGTGGGTTTAACGAGCAAGTACCTAGGAATCTGCTTTGGCCATGCGGGCATCGCTCTGACCCGATGTAGGAAGTCTTCAAGGGTAGTACCGCTTCAAGAAATTGTTATTGATGGGTAGCATACATCTGTCACCCTCCATATTTGAAAGAGCATATGCGCCATTGGAGAAGACTTTGTCGATGACGAAGGGTCCATCCCATTTTGGTTCGAATTTGCCTTTGGATTTGTGGGCAAAAACCATTGGCCTTTTCACCGCAAGAACCAAGTCACCCTTTTTGTGGGCGCGTTGCCTGACCTTCTTGTCGAAAGATCCTGCCATGCGTGCTTGATAAAGCTCAACGTTCTGTAGAGCTTCGAGCCGTCTTTCATCGAGATTATCCAGTTCTTGGAGTCTTAATTTGACGTTGCTTTCTTGCGTCATGTCGTTTTGCAGAGATACCCTCAATTTGACGTTGCTTTCTTGCTTTCTTGGGGTATGCACCATTTAGGTCTCTGTAGTCAATACAAACTCTGATTTGCCCATTTTCCTTTGTCATGGGGACGATGTTGGCCAACCATTCAGGATGCTGTTCCTCGCGGATGAAGCCAACTTTTTTGAGCTTCTGAACTTCTTGTTCAATTTTGTCCATCACATCAGGACGAAATCTTTTTTGGCCTTGTTTGACAGGCTTGATATTTTCTTGTAGGTTGAATTTGTGAACTGCTATTTTGGGATCTAAGCAAGGGATTTCAACGTAAGACCATGCAAAACAATCAATGAACTCACGAAGAAAAGAGACATACTCGGGTAACTCATCATCCTTTATATTCTTACTTATGAATACAAGACGTGTGTTATCTTGTGTTCCCAAGTCTATCTTTTGAACAAAATCTTCTGTTGGAAGGTTTAAAGGTGGTTCCTCCACAATATTTTCGGAGGCTTCCAACTCAACTAGACTTTCTCGATTTCTAAGGGCATTTTCAGACCATAGCTCCGTTTCTGTCCATAAATCTTCTTGATCGGTACTTTTCTCAAGATATGATATGAGATGATCTCAATCACCTGCTGAAACTGGGTCGAAGTAAGGCACTTCTTTTGGAGACAGAGGTTCTTCTGGGTTAGAAAACCATGAGTCTGTGTCATCGGACAATTCCTCTTCATCGTCAGAGAAATCGTACCAATTTGATGAACTTCCTGGGTCTTTGTTGGGTAACTTTTCAAAGAGATATCCAAGGAGATCAATGTCTTCATTGACATGAGATGTTGAGGCCTGGTCGGCAAAACGACTCTGCAGCCTTTGTGTCAACTGCCTCTTCGTGGTGTCAGGATCATACCCCAACCCGTATGAAGACTTGTCTATGCGACGGTGCAGTTTCCAATCTTCCAGCTGACTTTTGGTCAGGGTGGGCTCCAATGGTGTAAGAATACCACGGCCACCTCTCAAACCAATTGGATTTTGAGCATCGTAGCCCATTTTCTTCATGATAGCATATGCCATTGGACTGTACAAGGATAGTTGAGGCATACCTCCATTTTGGAAAGGTTCAAGCAAGGAATTTGATGAAGAAGCATCCAATCTATGGAAGAAGATTGGTCTCTCTTCTGCCGTTGTTGCCGGAACAATGAAGGTAGCAGACGCAGGATCTTCTATGTCAGCAGGAGTCTCCAATGGAGTGAGGGCAGGCTGAACATGCTAAGTATCAGCTTGGCTTGACGATGTATAGTCTTCGGGCTCTAAATCCGAATCTGTATCTTGTATGATAGACACGAATGAGACAGCAAACTTGCCCCCAGCCTTTTGCTTTGTCTTCTTTGCTTTGGTAGTGATTGCCAAAGGTTTGGAAGATTTGAAGGAGACAACAAAGGGAGACTGATTGCTCTCTTCGGGTTTGCCGGAAGGTTTGTTTTCTTTCGATGATTACTGAGGAGCCTTGTCTTTATCTTTTTGGAGATTGCCGGCAAAGGATGTTATTTTCTCCTCCTTTTCTTATTTTTCGTCCTTGTACATCTGAGAGTCTGCGAAATGAACTTCTTTGCCTTTGAAGGGCTTTTTGTTTGCAAACACTCGATGTATCAAGCCGTCGTCGCCAACAAACTTGATGCACTGATGTAGAGTTGAAGGGACGACACCGTTCTCCTGTATCCAAGGGCGTCCAAGAAGGATGTTGTAGCATGAAGAGGTTTTTATTGCATATTCGATGACCTCAGAGATAAGATCATTGATTTACAACCTGACCTGATTTTGCCAATAGGCCTTTGAGTACTCCCATTGTATCCAAAAATGGACACAGAAGTGTGGCTCAGCTTGCTAGGTGGGATACCCAGCTCTTTGGGTGCCATAGTAGAGATGAGGTTGAGTGTAGAACCCGGGTCGATCTGGACTCTGTGTATCGGCATCTCTTTGATGTACCCTGTGAAGTACAAGGGTCGGTTGTGCTTTGTCTCGCCTAGCAGAAGGTCTTCCTTATTGATGGCGATAGTAGCACTTGCGGCTTTTTGGACCAAGAGGCATTCAGTGCAAGGTCTCTTAGTTTCTTTCTTTTCTCCCTTTGATGAGGTTTTTGATATTTTGACCCTATAGTCCATTTCAATTTGTAGGACTTGTGGGGCATGTTTGTCAACATCCACATTCAGCCTTTGCAGTTCTGAAATGAGACTATCGCGAGTTTGTGGTGACATTCGTAACAAGTCTAGGATGTGCTGTCGTGCAGGTATGTGTTTGAAGTGCTCGATCAAGTTATACTTGAAAGCCTCCTTGGGGCCTGCATTTTCATTATCCTCGCCACTTAGGGCATTTACAGCTTGCTTTCCCGAAGGATTTACATAAGAAGAAGAAGAGGGTTGGTTGTAGTTTTTGTGGTAATCCCGGCCAGAGCAGGTACCTTTCCCAACTTCAAAAGCTTCTAGCGGTGGTTCTTCTTTTGTAAGACCCTCTTCGGGATCAAGAGGCTGATCCTCCTGATTTGCTGAAAACGCTTCTGCAGCAGCATTGCCGTCTTCAGTTATTGCGTTGCATGTAGCATTTTCTGGGAACAAGTCCTAAACAGCTTCCAACAACTTTTCTTCTTTGTCCAGTATTTCATCGGTCCAGACATCTCCTATGAGGTTTGGTATCTAAGACCAATTGACCGGGTTTTCTTTGAAGACTTCATCAACCAGAGCCTCTTCATGGTGATCAGTTGGAAGAGGTTTGAATTCTGATGTCACAGTTTCAGGAGACGAAGGCTAAGAAGATGCTATGTCAGTGGAAGTCACCCGAGAAGATGTAGCTCCAGAAAATATGCTACTAGAAGCATTTTGAGAGTCTGTGGCCTCAGCAGATGAAGCTTCAGAGGCACTATCATCCTAAACTATCACATTGCAGGCAACTTCGATAGAAGATGCCTCCATAATGGACTGTTGGGAATCAGACTCATCCTCCGGTTTAAGAGGGTCATCAACCCAGCAATTTTCTTCATGTTCCGGAGTCACTGGAGGAGATGCTTGTAGATTCTCCAGGACTTCCGGTTCTAGATTTTTATGAAGCTTATTGATGCGATCCTGCTCTTGCTCTATGGCAAGGCGCTGCAAGATCCTCACATATTCTTCGAGATCAGGCATAGGAGCTAAATCTTCTTCTTCATCTGCTCCTTGTGGTTCAACCTCGTTGGGATCCACTAGAGCATTGGCAAGTACTGGATTGACAACATTCTCTTGAACAGCCTCTTAGTCTTCATCATCATCAGACCAAGATCCTTGTGGCTGGAAGGGGTTATACCAGATTACTGGCCTAAGGTGGGATTCTGGGATCCATTCTTCATCGGAGAGATATTCCCCGGTTTCAAGGGATTCTTCCCACTCATCGGTGTCACTGGACTCGTATCCATTGATGGAGAATCCAACTACCGCGTTGTAAGAGTATGATGCCCCCTGCGTAGTCTCATCTCTGAGGCGTGGTGGCATGAAATCACCGAGGGTGAATTTTTGTCACGACCCGGGCCCGAGATTAGGGTTACCACGGCCAAACCCCGAGTGCGAACACCATACTTACTCCCGTAAACCTCGCATCGCCGAAGCCAATACGAGATTCACAAGGGATCTTACATATACCTGTCAAATGTACATTTTTGCGGAAAAACATATATATACATTGACTTCCAACTTTAATATGTACAAGTCCTTTACAGAAAGTAAAGTTTACTTACACATCTCATTTCCTATTTAAATCAACCATGCATATTCAAATACAATGCATGTGATCACTATTTACAACAAAATGAATCTATTCAAAATGTTCTCAAAACTCGCTAAACCGGTCGCCTCCGATTTGCATCCATTCATTCAATCCTCCTGGAGGAACCGGATTGGTCTCCTCCGCTAGCGACGCGGTCTCGGAACCGCTGGAACGGGCAACTGGGCCTGTAATGTCATCAATAACACTGTGAACACGACGGTTCAACAAGGTATACACAATTCTATGATAATCATATGTTTAGCAAATTGGTTCCAATGTATAACAATTCCATTAACGTCAATTCAATTCAATTCAATTCAATGCATATAGTTCTTCCCTGAAGGAAGCATTCAATTTATGTAGTTCTCCCCTGAAGAGAGTATTCAATTCATGTAGTTCTCCCCTGAAGGGAGCATTCAATTCGTTATATACACTTTATCAAGTGTCTTTTCGTTGTCCTCTAGCATAGGCGAAAGGCACACCATTCACAACCCAGCCTCTCAAGGACTCATTTCATTTCATTATTACTCACTTTATTAAGTGGCTTTTCAAATGTTACTCACTTTATTAAGTGGCTTTTCAAATAGGTGGGATTTACCAGTGTCTTGATCAGAGATCACCGGCATCACCACGGAGCTCCGGAACGCTCCATCTACTGCAGCAGACTTAATCTTTCATACATTACAGTGTTTGTTCATTGCAGTTCGTTTCTTTTCATTTCATTTCATAAGTCAACACATTATTCAATGGTAGCTCAACAAGGAGCATAACAGTAATAGACGAGAGAGGACAAGCCAACTCAAGTCATAAACAAGTAAATTTCCTAAAACAACATTCGGGTGAAACGTTCATTATGTAATGTAGGTGTTATTTTAGATGACATCACTTTTGAGTGAAATTTACATTCACATAAGTTTAGCTAACACCCATGAAGGTTTAGGAAAATATCAGAAATCAATTCTGATATTCCCTCTAATTCGGTCACCTCGTCGGTTACCTAGCGGTTAGCCGCATTAGGGATTTCGGCTGACTGAACCACATTCGGTCAGCTTTCCAGAATCTCTCAATTCACAGGACAATTTGCTCAATTCGGTCACCTATTCGGTCACCCACTCGGCTGACCGAAATTCAAATTTCGGTTAGCCGAATTTCTTCGGTCAGCTCACGGTTTGTTTTTCAAAAGCTCAACTTCTGATGGAAAAACCCTGACAAGATTTTCGGTCACCTTGCGGTCAACCCTCGGCTAGCCGAACTCACAATTTCGGCTAGCCGACCTATGTCGGTCAGCTCTCGGTCAGGTGTCGGTCAGCCGCCCGGCTGACCGAATTGTGCCCAGAAGTTTAGAAAATTCTGAACCGAATTCTCTGGAACTGAACTCCTTGAGTTCTAATAAGTCGATTAACATCTGAAATCAATATAATTGAGTAAACTTGCCTTGTTTGGAAACTAATCAGCAAGAATTCCCTTGTCTAGCTTGAATCCAAGCTGAATTCGTTAAGCCAAACCTTCTTTTGAACCTAAAACCCAAAATCAATTCACAAAACAAAATTCTTGTGATTTCTTTGGGCCATAACCATTCTATCTCAATAATTAAAACATGGAAGTGCTGAATTCAACTCAAACACTTACTTGTAGCCTCTTTGGTGGAATTCTTGAGATCTTCTCAAGCTTAAACTCTAAGAAAGTAAGAAAAGAGATGAAGAAGATGATGGTGAAGATGGAGTCCCTCTTCACAATCACTTGCCAACTCTCCCAATCATCACTCAATGAAGAGAAATTGGAAGAAAGAAGAAGAAGAGAAAGAAAGAGAAGAAGAGAGATCGGCTGGGATGAAGGAATGAACTCAAATGAGTTCATCCACATCTTATAAGCCCTCAATTGCATTAAACCCCCTCCTATTTCTCTAATTACAACTTAAGTCAAATGAATGGTCATTTGAACCAATTCACGCTGAATGGAATCGCTACATTTACGGAAGTTAACGTACTCCTCAAGATATACGTGTGAGTATCAAGAGTTTCTGTATTCGACGAAATACGTGTAATTTCGTATTTACGAAAAAGTCCTTACATTGCATGGTTTAGCCTAAAACCATTTCAAGTCATTCATACTATTCACTATTCTTCTCATCAAGTTCAATTTGACCATTTGAGCCAAATTCTAAATCAATTTAGCCATTAATCAACATTAACCAATAAAACATGTTGAATTATCATTAATCCCGATTAATTAGAGTTAATCTTAATTAACTCGGGACAGGGTGTTACAATTTTCTTACCACTCTTGAAGTTTTGGGAAGAGACTCCTCTATTGCTCCCAGTGAAGCGGTAGAGGAGGTTTCTACCTTTTCAGGGACCTCTTGCTTGGTTTAAGCCTTCTCCTACTGTTTGAGCTTGCGGAGTTGTCTCTTGGCATGCCTTTGCTGCTGAGCGGTTGGCTTTGTTCTGACGATCTCCCAATTTTCATCTTCCAGGAGATCGGGATGCACCCATATGGGCTGTCCATCCAGTGTTGGGAAAGGCACCAACTCTTGGGATGTTTGGGTCATTTTTATCACCATGAAGGAAGTAGTGATCTTCTCCTTTGGTGACGTTGATGTTTGTCCATATGACACCATGTTAACGGAGGCAGACCCATAGTTTTTGTCAAAGGTGATGACTCTGTTTTTCCACATCTCATTGATCTTCTCTCTCACAATGAAACATTGATTGAGAGGATGCGAGACCATTTTGGTGGTTTCTTGGTCAATTTCAAGATCGGTCGGGCAGAAAGTGTGATTTCTTGGTCGGCCAGTTGGTGATTTCAGAGTGTCCGATGATGATCGAATGATTTCGATTGCGGATCCGTGATGTTGACGAAGATCGACGGATATCATGCCTCAAAAATCAGAATTTAAGAAAATCACAGCGGCCAAACATCACGGACACGGAAAAAATCGAAAAAATGGTTGTTCCGGCGGAAATCCGGAGACCTGGACTTCCAGGGTCACTAGCGACCATGCACCCATGGTCTCCGCCGACCTTGGGCCATGGTCGCCGGCAAACATCTGCCAAGGTCGCTGGCGATCAGGGGACTTTGGTCCCTTCTTCGGTCGTCGTTTCTCGGCCGTTTTTCGGGCTTTTTTGCTTCTCTTTTCTCCTGTATTTTTCTTGACATTTCTCCTCATTTATTGGCTTAATTCCTCTAAGGAAAACCTGTTGAGAAGCCATGCAAATCGGAGCACAAAGTTTCCTATTTTTTGGAAAAGCCGAAGACTTTGTAGCCGATTTTCCGCCAAGAGTTGAAACTAGGTCAAACAATGTCGGAATGACCTGAAATTTGAGGTGAAGCTTCTTGAGCAATAGATAGGACCAACAATAGGCTTTTATTTGATTTTTGAAGCCGTTTGGGGTCCCGTCGATGCTAGACTTGATTTCACCGCGCGGAAGATGTCGAGCTTTGATGTACGGTCAACCGATATCTGATTGACCTGAAATTTGATAGGGAGCCTATTGGAGTCATTTTGAGATGATCATTTAGCTCTGATTTGGATGCCATGGTCCCGGGGATCTCCGCCGTCGGTAGGCTTGATTTTGTTTCTAAGCGTCAAAGTTAGGTCAAACTTCGTCGGAATGACCTGAAATTTGACATGCGGCCTTTTGGAAGCATGTAGAAATTACTCA
Source organism: Persea americana (assembly GCA_029852735.1). Lineage (NCBI taxonomy): Eukaryota > Viridiplantae > Streptophyta > Magnoliopsida > Laurales > Lauraceae > Persea > Persea americana. The sequence continues at coordinate 28,870,612 of CM056814.1, forward strand.
TGTGCTTTGTTTGATGAGTGGAGGCATCGGTGGTTCTCACCGCCGAAAGGCTTGATTTCGCCGTTCTAGAGTTAATGGATGGTTAAACGGTGTCGGTTTGACTTAAAATTCGGCGTGGAGCCTTTTGGAGGCATTTTGAGACCATCCATAGGATCTGATCGAAGATTTGATGTCTTCGACACTGTCACCACCGGGAGCTCCTACTCAGTTGTTGGAGGAGTGAAGTTAGGCCAAACGGTGTTGAAATGACTCGAAACTTCATGTGTACCCTTCTTTTGGCTATTTTGAAGGATCTTATAGTTTTTGTTCGATTCTGACAAGATCTAATGCTTGAAGCGGCTCTTCCTGCTTGTAGTAGGATACGGCTCCATGTAGCTTTTGATATTGAAGAGGCAAATTGACATTTTCGGTGTTAACAAATGCCCACTCCAGGTACAGCGACGAATTGCGTAGCTTTTGCAGTCGATGTGCCTCGAAGAAAACTTTGAAAGAGAGCTTCTGACTTGACCAAGAGTCTCTGAGCATTTTTTTTTTTTTTTTGATAGAGTAGACTTTTGAGTTTCCAAGGGGATTTTTTTGGTAGTGAGAGAGATCACGTACCATCTCAAGGCAAAATTTTGAAAATGACATTTGGATTGGGTTTTTGGGTTTTGGTTTTTTCTTTTTGACCTTGTGAACCTAAAGGCTTTATGTGGCGCATTAGGCGGTCAAGAAGGTTTTCGGTTTTTGACCTTGTGACCTAACAAGCTGTATGTGGCAGGTTAAGGGGACGGGTTTTGGATTTTGATTTTTGGTCTTGTGACCTAACAAGCTGTATGTGGCAAGTTAGGGGACCATGGTTTGGTTTTTTGGTCACTCTTTGCGACAATTTTGGGTCCATTGGAGTGGTTTGAGTTTTTTTATGGAATGTCAATTTCAAGGTTTTGGCTCAATTTGGTTCATGAGGTGGGATGGTTTGGATTTTTGGAAACTCATGAGCCTTGTATTTTTTTGTATGTTCCAATCAACTCAAAGGAGGCATGGAACCATTTTTGTATGCTCTTGGTAAGAGGAATTTTGACTAAAAGCCACTTTTAGTTCCTAGGTGGTCAAACCTGGCTCATATGAGCTAACCCATGGGACCTCAAGCTTTAAAGATGGCATAGATCTCATGTGGTGTTATTTTTGTAAAGAATATCTAAAGATATCTCTTTTTGGTAGAGAATATCTAAAAATATTCTTACTTGGAGAGAATCTCTCAAGTTTCCTTGATTTTGGGAGAGATTTTCTCAAAATATCTTTCTTTAGGAAAAAGTTTCTCATAATCCCTCTCTTTTTTGAGAGAATTTCTCAAAGAATCTTCTCTTTAGGAGAGAATATATCAAATTCCTCTTCTTTTGGGGAGGTTACTAATTTTTAGCACTTACCTCATTTCTTTTCTCCTTTCCTCTTTTGGTTTACTCTCTCTTATAAAAGCAAGGAGGCTGGATCTCTTGTTGCTATTGCTCTCTTTTTACAAAAATCTTCAAGAGTGCTCCAAGATCAAGAACTTTTCTTCTTCTTCAAGGATCTTCAAGCTTTTTCTAATGGCTTCAAGTAAGTTTTCTTCCTCTTCTAGAAACTCCATGTAGAAGTAGGAAAAGCTTCCTTTTTTTCCTTTTTCTTTTTCTTTTTCTTTTTTTTCTTTTCTTTTTTCTTTTGCCTCTTTTTTTTCGTTTTTTCTTTTTTTTCTTATTTTTTTTATTTTTTTTCTCTTTTTTTTTTCTGTGGCCACTTGACCATTTTTCTGCCCTTCCTATTTTTCTTTTTCTCTTTTTTTTTTTTGGCATTTTTTTTCCTAACAATGCAAATGATGTTTTTATGCAAGACAATATGCATATGCATTTTTGAGTGAATGATATCAAGAAAAAAAGGCTAAGGCTAGATGTTCAATCAACATTGATTTTGATTTGAACAAAGTTTGATTTTGACCAAATTTGGGTTGGCATTGGTCAGATTTTGGAAAAGGCTTCCTAATTCCAAATGCATGAAGATTTATGTAAATGCATGAGTTTTTTATGGAAAGGAATTGGACGGTATGGAATGAAATACCTGCATGGTTGCAGCCTTTGGAGTTTGAAGCTCACATCAGGAGACAACAAGAGTAATCTTCTAATGTTGGAATTATGTCAGTTTCAATTTTGATGCCGACAGCAGGAGATGATGGCTTGGCAATGCCTGAGGTTCCAGCCACTGAGGCGGTGGTGGATCCGATCGCAGTATCTGAAGAAGAGCGGAGGAGAAGAGACCACTGGTGATGGTATGATTCTTCCTTTTTCTCTTTTCGGTCCTTTTCTTTCATGATAGGTTTTTTGTTTTGATCCGCTACTTTCTTTCTTTTCAGCGGAAGATAATGATTTGGTGATGCCTGAGGTTCCGGTCGATGAGGCGGTGACGGATCCGATTGTGGCATCCGAGGAAGAACCCAGAGACTCTGAAGTAGACCCAGAATCTCCACCTGGTATGATTTCCTTTTTCTTTTTGTTTTTCTTTACCGCCACATGCTTACATATATATATATATATATTTTTGTTTCTTGCCAATTGACCTACCAGAAGATTATGACGACTTTGAGCCATCCATGGACACAACTTTTGACGATGCTTCAGATGAGCGCTTGGAGGCAGAAAGCATTCCGCCGGTCGTCAAAGAAAGTATATAGTAATAGTCTTGATATTTGATTTTTGACAAGATCATATTCATACCCTTTTCATCTTTCATTGGCAGGTTGTGAGGCGACAAGAGAAGTTCCTCTATCTTTCTCAGAGCCAGAGCAGGGGGTGCCCGCGGTTGATCCAGGATTAGGGGCTTCTTCCACTAGTTTTGATGATGCAAAGGAGAGTCCGCAAGCTGATATTCCTTCTCCAGGGCTCCGATTCGAAAGAGCTTCTTGATTACTTTTCCGACAGTGCATGACATGGGCAGTCGACCAACGAAGCATGGCGAATCTTCATCTGAGCCAACCCATCAGTTTACGAGGAAGGTGTTGAAGAGAGTTTTGAACTCATGGGTCGAGACATGATTAAGCATGATTAAGCATGTGCAGGACATTCTTGCTGATAGCGAAGAGGTCGGTCTGGACATTACAAGTGTCAAGGCCTTTGTTGATGAAGTCGTCGCTCTAGGTAATAAGTGGATTGAGACCAAGAACTTTTCAAATGGTGACTTCTTCAATGAGATGTTTTTGAAGCCTTTTGGCAAGGTCAAATTTGAACTGGATGAGATCTCGCGGACTCGGAAGCAGCTCTTTCAGGAGAGGAACTTCAGCGATCTGGCTATTATTGAGCTGACACAGGACCAACACCGTCTCGATAGGGAGGTCATTGAGGCAAGACAGTGCCTTGAGCTATTGGCAGAACAAGCCACTACCAAGTGGACTGCTATTTTGAAAGCTCGCGATAGAGAGAGGACTCTCATTCGCCAAGTTGAGGAGGCTGAAAGCAATCTTCGGAGGAAGACTCAGGAATATGAATAGTGGCAAATTCTCTGGGAAGAGCTTCCTCATGCTGAAGATGGGTCACGACAACCTACCGCATTTTATGGGAAAATTCTGAAGAAACGCGACCTGGAAGCTTTGGAGGCTAAGGCCAAGAGTTTCCTTGAGGAGTTAAGTCTTTGGCTGAAGACCATGTCCGACTAGTCTCCTGATTTTGTAACAAACTTTTTCTTTTTTTCTTCTGGTACCTCCATGTATAAACATTTTTTAGCACCTTCTTTTTTGTATTCCCTCGTTTCACTTAAATTCTTTTTTGGTGAAAATAAGTAAAAGTTGGATGGGAATGTTTTTTTGAAAATTTTGATCAAAAGGTTGTCATTTTGCGAAAATCTTTTGCCAAAGGGTTGTTTTGGGCATGAAAGCCAAATTTTGTGGCAAAAAGCCTGGTTATTTGATGGCTTGAAAGCCGAATTTTGTATGGTGTGAAAGTCAAATTTTGGTGGCATAGGAGCCAAAAATTTGTGGCATGGGAGCTAAAACTTTGTGGCATAGGAGTTGAAAGTTTGTTTGTGGCATGGAAGCCAGTTTTTGGCATGAGAGCCGATTTTTGTGGCGTGAAAGCCAAGTTTTGGTTTTACGGCATGATAGCCAAAATTTTGTTTTTCCGACATGAAAGCCAAATTTTGTGGCATGGGAGCCAAAATTTTGTTTGTGGCATGGGAGCCAAATTTTGTGGCATAGAAGCCAATTTTTTGTTTGTTTGGCGTGAAAGCCAGATTTTGTGGCACGGAAGCAAAGCTGTTTTTTTTTTTTAAAGCCAAGTTTTGTTTTGTTGGAATGGAATCCAGATTTTTGTTTTTTTGGCGTGAAAGCCGGGTTTTTTGGTTTTCAAAAGTGCACGTATCAACTAAGAGTCGCCTCCCTGCTGAATGGTATTGCAAGTATCGATGGAAAGTCGCTTCCTTGTTCATTCGGTTGCGAGTATCGATGGAATGTCGCCTCCTCACGGGTTTTGCTGCAAGTATCGACAGAATACCGCTTCCCTGTTTTTTTTTCAAAAATTTTGTTTTGTGGGTATCGATGGAATGTCACCTCCCCACGATTTTTGAAATTTGAGGTTTTTTCGAACCTCTGAAATTTGGGTTGTGGATATCAACTGAAACGTTGTGTCTCAACGATTTTTGAATTTTTGCAAGTATTGACGAGTGTCGCTTCCTTGCAATTTAAAGCGTTTTGGAAGTATCGAATGGGGTTGGCATCCTTCCGATTTTTGGGTTTTGCGAGTATTGACTAAGCGTCACTTCCCGTGGTTTTTTGAAAAACCATTTTTGTTTGAAGACACGAGGGTCATAAATTTTGACTCAAAACCATTTTTTGGTGGTAAAAGTCGAGGCGGACTAGGGTGGAAATCCCTGAGTCCTCATTTTTGTTTTTAAACCATGAATTTTTGTTTTGAGTTTTTAGAGATTTCAATATAGGGATGAAAATTCTAAAAGGGGTGGGTTTGATGAGTAAGTACCTACGATTAGGCTTTGGCCATGCAGGCATCGCTCTGACCCATTGTAGGAAGTCTTCAAGGGTAAAACCGCTTCAAAAACTTGCTATTGATGAGCAGCATACATCTATCACCTTCCATGTTTAGAAGAGCATATGCACCGTTGGAGAAGACTTTGTCGATGACGAAAGGTCCCTCCCATTTTGGTTCGAATTTGCCTTTTGATTTGTGGGCAAACACCATTGGCCTTTTCACCGCAAGAACCAAGTCACCCTTTTTGTGGGCGCGTTGCCTGACCTTCTTGTCGAAAGATCCTTCCATGTGTGCTTGGTAAAGCTCAACGCTTTGTAGAGCTTCGAGCCGTCTTTCATCGAGATTATCCAGTTCTTGGAGTCTCAATTTGACGTTGCTTTCTTGCGTCATGTCATTTTCCAGAGATACCCTCAATGAAGGAATTTGTACCTCTAGATGGACAACTGCTTCACATCCATAGACCAAGGAGAATGGTGTGCTATGGGTTGGTCCTCGAACGGTAGTCCGATAGGCCCATAAAGCTTCATGTAGTTTGTCGCCCCAGCCTCTTTTATGACTAGAGACCATTTTCTTGAGAATTTTGCAGAGTATCTTGTTAAAGGCTTCTGCTAGTCCATTCGCTGCCGGGTTATACGGAGTTGAATGACAGCTTTGGATTTTGTATTTGTCGCAGAACCTGTAGAATCTGTGATCCCGGAATTGTGGTCCGTTATCATGGACGAATCTTTTAGGTATGCCAAAGCGACAAATGATGTTGGTGCGCAAGAATTAAAGGACTGATGAGGTCTTCATTTCACTGAACGCAAATGCTTCTGACCACTTGGAGAAATAATCCGTAGCGGCGAAGATGAAGCGATGACCTTTACTTGACGGGGGAGAGATAGGACCTATGATGTCCATACCCCATTCTTCGAAAGGCCATGAGATCGCTGTAGGGTGTAGCCATTCTGGAGGCATGTGTACATAATTTCCATGAAATTGGCATTGTTGGCAAAATTTAGAAAATTGCATCGAGTCAGCTACCATGGTAGGCCAATAATAACCTAACCTTTTTATATGGTCGTAGAGTTTAGGACCAGCCTGATGGGCTCCACAAAGACCAGCATGAACTTCTTTTAGAGTTTCTTCCGCCTCTTGTCGTGAGAAGCAGCGTAGAAGTACTCCGTTGAAGGATTTTCTATAAAGCATTTTGGAGGGAATATCCAAATGAAAATTTAAGGTTCGTATTTGAATGCTTACCCGTTCTTTTGGATCTTCAGGTAGGATTCCGAACATAATATAATCGATGAACGGATCCCTCCAGTCACTGATCGGATGTTTAAGGATGGAAATCTGACTCCCGACCACTCGGTGGCATTCAGCGACTGCTTGGTGTCTGTTGAGAGGAGGGAGGATCCTTCTTTGACACACTTTAATTTTCATGTTTTCCCCTTCTTGGATCTCCATGGATGCAGCAAGTCCAGCCGGAGCATCTGCACGAATGTTTTCCCCTCTGCGGATGTGGGTGATGTGACAGACATCAAACTTTTGACGAAGCGATTGTGCCTTGTTGTAGTAAGGCAACAGATCAGGCTTCCAGATTTCATATTTCTGATTCATCTGATTGACGATCAGTTGAGAATCCCCAAATGCTTCCAGCATGGAGATGCCGGATTCGAGGGCAAGTTCCAATCCTATGATCAGAGCTTGGTACTCAGCTGCATTGTTTGAACATGGTTCCAGTAGCGAGAATGCGTGTGGAATCATGTATTTGTCGGGGCTAACAAAGAGAATACCAACTTCCGATATCAGCTTTCCTTTTTCATTTGTCCTGGTTGCACCATCGAAGTACATGTCCCAAAAGGCATTTGATAAGGAGGTTTCTACGTTGTATACAGGCTCATCTGGGAGATCATCCCTGAGTGGAGAATCCTTAGACAGTGGATGCTCTACGAGAAAATTTGCCAGAGCTTGGCCTTTGATTGCTTTCTGTGGTACATACCTAATATCAAATTGTGACAGAAGGATGGACCATTTTGCTAGTCGAGTGTTTAGAGAACCTGCTTTTGTGACAAGGACCTTTAAGAGACTGATCCTCGAAATCAGGTATACTGTGTTTGACAGCAAATAGTGACGTAGCTTTTGTACGGCGAACATCACTGCCAGGCATTCTTTTTCAACTGGAGAGTAGCGATACTCCGCACCAACCAACAAACGGCTGAGGTAGTATAGAGCAGTTTCTTTTCCTCCGTCATTTTCTTGTGCAACTAGAGCTCCCAAAGAGTGGTCGAGGGCTCGTGTACAAGATGAAGGGTTTTCCGGTTGTGGGAGCAGCCAACACCAGAGGTTTAGTTAGGTATGACTTGATGTCTTGAAATGCAGTTTCACACTCAGCATCCCAAACAAAGTCTACACCTTTCTTCATTAGGCGAGAAAATGGACGACACTTCCCTGATAGGTTGGAAATGAACTGCGGATGTACGCCAACCTCCCTTGAAGCCCTTTTAGTTCTCTTAGGGTTCTTGGAGATGGCATTTCTAGGATAGCCTTGACTTTGGTGGGGTCAAGTTCTATTCCAGCTTTCCGAACTATGGATCCGATGAACTTACCCGATGCAACACTGAAGAAGCATTTAAGGGGATTCATTTGCAGTTTGTGTTTGCGAAGCCGGAGGAAGACTTCTCGAAGATCTTTGAGATGGTCTTCTTTTCTTTTGCTTTTGACGGCGAGGTCATCAAAATAACATTCGACCGTCTTGTGCTGCATATCTTGGAATATTTTCATCATGGCCCTTTGATATGCTGCACCGTCATTCTTCAGACCAAATGGCATGACAGTGTAGCAATACACGCCAAATGGGGTCCGGAATGATGTATGCCTCTCATCTTTGGGATGCATCTTTATCTGATTGTAGCCAGATAAGCCATCCATGAAAGTCATACGCTCAAATCTGCAGGTTTTGACAATCATTACCTCCGGTATTGGGAGCGGGAATTCATCCTTGGGGCATTCATTATTAAGGTCTCTATAATCAATACAGACTCTGATTTACCCATTTTTCTTCGTCACGGGGACGATGAAGGAGATGGGGTGGATGTATTGGAATGATTCCTTCCCATTGTTATGGTATTGACTGGTAACGGGCCTCCTTCGAAGAGGGACCGTCTTATCTGTTGTGGGTCATGGCTCGAAGCTGCCAAGGATCCATCTAATACCCTAAAGGGTTCTACACTTTGCGTGGTTTGGTGTGACCCGCCAATGGTGCAGATCAATAGTGGGGGTGAGAGGGGTTGAAAGTCGAACATTCCGAACGTCTGACCCTCCATTTGTGAAGAAGTGTTTAGATGAGAAGAGAGAGAAGGAGAGGAAGAGAAGAGCACTTGTTATATAGTTTTGTTGGTGAAGGTTTGTTTCTTATGGTGTAATGGGGGAAAGCTTAGTGGACGGTGCATTTGGACCTTTGGTTTAATTTTCAGACTACTCATAACAACCCTAAATTAAATGGGACACGGACATCAGATCATTGATGGGATGTTTGTGTCTTAGAATATTACTCTAGGAAGACCCAAATAGATGACAGGAAAACATAAGATGTCCCATCACGATCGCCAGGCTGTCGGATGTGAATTTCGACCCCCCCTTTTCCTTTCCAAGAGAGGCATGGTTTGGGGAAATCTACATTCATCTATATATGCTATTTAAATTTTACATTGAAAATGAGGATTCCGACTACCCTCAAAATCGATGGATCACGATCGCCAGCTACGGTACGGCCGTAACACCGTTCTTCGACAAAAGTCGAAGAAATATGGGGAGAAAAATAATAAGGTGGGTTATTCCTCTCGTCTAATGTGCTGCAGGCAACACACGTCGGTTGTCCTGTCACATTAATTTGGGTCTCTTTGGGTCTCTTTAATTTTGGGTCAATTCAAGGTCATGAGTTAAAGTCCGAATAAAGGTTAATCCTCACATAACATAATCATAATATATCCAAGTAAGATAAAATGACTAAAATAAAGAAAATAAAATAAAAGAGGGGGAGGTGCCAAATATTTAAGAAGAGGATCGGCTCCGTTCCCGAGTACCCCCTTCTGATCCCTTGGCAAAATAGGGTTTAAAGGCTGATTTTTTTCAAACCAAAATGATGATGCAAATGAGACTTTAATTTGTGATTTCTGTGTTTTTCGTGTGCGATACACGAGTGATAAAAGTAGAAGGCCGATGGGCCGTAATTGATTGAAGGTGGCCGATGGGCCAAGATTGATTGAAAATGGCCGATAGGCCAGTGTTTGTTTTAGGATGGCCGATGGGCCGTGATTGATAAAAGTGTGTGCGAAATCACTCATCTCATCTCGTTATTCTCATTTATTCAATTTTAGAAATCAATTCTTTATTCCCTTTTTATCATTAAGTTCAATTAAATATCTAGCACCTGAGGTGGAGGAAGAAATAAAAGGAAAATCTTTTTGGGTTTATTTTGTTGGTTTTATGGTTTTTATGGATTTTCAATATGGGGGCTAGAAGGGCCTAACTAGGGGATTTTACTTGGATTTACGTGATTAGTGCTTTTACTACTGATCATCGGATTAACCCTAACCTAAGGTCCAAGATCGCCCACATCAGCTCTCCTAGTCCCCTAACGGAACAGGAAAAGTGATGGGGCGAAACCTAATGCGCTAAGCTACCTAACGGGGAAATCCGATCTAATCCTAGGGTATGAATAGCCTGAGTTTGATGGTTCAGCGCCTAAGCAACTTATTAATTGTGATTTTTAATTGGTTCGGTTTGTTTTGAGTTGAAGATTGATTAAGAGGTGGATTAAATGTATTTTGGGGTTCTGTTTAAGTTGTTTAAGGTTCTGGAATTTATGGTTTTAATTTAAAACGTGAAATGATGTCGAAATCCGTGAAACGGGGTTGGCAGAAGACTTGAGCGCCAGGGGGGTGGCGCCTAGGATATTCTAGTGACTTGAGCGCCCAGACAGTGGCGCCTAAGTGGCTGTTTCTGGGTGGGTTGGCTAGCAACGATGGTATCGATGTTATTTTCGGAATCCGAGGAGTTTTTACTTGGTGAATTTTAATGTTTCAAATTGTTCTAATTCTCTGATGTTCAAATGTCAACGGGATTCGGATCCGGATTTTGAAACAAAATTTAGAATTCGCGTTTTAGTGCAAATGAGAGGATAGGCGCCAAGGGGTTGGCGCCTAGGTTGATGGCTTGTGATTTTAAGTATTCCGTTGGGACTTAGTTATTGGTTTTCGGATCTAGAGACTATTTTAGATTCTGGTCTTAATTAATTTAAGTGGTAAGGTGTTTAGTTACTCGTTTTAAATTGAAGTTGTGAACCAAGGTTAGAGTGTAGGATAGGTGCCACAGGGGTGGTGCCTGGGTGGTTGTTTGTTTGTCGTAAAGGCTTTGGGAGCTAAGCCCGAATCGATTAAAGTTTTAAACGTTTTAAACTAAAAGTGTTTTAATATGTTGATTTGGATTGGTTCGAATGCTAATTAATTGTGTTAAGTTGTTGGTTGGGGGTTTTTTTTTATGAAAACAGATAGGCTAGGCGCCCAGGGTGTGGCGCCCAGGTGGATTTAGAGGGTGGGCGCCCAAGGGGTGGCGCCCAGATGAATTATTTTGTGCTTCGGGTCGGTTTGCTGTCTTTTAGGTCGATTTAAGTTTAAATTGATTAAAGGACTTAGTGTATTTCGATGTGGGATGCTATTCGTACTCGATTGGGATTTATTTAAACGTCAATTAATTAGGCTAAGTTGTGAATTGAGTTTTTCTGAAAACGGGGAAGCTGGGCGCCTGGAGTGTGGTGCCCAGGTGGATTTGACAGATGGGCGCCAAAGGGGTGGTGCCCAAGTGAACTATCCTGTGGTTCGGGTCGGTTCCGTATTTTTTAGGTTGATTTGCAGTTGAGCTTTTACGGTTTGATGTATTTTGAATTAAAAATATTTTGTTGCGATGATTAAGATTAAATTCCGTTTCAATTAATTTGGCTTTTACTGACGGGAGAGGCTGGGCGCCCAGAGAGTGGTGCCCAGGTGGAGGTGACAGGATGGGCGCCCAGGGGGTGGCGCCCAAGTGTCTGCCTTGTGCGTCCGAGTTGGTTCGATGTTTTAAGTCTATTCGGGTTTATGGTTCCGATTGTTTTAGATTTCAAAGGTGTTCCGGTGTGTTGATCGTGATTGACTTCGAATTTAATTTCAAGTGGGGTTTCGTAGTGATTGGGTACAATGGGCACCAGGAGGGTGGTGCCCAAGTGGATGCGGCAGGATAGGCACCAAGGGGGTGGTGCCCAAGTGGATGCGGAAGGATAGGCACCAAGGGGGTGGCGCCCAAGTGGATGTTTTGTGGTTTATTCGTTTTGTATTTTCTAAGTTGGTTTGAGTCCAAATTAATTGAGGCTTCAAGTTCTTTAGGTTAATAGTGTTTTAAGGTGTTAATTCGGGTTTAATCAATTAAGTTTAATTAAGTGGTGGTTTCTAAGGGAATGGGATAAGATAGGCGCCAGGAGGGTGGTGCCCAAGTGTAAAGGCAGGCTGGGCGCCCAGGGGGTGGCGCCCAGGTGTCTGTATTGTGGTTTCGGGTTGCTTTTGCGTTTTTAGGTTGGTTCAAGTCTAAGTTGATTGAGGTTTTAGGTTTCTTAAATTTAAAAGTGTTTTGTTATGTTAACTAGGATTAAATTTGGGTTATGATTAATTAGAAGTTTTAATTAAGGGTTCTTTAGAGACGGGATAGGATGGGCGCCAAGAGGGTGGTGCCCAGGTGGCAGTGCAGGCTGGGCACCCAGGGGGTGGCGCCCAGGTGGACTTTTTAGAGTTTTGTTGGTTTTGAGTTTTTGAGTTAATTAGAGATTAAGTTGATTAAGGTTTACTTATTCTAGGTTTAAAATGTTTTACTGTGTTGATTCGGATTAGTTTAAAGTCTTAACTAATTAACTTAAGCTTTAACCGAGTTGTCTTAGAGAATGAGTAGGTTGGGCGCCCAGAGGGTGGCGCCCAGGTGGCTGTGGAAGGATGGGCGCCCAGGGGGTGGCGCCCAGGTGGCTGTTTTTTTGGGGTTTTGGTTTTTTTTTTGTGTTTTTAAAGTTCTTAGTTATTTCTAAATCCGAATTAATTAGGGTCTTAATGTTTTAGAACTCTTAATGATGTGATGTTGCTTAAGTTTACTAATTATGTTGTTTTAATTAATCTTAGGATTTGTCCTACTTAGGCACTAAATTCAATAACTTAGACTATCCAACTATTCTTTTGGGTTTTTTGGATATCTTTTAATTTGTTTTTGGTTCCTCCTCTAATTTACTAGTGAGTAAGGAAAGAGAATAAGGGGTTTTATGTTTTATGATTTTTTTTGGATTTTCTATGGATGTGTGGTTCAAATGATCTGATGTGAAGTGTGACAAAATGGTAATTCGAAGTTCAGAACATGTCAAACAACCTAACATATCATTAATATGCAGTTTCTAAATGAACTAAATGCTGAAGATTTGAAGTTGTGCACAAAAGTGGAGAAATCCACTTAGGCGCCACCCCTGTGGTGCCTACTCTGCTCAGTCAGGGTTTTCAGCTGAACACAATGAATGCACAAGAATCTTAGTGTTTTCAACACAACTTCCAATATTCAGCAACTGATGCGAATGTTTTAATTCGGACTACTAATGATGCAACTAACAAACCAACGAGCAAACAATGCAACGGGCGGATATCTAGAACCCGAACCCTGTCTCAGAAGGGTAGGCGCCCAGGGGGTGGCGCCCAGGTGGTTTGAGAGAGGGCAGGCGCCCAGTGGGTGGCGCCCAGGTGGTTCCGGAGAGGGCAGGCGCCCAGTGGGTGGCGCCCAGCCTTTCTGCCAATGGTTGTTCGCGATCTTTTCAATATAAATGATGATGGTGATGATGCTAATGCGAAATCCGATATAACTATGCAATTAGAACTACAAAATCAAAACGAACCTACTATATTAGAATGAACCTAAACATGTTACTAACATGATGATGCACTAATACTATTTTTATCACAAGCTAATGTAGATCTACGATGCTCAAATGGTCCTAAGCATATTTCTAAGAATGAATGGTAATGGAATATAGAAAAAGAAAGGAGAGATCTAGAAATACCGGTATATGACGCGTTCCTCAAGTTCCTAAAACGTAGCTTTCGCAAAGATTCATAGCTCCAGTTTAAGATATGGAAGCCTTCTCCTCTCTTTCTCCTTCCTCTACTATAGATCTGAAGTTCTTCTCTAATGGTGGCTACCTTTCTTCCTCTTTTTCTATTCTCTTCTTTTGCCTCTTTTCTTAGGGTTTTTGGGTAGCCTCCCTTATAAATGAAGTTAAGAGGGATTATATAGGTTTGGGACGAGTTTAAAAGGGCTAGGGCTTCATTATTTCGGGTTTCTAGAAGGTCTCACGCATCCCTAGGCGGCTTAAGTTGTTTTAGGGTGAACTAGGGTTTGGAGGGAGGATGGGCGCCCATGGGGTGGCGCCCACATGGCCTGCGCAGTCTGGACGCCCACAGGGTGGCGCCCAGGTGATCCTGCAGAGAGTGGACGCCCACAAGGTGGTGCCCAGTTGGTTCGTGCTTCGCTTTTGGTCCTTGGTCCCATTTGGAGTCGAGATTGAACGGATATATCTTCAGCTGGGGGGACCTACATTAGCACTTAATAGGCTGGGTGCCACATGGGTGGTGCCCAGATGGATTTCAAGGCTGGGCGCCACATGGGTGGTACCCAGGAGAATTTAAAGGCTGGGCGCCACATGGGTGGTGCCTAGGTGGTTCGATTCGTCTCCGATGCTTGGTCCTTACGTACGAGTGGTCCTTTCGTACGAGTGGTCCCGGTCTAATCTGTAACCAAACTAGTAAATTTTAAGGTGGGTGCCCACCATGGGGTGCCTAGGTGATTCTAGGAAGTGTGGGCGCCACAGGGTTAGTGCCTATGTGGAACTTAGGAGGGTAGGCGCCACATGGGTGGTGCCTAGGTGGAGTCGATTCATTTGCAGAGTTCGGTCCCTGCGTTGAGTGGTCCTGGGCTATTTTTAGGCCAACTAGTGAAATGTGGAGGCTGGACGCCCACCATGGGGCGCTTAGGTGGTCCTGGACTGTGTGATCGCCCAGCATGGGGCGCCTAGATGATTTTTAGTGGGATGGGCGCCACATGGGTGGTGCCCAGATGGAGTTTCGTCATTTTTTCTAAGGCAAACTTCGGAAGCTCATAACTTTTGATTCGCTCATCGGATTTGGACGTTCTACATATCGCCGGAAAGCTCTTGAAGAATTCGATTGGAGAGCGATCTTCTCACTCTACAGGCTGAGGTCACGAGAATTCGATTGGAGAGCGATCTTCTCACTCTACAGGCGGAGGTGGACCGACTGCGAACTAGCGAGGTTTGCGTTTTGTTTTATCGCTCTTGTGTTCAAGACGCATAATGACAACTCTTAACCCTTTCTATTCGTGATCCTCAGGCAGAGGCTCGTGGGGAGCGCGACGGAGCGTTTGCAGAGAGAGCTGCTTCAATGGCACAGGTATGAGCGATTCTCATGTGATATTTTAATCTTGATTCCTCATCCATTGTTGATGTTGTTTATAATTTTGCTGTGTGCAGGTTGACGAGTTACGTGCCAGGCTTAGGAGCTTTGAGGCCCCTGTGCAGGTACAGGTCTTTTCTTCTTTTAAAATTCCATGTTTGATGCTACAAGGTTTGTTGAACGTAATGTTTCTATAAACGTTGTCCTATAGAGCGGTGCTATCGTTGCTTCTATTCCTCCACCTCCTAGCTGGGGCGAGGAGAAGGCCATTATTCATGATCATTACGCTCGGCGCATGGATCGCATGGAGAGACAACATGATGAAGTGGCTACCGATTTGCGGGGGCGTCTCGCTAGACTTCATCGGAGGGCAGAGGAGAGAGGTTATGCATTCTCGGAATCGACCCGCACTCCTTCTCAGCGTGCTCCTGGTCCGACCTCATTTGCTTCGTCGGCTCGCCGTGATGGAACCGCTCCGTAGAGTCATCGTTCTTTGATCGATCTCCCCAGGCTGTATCATTAGTGTATCCTTGTTCCATGTATCCATATTTGCTAGTCATGTATTTATGTTGTTTCACCCCGTCTTTGGCTTATGGTGAGAGCTAATATGTATTTGATGTATGTTGTGCATACGTGTATTATGTATGTGTAGTTGAGATAATGTGCTTGATACTTTAGAAGTGCCATGGGAATGTGTTTGATTGATAAAGAGTTGTTGTGGGGTACCGGGGAATATATGAAGTGTTTTTCTTTCACAGGTAACAGGTTCTGTGTATTCGGAAATTTTCCGTGGTCCAAAAAACAAGGGGAAGTGCTGCCGAAATTTTTCTAAAATTTCTCGAATTTCGTGCCTCAGCAAAAAAAATCTCATGGAATAAGAATAATAGCAATCCGGGATAGACAAGATGAGATATAATTAACCAAATGAATGCAATCCCATGCCAATTTTGACCTGGAGAGGCAACATGGCCACAAGGTTCTCAAACAATGAGGAGTGCATGAGTGTGTGACATTTGTGGCCTAAGCAATTCTATGTTTTTAAAGGCATTCACATCGTCAGCAATAAGCATTAAGGCAAAAGCTCAAAATATTTGCATTTTCAAATCAAATATGATATCATAAAGGGTGTGCATAGCATACATCTATAATCAAATTCATCATTATATATCATAACAACCATAATTCATACTCCCCAAGTTTGGTCATCAGCATTTTGACCTTTTCTAGTTATGAGGAGTTGTGTGCAAAATAATACCCGTAGATAATATATAAAAAAATGCCCCAGCTTGTGGGATGTTATGAATGTAATTGGGGTTGGTTTCCCTGCAAGGTCTCAAAGCAAATTTGTTAGTTTAATATTTTTAGGCCCCCTGCATAATTTAGCTAAGGTGGCATCTTTCTTTCTCGGTAAAAATGTCAAGGGGCCATTTTGGCATTCAAGCTTTGGGAAAAGAGATGAAATTAGTACCTTAGTGTATGTGTTCTTTCCTGCATTCACTCGAAATGGTTAGCAACAAAAGCATGCATGAGGTGAGGGTGTGTGCAGTCCAGTGAATGTTCGTGGCAATCGTGTATGTGATGAGGGCCCATATTGGGAAGCCGTGCAAAACAAATAGATAGATATATACATATATATATAAATGCCCCAGCATAAGACTAGTGTTCATTTTGGCCGTGGGCAAGAAAGTACCCTCGTTCCATGATTGTCACTTTGGCGGTAATGTGATACTCCCTAACCATCATTTGGAGGTCGAGCCCTCACAAGCCCTCCTCTTGTAGCTGCTTAGTCTTTTCAGTTAAACTTTAGAAAGCACTTGACTGTCCTCGGGGCTCGTTCATGAGTTGTGTTTGTGTGTGGGGTGGTAAGTCACCGTGCCTCCTTAGTGCTGTGGCTTCTGACCACCTTCTGCTCAGTTCATGCAATGAGTACCCATGTCACTCCAGCGGGCCTAATTCTAATAGAGATTTTTTTTATTTTTTATTTTTCACACGTAACTGCACAATGTCTAGGTTCTTTAAGCTTTCTAATTAACCCATGTAACGAGCTTTAGGCCAGTGACTCCCAAACCAGACGGCTTTAGGGCACTAGGTACATAAATACCCTTGCGGGCTTACTGGCTCGAGTTAAAAAGGCTACGAACCCAAACTAATCACGTTTCTTTTTTTTTTTATTTAGCATGTAACTGTGCAATGTCTAGGTCCTTTAAGCTTTCTAATTAACCCATGTAACGAGCATTAGGCCAATGACTCCCAAACCGGACGGCTTTAGGGCACTAGGTATGCAAATACCCCTACGGGCTTACTGGCTCGGGTTAAAAAGGCTACGAACCCAAACTAGTTACGACTATATATATATATATATATATTTTTAGCAAACGGTCGAAAGGCTTTCATGACATGGGTGAACTCACCTTCAGACCTTCACATCGAGTGACTTTAACCGTGCGGAATTTGTGCGGGGCAGATCCACCTTATTTGTGTATTTTTAAGTGTTAGTGTGTGTCCGAGTTCTAAATTTGATTAGAGTGCATTTCTTCGGTCCTCCTATGAGATTTCTACAACTACGCAAAAGGGCAAGGAGGGTCATATTCTACAAGAAGTGAGGAAGGGTCATACTGTGTACCTTTTCAGGTACATAGCGTTCCATGGATCGGAGAGATCTTCCCCCTCTGCATTTACTAGTCTGTATGCATTTCCAGGATATACTTCTTTAATTACATAAGGGCCTTGCCAATTGGGTCGTAACTTACCTCGGGGATGCGGAAGCTGAGAAGGAGCGATGCGTTTCAGCACGAAATCGCCAACTTTGAATTTTCTTTCTTTGACATGTTTGTCGTAGGCTCTGGCAATCCGCTTCCGGTATACCTGTGCGTGCTCTGCTGCTTTCATTCTCCTTTCGTCAAGTAGGTCCAGCTGAAGTAATAATGCTTCTCTCCTCTGGTCTTCTGTCATGTCTTCATCTAGCTGGATGCGCAGCGACGGGTGAAGGACTTCAAGGGGAAGGACTACTTCCATTCCGTAAGTCAAAGAGTATGGGGTTTCTCCAGTGGGAGTTCTTATTGAAGTCCGATACGCCCACAATGCTTCGACCAAACGGTCTGGCCAATCACTACCTTTGGTGGTTTGCACAGTCTTCTTGATGATCTTTAGTAGGGTCTTGTTGGTTGCTTCGGCTTGACCATTTGCTTGGGGATAGTATGGGGTTGAATGATGCAGTTCTATGTTGTATTTTGTGCACAACTCGTTCATTTGTTGGGATATGAATTGCGGACCATTGTCTGTTATGAATGCTTTAGGGATGCCAAACCTAGCTATTATATTCTTTTTAATGAATTTGACTACGGAGGTTACCTTAATATTAACATATGCTTCTGCTTCTGCCCATTTAGTATAATATTCTGTTGCTGTTAATATGAATGCCTTATTTTGTGTGTTCTCTACAGTAGAGGTCAGGGGCCCTATGATATCAAAAGCCCAGGTCGAGAAAGGCCATGGAGCGGTGGTAGGGTGAAGGGATGATGCGGGGGCATGAATTAGGTCAGCATGCAGCTGACATTCTTTGCATCTTTTGACATAATTGACTGAATCTGATTCTAGGGACGGCCAATAGTAACCTAAACGGATGATCTTCTTAGCTAACATCTGGCCATTGACATGTCCCCCGCACTCTCCTGAAAGTGCCTCTTTAACTATCTCTTGCCCTTCTTCTATGGTCATGCATCGTAAGAGAACTCCACTAAATGATCTACGGTACAGTAACCCTGCGACTATGACATATCTCTGAACCATCTCTCTTAATGCTCTTTTATCCGATCGGGTGGCGTAGTCGGGGATGTAGCCATCATGCAGGTAATTCCAAATATCATAGTACCACGGGTGGTCATCTTCCAGGTCGTCATCATGTTGTATGCGAGCTAAAATCCCTTCTTTAGGTTTAGAATCTTCTTCCCGATCGGACTCTTCGGTCTTAGCTTTCTTACTCCTATTTCTCGAGACTTTCAGCAGGATTTCGGCGGGGTTCCCCTTGGTCAGGTCTATTGGTTTGACGGACGGAGAATCTAGCCTTCTAATCAGAAATTCTTTGGAATCCTTATCATCAGGCATTTCTAGGATTGAGGCTAAAATCGCTAATTAGTCAGCCAATCGGTTCAAGGCGCGGGGGATGTAGAAAAATGAAATCTTCTTGAATTTTGACATCAGCTCTTTGGCTTTCTCGTGGTAGTTAGCAAGCTTAAGGGCGCTAACCTTCCATTCTCCAGCTATTTGGGAAATAACGACTTTAGAATCACCGAAGACTCTTAGCTTATCAACACCTAGGGCCTGGGCTTCTCTCAACCCTGCTAATAAGGCTTCGTACTCCATCGTATTATTGGTTGCTGGAAATCCAATTTTATAGGCCATTGGGATGACAACTCCTTCCGGGGATGATAACACTACACCAACTCCTTTTCCATTATGATTCAAAGCTCCATCAAAGTATATGGTCCATAAATCATCATCCTTAGCTTCTTCAACATCTGCAAATAAGATACTTTCGTCGGGGAAATCAATTCTAACTGGTTCATACGGTGGCAGAGGGAGGTGTGCCAGATGGTCAGCAATTGCTTGTCCCTTTATAGACTTCTGGGTAACATAGGTTATGTCAAACTCTGCCAAGAGCATTTGCCATCGCGCGACTCTTCCCGAAGTAACGGGTTTCTCGAAGATGTATTTTAAGGGGTCCATTCTGGCTAAGAGTTTGACCTGGTGAGCTAAAAAGTAGTGTCTCAATTTCTGGGCGGCCCAAACTACGGCTAAGCAAGTTCTCTCCATTGGGGAGTATTTCCTTTCGTAGGGTAGGAGAGATTTACTTAGGTAATAAACCGCGTTCTCTTTCCTCCCAGTCTCATCATGTTGACCCAGGACCATGCCTATTGCAGACTCTGTCGCTGACACATACAAAATGAGGGGCCTATGTTTAGCAGGGGGCTTCAGGACAGGAGGACTCAATAGATATTTCTTTAGATCTTCAAATGCCTTTTGGCAGTCGTCATCCCAATGATATTCCATGCCTCCTTTTAACAATTTATAGAATGGCTCACATCTTTGTGAATGCTGCGAAATGAATCTTCTGATGAATTGTAGTCGCCCTATTAGGCCTCTTAACTCTTTAAGGTTCTTCGGGGGCGGCATTTCAAAAATGGCCTTTACCTTAGAAGGATCGACTTCGATTCCTCGATTACTTACCATAAAGCCTAGGAGTTTTCCAGAGGATACTCCGACAACACATTTCTTTGGATTCATCTTTAGTTGGGTGTCCCTGGATCGCTGAAGAACTCTCCTGAGAGCCGTGACATGTGTTTCACGTGTTCTAGATTTGATCAGAATATCATCTACGTAAACCTCCACACAGTCGTGTATCATATCATGAAATATTGCCATCATGGCCCTCTGATAGGTAGCGCCGGCATTCTTCAAGCCGAAAGGCATAACAATGTACAGTAAGTCCCCCAGGGTGTGGTGAACGAGGTTTTCTTCTGATCCTCTGGTGATAGTCTGATTTGGTTGTACCCTAAGTAACCATCCATGAATGATAGCATAGCGTACCCTGCGGTATTATCAATAAGCACGTCGATGTGAGGTAAAGGGAAATCATCTTTGGGAGATGCCTTGTTCAAATTTCGGAAATCAATACAGACTCGGACGCGTCCGTCTTTCTTCTTCACCGGGACTATATTGGCAACCCATTGAGGAAACAACACAACCCTGATGAACTTCGCCTGGTGGAGTTTGTCAACCTCCTCTTTTACTTTCAGTGCAACATCAGGGAGCATTCTTCTCAATTTCTGTTTAACCGGTCTAGCATTTTCCTCCAATGGGATCCTGTGTTCCACTAGGTCTGGCGCGAGTCCGGGCATGTCATTATAATCCGATGCGAACACGTCTTGATATTCTCTTAGGACCTCAAGGATCTCGTTCTCTTCGTCAGGTTCTAGGCATGCACTGATTTGGACCTGCTTGGGTCTTTCGTCTGTTCCCAGATTTATCTCTTTCGTCTTTTCGGCAGCCGCTTGTGTTTCTTTGTCAAACTTCTTAATTACTCTCCTAAATTCATCTGAAAGTTCATCATCCCCTTCTTCAGTGTCTACTAATTCGTAAACACCCATTCCATCATTGATGTTCACATGTTGCACGGAAGGTTCGGGTTCTGGAATGACAGGCAGAGATTCGCAGCCTAACTTCTCGATGTTTGTCATAATTTCTTCTAGTCGAGACTGCTCCACTGTGGGTATCTTCCATCGCCTTAGGTTGCCCATGTTTAGATGATGATCACAGTCTTCTACTCCTACGGTTCCTATGTTTTTGGGTTTTCTATTTTCTAATTTTTTTGGGTTTTTGGGGTTTTCTAATTTTTTGGGATTTTTGGGATTTTCTAATTTTTTTAGATTTTTGGAATTTTCTAATTTTTTTAGATTTTTGGAATTTTCTAATTTTTTGGGATTTTTGGAATTTTCTAATTTTTTGGGATTTTTGGAATGATATGGTACAGGTGAGGTTGAAGATTGGCTACCTACTGAGGAGGATCCTCCCCGCTGCCGTGGCCAGGCGGTGGGGCAGTATACCATTTCGTGATCTTTGAGGTCATCAGTTTCCCAAATTTCATGGTTCTCTCGAGAGGAGTCTTCTCGCCAATGGCGCCAGGCAACGGGCCAATATACCACTTCTTCGCTAGTAGGGTTTTCGATTTCCCACGTCTCGCGACTTTCTCGGACTTCGGCGATCGGCGTTCTTTTTTGGGTAGATGAGTTAATTCACTCGCATTCAGCATGTTACAATATAGGGTCTGGAATCTCGGATCGATAGTGTGGTCTGTATTGTTCATTCCTTTTGATGAATGGAGCTCTTTCCAAGTGCCGAAGATTTCCTCGTGAGTCTCACTTTCAGATGAAGTCGAATCTTCCCAATCTTCTACTAAAACGGTCTTGCCTTTATCATTTGGATCCAAATTGTAGCATCCCCTTCCGAATGGAGGTGTGTTGGGGTCCAAGGTTTTGTCATGCTTCATGAAATGTTCATTTAAGGTCCAGTCCTCCTGTTTATACCTTATGTCATTGTGTGTGTCGTACCCTAATCCTTCTGCTCTCGCCCTAGGGTCCGGTATGTAAGGGTCGGTAATGCCTTCTCCATTCTTTCCTAGCCCAAATCCGGGTTGATACCCCATCTTCTTCGTTAGAGTCCATCCTCGAGCTTGACCTTCATTGTCAAACATCGGATTTTGCGGGGAGGATAATTCGAAAAACATATTTTGCACAGGGTCCATATCCATCAAAGGGATGAGAGGATCGACCTTGTACCCATGAATCTTGACCTCTGGTGTAATGGGAGCAGGTTGTAGGGTCGGGAGTATTTGAAGTTCTTCCGGTTCAATGACAGGCGGGTCTCCCATCAATTTCATGATCTTACCCAAGTGGGGGAATTTGACGCATTGGTGTCGGCTTGACATAATGGCATTCATGTGGTTCAACCATCGGCGTCCTAAGATCAAGTTAAAAGTGGCAGGGATATCCATAACGTAAAATTCTTCTGGCATTGAAATTGGGCCCGCTTGGACTAATAACATAATTTTTCCACAAACCGTTTTCTTATTCTTGTCGTAACCAGTTACGACCATAGGGGCTGGAGTTAAGTCCTTTATTGTGAGCCCTAAGGCTTTGTAGGTTTTCAACGGACAAATATTCAGTGATGCACCAGTGTCAACCAAAGCTCCTGATATTTCCTTCCCTGCTATCTTGACTGTTAGATGTAGGGGAGAGGTTCTCGCCTCAGGTGGTATTTCCTTTAATTCTTCCTCAGTAAAAGTAATGGCAGGGAACGAAGCTCCCGGGGCCAAGGCTAAAATAGACGTTCTCAATTCTTCTGGAGTTATGCCTACCGGGACTTGTAAGCGTGTAATAGCCTCAAGTAATTGTTGCTGATGTTTGGGGGAGGTTTTAATCAGATCAAGGACAGATAGTTTAGCTGGGATCTTTGTGAGGTGCCCTAAAAGGTCATATTCTATCCCTATTTCTATCGAACTATAAGCTCTTTCATCAACTATCTCCTCAACCTGAATATTCGGATTTTGCGAATCTAAGTTTTGAGAAACAGGGTGAGGGGGTAGTCGGGGACAACGGATCCATCCAGATCGTAAGTGGGCCTGAGACGCATTTGTGTCCGAGTAAGGATCTGGTTGGGAATTTGTGATGATCGGCGATTCTCGGTCGTTTGGCTCATCAAAATTTACCTTGTAAAGGTCAGGGGAGTCAACGATCGTATCCATCCCTGAATTGAAGATTTTGAATTTCGTCTTCCCATCCCATGGCGTGATGTATTTTCGATAATCCTCTTCTTCAAAGAAATCACCATGACACGGTTGGCTATGGTTTACACTCCCTTGAGCCGGGGCATCAATGTGTTGGTGCTCTATTACGGCAATGTTTATTAATTGGGTCTGTGGGCCCTGTCCAGAGGTTGATGCTCCATGCTGAGGTAAAGGGTTTGTATAAATCTACATGTTGGGAATATTTTGTGCGGGATTGGTGATTGGATTTTGATTGGGCGGGGCATTCCGTGGATCATTCCCACCTATTGGCCTAATTTTACTCCAGTCAATTCTACCTTCATCCATGAGATCATAGATCAAATCTCTAACCGTGTAGCATTGGGTGAGGTCATGACCTGGCATCCTATGGTAGGCGCAAAACTTAGTCTTGTCTAGGTGTTCGGACCATGCCTGCGGTCGTTCTGGCGGAAGTTGGAGGGCATTCTGATTTAAAAGAGACCAGAAGACCGCAGTCCATGGTTGAGGAAGGGACGGGTAGTTTGCCCTTTTAGGTCCGAATCTTCTTCTATTTCCATTGTTCGGGTTATTCTGGTTGCCATTGTTGTCTCTATTGTAATTGAAGGGGACGGTACTATAGTTGGGTTGAGGATTCGCGTTCTGGTTTTGCGGCGGAGCTATCGGGTTCGAGACCGGCTGCATGGGATTAAGATTCTGATTTTGATTCACTGGAGGCCCTTGGTTTCTTGGTGGTTGGTCATAACTTTGATTATTTCTCGGAGGGTTTCGGTAGTTCCGATTGTTCCGCTGATAGTTTTGATTATTCCTCTGATAATTCGGGTTACCACCTTGGATATTGGGATTGCCATTTTGCCCTGAGTTTTGGTGTTGGTTAAAGCTAACGCTGGTACGCTCCTGATACGGTCGGTAGACCTCTTCCTGATTCAAGCTAACTTCAGGGGTCGTGCGGATCTCTAGTTGGGTGGTTGTGCCTACCCTACGCGTGTTCTTTTTATGGTCAATGATGGTGTTCAATACCCCTTCATCTAGATTTTGCTTCATCCTAGATAACCTACGGTATAGGCCACTCCAACTAACGACCTCCCCAATTGTCATCAGGGCTCTCATGGAATCCTTCATGTTTGATATGGCCATTCTTACTTGTTCTTCCTCTTGCATGTTGCAATCTGACCGTGCGAATTGGTTTTGCCATCTCACTGCAAATTCCTCATAGTCTTCATTGTTCTTCTGTTTGAGATTAGCTAAGTCATGCCATAAGGGTTTGTTTTTAGTTAGATGCTGGTATCGCGCTGGAAATTTCTCTACTACATCCTCGAAGGTATTGATTTCATGGGAAGGCACGGATGTATACCAAGTCAATGCATCTCCAGTTAACGATTCCTGAAAATAATTTATGAGCATGGAGTCATTGTCTGCGATGGCACGACACTTGTTGCAAAACGAGACTAGGTGATGCTGAGGGTCAATAGTCCCATCGTAAGGTATGAACTTAGGGGCTCTAACAGGGAAAGGTGACCTCTCTTTTTCCTCCTTTTGGTAAAGTCGTAGAATCCTAGTTTCTTGCCAGTTGAGCTCGAGGATTTCGTTTTAATTTCGTTCTTGAGTTCCTCCACATTTTTCTGCAACTCCTTGAATGCTAGAGGATCTAGATATTGAATTGTCTGTGGTTGACATTCTCTTTGTGGTTCTAGCAAAGTAGGGGCGTAGGCCGGTTCTTGGCATTGGCCTTGGAAATACGGTTGCGAGATAGGCTGATAGCTTTGGTTCAACTGAATTCCCCCATGAGTAATTGGTTGTCCCCTATATGGGTCAACTATTGGGCTTAAAGTGGGTGGTTGATATGCTTGCTGATAGCGCGACTCATTCGCTTGGTGTGTTTGATAAGGATTTCCAATGCTCGTGGGGTTAGTAACTTGCACGTTCTGGATTGGGAGGTTCTGGTTCGCATTGGGCATTTGATAGATCGGGACTGTTTGATTTTGATAAGTGAGAGGCCCCCTCTCGTATTGAGCTGGTTGGGGATATAACATACCAGCGCCAACCATCACAAGATTGTAACGAACTTGATCCGTTGGTGGAGGAATCATTGCTTGGAATTGGGGCCGAGCCATCTCGTGTTGCCGGTAGGCGTCTAGCGCTCTCATATGTGTCGAAGGGTTTTGGTGCGAGATGCTAGATGTCGCCAATTGACCTATGCTCATTGGATTATGACTCATTCGGTGATATGGGTTTTCATTTATCGCAAGAGTCTGGGAAGGTACGATGGCCCTAACCGGGGTTATGATAGGTGCGTCAGTAGGCATCCCATACTGCGAGATAGAGGACGTGATTGGCTCGGTTTGGCTGATCATGGAAGAATAGGGTATAACCTGCGAGACAATAGGATCACTTGCGCGAAGAGGGTAGTCTGTTGATGAAACGTTATCGTGGACCCTATATCTTATAACTTGGCCGGTGGGACTGACCAGATCTGTGTAAGTCACCCCCGAATGCGAGGAGAAATGATTCTCTCTCGATGAAGGAGATGGGGTGGATGTATTGGAATGATTCCTTCCCATTGTTATGGTATTGACTGGTAACGGGCCTCCTTCGAAGAGGGACCGTCTTATCTATTGTGGGTCATGGCTCGAAGCTGCCAAGGATCCATCTAATACCCTAAAGGGTTCTACACTTTGCGTGGTTTGGTGTGACCCGCCAGTGGTGCGGATCAATAGTGGGGGTGAGAGGGGTTGAAAGTCGAACATTCCGAACGTCTGACCCTCCATTTGTGAAGAAATGTTTAGATGAGAAGAGAGAGAAGGAGAGGAAGAGAAGAGCACTTGTTATGTAGTTTTGTTGGTGAAGGTTTGTTTCTTATGGTGTAATGGAGGAAAGCTTAGTGGACGGTGCATTCGGACCTTTGGTTTAATTTTCAGACTACTCATAACAACCCTAAATTAAATGGGACACGGACATCAGATCATTGATTGGATGTTCGTGTCTTAGAATATTACTCTAGGAAGACCCAAATAGATGACAGGAAAACATAAGATGTCCCATCACGATCGCCAGGCTGTCGGATGTGAATTTCGACCCCCCCTTTTCCTTTCCAAGAGAGGCATGGTTTGGAGAAATCTCCATTCATCTATATATGCTATTTAAATTTTACATCGAAAATGAGGATTCCGACTACCCTCAAAATCGATGGATCACGATCGCCAGCTACGGTACGGCCGTAACACCGTTCTTCGACAAAAGTCGAAGAAATATGGGGAGAAAAATAATAAGGTGGGTTCTTCCTCTCGTCTAATGTGCTGCCTGCCACATTAGGCTGATTTTTTTCAAACCAAAATGATGATGCAAATTAGACTTTAATTTGTGATTTCTGTGTTTTTCGTGTGCGATACACGAGTGATAAAAGTAGAAGGCCGATGGGCCGTAATTGATTGAAGGTGGCCGATGGGCCAGGATTGATTGAAAATGGCCGATAGGCCAGTGTTTGTTTTAGGATGGCCGATGGGCCGTGATTGATAAAAGTGTGTGCGAAATCACTCATCTCATCTCGTTATTCTCATTTATTCAATTTTAGAAATCAGTTCTTTATTCCCTTTTTATCATTAAGTTCAATTAAATATCTAGCACCTGAGGTGGAGGAAGAAATAAAAGGAAAATCTTTTTGGGTTTATTTTGTTGGTTTTATGGTTTTTATGGCTTTTATGGCTTTTCAATATGGGGGCTAGAAGGGCCTAACTAGGGGATTTTACTTGGATTTACGTGATTAGTGCTTTACTACTGATCATCGGATTAACCCTAACCTAAGGTCCTAGACCGCCCACATCAGCTCTCCTAGTCCCCTAACGGAACAGGAAAAGTGATGGGGCGAAACCTAATGCGCTAAGCTACCTAACGGGGAAATCCGATGTAATCCTAGGGTATGAATAGCCTGAGTTTGATGGTTCAGCGCCTAAGCAACTTATTAATTGTGATTTTTAATTGGTTCGGTTTGTTTTGAGTTGAAGATTGATTAAGAGGTGGATTAAATGTATTTTGGGGTTCTGTTTAAGTTGTTTAAGGTTCTGGAATTTATGGTTTTAATTTAAAACGTGAAATGATGTCGAAATCCGTGAAACGGGGTTGGCAGAAGACTTGGGCGCCAGGGGGGTGGCGCCTAGGATATTCTAGTGACTTGAGCGCCCAGACAGTGGCGCCTAAGTGGCTGTTTCTGGGTGGGTTGGCTAGCAACGATGGTATCGATGTTATTTTCGGAATCCGAGGAGTTTTTACTTGGTGAATTTTAATGTTTCAAATTGTTCTAATTCTCTGATGTTCAAATGTCAAAGGGATTCGGATCAGGAATTTTGAAAAAAATTTAGAATTTGCGTTTTAGTGCAAATGAGAGGATAGGCGCCAAGGGGGTGGCGCCTAGGTTGATGGCTTGTGATTTTAAGTATTCCGTTGGGACTTAGTTATTGGTTTTCGGATCTAGAGACTATTTTAGATTCTGGTCTTAATTAATTTAAGTGGTAAGGTGTTTAGTTACTCGTTTTAAATTGAAGTTGTGAACCAAGGTTAGAGTGTAGGATAGGCGCCACAGGGGTGGTGCCTGGGTGGTTGTTTGTTTGTTCGTAAAGGCTTTGGGAGCTAAGCCCGAATCGATTAAAGTTTCAAACGTTTTAAACTAAAAGTGTTTTAATATGTTGATTTGGATTGGTTTGAATGCTAATTAATTGTGTTAAGTTGTTGGTTGGGGGATTTTTTTTATGAAAACAGATAGGCTAGGCGCCCAGGGTGTGGCGCCCAGGTGGATTTAGAGGGTGGGCGCCCAAGGCGTGGCGTCCAGATGAATTGTTTTGTGCTTCGGGTATGTTTGTTGTCTTTTAGGTCAATTTAAGTTTAAATTGATTAAAGGACTTAGTGTATTTCGATGTGGGATGCTATTCGTACTCGATTGGGATTTATTTAAACGTCAATTAATTGGGCTAAGTTGTGAATTGAGTTTTTCTGAAAACGGGGAAGCTGGGCGCCCAGAGTGTGGTGCCCAGGTGGATTTGATAGATGGGCGCCAAGGGGGTGGTGCCCAGGTGAACTATCCTGTGGTTCGGGTCGGTTCCGTATTTTTTAGGTTGATTCGCAGTTGAGCTTTTACGGTTTGATGTATTTTAAATTAAAAATATTTTATTGCGATGATTAAGATTAAATTCCGTTTCAATTAATTTGGCTTTTAGTGACAGGAGAGGCTGGGCGCCCAGAGAGTGGTGCCCAGGTGGAGGTGACAGGAGGGGCGCCCAGGGGGTGGCGCCCAAGTGTCTGCCTTGTGCGTCCGAGTTGGTTCGATGTATTAAGTCTATTCGGGTTTATGGTTCCGATTGTTTTAGATTTCAAAGGTGTTCCGGTGTGTTGATCGTGATTGACTTCGAATTTAATTTCAAGTGGGGTTTCCTAGTGATTGGGTAGGATGGGCGCCAGGAGGGTGGTGCCCAAGTGGATGCGGCAGGATAGGCACCAAGGGGGTGGCGCCCAAGTGGATGCGGAAGGATAGGCACCAAGGGGGTGGCGCCCAAGTGGATGTTTTGTGGTTTATTCGTTTTGTATTTTCTAAGTTGGTTTGAGTCCAAATTAATTAAGGCTTCGAGTCTTTTAGGTTAATAGTGTTTTAAGGTGTTAATTCGGGTTTAATCAATTAAGTTTAATTAAGTGGTGGTTTCTAAGGGAATGGGATAAGATAGGCGCCAGGAGGGTGGTGCCCAAGTGTAAAGGCAGGTTGGGCGCCCAGGGGGTGGCGCCCAGGTGTCTGTATTGTGGTTTCGGGTTGCTTTTGCGTTTTTAGGTTGGTTCAAGTCTAAGTTGATTGAGGTTTTAGGTTTCTTAAATTTAAAAGTGTTTTGTTATGTTAACTAGGATTAAATTTGGGTTGTGTTTAATTAGAAGTTTTAATTAGGGGTTCTTTAGAGACGGGATAGGATGGGCGACAAGAGGGTGGTGCCCAGGTGGCAGTGCAGGCTGGGCACCCAGGGGGTGGCGCCCAGGTGGACTTTTTAGAGTTTTGTTGGTTTTGAGTTTTTGAGTTAATTAGAGATTAAGTTGATTAAGGTTTACTTATTCTAGGTTTAAAATGTTTTACTGTGTTGATTCGGATTAGTTTAAAGTCTTAACTAATTAACTTAAACTTTAACCGAGTTGTCTTAGAGAATGAGTAGGCTGGGCGCCCAGAGGGTGGCGCCCAGGTGGCTGTGGAAGGATGGACGCCCAGGGGGTGGCGCCCAGGTGGCTGTTTTTTTTGGGTTTTGGTTTTTTTTTTTTGTGTTTTTAAAGTTCTTAGTTATTTCTAAATCCGAATTAGTTAGGGTCTTAATGTTTTAGAACTCTTAATGATGTGATGTTGCTTAAGTTTACTAATTATGTTGTTTTAATTAATCTTAGGATTTGTCCTACTTAGGCACTAAATTCAATAACTTAGACTATCCAACTATTCTTTTGGGTTTTTTGGATATCTTTTAATTAGTTTTTGGTTCCTCCTTTAATTTACTAGAGAGTAAGGAAAGAGAAGAAGGGGTTTTATGTTTTATGATTTTTTTGGGATTTTCTATAGATGTGTGGTTCAAATGATATGATGTCAAGTGTGACAAAATGGTAATTCGAAGTTCAGAACATGTCAAACAACCTAACATATCATTAATATGCAGTTTCTAAATGAACTAAATGCGAAAGATTTGAAGTTGTGCACAAAAGTGGAGAAATCCACTTAGGCGCCACCCCCGAGGTGCCTACTCTGCTCAGTCAGGGTTTTCAACCGAACACAACGAATGCACAAGAATCTTAGTGTTTTCAACACAACTTCCAATATTCAGCGACTGATGCGAATGTTGTAATTCGGACTACTAATGATGCAACTAACGAACCAACGAGCAAACAATGCAACGGGCGGAGATCTAGAACCCGAACCCTGTCTCAGAAGGGTAGGCGCCCAGGGGGTGGCGCCCAAGTGGTTTGAGAGAGGGCAGGCGCCCAGGTGGTTCCGGAGAGGGTAGGCGCCCAGTGGGTGGCGCCCAGCCTTTCTGCCAATGGTTGTTCGCGATCTTTTCAATATAAATGATGATGGTGATGATGCTAATGCAAAATCTGATATAACTATGCAATTAGAACTACAAAATCAAAACGAATCTACTATATTAGAATGAACCTAAACATGTTACTAACACGATGATGCACTAATACTATTTTTATCACAAGCTAATGTAGATCTACGATGCTCAAATGGTCCTAAGCATATTTCTAAGAATGAATGGTAATGGAATATAGAAAAAGAAAGGAGAGATCTAGGAATACCGGTATATGACGCGTTCCTCAAGTTCCTAAAACGAAGCTTTCGCAAAGATCCATAGCTCCAATTGAAGATATGGAAGCCTTCTCCTCTCTTTCTCCTTCCTCTACTGTAGATCTGAAGTTCTTCTCTAATGGTGGCTACCTTTCTTCTTCTTTTTCTATTCTCTCCTTTTGCCTCTTTTCTTAGGGTTTTTGGGTAGCCTCCCTTGTAAATGAAGTTAAGAGGGATTATATAGGTTTGGGACGAGTTTAGAAGGGCTAGGGCTTCATTATTTCGGGTTTCTAGAAGGTCTCACGCATCCCTAGGCGGCTTAAGTTGTTTTAGGGTGAACTAGGGTTTGGAGGGAGGACGGGCACCCATGGGGTGGCGCCCACATGGCCTGCGCAGTCTGGGCGCCCATAGGGTGGCGCCCAGGTGATCCTGGAGAGAGTGGGCGCCCACAGGGTGGTGCCCAGCTGGTTCGTGCTTCGCTTTTGGTCCTTGGTCCCATTTGGAGTCGAGATTGAACGGATATATCTTCAGCTGGGGGGACCTACATTAGCACTTAATGGGCTGGGCGCCACATGGGTGGTGCCCAGATGGATTTCAAGGCTGGGCGCCACATGGGTGGTGCCCAGGTGAATTTAAAGGCTGGGCGCCACATGGGTGGTGCTTAGGTGGTTCGGTTCGTCTCCGATGCTTGGTCCTTACGTACGAGTGGTCCCGGTCTAATCTCGAACCAAACTAGTAAATTTTAAGGTGTGCGCCCACCATGGGGTGCCTAGGTGATTCTAGGAAGTGTGGGCGCCACAGGGTTGGTGCCTATGTGGAACTTAGGAGGGTTGGCGCCACATGGGTGGTGCTTAGGTGGAGTTGATTCACTTTCGAAGTTCGGTCCCTACGTTGAGTGGTCCCGGGCTATTTTTAGGCCAACTAGTGAAATGTGGAGGCTGGGCGCCCACCATGGGGCGCTTAGGTGGTCCTGGACTGTGTGGGCGCCCAGCATGGGGCGCCTAGATGAATTTTAGTAGGATGGGCGCCACATGGGTGGTGCCCAGATGGAGTTTCGTCATTTTTTCTAAGGCAAACTTCGGAAGCTCATAACTTTTGACTCGCTCATCGGATTTGGACGTTCTACATATCGCCGGAAAGCTCTCGAAGTGAGGAATTCAATGGTCTAAATTTCTTGAAAAATAGGGGTTGAAAAATATGGGGAATCTATGGACCAATGGATTCGATTTCCTAACTTAGGCTAATCGGGTGACATTTTGGCAAACTAAGTATGGTCTTTAGAGGGATTGGCCTAAGCATGTCTTAAGTGGTCCGAAAAGGGTTTGAGTAGTGTCATGGTTCACTCCTTATGTGAGTAGTGAATTGGACTCAAGGTCTCGACGCGACTTGGCTTTTCTCTCTCGAATTTCTAGAAATCGTCGAACTAAGTCTAAAATTAGCAACAAGCATCTTCATCGTCGTTAATTAATCTGAATTATGTCATTAATCATTCAATTACGGGTGAAATGGGGACATCGCTATATATGATAGGTATTTAAGGCTATCATAGGGGCCAAATGAGGTGTCTACAGTAGCACTTGCCCCTTTTTGGACCGAGAGGCATTCATTGCAAGGTCCCTCAGTCTTCTTCTTTTCTCCCTTTGGGAATGTTTTTTATTTTTTGACCCTATAGTCCATTTCAACTTGTAGGACCTGTGGGGCATGTTTGTCGACATCCATATTCAGCCTTTGTAGTTCTGAAATGAGACTATCACGAGTTTGTGGTGACATTCATAATAACTCTAGTATGTGCAGTCGTGCAGGTATGTGTTTGAAGTGCTCGATCAAGTTATACTTGAAAGCCTCCTTGGGGCCTGCATTTTCATTATTGTTGCCACTTTGGGCATTTATAGCTTGCTTTCCCGAAGGATTTACATAAGAAGAAGAAGAAGAAGAGCGGGTACCTTTCCCAACTTCAAAAGCTTCTAAAGGTGGCTCTTCTTTTGGAAGACCCTCTTCGGGCTCAAGGGGATGATCCTCCTGATTTGCTGAAAATGCTTCTGCAGCAGCGTTGCCGTCTTCAGTGATTGCGTTGCATGGAGCATTTTCCGGGAACAAGTCTTGAACAGCTTCCAGCAACTTTTCTTCTTTGTCCAGTATTTCATCGGTCTAGACATCTCCTATGAGGTTGGGTATCTGAGACCAATTGACCGGGTTTTCTTTGAAGATTTCATCAGCCAGAGCCTCTTCGTGATGATCAGTAGGAAGAGGCTTGAATTCTGATGTCACAGTTTCAGGAGATGAAGGCTGGGAGGATGCTATCTCAGTGGAAGTCGCCTAAGAAGATGGAGCTCCAGAAGATATGCTACCGGATGCATTTTGAGAGTCTGTGGCCTCAATAAATGAAGCTTCAGAGGCACTATCACCCTGAACTATCACATTGTAGGCAACTTCGATATAAGATGCCTCCATAATGGACTGTTGGGAATCAGACTCATCCTCCGATGTAAGAGGATCATCAACACAACAATTTTCTTCATTTTTCGGAGTTACTGGAGGAGATGCTTATAGATTCTCCAGGACTTACAGTTCTGGATTTTGATGAAGCTGATTGATGCGATCCTGCTCTTGCTCTATAGCAAGGCACTACAAGATCCTTGCATATTCGTCGAGATCGGCCATAGGAGCCAAATCTTCTTCTTCATCTGCTCCTTATGGTTCAGCCTCGTTGGGATCCACTAGAGCATTTGTTTGCACTAGGTCAACAACACTTTGTTGAACAGCCTCTTGGTCTTCATCATCATCAGACCAGGACTCTTGTGGCTGGAAGGGGTTATACCAGATTATTGGCATAAGGTGAGATTCTGGGATCCATTCTTCATCGGAGAGATATTCCCCGGTTTCAAGGGATTCCTCCCATTCATCTGTGTCACTGGCAGTGTCACTAGACTCATATCCATTCATGGAGAATCCAACTTCTGAGTTGCAAGAGTATGATGCCCCCTGCGTAGTCCCATCTCCGAGCCGTGGTGGCATGAAATCACCGAGGGTGAATTTTCTTACCACTCTTGAAGTCTTGGGGAGAGACTCCTCTATTGCCCCCAGTGAAGCAGTAGAGGAGGTTTATGCCTTTTCAGAGACTTTTTGCTTGGGTAGAGCTTTCTCCCGCTGTTTGAGCTTGCGGAGTTGTCTCTTGGCTTGCCTTCCCTGTTGAGCGGTCGGCTTTGTTTTGACAACCTCCCAATTTTCATCTTCTAGGAGATCGGTATGCACCCATATGGGCTATCCATCTGGTGTTGGGTAAGGCACCAGCTCTTGGGACGTTTGGGTCATTTTTATCACCTTGAAGGAAGTAGTGATCTTCTCCTTTGGTGATTTGGATGTTTGTCCATATGACACCATGTTAATGGAGGCAGACCCATAGTTTTTGTCAAAGGTGATGACTCCTTTTTTCCACATGTCGTTGATCTTCTCTCTCACAATGAAACATTGATTGAGAGGATGCGAGACCATTTGGTGGTATGGACAATATCGGGGATCATTGGTTTTGCCAACATCTCCCGGTCTTTTGGGGTCTGGCAATGTAAGTTTTCCATTTACTAAGAGGGCCCCAAATATTTCTTCAACATCTTCATCGAACGGGTATTTCTTTTCTACTCATTCTTTAAATGCATCAGAGAGTTCAGGTCTCTTACGTGTAGCTTTGTTTCAGCTTTCTTTGGTGGCTGAGGAGCTGACTTGGTTTGCACATTGAGAACCTCCTTTTTCTTTGGCTTAGAGGTTGGAATGGCGGTCGGCTCTTTTTTTTTATGACTTCTGACTGTTGAGGTCTTTGATCACCGTTTCAACCTCCATGGACGCTTCTAGGAGTTCTCCCAGGTTCTTTGATTTGTTGCCAATGATCATGGAGCGGATCCTTGCTCTCATGTTGTTTCGGCAGATGTCGACCAGCGACGCTTGTGGCAGCACATCTGAGCATTTGTACGCCATTGCTTTCTACTTGTGAATGAAGTCATATGTTGACTCATTCTTTCCCTGTTTTAGGCTGCAGAGCTGAGCCATAGTAAGAGGATGATTCTCACCTTTGAAGTGGGTCAGGAAACGTGTCTCTAGCATGGTCCAGTTTTGAATGGAATCCTCCGGCAGAGTGGAGTACCAATCAAAGGCCGTACCTTTTAAGGTACTTGCAAAGAGACGGATCTTGAGGGCATCTTGATCCGCAATAGCTCCTGTTAGGATCTTGAAGTGGATGACATGCTGTCTAGCTGAACCTTTCCCCGTATATGTTTGGAGAAGAGGTTGCTTGAACTTTGCAGGGAACGGAACCGAATCCATCCATAAAGGATATGGCGGCTTGATTCCATGCTCCTTCAGTGTATCCTCTTCTTTTGCTTTGGCGAGGATATTATCAATGTCGTTTTTGGTAAGGGCGAGTGACTCATCTTCTCCACCGTTTGCCTCATCGTGTGGAGGAACTTCATCATTTAGTGGACGTTGGAGAGTGAGAAAAAGGTTTTCCATCAGAGCTTCTATCCTCTGTTGTCCTTGTTCCAGCTGCTGGATGTGTGTAGTCATGTTATCATCCGGCAGAGGTTGCTCAGAGTTTGTGACCAGGACATTCACCCTTCGAAAATCAAATGAGGATATTGTCTTAGTGACTGAGCTGGAGCTCATTCTTCTAGATGAAGAGCCCGAGGAATGATCACTCCGGTGTCCTTGGCTTGAAGGAGTGGGAGAATCCTCTTGATGTCTTTGTGTCCGGGAGACACTGCGAGTCACCGGCCGTCTGACATGTATAATCCTTGCTGATTTTTGGCGTCTTTGGCTTTACCAACCATATGGACGACAGCAACTTGGTCGGGTCTTTCTTTTTTGACCCATTTTTGGGAGACTTGAAGCTCAGAATGCTGGATTCTTTGCTTCTCTAATCTCTCTTGTCGATATACCTCACGGCGACGTATACGACGAGCAATTTGAGCTTCAGTTAGCTCAGGCCGTGCTCTGGCAATGAAGGATGTGGTCCCTCGTGCGCAGCAACCGAGCTTGTCTTCCTTGAAGACTGGCATGGACAGGATCTAGACGCAGTCCTTAGCCTGTCGCAGCGAAGCTTTAAATTTTGCGAGCTCGGCCCCTGTTGAAATGAAGGGTCGAGTTGCAGGAGAGCAGGCCCTGGCAGGTTCTTGTCGAGGCCTTGTGATGCACGACTTGACTTTGGGCTTGTATGAGCAAGCCGGCTCGTGCTGAGTAGTTTTTATAGTTCAGTGGAGAGTAGGTTTCCCACCTTTGATGTAAGCGAGAGGATGGAACTGGTTCTCCTTGAGAGGGGCCAGGTATGCTAGCTTTGCAGATGTGCGGGACCTTCTTTGTTTTGATGAAGATCGCGGGGACCAAATCTTGGGGCAGACCTGGTTTCTCGCAAGTTGAGGCTTCACGGGATTGCCACGAGCCTCAGGTTTCTTGGTGACCACCTTCGGTGTCTGGGCAGCGACACGTTCAGGGGCAGTCCTCTACTTCTTAGCAGGCACCATCTCTTCTACGGGTAGTGGGAATGGTCCCAGTGACCCGAAGACGATAGTCCGGGGAGTGGAGGTCGACCCGGTGTTTTGAGAGTTGCCAAAGGAGGTGACGCTTCGGCAGCTGGCAGGGCGCTTGTAAGTGCACTTGCTTTGCTTCTCTTGAAGCATGAGCTGGTACTTGTTCTCGTCAAAGGTGATGGTTAATGAAGCTGCCATTGTTAGTTTGGAAAAATTCTGAAACAAGACCACGTCCATTAGTAATCACAATAATATGGTGATCATAAATGGAAAATACTATGGTTTTGTCTTTTCAAATTGCTCAGGGGGCATGGCCCATTCTGAGCGTAATGAAGAAGGCAAAAAGCCATAGAGGGTACAATTGTTCTGAACGCAAGTATGGTCAGCTCGAAATCAGCGTTCCAGTGACTGCTAGAAGCAATTGTAAACCTTAATTCAAGTTACCGAGAAACGAAGCTCACTCGAGGTAAAATGATATAAGGTTGGGGACACAAATGTGTCGGTCGCGAATACAGTAGACCCGAAAGGGCGTACTAGCACCGCTAGGCACAAATGTTGTAAATCGCATCCTTGAAAAGGACACAAGATGGGATTTTTTGAAAGGTCAAGAGCGAATTCGCAAAAGAGAGCAAATGGTATTCCAATCCAAATACATGCTCACCGATTTCCGCGAGCACTAAATCCGAAAATGAAGGAACTAGGATTTCACAGATTTGAATCCAATAATGACGGAAGTTTTTTTTTTATTTGAAAAGTCAAGATTGAATTCATAAAAGAGAGCAAATGGTATTCCAA
Organism: Persea americana; assembly: GCA_029852735.1. NCBI lineage: Eukaryota > Viridiplantae > Streptophyta > Magnoliopsida > Laurales > Lauraceae > Persea > Persea americana. The sequence goes on from CM056814.1 coordinate 28,907,022, forward strand.
TCCGAATACAGGCTCAAACATTTCTGCAAGCACTAAATCCAAAAAGGAAGGAACCAAAATTTCTCGAATCTGAACACAAAGTGACAGAAGGTTTTTTTTTTTTTTTTTTTTTTTTTTTTTTTTTTTTTTGAAGATAGATTTTTTTTAGATTTTTTTTTTTAAGAGATTTTTTTTCTTTTGAAGAGTGCACATAGGTCTTTCAATTCGGTCTTATAAAACCTTAGTAGATAGATTGGCCCCCAGGCAAGGGTAAGATTACTTAATGAACCCGTTTGAAGGACCCTTGCCTCGAACAGTCTAGTTGCCTCCATACTCTGGACAAGGCTTTTCTTATATTCACTTTGGTCAAAGAACGCAATCAGTGCAACCCTAACGTGTTTTTTTTTCTTTTATATATTTTTTTTCACTAATGGACCCATCAAAGAGAGGAAAATAGCCCTCCCAATCCGAACGCTGGCTCAGCGATTTCCGCAAGCCATTATACCAAAAGGAAAGAACCAAAGTTTCTCCAATTTGAATCCAAAAGAGAGAAATCTGAATTATTTTTTTTTAAGTCAAGATTGGATTCACAAAAGAGAAGAAATGGTATTCCAATCCGAACAAAGGCTTAGCGATTTCCGCGAGCACTAAATCCGAAAGGGAAGAAACCAGAATTTCTCAAATCTGAACCCAACGAAAAAAAACACTTTTTTTTATTTTTGAGAAGAGAAAGAGTGGAAACAAATTCAAAGACAAAAATTTTCAAAGAATCCCATCTCAGTTTTTTTAGATGCAAGATCCAACATAGGCCACCAACTAGAAAGGAGCCAAGGAGTCTAAGCATCGTGTTCTCAAATGAACGGGTCCCAACGGGTGTGCGAACTTGATGCTCCCAGCTTTTCTCTCTCGCCTACCTCCGCCTCGGGTCCGTTGGGGTGCGGCGGGGCGAAAAAAGAAAAAACGAGCCTCAACATTTTTTGTACGGGTATGCCAGATTTTTTATTCTACTTGGAATTTGAAATGGCGATCCGAAGATTCACCTTCGAAATCAAACTTTTTTTCCAACTTTCCATTGAACATATATTTTAAAGAAAGAGACAAGATTTTGAATGCCGTAAAAGGCGATTTTATTTAGTTTGTCGTGAAAGGCGGTTTTGTGCCGTAGAAGGCGATTTTGCAGTGAAAGGCGATTTACAAATCTTATCAATAATGAAAGACTAGAATTGTGATTTTTTTGTCTCTTAAAAAAAAAACAGAATACAATAGAAAAGGAAGAAAGAGGGATCTGACTTCTCAGGAGATTGTGGGGACTCGTTCAAATCGACGGTCGCGAGTCATGTATGGACTCCACCATCGTCCTTCAGATGAGAACACTTGATGCTTTAGTTCACTTGGCTTAGCTTGGACCTCGGATTTTTAGCGGACAAAGACCAAGGGAAGGTCCTATATCCCATAAAAGTCTGGGTAGACGGGCTGAAAAGCCACATCTAGGCCACGTTGGATGGAAGAAGAGAGGAAACCGTGGGGGGTGGCCCCCCAAGGGACTTCAATCACCTTGTAGTGTTTTCAGCAGAGTTTCTTCAGAAAAAGAGAGCTTCTTTGCGGAGAGATTTTCAAGGCAATTTTCCAGAACTCTTCGGATGATTTTTTCAGAACCTTTCTGTCGAGACCCCGGACCGGGATCCGGGCCCGTGAGTGTGGATGGGGTAATAAACTACCCTTACCAATGATTATACATTCACTTAATTTCCCCAAGTTTCCGTGGTGAGGATTTCACACACACTCACAAAACATTTACATTGGTGCGGAAGCGTGTAGCAAATCAAATTGGTAATCCATTTCACAATACAAGACTGATAATTACCAGTAACTGACATGATGTCAGAGTGAGTAATGTTCATATTAGCATTCCCAAAATATCAAGTTCAATGTTTAAACAAAGATCAATTACGTTAACATTCCCCAAAAATAATGGCCAACAAAGGCCAGTACAATCAAAGTGTAAATCAAAAGTAAACCAATAATCCCCCAAAATATGTGTCGTAACTCCAAGCTAAACTCAATGTCTAAATAACATTGTCAGCCTGCCACTCCACTAATCGCTGCGGTTCACCGACCGCCTCCTCTGGCTCCTCCTCGTAGGCAATAACGGGGACTGGACCTAAGTACCACAAAAATGAGTCAGATACGACGGTCTGGCAGGTGGGTGAATAGATAATACAATAAGAAAAATCGAGAGAATAAGTTTAAGAAACATTGAAATCTGGCCATACATATATTTCCATAAAACAAGATATATCATTTGTAAAAATGCACATATAAAGTGAAACATGTGGGGTATCGAAGAATAGGAAACTAGCAAGATGGCAACCACACTAAAGCTAAATCCTCTCTATCATTAATGTGATGAGAGCACATTCAATGCATTGGCTCGAACACGCGAAGTGATGAGAACCAATCATATATACATATACATATAGCTAGACAAGACCACGACCGCGGAACCAGGTAACGGGACAGGACAGGATCCAAGTTGCAACTGGCGGGAGCGCGAGGGGGAGGCCCAAGTAAGTTGATCAGACTGACAAGGACGTCCAAGCTTAGTGGTGCCGACTCATAGGTTACATGAGAAATCAAAATATGTACAAAACTATATCGGTGTGAAAACACTCAAGTAGGCAGGCATGGTGCTCATAGGCACACATTTCACATCATTATCTTTTCATGCAGAAACAGGCTGGCATGACATGTCAAGTGCATAAATCATAGTTTGAGATAAAACCAGTGATATCGGGAGCAATCGGGTTAAGACAAGTATAATTTGCATAAAACAGTGCGATGATTCCTTATACAATTTTGGACTATGCATTGGGACTTCCGTATTCACGCAATATGTATAAGGACCTTGTATGTCCATTATTGCTCTTGGCATGGTACTTGAATGATGATAGACATCCCAAGTTTCCTTATACAGCTTGGTAAATCCACAATTCTCAATACAGTTCCGAAGTGGGGTTTCTCTCTAAGTCAATCTCCTTATATCATCCCCAAGGTCTTTCCAAGGTGGTAGGGCATCAAAACAACCCTTCCAAGCCTTAAAATATCATATATGGAAACAATGGAAAAGACCCAGGAATTCTGTACAGTTCGCTCGAGCGGACAGGAGGTTCAGATCAGGAGGGTTCAAGCGAAGGATGGGGAGGCTCGATGAGGGGTTCGCTCGAGTGATGTATAAGTTCGCTTGAGCGAACTACTCTGGATCAGGAGAGGTCGAGCGAAGAGGGAGGGAGGCTCGAGCGACCAAGGTTCTGTGAGGGGTTCGCTCGAGTGAACTGCTCCGGAACAAGGAGGCTCGAGCGAAGGAAGAGGTTGGCTTAAGCGATAGAGGTTCAATGAAGGGTTCGCTCGAGCGAATAGAGGTTCACTCGAGCGAACTGCTTCAGAAACTCTCCATTTCAGCAGTCCGAACCTCATCTTCCCTTTTCTTCAAAATTTCATTTCAGCCAACACTTCACACAATATTTATGGCTCTCAACCTACCAACTTCTATCCCATTCAAGTCCTCCAACAACCATCCGTTAACACCCAAAATCACCTCATTTCTCCTTTCCAATCCCATTCAATACACAACCACCAAATTAATGACAACTACGTGTGATCCCAAAAACAAGCTTTTACAAACATAATGTATACACATTCCTCAAGAAAAACTGAACAAGATGCACATTTCAAAAATCATTGATAACCATAGTACATAAGAGAAGATGAATAGTGAACAAAATCCATAAATTCTTATTAAAACATGAAATCATTGAAGAAAGCTATTCATCCACTTGCCTTGGCTCCCAATTAAGCTAATCAATCTCTAATCACCACTCCTTAAGCCAAATCAAAGATCTACACAAAATCCCCAAAATAACACTAATCACAAACCCTAGAATGACAAAACAAGAAATAGAGAGAGATAACTTCCAATAATGAAAGTGAAGCATCTTTAAGACTGGAAGAATCCAAATCTAAGAGATGAGAAGAAGAGCTTACATGGAAGGCTTCCAAACACACAAGGCTTGCTCAAAGAAGATCTTAGAGTGGAGGGTTTTCTATAAAAATGGCACCAATAGGAAGCATTCTTGGAGGGGAAGAAGGTTGGAGCATCCATTTTCCCTTTAGCAATAGATTTGAGAGAGATTGAGAGATGGAGAAGCAAGAAGAGGGCAAGAAGAAACCCTAGGCTGGACTCACTTGCTCTCAAGGAAAAGTTGCAAGAAAAGGAAGAAGGAAGAAGACTCTCCCTTATATAGACAACATGAATGGGTCCCACAACTTAAACAATTATTAGGGCTTAAAACATCATCTCTCGGGCTTCGGATGGATTCGACGAAGAAGGAAGAATTGTTCGTCGCAATTTCTAGTTTCCAAAAAGTATATATTTCACGGGTTTCGGAGACATCGAAAATAGTGTCCAGATTTTGTATAAAAAGACTGTTTTACCCCTATCATTAGCAAAATAAGGTCTAGAGGTCTCGAATAGAAACAGAGCAAATACGAAAGTTTTCGGAAATAATAAAATACATTAAACGGGACAAACTACAGATTTCTAGAATTATTGAATAAATCACAAAGCTAATCAAAACACAATTAAGGAACTTCCAAAGGGCCCCACTAGATCAAAGAGTTTCCCCAAAATAATTCAAAGCTATAAAAAAAACTATTCTAATCCAAACATAACCAAATTCTACTAATCTCACTTATAACTAAAGCACGTCTTAATTAACGCTACTCGAAAACTCTCGGGGCGGGGTCTTAAAATTTCCCTTTGGAATGATCGCCTATTTATAGGCTTTTGGTGGCTATTAGGAAGGAATACGGGCTTTAATTGTCATAAAGCCACATAAAGGGAGGAGTCACAAGTCTTAATTCATTTATTTTGTAACTCCTTTTTCCTTGAATATGATTGGCCGATGGAGAATAATGGGCATTTAATCTCCATGATGATGGGGGTTTCATGATTAATGATCATGATTAAACTCCATAATGATAGGAGTTACATGGTTAATTGCCATGATTAATTGCATTTGTAACTCCCATTTGCTTGCTTCTGATTGGGCCGTCCAAAATAATGAGTTAATGACCGCATTAACTTGTCATAAACGAGTAAATTAACAGCATTAATTGGTCGTCAAGTCGCTTGAAGAGTCGCGGGCCGCGCCGCATCTTTTAGAATTCTTCTTGCGATGATCATCGATGGATCTGCATGTTGTTTGATGTCGGATGATGATGCAATTTCAGACATTAGTTGGTACCAATGGGCCGCAACATCTGTCCAGTCGATTTCCAGATCGGTTGGGCAGAAAGTGTGCTTTCTTGGTTGGCCGATTGGCGATTTCGGAGTATTCGATGATGATCGAATGATTTCGATGGCGGATCCGTGATGTTGACGAAGATCGACGAATATCATGCCTCAAAAATCAAAATTTAAGAAAATCACAGGGGCCAAACATAGCGAAATGAGAAAAGAACCCGAAAATGTGGGTTTCCAGGCAAAATCCGGCAACCTGGATCCCTACGGTTGCCGGCGACCATGGGCCTTTCTCCCATTTCGGTCGCCGTTTTTCCGTATTTTTTGCTTCTTTTTTCTTCTGTATTTTTCTTGACATTTCTCCTCATTTATTGGCTTGATTCCTCTGAAGAAAACCTGTTGAGAAGCCATGCAAATCAGAGCACAAAGTTTCCTATTTTTTGGAAAAGTCGATGGCTTTGTAGCCGATTTTCCACCAAGAGTTGAAACTATGTCAAACGATGTCGGAATGACCTGAAATTTGAGGTGAAGCTTCCTGAGCAATAGATAGGACCAACCATGGGCTTTTATTTGAGTTTTGAAACCGTTTGGAGTCCCGTCGATGCTAGACTTGATTTCACCGCGCGGAAAATGTCGAGCTTTGATGTACGGTCAACCAATGTCCAATTGACCTGAAATTTGACAGGGAGCCTATTGGAGTCATTTTGAGACTATCCATTAACTCCGATTTGGGTGCCATGGTCCCGGGGAACTCCACTGCCGATAGGCTTGATTTTGCTTCTGAGCGTCAAAGTTAGGTCAAACGTCGTCGGAATGACCTGAAATGTGACGTGCAACCCTTTGGAAGCATGTGGAAGCTACCCATGTGCTTTATTTGATGAGTGGCGGCATCGGTGGTTCTCGCCGCCAAGAGGCTTGATGTCACCGTTCGAGAGTTGATAGAGGGTCAAACGGTGTTTGTTTGACTTGAAATTTGACGTGGGACCTTTTGGAGGTATTTTGAGACCATCCATAGGCTCTGATCGAAGATTTGTTATCTTCAACACTGTCGCTGCCGGGAGCACCAGCTCAGTTGTTGGAGGAGTGAAGTTAGGCCAAACGGTGTTGAAATGGCCCGAAACTTCATGTGTACCTTCTTTTGGCTATTTTGAAGGATCTTGCAGTTTTTGTTTGATTCTGACAAGATCCGATACTTGAAGCAGCTTTGCCTGTTTGTAATAGGATGAGGCTCCATGCATCTTTCGATATTGAGGAGGCAAAATGACATTTTTTGTGTCAACAAGTACCATTCTAGAAATCTCTTTGGATCAAACATAACAACTTAGTGCAACCCGCTTTGATACCAATTAAAAGTTCGGGGTGCGAGATCTCTAGATTAGTCCACTCAATTATTCAATCCAAAAGGTGTGCAAAAATAGAAAATATACAGCAGAAATAAAATCACAAGCACACACCACAAGGACACCAAATTTTTACGTTGAAAACCTTAACCGAGTGAAAAACCACGGATCCAAACTGGATCTAATCAAGCACTATGAATCTCGTAATTACAAGAAACCCAGATTTCTTCCCCAGATATCCCCTACCTAAGGACTAAAGTTACCTTGTGACGCTTCACGCTTCAACGACTTCACACCGCTAATTGCAACAGACTCAATCCAGCACTTGACTCCTCAGATATTTTCGCAAGAAGATAATCTTCTACAAAGGATGCATAAAAACTTGGCTCTAGAGAACTTGGCAGCACAACTCCTTAATAGAACTCTAGAGCATGAGAATCAGTTGAGGACATCATTACAACTTTTGAGGGACAGCCAACTGTATGTTAAGTTGAGTAAATGTGAATTTTGGTTGGAGCAAGTGGCATTCTTGAGCCATATTATTTCTAAGGATGGACCGACAGTGGACCCTAAGAAGGTAGCAGCAGTTGTTAATTGGGGTAGTCCACGAAATGCAGCGGAGATTCACAGTTTTCTTGGACTTGCAGGCTACTACAAGATGTTCGTGAAAGGGTTTTCTACCATAGCATCTCCACTCACTAAGTTGAAGTGGAAGGATGTTTCGTTTGTGTGGATGGAAGAGTGTGAAAAGAGTTTCCAAGAGCTGAAGACTCGATTGACTACAGCACCCATACTTGCCTTACCCTCTGGCAGTGGAGGATTTGTGGTTTTCATAGATGCATCAGGGATTGGATTGGGCTGTGTTCTCATGCAAAATGACAAGGTGATAGCCTACGGGTCAAGACAATCGAAAGATCATGAGAAGAAGTATGTCACACATGACTTAGAGTTTGCAGCCGTAATGTTTGCATTGAAGTTGTGGAAGCATTATTTGTATGGTGAAAGATTCGAGGTTCACACAAATCATAAGAGCCTGCCATACATGTTCACACAGGGTGATTTGAATAACAGGTAAAGGAGATTGATGGAGTGCATAAAGGATTATGATTTTCTGATCAAGTACCATCCTGGAAAGGTGAATGTTGTAGCAGATGCCCTCAGTCGAAAGGCAGCTTTCAGTGGATGTATAATGCCAGAATGTATGTGGATGGAGCAGTTCAGGGATATGGATGTAGAAGTATGGCCTGTTAGTGAGAAAGTGTTAGTTACTACTATGGGAGTTTGGGAGCCAGAAATAGTTAGCAGGATCAAGAAAGCTCAGAAGGATGATCCAGTGCTACAGAGAATCATTGACCACGTTGATGGAAATTCAGAGTTCAGATTGATTGAAGGGATTTTGTAATGCAAGGATAGGTTGTGTGTGCTAGATGTTAAGGACATCAAGTTAGAGCTGATGACAGATGCGCACCACACCAGATATTCTATTCACCCGGGGAGCACTAAAATATATCAGAATTTGAAGAATCACTATTGGTGGGTGAAAATGAAGAAAGAGATTGCAGAATTTGTTTCTAAGTGTATGACTTGTCCGTAGATTAAGGCAGACCACAAGAAGCCTCCCGGTTAGCTTCACCCATTGGATATTCCTCAGTGGAAATGAGAGAACTGTTAGGGATTTTGTTTGTTGCTAATTTGATGGATGCACTATCACTTTCACCTACAACTGATCACACACGCATGCATCATAGTTTGGACCTTGAAATCTAGAGCCTAGACTTGCATATGCATTTGATTTTCAAATATTTCATCATGCATGTTTTAGATCTTAAAATACATTTTCAAAAGGTTAATTCTTCATGCATGTTTTTATAAAATCAAGTGAGGCATCATGGTTCATGATTTGCATAAAAATTTCATTTTTAGAATCCTAAGTTATGCATGAATCACATTGGCCCTAAGCTCCTAGTTTTATGTTTCAGATTTTTCAAAATACAAAAGGAACTGCAGCCAGGCCAGTGTACCCAGTCAACATCCTGAGGGATCCGGTCGACTGGGTAAACTAGCCGTTGGAAAAATAGCCGTTGGACCCGGTCGACCGGGTGAGCACGGATGTTGACCAGGTGAACTAGTTTTTGGAAAAAAAATTTCTATTCAAGTCCAACTCATTCCTTTCTTCTGAGGCTTTTTGGTTGAATCTTTGGAGTTGTTTTGAAGCCTAAGAAAGGAGAATGAACTGAAGAGGCTAGAGGGAAATGGAAATCCAAAAGGCTTGAGATAAAGGTATATCTTTCCAAGTTAAGCTTTGATTTCCATCCTTTTGAAATCCATGCATGTTCAAAATCTTTGAAACCTTATTTCAGCATGATTTCTAGCTTAGACTGAGTTGTTTTGCAAACATCAAATCATATAAGTATATTAGATTGTTTTGCAAACATTCATGTCTCAATCACATGTGTTTTGACTTTTAAACTTTCATACAACTTGTGTAGTTTGATAGGAATGTCTTTGCAAGTTGTTTTGATTAACTCATGTGATTAGTTCATCACTTCAATCATAGATTTATGTGCTTAGATTTTTAAATGCATCAAGCATTCATTTAAGAGCTTCATTTTAGAAATTGATTGAAGTAAACATTCATACACTTTGAGCACTCATCTTAGCTACTTGTTGGTGTATGTTTGTATCTTGTTTTTAAACTTTCATATCAGCCTATATTAGAGGCAAATGTATTAAGCTTTTAATTGCATCTCTTTTAGTGTTTGTGTAGACACTACTTTGAGAGAAAATATTCGATTTGTAAAGGTTATTGTTTAGCTTAAGAAAACCTAGTGTAGAGGTTATTGCTTAGCCTTTGAAAAGCATCTTGTTAAGGTTATTGCTTAGCCTAGAAAAGCACATTGATAGGTTGTTGATTAGCCTAGAAAAACATCATTATAAAGGTTATTGCTTAGCCTATTGAAAAGCATAGATAGTGGAAATCCGGTGGGGTGTTGGATCACAAGCCGGTAGTGGATGTAGGCATTGAAGCCGAACCACTAAAAATCATTGTGTGATGGTGTATGCTTTGTGGTGATTGTTTTTGCTTAGCTTCCGCATTTAATTTTATAATCATCACTTGTGACTAGTTAATTTTAAAGAAGTTAAAATTTGTCATAATTGGTCACTAAGTTGTAGCCCAACAACACCCCCCCCCCCCCCCCGCCCCCCCTCTAGGGTAAGGATCCCAGACTTTCAATTGGTATAAGAGCCTAGGCGCTCTATATTAGGATCGAGTGTTTTGGAACTCTTGATTAGGTGTAAAAACCTAGAGTCAAAACCCTAGTGTTGTGTTTTCATGACGATCATTAGAATGGATTCCACTATGTTGTATTCTTTTGTAGATTCTTCTTATAGACCTCCTCTTCCAACAAATGGAGACTCAATTAATGAAATCAATAAATCTCAATTTGAATTAAAAGAGGAAGAAAATGATGAAAATGAATATGATAGTCAACAAGCCTATGATGAATTGTATACATTGTCTTTAGAGCTTGTTAAGAAGAATTAAAAATTAAAAAAAAGAATCTAAAAAGCTAAACCAATATTTAATCTCTTCAAATGATGAACTTAGAGAAAAGGAAGAAACTATAAATTGCTTAGACTCTAAGTTCATAATCTCTTTACATGACCTATCTAAGGTTCAAGATGATGTAAATGAATTAAAAATAGGTTATGATGAGCTTATCAAAGAAAATTTAAGCTTAAGGGATAAATTGAAAAGGCAACATGAAGACATTATCAATTTAGAATCCAAGTTGACAACTTCCAAGGAAAACTTGTCCAATGCTCTAAGTAAATCAAAAAATATAGAACTTGGATCTAATGTTGTTGATAAACTTAAATCTGAATTAAAACTTGCCCATGAAGAATTAAACAACTTTAAGGGAATTGAAAATGAACTAATAAAAGTTAAAAATGAAAATTCAACTCTTAAAAATCAAGTCACTCAACTTGAAGGTTATAAACAAAAGTATGAGTGTAAATTTACCCAAGGAGAAGAGAAATATGAAAAGTTATTTAGATTCGGTAAATCTCAAAGAGATAGGACGGGTATTGGATTTGATTGGTCTACTTCACATGGCCTTAACTTCACCAACACATTTGTGAAAGGTGAGTCCTCATTCTCTAGTACTCATTCTTCCTTGCCCAAGACAAAATGTCATTATTGTGGTAATGAAGGGCATTTCAAATTTGAGTGCAAATTAAGGAAAAGTCATATGTCTAAACCCATCTATGAAACTAAGAAAGCAAAACCTAATTCTATGAAGGGTAAGACATTGAAATCCAAGGAAGACTCTAGGAAGCTCAAACTAGTTAAACCAATTCAACAAGAGTCTTCTAAGATAGAATTTAAAAAGACCAAACAAATCAAACATGGTCAAAATAAATTTATCAAAAAGAAATTTCTCACCTTACCTCCTCTATCTTTGGAAATGAAAGAACTTTTGAAAAAGGTTGAAAAATTAAGCTTAAAGTTCAAAAGACAAAAAGAAGGAGGAAAAGCTAGAAGAAATGAGAAGAATAAAAGGAAAATGAAAAATCAACTACCAAAGACTAATCATATATCTAAATATAAAAAGGTCAAATCTCAAAGATATGATGATAAAAGAAATCAATCTAAACTTCTTCTTGTTGGTGGGATTTCAAGGGTAGAGCCCATAGGACAATCCTCTCAATACCTTAGATGAATACCTAAGGTTAGACTTTTAGACAAAAACTAAGGCCTAGTAATTAGATTGACCAACCTTTTCCCATTGTTATATGTGTTGTTGGAAATTTGAGTCTAGTTCTTTTACCTTCCTTAGGATTTTCTTTAGGTCTCAGATTCATTTTGTTGGATTTACTTGTTGAAAAATGCATTTTGAATTTAAAAGGTATTTTATGATAAAATGCATGTTTTGATCAAATTGATTTGAAAAAGGTTTTCTTAAAGTCATACTTGTCATAATCAATTGTTTTGTTTTTCAAAATGGTTTAGATTTGAATGGATGCATTGTCAAATCATGTTTGTCAATTTAAATGATTTTGAAAAATTAAAATAACCAATAAAGAGTTTTAAATCATTTCTTTTTCTAACTAGGTGTACTAATGAAGCAATGTATCTCCTCTAGTTAGATTGATCATATGTGGTTTGATTTTAATCTCTTTAGGATAGCTAGGTTTAGGGAAAATTGAGTGAAGAGAGCCCCTCAGTTGTTTTAGACAATTTTTCCTAAAACTGATCAGATGATCAAGTTTTCCAGTTCACCCGGTCGACATCTTGTTGTGGCCGGTCGACCGGACAAGCACACACAGAACAGAAATTCTGTTTTTTTCCTGTTGTCCCGGTCGACATCTTGGAGTGGGCAGTTGACCGGACTTGCGCACCCAGCAACTTAAAACAGTTGCGATGGGCTGTTTTGTTTAAAACAGAACTGTCTTCTGCTCTGTGCGGTCGACATCTCTGAGCTGCCTTTCTTCTTCTGTGTCTCCTCATCTAAGGCATGGTTTAGCAGATTTGATTTATCATCTCAATAGGATTTCTTTCTTCTTGGCCGAGGGTTGCTCTGCACTTAGTCTCGCTACAGCTGTTCATCGTCTCCTATGAATTTTCTCACATCTTCGATGCAGCTTTGTTTTCTTCTTCTCTCAACTTGAGGCCACGATTTCTCTTGGTGTGTGTTCTCACTAGCATTCCCAGGAATCGACACTAAGAGATCTTTCAATTCAAACCTTCAGTTTTTCTCCTTGTTCAATCTTGAGGACCGGTTGCTTCCAAACCCAAAGCTGGTGTCAGTTCTGTGTGTGATCTTAGTGTTTTGTTTGGAGCAATGTCTACAGCACTTCTGTGGGATCTCTTGTAGACCGTTTGGGTCTGTCTTTGAGCATTTTCTGTGTATGGATCTCTGAGCTACAGTAACTGCCCACCAACTGTTTCTTGAATTGTCCGAACCATTGTTTACCTTCATTTCAGCAATTGTTAGTGCCTGGGTCATGTAGTATCTATGAGCTAGGGAGGCCACACTGTTTAGGAGTATGTTAAATCATCTTTAGTTGTTCCTCTCTTCCCCAATTGTTCCTCTCTTCCACACTATTTATGGATTTCTCAGTCTTGCACTTGTGGGCACTCTGATTTTGTCACGCCCCCGAATCGTGAAACCGGGGTTTATGCGTGAGATTAGGGCCAATTAAAATTTTTCGGCATTAATAATAACACTGGCCCTAATCATTTCCCAATATGGATCGAAGATCGCTGTGAGGTATAAACATTTCCTCAAATACATAAAACGTATAGCGGAAGCTTCAGAGTACAAATGGTACTTGAAGTATATAGTTAAGAGCAAAACTGATCACATGTAGTAACTAGAGTTCAAGTTTGAAACAATTAAACAAAAGTATTATTTACAACAATAGGCCACATCCAAAACTCGGGCCTAATCAAAAGATGAAGAAACAAAAGATGAAACTACACAAAAGATATCATGATGGCGCTCATGTACGGGGTCAGTACGGCTATACAATGTCGTCCGTACTATACTCCAAGAAGTCATCAGGCTGATCCGCCTGAACTTCCTCCGTCAACTCCTCCTCAGCTAGGTAGAGCTCGGTACCTATGCACCAAGAGTAGCATCATTAGACACGAAGGTCGGCAAGCAATATATATATGAATCATTCAGATATGTAGAACGAATAAGAGTAAACGAGAAACAAAATCATATGAAATGCATAGCATCCTGATCGTAGAAAGTGCATAGCATTTAAATCAAAATCAACTAACAAAAACATCTAGCAAAAAGGCAACCCACATAAACTAATACACCACGGGATAGTTCCACATGACCCTCCCGACTCAACATTTGAACTGTGGTAGAGTGGCACGGGATGAACCCCGGCAAGCAAGCAATCAAAATGGATACCAAAAGGCCTGAGTAATCAAAGTCAATCAATATGTATCCGATGGTGTACAACCATCAAAATATAAAAAGTCGTACTGCGCAGACGTTCAATCCAAAGTCCTCACACAGAATGGTGCCCCATCTGTGTTGGGCGTTAACAGCCGAGTGGTGCCTGACACAAAGAATCCTAAACAACCCATCGTGAAGAGCTAGACTTTCTTGTGTGAACAAGATTCATTGATCAAAGAGAACTACCTTGCCATCATCAAATCAAAGTCAAAACCATCAATACCGGTAGTTCTCAAACAAGCTTTCCAATTAAAGCCGTCTAGCCTCAACACTCCCATCAAACTTCGAAATAACGAAACATCAAAGGGGATCCTAAATCCATCATTCTAAGTTCTCAAACGTGATCCCAAAACAAAACAAATAAACAAAGCTAATGAACATGAACGTCTCATGTAAACAGTACCAGACGGTACTATCCGGAATTCAAGGCCATAAACAATCCAATCCTAGGCCAATTGTTAAACCTGAAGCATCGTACAATCCTACTCAGTCAACGAAAGGTTTAGGGTGCGCGATACCTGAATATATGATCTTCGTGCATAGATATAGAAAAGGTATCCCGTTGTCCCGTACCGTTCAGGATTGAGTGAAATTGATTCCCGATACCACCGGAGTAACGTGAAGAACGTGAGCTCAAAACGTCCTCACATATAGTCAAATGAGTCTTACAAAGGTTAGCCAAGGTTTCCCCTAAGGTCCTCCAAGCATAGGTAAGCATAGGGAAAAAAACCCAAAATTTCCATTCCTGCAGTTGACCCGGTCGACCGCGTCCCTACCTGGTCGACCGCGTACACAGGGAACCAGGTCGACTTGGTTCCCATCCGGTTGACCGCGGGCGCTGTGTACCCAGTCGACCGCGGCCTCAGCCGGTCGACCGCGTACACTGCGGTTACAGAACATCAGTTCCTCTAACTGGCAGTGCACCTGGGCTGCTTCCTTCCACTTGGGTTTGGGACTTTTCCTCCACTTGCTCTTGGCCAATAAAACCCACATATATCCCCATATAGGTAGATGCCATAAGTCCATAAAAACCCACTCCTATCATCTAATCAAGCCATTAAAATCCTAATCCATTTCATTAGCAATTTCAATCCATTATCATGTTTTCAATCTAAAACAAATCTAAAGAGCAAATGGTCATCTAAACATCATCAATCATCAATCAAAGGGAAGACAAAACATATCAAATCATAAACATATATATAACTTGCCTTGATGAAGAGCTTAGGGAAATTTCAAGTAGAATTTTGAAGAAAACTCCACCAAAAGCTCAAAGGGGAAGAAGAAGATTTCCAAACCAAAACCTCACTACAAAATGAATGCAAAGGGTTGCTATGAGTCTCCCTAATCCATTTCTAATCCAAAGGAAGAAGACTAGCTAAGTCTAGTAGCTTGGAGAGCTTACCTTGGAGTGATTTGTTGATGAAAAGTTTAGAAAATTGGATGGTTGAGTTCTTGGAGAGTTGATGAAGAAGATGGGTGGCTTGGCTAGTGAAGATGGACTCCCATGGTTCTCTTTGGCAAGGCTACAGTGAAGAGAAGAAGAAGCTTGAAGAAGACACAGAGAAATGGAAAGAAGGGATGAAGATGAATGAGATAAGAAGGAGAAATGAGTCATCCGGTTGATGACTTAACATAAGAGGGTAATTATGTAAAATTTGGGTTAAGTCCTTGGTTAGCTAAATGTAATTATTTGGGCCTCTTCAGCGCGTCGAATCGAAACGCGACAGAAGACTAAAGTTCATGAAATGACGAGACCTATCCAATGCACCCAAACTCACAAAACTCATAATCTCATAAAAACCCCTGAAAACTTCCCAAAATTGCAAACCAGCCCCCTACTCTATCCAAACGCACTCGGACTCGCACGAAACTTCGCACGTGCGATCCCTACGCCAAACCCGACTCGCTAAGACTCTAACACACGTACTAACTAACTACTAACTAACCAAGCAATTAATTAGTATTAATACGGGATTAGGGTACGGGGTGTTACAGATTTCATCTAGCATCAGTCATGGCCAGAACTAAGCAGACCTTTAGGCGTCCAAGCAAGAAGTCTAAGATAAGCCAAGCTTCTTCATCTCATAGATCTCCTTCTTCCTCCCCCAAAGTTGCTCCTCCTCGAATGATTAGTTTCAATCCCATTCCCTCACCATCTTCGGTTGTAAAATCTTTTCGAAACAACGGGATTATTGTGGAGAAGAAGTGCATAGTTGAAGATTTAGTGGACTACGATGTCCCTACCATCTTAGAAGCTATTGGTTGGGGTGGTATATTGACTTGGAGTGGCAACACCTATGCCTCTTCTATCCATGGCCTGTATGAGTCCATTTGTGCTTTCACCGCGAACTCATTCACGATCAGATTCTCGCATGGTGAAAAGGTCGTTACCACAGAGAAGATTTCCTCCATCATGGGGATTCCTAGGTCCAATGGACCAAAGATTATTTATGAAGCCCTTCCACTAGATGAGAGAGACTTAGTCACTAGAGCTCTTTGTGGTAGATCTGTACAGTGGTCTCCTAAGAACTATATTCAGGCTTCTTACATGATTCCTCCCCTCCGCATTATCCATCTGATTTTTACTCATAGTATTTATCCGAGGAAAGGGAATAGGACAGAAGTCACCCCCTATATGGCCAACCTCCAGCACAAGATTATTATGGGTGTCCCCATATGCTTACCGTCAGTTATCATGCATCACATCATCCGGATCATCACTGGCTCTCAGCCATGTACAGCTCCTTTTGGGCTTCTGATGACTCAGCTCGCTAGATCTTATGGGATTGTTGCTCCTGCCTCAGAGAGACCTGAGCATACCATTGTTTTCAACAAGAACAATATTCTCTTGATGAGGTTACCCCCACCTCGGCGAGTAAATCCTATAGCAGAAGGAGATGCATAGTTAGAGGCCGCAGAAGCAGATGCCACAAAAGGTGTTGCCCAGCCTCATCAGCCAGAGCCCTCTCAGCCCCCTCAGCAGTGTAGTTTGGAGGACAGAATGACCTCTGTTGAGCGTGATGTTTCTATTATTCGCACAGAGTTTCATGAGTTTCGAGAAGAAGTATCTGGACTAAATAAGTTCATGAAGAAATCCTTGAAGTATCTCTCGAACATCTCCATTAGCTGCAGACGACATGATGATGCGGTGCCCCCATCTCCTACAGATTCATCTTAGATTTTAGGGGTCATTCTTTTTGTTTTGTGGGAAGGGTAGTGATAAACTGACATGTATTGATGTATTTTTGTCTATCAACTGACTGTTATTTTGTTGTGAATACTGACCATGATATTTTGATTTTTGTATTGGTCAAGTATTAGTGAAAACTGTACTAAATTTCTCTTTTAAATCAATGAATTTACAGTTTCACTTATTCATCTCTTGTCTTCTTGCTATATTTCTCAAATGATGAATGTTTATGTTGTTTTGAGCTATATGTTCTCTTAATTGATATCTTTTGTCGTAGCTTCATTCAAACACTGCGTAGGAAATCAATATACATGATAACCTGTCTTGCATTCCATTTTCAATTTCACTTTTGAAACAGGTGCTGCTAAAAGGTATTTGTTGTTCATGTATACAGGTTCCTTTGCAATTCAACGTCAAAGGGGGAGAGAAGATCTAAC
This sequence comes from Persea americana, assembly GCA_029852735.1. Classification (NCBI taxonomy): domain Eukaryota; kingdom Viridiplantae; phylum Streptophyta; class Magnoliopsida; order Laurales; family Lauraceae; genus Persea; species Persea americana. Next base: position 28,924,253 of record CM056814.1, read on the forward strand.
TAAGGGGGAGATCTACCTAAGGAACTAAGGGGGAGAGCGATTGAACGCAAAGCTAAAGAGGAAAAGCTTAGAGAAAAGGGAGAACTCTAATGAAGGGGGAGAAATCTTGAAAGAGTAAAAGAAGAGTAAAAGCTCAAGACAAGTCGAGATTTCAAGAAAAGATCAGTTCAGAAGAGTTGAAGTCCTAGAGTGTTGTGATCATAATAGTTGCCATCAAATTGCAAAGGGAGAGATTGTTAGGTATTTTTTTTGTTCCTAATTTGATGGATGCACTATCACTTTCACCTACAACTGATCACACACGCATGCATCGTAGTTTGGACCTTGAAATCTAGAGCCTAGACTTGCATAAGCATTTGATTTTCAAATATTTCATCATGCATGTTTTAGATCTTAAAATACATTTTCAAAAGGTTAATTCTTCATGCATGTTTTTGTAAAATCAAGTGAGGCATCATGGTTCATGATTTGCATACAAATTTCATTTTTAGAATCCCAAGTTATGCATGAATCACATTGGCCTGAGCTCCTAGTCTTATGTTTCAGATTTTTCAAAATACAAAAGGAACTGCAGCCAGGCCAGTGTACCCGGTCGACATCCTGAGGGATCCGGTCGACCGGGTAAACTAGCCGTTGGAAAAATAGCCGTTGGACCCGGTCGACCGGGTGAGCACGGATGTCGACTGGGTGAACTAGTTTTTAAACAAAACTTTTCTATTGAAGTCCAACTCATTCCTTTCTTCTGAGGCTTTTTGGTTGAATCTTTGGAGTTGTTTTGAAGCCTAAGAAAGGGGAATGAACTGAAGAGGCTAGAGGGAAATGGAAATCCAAAAGGCTCGAGATAAAGGTATATCTTTCCAAGTTAAGCTTTGATTTCCATCCTTTTGAAATCCATGCATGTTCAAAATCTCTGAAACCTTATTTCAGCATGATTTCTAACTTAGACTGAGTTGTTTTGCAAACATCAAATCATATAAGTATATTAGATTGTTTTGCAAACATTCATGTCTCAATCAAATGTGTTTTGACTTTTAAACTTTCATACAACTTGTGTAGTTTGATAGGAATGTCTTTCCAAGTTGTTTTGATTAACTCATCTGATTAGTTCATCACTTCAATCATAGATTTATGTGCTTAGAGTTTTAAATGCATCAAGCATTTATTTAAGAGCTTCATTTTAGAAATTGATTGAAGTAAACATTCATACACTTTGAGCACTCATCTTAGCTACTTGTTGGTATATGTTTGTATCTTGTTTTTAAACTTTCATATCAGCCTATATTAGAGGCAAATGTATTAAGCTTTAAATTGCATCACTTTTAGTGTTTGTGTAGACACTACTCTGAGAGAAAATATTCGATTTGTAAAGGTTATTGTTTAGCTTAAGACAAGCATAGTGTAGAGGTTATTGCTTAGCCTTTGAAAAGCATCTTGTTAAGGTTATTGCTTAGCCTAGAACAGCACATTGATAGGTTGTTGTTTAGCCTAGAAAAACATCATTGTAAAGGTTATTGCTTAGCCTATTGAAAAGCATAGATAGTGGAAATCCGGTGGGGTGTTGGATTACAAGCCGGTAATGGTTGTAGGCATTGAGGCCAAACCACTATAAATCATTGTGTGATGGTGTATGCTTTGTGGTGATTGTTTTTGTTTAGATTTCGCATTTAATTTTATAATCATCACTAGTGACTAGTTAATTTTAAAGAAGTTAAAATTTGTCATAATTGTTCACTAAGTTGTAGCTTCCCCCCCCCCCCCCCCCCCCCTCCCTCGGGTAAGGATCCCGGACTTTCAAGAACATCACTATGGATTTTGTGTCAGGGCTGCTGAACACCAAGAAGGGCAATGATGCTATTTGGGTGATCGTGGATAGATCGACGAAGTCAGCACATTTCTTGCCATTTAAGACTGGTCTATTTATGAACAAGATAACTATGTTGTACAAGGACAATATAGTCAAGTTACATGGAGTGCCTAAGTCCATAGTATCCGATCGAGATCCTAAATTTGTCTCTCGGTCTTGGTCTACTTTTCAGTCCTCTATGGGTACTCAATTGAAGTTCAATACCGCTTACCATCCTCAGACAGATGGACAGTAAGAGCGTACTATTCAGACTTTGGAAGATTTTCTCAGAGCATATGTTTTGGATTTTAAAGAGAATTGGGATAAAAGTTTGCCTTTATGTGAGTTTGCCTACAATAACAGCTATCATTCAAGTATTTATATGGCACCATTTAAAGCATTGTACAGACGGGGATGTAGGACTCCAGTATGTTGGGAGGAAGTAGGAGTTCGGAGTTTCTATGGCCCTTCAGAGATTGTTGATTCCAGCGAGAAAGTCAGAATTATTCAGATGAGAATGAAGGAGTCACGTGATCGTCAGAAGAGTTATGCCGATAAGAGGCGGAGACCTTTAGAATTTCAAGTGGGGGATATGGTGTTTCTGAAGGTGTCCCCGATGAGAGGTGTTGTCAGATTTGGGCAGAAAGGGAAGCTTGCCAAGAGGTTTGTGGGACCGTTTGAGATCAAGAGCAGAACTAGAGATTTGTCTTATCGTCTTGTGCTACCGGCTGAGCTAGCTGGTGTGCACAACGTTTTTCATGTCTCAATACTTCGAAAGTATATTCCAGATCCTACTCATATGTTGCAGCACGAGCCACTTTAGTTACAAGCAGATGCAACCTATGTGGAGCGGCCGGCGCAGATCATTGACACGAAGGACATAGTACCGCGAACCAAGACCATCTAGTAGGTCAAGGTACAATGGGAACATCACAACCCAGAGGAAGCTACGTGGGAGCTCAAAGATCAGATGCAGAAGGCGTATCCTTATCTCTTTCCTGATGAGGTATGTTTAGGCATTTGGGGATTAAATGTTCTTTTTAGAGGTGAGAGATGTAAGGTCCGCGACCTTACGAGTCAACTGGGCCCAATAGCAGGCCCGTTGACCCGTTTATTTTGTTATTATTATAATTAATTGTATTGGTAGATAATTAGGTGGGTTTAGATCATAACCGAGTTCCTTTTAGTGATAGAATAGTGTCTGTGAAGTTTCGTGTGATTCCGAGTTCGTTTGGTCCTAGCAAGGGGGTAGTTTGCAATTTAGGGAAAATTGAGTGTTTTTTCGAAAAAATTCCTATCACCGTGATTTTGGGTTCCTTGGAAAGGTCTCGTAGCGCTGATCGTTTTTGTCTCTTGGCTCGTTGCGATCCGATGGTTAGAAACCTTTCAAGTGGTCCATTCTTTCACCGGACCCACTTAAGGGCAACCTTATCTTTTTCTCCTTCTCTTCTTCTAACCCTAGTCTTGACCCAAGTTTTTCATTTCAATCTTTGCAACGAAGCCATAGCAGCCTCTTTCTTCTTCCCCAGTTGCTTAAAGCTCCAGAACTCCTTCCCTGAGAGATCATCTCCTCGATCCGAACCACTCATCTTCTTCCTCGAGACCTCCTCTTTCCATTGGTCCTAGTTTGGTAAGATTTCTCTCACCTTCATCTTTTCATCATCTTCTCTTTTGGTTAGATTTAGGTTTGATCTCGATCCTTTTCTCTATTTTCTTCTCCTTTGCATTTTAGATTACGTTTGGTTGGGTTAGATTGGAGGATTTCGTAGTAGAAGGCTTTTCTTCGAATTATCCCATTTCAATCTTCTTCTTGGTTGAGGCAAGTAGATATGTATTTTATATTTAAACATGTGTGTATGGTTTTCTATTGATTGCAATGGTTTCTTGTTAGAATACCCCAAATTCCAAGTTTTGTTCTCATTTGATTTGGGATTCACATGTTAGATTAGGTTTGGGGATTTGGGTCGGATTAATTGTTAAATGGTAGCTTTGATGTTTTTAATTTGATAGAATGGATAGAAATGATGTTTGTAATGAATGGGTAGCATGGTGGCTCATTTTCTACAGGTTTTCCATGGAATGGCCGAAGGAGGAAGTGGGCAGAATACCCAAATTCGGGGTTCTAAGTTGTCAAACCCCAACCCAAGATTAGCGCGATTAGTGTTAGTTAAGTGCGTATTTAGTTATTATGTGGGTTTAATGTTCGCAGGGTAGAAACTAGTTCGATTTAGTCTGGAATTTGCTTTGGAGAATTTTGAGAGCGTTTTATGCTATTCAGTCACACTCAAGGGTGCCTTGAGTGTGCGCGTAAGCTTGGGAGGAAATTCTAATTTCTCAATTTTTATTGTGATTTTGATTTATTTTGAATGGTTTTATTTTTATTGTTCAACTTTTGTGTTCAGCCTATTCGTGTTTGAGGCCCATAAACCCAAGTTTTGGCCTAAAAGGGTAAAACAGTCATTTCACACCAAATCTGGACCCAAATTTCCAAATCTTAAAACTATGCCAAAGTTATACTTTTTGGAAACTAGATTTTTCGACGGTCATTTTTGTTTTATTCGTCGTTTCCATCCGAGGCCCGTAAATTGGGGTTTTAATGGTCCCAAGTTTTGAACATAGTGGCCCACAAGTCCATTTGACTTAAGTCCCTCTTCTCCCTCACCTCACTCATGTTTCATACTTCATTTTCTATAACTTCCTCTTCAAACCCAGTTGAGAAGAGTTCTTTCTTCTTCTCACTTTCTCCTCTTGCATGCCCTACGTAGAGATCTTCAACTCAAAATCTGAAACCACCTTCCTCTTCCTCTCTTCCCAAGCTCTCCATTGGTGCCATTTCTTGGAATTTCCTGCTGAGTTGAGCCTTCATCTTCCTTCCTCCTCCTTGTTTAGCAAGCTCCAGGTAAAGGGACCTTCTTCTTCCTTTCATTTTGGTCTTTTGAGCTCATTAGGAGACCTTTTCTCTAATATGCAAACCCATTTTCAATATGGGGGTTTTGGTTGGTCAAAATGGTGATTTTTGGAATGTTTTATTTGGGGCTTTTGTGTAGATTTCATGTTCTTTGGTTAGGTGTTTGAGAGATTTTTGGATAGCACTTTGGTGAAGGCAACTGATCCATTTAGTCTCTCCTAATGCATGTTGAGATTAGATACTATTTTGATTCCTAATGGTTGATTTTCCATGTTTAGTTCTCTTATATTAAATTAACATGCATGGGATTAATTGTAATGTCTTTTATATCCTCTTGTATAAGTTTCAGCATGATTCTTTAATTATGCATTTGGTCAAGTTGATTTTTGTTTTTGGTTGTAAGTTATGATTTTTGAATGGTTGGATTTGTGAATAGTGTGGCTTGGAGAATAGATGAGTTGAGGATGTTGAATGGTTATGTGAAAGAGCTCGAAAGTTCATGAATACAGAGTTTATCTTGAGAGGTAGAATTGGAAGAAAGAGGGTAGCAGAAATTGCTAAGAGAATGAGTTTTATGTACTGAGCGATTCAGCCAAAAGGTTGTTCGCTCGAGCAGAGCCTTGGCTCGCTCGAGCGAGCAAGCTTCTATCTGTAAGGAACGCTATCAGAAACCTGTCCTCTCGAGCGAAACTCTAGGTCGCTCGAGCGAGCAAGCTTCTGTCTGCGAGGGACGCTCCCAGAAACCTGTCCGCTCGAGCAAGCATTGGGTGAGCTCGAGTGAACAAGTCTCTGGTTGCGATCACTCGAGCGAACCCTGTGGAGGCTCAAGCGAATGAAGTTCTGGATGCGTTCGCTCGAGCGGACTGATCTTAGCTGGAGCAGACCTGATGCTGTCTGATTTTTAAATTTGGAAGAGAAAAAGGAGGGGATTGAGAGGATTGTTAGGAGGAAGAAAACTTGATCATCTCGAGTGGCTTTAATTTGATATTGTGCTATTGAAACTCATAATATCTAATAACATCAGGACACCAAACTATTTTAAACACTAATATTTTGAATTTCAAGTGCACGAAGATCAAACTAAGGTTCTTAGCATGGACTCGAATTAAATTGTTTAAAAATCTCAATTTTGTCACTATGAGTATTATTTCACAGTAGTTTTGCTTTGCAAGTTTAGTTTTGCTTCGAATTATTTAAAGAAGAAAAAAAAAATGGAAGTCACCTCTTCAGTTCATGACAATATAGCTTATGCTATCTTTGCAAATTCTGCTTCGTTTTGCTTTGATAAACGTATTTCCCGATTTTCGATAAGTTTTGTACAAGTATCGACATGTTTTGTGCATACATGAATATCATGGAATACTGCTAAGCTTAGATGCCCTCTCAGTATGATCCACTAGTTAGGGAGTCCTTAAATATAAGGACAATCTGCAGATTAGTCATGTAATTATACACATTTTTGTTTTGTCCGGTTTCGTGGCCGATTTTTCCCACCCACCTTGTGTGGCCCGGGCTTTCGTTTCGTTTTGTTTCGTTTTGCCTGCTCTTGTCATCAAGTATGACAGAGAAAGGATGAGTTCAATGTGGATTCATGAATCATGATATTTTCTTGAAATCATATTAGTTTTGCTTTGCACGGTATATATGTTTTGCTCAGAACTCATGTTAAGTTTTAAGTACTAATCATTCCAAATATTAATCGATTTGTTTTATGTCTAAATTGATCACCCGCCAGACCATCGTGTCTAACCCTTTTGCTTTAGTGTTTAGATCCAGGAGTCGTTGCCCCTGAGGAGTAGCGCCCGGAGGAGGCTTTTGAGCCACCCCCAGCCCGTGAGTGGCAACCCGACGACGTCCTCTAGACGTCGGGTGGGGTCTTGAGCACGATACATGGATGGGAATGGTTGTTTTGTTTTATTTTGTCTTGGGTTGTAAGGCCTTTGTTGGCCCTTTGATACTTTGGGTTATGTAAACTTAACTCTAACTTACTTTTGTTATTTCGAAACTTGAACTAATCTTGGGAATGCCACGCTTATGTTCCTCCCTTGATGATTTAATTTATGTAAGTGGATGTTATATCTCATGTATTGTATGGACAAGATTACTTGCACGCTTCCACAAATCATTGTTCGTATGAGATAAATTTCAAGTTGTTTTGGGAATCCTCACTGCGGAAACCTGTGGGTTAATCATAGATAGTGATTGGACAACACCACAGTCGCGGGCCCGGATCGGGGACCTCAGTCCGGGGTCACGACATAAGTTCAGTGCCGATCGACCGGACGCTCTGTCCAATCGATCGGTCAGGGTTTCCATTCCAATTAACTGAGATAGTTCACTATCCGTTCGATCGGACAAAAAACATGTCTCAGTTAACAGCATTTAGGCACTATCCGATCGATCGGAGGGTAAATTTCTTACAGCACTTAGAAACTTCGAAGACTTGTAACTTTTAATCCACCCGTTGGATTTCTACATGAAATATACCGTTGGAAAGCCCTTGAGACGTAGAATCTAATGGTCGTGGTTTCGTTATGATCGGAGATCGAGAAGTGATGTAAATACCTTGATTATTGCTTCAGCTAATGTTTTATTGAAAATGAGACTGGTAACATAGGTTTGGGCCTTTGATGTTGGAAATCATGAACCTACTCCCACACGACCATTAACGAGGTTAAAATCGTAGCACGTGGCTTGGTGTACTTCGAATGGGTGTCTAGGTATTCGTGTAGTATGCATGGTTTAACCAAATGCATATGGAATTGTCTCAATAGATACTTAACATGATTGTACACCAAGGAATTCTCCTAGAAGCATCGTTGAATCAATTTCCCCACGCACTCCGTTAGAACAAGTACGGTACAGGGATGACACCACTTGCCTAGAGTTGGTTTGTAATTCCTCATTTACTTGTTAAATGGCATCCGTTGTTATTGCTCCTTGTACACTCTCTTGGCATAACACACCTAATTAATTATGAAACATAAATTCTTATAGAACTACGATATGGACCTGAGTCAGAGTGTATCTTAGGAACCATGTGTCATGTATTTGATAAATATGACTAGCTAGCATGTAAGGCATTATCATGTGGTTGACTTGTCTTGTATTGTCTTGAATGAGATAATCCCTATGAGCATGTCTTGTGTGTTGAGCTAGCCAGACTTGCTTGTTTTGCTTTCCCCCGTGTCAACACCACTTCATTATCATTTGCATGTCATGGCCAACTGTAGTTTGGAGTTTTATTGATGGGCCGGCTACTCAAACATTGGGGTGGGCAGTCGGTTTTGGACGGTGTCCATGGCGATGAATAGTTGGGAGCGGGCTTGGACTGTGCTACTATTCCCATGATCGGGAGCTAGGATCCCCCTGGAGCCGGACTTTGATATCAGTGGTCTAGTTTGGATTGTTACTGATACCCCGTGAGATGACTAGGACATCCTTGGAGTCTCCCTCTTAATACTTGCATTGCAATGCATGGATAGTGGTGATTGTTAGTGTTGCTAGGATTCCTGTTATTGTTTCTGATGGTTATTTATTCATGCTTTATGCGTAGCTTCGATTCCTTGTATTCTCTTGATTATTATACCTGTCATTACTGTTATACTTATGCATGTCATGTTCATTATATCTTGTTTATCTATTGCTCAATATGTCCCTGACTCTGTTCCTTGGTGTGCAGACACCTCAAGTGAGTACTACTATGAGGAGCAGAAGGGTGAGGAGATCCCAGAGGATCTCCAACCAATAGAGGAGGAGCGAGAGTGGCGTGCCGATGACGTAGAGTAGCGTCATCACCTCCGGCACAAGAAAGACTCACTTGGGGACATTTATTAGATTTTCATTTATTCATTTATTATTCCTCGTTAAACCTTTCACTTTATTGACTTTGTAGTTCTTTTAAATGGTCTTGAATATTAGGATGGCCATTATTAATAATTTAACTTCTTGAGTAGCTTTAATTGTTCCTTTGCAACTTTAAATATTAAATGAGATTTATTATCCATTGTTTGATATTTAGATATGCCTCGAATTGTATGAACTTCGCGGTTTTTTTATATTACTTGAGGTTGAAATATAATATCCTCGCAGCAGACTTATGATCCTTGGGCCTAAAGGGCAAAATTTTTAATTAGCCCTAAATTTCACTCCCTGGATCTGGTTTATTCTCTAATGGGGTTCGAGGGACGTGACAAGTTCAAGGTGCATTTTGGCTAGGCTTGAGTGTTAGAATAATGTTTGAGTAGTTTTGGTAGCTTTTGAATTTAGTTTATTACCTTAGAGGACCTATTTGTAATTTCAAAAAAAGTTGGGTTGTTATTTACAATTTCAGAAATCTCCTTAGTGATCTCAACTCTGACCATGAAGCCATCATCACGTCCGTGACCTCCTTCCAGTATGGAGCCTCCTTTCCAAAAAAGACTTTGATCTCAGTTGACGTTCTCACAACAAATGCTGCCACTCACTTTGTTGGGAGCAATCATGGAAAAGGTATTTTGTCTTCGGGCAACAACCATAGCAATGTGTAAGACCCATGACTCTTTAATTGTTTGATTAGTACTAATTAGCTATGTTTAGTATTAATTGATTGTGTATGATAGGTTCTAGGTGCATTTTAGCTAGGCTTGAGTGTTAGAATAATGTTTGAGTAGTTTTGCTAGCTTTTGAACTTAGTTTAGCACCTTGGTGGACCTATTTGTAATTTTGGAAAATGTTGGGTTGTTATTTACAATTTTAGAATTTTGTCTTTTTTTTTTTTTTTTGGCTTACTAGATAGAGGAGCTTATTTTTTGAGACTTTTATACTCTGAAAACCGCTGAATTTAAGCCAAGGTCCCTTGAATCAGTATCTCTATTAGATTTCAAGTTACATTATTAAATTAGCCAATTAACCTAAGTCTAATTAAAAAACAATCGACCACAAAGAGAAGGACACGGGATTTATACATGGAAAATCCTACTTAGGAAAAAAAAACCATGGGCCTTATTGTCTAGGCCAACAGACAACCAAGCACTATAAATTGAAAGTTACAAAACTCACAGTACCCTTTCTAGTTACAACTTAACCTAAGGAATGCTTAATTTACCGACGCTTCGCTGTACACCTTCACCATGCTTGAATCAACCACCATGACAGCCTCTTCAAGACGAATCTACTTCAGAAGAGCAGATGAAAAAAACTTCAAAGACTTTGAACTTAAGCACTTCAACTTGATGAAGCTTTGGAGAAGAAAAGTTTTCTCAATTGATTCTAGAGTTTATAATAGGAGAGAAGAGCAATGGATCCCTTTTGGGGTTGCTAGGGTGCTCAATATATAGGCCTTAGGACTTGCATAGGGTTACCTAAAGGGAGCAAAACTCAAATTGGTAGTTTGAAGCAAATTAGAAATAAGTTTCATGAATTTAGGGGCTTTCTGTGAAGTATGCGTTCGAGTGATGAAGGCACGCTCAAGCGAATGTTCATTCTACATACATGTTTTCTATTAGGCTCGTGCACAGAAGTCTGTGATCGAGCGCGGAAGCTCTATAGACAATGTAAGCTCGAGCGCATGAGGGTCCACTCAAGCGCCCACTAAAATTTTCTATCTCCTTTGATTTTCTTCTTTAAGCTTCAATATGGGCAGTCCATCTATAAAGTATATTATAAATTGAATTTCCAGTTTTGTCCACTACCCAATGAATTAGCCAACACTCAAATAGCCCTTACAATATCCTCCTTTGGGAATTCATGGACAAAACACCTAAATACAAAAAAAAAAAATGACAACAGATCAAGCGTGAAATCACGAAATAACCCAATCCAAGAAAAATTCAAGAAACCTTCCTTCAATTCAGCATTATCTTGCAACCCCTTCAAAACCTGTTCACGAAAATTTGACAACAGATCAAGCGTGAAATCACGAAATTGAAACATATTCAATAATTCAATAAGAAAACCATTCAATTCATGCCATACTACTCATGTTTCTCCCCCTTTTGTTCGAAATTAACAAAGTTAGTACTCCTTTGAAATCAAATAAAAAAAATGCAAAAATACAAGAACTCAATCAGGCCAAAAATTGAAAATCCTCAATGATCAAACACGATAATTTGCAATGCATGAGGCTACACAATTTTCAGGAATTCCACATGTGTGTGAATTGTGTGTGGAGGATAATCTCAAATGAAAAACAAGAAGAAGTCGTAGATAGGCAAAAAATCAACATTCATCAGGTACAAAAGTGAATTTCACACCTTTCAAAAACATTCGATCCAATCAACAATGAAATATGAAGCTCCACCGTAATGTCACTAAATTTTTCAAAACCATATTTACCCAGTATAACATTTTGTCATGAAATTTTTCACATGTAAAGATACTTAAGTTTGAGTGCTATAAGAAAAGTCAAAATCAAGGGAGCAAACCCAGTTAGTAACGTTTTTTTACTTGCTCATTAGTAGAAGTTTCTGAGCCCTATGTGATAGACACAAAAAAGACCTAAGGAGCAGACCTAGTTATTACTCATTTCAGCGCGTCAGTTTACAAAAATCTCTATTCAAATTAAGCCACAAATGGTCATATACAATCGTTAAGATGGGACCATAAGAGAATGGGAAAATCAAGATCGATCCCCCGAATAGTTGCAAAACCACTAAGACCGAGAATCATGGCAATCCTAGTGTCACATTAACCCTAAGTGAATGTCCACGTGAGTCATCATGTGCTTGTAGACATGTTAAAAGTTCTTAAACCTTGAATTAAAGGAATTCATTTCCAAAACCAATCAAATCAACGTGAATCACATGCCAGAAAATCATAAAATCAGCCCGGAAACGTATGTATGTGCAATTCAAAACATGATTTGAGGATTAGGAATGTAGGCCACTGCCTAGGGGCTTGCAAGGGCAATAAAACTTAGTAGGCTCAATAGATTTTGTGAGTGCAGTGTGGACCAAATTACAGCACAGGTCAGACTTACAAATCCATACAGACTTTGTCATGACAGGTTGAGGAAAGTCATACTTCTTCCTCCGTTGATTTCTCATCTTATTGCAGTGTAGTCTGATGTGCCCTTTGACCCACAAAAATGACAGGTGGGTGTGAATTTAGGCTTTGGTACATTCCTATAATTAGCATTCACATATTTCCTGGGTGGAGCATTGTGAATAACGGGTTCATGGAGTACATAGTAGGTCCTCAAACAAATACAGATTTACCTTTATCTTTCAAGGATGAAGCTCCATAGGTGTAGCCAAGTCCAGTTTTTGACTTATCAGTCTTTTGGCTTCCAAGGATCTCTGATAGGGCTTCTTAGACCCCATACTCATTCGGTTAATTAAGGCTTTTGCAGAATCAAGTTCTATGAGAGCCATTTTCAGTTTTCCAGCCAAGTCATTTTTTTCAGAGTTACACTTGCTCAGCTTATTTTGCAAACTGTCCAATTCAGCATTAACTTTCACCGCTTGTTCCTTTAACGATTCGTTCTCCTTTCGTGCAGCAATTAGATTGTTTGATAAAATCATACGTTGTTCTTCAAATTGTTTTACCTTAGATCTTGAATCTTCCAAGGTATCTTGCAGAGAGACGTTCTTCGATTCCATAGCCTTTAGCTTTAAGGCTCTTTTCTCACTGATTTTGGACAGTCTCGCTAACTCTTGCAGCAATCTCCTATAATCTTCTTCAACATCCTGTTCCTGGTCAGAAAAACCATCATTATCTATGTCTTCATCTGAATTGGATTCTTTGTCAGACGAACCCTGCACAGAAGAAGCATTAGACAGCCATAAAAGAAAAAAATTTCACTGACTCGTGAGTAGGAGACTCAAGCTCACTTTTTTCCACATCGGTGTCCTCATCCTAAGAAACTTTAAGAGCCTTACCTTTGTTCTTTTCTTTTCTGTTGACACAGTATGCAGCAGTGTGACCATATTGGCTTCGACAACTCTTTTGTTGGGTTCTTTTCAAATTTAGGCACAAATTTGTTCTTTGAGGGTGCCTTGTTGTTCTATGAGTCCTTCGTAGCCTTTTTATTCATCCACGTCATTCTGAATTTTTTAACAAAGTATTTTCCAAACTCAGCATCATCCGAGTCTCAATCCGATTTAGAATCATTCTCCGCAGATTTAGAAGACTTGAGTGCAATTTCCTTACCATTCTTACTCTGACAACGGTTGGATCTTAAGTCAATAAATTTCCAACCACTTCTTCCACACTAAGGGAATTAAGATCTTGGCACTCCTCAATGGCTACATGTGAAGCCCCACCCCTTGTGGACCCTCAATTTTATTTGAATAATTATAAATATAATATTAGTTATCTTAATATACTATTTAATAGAGTTTAGTAGAATAATTTATTATTCTTCCTAAGTTTTAGAATTAGGCTTTTGTTTATTTCTTGATTGATGTAGGGTGGTTATTGTAATTTTATTAGGGTTTTAGTTAGACTAGGTCTTAGCTAGTAATTAGATTTTATTAGGAGGAATATTGTAGTTAGAAAGCTTCTAGAATTCCTAAAAAGGACCACTTTGCCATATCCTTATCCTCTTCCCTATTTAAACCCTAAGGGCCTTTTAGTAACCAACCACCAACCCTAACCTATATATACACTACTATTGTAATGAAATGAAATCTAGCCCTAATTCACTCTCATTTCACACTCATCTTCTCTACCTCTCTCCCTAAGAAACCCTAACTCCCAATTGCAGCAAAAAGGAGGAGTAGGAGATCACCCCCAATTGCATCATCAGCCCAACATTAGGAGCTTGGATCTTTCTTTTATACTCAATTCCCATTTCTATTGATCTAAGGCAAGTACCCTATGCTAGACAGCTCAAAATGCATGTTTTCTTTCTCTTGAATTAGCAATTCCAATTCAACTGATGCATATATGTTAGATCTATCAATTGAGCTTGTCTTTTGGATTTTTGGCCATTTGATAGATGGGTTTAGCTCATTTGGAAGATCAATGGCCCAAGGATGGATAGTGGGATTCATATTGAAGTGCTTTTTGTGATATTATACATTTCTATGATGAATGGAAGTAATTAGAAGTGTTTTGATTGAAAATTGGATTGAAAGAGAAAAATTCCAGAAATCTGAGTTTTGTTACAGTCGTGTGTGTCCGGTGGACCGAACCCTTGCTCGGTCGACCGGGGACACAGAAACCTATGAAAGAATAGGTCTCAGTTAAATCCTTATAGGTCTGTCAGACCAATGTATGCGGTCGACCGAGCCCTGTGCCAGGTCGATCAGGTACATAGGGACTGTAAGAAATAACTGGAAGCTGGAACATCTATCCTTCTCAAGATTATAGTGTGTGCAGTCGACCGCCCAGGCCAGGAGGTCGACCGACCACACTGTGGGAATTCTGTTAGAGGTTTAATCTGCCAGGTGTTTGATTTCCATTTTTCAGTATGCGCGGTCGACTGCCTAGGCCAGCAGGTTGACCGGGCATACTGTACAGGAGGTCAACCTGGGAGGGCAATACCTTGACTTCCCAGTGCACTTGGTCGACCAACCCTATGCCCGGTTAACCGAGAACACTGTGTACAATGATTTTCCAGCCTTCAGTTTTCTGAGATTGTGACCGATTATTGGGCCCATTGACCATCCAAATAGACTTCCATTGATGTGCCAAACACGAGTCAATGGTGTGGCTCAACCTTGACTCATGGGGACCACCAAGTAGGTTTTAGGGATTAGAATTGTCAGTGATTCGAGGGATTAGGATTGTCAGTGATTCGACCCTTAAACGTAGTCAAGGATGCCCGTAACTTCAGGAGCACCAAATGTCATATCTTTTGGCATTTGAGACTACAGTTAGGGATTCAATTATCTAACCTGATTGTGGACCATTACCTAAGTTTGACCCTTGCCTTATTCCATTTGATTCTATCGCTTGGAGGTTAATATACATTATACTTCTCTCATGTCCTTGTTATTGTTATAGACCTATTAATTAAATGGAAATTGGAGGATCTGAACCTAGGATTACGTAGTGGTGACCCAGTGATGAAATCGGTGATAATGACCCATGTCTGTGGCTAGGCGGGCCCTCATATGGCCTAAGTTGGGTGTGTGGTACCTTAGAATAGAGAGGTCGGTTATGATGAATTGGTGACTCATTGTGAATGAGTATGGATTGGATACTTGTGGATTGAACACGGATATTGTACTTATATTGTTTTAGGCAATGGTTTGATGGGCCTCGGTATGGATCCAATGATGATTGGATTTGGATTTGGACTGTGTTCCATGGTATTGTACATGGACCTCTTAGAGACTTGGTTAGGACCTTGCTCGCGCAAGGCAAGCCTAGATAGACACAGACCTGTATTTGTTTCCCTGGGTTGGTACTAAACATTCACTCAGTTGATCTAAGCTCAGCCTGCTAACTGATCATCATTGGTATGAGCTATATTTGGTTATGACCAGAGCTATCATAATGATCTTTGGCTAGACGAACGATGCGATACCGGGTCCGGTCTAATGTGATAAAGGGGTGTGATCAATGCGATAAAGGGTTGTAATCGGTGCGATAAAGGGGTGTGATCAGTGTTATTTATATATTGTTATTAGCAAGGCTGTTATCCCTTGCATGGTTACTTTACTTTTCCCGCCACAACTGTTTACAGTATGGGAGGGCCACGGCATAATATTTAGCGGTATCCAGCTTGTGTGAATGTGCCATATTGATATCTGTTAGATTAGATTACTTATATTTCTGAGTCTAAACTGTTATTTACTGCTCAATTGCGTAGCTTATGTTTCATTGTTATTCTGATGATTAAATGATCGTCTCTATTCTCTTTGATGCATACATCCTGTGTTATCTGTATATGGTGCCTTGCTAAATCCTTAGATTTGACCCATCTTTGATGCTTAGGTTTTGACTTTGACCCCACTAGTGACGTGTTCATCAAGGCGCCTATAGCTGGCGATTTCGAGTGGGGACCGGTTGACCAGGTGGTTGAGCCGGAGGACGGAGTGCCCGCACAGGGTGGTTGAGTGCAGTTTGTTTTGGGTTTTGAGTGGATCTGTAGTGAGCGGGAATAGATTGTTATGTATATGTTAGTTTTATGGTCTCAATCTATTAAGATTGATGTAATAAATTGATTAATTTCTTTATTTATCAATATATTCATGTTTTCCTTTCATGAGATGAATGATATTTTAATTACTTAAATGCACATAACCAATACAAATGACATACTGGCTCATGAGATGAACCGGAGTCTACAAGTGTATTAGATGTAACACGTGTGTGGATGAGATCCACATACAGGAGACATGTGTCACAAATCTTATACTTTAACTGATTCACAACCAGTGATGAGATTAGGTATCTCATCTGACAAGGTTGCGGTATTATGATCACTATGAGATAGTATGATCTGTCTCGATCATAAGAATGTAAGATTCTAGATCATTATACTGGTACATTTGATGTATTGAAGGACCATGAGAAGCACCTCAAGAACACTTTCTTTACTTTAAGGTCTGCTCTCATAATTCCCTAGCAATGGGCTCTCAACCCTGAGACATTGATAAACTCAAGTTTCTATCTATTCATTTGCTTTGAGTCACCAATGAGTGAGGCCAACTGTAGGTCAACACCTCGGTGTCTTGGGTACGTGGTAGTAGGACTGTGGGAACATTTAATAGTCAAAATGGAATCTATCATTTTCCCTTATGCCAATTAATGGATTTATCATTGATAAGTGTACACCCATCTCAATTAAGAGTTAATTGGATGGTATTAATGAATACTATAATTAATTGGGTCTCAAGGATAATAAGATATAGATCTAAATTGGTGGGACAGTCTGTCCAATTGATCCATGGATATTGATAGAGGGGCCTACTTGTAGTGATAGGGAAGTTTAGGGTCTTCATGTAACTTATTCCTAAGACTGGAGTTCAATTGCATTTATTTAGTAGAGTTATTTGCAATTAACTGCGGGCCTGGATTGCACATGAGATGTAAGGTCGCGGTGTTCCAGTTGGAGCCAAATTTCTATGGAATCCCTAGTAGTCCCCACGCTAGCCCAAGATTGGATCTTTACTAATTCTATTTGAACAAAGAAAGGAAAGCTACTATTCCTATTTGAAGTGAGACTTCTAATAGTAGTAATAGTGGGAATAAAAGGTTACTAATTATTATGGAAGTTGGACTTCTAATAATAAACAAAGAGAGGAGTTGTAAAAACTATAAATAGGAGACAAAGGAGCCCCTTGGACGTCCATGCCTTCATTCCTTGGAGTTGACGCCCATCTCCTTCTTTTGTGCAAGAGTTGCACTTCTTCTCCTTGCTTTCTCTCTCTTCTAGTTCCCTTCTAGTTTCCTTAGAGATTCTAGTCAGTCTTTCTCTTGGAGATCCCACCATCTCTCTTAAGAAAAGAGATCTGAAGCGGGTCATAGCGTGGAAGATGATTGGGCATTGGAGATTCTGATTTGCTTTGTGACAGAGCTCTTCATCAAAGAGTTTAATCAAGTTCTCCATTAGAGCACAACCGAGCTCCATAGGTATTTTCTACTCCTTGTATGTTGTAGAATTTTATGGTTGCTTGTTAGGTGCTGTTTCTATCTTCTTGATAGGTTTATTTGATAACCATGATGGCTAAGATTGAGGACATGCATCCTGGATTGGGGTTTATTGGCTTTTGGATAGGTGTTCACGACTTCTAGTTGGTGAAAAGTTTTTGAAACCTATCCTAGAGGCCCACCACTTCCAACAATGTAAACTTGTTATTCACACCTTGAGATTTGTTAGACTTCAGCCTTGCTTTACTTGATTCATTTTATATGATACATATATGCTTCCACTATCTTGTCTCATGCTTCCGCAATTTAACCGTTGAATATCTTATTGTTCAAAAAGTTTTAAAATTTTGACCTCACTGCAAACTACGATCTTGGTAGTTCTCAGATTTTTCGGGAAATAACGCGCCAAATTCAGGTACCTTGGCGGTAACTTCGATATTTGGAATTGGGGCTTTACACTACAACCTTTGGACGAAATCTTTCTTGAGGAGACCTTAGTATCTTCTTAACTATTTTGGGCTAAGGAATAAGTTCACCCAAATTGAAACTTGAGTTCACAATTTTACTCAAATTAGCATCAAACTCACAAAAGTCTCAGATTCTTTCATCCATATTGTCTCAAAAGTAGTAGTCAAGTTTTGGAGCATTGTTTGCTTGACAATATCAGTTCCCTCATGGACAGTCTATAATAAATTCCATCCCACCTTGACAATAAGACACCCAGAAATCCTATGGAATTCCGCTAGAGTAACTCCATTGTAGATAGCATTAATAGCCTTATTATTGCATTTAGACTTTGTTTTGTCAACATCGATCCATTCAGCTTTGGGTTTCAATATGATCTACCCATCTACAACAATGGTGGGTTCAGAGTAGCCCTCCTAAACAATGTCCCAAACTTGATCAGCAATTGCCTAAGGAATGCAACCATTCTTACTTTTCATTAAGCATAGTTGGATCCGTCTAAAAGTGGGGGCTTGGTGGTAGATGTTCCTTCTCTACTGAATTCCATTAGAGAATACTGATTTGAAGATCATACAATGAATTAGGGCAACCTGCTTTGATACCAATTTAAAACCGATGAGTGCCTTGATCTAGGCTAAGGTCCCTTGAATCAATATCTCTATTAGAATTCAATTCAGATTTTTAAACTAGCCAATTAACCTAAGTCCAATTAAAAAATAATCAACCACAAACAGAAGGACACATAGGATTTATACATAGAAAACCCTACTCGGCAAAAAACCACGGCCCTTACTATCTCGACCAACAAATAATCAAGCACTATAATTTGAATGTTATAAAACTCACAGTACCCTTCCTAGTTGCAACTCAACCTAAGGACTGCTTGATTTGTCGACGCCTCACCGTACACCTTCACCGTGTTTGAATCAACCACCTTGATAGCCTCTTTAAAGAAAATCTACTTCAGAAGACTATTAGAAAGAAACTCCAAAGACTTTGAACTTCAGCAAATCAACTTGATGAAGCATTGGAGAATAAAAGATCTCCCAATTGATTTTAGAGTTTATAATAGGAGTGAAGAGCAATGGATGCCTTTTAGGGTTGCTAGAGTGCTCAATATATAGGCCTTGGGACACGCATAGGGTTACCTAAGGAGAGCAAAACTCAGTTGGTAGTTTGATGCAAATTAGAAATAAGTTTCCTGAATTCACTGGACCTTCTGTGAAGCCTACATTCGAGCAAATGGAGGTGCGCTCGAGCTGATGTTCATTCTGTATACATGTTTGTTGTCAAGCTCATGTGTTAAAGTCTGTGATGGAGTGCGGAAGCTCTCTGGATGATGTGCACACGAGCGCATGAGGGTCCGCTCGAGCGCCTTCTCAACTTTCTCTCTCCTTTGATTTTCTTCTTTAAGCTTCAATCTGGGCAGTCCATCTATAAAGTACATTATAAATTGAATTTCCAGTTTTGTCCATTACCCAATGAATTAGCCAACACTCAAATAGACGTTACATACTTGGTTTGAACCCATCAAATATCCCAAAGACCCTCGTTTTGTGGAATTGGTTTTCTGTTAAGAGGGACATAGATGTCATTTCGTAAAAGTCAACACTACATAAACATTTCCCTCCATTCCTCTTCTTCTTTCTCCATTTCCAGCAACAACCTGCCCCTTCTCTCTCTCTCTTTTTTCCCCCTCTTTTGCTTCCAAACTCAATAACCAAGCAACCATTTGTGAGACAAAGGCCACCATTAGGCTTCCCTCTCTCTCTCTCTCTCTCTCTCTCTCTCTCTCTCTCTCTCTCTCTCTCTCCATTGTTGGAGAGTTCAAGCTTGGTCATACTTTCTACCACCAATTTCGTTTGACTTGGACCCCTTAGTGGTGAGCAGACCAAGATGAGCAATCCTTCTCATCTTTTAATATGTTGTTTGGGACCTTAATTCAGCCACAAATCTCGACATTCAGGTGCTGATTCCACCTCTTTCTTGGTTTCCCATTCCCAGGAGCCTCTCAGGTAGAGTTTCCGGGGTTTTGTGTTATGAGAGTTTCAGCTCAGATTGACCGGTTTGGAGTATTCTTGGGAGCTTAGGAGACCAAGGTTTGTGATTAATTTGAATTCCATAACATGTATGCATTGATTTCATTTTATTCTTTTTCAATTCTATCATTTTGCTAGAAACCATTCCAAGCTCATGTCTCTTTAGTTAACTTGTACAGTTTAGTTTGATGTGAAACTAGTGGCAGTAGTTGATATTAAATGGACATCCTTTATTGTGAGAAAAGATCCCCAAAATATGACCAAAAGGAGGGAAACACTTGAAGAATTCTTCAGTCCTCAGCCTGATTGGACAGTGAGTATCAGGGCCAATTGAATGTTCGCCCTAGCAGTGTCAAGGGCTTTGATACCCGGTTTCTCTCCCTCTCTTCTATGTTGTTTTGGGAAATTGTGCCACACATTATAGGCCATTGTTTGTCTCTTCTAGTTGACCAATTGGAGGGCTTTAAGCCTGGCGCTACGCAGGAAGACCCTAGACCTTAGGACTTAGAAACTTGAATTGTAACCCAGACTCACTTAAAGTTGGACTTTGGACTATGAAGGAGTTTTGTTCAAGCTAACATTCAGTTATGGCATTGTCCAAAGACGTGTGGGGCTATACTAAGTCGAGGATGTGTGCATTTCGGATTTTGAAATGCTAGACACCTTCCGAAGCACCAAACACCTATAGATCCCGACATTCAGACTTTAAATATGCATAGAGTTGATTAATGTGGTCGTAGCATGTCAATGGCAATCCTTGACCAAGGTTGGCATTTTTTAATGCTTTCTTGAATGATTATTCAATTGATATTTATTTTCATGGACTGTATGTAAGACCCTGACCCCTAATTACCGTGATTCACACATGTAATCAAATTTGAAATTCAGATTTGGGGAACCACATTTAGTCCTTGGTCATGGAGGTTAATTGGGCACTTAGGTGGGTTAGGAAATTACGAATTTCATTCATGTTTTAAGTGGGGTTGAGTTGGTAATTTTAACATGCAAGGCACCCCTTTAATCTTATGGTTGTTAGCTTGGAACATAGGTATTGAATTGAAATTGGTGGATCCCCGTACCTTAAACCTTTCCCGACATTTGTTTCACCCCTGAACTACTTAGAAACATGTTTAAGGCAGCCTTAAGTCAATGGTACGTGAACCTAAGGTCCCGAATGTATTCACCTTCAGAAGTATTAAGAGACTACCACAGAATTTACATAGACTTGAATAGTGTTGTTCTAGCTTGTTTATCCCTATTTTAACTTAACATATACATCGAGGACCGTAACTTGGTAGTATGACTAGATTACACGTGTTTGATCTGTGGAGTCAGTCTTTTAGAGCTTAGCGCGTATTCGTTGCTTGCTTCTCATCTTCAGATTGATCGAATCACTAGGATGTTCTTATCAGTTGGGGAGCATGCACTTCATGCACTGCTGCCTTTCAAATTGGCTGGATCCAGCTTGCTTTCTTCAACCTATTTTGGGGTCCACCCTTTTCATACCGAAATGCCATCCATTTGGGTTGATCGAGATGACTAGTTAGACCTAGTTGAGACTGCCATGCCTTGTTTTGCCTCATTTGATTCTTGTTGGGCTTGCCCATTAAACCGTGACTCGACCATTGTACTAGAACTTGCACTCGAAGCACCGTACCCAAGTCGTGATGGGGAAATTGCCACTTGAAGGCCAAAAGAGGGATCGAATGTAATTACCACATAATCACAAGTATAAATCAGTCCCTTGACTAGCTAAATCAGTCCCTTAACTAGCCTTAGTCATGCGAAAAGTTACAATGGACCCCAACCTAGACGACTGCTAGGCTTGATCTTGCCCTAACCCATAAGTATTATCATGACTCGCTAGCCTTGACCCGCTAGTTAATATTCCCGGACCCAATTAATAAAATGATCGGTTTTCTTAGGCTGATAATGTTGACTCACTGGCATGACATGTTCTCCTGCATATACTCGTATTATTAAAGCACTTGTTCGCATCGATACACCCGGTTCGCTTGCATATCATGCCATGGATATGTTACACTTGATATGTGCATCGGACTTGTATGAACAAAAACGAAAACAAGCCTTTGCATTGAATATCACTAAATAAATATTGCAAAGAAATCTCCTTCCTATGTTTGAGGTGGAATGCAATCCTCAAAACCAAAAATACAAAGTCCTAATCCAAGATGGAACTTCCTTCTAGTTCTTGTCCTGCTTCTTTCTAAACTACATAAATAGCTAATTCGCATCATGCCATTTGGTCTTCGACATCTCTTTAAAACATTTTCTATCATTGGATCAGTGATCGATGATGTTTCTACATTTAGATCAATAATCCTCACATCTTTTATCATTGGATCAATGATCTGAAGTGTCTCCACCATATGATCAACAACCCACATATTATCCATCATCGGATCAATGGTTCGTGGTGTTTCCACGGTTAGATCAATGACCCCTATGTTGTTTCATCATTGGATCAACAATCTGAGGTATTTCCACCATGTGATCGAGACCCACATACATTTCATCATTGGAGGAATAATCTATGGTGTTTCCACCGTTAGATTGATAACCCATGTAATTTTCATCATTGATATGTCGTGGTAGAGGGCTTTGATTGCCACATAAATGCAAATTGAAATGAATTTAATCTTGGATTTACTAAATGGACATTGGTGAGTTGATTCATGATTCATAGCAAGTGTGATAAAGAATTCAGGTGGGCTGCCCTGTGAGGTCATAATGGGCCGCCTAAGGCCCATGCCTTAAGTTTGTGGGCGAGTATTAGAGCGTACCCACATCGATCCATATGTCACGGATGTATTTGAAAATAGTCTCAAGATCATACATAAAGCCAAAAACACTATTTAAAAGCAACCCACAGGTCACAGATGTGGCCTAAGCAATTCACATGACAATTTTGCAATAGGCCATATGTATGCTCATAACAACCCACTATTTGAGACATTAATAGCCCATATCTAAGGCCAATTTAGGCCATTTAGTGATATGGTTTGGGCCAAATTTCATTTCTACTGAATAGGTCAAGACCTAAGTTCACTTTTATGAAGTGAGCTAAGACTACAATTTCCTTCTTAAATGGGTTCAGGCATTTTTTTAGACTCATTTACTGGCTGGGACCCTTTTAAGTAAACAACCTGTTCTGAGAATTGTACTAAAACTAGTTTCTAACTACCTACGGACTAGTGTAGCAGTGGCCAAATTTCATTTCTACTGAATGGGTCAAAACCTAAGTTCACTTTTATGAAGTGAGCTAAGACCATAATTTGCTTCTTAAATGGGTTCAGGCGTTTTTTCAGACTCATTTACAGGTTGGGACCCTTTTAAGTAAACAACCTGTTCTAAGAACTGTAATAAAACTAGTTTCTAACTACATACAGACTAGTGTAGCAGTGGGTTAAGACCCTTTTAACTTCTCATCTGGACTGGTTTCTTAGCTTATTTATAGTCCACATAGAGGCTAATTTTGAGACGAAGTTGGACTTTTGGACTAAAATAAACCCCATTTATAATTGTTACTTCCTGTTCATTTTCGAACCCATTTACAGAAACCATTTCAGGCTGGGATTTCAACCCATCTAGAACCACTGTTTGGGTTTTGTTCTACATCCATTTGCAGCCATTTTTCAGGCTGTAATGCAGCCCATTTTTAGCCAATATTTGGTTTGTCTCCTTAACCAATTAGAGCAATAGTCTTGACCGAATTTTCAACCCATTCTACAGAAACCAGTTTTGGGTTGAGTTTAAACCCATTTTTTGGGAAATAAATTAGGCTAGGTTTTTAACCCCTTTGCAACGCATATGTAGACCATTCGTCTGGATCAGTTCAGCCTGTTTGGTTGATGGAATTTAGGTAGGTTCAGGTTGATTTTCAACCCAGTTAGATAAAAGTCTAGTTGAACATGAGTCTCAACCCATTTGGAGAACAAATCCGGGTTGAGTTCCAACCCATTTTAGAGAAACCAATGCTGGACTTGACCCCATCTCATGTCTCTCTTTAGGCAAGATTTTGACCTATTTTAGAGGCACATATTGGGCGGGGTTTTCAACCCATCTACATTCCATATTTGGGTTGTTTGGGCCCATTTAGCATCATTCTCGTGTTGTTCTCAATTTTGTGCTTAGATCAGGTTGGGCCGAGATCAGATTGTACTGAGACTATACACCAAAGAACTTGTTTGGCAACATTATAATAAGTTACTCCGCTAAGAATATGCTGTACTGAACTTATTTGGGAACATCATAAAAGTTTTGTTCAAAGAAACAAAAGCAAGAGAATCGTAAGATTTACAGTGTGGGACCCACCTTTTATTGTTTGTGACTTTCTATCATTGTCATACATGGGACCCACCCGTAGAAGTTTAAACATGGTATCCACCTTTAAAAATTACGACATAGGGTGCATATTCATAAGAATTACAATATGGGCCCACCTTTATAGGAATTATAATGTGAGATCACATTTCTATGAATATAAATATGGGACCAGCCTTTAAAAATCACAACATGGTGCACACCTTTTGAAATTAGAATATATGGCCCATATTCATAGTATTTACAGTGTGGGTCTACCTTTTCTGATGATGATCATGTGGCCTACATTTAGGAATTACAAAGTAGAGCTGCATTTTTTGTGATTGTTGATATAACCTACCTTTAGAAATTACAATGTGGTGCCCGTCTTTAGAAATTAGAACATGGCTACACATTCATAGGATTTACATTGTGACCCACCTTCATAGATTTTATAATGTAGGGTCATCCTTTTTGTTGATTGTAAACGGGACTAACCTTTAAAAGTTAGAACATGAGGCCATATTCATAGGATTCACAATGTTGGCCCACATTCATAGGATTTATAATGTAGCCCCACCTTTTGTTATTGTGACCAT
Organism: Persea americana; assembly: GCA_029852735.1. NCBI lineage: Eukaryota > Viridiplantae > Streptophyta > Magnoliopsida > Laurales > Lauraceae > Persea > Persea americana. Next base: position 28,948,955 of record CM056814.1, read on the forward strand.
ATGACCCACCTTTAATAATTATAAAGTGGGGCCACTTTTTCTATGATTGTGGACACGGGACCCACCTTTAGAAATTACAACTTAATGCCTACATTTTAGAAATTAGAATGTGGAACCCACATTCACAGGATTTATGATGTGGTTCTACCATTATATGAATTATAACATGGGCTCACCTATTTTGATTGTGACCATGTGACCCACCTTTAAGAATTGTAAACTGGGGCCACCTTCTTCGAGATTAGGAACATAGGGCAACCTTTAGGGTAAGTGAGATAATTTTGGAGTCTTTAAATGGCCTTCTTTAAAAGGCAAGAGATAAGTAGGAAAAAATTGTGTCAACAATTTGTTTCTTAAAAAAAAATTAAGCTTTTATGTTCCGACTTTCTTATGCCAACGGTTAAGATTTTAGGATTCCTTACGGTGAGATCAAAATTTGGAAGATTCATTTATACTTACCAAACATGTTTTTGCAGCCTCATCTGATGGGAACATGGGAAAATCCTAATGGCACAATGCCAAACGCACTCTTTGTTTATGTAGACTCAGACCTCTTTTTGTAGGTTTGTGAAAAAACATAGAAATAAAAAAAAATCCCTTTTTCATTTTCTTTTCTTTTCATTATAACAGAGATTCAAATTTTCTTTGATTGGAGGGCAGACACCTTGAATAAGGGTCTAGATCTCTATTTTAATGTCGGTCATGATCATTCCTTGCGGTTTATCATTTGGATGGTTGAGATGTCAAAGTTAGTGTGAAAACAGTGGAAAGGTCATCTTGGTAGGCTATTTATCCGTTTTAAGAGCAAAAGAGGTAGAAAATAGAGATGCTAAACACTTACATAGAACTTTATGGTAGGTTGTCCCTTTCTCATCAAAGACACAAGTGCATGGAGAACTCTCTGAGTTTTGTGTGGAACCCAATCCATGAACAGCTGAGATGCCAAGTTTAGAGTGGCTCTTGATGTGGTCCCATCAAAAGAAACCGTGCCCAACATTTAGATCATTGAACGAGCATTCTAGTTACTACAGGCGCCCAACATGATCATCTACCATTCAAATGTGTGAAGAGAGAGTCCGGATCTTACCATATCCCGGAACGCCACGTGTAATATCCCGATCCTACCCTAATCGTGTTTAGTTTCTAATTAATCCTATAGATACCTAATGGACGTTTTGAATGTATTTGGGTTTGAATAGGTAGATTGGAAAGGGATTTGACCATTGACTATGTAGCATCATTACTTTTGGGGTATTTTGGTTTTATTGGGTCCCGCATGCGTGTTTTCTATTTTCTGAGGATTTTGGGTGCATTTCATTGTTCATGAGTTGCTCTTTAATTTTTGTATTTTAACCCAACCCATTTGAGCCCATTTAGACCCATTTATAAACCAAAAGCCTTAAACTGTAAATTTCTATTATATTTTAGATTTCTCTGCAAATACCAGAACTTCATAAGTATAAAACCCTAGCTAAAACCATAAACCCTAGCTCATCTTATTCATCTCCATCCCCATTAGCAAGAGACACCTAGGGATTCTTTCTCCATCATTTTCTTGCTTCCCAACATCGAATAGAGAGGTTTAAGAGTTTTTTCCTTCATCTTCTCCAACAAACAACCCATCTTCTTCAAGCTCTCATCTTTTTCAAGCTTCCAACTATTTTTCTTCTTCTTCTCTCCTACTCCATAGGTAAGAAAATCTCTCCCAAATCACTCTCTCTTACTTCAAATCAATGACTAGAGGTTTCTATTAGTGAATGTATGTTGGTTTGCAGCTTTCTTTCATTTCACTATTATAGGAGCTTGGTTTGAGGTTCAATTTTGGGAGTTTTTGCATAGAGCTTGGTATTGAGTGGGTATAGCTTGGATTTCTATAGATTCGAGTTGCAAACACCTAAGGCAAATAAAAATTCATAAAATGTGCATGTTCTTTCTCTATTTTTATTCTTGTTATGAGTTTCATGCTAGATTACCCAATGTTATAGCTCATTTGTTGATTTGATTTCATTTGACCCTAGATTTGTATTAGGATTGGTAATAATTGATTTAGGGTTTGATTTGTGGTTAAGTATGCTATATGGATATTTTGGTGAGCTTAGAATGCTTCTACATTGCAGGTTTAATTGAGCTTGGGAAGGTGGAAAAGTATTTGAAAATGAGAAATGTTCAAATCAGGATTTTCCTAGGCAAATCCCGCAGTATGTCAGTCAGGTGTTAGCTAACTGAACCTGACTTCAGTCAAGATAACAGCGGGACGAGAAAGTGCAGAAAATCAAAGTTCGGTTAATCGAACTGGACTTCGGTTGACTGACAGGTGACTAACAGTGCACTAAAATTTTGTCGGTTTATGTATCTGGAAGCCTATTTTATAATAGACTAACACTCAGTCATGTATCGATTAACTGACATGTCACTCCTCAGTTAACATGACCGAACTGCTAAGGTTTCTCAGGTGGTTTTGGACCTAGTCTTGAACCTTAGCTTTGGAACCCTTGAACCTTAGCTTTGGAACCCTTGAACCTTAATTCATGCCTAATGGACCTGTTAGCTTGGTGGGTGTGGCGTGAGCTACCAGACACACATGGATATGGCGTGAGCTACCAGACACATGTGGATACTCGCTCTCTTTCATGGACTTCTTTTACCCCAAACCAAAGGTGTTATTCTAAGGCAATTAGCATCCCAAATTATGTAACGCCAAGGGTTCTTGTGAGGCCCCACCCCTTGTGGGCCCTCAGTTTGATTTAAATAATAATTAATAAGGTATTTTCTACTTTAAATATGCTAATTATTAGGAATTAGTAGTATAGTTTTAATGTCCTTAAGTTTTAGAATGTAGCTTTTATTTAATTTAATAGATTGGATTAGATTAGGTTTTGATTATCATTAGCACTAATGGGAAGGGCTTGAGAATTAGAACATTCTAGAACCCCACCAAATTACCCAAATACCCATGGCCCCAATTCATTTCCATTTGCAACCAAAATACCCTTTTGGTTATTAGCCTAAACCCTAAGTTATAAAACCTTAAGTTATTGCAACATTACCCAAAACCCTAATTTCCACTCATCTCTCTCAATTACCCTATCTTCTTCCCCAAGCAACCCTAATTCCCCAAATCCCAGCACAAGGAGGCTAGAGGCTATCCCAATTTTAGCTACAATACTAATAGAAGCTTGGATTTCTCTTCTCTCTCTCTCTCTCTCTCTCTCTCTACACTATCACCAATTCTTAATTGAGGCAAGTACCTTATGCAATTTCATTAGATGCATACTCTCCTTCTTGTTTCTGTAATTACATTTCAATTAGATGGATATACATGTGTAGATCTTCCTTTTGAGCTTGTTTCATGGAAAAATAGCCATTGATGGATGGGTCCTCCCATTTGGAAGATCAATGGCCCGGTTGTTGATGGATGAATGGATTATAGAAGTGTTTTCTATGTTTTGTATGATCTTGTGATGTATGGAGGAGAATTGGGATGGATTGAAGGAAAATTGGATTGAAAAGGGAAAAATCCTAGAAATCTGGATTTCAGCTCTCTACGTATACCCGGTCGACTGGACCCTGTCTCGGTCGACGGGGCACACTAAAACTGGTGAAAAACCAAGTCCCAGTTATTTTTCTATAAATGTGTACAGACAGTGTACCCGGTCGACCGGACCCTGTCTCGGTCGACCGGCTACACAGGAAAATACAAGAAATAGCTGAGACCTGAATTTTCACAGAAGGTCAAGTCTTGTGTGTAACCGGTCGACATCACGGCCATGATGTCGACCGGATACACAGGGAAACCTGGGAGAGCCCCCAGCTGTTTGGCTTCAGGTCCCAGTGGACCCGGTCGACATCACGGCCATGATGTTGACCGGGGACATTGCAGGATGTCGACCTGGGAGGTCAACATCCAGTTCACCAGGTCGACATCCCAGGGTGTGATGTCGACCGGGCAAACTGTGAACAATGAATTTCCAGACTTCTATGTTTTTTATGTTTGATCACTTATGGGGTCCATTGACCATCCTAATAGCCTTCCATCAAGTATGCCACGCACGAATCAATGGCATGGCTCAGCCTTGACTCGTAGGGTCTACCAATTGAGGTTTTGGGATTCAAATCGTCAATGATTCGACCCTTAATTGTAGTCCATGGTGTCCACAACTTCAGGAGCACCAGAATTACCATTTTTGACACCTGAGACTACCGTTATGGATCCAATCACATGATGAGGCCTGAACCATGAGTGGACCATTACCTAGGACTAGTCCTTTGTCTATTTTCACTTGATTCCATGTTTTGAGGACTTCTTGTGTTATTCTTATTTCTTATCCTTATTGTTGCCTTAAACATATTAATTAATGGAAATTGGAGGACCTGAACCTAGGATTACTTAGTGGTGACCCTAAGTTGTGTTTGGAGATAATTGACCCGTGTCTGTGTCTAGGCGGGCCCTCATACGGCCTAAGGTTGGGGATGTGAAACCATAGTATGAAGAGGTTAGTTCTAATGGATTGATTAGCTCATTGTGTATGAGCCTAAGATGAACACTTGTGGAATGGATATGGTATGGTACTTGTGTTGCCTCAGGCCACGGTTGTGAACCTTGGAGTGGATCCAATGATGTTGGACTTGGATATTGGACTGTGGTCCATGTTGATGTAATTAAACCTCTTAGAGACTTGGTTAGGACCTTGCTCACGCAAGATAAGCCTAGACAGACAGAGACCCGTACTTGTTTCCCGAGTCGGCGCTGAACATTCACTCAGTTGTTCTAAGCTCAGTCAGTTGACTGATCATCTCTGGCAGGAGCTATATCTATTGGTTACTTAGAGCTATCATGATGAGCTGTGATTAGACAGACGGTGTGATACCGCGTCCGGGTTAATCTGATAAAGGGGTGTGATCGGTGAGATAAAGAGGTGCGATAAAGGGGTGTGATCGGTGTTATATATTATATGTTATAATTATTTCAGGGTTGTTATCCCTTGTATGGTTATTACCCTTTCCTCACCGCAAACTGTTTATGGTATGAGACATTTACAGTACGGGAGGGCCACAGCATAATATCCCGCAGTATATTTAGCTTATGTGAATGTGCCCTTTGTCATCTGATTAGGTTAGTGTACTTTACATTTCTGATTCTAAACTGCTATTATTGCTCAACTGCCTAGATCATGTTTTCTCATTACTCCTATGATTACGTACCTGTCTTTACTCTCTTTTGTTGTATACATCTTGTGTTATCTGCATATGGTGCCTTGCCAGATCCTTAGATCTGACCCATCTTTGGTGCTTAGGTCCAGACCATGATCCCACGGGTGACACGATCTACGAGACGCCTGTAGTTGGTGACTACGGGTGGGGGCCGGCTGACCAAGTGGTCGAGCCGAAGGATGGAGAGCCTGCACAAGGGGACTGAGTGCAGTTATTTATTTTGGGATTTGAGAGTATTATGTAGTGAGACATGGGTAGACAGTATGACTTGTATAAACATTTTGATAACTATACTTGAGATTTATATTAGACTTCCGCATTGTTACATCTGATTATTACATGATACTATTGCTTCCGCTACCTTTTATTACTCTTCCGCAATATAACTGTTGATTATGATGTTTTTTAAAAAGTTTTAAAAATTTGACCTCACTGCGGACTACGATCTTGGAAGTTCTCGGATTTTCCGGGAAGTAGCGCGCCAACTTCGAGTACCTTAGCGTTATCTTCGGTAATCGGAATTGGGGCATTACAGTTCTCTTGTAGCCCAATGACCTCAGAAGCCTTAAGACTACACATTGTTGGACTGTGAAGCCCACGAGTATCCCGAAACCTTAGAACCAGCTTGATGTTTATCCTTGATTCCATATGTTCCTTATACATGCATTTCATTTTCATTCTAGTACTGTTGCATGCTATGTACATGCTTCTTGGATTCATTTGTTTAGCTCATGCACCTTGTTGCATTACGTCACATGTTCTTTTATGCACTATGTACTTGTATATGTCCATAGACTATGTCATGTTATACACTTATGATTATGGTTATGTATGTGTCCTTGTTTATATCTTGTACACGCTTATGTTCATGCTTATGTTACACCCTGATATGCATTGTCCACTCTATTCCTTGAGTCGGCACCACTTAGCTTCGACCCTAGCAAAGTCGGACCTCGCTGGGTGTGGGTTTACTACTTTTCATGGACCTCTGCAAATGGGATTTATGGGGGGTTGACCGGTACCTTAGGTCCACAATGAAGTTTTCGGGCCCTATGCCTCCTAGTGGTACCTCATGTTGTGCTATGTTATGTTATGCTATGCTCATGCTCTCATGTGATATCATGTTACATGCTTATGTAGGAGAATATAGCTCATATGCTTGTGCTACTTAGATATATTATGTTTATATCTCTATCACTCTTGATTCTTATCTGTCATGTCTACTCAAGCATTAATTATGCCTAGATTTCCTTACTTGACTTCATATGATCTATCTTGTCATTTCTACTCATTTAACATGCATGTGATATTTTATGCTTGTCTACTTTACTTGGCTTAGTATAATGGTGCTACACTTTTCATTACAAGTGAGGACCTCGTCGACGCCATGGACCCGAAGATCACGAAGGTTGTAAGAGGAGATTCCTCAACAACTAACGGAGTGGGCCTCTGGAGTTGTCTGTTAGACATCCTGTCGTTAAGTGGTCATATGTCACATTTACCCATGACCGTGACTTGGATGGTGACAGGATTCAGACTTGATTTAGATGTTTTATTCGGAAACTGTAACCCTTAATTAATACTTTGATTCCGTTATGCTTTTCTTATCTTTCTTACTTCCTTAACTTTGAAACTTGAACTCTTAACTATACTCAGGGACTAGATTATGCTCTTATATCATGATTTAATATGTGATGGAAGGTTATCATGGTTCAGTGCTTATGATTGAAACAAACAGGGTAAGAAAATCTTAATCTCACACATGATATCCTAAGGGAAATCCATTCGTGGAACCCAATTGTGCATCGAATTGGTTCAGATTTCCAAGCAGGAATACATCACGCTTTGAAATGGGTGTAATCTCGGGCTCAAGGCATCGCACCACGTGTGCATCTATGCCAGGTCAATAATTGGATCCTCGGTCACAACACAACTCGGCCCATTCATAGGATTCCCTTAAAATAAAGTATTTTTCATAAGGGGGTTTTCATAAAAAAAAATGAGAAAAAACCCCAAACCTATTGCCCCTCCAAACCCTTCATTTATTCTCTTCCTCTACAAAATCGCCTAGTGTTTGCACTGGTCATGCATGTTCTGCTATGTAATTTTCTTGGAAACCCCAAGCCATGGTGAAGAATAGGTCTTCACTGCTCAAAGAGGATGATAAGGGGATAAAATCTCAAATGGGAGATTGCACCAAAAAGAGGGATTTTGATGGATAATTCAGTTCATCCGTATTTTCATTGCTAATTTCATTAAATACATATTCTCAAGGACCTAACTGACAAAAACCCAATAGTTACATCCATTCCCCACGAACTACTCAACAACTCCAATAAGCTACCTACATGGGACACCTCACATGGCCACCTCACTTTCATTCAAAATAACCAAGTCAAAAGTAACACATAAACAACCAAACCATAACAACACCTACTACTATTCAGGACCCTTTATGATACCCACATTTACCTGGCTTGATAACTTGCATGGAATGTATGTGAGATGGGGCAGTAGAAAAATGATATGTATCATCCCTCCCCCTTGGATGAACCTTGTCCACAAGTTTCCATAAGCAAAATTTTTCCCTCTTAGAGAATGTAAATGATTGTGCATGTACCCTACTCTTTCATGGAATTGAATTGTAAAAGATGCTCAGGTAAACCTAAATAGGGAGACCATTCCACTATAGTTTCCACATTTTTGTTCCAGTCTACTTTTGATGACTAGTTCATCTTGTTCCATGTTGTTTCATTTCTCTTATAGTCAAGCATGTGGACTACAATATCTTCCTTACAAGTGCTCCTTAAAAATGTAGCATAGCAATTCAATGCTCTGTGTAGGGCTTTTCCCACCTTTTCCATGACAATAAGAGAACACAATTACATCTGCTTCAAGTCTCATGGTTCTTGTCTTAGAACTATTTCCATATTTTCCGATAGTATTTGCTTGCTTTCATTTTACAAAATACTCAAGAGATATTCTGTAAGGACCCGACCTCTTAACCCTAGGGTTAGCACTAGTAATTATGTGGTTAGGTTTTCTAAGTGGGTATTAGAGGTCATTTGTGGTGTTTCTGTGTTAGAATAGCCTTTGTTCGACTTTGGTATGTTTTGAGAGCCTCTTTGTCTAGTTTGACCTCTCTTTAGAACCTGTCTATGATTTCAAGTGAGACCTGGACAGTATTCCTAAATTCTGACAAAAATTTATTGTGATCGAAACTATCATTGCGGACAACTTTTGTATTTAACTCAATCAATTTGAGACCCTGAGACCCTTTCAATCGACCATTTCCGTCATAAATTGATAGGCTTTGACCGGAAAGTTGACTTTCTCCTTGGAATCCTTAATTGAGTGACTCTTTAGCTGAAAATCTAGATCTTGACCTACCTAACAACTTTCGTGTTCAGCCCGAATTCATCCGAGGCCCAGAAAGCCCAATTTGACCCCTGACACACTTTTTTATGTAAATACCACAGTTTGGAAAATGACAAATTATGTCCCTGATTTGAGAAAGTTATGATTATTGGCTTGTTGGAAATCTCTTCCCTAGACCTGCAATTCTTCTTCTTTGACCTGATTTGTCCGAGATCCCGATGACCTTTGTTAACTTGCTCCAAGTTCGGCTAAGATGATAGCAAACTCACATATAGGTCCTTGTGCAAAATATCTTACCTACCACCACCTACCACATTAAATGCCACCTACCACCACTACTTACCTTTATAACTCTCATTCCCAGCTCATTTACAACCGGCCTATGTAACAAGAGAGCTTTCTCTGTTTTCTCTTTTCATTTCTCCTCTTCTCTCCTTCCCTGGCTTGTTGGAGAACATCTTCTTGGAGGCTTTTCTTACCCAATCCAGCCCGGCTAATCAACCCCCCATTGTCTTCTTCATGGCATACTCCGTTTTGGTACGAATCCGACGGTGGCAGCCCCCTCATGCAACCACCTTCTTCTTCTTTGATCTTCAAAGAAGTAGGCCTTCTTTCTCCTTGGCGAGAACCCACCTTCTTCACCTCTGTATTTTCTGTTTTGGAGTGGGTTTTTGACTCAGTAAGTGGGTTTTCTTGTTAGGTTGGATTTTCCGGGTTTTGTTTAGAAGAGAAAGCTCTTGGTTGGATTGACATTGGGTTAGGGGTGTGATCCATTCTTGGTTTTGAGGCAAGTATTTAATTTAAATTACATGTTATGTATGGTTAATCTTGACTTGATTTGATCATGAAACGTTAATCCTATTTAAGGGAAAGAAAATCAATTTTGTTAATCCCATTCCATGGTTGGATGAGTATTGGGAAATCGAATTTTAATGGTGAAGATTAAATCCGGTTTTGTCCGGGAAGATTTATCCCTTAAATTCCGTGGAACCAGAATGGTCTCCATTTAGGACTGCACGTGGACCTCCCTTGCTGTGAACCTTGCCTGAGGTAACCCCCACCCATGGGGCCGACAGTGGGGCCCCTGCCTCATGAAATCCAAACCAGTAGGGGTTGGTCTGTAGCCCCAACTCGCCAGCTATTCCAGGCCAGCAGCAACAGTGTGAAACTGGCGACCATTATTCTTCACCTTCTTGCCCAGCGGCCACCTTTTCTACCCCATGCCCATCCCCATCTGTGGGGCCCACAATGGGGCCCCTTTCCTCTTGAGGTCTGGACCAGCAATAGCTGCCAACAGCCAGATCCCAGACTCACACACACCCCCCTGCAGCAGGCCAGCGGCCAACTCTTTCCCTGCTGCAGCGGCCACTGCTGCGCCTCCCTGTCACCGGCCAACCTGCACCCTTCAGCCCAGCGGCCACCTGTTCTTCTCCCTCATACCTGCCAGCAGCCAACCTGCACAATTCTCCTTTCCCTGCCCTCAGCCAGTCCTCCTTCCCTGCTGACCCACAGCTCCTCCCCGGCTGCCCTGCAGCTCCTCCACCTGAACCAGCCACCTGAACCTGTACCACCTGAACCTGCACCACCTAAACCAGCCACCTGAACCCAGCTCCACCTGATTTTAGCTACACCTCCACCTGAGTTCAGCCAGCTGCTGTATATAGCCTCGGACCACTAGGTCCCACCCCGGGACCCGCAGAACCCAATCATAGGCCCTGTTTTATGACCCTTGAAAACTGGATTTTTAAATTAGATCTTTGACCCGATTTGAAGATGCTTTCTAACCCAATTAACCTTTTAGGGATTTTGGAGTTTTCGAACCAAAACTTGGATATTTTAACCAATGGTTAAAGGAAATTAATAATTGCCCTCCGACCTGAAAATAGGGGCTTTTGACCTAAACCCCAGGCAATGCATAGAGATTGTCTTTTCTTGGAAAAAGAAAGACCAAGACCTAGACTATGATGAATCCAGTCCCTCAACTTGGCCGATGTTAATTTTAACTCTGAACTTAGACCCGGACATTTATGGATGCATGTGGAGCACTGTGACTTGTATTTTTATCCGAACTTAGGGGTTGGATATTCACACTTTCAGAATAAATCAAGTGTACAAAATCACCAATATCCATCTCTTTGGGCGTATAACTTTGAAAATCACCGTAATTGCATGTTTATGATTATTTAACTAGACTTTCTGTATTTTCATCTTGCATCTTGGAAACCTGACTTGTTGTATTTTATTATGGACTTTATAAATCTGATTTTTTTAGCATCTTGCCACACGAGACTCCGAAGGTCTTAGCGTGCGGTTCCCGCCCTGCTTGTCCATTGGATGTACACAGATCCATAAAGGGTTTCTCGGTTTGTGTGTGAACATTTATTGCCCTGCCCTTCCGAGTTACTTGAATCACTTTTGTTTTCCGCCACCTATTTTGGGTCCCTTACTCCTACCCAAAATGCTACCTGTTTTTCCGTAGGATTTCCCTGACTTGGAAAATATTGTTTTGAAGCCTGCTTTACCTGTTTTACTGTTTTAAGCCTGAATTGCTTGGTTTACTATTTTAAAAGCCGAATTAACCCAGTTTATGTTTTTAAGCATTTTGAATGTCCTATTAACCCTGCACTTACACATGTATCTCGTGGGTAACCGGTTTACTCTTTTATTTCTAATTTAGCTTTGAAGCCCTGCATTCTGCTTTGATTTTCGAGAAGCACCGCCAAGCCGTTTTTCTAGCATTTACCATTTATGGATGTGTATATTTTGTTCGGTGCAGTTGCAGTTTGTAGTCCTGTGTATGATCGGTGTCACCAATGTACCTACCTTGTCTAGGGCAGACCAGGTATCCCCGTGATAAGGACCTATCCGGGGCAGACCAGGTACCCCCGTGATAAGGACATCCGGTTGAGTTTAAGGTACTACCAACCCAGTCCGAGGCAGACCAGGTACCCCTGTGACCGGGACTTATCCGGGGCAAACCAGGTACCCTCGTGATAGGGACTCATACTTTCTATTGTTATCGATTCTGTTATTTTACTCATGATGCACTGATTTTGCTTAGACGTACTGTCACCTAATCTCTGTTTAATTAACATTCTTATATATTCTAATTTATACCTACAAGCTATGCACTTTATCTTGAATATTTGCCAGGCTTTTGTCTAATCTACGCTTGATGCCGTAGGTTTGTTTTCCTCGATGCATACCCTGGTGTGGTCTCCGAGGAGCCGGTTGAGGAGCAAAGAGAAACATGTGACTCAGGTGCAGAGATTGTCATGTAGACAATGTTCCTTGCACATGAGACGCGAAATACCGGGGAGTATTACTTTAGGGTTTTGTATTCTGTTTTACTGGCCTCTGTCGGCCTTTTAATTTGGGAATGTAATTAATACATCTTTTGTAATTTATAACTTCAAATATGGAAATGAAATCCCCAGTTTACTTGTCTAGCTCTACCTGTATTCTATTTATGTTGTACCAGTCTGAGAACGTATTATGCAGTTAAATGCAACCAATTAGACATTAGTTATGCAATACGGAATCCAATCAGCTCTGAACTTCGAGTTGCACCATAATGCAAGCTTCCGCTAAATATTCCATAACAGTGATGGAACTTGAAATTCTCACCAATGCAGATCCTGGAAAAAAAAAAAGAAATATTATGCTACAGTAATTCCCCAATCACGGCCCCTAAATCCTGCCCCTCATTTTTTGGGTCGTGTCACATGCATTGCCCGCATTTTATCAAGATCCATTCCACCACCATCTTCAATTAGCAACTTTCTGCCCATATCCTTCTTGTTTTCTAACATATCTATATTAACATAGTAGGTAACCCCATTGTAGACCTCATCTAAGGAATAATCCAGAAGCTCAAAGGAATAACAGGCGAATCTTCGGTGGGATATCCTTTGTAATCCCTTGCATTCCAAAACTGCTTGCAAGTCTGGTCTGCAACAATCTTTCTCAAGTGAGTAGTCTCAATCTTAAGGCCAGAAAATCCGCCTACCTCGTAATTTCATCCTTTTTCATCGAGAAGGATTGCAGAAGCTATTATCATGCTTCTTTTGACCTTCAGCGGTCTTCGCATTACGGTTTCTATCTGATGTTTCTGGAGCCAATCCCCATCACCAGGGAGATAGCATGTAAGTAAATCACATAACACATTTTTTTCCACTTCTGAAAATGTCAAACAAGTGGAATCTTCCTTTTTCTTCAGAAGTGGTTCTTTCTTCTTTACACTTTTGCAAACAAAAACATACCACTTCTTGTTACATCTGAAGCTTCTCGATACCAAGCTCATCTTCCTGCACAATTCATGGACCACAGTGCCTTCTGGAATGGCCAAGATGGATTCAAATGTCCAATGAGTGGTCCTGGTAGTCAGAGTGGTGGCGGCGTTAGGGAACAACTTGACCACCAAGGTGAACTTTGGACGGCGAAGAACGTCATTCTGGAATTCTCTTTTGTCCATTCCCTTTTGGTTCAATCGGCCGACATTGATACATCCGTAGTCCGGAGATTCCTTAGGCATTGTAGTATCTCAATTAGCAACTTGTTGTGGCATTCATAAGCCTCTTTCATATCTGCTTGAGAATTTTGAACGTTGCGTAGTCGCTCCTCCATTTGAACACCACGTGTGTCGTCCGCCATCTCAGAAACGACCATCTCTGATACCAGTTGTTATATAATTTTTTTTAAAATCCCAAGCTATGGTGAAGAATAGATCTTTACTACTCAAAAAGGATGATAAGGGGATAAAATCTCATATGGGAGATTGTGTTGGAAGTCATTGCCAATTCCCTGGAAATGTTACATAGTTGGTTATGAGTTATGACTGAGTATTATTCAGTTTCTGCAGTTTGTACTTTAGTTGTTTGCTTTATGCTAATGTTTACAGCTGTCAGTAAGTTAAAGAGTCTTTAGGGAAATAATTCAGTCACAGAATTATGTGGCAAGTATCAAATATTCTCTGCAGTAGTTTCTCTTTTCTGTTTTGCTATGTAACCAATTTTATTATGATATATAGTATCATCTATAATGTGTCTAAATTATGTGGTCAATAAAATAACTCTCTTAGTTTTGCTGCTCTGTGGTCTCTGTTTTTCTTTTCAATTGGTATCAAAGCCACCAACCAGGGGCTGGTCTGTCTTCAGTCAAGGATTGAAGAAAGCATAGTTGTTGTTTGGTAGAGACTTAAGACGTCTGCAGTCAATGAGGACTAGACGTGGAATTAGCAATTTGTGAGACTTACTTAAAAGCTTGATCTTAAGCAGCTGGAGAATGGATCTTGCTAATTCAGTAAGTGGAATAGAAAAGCTGAGCACCACAAACTATGATTACTGGAAGTCTTGTATTGAATCTTACCTTCAGGGTAAAGATTTATGGGAAATTGTTAGTGGTACAGAAACCACTCCACCTACTGACACTCCAAAGGCAACAAGGAAGTGGAAGATAAAGGCGGGAAAAGCTTTGTTTGTTCTGAAACCTACCATACAAAAGGAGTTGCTTGAGCATACTCAATAAGCCAAGTCTCCAAATGATGTATGGGACGTGTTTGCTACATTGTTCTCAAGAAGCAACGATGCACGCTTACAAATGCTCGAGAATGAACTTGGTACAATTTCACAAGGGACCATGTCTATATCCAAGTATTTTATGAAGGTGAAATTAATCTGTCATGAAATTTCGCAACTTGACAGAGAGTCAAAGATAACTGATGCACGAATGCGGCAGATAATAATTCGTGGTTTAAAACCTAAATATAATGGCTTCATCACTGCCATTCAAGGATGGCCAACTCAACCAACCATCTTGGAGCTTGAAAGTCTCTTGACCAATCAAGAGAGTCTAGCAAAACAAATGGCTGGCGTGACACTCAAAGAGACTGAGGAAGCACTCTTCTCAAGCCGGGGGAGATTTCAAAATAATAAGCAAGGAAAGCAACATCAGCACAAGTCTAGACAAAACTCTCAAGGCAAACAAAAGTCAAGCAATTGTGAGCAAGATCACAATTCTAAAAAGACATGCCATAATTGTGGCAGGGCTGGTCATTTTGTTAGAGATTGTCGAGATCTTGGTCCAAAGAAGACTTGCTACAATTGTGACAAGCCGAGTCATTTCGCTCGAGATTGTCGTGCACCAAGAAGAAACAAAAAGCCTGCAGAAGGAAATGCAGCAACTTCTGCAGACAACGATCACAAAAAGGATGAAAGTGAAGAGGAGTGGAGTGTTTATCTCTCTACTCTAGAAGAGCAGCCAGATGTCTTTAATGGTGAGTTAGAAACTCTAGCCTTAACTGTTATAGACATGGAACTTGGTGCAAATTTGGCAGAGACATGTCATTCAAATAGAATTGACTATTCAAGAGATTGGATAGTTGATTCAGGTTGCTGAAACCATATGACAGGAGATGAGAGTAAATTTTTGTGCAAAACTGAATATAAAGGAAACCGTATGGTGGTGACTGCAAATAATGCAAAATTACCAGTTACTCACATTGGTAGTGCTGCCTGTGCACCAAAAACCAGCAAGGATACAATTCTTCTTCAAGATGTCTATCTTGTTCCTTTGATGAAGAAAAATCTGTTATCGGTATCACAATTAGCGGCTGCAGGTAATTATATCTTGTTTGGTCCTGATGATGTAAAGGTCTACAAAAATCTGCAAGTCACTGGAACTCCTATTATTGAAGGGAAGAGAGTTGAATCTATTTATGTGATGTCTACTGAAGTTGCATATGTAGATAAGATTCGGAAAAATGAGACTGCTGATTTGTGGCATGCACGACTTGCTCATGTTGGTTACCTGAAGCAAAATGTAATGATGAAGAAACATTTGGTGCGAGGACTTCCTGATTTGAAGGTGTGATATGGAAAAGCGCACCAACTTCCTTATGCTGAATCAAAGTTTCGAGCATAGATGCCGCTTAAGTTGGTCCACTCAGATGTCTTCGGACGCATTAAAGATCCTTCAATTGGAGGTATGCGTTACATGTTAACGTTTATTGATGATTATACTCGTTTTGTGTGGCTTTATTTTTTAAAAGAAAAATCCGAGGTGCATGCAAGGTTTGTAGAATTTAAAGAGAAAGTTGAAAAGGATCTTGGGCATCAAATGTCTAAGAACTGATAATGGGGGAGAATACAGCTCAGATTAGTTCAAGGCATATTTAAAGAGGTGTGGAATTCGTAGACAGTTAACTTGTCCAAGCACACCTCAACAAAATGGGGTGGCGGAGAGAAAGAATAGACATTTAGCTGAAGTTTGTCGTAGCATGTTGCATGCTAAAAATGTTCCCACACAGTTTTAGGCTGAATGCATAAGGAATGCCGCCCATGTGATCGATCGCCTACCACTAGCAAAGCTTGGGTTTAGTTCGCCATATGAAAAACTGTTTGAAATAAAGCCCACTGTACATCATTTTCGTGTTTTCAGTTCAATTTGTTATGTGTTTGTTCCTAATCATTTTCAAAGCAAATATGCTAAGAAAGCAATTCGATGCATTTTTGTTGGATATGATTCGGAGAGGAAAGGATGGAGATGCATTGATCCTTCTACAAATGGTCCCTATATTTCAAGAAATGTTGTGTTTGATGAAGCCTCTGCTTGGTAGTCTTCAGATCAGGTTCCTCTTCCAAATAGTCAGACACTTGATGATGAATTACAAGAAAGGATCAATCTGGAATTTGCACCGAACCATAGCATCATGAACTGTCCGGTAGAAGCATGGAGAGTGGGTTGAGATCAATGGAACCAAATCAAGAGGTTGGAGAAGTCAGTCCTCCAATTTCAAGTAGCTCAAGACAGCAAAGCCCATGGCAAACAGGTGTTCATCAACGAGACAGTATTGAAGAGTCTAGGCCTTCTCAGTTAGAGGAGCATGATGCTGTAGAATAAAGAGCTGAGTTGAGAAGATCATCTCGGTTGCGTAAGCCTAATCCAAGATACATGGATGTAGCGTTTGCGGAGGCAACTCGTGTTGCGTCTTTAAAGACCGTTGAACCATGGTCTTTTGAAGAAGCTACAGGTCATCCTAAATAGGAAGAAGCCATGAAGGAAGTGATTCAAGCTTTGATAAAAAAATGAGACTTGGAATCTTATGCCTTTACCAAAAGGAGTAAAGCCCATTTCATGTAAATGGGTCTACAAACTTAAAACCAAGGCCGATCGTTCAGTGGAAAGATACAAAGCATGACTTGTCGCGAGAGGATTCTCACAAAAGTATGGAGAAGACTATGATGAAACATTCAGTCCAGTAGCCAAAATCACGACTGTACGTGTCCTTATTGCACTTACCGCTTGCAAAGGGTGGGTCTTATGGCAATTGGATGTGAAGAATGCATTTTTGCATGGCGAGTTGGATCGGGAGATTTTCATGGAGCAACCTAGAGGGTTTGAAAGCCGTGACAACCCTCACTATGTTTGTAAGTTGAGAAAAGTTCTTTATAGATTAAAATAGGCTCCAAGAGCCTGGTATGGTAAAATATCTGAATTTCTCACTCTTAGTGGTTATTCAATTGCTCCAGCTGACTCAAGTTTGTTTGTAAAGCACCAAAATGGAAAAACATTTGTGGTTTTAGTCTATGTAGATGATTTAATTATAACAGGAGATGATGTGGAGGAGATGAAGAGAATTCAAGCCAATCTTGGAACTCGTTTTGAAATGAAGGAACTTGGGGAGCTGAAGTATTTTCTCGGTCTAGAGGTGGACCGAACTGAGCAGGGCATATTTCTATGCCAACAAAAGTATGCTGAAAATCTGCTTGAGCGATTTGGGATGCTTGATTGCAAGGAAATTTCCACTCCTACTGAGGTTAATGCAAGACTTAGAAATGAGGAAGGTGGTGAACTTGAGGAACCAAGCATGTACAGGCAACTAGTAGGGTCTTAAATTTATTTAACTTTAAGTAGGCCTGATATAGCTCATGCTGTGGGGGTTGCAAGTCGTTTTATGCAGAATCCAAGAAAACCACAACTTGCTGTATTTCATCGAATCCTTAGATATGTAAAAGGCACTATCAATTATGGGATGTGGTATGAACATGGAGGTCAGCGTGAAGTTGTAGGCTTATGTGATGCAGATTATGCAGGGGATCTTTCTACCCAACGGTCTACAACGGGCTATGTTTTTAGCTTGGGCTCTGGAGCTATCTCATGGTGCAGCAAAAGGCAATCAACTGTGTCCTTGTCTACTACGGAGGCAGAGTATCGAGCAGCTACAATGGCAGCACAAGAAGGTGTATGGTTGATACAGTTAATGAAAGATTTGCACCAATCTACAGATTATGCAATAGGATTATACTATGATAATCAAAGTGACATTCAGCTTGCAGAAAACCCAGTTTTTCATGCAAGGATCAAACATGTCGAGGTGCGTCATCATTTTATAAGGGAGAAGGTGTTGCAAGGAGATATTTGTCTCATACCAATTGCTACAAGTGAGCAGACAGCAAATATATTTACTAAAGGGTTATGTCACAGCAAGTTTTCAAAGTTCACCAAAGAACTTGGAATAGTTCACAGGGATTTGGCATTGAGGAGGAGTGTTGGAAGTCATTGCCAATTCCCTAGAAATGTTACATAGTTGGTTATGAGTTATGACTGAGTATTATTCAGTTTCTGCAGTTTTTATTTTAGTTGCTTGCTTTATGCTAATGTTTACAGCTGTCAATAAGTTAGAGAGACTTTAGGGAAATAATTCAGTCACTGAATTACGTGGCAAGTATTAAATATTCTCTGTAGTAGTTTCTCTTTACTGTTTTGCTATGTAACCAATTTAATTATGATATCCAGTATCATCTATAATGTGTTAAAATTATGCAGTCAATAAAATAACTCTCTTAGTTTTGCTGCTCTGTGGTCTCTGTTTTTCTTTTCAGATTGCCCCAAAAAAAGAGATCTTGTTGGATACTTCGGTTCACCGGTAGTTTTATTGATGATTACATTAAATACATGTACACAATGATCTAACTGACAAAATACCCAACGGCTACATCCATTCCCCATGAACTGCTCAACAATTCCAATAACCTACCTACGTGGGCCACCTTACATGGGCACCTCACATTCATTCAAAATAGCAAAGTCAAGAGTAACACATAAACAGCAAAACCATAACACCACCTACTACTTACTATTCAGGACCCTTTATGATACCCACGTTTTCATGCATGTATGTGAAATGGGGTCGTAGAAAAATGATACGTACCTTTGTCTGACCTTGGTGCCCAACCCTCTCCTCTTCCTACGTCTGCAAGAAGCCTCCTAAACCCTTCAACCCTCTTTCGATCAACTCATCTCCATCGTTGCCCGAGAAGAAAATTGCCGCCAGCCCATCTGCATCATCTCTGACTTCTTCTTCGGATGGACGGTCGAGATCGCCAGCGCGCACGAGATCTTCCACTCAGTCTTCATTTCTGGCGAACGTACGGATAGGCCATTTGCTGCAACATTTGGATCAACCTCACACACTCCAATAGCTACTCAGAAGATTTGCAACTGCCCGGTTTTCCCCGAAACGTTACGGATACACCATTCCCAACTCTCCCGCAATCTCAATATTCGTGGTCTCAATTCTTCCAAATGCATGTCTCTCTCCCTGTGTTCTAATGGGTTTCTCTACAATACCAGGGCCTTGTGGCCAATTGAGTCGTTAAGGAGATGAGTGGGGGAGGAAGGCAGTGGGATCTTTGCAGACGATTGTGTTTAGTGGTTGAATCTCCACCATCTATCATCTGTTCTGTATTGTCTTTTGGATCCGAGAACAGATGATGGAGTTGGCGAATGGTTTGGAAGAGAGTGGAAGGGCCTTCATCTATGTCGTTTGTCCTACCCATACCAGAGCAAGGAAGACAGAGGTGTTGCAAGCTTGTGGCACATGTGAGGGAGGGAGAAGAGCGACAGTCAAATATAATGGTTTAAAGACACCATCATAAAGCAACAGGTTTGATCACTTCTTCTCTATTGATCATTGATTTATCAAAAATCAAATATTACAGAAACAACAACATCCCAAGTGCCCAAAACCCTCATCTTCTTCCCCTTATTACAAACTACAAATTTACAGAATGGAAACTCCATAGTATAATACTACAAATTTCATCAAATTTATATTCTAGCTGGAACATACTACAACTCCACCACCAAGCAGAATTACAGAAAATCACAAGAGTTTCAAAGGTGCTTTTGATCCAAGAATTGAACTTTCCCTAACCCAAATCTCCTGTGTCTTCACCCTCAATCTCAACCCTAGCATTCGTCTCCAATTGGGGTTTCTACCAGCATTCATCCCTTCCATTTCAGATCGGAGCAAATCGAGGCGGCAAAGGCAGAGTCGCAGACCTGAGGCCAAAAAGAGGATTTGGAAGAGGAATGGGAAGAGGGTTTGGAAGAGATGAAGAATCTGGGATATAGGGTTGCATTTCTTACTTTTTTATGAACACCTCCAATCAAATCCATTATTTTTCTCTAAATTGTGGTTGTTTAGTGTCCAGTAGCTGACCTGGCATAGATGCACGCGTGGTGCTCCAGAATAGGTCAAAATAGTATTCCTCTGATTGAGCAAAACAAGGGATCCGGACTCCCTAAATACATGTATACAACGAGTCCCGATCCCTGCTCCAGCCAACCCCCACGCGTCACATAGGCAACTTGCCAACTCAGCTATGGAAACACTCCTGGAATGAATAAAATAAAAAATAATCCAAATCCCCTGTTTCAACGGAACAGGGGGAGCCTGTGTGGATGAATCCCGACGCGCCATGTGGCAAGCTTGCCACCTCAGCTATGACCTGTCCTGGAATGAACACAAACAAAAAGGAAGGGTCTTTTCTATAAAAACAAAAAAAAAAAAAAAAGCCTCTTTCTAGACCCCGTAAATGCAATTCCGATCGTGTCGTGGCAGGAGAAGAAGATTGGGGAGGCCATATACATGGATGGGGGTGGGCTGGAAAACGCCCTTGGCCTTGAGTTTCTTGGGAACTAGCTCTGGGAAGCGCATATCCTTGAAGTTTTTTATGGAGGCGCGGCGTCTTCGCCCTAGACGAGAATGTGCCACTGCTTGCGGATGGTGTCGGTGGATTTCGGGGGAGATGGCGGATAGCGGAGGGAGACTTCCAGCCAATAGCGAGGGGCTCGGTGTAGGTGATTCCGTTGGCGAGATCGCGGTCGGACATGAGGGTTCTGCGGTTGGAGAAGTAATCGATCATCTCCTCCTGCTGCTGGACGAGCTGCTCGGTAGGGCTGATTTTGGGCTGGGAGGGTTTGACGAGGAGGCTGGGCTTCTATTCGGCAAGGCAAGGCAGTCGGAGTCGGAGCGGGGTGGTTCTCCGCCGCAGCGGATTGGGAGGATTTGGCGGGAGGCGCCGCCTCGCCGGTGGGGGAGGAGCTTCTGGACTTACATGGCTCTGCATTTGGCAACGGGGGTGTATTCGACATAGTTGTCGTCTTCGTCTTCGTTGCTGTTGGTTCCATTGGTGATGGACTTCGCTGAGGGTTTGGTCTCCATGTATAGAAAGGGAATTGGGGTTTTGTAAGAAAGACCCTGCCTTTTTCTTTAATTCATTCCAGGACAAGCCGAGGTGGCAAGTTTGCCACGTGGTGCATGAGGATTGGTCCAAACAGGCTCCCCTGTTTCGTTGAAACAGGGATCCGGACTCAATAAAAAAATGGGATCTTTCTTATAAATAGGGAAAATATTGTTTCAAAATAGAAACCCCATGGCAAAAAGGAAGCTCTCCTCGCCCGTTTGTCTCCTCCAGCAAAAAGACCCAATCAGTAAAAACAACCTTAGAGGTACTAGTCTTCTTAGGAAGTAAGAGATTGTGAATGTTAGTCATGACACAACCATTTGCAGTCGTGACTTCCCCAAGCAATTTGCTTAACTCCTCATCATTCCTCACCACAAGTTATATGTGTCTCGACACAATCATCGGCTTCTTGTTGTCCCTCCCAGCATTTCATGCAAGCTCGAGAACCTGGAAAACAGGGGGGAATTCAAGAAAATTGAAAAAGAAGGAAGACGCAGGAAGGGAAAAGAGGATCTGAAGAAATCCCAGAAGGGTGAATTTGAATTTACCTCAGCCACGAGGTATTTGAGGACAGCAGCGAGATAGACAAGGGCGTCGGCGCCGACGTGCTCGGCGTATTTTCCGACCTCAATGAAACTGGCGATTCAGCAGGCGGGAACTGGAGGCCGGCCTTGTTGCTATGAGATGTCGCCTCCTTCGACGCTTTGGTGCCCAGAGAGTTTCCACGACCGACCATGAGAGTTACTGAGAGAGAAATATGTAGAGAATTGTGAGGTTTTAGGGAAGAATGAGAAGGTGTTTCATTGAAGGTTGAGCTTGTCGGAGAGGGTCATAAGTTGATTCTCTATCTTATTTGAAATGATAAATATTTCCATTTTGTAATTAGATTTGAGGAGGGGAAAAACATAATGAGATTTAGTCAACTGCAACACAAGATTCCAACTGGTACTTGAAGAATCATGTTGCATCATCAATTATTTGAGATGGCGTTATGAAGTATCAAACATGGGTCTGTGTCGGCAATGCCGATACACAATATGTTGCACATTTGCAGAATCCATGCAATATGACTTTTTGCTTTTAAGTAGTTTCTTTTCTTTTTCCCTTAATTGGTCTTTTTGTTTTAAAGTCAACAATTAAGCATCTAAGTTCAAGTATCCTGCAATGATTCATTTCATTTTTACTGTAGAAAATAGAGACATTTCTTTTCTTGCGGTGCTCCATTAGTTAGCAGAGTCAAAGCTTAATATATAATATTAGATTTCTGAATTGAGAATTTTGACATCCAAATAAATTGGTTTGCACATCAATCTAAGTATTTTTGAGAAACTTAATAACCAGATGATCTGAGTGAATGTGTTTTACCCGATTAAATACTTTTTATTGTTATTAATCGTCAAATACGTACTTTTCGTATATTCATTGTGAAGTAGTGTTACGGATTACTTTACCATCCTCTCAGTTCCAGACCTTTTAGTTAACTATAGTGCACCTAATTGTGCAATATTTACCCTTTATACTTTTGTTTGATTGCTCACCAGCTGCTCTTTCCAGATATGGCATCCACACATGCTAGCTTGACTTCTGTTGCTCGTAAGAAGGGAGACACTTCTTCTCCCAAGTTGCCCCCAGTACTGCTTTCTTGCCTGGGTTTGAAGTGGTCGGGATTGTTTCAAATAAATGGGAGAAGGAAGTGTGCCACAGTTCAAAGAACTCTTTGAAAGATGTCACTGTCTAGAATGACATGATTGATGCCTACTTTCTTCGTTGTTGGGTGGATCAAGGCATCCATTTGTTTTTTCAGATACAATCGTTGGGCGTCAGGCCTGATGGGCATTCTCTCAATATCATGCTTGGTTGGTGCATGTAACGATCACGCAAGGGGCCTTGAGCTTGGGAAACAGATCCATGGCAATGCTTTTAGGAGTTCTATAGTTCATGATCCCTTTATAGGGCCTTTGTGTTAGATTGTATGTCCTCAATCCAATGGATGATATAAATAAATTCATTTGTTTATCTTAATTGATTTATAAATTCATACCTTTATTCATGGGATGAATGAGATATTATTAATGGTTGCAAATAATTAATATAAAATGACATGATTATTCATGAGATGAATAGGAGCCCTTAAGTATATGCAATGTGATCCATGTGTGTGGATGAGATTCACATCTAGGAGACATAGATCACAGGTCTTATACTTAAAACATTTCACAACTAGTGATAAAATTGGGCAACTCATTTGAAAATGTTATAGCACTGCAATTATTATGAGATAGTATGGTTTGTCTTGACCATCAAAGTGGAAGGCTCTGGATAGTTGTGCTAGTGCATTGGATGTACTGAAGGAATACGAATAGCACCTTATACAAAGCATTGTCTTTAATTAAGGAATGCTCTCATAATTTTCAAGCAATAGGCACTCAATCTTGAAAGAGTAATTGAGAAGTCCTTAAAAATGCACATTTTCATGGATATTTTTGGTAAGTTTAAGGACTTATCAAGCCAAGAGAGCCTCATTTAGTGTCATATCAGGATTTTATGCTCTTTTTTTTATCCATTGTAGTGCATTCATGCATAATTTACTCAAAAACCATCATTTTTGCATCGAATCATGAGACCTGCCATTTTTTTAATTCTAGTTTCTGAAAGATTTTTCAAATGTGTTTTTCTCATGAAATGAATTAAGGTGCATTCATTCATCATTTCATAAGAGATGGGCCCGCTGTCATGCAGTTGTGAATTAAGGGTAAATTTGTCTTCTCACATGAAATTCACTTTTTGGCTTACAGGAAATGAGAAAAAGGGTCTCACACATGCACATGTGTAGGTCACACATGTGGGGCATCCAAGAAGGGGGTCCATTTTCTTTGCACAAAATCTCAAGATAATCTTTGAAGTAATTCTAAAGAAATCTCAAGGGGTGCAAGAATGGAAGGCTACAAGAAAAGATCTTTTGTTTGTGAGCAAGGAAATAAAAAGAAATATATACATGGAAAGCTTGGCATGTGCATGGACGTCCATATCTCCATTCAAATTTGTGCCACCTCAATGCCAGTTTTTCTCCTCTCCAAATATCTCTCAAAGTCAAAAGCAGTGTTTCTTAAAAGAAAATAAAAAAAGAAAATAAAAAGAAAGAAAGAAAGCATGGCATGAAGGCAAAATGGGAAGTTTAAATTCTTTTGGATAGCACACCCAGCCACTTTATGTGGGCCCCGTTTAAATCAAGTGAAGATTCTTTCTCTAATTTATCTCTCAAATTGAAAGGATTTTGGGGGTCCCACCACTCCACAAATTGAAGATCATTTGCAAGAAGACCCACACGTCCATGCATTGGATTCAGATATTCATATGCTCCTCGTGGGACCCACAAGTGTTCCAAGTGAAGGAAATAAATTTGATTTTCAAATTTGGAATTTTCAAATCAAGTGTGGCCTCAATCAAGGATTGATTTGCGTGGATTCCAAATTTAGAAAGTATGATTGGCAAGATATTTTTTTTATTGACAAGCTACTAATTTCTTGCAAACTTGGTTGCCAAGAAAGAAGATTGTTTCCAAGTAATGAAGATTTCAAGCACGAAAAGAGGAACCAAAAGAAGAAACAAAGGGAGCCCAAACTCTATATAAACAGCCCTATTGGAGATCCAAGGCTTGGTTGAAATCATCCACCTCTCCCTCTAGCTTAATTTCATTCATCTCTCCCTCTCTTGCCTCTCATCTCAAGCCATCAAGGGGGTTCTTCTCAAAGGCCACTCCAGCACCCTTGTTTTCTCAACTAGAAAGAGGGATTCTCAATCATCCTAGTATGTATTTTTGTTTTTAATTCTCAATCTTATGTACTCAATTGCATGCTATTATTAATAAAATTGTTTCTTTTTAATTCTTGTATTGATTTCTTTTGAATCTTGATATTAGATTTGTGATCCATGCAATAAGGCTTAGTTCTTACTTTTGGTTAAATATTTTTAATTGGCTTGGAATAATTACTAACAACTCACCTTAGCATCCTCACAATTTACCTTGTTTTCTACGGATACATGGTATTTTTGGATGCAATACAACGTGAAGTTGAAAAGAGTCGACCAAGAAAAGTTTAAGAATCCAAGTCTGAAGTTTATTTATTAAAAAGTAAGGATTTAGCATTCTCAACTTGGATTGACAACCCAAGTTGAAGAATGGGACCCTAGGTTTTCACTTCTAATTTTTTTGGGCCCAAGATTGAGAATGAGGTTTTAAAGAGCAACTCACCACCTTTATTTTTTTTTACCATCTTTAATTTATGCACACCATCTTTATTTTCTGCATTTTTTTTTTATTTTCTGCACTTTATCTTTCTATCCTTACATTAATATGTTAGGATTATGTAACTGCTGAAAGTGCATTAGTTTTCATGCATATTTTTCATATTTCAAAACATGTGTAGTGGTGTAGTTTATTTTAAGTTCTGAAATCAGATTTGAAGGTCACATGTGCTAAATATGTTTGGATTGGAAAATAGCCCATTATCAAATTGAAATTTGAAGCTGTTTAAAAAAAATTGTTCTCAGTTGTATTGAAGTTCTCTTTGGGTTAAAGAGAAATTTAGAAATCAGAAAAATCTGAGTTGCAAACCATTTTGGTTCAATTCAAGATTAATGAAGAAAACCGATTGGAAAGGAAAAGAGATATAGAGCATATTGGGCTCGTTTTGGCAGAACCTTACACATACAATGGGGGGTGTGTTTTCTTTACGTCCCTAGCTGATGTGAAATTTGTGATTTAGAATTGGAAAGACATAATGTTCTGTGCAGATTTATAGCTGACATAGGATACAAATCTAATTGTAACAAGTTTCATCATGACCGAACCATGTTGGGAATTGAGTGATGAATTAATGGATTGATTGAACCATTTTCTAGACTTGATTTATTACACAGGGAACGATGGCTTCAAGAGTGATTTCTGGAACCGTTTGCACAATTCATGTATTTCATAGCATTTCAAATTTAATTCTCAGATTTGCATTCATTTAAAAAGTGTATCATTTAGATTATTAGGTTAATCTAGTGTTTAATCACTACAACAATGTGCACCTTTAGCGACGTTTTTTAGCGAAGTTTTTCTAAATTCGTCGGTAAAAGTGCCTTCTACCGACATAAAAAAATTCGTTGCCAAAAGACTAGACTTTTACCGAAAGTAATTTATTTATTTTGTAACGAAAGTAAAAATGAAATATTATTACCGACGAATTAAAAAAACGTCGGTAAAAGTCCACTTTTTGGAGACGTTTATTTAAAAACGTCGCCAAAAGGCAGACTTTTACTGACGTTTTTCAAAAAACGTCGGCAAAGATCAATTGTAAAATTAATTTATTTTGTAAGTAAAGTAAAAATGAAATATTATTACCGACGAATTAAAAAACGTCGGTAAAATACAGACTTTTACCGACGTTTTCTAGAAAAACGTCGGCAAAGATCAACCTTAAAATTAATTTATTTTCTAACTAAAGTAAAAAATGAAATATTATTACCGACGAATTAGAAACGTCAAGGAAATCCACTTTTACCGACGTTTTTGGCAAAGATCAAGCGTAAAATTAATTTATTTTCTAACTAAAGTAAAAATCAAATATTATTACCGACGAATTAAAAAATGTTGGTAAAATCCTACTTTTACAGACGTTTTATATAAAACGTCGGCAAAGTTCAATATTAAAATTAATTTATTTTCTAAGAAAAGTAAAAATTAAATATTATTACCGACGAATTAAAAAATGTCGCTAGACGATTTTTAATTCGTGGGTAAAATCAACACTTTTTACTCTTTTTTTTTTAAATAATAGAAATAAAATAATTTTTTCCGACGGTACAAAGGGCACAAGTTATCCAACGGTATGAAGCGGATCTACTGTAACATTTCACGGTAACATAGAGGTTAGCGGTTTTGTATTTGGAAACCTAATTTTTGGATCCCACAACTAAGATTGAACCCGTTAATCATATTTAAAAGGCACAAAACGACAATGTGATAAAATCTCAAACGTTGATTCCTCATAGATTTTGAGATATTTGCAAAAAAGAATTCACACCGTTGGATCTCAATTTCTAGAAATCTGTGGTCCTTTTTTGCAAAATCCAAACCGTTAAAACTCTTCAGAATGCCTAAACCGACTACACGGACAGTTTCGCAGTGTGATTCATCATGGATCGTGAAAAAGTTGTGAAAAACTCTAGATTATTTATCTTCCACAGTGTAGAAAATGTGATTATATCGCAGTACTTTTTTCAAGTTTTTGGCTCCTATGGGCCCTGAAATAATGATCTGAGTCGTACATCATTTCTGAAAGGCCAAACGCTATCTGGAAATTCAAACATCCTCCGTTGATCCTTCCTAAATTTTGAGATATTTGTAGAAAAGTCCATGCCCTGAAATATTAATTCTTTTTATTTTTTGGGCCCCTTTTGTATGATCGAAACCATTCAAATTCCCTGTACGATTTTCCACAACAAAGGAGTGAAAGCTGAGGTCATCATTTTTTAAGTATTTTGAGAAACTTTCAAAAAAGTTAGATGGTAGAAATCCTCCTTAGTTACCAAACCTAAAACTCTCTTCGAAAATCCTCTGTGATGATATCTTGGTTCTAGGTTATGGAGGGAAGAGTTTTCCAAATGTGCCCTATAATGATAGAAACTCTTTCAGGACATGTAATGTGTTGATGAAGAGAGGCCAAGGTTGTTATTTCTAAGTTTGAAAATTGCTAAAGTGAGATACATAAATAATAAAGTAAGCTCTATAATGGTTAAAAAAACCATGATATCTTTAGGAAACTCCGGGAAATTTAAAGGATTTGTGCATTCTATGAGATATTTTCCTTCATTCATAAATGGTCATGCCCCACCACATGGAGTAAGAATAATTCAACCGTGCTTATTTTAGTCTGTATGTTGTAAAATTTGAAAACTTGAATATTCATAAAATTAGTATTTTGTATTTTATACTATCAACGTGCTATTTCATTCTATGTATACATTACTCACTTAGGTGTTGGCCAAGTGGCATAAGGCATGGGTTTGCTTCCTATGTCTTGTGTTTGAAACAAACACCAAATTTACCGGTGTGCATTTGTTTAGGTTTAACGAGTTATCACCCAAGGGATTAGTCCTAATGGTTCAAAAACCTAAAGATACCCACATCATAAAAATAGATTTCAAAATCCGAATCTATGAAGACATCACCAAACACCTTGCCCAACACAAGCCTTACCCGATCAGATTGTTACCGACGTTTTTTAATTTGTCGGTAAAATTACATTTTTTACTTGTTTTTAAATAATAATAATAAAATACTTTTTTGTGATGAAAAATAAACGTCGGTAAAAAATTCCCTCTTTTTAGCGACGAAAAATAAACGTCGGTAAAAAATAAACGAATTATTAGACGTCGGTACAATTGACTTTTAGCAACGTTTCCTTGAAAACCTTTACTGACGATTTTATTATTAACTTCATTTTTAGGGAAAATAAATATCAAAGTCTATTATCAAGTTCAATTTCATTATTAACTTCATTTTTAGGGAAAAAAATATCAAAGTCTACCATTTTTAGGGGAAAAAATATCAAAGTCTACTATCGATGAATTTTATGAAGTTGAACTTTTAGCGATGTTTTCTATAAAACGTCGGTAAAGTTTAATTTTATTTTGAGGAAAATTAAAAATAGAGACCTTTACCGACGATTTTTTTTTACCGACGAAAAATAGCGTCGGAAAATGTATTACCAACGTTTTATATGAAACGTCGGCAAAGGTTAAGAAAAATAAAATAATTGTTACCAACGAAAATATAAACGTTGGTAAACATATTTTTTTCCCTCCCCGCCACCAACATCCCCCTTTTCCCTCTCCAAGCCCTCTTTTCCCTCTGTCACTTCTTTCTCTCCCCTCACCCCCTCAGTCACTTCTTTCTCTCCCCTCACCCAGAACCTCCATAACCCATCATCATCCTCTCATCTCCGGAAAAACCCCTTCAGAACCCATCTCCTCTCATCCCTTTCTATCTCTCCCTCCCTCTCCAGACCTCTCACCTTCCTCCGCCAGACGACCACAGCAGCAGCCCCCGGACGCCCGCAGAGCCTTCATCTTCCTCCTCACGCCCCGGACGCCTCCCCTGCACCAGGTACACCCCTCCCTCTTCCTGCACTCCGCACACACCGCGCACCATTCCCCCTCTCCTATCTCTTTCTTCTATGTTCTCCCTCGTTCCCCATCTCTCTGTTTCCTGTCTGCTCTCCTACCTCCCTTCCTCTCTTCTTCTTCCTCCCCTGTGTCCCCTCGCCTGTGCTTGCTGCAGCGCCCACCGGAAACCGCTCCCTCTCTCCCTTGGTTCTCTCTCTCTCTCTCTCCCTCTCTTCTCTTCTTCCTCCCCAATTCCTCTCCCTCTCCCCTGCTTCCTCCTCTATTCCGCCCTACGCCCACCTGCAGACCACTCCCTCTCACTTTGGTTCTCTCTCTCTCTTTCGCTCTTCTCTTCTTCCTCTCCTGTTCCTCCCCTGTTCCTCTCCTCTCATCTGCCTTTTCCTCCTCCTCTTATTTCTTTCTTCCTTATTCTTCTCCCTTATCTCCCTTTCCCCTTTCTCATTCCACGCTCTCAGCAGCCCCCTCTCTCATTTCCCTCTCCCTTCTCCACTGATTCATCTCATCTCCCATCTAATTTTCGTTTCTCTCTTTCTTCCTTTCTTTATTTTCTCATTCACTCTTCCTAGCAATGTGACTGAGCACCCATTTAACGAGTAAGGATCTGAATCTGGATTGAACTCAATTGAGCCGTCCCAACACAGGTCCATTCAGACCAAGTCGGCCAAGTCATCTATTGTGGCCAAAACGTCTTAAATAGATAAGAGTACAGGCACAACAACAACAACAACAAAAAAAAAAAAAAAAAGAACTTAGCATTTGTTGTGAATTCATTTGGTATGTGTCACAGATTTTACAAACTTAAGTTCTACCTGGATACTGCATGCCTATTGAACCCGATGCCAGTGTTTGGATGTGTTTGTTATGTGCTTGTAGAGGTTATCGTCAGATAGAGCTTGGAGAAATAGCAGCTGACCAACTACTAAAAATAGACCCAGAAATAAGTGGGAACTATGTTCAGTTGTTGAATTTATATGGAGAAGCTGGGCTGTGGGACAAGGCTGCGGAGCTGAGGATGTTGATGAAAGAAAGAATGATAAAAAAGAGTCCCGGTTGCAGTTGGATTGTGGTAAGAGACAAGGTTGATCTCTTCTTCTCTGGGGATTCATCATCCCCAAGGACAGTAGAAATTCATGCTACATTGAAGAGCCTGAGGAGAATCATGGTAAACAATGAAGTTTCTCTTAAAGTTCTTATCTCATGAGGTTCCTAAGGCTGAAGGGGTTATTGATATTGTCCACGTACTTTTACCGAGGTCGGGACGACGAAATTATTTTCGTCAGTAAAGACCTTTACCGACGTTTTTGTGGCTTTTGGCGACGAAAAATTTCGTCGCTGAATGTGTAAACTGTTGTAGTGAATTTAGGAAAGTTAATTGGTTTCTAATCTAGTGTAGGAATTTTTTTAGGAAAGTGGTCTAATCTTAGGGAGTTTGATTTTAGATGGATGATTTGTTCCCAATTTAGATTGATTTGATTTGATACAATTTTTTGTAGGATTGATTTTTTTATAACTTGTTTTATTTTCTGATTTCATTTGTTATTTTTAATTTTAGTAGGTGATATTTTTATAATGTTTTCTAATTGGATGTTCTAACGTATTTTCTATTTTGCAGCAACTTGATCTTTTTTAGATTTAGGAAACTAGTTTTAGGAGATTTTTTTTTCATTGGATTGTAATTAAATCTTTTAATTAAAGTAGGAATGGTTGTAATTAGTTTTTAATTAGGCTAGTTTTAGATTTCATTTACGGCAAGTACAAGTTGGAAAGACTTATCTCATTAGCTCCCTATGGATCGACCTGGTCTCGCCAGTTTATTACTACATCGCGGCTCTACACTTGGAGCTCACGATCAGTAATGGACTCAAGTTTCTTATATGCATTTACTTAAACTTACCAATGAGTGAAGCCGGCAGTAGGTCAACACCATCCCATCGTCTAAAGGGAAATATCCCCTTGTGCTGATTAATGAAATATATCGTCGATAAGTGCGCACCTATTTTGATTAAGAATTAATATATGGTATCAATGATCAGTGTGATTAATTGGGTCACAAGGATAATAAGAAGTGAATCCAATTTGGTTAGACGGCTTAATTCCAATGGATCCATGGATATAATTGATGGAAGGGGCCTGCTTGTAGTAATTGGAAAGTTTATGGTCTTTTTTGTAAACTTATTATGGCTAGAGTGCAATTGCATTTATATAGCGAAGTTATTTACAATTAACTGTTGGTCTGGAACTTACATGAGATGTGGTGTCCAAATGCTTCAGTTGGAGACAGACCCAAAGAATCCCTAGTGGTCCCCATGCTAGCCTTGAGAAGCAAAGTTATAAGAAAAGAGTACTCATAAGAGAAAGAGGAGTAGGTTACATAAAAGAGAAAGGAGTACAGCACATAAGAGCAAGAGAATTAGACCTGGGACTCGAAAGAGAACTAAGGCTCTGGGACTATTTAAGTCCAAGAGGAGGCTGGACGTCCAGAGTGCTCTCTCTCTCTCTCTTCTCCTCAGGCTTCTCTAGTTTGAGTGCATTCAGGGTTTTCTTTTCAATTGAGACCCCACTATTTTCTTTGAAAAGTTATCTACGGTTGGGAGTAGCGTTGAAGACTACAAGGTCTAGGAGATCGGGTCAGCAAAGAGTTTTGTAGAATTAAAAGACCAAGAACTCAATTTGAGCACTATAGAGATCCCCAGGCATAGATCTGCACTTGTCTGTTTGTAGATCTTGATGGTTGTTTGTGCATGCTTAGATCTGTTTTTCTTTTAATAGATCTTTGATCTTAATACAATAAGATAAGGGTTTTTGGATTTTGGAACTGGGTTCTTGACCTTTTGGGTGTTTGGCCCCTCCATTAAGAGGGTAAAAGTTTTGAAATCCCGTTTGGAATGCCCACCTACTTCCAGCACTTTGCTAATCAATATGTATGCTGCTGATGTCAAAATTTTGCCAAACATAAGATACTGATGGAAATTGGTCTAGGTCCATTAAATCACCATGATTCAATGACTTGAGTCATCAAGACTTCAAAAAAATTTATTAAACTAATATTCTGATTAGTTTAAACTACATGAGCGATTGTTGGTAAAGTGGTGCAAGCCAATGCACATCATCTCAAAGGTTTAGGTTTCAATTCCCTGTAAATGTATTTGACCAAGAGCAAGAGCAAGAGCAAGAGAAAGAGAAAGAGAAAGAGAGAACAAAGAATCAAGGGAGAAGAAATACAAAGAAGAGAAGATTCCCTCCATCTTCTTTAGTGCATCTCCCTCTCATCTTCTATTCCATAAAAGAAAGGAGATTCGGATCCTTACTTCAGAAGGAAACTGTCACATCCCGGACCCGAGAATCCCCTGATTGTGGTCACCGAGGTGTGACACGCGTACTCCCGTGAACCGACACCTGTTCCGGACCAAGTCCAAATTCACGAAGAAGAAAATTCAACTTTTAACACCTATCAAAGAACATTTATTTGCGGAAGCATGTATATCATCAATAACAAAGTCATGAGCAGTCTATTAATCAATTCATTATATTACCATCACTCTATAGCAAAGCTAATAATAATTTAAACCTTCAATGCATACTTAAACTAAGTGCAAGAGTAACTATCTAATCTTAAGTTATGATTACCACACTTGTACGTACTCCGGCGGTCAAAGCTAACCATTAACATTACCGATCATGTTTCTAATCTGGAGCACTATCAATTATCATCTTCGGTAACCTGGAACCCTGTGACACCAAGTGTAGCACCATGAATACGACGATTCAACAATGTACGAGCAATTAAGATATATCACATGTTATACCAAATTTGAATTATCGACAGAAGATCAAAAGATGTCAAATAATTGGAAAACTAGGCACATTGTGCACTTAAGAATAAATCATGCTTTATCGAATCACAAAACAAATACTTACATTCTAGTGGGCTACTACCTTAGCTCAATCCTCCCTTAATAGAGAGCAAGCATTTTGGGATGTCACCAGGGGCCCAGCTAGAGGTCCTCCTGGTTACTCGGGTTCTGGAGTTCCGGTGCTCCAGGCTGTCTACTGCAGTGACATACACAAATCTAAACCAAGACCCACTCCGTCAAGTATCGTCCGGTCGAAGCTAAGTAGTGCCGACTCATTCGATTCAATCAATAGGACTTGATTAAGAATTATACACGCAATTCATCTTGAATCTTTCGATTCCATTCTATTCATTTCAATCAATCTAGTCATGTGTACTCAGTCCACCATTCACATCAAATCATGATACATGTATAAGACATTTGCAATAATACTTGAGAAGTAATACGAATAATACATATAAGCAATTCTTGATACATTTGAGGGAAATAATAAAGTCAATAACAATATGCCAATGCAATTTGATTAAATAGAATCAAGGAGATTTACTAGCCAATCTAATCTAATCTATTTATCCGCCGTCTCTAACCTTCCATTCTAATGTAGTTTTAGGTCATTCGATGTACGTGCTATATTTTTATTGGTGTCACTTGTGTATATGTGAGGTACATCGAATTCCTCTAAATCAACACCCATGGCGAAGTTCTAGACGAGACGGATAAGCATATGAGATAATCATAGCCCAAGATTCTCATATGTTACAATTTCCATTGGACTATGATAATCGATAATGGGTACTATTCTATGGACCTACAAGGTCAATCCTTTACAACCTAAAAACCTTATCAGTATAGTATTTATGTCACAATCATCCTCAGGGATTGATTATGAAGAGTTTAGGCCTTTTGAAGTGGGATTAACTCCCTTAGTGGCCGATGGTTCCAACCTAGGAGTCCAACTAGATTTAAAGTCCCTTTTTCCAAAAGAGATAGGGCCCGATTCAATGGTCCAAACATTTACTTTCTATCCCAATCTCTGGTCATTAAGTGATATATACCACTGAATTCCACACTTCAAGAGAGTTCCAACGGTATGTGGAACTCCAAAATCCGATATACGGGTAAAAAATTATGGCCATTCGAAGTTGGGCCCGGAGCGGGCCCAATTCTGGGCAATTTCTGAGTCTGAAAATGTGAAGTTGCATCCATTCTTCTCCCATTTCAATTATCAATCATTCTTAGACCATGTTAGACATGATTTGAGGCCCCAAAGCTCCATGTACAAGCTAATTTTATCAACCCACATCCATTCCATTATCCATTAACCCTCATATATATAGAACCCATTTCACATTATGTATTCCATTCAAATAAAAAGGCTGAATTTAATATCCAAGAGAAATATAGCATTCAATCAAAGAATTAATTAACAGGCGTAAATCCGATTTGCTCATACTTGCCTCAGATGGTGCTTTTCATTCTAATCTTTTCATTTGGCTCAAGTCAAGTAAAACCCCTCAATTTCTAACCTCAAACCCATTTCCTACAATGGTGAATGTCAAGAGATGAATCTAATTAGCATGCATGCAATTCAAATGACTCCAAACCACTGTTGTTAATCTAGAAAACACGTTAGAGGGAAGAATCTTACCAAGAAATAGTGTATAGAGGAATGATGAAGAAACAAGCTTGGGGATGAAGGGGATGGTGCACTTAGAAGTGGGTAATGTTTCCTTTCTTCTCAAATTCAACAAATACAGCCCTCTATAGCTTCTAATCAATCATCCATGGCAATAGAAAGATGTAAAGGAACATGGCTCCATTTCAAGATTGTGTGGAGAGAAGAAAGGATGAAGAAAAGCCAGTAGAAATGGTGGATGATGAGGAAGAGGGTGAAATGAGCTGGGATTTCTCACATGCAATCACTCTCTACCCCTTGCTATGGAATTAGGAGAAAGAGGTGAAGAAAAAGGAGAGAAAAGTCTCTCAGTTGAATGAATGAAGAAGGATGAATGAAGAGGATCGATGGCGCTGGTTCTTTAAGAGGAACTTTTGATGGTTTTGCATGCAAGCCCATTCATTTAAAAGAAATCTGAGAAAAGGGCCTTTTGCTAGAAATTGGGCCTGGAAAGGGGTCAAGTTGGGCTCAAATGATCTAGGGCCAAACATGAAGATGACTCAGGATGAAATGCTCTATGCAATGCACATGAAAAACCTATAAAAACTATAACTATATGTGGGACCCTAAATTATTCAAAAGATCAAGGTACTACCTGACATGGCCAGAACCCCCACTAATCTACCTAAATCCATCACAACATCATCCAAAACAAATATTAGGCACCTAATCAAGATTAATTAAGCACTAATCATAATTAAGCAGGGTAAGGGTCTTACAGAAACCGCCCTCTAAATTTTTGTCTACATCCCCTTCTCTATTCTCTCATTCTATCTTCTCCATCTCACCTCCATACATTTCCATTTCATCTTGGAGATTTAGATTTTTATTTAATTTAAAAAAAAAAAAAATCTTCCCTCCAACCACCAATACATTTTCATTCCATCATTCCGCATTTTTTTTCTTTCCTAAAATTTGCCCTCCCATAAGAAGACTGAAAAATATAGATATTCAGATTTCTTTGCTAGAAATTTTCCCTCTAATGAAACTGAAATCTGGACTAGTCTGAACCATCTCCATCGAGATTCAGAACTGTTAGTCTAAAACAAGATATTAGACTACAACTCATGACAATGGGTACATGATATGTTGCTAGCCAATAGGCAATTTGGAGGACTCATGTCTAAATCTAAAGCAATTTTCACCAATGGGTACTCATAATTCATTTTAATTGGCTTCTCTAAATGGGTTTCAGCTCAAACTGAAATTGCAAACTGTCTCATTATTGGCCTAAAAGAGACTGAGATTGGCCAAGGTCTCAGCTTATATAATGACAAGAATTCCAGGTCTAATTTAGGCCAGACTTCTAGGTCTAACTAAGGCCAAAATATTAGATCTAAGTCAGGCCAAAATTGCATATTCAAGTCAGGCCAGAACCAGTCCAGACTTATAATTCTAAATCAGGCTAGGCTTATGGGTAAAATAAAAAAAAAAGGTCAAAATTAGGTCAGAATTACAAGCCTAAATTAGGCCAAAATGCAGTCTAAATCAGGTCAGGTTTTGGGTCTTAATCATACCAGAATATTAGGTCTAATCCAAAATAGATTTTGGGCCTGACTCAGGCCATAACTCTAGGTCTTACCCAGGACAAAATTGCAGTCCGAGTCAGGTCAGAATTACAGATGCCAGAACCAGTCCAAACC
The DNA here is from genome assembly GCA_029852735.1 of Persea americana. NCBI lineage: Eukaryota > Viridiplantae > Streptophyta > Magnoliopsida > Laurales > Lauraceae > Persea > Persea americana. Next base: position 28,985,421 of record CM056814.1, read on the forward strand.
AATAATTCTAAACCATACTAGACTTATGGGTCAATTGGACCAAAATTATAGACCAAAATCAGCCCAAATAAAGTCTAAAATTTGGCGAGATTAAACCTAAATATTTCCTAAAATTGGGCTAAAAAACAGGTCAGAGGCTGAAATGGGTCTGTAATTAGCCCATAAAATTACATGGAGTCATTCTGGGTTTTAGTCCAAATAATGACTTAAATTTGGTTAAATTAGATGTTAAGAAATCACTTAGCGGCTGAAAGTAGATTGAAAACTCAGTCTAAATGGTGGCTTTAAATGGGTCAAAAGACTGCCAAAATGTTGGCTGGAAACAAGTGAATGAACCAAATAACAGTCCTAAATGATGGAGAACCAAACCTAAAGTGATCTCTCTAATTAAATTGAAAATCAGTTCATATAGCAGGCTTGAGTTCTTTAGTCAATGTGAGGGACACCAATGGATCAAGAAATCAATCCAAATGAGGATTGTAAAAAGGACTTCACCTACTACTACATCAGTCCATACCCAATCAAGGAAATAAGTACTATTGATATCAAGCCCAAATAAAGAAATGGCCCATTTCCATCATTGTTCAAATAGAAATAATAATAAGAAAGTAATGATAAAGAAGAAACATGATGATCATTCAGAGATGACCACCCAAGCAAACAACAATAAAAGTGGGCAACGACAAAAACAATTTTTCTTTTACATGTACTTGAAATAAAACATTGTGCAATATAATTCAAGGAAATAAAGATCAGCTGGAACACACCTCTAATCTGTTGTGTTCGTTTCCTTTCCTTTATCCTTTGTGTTGCTACCTTTGTGATCAAATTGAAATGATGGAGTGAATAGAAAAGTTATGTACAAGAAGATAACGGATATCTCAAGGTTGTTCCTTCACTCAAGAGAGTTAAAACAACCCCTTTTCAAATTTGAAAATCCCTTTAAAAGAGAAAAAGTCAATGCCTACCCATATAACCAAAAGTATGGGTCAACTAATTAATCCAACTCATCTCATTCAACAAAGAGGCCTGACCATTTCAAATTCATTATGATGGGCCAATAAAAATACGAGGAGTGGCCCACTTCCATATAAAGAAAATCACCATCAAGTTCATCAATTCATGAACCCAATCGAGAAATGATCATGAAGATCCAGGTAAACCGAAAGAACTACTTCTAGCAGCAAAGGCGAAGAGCAGGAACTTGTCAATGTTTATATATTTATTTATTTATTTTCTGTATTTTCTTTGTAAATTTTATTGAGTCAATGTCTTGGTAATCAGAGGTTTTCCATTGATAATGTAATTAACGGTCGATGAGGTCTCACAATCGGGAGTATGATGTACCCACAAAATTGAAAGTAAAACCTCCCATTAAATTGAGGGAAATTTGTATCCAATGAATTTTGGTGCAATTCTTTCTTTATGCATGAATTTATTGTGTACAAATTTATTGTTTGGCTGCTCCATTAAGAGGGTAAAAGTTTTGAAATCCAGTCTGGAAGGCCCACCTACTTCTAGCACTTTGCTGATCAATATGTATGCCAAGTGCAAGCAGCCATTACATGCCTGCCTCGTGTTTGATGACTTGGGTGAGAGAAATGTTTTTGCGTGGAATGCCTTACTTTGGGGTCTGGCTCAGAATGGGTTGTGGGAGACAAGCTTGTTCATCCTCATGAAGAATGAGGGTTGTGAGATTGGGTTGTAACATTCTCCAGTGCTTTTACTAGAGGAGACGAATGGGCGAGGAGTGGGTGTTTTTGCTGATGATTTTGCTGAAGGAGATGAACGGAGGAGACAAACGAGCAAGGAGAGCTTCCTTTTTGTTGTAGGGTTCTGTTTTAAAATAATTTTTTTCCTATTTGTTATAAAGACCCCATTCTTTTTTAGTTTTATTCATTCCAGGACGATTTTCATGTCTAAGTTGGTAAGTTGCCCACGTGACGTGTGGGGATTGGCCAGAACAGGCATCCCTTGTTTCAACGAAACATGGGATCCAGACTTATGAAGAGAATATCCAAGTACGCCATTGCTTGGGGGGGTTTATCATGATCCACAACTACAGTGTGATCATTCTGAAACTTTTTTTTAAATATCTTAAAATGGAAACTCAAGTCTTCAAAGTCTCTGTTTACAAAGTCTATTTATGAGGGTGTCGTATGTCAGGCGTGAAAGTCCGAGATCCAAACCCTAGAGGGGGGGTGAATAGGGTGAGCTTCAAATTAGTGACCATGACCAATTTTAACTTCTTTAAATTAAATTAGCCACTAGTGATGATTATCAAACTAAATGCGGAAGCTAATAAAAACAATCACCACAAAGCATGCACCATCACACAATGATTTATAGTGGTTCGGCCTCAATGCCTACATCCACTACTGGCTTGTGATCCTACACCTCACCGGATTTCCACTATCTATGCTTTTCAATGGGCTAAGCAATAACCTTTACAAAATGCTTTTCAAGGCTAAGCAATAACCTTACAATATGCTTTCCAAGGCTAAGCAATAACCTTTTGGGTTTTATGGTTCACCCCCACTACGTCAAAAAGACCCAAAAACGACAGTCATGGACTGTGGTTTAAAAAAAAAACAACAGCTATAGCTGTCGTTTTTTGTATCTCAGTTTGGAGTGCAGCTTTTGAAAAACGACAGTCCATATGTGTGGTTTTTATTTTAAAAAAGCGACAGTCCATAGCTGTGGAAAAATCAAATCGGCCACATATTAGCCACCCATTCAAAACTCAAATAACCATATCATTTCATTTATCAAAAGCACATTCATCCATATTATATCTAAGTTTCAAGTAAAATCAAAACAGAAAAATCCATCATCCAACATTAACTCAAACTCGCACCCTCAAAACATTTACTTAAAAAGTAAATAGAAAACTAATAAAGTATAGTCCTAATTGTAGGCCAATCGAGCACATCGCCTAACATGAGATCTTCTAACTTGCGTTCTCCGTCAAACAAGTCCACACTCCCATCAATAATCTCATCTAACACAATCCTGTAGAAACCCGCATCGGGTAACTCCGTAGCCATCAGTCTTCCAAAAGCAACTATGTTCTTCTTTGTCATGTGTTGCAACTAACATGAAGATGGGCCTCTTGTATGTGTTGTTGTTTGGTCCAAGTGTATAGATTGACTTTGAGAACCTTGGCTCTACATACATCAATAGGAAGAGGATGATCTTCTAGATAACAAGTAAAACTCATATCAAAGTATTGCAACTTCGTCGTATATCAAAGTATTGCTATCAGACTTCGTCGTATACCTTCTTTAGACTTCCTTTCCTCCTCTTCTTTCTTCAGAACTACAAGAAAAATAAAAGAAAAGAAATACTAAGTCTTTCTGATAAAGAAAAAAAGTTGATTAGTTTCATAACTGTGACTAAGAAGAGTTAAAAGTGTAGAAAATCTCATAAGATATTGCTATAATCATACCTGCTAAAACAAAAGTTTCACTTGCATAAAAACCAATTCCATTGATCCCACCAAATTGTTGGAATATCAATTGTCCGACTCCGACCTGAGCATCAAAATTGAGTCATTATGGAAGATTTGGACATTCTTCTAGCAATTAGTAAAAGTCAACATAAACTTTTCAGAATTATATTGCTAAGTGGCTCTCACAATGACTGAGTGCGCATATTTTCTTTGAAACAAATCCAGTATCGAGGCATTTGGAACGTGAGTAAGAGTTTCTATATAATCCTGCACAGCAACATTCAAACATTATAAACGATCCATGTTGTGATTATTTTTTTCTTTTTTCTTCTTAACTTTTCATTCCCAAGTGTACTATGGATGGTTTGAATTGAAGCAAGAACCTGGATTTCAGCTGCTTCCTTAGAAATATCAGCATCCTGATACAGCCTTCATTTCAGAAGTAAAACTACTTTTTCTTGACAGTGAAATAGAAACGCGCAAAACTTGATCCTTCACATCATCAATTGAAACAATATATGAAATTTGAGAACATTTTATCCATCTGAAATTAGTGTTTCAATGTCCATAATAATACGAGCAGAATTAACATGGCATGAAACTTGTAATATATTTAGCAGAGAAAGGAAGCACTGCTTCCAATGTCTGCTTAGAACAGCGAGCGACCATTTTCCCCAATCCACCAAATCATTAGGCCATTTGAAATCATAAAAATGGGGCATTGATGTATCAGAAGTTCCAAATAGTTTCAATGCTTTTGAGTTAAGCCTTTCAAAAACAACAGGAAACATCTCCAGTAGTCGGACACATGTCATCTGAAACAAGCCAACTAACCAAGTTGTTGAATACATAATAAATAAAATAATAAACAAAGAGACAAACAGAACATCCAATTTCTTATAAACCTTCGGAAACAATATGAACTTGTTCCTAGAGCCTATGGAACCAGGTTCCACCAAATACACTGGATGTTTGTCTTTGAGAACTTCGTGAAGAACAAAAGTGTTGTTCACATGTTTTGATGGAAGAACAAAAGAAATTACCCTGCAATAGCTAGCTCCTATGGAGCCTTCAATATAACTAATACCAAGGAGCAAGTGGAGCATAATACCAGCAGAGTACACAATGGTTTAACTGCAAGGAATTCAGCCACTTTGCTAATGGATGTAAGAAAAAGAAATTCTACAACTATTGCAAGAAGCTCAGCCATCGGATGGCTGATTGTCATAGACGCTCTTGGAGTTGTAATGCTCATGTTATCAAGCAACCACTAATCCTTTCAATGTAGCGTTTAATCTCCAACTAAGCTGGCCCTGTTTAGAGAGGGTCGGAGTCGGAGACGAGCACAGAGGGGAGACGATCACAGAGGCTGGAGAAAGAATTATCAACACACATAGGGAAACCTACTTCACTTGATAAATCCACAACACAGAAACCAAACATATATATATCTTGTATCAAATTATCAACACCCAATTTTAAAAACCCTAACCTTAATTCCCCACGTACACTTCTTTCTTAGGCGACTCAGGGATCTTGGCATACCCCATGTCCTTAACAACCTCCTCATCGCTCTCGTCCCTGTCGAACGCCTCTTGCACGTCGCCCCTGCTCGAGATCACCGACCAGATCAGGTAAATCGTGGCAGCGGTCAGCATGCCGCAGCTTGCGCCGAAGAGGAGGGCGAAGACAATGCTGAGGATGTCCTGGGTGAACTCGCGGAGGGAGCTCGAGGCGAAGGACCCAATGAGGGGAACTGGGCGGGGGATTTGGGTTTCGCACGGTGGGTCATTGGAGATTTGGGGGAAGCCGGGGTGGTCGATGGAGGAGGAGATTTGGGGGAAATCGGGGCGTTCGATGAAGAATCGGGAGGATGGGTGGAAGGGTTTTGGGTCGAAATCGTGGAATTGGCGGTAGAAGACGAAGAAGGAAGGTTGGTTTCAGAGGGAGGAGTCTGATTTGGAGGAGGAGGAGGAGGAGATGGTGTAGGAGATGGAAAGGAAGTGGATGCCTGGCCTTGCAGATACTGCAATGGCAGAGAGGCTGAGGAGGGAGAAGAGGAAGAGGAGTGGGATTGAAGGAGCAGCCATTGGAAAATGAGGAAGGGGAAGAGGGCACAGAGGTTTCCAAAAAAGAAAAACCCTAAAGAGAGCAGAGGGCGGGAGGGAAAGAGGGGAGAGGGCGAGGCCGAGGGCGGGAGTGGAATGGGGCGGTATAATTTTAGGTTTCGTTTTTTGATGAAAACAACCACAGGAAGAAGCTGTGGTATATGAAAAGTCATGTGCCTAAAAATACCACCATTAAAATGAGTGGTTTTTCCTGCCATATGTGTGTCGCTATTAACCCGTTTTGACATAGTGCCCTAACCATACACTTATGCTTTTCTAAGGCTAAGCAATAACCTATGCAACCAAAAGGTTGGTTCTCTCTCTAAGTAGTGTCTAGAATACACTTGATGGAGGTACAATTTTAGCTTAATTACAATGCCTCTTAATTAGGCGAATATGAAAGTGAAAATCTAATTCACACACACACCATATGAATGCAAAGATAAATGCTCTATGTGTATATATGATGTCCTCAATCAATTTGAAAATAAAAGCTCATAAATGTATGCCACAGGCTTTTAAAAGTTTTAGCTCATAAAAACATTTATGATTGAGGAAAGAATGCTAATCACATGTTAAGAACAACTTGTAAAAGATATACTTATTCATTCCAAACAAGTTGTGAAATTTTAAGAACAAAACATGTGATGCATGAGGTCTTCAATCAAATTTAACAATGTAGCTCAATACATGTATGCTAAAAGCATTTGAAAGTGTAAAACACAAAAATAGATTTGATTGAAGTTAAGGGACAAATCACATGTAATTAAAAATTCAACTTGAAAATGATATACCTATCAATGCTAAGGAAGTTGTAAAACTTTAAAACAAAAGTACATAGGATTTGTAAAGTTGTTGAATCCAAAACATAAGATAGATTTGAAAGTGATTTTCTTATGATGAAAAACAACAACCAAAGATTCAACCAAGTATATGAATCATATTACATATGATTTCAAAGATGATTCCAAAACATGATTCACTTAGATATACCAATTTGAGTCCTACTTGGTTTGAATCAAGGTGATGCATCCAAAACAATAAATCAATTCAAAACATATGCATGTTAAGAACACAACAAATCATAGTTTATCATGCGAGAAAGGATTTACCAATAATTAAAGCAAAGCATGAAAATATATGATTAAGAAAAGTAAAGCTTACTTAGTGATTTAACTCAATGGAACCAAGCTTTAGCTTTCCAAATGACCCCTATTATCCCTTAGCTCATTCCCCTTTGTTTGGCCTCAAAACACCTCAAGGAGGGCCTCTTGGTTCCTCAAATTTTTCAAAGGAATGAACTAGTTTTTATACTCAAAAAATTGAGTTCTGCATGTCCCCGGTCAACCTGGTCCCTTACCCGATCAACCGGGTGCTCAACGGTTAAAAATCTAATCGTTTGAAAAGAGCTCCAACGGCTCTTTCCTGGTCGACCGGCAGTGTGCCCGGTCGACCGGGTCCATGGGCTCGGTCGACTGGGTACACTGCAGGTCGACCGGGTCCCAAGGACCAAATACCCCAAAAGTGCATATTTTAAAGTGATTTCTTGTGGGGTCTTTTGGGCCACTAAATCAAGCTTGGAAACATGTTTTAAGTCAAACTAAGAGATTTAAAAACATGAAACATAAAAGGCCTAAAATGATTTGAAGGATTTAAAACTCAAAGGTTGGCTTGATTAATAAAACTTCTTTTCAAAACTAATTGCATCCAAGTTTAAAATCAAAACATGCATAAATCAATATTTCTACAAGTCTAAAAAACAATGCATGTGTAAATCAAGATTTCAAGATTTTCTAAATCAATGCATGTGTGAAAATTCGAATGATGCTAAAATGATAATGCATCCATCAAATTGCAATATACAAAATCCCTAACAATCTCCCCCTTTTCAATTTGATGGCAACTTACTCAACACCGAATTTACACATTAAGTCTTCAGCTCCCCCTAAGCTGGACTAGTCTTGAAATCTCTTGGATGCTACCTTCACTTAGCTTGGGCTCTAATTCTTTTTCTTCATTCTTCTTGATGTGCTTGGAGCTTGATCATTCTTCAAGCTTCCTTTTCATCTTTTTCTCTTTGGCCAAGCATCTTCTTTATACCCCAAGCTTTCTTTTCTTTCAACTCTCCAGCTTTGACCATGCACTCTCTCTCTTTTGTCAAGATGTGCATTCTCTCTCCCTTTAGACAACTTGTACACTCTCTCCCTTTGATATTAAATTGCAAAGGTACCTACACACATGAAATAAGGAAAATACCTTTTAGTAGCACCTGTTAACAAAAGAATTCAAAAATGAGATACATAACAGGGTATCATTATGGGTAGTAAGCTATAAGGGTATAGAGCCAATACAAGGGTGAATTTGATCAAGACTAATACTTCCAATGAAGGTTTACTCCCCCTCAATCCATTCTCTCCTTTCGTCAAACTTTTGACAAAGATATAACTATTTGGTGCAAGGAGAAGATGGTTTAACCAATTTACGGTTATCTTCAAGAGAAGGATTAGATACTTTTAACTATAGAGCTCAATATGATCAAATTACCAAGATAAAGAGCAAGGCCATGAGGGAGCGATCATGGATATCAATTGGAATAAAAAAATACCAATTAAGATTCAATGATAAGACTATTAACTCAATCACTCTAAAATGGAGTTAAAAAGAATATAACTACTAGGATTAATCCAAATTAGAGTTATCCATGATGTTATGGGGTTAACTAAACATAGCATCAATCAATTTAACTAAGAAAATCATATGCTATGAATGTTTTGAAATCATTTCATCCAATCATTAAATTTGACTATCATGTGCAAAAGAATGAAATGAAATTCAATCATGAAGCCTACCTCAACCATTAACCAACCAAGATTATGATCACATAAACATGGTGGTCATGAGATTTACCTTTATGTGCAAGAGAGGTGGCAAACATGAAGACTATAATGCTAATGGAATGTGACATGGAACAAAAACATATTACTATCAAGTTCAATCTAATGTGCACAACAAGGTCTATCACATTCTCAAGATATACCAAATGAATATGATACCAATTGATCATGGAACCAATTGATACTAATTGAATTTCAACACAAGATTAAGAGCAAGGATGTGACAAACACAAAATTCCATCAAGCATCATAAATGGATATTCATCACTTTTAATGATATAACCAATGAACATAGTGATGAACAAGTTAAATTGCATAAAAGGATATAGCTTGGTGATGCATGCAATTTTCAAAGTGTCAAAATCATATGAATTCAACATCTAAGATATCCATCAAACAAGAGATATGCCTCTAAGATACATAGAATGGATTTCAAAGAGATTCATATGATCAAGATCACTACTATGAAGTTGAAACATGTATAAGGATGACATCACTTAAAGAATATACATGAATCAACATCATAACGATCCATTTCAAAAATAATGACTAGAAGGCATAAAAGATGGATTCGAGTTCTAATATGGTTTCTACAAATATAACTAAGTTCACAACCATACATGGAACGATTTGACATTTTCATAGAGAGGATCAATCAACACACAAGATCTAACTCATACCATATCATCAATAAAGAATATAACTATGCATGCATAAGAAGGTATGGAGTTAGAAGGATATCACGGATCACATATAGATGAAAATGGATCTCATATATGGGTATACCTATTAAGAACAATGGTTTAATTCCAATTCATCTAAAATGATCCATTAATCTATCACGCAACATCTCCACTCTAGTAAATGTACTAAGCTTACAACGCAATGGAAAATGGATATGAGGATTATACCAAATGAGCTTAGCACACTAAATCACATATGTACTTATTAAGCTCAAATGATAATAAAATAAAAGATTTTACTATAAAGCACATAAACAATCATCAATTTGCATTAATGAAAATATATACAAAGTTAGGTACAAACATGCAAATCAATGACACCATGCCCAACCACGCAATGTAAGACATAACATCAAAATCAATTTGCATTTGAAAGAATGTGACTTTCTTGAGCTAAAGTGCAAATTGTTTGTAAATTTTATTTCCTTCCAAATGAAATAATCATAATTAAGCACAAGGAAAGAAATTCAAGGAAAATGCTTCTATAAGTATAACCAATAAAGCTTAGAACATTTTCCAAAGTTTTTCAAATCACTTCAATATTCAAATCCCCAACAATGAATCATTTATAAGATTTTGATCAAGTGATTTTGAAAAACATGAAGTGAACTATTATAAAATCTCAATTTGTATCCTAAATATGAAAATAGACACTCATACAAATTGAACACATATTTTCCATACCAAAAGATATAACTTAAAAAATCAATGGAAAACTTAAATTGCTTCAAATCATTTGATTTACCAAAAAGATCTAATTATGACATTCATCAAATGATTTTCCAACATCAATTGATCATGAAAAATCTAGCTATGAAAGCTTTTGTAATCACAATCAATTGATCATCAATAGAAATGCACTACAAGAGATATAACTATATGAACAAAATGCAAATCTATCATGATAATATTGCAATCAAAGGATTTTGAAAACCATGAGATATAACTAAAAGTTCATGAAGACAAAATCAAATGATCACAAAGAAACATTGCATTTTAAGAGATGTGATTATATAGAAACAAAATGCAAATGTAACATGACCAACAATTAGATATGACAATAAAGAATAGGTTGGTCCAACGAGGTTCAAGGCATTAAGGTTTGTCTAATTGTCAACCTTTGGAAATTCACCTAAGGTCTTGATAGGGTTGTCCTTGAGGGTTTACTTTGGTCATCCCACCAATCTCTGAAAATTTTCTTGAGAAGGTATAATTTGGTGAGATTGTTTCTTAGGGGAAAGAGTGAGCTAGAAGGGAATCTCCATTTTCAACTATAGTGGAATCCATTTTTAATTATTCTCAATAAAACACAATACTAGGGTTCTAACTTTAGGTTTTTACACCTAATCAAGATTTTCAATGCACTTGATCCCAATAAGAGCACCTAAGCTCTAATACCAATTAAAAGTCCTACTCCGATAGGATTTCAAATTGGATGAACCTAAACTAAGAATAAAATCCGGGTTGTTAAGCCCTATAATGGAGTAACCTCGCTCTGATACCAATTGAAAGTCCGGGATCCGAACCCTAGAGGGGGGGTGAATAGGGTAAGCTTCAAATTAGTGACCAATTATGACCAATTTTAAATTCTTTAAATTAAATTAGCCACTAGTGATGATTATCAAACTAAATGCGAAAGCTAATAAAAACAATTACCACAACTCAACCACAACCCAAAGATTTACAGTGGCTCGGCATCAATGCCTACATCCACTAACGGCTTGTGATCCTACACTCCACCGGATTTCCACTATCTATGATTTTCAATAGGCTAAGCAATAACCTTTGCAAAATATTTTTCAAGGCTAAGCAATAACCTTACAACATGCTTTCCAAGGCTAAGCAATAACCTATTGGGTTTTATGGTTCACCTCTAACCATACACTTATGCTTTTCTAAGGCTAAGCAATAACCTATGCAACCAAAAGGTTGGTTCTCTCTCTAAGTAGTGTCTAGAATACACTTGATGGAGATACAATTTTAGCTCAAATACAATGCCTCTTAATTAGGCAGATATGAAAGTGTAAATCTAATTCACACACGCACACTATGAATGCAAAGATGAATGCACAATGTGTATGTATGATGTCCTCAATCAATTTGAAAATAAAGGCTCATAAATGTATGCCGAAGGCTTTTAAAAGTTTTAGTTCATAAAAACATTTATGATTGAGGAAAGTATGCTAATCACATGTTAAAAACAACTTGTAAAAGATATACTTATTCATTCCAAACAAGTTGTGAAAGTTTAAGAACAAAACATGTGATGCATGAGGTCTTCAATCAAATTTAACAATGTAGCTCAATACATGTATGCTAAAAGCATTTGAAAGTGTAAAATACTAAAAGGTATTTGATTGAAGGGAAGAGACAAATCATATGTATTTAAAAATTCAACTTGAAAAGGATATACCTATCAATGCTAAGCAAGTTGTGAAACTTTAACACAAAAGTACATATGATTTGTGAAGTTGTTGAATCCAAAACATAAGATAGATTTGAAAGTGATTTTCTTATGATGAAAAACAACAACCAAAGATTCAACCAAGTGTAAGAATCATGTTACGTATGATTTCAAAGATGATTCCAAAATATGATTCACTTAGATATACCAATTTGAGTCCTACTTAGTTTGAATCAAGGTGATGCATCCAAAACAATAAATCAATTCAAAGCATATACATGTTAATGACACAACAAATCATAGTTTATCATGCTAGAAAAGATTTACCAATAATTAAAGCAAAGCATGAAAACATATGATAGGAAAAACCAAACTTACTTAGATGATTTAAACCTTGATTCCAAGCTGTGGCTTCCCTTTTGACCAACTAGCCTCCCTTAGCTCATTCCCCTTTGTTTGGCCTTAAAACACCTCAAGGAGGGCCTCTTAGTTTCTCAAATTTTTCAAAGGAATGAACTAGCTTTTATACTCAAAAAATGAGTTTCTGCGTGTCTCCGGTCGACCTGGTCCCTTACCCGGTCGACCTGGTACTCAACGGTAAAAAATCTGACCGTTTGAAAAAGAGCACAACGGCTCTTTCCCGATCGACCGGCAGTACACAGCAGGTCGACCAGGTCCCAAGGGCCAAATACCCCAAAAGTGCATATTTTAAAGTGATTTCTTGTGGTGTCTTTTGGGCCAATAAATCAAGCTTGAAAACATGTTTTAAATCAAACTAAGAGGTTTACAAACATGAAACATAAAAAACCTAAAATGATTTTAAAGATTTAAAACTCATAGGCTTGCTTGATTAATAAAACTTCTTTTCAAAACTATTTGCATCCAAGTGTAAAATCAAAACATGCATGAATCAAGATTTCTACAAGTCTTAAAAACAATGCATGTGCAAATAAAGATTTCAAGATTTTCTAAATCAATGCATGTGTAAAAATTCGAATGATGCTAAAATGATAATGCATCCATCAAATTGCAATATGCAAAATCCCTAACAAGGCGGGTACAAATTCTCCACCATTTTTGAAAAAATGCCAGATCTCTTTCACCAACTCATCTTTGCAGAGACCGTTGACTTGCGCATCTCTTTCATTGCTTTCAACAAAATCAACAATTCACATTTTGACAAGCCATATATGAGGTTGCTATGTGCAACTGCATTTTTTTTTTTTTTTTTTGACTTTTATCTCCATCATCTCTTTTTAAGGAAGTCTGTAGAAGTCTTATGTTTGCCCAACAGAATGACTTCCATTTGGCTTTAGTAGGCTGGTGCTCAAGACATAGAATCTCACATGTTAATCATCACATGTCATGTTTGGATGAGAAATATCATTCACCACCAATCAAGTATCATTAAGTGTTGTTGTAAGTGTATCTCTGGACAATATGTTTAAAAATACGAAGCCCAAGTGTAGATCTATCTAGTCCCTTAGACACCGGTCGACAAATATAAGGCACATTTCGTCAATCTTGCATGCAAGGGCATTAAACCTGTTTTACATATAGGCCATTCTCTTTGAACCCGTTTGTTCCAACAAAAATAGTTTTCTTCTATGTATAAAAGAAAACATGGTCAAGACATTTGATGTCACGCCCCCATTCCGTAAAACGGAGATTATGCATGAGATTAGGTGCTAATTAAAAAATTTAACAATAAACCACAAACGTGTGGCCCCCATCATGTCCCATAAGGATCTAAGTCCGTGGTGAAGTACAAATATTTTCTCAATTTGCACAAAGAATAAAAGGAGCTTCAAAATTTAACAAATGACATCAATAATAAATATTATTTAAGAGCAAAGCATGATTATCATAACTAAAGTTGAAGTTTAATAGATATATAAAAGTATTTTATCCACATTGGCCACAACTAAGAACCTGGGCCAACCAAAAGAAACCAAAAGAACAAAAAGAAGAACTAGTCCAATGTATAAGTGTGAAGGCTCTTGGGTGCGGGGTGAGAACGACTAGACTAAGTCATCCACACACCACTCGTGGAGGTCATCAGGCTGATCTGCCTGAACTTCCTTCTTCTCCTCCTTGGGATCGATGGGCTCGGTACCTATGCATCAAGAGCAGGATCATTAAACCAAACGATTGGCAGGAAGGTATTTATAAAACAACAACTAATATGCAGTACTAGTTAGAGTTACGAATTGACATAATTAATAGAGTTTTAGTGCATATCAAATCATAAGAAAAGAACTGAACAAATACATCTTAACAAATAGTCGGTCCACATATGCTAATCACCACGAGATAGTATCAATGTCGTCCCTACTTGTACCAAATTGTGGTAAAGTAAATGCAGGGAAGAAAAGCCCAGCCGAGATGTGAGACCAGGGAACGAACAAATAAACATCAAATCCTTGTCATCATTGGTATCCGATGGTGTACAACCACCCAAAATAATACAATCCGTAGTCGTCCATAAAAGGTCCTATCGTAATGGTGCCGCGGCTGTGTTAGATGTTACAACGAAGTGGTGTCTGACACAAGAGTCCTAAATAGTATTAGTAAGGGCTAGGCTTCTCTTGCATGAACAAGATTCGTTGAAACGAAAGAGAGACTACTCTTCATCAAAATCATATCAAACAAACGCACGGATCATTAAATACTCCAAAAGTAGCCCTCTTCAAAGCCTTTACAATCAAAGCCACCTGGCCTCAGCACTTCGGTCAAATCCAAACAACGAAATGGATAACAAAATGGGGGATCCTAAGTCCAATTCTCTAAGTTCTTCATGCAATCCTAGTCAGTACAGTACAAAGCTACTAACATGTTCGTGACATGTAGACATTGATACTTGAAAGTATATTTGGGAATCAAAGTGGATAAAGAACTCAAACCTAAGTACATAGTTATTCTCAACGCATCATACTTCACTATTCGGCCAATGGAGGAGGTGGGGTCCACAATTCCCAGCAATTCATCCTGGTGTATAATACAATGATGGGTATAATAATACCCCATCCCGTCCAAGACCAAGACCTCAAATCCCAAGATCGTCCGAAATAACAGTGAGGGCAATGTCGGTTAAAAACAACCCTCACACAAAGTCCAAGTGAGTCATAAAAAAGGGGAACCAAGGTCCCACATAAGTCTACAAAGTTCTAAGGAAAAAGGCCCTTCAAAAAGGAACCTAGTCTATTCAGTCGAGACCCCCAGTCGACAGAGGACACAGTCTCAGTAGAAAATAAAGATAGGAAAATGGCTCGGTCCTCAGGCTTCACAGAGCCTGACTGCCAATGTTGTCGGTCTACCGCGATACGAACACGCGGTCGACTGCATGGCTTTAGAAAACGAAAACCCAGTTTCGTTTCTATACAGTAAAAGGGGAGAAACCCCTGAAGTCCCTCGCACCTGATTGAAGTGGTATAAAAGAACCATCTTCATTCAACATGAAAACAAAGGCTAATTCTAACATTCCATTCCATTTCCATTTAGACCTAATCTAGCATGTTAAAATCTAAAGACAACAAAATGAGCAGATGGGTGTCTAATGAAGCATCAAGCACAAAATCAATAAAGAAGCAACATATCAAAGCCATTTAAACATATAGCTACTTAACTTGATGAGTGAACTCCAAAACTAGTGAACGAAAGGGGAAAACCCATTGTTGAGCTCAAATGGAGAAGAAGACTCAAAAACCCAAAACCAATCTATAAAATGAATGCAAGGGGAAGAGGTGAGCTAAGCCTAACCATTTTTAAGCCAAAGGAAGAAAAAGAGCTATGTCTAGAAGGCTTGGGAGCTTACCTATGACTTTACAGTGTTGGGCCATAGTTCTATATGCCCAACCTTGATTGTCAATTCCATATCAAGTAGTCCAAGACCTTGCCTCTTAGAGTCCCTCAAGGAAGATCAAGTTCGAAGGCAAAGATTCAAGTCTTGGAAGGCCCGGATTCATCAAGGAAGAACTCGGTGTTTGTGCCAACCTACTCAGGTATTGTGGACCAAAACTAGACCAAGAAATGGACCTTATAACCCTTAGTTTGATTGGAAAAACTACTAGGGTTTAAACTGGATTTCCGAGCATAACGACTTGGCTCCAATCAGTTCAGAAGGTCGGCTAACCACCAAACCAACGGTCACCTCGTGGTTCCTTTTTCAGTAACACGTTTATGACAAGTGACTGACTGGCAGAGCTCAATGACCTAGCAATCGCCTAGCAGCTAACCGCCAGGTCATCGACACTCTGCGGTTACAATAACTAGATACCTATTTTTAATAGTCTGAGTTTGGGCAGGTGGCGATCAGCTCGCGGCTAACTGCGAGCCAATTGAATTTCAAAGATTTGACTGTTGCACTAGCCGTTGGAGTTTGAAGCTAACCACGATAAAGAGTGGCTAACCACGGATCGACCTATTGGAACTTTTTCTATAAATACCTAGAGCTCATCTCTCTTGAACAACTTTTTACACTCCATAAGAGCTTTCTTCCCTGCATTTTGCTCACTTCTTAAAAGCTCTCAAAACCTTTTTCACTCACATTTTAAATCCTTCTTAGGAAAATCCAAGAGCATTATTAGCTCTAGATGAGTTTGATTAATGGAAGCATCATCCCTAGTGAAGATCATGGAGTTATATAAGTTAAATCCTTATTCTCCCTAGACCAAAAACCTCTTCTCCTTGGTTGGGCACATCTTGGAGCATCCTCATCAACTACAAGGAAGCAAGCAAGAGGGGAAAAGCTTCTACTTCGGTTCAAGCTTCAAGAGCACTCTCAAGACAAGGTCAAGAGCCAAGTGTTCTCCCATTTTAAATTTCATCACTGATTGTAAAATGGATTAGAACTGTGTGATCTAACCACTATAAAAATAGAATGGAGGATTAAATCTGTGTGGTTGAACCTCCATATCAAAAAGCCCATGCTGTGTATGATATAGGAGACTTTCCTGGGTGGTTTGCTCCATTTTAGTGGAACCAAGGGTGGTTATTCCCTTGTGAGTGGATGTAGATCAAGATATCGAACCACTATAAAATTGCGTGTGCTTATGCTCTTCTTGTTAGTTGATTCATCATACAACATATTTATTTGTGCCAAGTCTTAAGTTCTTGTTATTATTGAATGGTTTACACACGCCCTAACATGTGAGCACTCTTGATTCATTCTCCTGTTATATTGCGTTAGAATCTGTAATATGTGGAATTAAAATCAAATATTGATTTAA
Organism: Persea americana; assembly: GCA_029852735.1. Lineage (NCBI taxonomy): Eukaryota > Viridiplantae > Streptophyta > Magnoliopsida > Laurales > Lauraceae > Persea > Persea americana. The sequence goes on from CM056814.1 coordinate 29,002,249, forward strand.
TTGGAATTAAATTTTGTTTTAAATTTTATTTGGTCCTATCCACCCCTCTAGGACTTGCTCTATGGCCTAGCCTGCACTTTTATATAGTCGATGGATGGCTTGAAGGAAGATATGCTTGGAGTCGCGGAGGCTTGAGGAAGAAGATGGGAGGTCCGGACGAGTAGGAGGCGCTCTGGTCAACGTCAGTAGCAAGGAGGAATTGGGGGATGAGAGAAATGAGAGGAAAAGTGAGAGAGTAAGTTATAGTTTAGTCCGGGTCCACTAAGGATGGCTAAACAGAGGTCTTTGACGCTTTGGATAGTAACACGACAGTAGGGTGAAGTCTAGGACATGGTGAAACCGACCCGATGCACCCAAAATCACAAAAACCCAAAATCTCGAAAAGACGCTTGAATTTGTCCTAAAATTACAAACCACCCCCTATTGTACCCAAACGAACTCGGAATAGCGCGAAACTTCGCACGCGCTACTCACACGTCAACCCAACTCCTTAGGCTCTAAACTTACTTAATTAGCTAAAATACAATTATTAATAAACAATACGACATTGGGTCGGGATCTTACATTTGAGATCGTCCTTATCCTTATAACCTATAAGTGAATTTCTGACAAGAGTCCTTGCAACCATTTGCCACTTTAATTAATCATATACTTTAATGGAGAAGTTTTATATAGCAAGTCCTTTTAACAGAAGGATCCGAATCTTCATTTGAGTGGAGGGCAGCCAGAATCTTCCTTAAACGAGAACTCAAATCTCCATTTTATTGGAGAGGATGTGACCTTTTGATAATTTTATATATATATAAATTATTTATTTTATTATTATTATGTAATTGGTTGTATATTAGTTACATAAGTGATTAGTGTAAGCGGGGGCCACATTAGGCTTAGGCTTGTTGAGTCAGGTTTGTTGGATAGGTGGCTTGACCCATAGTAACCCAGGCCCAATTTTGCAGCTTTAGTTTTTCTCAAACCAAAACTCTTGTTCTCTTATAACCTAAACTCTTATCTATTAAGAACCATAAATTTTATTCTTTTTAGAATTTAAGTTAGATTACAACTCCTATTTACATCCTCTATTTATACAACACACTCTTTAATTTTTCCACAAAACTCTCTCTCTCTCTCTCTTCCAACTTTTCTCTGAGATATCACTTAGGCTTTGGCAATAGGATTCTAGACCGTCTCCCTCAACCGCGGACCTCAGACAAGTGCCTCATCATAATTTGTAGATTTAATACTTGTGTTCTTTCTTGATTTGTGTGTTGATGCATATAGAAACCCTTCAATACCCTTTTTATGATGTTAATTGTTTTAGTGATAGAGATCGAAGATTGGAGACGTTCAAATTGATTTTCTTATACCGAGTATCACTGTTGCAGTATTTCCAACTTCTGTTGCCCATTACCCATCCCAGTTTGGATTTCAAAACCCTCCTTAACATCTAGACTTCTGTAAACTTAGATATTAATGTCGACTGAGTGTTAGAGTTTGGACTCACCCAATCCACCAAACCCAGGGAGGACCGTACTTGTAGCAGATTTCCAAACACAGAACCATGAGGAATGGGTTCTGCGTGTTCTGACCATAGGACCCAGGTGGGCCACCCGATGACCGATCTGATCCATGGATCCAGAGGAGGATCCATGGGCGACCTTAGAGGTGTTGGACCTATGAGGAGTGGGTCCCATCCGACCCACCATCTAATGGTTTTAGGAATTAGAGGCGTGACTTAATATTGAGGTGTTTTCTTTTGCTTAATCTAGTTGTGGAGCCTACTGGATGATTTGATCGTAGATCCGGTCAATTCATCTGGTTGTACAGGGCTGGGTGACATTTTCTAATGGGGGTGATCTGGATGTTGATCAGTGGAGCCCACTGCCCAAGTGCCCTTGTTACACATGCGAGAAGCCTTCTCATTCCATGACTGGTTCTATAATGAAGGGGCGGGGAGGGTATTGACTTGGATAGTTGGATGGGTTTTGAAATAAAATAAGAGAGTGGAGATGTCTGATGATGTCATCCCATGTGATATTAGTACATGACCTAATAAGAATAGGAATGAAGAAGAGAGAATGGGATGACCTGATGATGACTTGATGACCTCACATGTACGCGGATAAAGAAGTTAGGGGATTGTTGACCTAGGCACAATTTTGATGAGGAAGCTCATGTGAAAGTTGTTAGCATTCCGGAATTCGAGATTAGGGCCTGATTATGTTATAAACTTAATTAGACCCTTGGGCCTATTTTATAAAGAGTTGAATTTGGAAAATGTTATGGGTGGAACCCTCAAGTTTTCTAAGATTATAAACTAAGATTATTATTTATCATTATTATTTGCAAATTAATTTTGAATGATATTTTTTATTTTGATGTGTTAAAATTATATGTTTATACCGTAACATTTAGATCATTGGACCGAGCCATCTGGGCACACGGTATCTTACTAACATGGGGTTTAGTGCTTCGTATGACTTCAGGGAAATCCTAGTGAATTCAAGCTCAACCCATCTTTATTGGAAAACCCTTAATTGGGTCTATGCACCAGTGATTGAGAAAGAATGCGTTGATCTTTTATCTATTTAGAGATTCTTGTGGTTGTTGGGTACGAAACCTTATGTTTGACCTTAGGATTGGCTTGCGATTATTCTTTGACCTTCAGGTTTGCATACATGATTGAGATTGATGGTGGTCTATTAGTTGCATACCCTATGTTGATTGGATATGGACCGTGATGTGGCTTGGCAATTGATTGAGATATTGTGGATGTTTATTCAAATGATTGGATTGGTATTGATTGTGGATTATTGTGCAGTCGGCCCTTCACTTCGACTTAGGTTTCTATGTTAGAGCATTACAAGTCACTAGGTTTATTCTACAATGATATGTATATATATATATGTATATTGATTGGGTCATATTCGAACGATTGCAATTGTAATTGGACGGTTGATCACCGATGTGTGCGGACACTGTAATATCCGAATTGAATTCGAACCGATTTATGACCGCCGATCTTCGAACGGGTTTTCCCGCTTTATTAGGGCTGACCACCCAAAGCAAGGGCATTGCTTCTGTGTGATTATTGTATTGCTCTATTGTATAGATTGGATATAGGTGATACGTTCTTTTCGTCATTGTCACACTGTTATTCTCGTATGATCATTACCTGTCATTACTCTCATTGATCTTATATTTTATTTATAAATTATGTTTTCGTGCTTGCTGTTTACCTTGTTTATTGGTGCATAGGTACCGACCCCTACCCTGCCGTGGAGACGAAGCAGGGTCAAACATTTCAAGAGTTTGAGCCAGTTGTTGAACCCAAGTGGAAAGCCGGAGATGGCTAAAGAGTCGTTTAAGTATGCGCATGAGATATCGACATCTTAGACTCTTTAGTTTATTTAATTCCATAATATATTTTCTTTAGTTGTTGTTTAGGTTATTCTGGAAACTTTAAACCTTAAATCTTCAGTTAGTTATGTGTTAGTTTGATTCTAAATATTGATACTAATAGATTTAATGCTTTCGCAAATGTTTTATTATGACTCATCATGTTTCGGAATTTTGTGGGTCCATATTTGGGAACTTGTGTTGCATTAAACACAGGAAATTGAATGTTTATTTTTATTTTTCACGTTGTCCCTTGGTTGTGTTTTTAGGGACGTGACAGAGGAAGTGGTGGAAAGGATGAAACTGATGAAATGAAGTGGAAGAGAAGATAAAGTAGGCACCCATGTGGTGGGAGGACGGAAACCTCCATTTTAATGGGAAGAAAATTGTAATATATGAGAAGATGAGGTTGGGGGGGGGGGGGGGGGGGGGGCGGATGAACTGTTGGAGGTGGGAGTTATGTGGTCGCTGGAGGGTGGACTCCCTCTAAATAGGTTTCAAATCACCAATACATTGCAGTGGGGAAGATGAAATGGATGAGATGCGGCGGAGAAGATGAGATGGGAAGATGGACTGGAGATATGATAGAGAAGATGAAATGAAAAATAAAGAAAGAAACTTCATTATCTTCTTTTTCTTCTTCCCTTTTCTTCTCTTTTTATCCTTCTCTTTTTCTTCTTTGCTCTTAGCAAAACGAACCTCCTCTCTTCCCTTTTTATTTCCTATGTTTGAGAAGTTTCACTAACTTCCAAACATGATGTCATGGGAAGTGGGTGGGAAGTTTCAAAAAGTCCCTACAGTGAGCTCTATTGAATATCTAAATGGGTCATATTCCCTCTTTCATTAGGGATTTTGAAAAATAACTTTTGCAGGGATTCAAACCTTCAACATTTCACAGAATACAAAGTAACAATAACCAATTCAACTAGTGCAATGGTTTGTATTAAATCGGCTAAAAAATCATTTTAACAAGGATTTACTCCCCCTTGACATATCCTCATGGATCACAGGTGAAGCCTTAATTGTTTTCTTGTCAACAAGACTTGGGTCTAAATTGTACATAAACAAGACCTAATGCATTACTGGGTTTGGGGCCATTTAGTCATGACCCCAACTAAGTCCACATAGAATAGAATCTTGCCAAGAGTTTTTTTAAATTCCAACAAGGCTCACTTGGACAAGATGCTAGTATGCACTGGAGTATTATCTTGGTAGATATATGGGGTGATACCGAGTTGTAGGCATATCAATGTCAAGCCTTGTATATCTAATATGTAGGTATCAGGGATACCGAGAGTAAGCGTTTTCAAAGCCAAGTCCTTAACATTGTAGGCATCAACAAGTGCCGAGATGTAGGTTAAGCGCACCAAGCCTAGTTTGTCTCGTGTTATGGTTCGCAGTTGTGAATACTTGATATTAGGTGATATCTTGCACTCACGCGAGGTTATTACTCGTTATCTCGCTTGCCGGGTATTGTTGATTTATACACTCATATGCACTTGGTTCATATCACGCATGCCTATGCTATGGATTATTATAGCTATCTCACCTTTCGCAGCACTGGTTTACACTTGCCTGACTCGTTGCTATGCTGGTATGGTTATGTTAGTTTATTCCTTGCATTAATTGCCTTTCTCGTTATTTGTCGTACACACTGGCATGCACCCACCCACATGTTACTTTTCGTATTTCAATTTAATAGCAATGGTATGTAATCCATGATTGATGCTTACCAAGGTCATAAAACTTAATACTGTTCTTGGTGCTTGTAAGTAGTAAGTACTTCTTCCGTTAGCACAATAGGTAAATAGTTGCATGTAAACATGGGATTAGTTAGAGCGATGCACTTGGGCCTTGTTGCTAATAGCTTGTTGCTATGCTGAGAGTCATGGCATTTGGGGATTAGCTTATTTTCTCATATCTTGTATTCATCCCTGTGAATTGTGATGGTAAGGTTGTACTAGTTAATGTTTTTACAACATGTTATAATTTGCACTTGGTAGCTTTAATTTAATTATGCTTCGCTCTGACATCTTTGTGGAAATTCTTATTGGCTTGTTTTCTTGAAATATGCGGTTATTATAAACATCTATGTCATGGCCCGGAATTTGATAGGGCCCTAGAGATTGGGACGTTACATAATTCTCATAGAAATGATAAACTCCAAGGCATGAACTTTCATATCAAAACAAAAGCAGCTAAATCCCACTTTTTGTATAGTGCTCTGTAATTTCCATTTCAAATCGCATGGACACTAGGGAGGTGTTGGACTTGTGGCTAAAGAACTAGATCTACATAAGGATTATTCAATAAGAAACACCCTTCCCCTAGTCAAGTCACATGTATTTTAACCGTGTTCAATAGCTTGTGTGGCGAATAACCTGCACAGTGTTGATTGAGACACGCTGGATTCATTCCCATATCCACTACGGCGCATGGTTTTAACCTTGCATGTTTTCTTATAGACCGTACATATGAGCGAAAGGTTATACCAAAGTCCTTAACGCTATGCGATTGTCAACCCTGTGGGTGGCTCATGAATTCATGCGTCCTTCGTGGATTCCAGAAATCATGTACCCTCAACTACTCACCTATCTGTTGGAAGGATAAGTCTCGGTGTTCACTACTTTGGTTGCAAATTTAGCCATGGCCCCGATGATATGGGGACCTACAAGCCTTCTTACTAAGAAAGCATTTTAGATGATGCTAAACTTCATTTTAGCAATAGTATCATACTCATTTTTATTTGTACGCTTGCTTCTCTCATCCGTCGTTGCAATATCAAGTGATTTTTTATTGTACTCAAGCTTTTTTGAAAGTCATATTATGTAAATAGAATATTTAATTATTTTTTTTAAACAATTTGTTGAAAATCTGTTTTACTTGATAAGAGGGATAAGCGTGAATGATTGGGTTGGATGTAGCTCAAGGGTACGAGATATATTCAGTCTGGTGTGGCCACGCGGGTCTAGGGTAGATGTATGATGCAATGGAGAGTAGGATTTACTAGTTGGATAGTGACTTACTATATATTCTCTCCAAATATGTGTAATCTATTTGGTCTCACTCCCTAGTTTCTATTTTTATGGGGTGAGCTTATGTGATGGTAGATATATCTGTGTGTTGTGTATGTGTGTGTGGAAGCATGAATCACCACGATCAATAATCAATCAACCACAAAAGAAAGAGAAAATCACAAAGATTTTACGTGATTCGGCAAACCCACCTACGTCCATTAGAAAGAAATGTGACTTTCCTTTGAGTTCTTTGCTTTGTTGTACTCATGGGTTACACATTACATCCATATATATAATGCTCATTTTCTTAGCCTACAAGAAATCCTTTCTTAGTCAACAAGAAATTCTCGGTACAATTACCGAAATACCTATGACCCTAAACCCACTTGGCCAACACGGTACGAGTGGGAGATGTTAGCCTTATTAGATTGGGGCCCACTATCTTCTCAGCCCAACATGGCCCAAACCACTTATGGATGTAACGCCCCTCACTAATACAGAAAGGGTGTTTCCTTTCTTCATCATTTCTTCTTTGCTTCTTATTAAATGGAGAAATGAAAACATCCTTATTCCTCTTTCATTGTCTCTCAAATGGCTCTCTTCTCCATGGCTATATAAGGAGAAAGTGAGGAAAGAAAAAATACAATAACCATAGTCTTCTTCTTTCCATTTTGATCTTTGGTTAGCCCAAGTATTCTAATGTGCCAAGAGACTTGTCGGAAGGAAAGAAGAAAAAGCATACGAGCCATTCGCACAGGTTCATTCATCAAGCATCCATCTTTAAGCCTGTCAACAATAGGGAGTGATTTTATTAGGAGAGATTTCTAGTAAATCTCACCTGACCTTTTGAAAAATTACCAATCTCATCATTCGCGTGAATGGTCTTTGTGTTGTAGCAGACTCGTGACACTAGATCGAAAGCTTCCGCAACGATCTTCTACTAACATCGATCTCCTCTGATTTTTTTTAAGCCTGCTCTCTCGTGTTTGTGGGCATTTCTTGTTTTCTGTAAGACTCTTCCCTCAAAGTTGCTCATATCCCTTCTCGGGTATTGAAACTTTGTAGGAGCTGCCTCCCCTATTCTTTAGATCTTTTATCTTTTTTCATTTGGAAATATACTTAGTTTTCCCAAAAAAAAAAAAAAGAAAGAAAGAAAAGAAGTCCAAAGATAGAATTGTCTAAAAATAGGTCCACAAAGGGTTTAAAGCTGCTAAATCTAGAGTCATAAAATAGACACCAGGCAAATTTCTTAAGAGTAAATTAGCGAAAGGTCCCTCATAGTGGTCTTGTAATGCCTCCAATCCATCAACTTTTCCTCTAAGGCCTATAGTCCATACAGCTGGACATATTTCGGCGAAAGGTCCCTAGAAACGCTATATCAAATATTTACATGACTGATTTACCCTTTCCATTGTTTGAGCATAAATTTTTGAATTTTAAATTTTCAAATCTTCCATTCTCCCTCTCTCGATCTACACTACCCAAAAGAACCCATTCTCTTTCTTCTTCTACCCGCATTTTCCATTTCAAGCAAATCGATCCCCAATGCATATCAATCTCGAAGTGTGCGACGGATTCGCAAAGGAATCGTTAAAGATAAGAAAGAGGCGAAGGGAAGATCCACGGTTTGGATCAGATCTCAAGGCTTGAGATCATATCAGTTTCATCATCAAAACAGAGAGGAGCTTCTTGATCGAAACAAAGTGGGCCACATCCTTGATTGGTCTGAGGAGATTAGCCGGACTACGTTTGTCGCCAGAGGTGAAGAGGAGATCGAAGCAACACGGAAGTTCAGGACTGATCTTAGTGAACGAGATCGTTGCAAAGAAGAAGCAGCCTAAGGCTTGGCTATCGCTGCGAAGAAGACAACCATTCACTGGAAAAGCTCAAGCCGAGTCGAATCCGGATCAGTTCAGGTCCGTTCGACCCTACCCTATTTAGAAAGCCCATTTCAACAAAGTCACGCCAGCAGTACAATCAACGGCCAGAGTTGACTAGGTTCTACCCAACCCACTTTACAGAAGCCCGGTTTAGCAGAACTTAGTTTATTTTGAGTTTTTGTCCAATTTATCTGAGTTTTAGTGAAATTTATATGATTTTGTTAACTTTATCTGTGTTTTTGTCGAATTTATCTTTGTTTTTGAAAATTTTATCTAAGTGTTTTTTTTTAATTTATCTGAGTTTTTGGAAAATCTATCAAAGTTTTTTGGCAAATCTGTTTACATTTTTTTAAAATCTATTTTTTTTTTTTTAATTTTATTTGTGTCTTTTGAGATTTATTTACGTCTTTTCAAATCTATTTGTATTTTTTGAAATAAATTTAACTGAGTTTTGGCAAAAATGCTTAAGCTTTTAGCAAATTTTTTCTGAAATTTGAAAAATTGGTTTATCTTAGTTTTGGCAAATGTATTTGCGTTTTTTGAAATTTATTTGTGCTTTTAAATTTTATTTACGTCTTTTGGAATTTATTTGCATCTTTTGAAATCTATTTACATTTTTTTAATTTTATTTGGATCTTTTGAAATTTATTTAAAGTTTTTGAAATTTATATGCGTCTTTTTAAATTTCTGTGCGTTCTTTTGGAATTTATTGATTTTTTTGAAATATTGCATTTTTTGAAATTTATTTGCGTTCTTTTGAAATTTATTTATATTTTTTGAAATTTATTTGTTTTTTCGTAGAATTTATTTAAAAATCTCATTTATGGGATTTCATTAATCGTGGTCGATTAAATGGTAGTTGACCATTATTAGTGGCATATCCCACTAATCATGGGATATAATCTGAAGAAAGAGTAAATTAGACATTTTAGGTTTTCAAATTTGGAAAAATAACCTATCACACTATGAAAAAAGATTGTGAATCGAAGGCCATAAAGTGGAATGTTCATGGACCCATCTCCGAATGCCCCATTTCTTAATTTCACTGTCAATTTTATAGCTTTAAATTGTATAGCCAGCAGTAACTAATAAATCCGATTGTTATAAATGAGTATAGATTTAGGCACTCGTGTATCTCATTTGTTAGACCCATAAACTCTATAATGTGTTTTATTTCACTTGTACCTTCTAATACATTGGTTGCGTATTTGAGCTTCTTGGGAGATCCAATATATTTTTCCTGAAATCCTACGTATAATATTGAATGTCTTCTATTACTTGAGCTCTCTCATCTATGGCCGTCGAGTCTTGACTAAGTCTAACTTTCCATGGATATGTCTACTGATTAAGATGATGGGGACCTAATGTTGAAGAAAGAAATTTCAGATATGCCGCAGTGTTTGAAAAACCCCAGCCTCGGATGTTTCCCTTATTTCAAACTTAGATTCAGGACTTAGTATTTCTTAATTGTATGGAATTAGAAAAATGTAAGTAGGAAAATTTAGTTATTTGCAAAGCATACCAAATGTATCAAAAGCTTTTACATTGGATTCAAGGTGCGCTAAGTATCATTACAATCAAAAGACATATCTATTTATTTAAAGGCCCTAAAATCTAACGATTTTATATTCACTTACAAAAAAACTGTTAAACTTTAGCGCTTTAAATGGATTGTCATGAATATAAAAAATAATAACAAAATGATAAACGATACGCATGAGCTGGAGCGTGGAGCCAACGATGCTCGCTCCAGCACATGCGTATCATTTATCATTTTGTTATTATCTCTTCTAAATACCGTCAAATGAGAACTTGATCAGCAAGTACATAGCTGGGCCCTTAGTTTGAGGAAACGTGGAATTTGAAAGTGTCTGCTAGTTGCCTTTGTTGACTTGTACTTAATCAATTGAACTCTATCCTGTGGATGTGCTTATATTAGCTGCTCTCTCTCTCTCTCTTAAGTATAAAACTATGGGTGTTTATGGCCCGAGTTGTGGAGGGATGGAGAGAATTTCCAAGGCTAGCCTATTTATTTAAAATTCAGGTTTGGATCCATAAGCTAGGCCCATTAATCCGAGACCATTTTCGAAACGTACAAATATGTCCGGACCGGATGCAGTGCAAAGCATATTTAGGCCCATGCCGATGCCCATTTAATAATCAGGCCAGAAAGGTAGGCCTAAGTATGGCCTACTAGCCAGAATTAGAGCCCAAATCGAATCCATTGTGGGTCTAGTTCAAGTTGAGCTCGAGCTGTAATGACTCCGGACCCATACACCGTGGCTGTGGTTCGATACAACCTAAACGTGTAAAGGAATGGTGCAATTAGAGCATTGTACATGTCCTCATCATTTTGAGGAGCGTCCAATATCTTGTAATGTCCTCATAACTACCTAAGACACAATATCACTTATTCGAGGTGAATTTGGAGGGCCAAATGTTTTTAAGTAGACGAGAATGTAAGGACCCACTGGCAATTTTATTTTTATTTTTATTTTCATTTATTTTTTTGAAATGGTAACAAAGACTTTCATCAAAGGAGAAAGAAAGTATGAAAAGAGAATCAAGGGAGGTACAAAAGGATTATACCCCGTCCAACACAATTTACATAATCACACCCTCCCAAGGAGACACCCTTTCAACCTTTTATTTAGCCAAAGCATCAGCAAAAGAGTTGGCCGATCGTAATTCGGGACGGAAGACCACGGAGAAAAATGCCAACAACACCCAGATCTCATTAAAGAGGAATTGAAGTTTCCATGGGTTGATCTTTCTATTAGACACCCAAGCAATTGCGAGCAATTACATTAGAAGAGTCACTCTCCACAATAAGGACACCCTGAAAATATCTCTTAAAGCAACGAAGAGCTTCTTAAATAGCTAGAACCTCCATAAGTAATAATAAATTAAAGTAAGAACAATATGATGTGCCTCCTACACCCCATTTTGTGTATATAATTAATAATTAACATCTAGGGGGAAAAAATGTATGTTCCTAAAACTGTTCAATAAGATATAAACAACTGATAAATGCTTATAAATATTAGAAACACTAGAGAGTACCCATAAATTAAAGTGCAGGGGGTCAAGTGGACCCCTCACATGCATTTTTTTTAATAAAACAGACTTAATAAAAAAATTAGTTAATTCCATAGAAATAAAATAGAATAAATAAGCCAAATATCATGTGGATCCACATGGGGGCCCACAAGGGTGGCACACCTCTCAAAGAGGGGGTATGACCATACATGGGGTAACCAATGGCATTCTTATAATTAATTAGAAACTAAGAGTATTTATGGAAATAATATTTTTTTCTTGGTTGGTTAATAACTAATTATGGCTAGTTTGGAATTAATTGGAGGATACAGCAACTCATGTGCTAGTTAGTTAATTTAAAAGTTAATCTCTTAATTAGTTAGTGACTAATTACAAGCAGTTAGAGGTTAGTTACATAACAATGAGATTAGTCAGTAATTAGTTTTAAAATAAGAAATAAAGAAAGCACGGTTAATTGTTAATAACAAATTTGGAAAGTTGTTAGAGTTAGTTATGGGGGTCCCACTACACATTGGCTGGTGATTAAAGAAACTAATAAAAGTGCATAAAAACACTATACTGTCGCATTATTAAACTGAGTCAAAGATAAATAGGAATTTTACTTTAAAAAGAAAATGGAAAAAAAGATCTTTGGACTACAGTTAAAAGTTTTTAAGTGTATTAGGAAATGGAATATAATATTATATAGTAAAGTATTTTTGGGAAGGAAGCCCACACACGCGGGAAGAAGTGACATACGCGGGGTTCGAACCCGGGCTGCCAAGTGAGAACTAAGTTGTAGAAGTTTCCATGACAGAAATCAGTTAGTTGGAACTAGAAGTTTGATGCTGGATTTGGCTATTTCACGAGAAATGGTAGTTTTTCGAGTTATCTTTCAAGAAAAACTGGTTTCAATTTAATCGAAGTTTTCTATTATATTTTATGGGTATTTTTTTGGTTATTACTCAAAATTGTTTTCTGCAAAGTTTCATGTTTTCCTGTCAAAAATACACATAATGGAATTAGAAGCTCAGATTTTGAGGGTTTGTTTAACCTTTTATGAAAAATTCTAGAAATATTTATTTTGTAACCATCCGGTTTCCAAAGATATAATTAAAAACAAAACACCAACGATGTTATGAAATGTCCTCTATACAATTGAATATTTCAGCACCTATGAGTTGAGTTCAGGCACATTTTCTAGGGGTCTATTGTCACGCCCTTGAATCGGATTACCATAATGGTACCAAATTCCTACACGCGACTAGTGTGAGGATTAAGTCAAATATCCCAAAGGATGTCACATGTGAGGATAATGAATTTTTCTGTCACGGTTTAAAGCATTTTCCTGCACAAGCTTGTATACGCAATAAATTAAAATCTAAAACCAAAATCATGATCAGATGAAGTAAACAGAGCATATGCAGTCCTAAAATAAATAGGATGTAATTGTATTAAAGTTTACAACATAAAAATAAAATAAAATAAAAAAAAGTATTTTTAGTTGCAAACCTAAAACCCAACAAAGGTTGATACATCAACTCATAAAAGAAAACCATCTCAAAACAAAGACAACTCTTGCGTAGCCCCGATGTCTATATGATGTCATCAGGAGTCCATTCACTCAGCCCACAAGGAGTCTCCTTGACGGCTTCAGTCTCCTAGGCAAGGGTAGGGGTACCATCACCTTTAACGCTAAATGTAGCATCATCAAATATCTGAGTAAGTATAATAAACATAAACATGATGCATCGATGATGAGTAAAAACCAGTGATCATAAGATTGCAATGATGTCTACAACTATGCATAATCATGCTCGAATATATTTAACATAAGAGAATCATATATTACATGTCTAACAGCGAAATTCCATAGGAGAATCATATGTTACATCTTTACTGGGCCAAGCTTATTTAGTTCGGTAGCCTAAAAGACCCCTTGGGCACCTGAAACCTTCATTTAGGCTAAAATCCAGAGGGTTCAGTTTGGGAGCTCTAAAGGTATTGGGGCCCTAGTGATTTACTCGATTGACAGAAAGACCCTTTTGGAGGACCGATGTTTCCTTCAGTCTAAAATCTAGAGAGCTCGGTTTTTGGGGATCTGAGGGTCTTGAGCGACCAAATAGCTCCCCGGTCGACTGAAGTGGATCTAGATCGACCAAAACTCAAAATCTATAAATAGATGTCTTTAGATATGGATCTACATATACGACCATTTTGAAAGCGAGAGAAAAACTCGTACATATATGCCATTAAAATCATCCACAAGCTTTTAATCCTTCTTCCACCTCCCTAAATCCTTCATAGGAAAACCCTATTGGGCATCCAAGCTCATTAGAGAGAATTTTGGTGGAATAGATATTGATCTAGCTAGATTGTTCATATCATAGGAACATCTTCGAAAACTATTTATCCGAAGACCTCTAAGATCCACTTGGTTGTGCTAATCATTGGAAAGATCTTCAAAGCTCCAAGAATTATTCATCGGAGATCAAAAGTGCAGAGCCTGGATTCTAGGTTTTGGCATCAAGCGCATTCATCAAGTAGTATGTACATTTATTAATTAGAACAAATGTTTGAACTTTTTTTTCTTAATATTTATATCTGGAAAGGGGGACCTACATGATCGGATCTTTATCACAAAACAGATGGTGGAGTAGACCTTCGTGATCGAACCATCCTAATAAAATTAGATTTTATATATATATATAAACATATTTATGTGTGTTTGAGGTGTACCTATTGAAAACCTCACCTAGTGAACACTAAGAAACCATCGAGTGGCGCTCTTGGGAGCAGACATAGGTCAGGGACCGAACCATTATAAATTATTTTTCTACATCTAATTTCTTATTTTATATGCCTACTATGCGATGTCTCAATAGAATGTAGGATATTTAAATTGACCAGAAAAAGCTCGTGTTAGATTAACATTCAAAATTACTGTTGCTAATTTTTGTATTAGTTTTGCATTATTGATCTCTTATTGCTTCTACACTTGAATTCAGTATTTATATTGTTAAAAGATTGACTTTCTGTGTTTGGGTCCCTTTAACATAACTTGTGCACTGCTGTCGTGTGATGACCATCAAATGTATTCTATATCATATGCACATATCACGTTCGGGCATTTCCAATGCAACTCACATGGTCAGGCTATAATTCTACGCATCGTCTCTTACAATTCTGTCAAGTTCAAGAGGGCAATGTAACTATTCCATGATGGATTAGCTTATATGGATTGTTGCAGTGTTTAGATGTTGTTATAGGATAGTTTTAATTGATTCTAAATGATTATCAATATTCATGCCGAATTACCTACCTGTAACTTGTCTCTACAATCTCTTAATTATGTCTTCAATTCTATATTGGTGCATCATGACATGTATTTCATATCTTTTTAGCTGTCGAGATTTCTTAATCTTAATTTGCTACACTTGGTGTAATAGGTGACGAGCATCCAAATTATGGGGGGAAATTCGAAGTGTCTTGGGCCGGGTTTGGGTTGATGCCAACCCAACTCACCGGATCAGCCCAACTTGCTAACCCAGCCCAAGTCCGGAAAGAGAAGATGCTTCAAAGAGGACTGGGACAGATGGTAAGAGAGTGGGAGGGAATGCCGAAATTGAGGGAAGAGTTTCCCACGATGAAGAGTAACGCCTGTCATAATCGCCATGCGGAAAAAGAGGAAGAACGTGTGTTAACGAACACCAAAAATCCAAGCGGGGATCGCATAAAAAGAGGTATCTAAGGAGAAAGGGACGGCTGGAATTCTCATTTAATCTCTACTCAAAATATCTTTGTTATCCATCGCTGACTTAGGCATCGGAGGGTTCTCGGTCGGACCATCCGATCAAGCTTTCACCGTGTTTGATTTTGAAACAAGGGGCCAACCCAGAAAATCCTAACAGAGAGAAGAAGGCAGAGTGATTCGGCGGCAACAGGTCAAGCTTACCTACCCATTTCCACCCCACTTCAAAATTTGACCTTACAATTGGCGCCATCTGTGGGAAAGAAAGTAGGAGAATGCCCATTGATATCTCTTACTGTTGAGAGAAATGGCAAATAAAGAGCAGAATCTGGGATCGCAACCTCCAACCGAACGACCTTCATCTCGCGTGGAGGAAGTCCATACTAAAGGGGGCGAGAACGGACAGGAAAGGACCCTATGGTCGACCACTCGGGTGGGGCAGATTTCGAATATGTCCCATGCACGGATAGCAACCGGACTGTCCCTTCTTCTCTTAGGAAGGAGCGGATACGATCAGAAGTCAATCGCGCGGACCCGAGTCGTGCAGTAGTCTCACCATCTGCAAACAAATTGCAAGGAAAAACCCACCGGAAACGAAACCATGGTCTCCTCAGACGTACTACGTCACGAGACCATATCTCCGTCTAGAACAAACTTGCAGAGATGCTGCTCGAGATCTGGCCGAGGGAGTAAAGCGACAGCAAGAAAAGATTACTTGCCTATTTCAGTAATTGGAAGCAGCAAAAGGAGGACAAAGACGATCTCTAAGCCCGGAAAATGTTCGTGAGATGCGGAGAGCGGATCACCAAAATCACACGATAGTGCGAAAGCCTCGAAGCCACCATTCTGAGTCGAGAGCTTGGCAGGCCCGAACTAAAGCCAAAACAATGGATGAAGGGAGTAGAACCTCGATTTCTCGACCCCGTAGGGAGAGGGATGCCGAAATTCGAGCACAATGCGTGACGGATGGTGAAGCTCCAAGGAGGAAAGCACCCCCACGAGCACTTACGGAGGAGGATGTACAAGCTCTTATAGAGAAGGCATTGGCTGATCGGAAGCTCCCTTTAAAAGATCCGACCAGAGCAAGGTACCTTGGAAACACTCAAAATTTTGAATCCCCATTCTCAGAGGAGATAGAAAAGGTGGACCCACCTCGGCAGTTCTGGAACCCTAAATTAAGGGTCTATGATGGAATCTCGAATCCCGCCTACCATGTCCAGCATTACCAACATTTCATGGCATTATGGATAGGGAATGAGCAGCTGATGTGCAAAGTTTTCCCTTCGAGTTTGGAAGACCTTGCCTTGAAGTGGTTTTACCGCCTAAAGCCGAGATCGATCAGCAGCTTTCGAGAGATTGTTGGACCTTTTGTTACCCGTTTCATATCAAACTCCAAGCAGTCGAAGGACATCAGGGCGTTGCTGTCTCTCAAGAAGTAGAGCTCGGAGAGCCTGAAGGAGTTCAGCGCTCATTACTGGCTCCTCTATAATGAGGTAGAGGGGAATAACAAACAAGTAGATATGGCAACCTTCAAGCTTGGGCTCTCGAAGGAGAGTCGGCTTCACCAATTGTTGACGAAGCGATCCCTTACCACACAAGGAGAGTTGATGGAGATGATCGAGGAGTTCATAAAATTAGAAGAAGTCATGGGTGTATCTGAGCCAAGGTGGGCTCGCCCTGTTAGTTTTATGGTCTCAATTCATTTAGATTGATGTAATAAATTGATTAATTTATTTATTTATCAATATATTCATGTTTTCCTTTCATGATATGAATGGTGTTTTACTTAAATGCACATAACTAATACAAATGACATGCTGGCTCATGAGATGAACCAGAGTCCACAAGTATATTAGATGTAACACATGTGTGTGGATGAGATCCAAATACAGGAGACATGTGTCACAAATCTTATACTTGTGATTCACAACCAGTGATGAGATTGGGCATCTCATCTGACAAGGTTGCGGTATTATGATTACTATGAGATAGTGCGATCTGTCTCGATCATAGGAATATAAGATTCTAGATCATTATACTGGTACATTGGATGTATTGAAGGACAATGAGATGCACCTCAAAAACACTATCTTTACTCTAAGTCTGCTCTCATAATTCCCTAGCAATAGGCTCTCAACCCTGAGACATTGATGAACTCAAGTTTTTATCTATTCATTTGCTTTGAGTCACCAATGAGTGAGGCCAACTGTAGGTCAACACCTCGGTGTCTTGGGTACGTGGTAGTAGGACTGTTGGAACATTTAATTGTCAAGATGGAATCTATCTCTATTATCCCCTTGTGCCAATTAATAGATTTATCATTGGTAAGTGTACACCCATCTCAATTAAAAGTTAATTGAATGGTACTAATTATTGCTATAATCAATTAGGTCTCAAGGATAATAAGATATGGATCCAAATTGATGGGACAGTCTATCCAATTGATCCATGGATAATGATAGAGGGGCCCACTTGTAGTGATAGGGAAGTTTAGGGTCTTCATGTAATTTATTCCTAAGACTGGAGTTCAATTGCATTTATATAGTGGAGTTATTTGCAATTAACTGTGGGCCCGGATTGCACATGAGATGTGGGGTAGCGGTGTCCCAGTTGGAGCCAGCTTTCTATAGAATCCCTAGTGGTCCCCGCGCTAGCCCAAGATTGGATCCTTACTAATTCTATTTAAACTCAAAAGGAAATCTACTGCTTCTATTTGAAGTGAAACTTCTAATAGTGGTAATAGTGGAACAAAGGGTTACTAAGTATAATGAAAGTTAGACTTCTAATAATACACAAAGAGAAGAGTTGAAAAGCTATAAAAGGAAGAGGAGGGAGCCCTTGGACGTCCATGACTTCATCCCCTTGAAGTGCACGCCCATCTCCTCTTGAGTTTGCAAGAGTTGCATTCTTTTTTCCTCCCCTCGATCTCTTCTAGTTCCCTTCTAATTTCCTTAGTGATTCTAGTTAGTCTTTCTCTTGGAGATTCCACCATCTCTCTTGAGGAAAGAGATCTGAAGCAGGTCATAGTGTGGAAGACAATTGGGCATTGGAGATTCTGATTCTGGAAGAGCTCTTCATCAAAGAGTTGAATCAAGTTCTCCATTAGAGTACAACCAAGCTCCATAGGTATTTTCTACTCCTTGTATGTTGTGGAATTTCATGGTTGCATGTTTAGTACTGTTTCTATCCTTTTGATAGGTTTGTTTGCTGACCATGATGTCTGAGATTGAGGACATGCATCCTGGATTGGGTTTTGATGGCTTTTGGATAGGTGTTCATCATTTCTAGTTGGTGAAAAGTTTTCGAAACCTATCCAAGAGGTCCACACCGCTTCCAACAGTCGGGAGAGGGATCTAGGGGGAAAATAAGAAGGGAGTTCAGGGAAGGATCGGAAAAAAGAACGGGTCGTACTAAACCCACAAAAGCAACCTATGAAGGGGTGTTCACTATCTTTAAGGATCCAATTTACAGGATCCTGACTCAGATCAAGGACAAACCATACTTCAAAAGGGCCTTCAAAGATGGTGAGCGACCCCGGACACCGGAATCCCAACTTTGGTGCTCTAACCACCGAGAGAACGACCATTTAATAGAGAATTACAGGATACTTAAACAGCATCTAGAAGACCTGATAAAGGAAAGGCACCAGAAGGAATATGTGGAGGATACACGCCCAAAAAAAAAGAAGCTCGGGAAGCTCTGATCGGAAGGAGGTAAGAAACGTCGCTGAAGAGGGGGCACTTGTTGGGGTCATTGACGAAGTATATGAGGCGATAAGTCCAGTGGAGATGACAACCCAATCTATCATAACCCAAAGGAAGATAGCCGCACACCTAAAAAAAGTATATCAAATGAGCACCGAGTCGAACATTGACAACAAGTCTGGACGAGGGAAAGGGGAGGTCTCGTTCTTCTATGAAGATTTGCGAGACGTGGTCCAGCCCCACAACAACGCTCTGGTACTAACTTTACGAGTATAAGCGTGTGATGTACAGAGGATGCTCATAGATCCAAGGAGCTCATCGGAGATTATGTATGCCGAGCTATTTGATAAGCTCGGCTTGAAGCACTTAGATTTGAGACCAACCTCAATACCCCTGTTCGAGTTCAGTGGGCAAGCAGTGCACCCGATGGGCATGGTAACCGTGCAGGTCGGCGCAGGTCCTATCCGCCTAGGCATGGAATTCCTAGTTGTTGATATACCATCTCCATACGAACATGGATTCACCACATGAGGGCGGTGCCATCAACCTATCACCAAAGGATTCGCTTCCCAACATCAAAGGGAATTATAGAGATCAGAGGGGAACCAGGAAGGCATGTGCTTGGAGGAAAAGGCTGATCAAAAATAACAACTACAGTTAAGTCGGTCAAAGGTCGGAGATCTAATGGCTGACCTGACCGACGAGGCTATAGAGGAGCTGAAAAGGGTTTTGGTAAATGGAGAAGATCAGGAGCGGTATTGGATGGTTGGATCATCTATGTCTGAGGAAGAGCATAGCAGTTTAGTTCAACTACTCAATTAGAGCGCCGATGTTTGTGCTTGGATTCCGCATGGCATGTCAGGAGTTGATTCTGGAGTTATCAGCCACAAGCTAGGGCCAAACTGGGAAGGACCATACAGAGTTACTTCCATTGAGGGAACAGGAGCTTACCACCTGAACATGCTCGAAGGAAAAGTGTTGCCAAGGCCTTCGAACATAGCGAATTTTTAAATCTTTGTACCAAAGAAATTGTCGCTCTTGTACCTTGCATTCCACTTATGAAAGCAATTTTTATTCTTGTGCCAAGGATGAAATTCACTAAAAACTTGTCTATGGTCGGGGACCCGCAATAAGGGTACTGACCCGTCCTAGAACAGGGTTTGCAAATATAAATTATCCCGATGTTAACCGGGTGTCATATCCACTGGGACAAAAAGGCTAAGTTGTGTTGGTTCCTTAATTCCTAAACTAATCCTAATAGAAAACAAAGTGCTGATTCCTAAACTAATCATATTTGAAAACGAAGTATTGGTTTGATTCCTAAATTAACCAAATAGAAGACAAGGATATTGATTGCTAAATTAACAAATTAAGAAATAAGAAAAGTTTCGATTCAATCGGAGAAAAGGTCTCAGGGTACGGATCCACTCTAACCTTGCACCATGGCAAGTATTGACCTAGGGGTTCTCTCTCAATGCTAAACGGACTCGTTGTGGTTACAAACCTAAACAGAGTCAACAATTAAAGAATGTGGGTGTAGATCAGGGCATAACCTATCTCTAAGGCATAGATTCTCTGAGATCTAACATTACATTTATTCGAGCACCGTTATATGACTAGCATTCAAATCTACAAGATTAAAATACAAAGAACAGAAAATAGATATGGCATTAAAAGAACAAAATCCAACATGTCATATAACCAAAAGCATTTACAGAAAACCCTAAAGCCTATACATCACCATAAATACAAGATTAGGGCTTCATCGCAACCCTAAGATCAAAGTTTAGTTACTCATAAATGTCGATTGGCGAAGAATCTCTAACGAAATCCTCATTGACGCTCTTCCCAAAGCTCCAAAACCTTGCTCCCAATCTTCTCCCAAGATGTGAATGTCTTCTAAAACGAGCTTGAGCTTTTATTTATAGGTTTTGAGATGAAAAAGCTCGTCAAAACGCGCACAAGGCGGACTCTCAGACGGTCCGGGCGTCCAAACGCCTAGTGGGCAGTAGCCTCCGAGTCAATTCTGTGGCCGGGCATCCGGACGCCCAGTGGCTGTAGCCTCTGGGAATTTTCTGTATTTTCTGGATTTTTGCCATCTTCTCTGTCTCGTGCAAATTTCTTCTCAAAGCTCCTAGGGAACCTGTAAACATGAAAATAACATAATTAATACTAATTAATATCAACGAAAGGTATAACAAAGTCCTTGTTGAGGGTTCCAAATGGTGTATTTTAGGTTCTCATCACACCCCCCAACTTACACTTTGCTAGACCTCAAGCAAAGCTAAAACACAAAGAAAGACTAACTAAGGCCACTTTCGTAGGGAGCACGGCTGCACTTAGCATGTGCAGCAAGCCTTTAAACCTCTAAGTTCCCCCTAGAGGACGAGTTATAGTCTCGTGAAGGTTTGCAGTGAATCTACCCACAAAATTCCTAAAACCAAAATAAGACAGGGGGTATTTCCAGAAATGATATCTAAGAACACCGGATATTCTTGATCATGGGGTTTTCAACACACATCACAAAGTTGGTTTCACAAATCCTATCTGTTAGTCAAAAATCCTCAAGATCATGCTAGAACAATTGATCGTGCACATTGAAAATTGTGTATATATAGAAGTATGAAAGCATAAAACGATCCACTAAGACTTCCTGTAAAAACACATCTTTTATTTTTCTTTCCAAAATTCTGGGCCACCTAACCTCAGTAAAAGACAACATGACTCATTGCAAGACAACTGCGGTGGCTTTCACACTATTGTTTTTTAAAGGCCGTAACAACACTATTTTGATTTTTTTTTAATTTTTTTATTTTTTATTCACACGTGACTGTGCAATGCCTAGGTCCCTTAAGCTTTCTAATTAACCCATGTAGCGAGCATTCAGCTAATGACTCCCAAAATAGATGTCTTTAGGGTACTAGGTATGGCAATACCCCTCTGGGCTTATTGGCTCGGGTTAAAAAGGCTACGAACCCAAACTAGTCACACAACTTTTTCTTTTTCTCTTCTCTCTCTTTTATTTAATATATAAATATAAGACGGTCCCCAACAATAGGTAGCCCTTTTCATATGCCCGAATTTGGTATTACTGAGGATTGGCTTTCCAACATAATTGTTTTGTGGCTCTCACAAGAATGGAAATCATAGCTTCACATTTCAAAATAAATCTATAAAATACATGTTGAAGTGGTGGATCAATCATTCTACAATTTCTCAAAAACTCTTTCCTAAAACAAGATAGTGAACCCTTTTTCTCTTTTTTTTTTCACACAAAAAGTTCCATAAATCAAGGTATCTTCGTTCCATCAAAACAAAAATTTAGAAATCCCCCAAAAATCTAAACAAATATTTCTTTTTTTAAATCCTAAAACTCAAGGAAAATAACTAAACCTAACATTATTAAACAAAAACTACTAAGACTAACCCAAAGGTTACCCCACCCCTCAACTAAACCTAACATTGTCTACAATGGTAATCAGCAAAAGAAAATAGAAAGGACATGAAAAGATAAGTAAAAAGGAGGGATATCACCTTGGTGCCATGAAACAGAAGGTGCACAAAAAGGTACAGTTAGGTAGACAGACCACCCCCCCCCCCCCAACTTGCATGGAAGGACCTACAAAATATTAGTGGCAATCGAGGAGTACAAAAAGAAAACAAATGGTCACCTAAAATAAAACAGCATCAATCTGCCTCACCACCCCCGTCATGGGAAGTCCTCCCACTGCCCTGGCGCATGTGAGAATCTCTATGGGGAGGGGAAAGTCCACTTAGACCTCTCAATAGTGACCGCATTTTGAAGAGAGAGTATGTGGTAGTAGTAGCAAAGTCCTCAAAGCGGGACTCAAAATCCATCTGACGAGACTGGAGAGCCTGCTGACCATGTATGATAGCCTCGTATTGGGCATAAGACATGAAGAATGGGTCAGCAAGCCCCGCAGGAGGGGAAACGACAAGAGGGGCTTGAGGATGCACTGGTGGATCAACCACTGCTGCAGCTACTCCCGACATCATAGCCGAGTGAGCGTGCTGCAAATTGCAAAGAATGGATGTGACGCTTTGCGTCCAATGCACCTCACCATACAAGTTAGAGCACGGGATAGACTCCTCATCAAAGGGAATGGAAAAGGGGACATCCATTGGACCAGGCCATTGGAGGAACAGCATGGTGAGCAAATGAGGAAAGGGTAAAAGCCTCTAATTTTCCGAATCTTTTTTGGACTCTTTAAAGAGCCTATTAACTTTGCACATCTCTTGAAAAATCATATGCGGTAAAGAGACCGCATATCCAGAGTGGATAGCGTACAAAGTCTCAAGGAACTCCCCCCTCCTCTCATCTTTGTGACGCGTGGGAAATGCAATTGCATACAGCACCTAATCAATGAGCGACAACCTCTACGGTAGGTAACTACGACGAGTACTTGTGTAGTTATCCTTGCTAAAACAACCCCCACACATTTCATTGGTGATACTGGCCATAGTGGGGGTGGCTGGAAAATGGGGGAAGCCCCCCGCATTGGGGCAACAACCTAGGGCATGTGCAATATCATCCTCAGTGATAGAAAAAATACGCTCATCAATACCGAAGGACAATATATTACCATACTGCCCCTTTAGTTCCAAAGCTTGGTAGAAAAGTCATACCAAGCTGGGGTAAGCTGGGGGAAAAGAGCCACACAAAATCGTTAATTGACACGGCCTTAGCTATTGAACCGCCCAACGTGTGCTTTGGTCGTTTTCAAAGAATTGCAAGTCAAAGACTGTTTGTCTATCCAATTGTCTGTTGGCCCATTCCCGACAAACGGCACCAAAATTTGACCTTAAAGAATCCTCCCAGATCCTGTACACACTCTAGGGTTCTGTGTTAGAATTGATACCCTACGGTATGGAAAGAAAATTATGTGAGTAAATTTGAAAAAGTAAAATAAAAATTGAAGAAGATGAGAATCTAATATTAAAATTAAGAAAAGCAAACAACCGTGCTAATTGTCCCTGGCAACGGCGCCCAAATTTGACTCGTCCTATAATAGGATTTGCAAATATAAATTATCCCGATGTTAACCGGGTGTCGTATCCACTAAGACAAAAAGGCTAAGTTGTGTTGGTTCCTTAATTCCTAAACTAATCCTAATAGAAAACAAAATACTGATTCCTAAACTAATCATATTTAAAGATGAAGTATTGGTTTGATTCCTAAATTAACCAAATAGAAGACAAGGGTATTAATTGCTAAATTAATAAATTGAGAAATAAGAAAAGTTTCGATTCAATCGGAGAAAAGATCCCAGGATACGAATCCACTCTAACCTTGCACCATGGCAAGTATTGACTTAGGGGTTCTCTCTCAACGCTAAACGGACTCGTTCTGGTTACAAACCTAAACAGAGTCAACAATTAAAGGATGTGGGTGTAGATTAGGGCATAACCTATCTCTAAGGCATAGACTATCTGAGATCTAGCATCACATTTATTCGAGCACCGTTATATGACTAACATTCAAATCTACAATATTAAAATACCAAAGAAAATAGATATTGCAATAAAAGAACAAAATCCAACATGTCATATAACCAAAAGCATTTACAGAAAACCCTAAAGCCTATACATCACCATAAATACAAGATTAGGGCTTCATCGCAACCCTAAGATCAAAGTTTAGTTACTCATGGACGACGATTGGCGAAGAATCTCTAACGAAATCCCCATGACGCTCTTCCTAAAGCTCCAAAACCTTGCTCCCAATCTTCTCCCAATATGTGAATGTCTTCTAAAACAAGCTTGAACTTTTATTTATAGGTTTTGGGATGAAAAACCTCATCAAAACGCACACAAGGCGGACTCTCAGATTGTCCAGGTGTCCGAACACCAGATACTGGGCGTCCGGACGCCCGGAGGCAGTAGCCTCCGGGTCAATTCTGTGGCCGGGCGTCTGGACGCCTGAAGGCAGTAGCCTCTAGGAATTTTCTGTATTTTCTGGATTTTTGCCATTCTCTCTATCTTGTGCAGACTTCTTCTCAAAGCTCTAATATTAATTAATATCAACTAAAGGTATAACAAAGTCCTCATTGAGGGTTCCAAATGGTGTATTTTAGGTTCTCATCAGGTACACCCTATCGGGACAACCACGGCAGGATAAGGCCAAAGCCTGAAAATAAGGGGTAGCAATAAACCCACTACTTCGTGCCGAAGGAGAAAAATCCTAACTGGGAAGATCCCAAACTAGGTATGCTGCACTGATCTCCTTTTTAACTAATGGGTAGGCATGACGATGTAAGCATTGGACTAAAAAGAGAGTTCGGGTAGAACCGACAGTGGCAGTATAAACAAGCATTCCGTTCACAAAAGAAACTGAAGAAGGTATTACGTCCAGCTCGGGGCAATTAATCAAATCTTCAAACATCACTGGGAACATCAAATGCATGAGGAGCAAGGTTGGAAGATGGGGAAGCGCCTCCATCCCCAACCACGGGCAAACTAGGCTCCCCTAACGGGGCCTGTGCAGAAACCTCAGTGGGTAGTGGTTGGGGAGAGGCATCCTCGGACTGAGCTGCGTGTTTGGCCCAGAGGGGAGAATCCTCATGTATGCCAGCATCACCGAGACCCATGTCATAACCTTGTCTGAACACGAGGGCTTTGATCTGCTAAACCTGCTCAAGATAGATCGCCTCAACCTCTTCAAACAATGCATCCTTCAACTTCTCTATAGCATCCCGCATTTCCACTCCCATCTCGGTTAGCTTGGAATGGAGAGCCTCGAGCTCCATCGCACTTGCAGTCAGGCGACTCCAAGCAACGACCACCTTAGCCTCTGTAACCTTAGCAGCTTTAAAAGAATTAGTATCGTAAGATTCAGCCAAGCGCCGAGCAGCCTTGAAGGCGACAATTCAGGTGAAACGAGGAAGCAAGGAGTTGAAGGGGTTCCAACCGATGGCTTTATGCGAGAAGAGGATGAGATGGAAGAAGAAAGGAAAATACATCTGATAGCTGGAAGACGGGAGGATAGACCTGGATCTGCCACTTGTCCCAAAAAAAAAATCTCAAGCCCCCCTTTTTCCTCGAAAAATGAAGAGGGAAAAAGGGTGGCTTGGGGGGGGGGCGAGGGGGTGTGGTGCAATTGTGGGGGGAAATTCGAAATGTCTTGGGCCGGGTTTGGGTTAATGCCAACCCAACTCGCCGGACCAGCCCAACCTGCTAACCCAGCCCTAGTCCGGAAAGAGAAGTTGCTTCAAAGAGGACTGGGACAACTGGCGAGAGAGTGGGAGGGAATACCAAAATTGAGAGAAGAGTTTCCCACGATGAAGAGTAACGCCTGCCACAATCACCATGAGGAAAAAGAGGGAGAACGTGTGTTAACGGACACCAAAAACCCAGGCAGGGATCGCATAAAAGAAGGAGGTATCTATGGAGAAAGGGTCAGCTGGAATTCTCATTTAATCTCTACTCAAAATATCTTTGTTATCCATCGCTGACTTAGGCATCAGAGGGTTCTCGGTTGGACCATCCGGTCGAGCTTTCACCGTGTTTGATTGTGAAATAGGAGGCCAACCCAAAAAATCCTGATGGAGAGAAGAGGGCAGAGTGATTCACCAATGGAGTTCGATTCAAATGGGGAGGTTCAAATTTAACCGCAGCTCCAAATGCGGACCTCTTTGGTAATTGGGAAGTCTGAACCTTGGGGTGTGACACTCACTGTATTTGACACTAATCTAAATTATACTTATTAATTTTAAATTCATAAAAGATATAACTTAAAAAACCATTAAACTTTAATGCTTCTAAATCAATGGTTATGATAATATGATTGAGATGGTTTTCATCCAAAATCATGTCCACAATGAGACCATGCCACCACACTTTCTCCCCATATTGACATGCTTCCAAGTGGGCTACACATGAGGATCAGATTCTTGTCTCTCACGAAAATCGGTCCTATGGTTGAAATAATCATGTAACATCTTGCACTTTTTTCCTTTGTACAGAACAATGTTATACCAAATATCAAATGAAGAAATTATTGAAAGGTATTTTTTGTGCACGGGTATTCCTTGGTTCAATTGATTAATGTGATACAACTATTAATTGGATGATCTACACCAGTTATCATTTTCTACATTCAAATAGAAGGATGTTTTTAAGTTCTGATTTAATCAAGGGTGGGGGAAGTGCTTCATCCAGTCATGGATCCATATTTCAATCCCTATTTCTCAATATCTACAGACAGGCTTTATTTTATTTTTATTTCTATTTCTATTTCTATTTCATTTCATTTTAATCCAAGAATTCCATTATTATCCAAGACTTCCTAGGGCATTTGGTGCCCATTATTCAAAATATGACCTTTATGCCGTGAATTACAATCTAATGTCCTGCCATTAAACATTAGCATAGCCCATACATGGACATGGAATTGTTTTATTCAAAGATGTCAACTTGTATACATGGATATGGATTTGTTTAAATTTAGCCAGGTGGCCAAGAGAAAAGTACATGCCGTTGGAAAAATGGACTTTTCAATAGAGTCCCCTAGTGCATTGTCCCTTCCCCTGCACATAGGAATTTCCGTGTCTCACTTGTCCATATAGAAAGAGTAAAACTACCTCAAAATGCAAGATCTCAAATCAAACTACAATCCCTATAAAAGCCCCAAGAAAAACCCATATCTGAAACACCAGTCTCAAACACAAAATCACCAACAAATGGGGTCTCTAAGCTCTTCGGTTAGCTTTCTAATGACCCTTCTCTTAATTCATTCTGCAACTTCAGCTCCAATCCATGAAAACTTCCTTCATTGCCTTTCCCACCACTTGCAGCTCTCCAATGAAACCACCCAACTTATCTACGCCCCAAACACATCCTCCTACACCTCTCTCTTGCAGTCCTCCATCAGAAATCTAAGGTTCTTGAATTCCACCACCCCACAACCTCTCCTTATAGTTGCACCCACAAACGCATCCCATGTCCAAGCTTCAGTCCTTTGCTGCAAGAAGCATGGCCTCCAGATGAGAATCAGGAGTGGCGGCCACGACTACGAAGGCCTTTCCTACAGCTCCCGCGATGATGACGCACCCTTCATCGTTGTTGATCTGAACAACCTCCGGTCCATTTCTGTCAATGTTGAAGACCGTACAGCATGGATCGGGACCGGTGCCACCATCGGCGAGGTCTATTATAGAATTGCAGAGAAGAGCAGCTTGCTTGGCTTCCCCGCCGGCCTCTGCCCCACCGTTGGCCTTGGCGGGCACCTGTCCGGAGGTGGGATAGGCACCCTGATGAGAAAGTATGGTCTCGCTGCCGATAATATTATAGACGCCTACTTGGTTGATGCTGATGGGAAGATTCATGACAGAAGGTCCATGGGTGAGAGTCTGTTTTGGGCCATTAGAGGAGGTGGGGCAGCCAGCTTTGGTGTAGTACTCTCATGGAAGATCAAGTTAGTTCATGTTCCTCGTACTGTGACTGTTTTCACCATACCCAAGACCTTAGAGCAGGGTGCAACCAAGCTTGTGAGCAGATGGCAGAACATTGCAGATAAACTCAATGAGGATCTCTTCATCAGAATCATCATACAAGTCATAAATGAAGAGAAGGACAGAGAGAGAACAAGAGAAATACAGGTCTTATTCAACTCCTTATTTCTCGGGAGTGTTTCAGAGCTCATTCCTCTGATGGAAGAAAGCTTTCCTGAGTTGGGTTTGAAGCCAAAGGACTGTATAGAAATGAGTTGGATCAGGTCAGCCCTTTATTTTTCAGGATACCCATATGGAGAAAGAGACCCACTAGATGTACTGTTGAGAAGAGAACCCCAAAGTAAGGTCTTTTTCAAAGCCAAGTCTGATTTTGTGAGAGACCCCATCTCTGAGATTGGGCTCGAAGGGATTTGGAAGAGGTTTTTAGAGGAAGAGGCAGCTGTCATGATCATGGACCCATTGGGTGGGAGGATGAGTGAGATATCAGAGGCTGCAACACCATTCCCACATAGAGATGGGAACTTGTACAACATTCAGTACTTAGTTACATGGGAAAAGGAGGATGTCAGATACAAAAGGCACATAGATTGGATTAGGAAGCTATATGGTTACATGGGTCCTTATGTTTCCAAGTCTCCAAGGGCAGCATATCTCAACTACAGGGATCTAGACTTGGGTAGAAATAAGGGAGGGAAGAACACTAGCTATTCAAAAGCTAGTGTTTGGGGGAGGAGGTATTATAAGGGTAACTTCAAGAGATTGGCACTTGTGAAAGGTGAGGTTGACCCGGATAATTTCTTCTGGAATGAGCAGAGCATTCCACCTCTGGTTGTATGGTAAAAGAGTAGGAATGGAGGCAGACAATATTGCTTTTGGTTGTCTTCGTATATTATATTGTTGCATAACTTCACTGAAACATGGGACTGTTCAGGAGGAAAAAATTGCTTGCATGGATTTTGTAACATGTAATGTTGTTATTGGACAAACTCCCAGTGACTACATTTTCAATAATTGGTTGTATTATATAAATTATAATAGAACGGTTGTGGTTGTCGGATTTAGTAACGCATATCTCTAGCTTATCCATCAGTCTGTCAATCTAAAAAACTTGCCTCTCATATTGCTTCAATTGTCTAAATTTACGGATGTAAATGTCTCGGATCCCCTGGTCCAACAATGATGTTTATATTTGGGTCTGAATCAGATGTGGATCCGTGATGCAGCTAGCGTGATGGGGTGAACCCAGAAACATAATCTTTGACGAAACCTGTTGATTATTCTCAAAGAATAATACCAGGAACGAACAATGTGCACATACTATTTTGTTGATTCAACTGAATGCCAAATCAATAAAAAAAAACTTCAATATTATTTCTCATCAAGAACTGTCCCCCATTTCTTGATTACAATCAAATAAATAAGGGATTATCTCCAAATCTCACAGATCACGAGATTTACCAAAAAATAGCAAAATCCTACCAATCATAGAACTACTAATACTGAATGCTGGATTGAAGGCAGAATTGATAGGATGCGATTCTGACTTCAATAACTTGACTTATTCCAAAAGGAAAAAAACAAGAATCTTCCAAAAATGACAAAAATGCCTTTTTTGATGCTTAAACGACGGAATTTGGCCTAAAAACAAGGAGCCATTATTATAATGGATTTTGAAGATCTCGCCGTTTCCGTTCCAGAATGGGGCTCTGTTTGCGATTCTGACTCTGATACCCGAATTTCAGGCCTAATACCGTTTGGGCCCTGCACGGCGTGCCTTATTTCGATCCAATGCATCCATGTATCCATCCACTTCGATCTGCACTTCATCAATCCGACATGGATTGTGTTGGATCTGAATCCAGCATCATGCTTCCTATAAACTTTCTTCATTTTTTTTTTTTTTAAGGACAATTACCGTACAGGAGGTGTTAAAGCTGATAATAGCCCTACAACAGCTGGAAAATGAATATTTATAGGATATCGTAAGCTGTGATATCCTAAGGATGTAAGATATTCCACAATCAGAAGCGGAAAGACTTGAATAGTCCTTTTTTTTACCTTGACTGTGGGACCACCAAACCATCATCCAAACCGTTAGATAGTTGTATGAGTGTATATGAGTGTAAGAACTAATATCGCACCAAATTTGAACCGTTGATCTATCACGGTTATCGATAAATTTGTAAAAAAAAAAAAGTCACGTTATTTTGCAAATTATAAGCCACGTTTTTTTTTTTTTTTTTTGGCAAATTTCTCAATAACCGTAATATATCAACAGTTCAAATTTAGTACGATATTAATTTTTACACTTATACAGCTATCAAAAGATTTGGATGGTGGTTTGGTGGTCCCACAATCAAGGAAAAAAAAAGACTATTTAAGTCTTTCCACTTCTGATTGTGAGATATCCCTCATCCCTAGGATATCGCATTGCGATATCCTACAGGTCGAATAGTTCTATGGTAAATATAAACTTTGCAGTTATTCTGGGGCTATTGTCAGCTTTAACACCGTCCGTACAGTAATTGTTTCTTTTTTTTATGACGTGTGTATCTATGAGGCCTTTGACCCGACGGGATCAGTCCTAGAGTAGCACCCGCTAAACCCACACAAACACACACCGGTCAAATCGAAAGTGGATTTCGAACACATGACATTGGGAGCAAACCCTAGACTTATGCCGCTCCAACAAGTCCATCAAACTGCATAACTTAAATATTTGGATCAGATTCAATCAGAGATTAGATGTGGGGCTAATAAGAGTTAACTCCAATCTGGGTTTTGGTTTCCTATATTTATGAGAGCCCCACAAGAAACCCGTGTGGGATATTTGGTCTCTGCCTTTAATACAAGGGGGTGAGTCGCTTTATAAACAGTGGGAATTGAAAATTTTGCACCGCCCTTAGTGGGGACTCCTGCAAGTGGGAATTTTGCCTTCCAATGAAAAGCTTTAAACAGATCTGTTAAGCATACTACTAGAGCTTTCAAATAGCAAAATAATCTATCATCTATGTACACTCAAACAATAATATGATCCAAGGTTTGTTGACTTTTTAAAAAAAATTACATTTATGATTCCAGAATTGGGTCCTGACCCTAGGTCAAGATGCACAAGGAACATATATAAATTCAAAAGCTTCTGATTTTATATGTGCTATTTAGTTTTGGAACAAAGCCTATAAGGTGTCATTTGGCAAGTGTACTTTTTGAGTCTATTTGATTCAAAACTGAATCAAATAGACGTTCAAGTATTTTAAAATGTTTGGCAAAGTTTATTGGAATATCTAATTCAACCAACTTTAAGGCCTTTTACCTTTCTTTTAACAAAAAGGCGTAAAAGCAATCAGCCCTGCCAAGGAGTGTTCGAGGTGGAGGCTTTCCAGCTAAACTTCAAGAGGCAAGCGCAATTAATCTCTGAGAGCCTACCGATGCCCAGACCTCCTTCATCCTTTGAGGAATGCAAATGCAAATATTCTTCCAATGGACCAAGTTTGCTTTAGATTTGTTCTCTGAAGCGGACCACAAAAAGTTCCTCATTAGCCTTTCAATGATCTTACAAATGGAGTTAGGGATTGGGAAAACCATAGAAACATGAATTGGGGTGCTATCAATGACATGTTTAGTGGCAGCGAATGAGAAGTCTTTGGCCTTTCAACCTTGGAGCATGAAAAGGATGTTGAAGGAACTGGATAAAAGAATTTCAAATTAGTCCCTTTCAAGTTCTATTTTGATTCTCTCAATTTAGCAGAGTGCCATTCAATTCACACGCCCTCTGTGAATTGATACTCACCCTATTGTGGCAACCCTTTTTTTCTATACTTAAAATTATATTTTGAAAATTACAAAAAAGAAATACATCTCTGATGATCAAACATACAATTGTGAAATAGAAGCTTTGCTCTATAATCTTACCATATCATCTGTTTTTTTTTTTTTTTTTTTTTTTTGGTAAAAGAAACTAAATGTAAGTTGAAACTTAAAAATTAAAGCTATTTGTCTTATACATATAAATGATATAATCTCACTAGCTTTTATTAGATTAGACTAGAATTTTCACGTGGGCCCATAGGTTTCCTTCTAGACCAGTATGTAATCCCTTAGGATTTTGAAAGGATTTCTATTAATCTAAAATATGTAAATTAGAAAAATGGTGCTGCTATTGAAATAAGAAAATTTATTATTTTTCACTTCTTAAAGAACTTGACGTGGGGCCTTTCCCAATTTCTTAATGCTAGCTACTTTTCCAGCACATTCTACCCTTTCGCCTGCTTTTCTACTAGATTTTTTTTTTTTTTTACAGCTAACTATTGCAATTCTGAAATTCCTTTCAAAGATTCATTGTTACTAAAGAAGAATCTCAAGAATGATAATAACAAATCATCGTCGTCGTCGTCATCAAAGTCTTGTCCCAGCTGTGTTAGAATAGACTACATGAATTGTATTTCTCCATCCCAATCTATCCTAAGCCAATCCCCAAAATGCCCACAACCATTGATCTTCAAATCCAAGAGGTTAAACTATGGTTATTGATTTTGTATCGTTTCGGCCAAAAATTTTTTGTTTCGGTCAAGTGGCCAAAACAAAATTTCTCATGTAACTTCTTTTATTAAATGTCTGCCAAAATCTTGAATTTCAACCGAAAAATCACATTTCAGCTGAAATGATATTTTACATAATTATTTTTTTTTTAATTTTTATACATAGTATTCTTTGTATTTCTTATATTTTTCCTAAATTTAATTCCAAAAAGTTTTACTAGAATGGATCAAATCCATATTAATTGTCTTATTTTTTATTTTGTATTATTCTATTTAGTGTTTTATTTTTTATCTTTCGCTTTTCTCTCTCTCTCTCTCTCTCTCTCTCTCTCTCTATATATATATATATATATATTATTTTTATATTTCCTAGACATGTAATTCCGAAAAGTTTCGCATAAACCTTGAATCAGCCAAAACCTTTCATTTTGGAGGCCAGGCCCGTAACGATATTGACAACTATGGGTTAAGCTCCGGCCTCCTGAATATTCTTCAGACCACGGCCCACTTTTGGCTGTTGGATTTAGTTATATGAATGCAAATAGATTCTATATACATATAAGTTTTTAGTTATATTTTTTGACATTTTGTTGACTAGGAGTTTCACGTGCCACATTTCTTGTCTTGATTTCTAATAAAGGTAAGCCCCACGTTTCGAGTAATGTATTTTGTGTTTGGGACCCATATATGTACAATATGGTAGATTCGTCGATAGACGCTGGGGTTGCTATGAGTCTATACCCTTCAGACAATATAGAATCTATATATTTGAACCAGCATATAACCAATGCATGCCCTGACCTGAAGTAATTCATATTTGGAATCCTCGCAGCTATAAAACAGGAATTTATCATAAATTTCTCAAGAGGGAATTCTGACATGAACGAAACAAAGAAATCAGGAACTTCAGTAGCACATTCCAAATTCTCCGTCATCCACCAGACTTGAATTTCAGGATATTTCGCAAAGAAACATGAAGATCAGCCTCCACAAGCTATGCAGTAACAAAAATCAACTTCTACAAGCCACTTCAATCAAAGGGAAATCCCAAAAAGCTTCAATTGATGGTAAGGTAACAAAAATTCCTTGAAGCCAGGCCAGTACTCTCAAATTCCTAGTTAAAACATGAATTTACACAACAAGAAGACACCTTTAAATGAAGGAACTTTACAGATAAAACAAAATTTCTTAGCATCAGTTTAGGGGGAAAACACAATCTTCCCTAGGCAGGTACGAATTGCGTACCAGGGAACATGAAGAAAAATTGCAATCTCAGCATCCCAATCAAAGCATGATAAAAAAAATATTAGGGACACCAGTAAGAAAACTGAATACAAGGTGAGATGAATCACTTGGTGGTCAGGCATTTTGTATGATAGCAGACTGGAAAAGGTTCAAATACAAGGACTGCTGCTCTTTGCTAAGCTGAGAAAACCACTTCTTTATAATTTCTCCGTGACTGAATCTAGCCGAGTCACCCATGATATCCAGATCCTTCTGCATGAGTTCTTCAAACTCAAGCAGGAGAAGATCAGTTAAAGCCTTAGCTGCAGCAAACTGAGAAGGAAGACTTATTTCCCATGCAGCGTCCGAAACCAAAAATGCAGATAAACTGCATCGCAACCCTTCAAGCCCTTTCTGATCATATCCACCCGCATCGATGCCGAGCCTGGGGGAAAAAAATGAAACAGAGTATTAATAGAAAGTTTTAATCAATAAGGCAAAACAATGCATCAAGAGGTCCACTAACTAGAATAAAAGAAGAAAACCATGATCTACTCTCAAAGCATGTGAAAGACACAACAACAGTAATAAAGAAGGTAACATTCAAAAAAAAAAAAAGTAACAAAGGAAAGTGGCTAACCAAGCAGCATATCCAATCCACCAAGCAATTCTAAAGGGGATGAGAAAGACAGCTATACTGTAAGAGAAATCATGTAATCAGAATAGAGAAGCAATCAATAAGTTTCCTGCTATTCCTTCATTGATTTTCTTCAACAGCTTTTCATCTAGATTGGTTGTGCGCATGCCGAAGCAGAAACTTGCAATCAACAATAAATCACAGAAAGGGAGAAATCACACAAGGGATACACATGGTTCAGTGGTGTGCCTATGCATAGTTATCAGAATCATATAATTTGTATCCCGAATCTTAAAGAAAACGATTTGTATCTATGTAATGAATCTCATTTACAAATGAATCTTCGGATCCAGGTGTGAATCTTATGATTCGATACTCATTTCATCGAATCTTACGATTCAAGCGATTCGGCTAAAGCGAGAATACTACAGCCAATAAGTTAATATTAATATTTTTTTTCTTTTTTTATTCCCTCTTTCTTTTATCGCTTGTATTTTTAAAAGGTTATTTAGTAGTTAACGAAACCTTATAAGAATTTTTTGCGGCTTTGATAAGATTTTTAAGATAAAATAAGGAATATGCATTTAACAAAAGCATTCGACTGTACGTATGGTGCTTGTCTATATCTTCTTCTTTTTTAATCTATTTTGGTTTTTTTTTTCTTCATAAATACTTTCTTAACTTTAAGAGATACCTTACTGTGTAAGATTGATGGTTTAGATTTTATTTTATTTTATATTTTGATTTAAAGATAATAAAAAATAAGTATTGATACTTTAAACTTATTTAACTATTTAAACATCATTTATTACATATATAAATATATATATATATATTAATGTCATGATGTTCGTGATATTATTGTATGATAGACTGACTTGTTATTATATTTATACTACTATAAATGGGAAAATGGATGGTAACCAACAAGTGGTAGCTCAATTGGCCAAGGACTCTGTACCTCAGGAAGCAGAGAGGTCTTGTGTTCGACACCTACCTCCGTTGGCCACTTCCCATAGTTTTACCCGGTGCACGAGGAATTGCGGATTGGAGGGTTTGCATGTGCCCCTAGGGATTAGTTCTCGGCCATCCTGAATAAAGTGTCCCTCAGGCTCAGGGCTGGGCTGGGCGAGAGATACCCTAGGTTATCAACAAAAAAAAAAAAAAAGGATGGTTATGAATAATTACTTTTTTCTTTTTCTTTTAATTTTTAATTATTTTTCATTTTTATTATAAAAATAAAAAAAAAATCCTATGATTCGATATTCGATTCATGGGTATGAATGATTTGCGATACGATTCCGATTTTGAAAATTATGTGCCTATGTCCATGAAGAGAAACATCTTTCTTTATACTCATAGATATAGGGTTTACAAGTTACATTATGAAACTTTCCTTCTCTTTCTTAAGTTCTATGAAAGCATGGTACAATTACCAAGATACCCCTAACCCAAGCCTGGTCCCCAACTAGTCCTTTGGATCAATCTGATGAACCAAGAATACAAGACATAAACCTAACAATCTCTACCTTGAATTGGCTTCCATAGAACTCAAGCCACCTAGAAAATAACCATCAATGTCTTCGTCTCCTTTACCTTGCTGAAAGACGTGTCTTTGCACCCACTTTTACTTGGGTGCATCCTTCACTCGTCCATGCTGAGTGGCATTGACCAAGTCCAAGCAAAACTTGAGCATGTCTATAACACGTTTCTTCATGAATGCATCAAATTGCATGTACCATTTTATTGGAGCCCTTTCATCCAAGAGCCACCCGACCGATGAAGATTCAAACCGAACTCGCCATACGGGTGCAAGAACCAATCCAAGTAATCAACTCTTTTTATCAAATATAACTCCAACCACCTTTCAACTTCCTCTTTCACATTCATTTCAAATTCCAGCTGGCTCCCCGCGACGTGCTGTCTGGACCCTTCACCTGCTTAGAAGTGGATTTGAACCATAAAACAAGGATTTTCAGTCCTTTACGCTAACCAGCTAAGCTACATAAACCACTTGTTTGATCTGAGAGGCATATAACAACAGAATCCAATGTTTTGGCCAACTAGGTTTTCTCTAGGATCATGCTCAAAATCCATTTCCTCTAATTCCTTAACCAACTTTGTAAGGCATGAGCCTTGGCTCTTTAGTCCTCCACAATCCTTAGACCTGGCTGATGGCCAATTTAGAATTGCATATTCTAACCTTTGATGGATGTGGCCTGCAATTGTGGTGCCATGGTGCAATGATTGAGTCTGTAAATAGGTCCAGTAAATTTGGCCCCAAGAAGAGATGGGCCATGGTGCAATGATTGAGTCTCTAAATAGGTCCAGTAAATTTGGTCCCAAGAAGAGATGGGAGGCATAATCTGTGGAGCACAGAGAGTTCCAGGTTTGTCTCCTTTAGTTATGTGCTTATCATCACCAACAAAGCACTGGCGGATAGGTCCTAGTGTTCATCCTCACCACCGTTTCTACGAAGGATTACAGGATAAAAAATTTCACTCTCTTCCATCAGTATTGCTGCTGTGCCTCCCACAGCTGACTTCCAACATAAGAAAAAACGCTGATTCAAAAGTCAACTTCAACCTTTACAGCAATTTCTTTAATCTGCATGCATGATTCTCCTTACCAAGAAGCCTGGTGGCTAGTGAGTGTAAATCAGTTCATCCAAATTACCATGTAGAACAACGTCCTTCACATTAAGTTTCTCTAACTTCAAGTCAAACACTCCCAGTAAGGCCAAAAAGTACACGTGGATGTATGCTTACTATAGCTGATTCCTTCTCTCTACAAATAACCTTTTGCTACAAGACATTCTTTGTACCCCACTCCACCTACACCTGCATTGCCTTCATTTTCTTACAAATCCACTTGCAACCAATGGCCTAATGTCCCTTGGGAAGCTTCATAAGTTCTAAGTCCGATTTTTATTAAGAGATTACATCTCCTCACCCGTGGTTGCTGTTGTTGCTCACATTCTTACCCTTTCACTGCCTCACAGAATGTGCATAGCTCACCATACTGAATGCACTCTCCTCCCTACCTAAGGAACTCCACCTGAATGGTGTCACTGGTACTACCTATGTTTGTCTTATCCACCAACTTGTTTGCATCGTGTAGCCTCATGAAATGCCACGTCCATGATGATCATAAATGGTGAACTCTAGTCATTATACCACAATATGTGCACTTTTACCCGTATAGTTGAGAAATTCGTTTCGGACGCTGTTTCGGTTTGGCCTCCAAACTGAAATATTTCGACCGATTTGGGATTTTGGCGAAACATTTCAGATTTATGTTCTGGAGAATATAAAAATTAGAAATATATACATTTAGAAAAATAATTAATAATTTAAAAATATGATTTGATACTTATAGTTTATTCTACTAAATCAACTCAATGATATAAACAATTAAACAAATAATAATGGCAAACACCACAGAACAAATCTCAACACTACTACCAAATAAATTCAACATCAATACCAAAAAAACCTACATTGCATGCGTGCAAGTATATTAGTTGCAAACTCCATTTCATCTCGGACAAAATTCCCGAAATTTTTCATTTCCACTGTTAAACAGAAATGAGAAAACCCTCCAAACATTTCGCCCAGATTTTCAATCTATTTCAGGTGAAATTGTCCATTGCGTGGACGAAATCGAAATTTTCACCAGAAAAGGCCCTAATCCGCTTCAGATGTCAGTCCCCATTCAACTGAAGAAGAAGAAAAGAAAACCTAGCCCTACAGCATACCTATCACCGTTGACTGCAGCGAACTACCACTCCGTCACGTATGACCTCCTCCTCCTTCCCCTCCTTCCTCCCATCTCCTTTTCCGTCTTTTCCTTTCCCTCTTTCTCAAACTTTCTGTGACAACACTGACACGTACCTATCATAAAGGGCTTTTAAGCCCTCACCCTTTAATTGTGAAATAAGATTCATGATCCCCAGTGGGCCACTGAATAAACATTTAAACTAGTATAATTAAGCCTGATAAAAATGGGATTCATCATTTAATTATGATTTCATGGGAGATCTTTTATTAATTGAGCCCAATATATTGACGTCTAAACACAAGTAGTACCCAATTTCTATCTAATAAAAAACTGGGTCTAGAAAAATTCACCTTTAATAAGAAAAAAGGCTTTCCTAAAAATTGTAGTCTAATTAGAAAAAAGGGCCCTAACCAAATTCGACACTAATAGTATGGGCCCCTATCCAAATTTCACTCTAATTTAATATAGGCATTGCCCAGATTTCACTTTAGTTAGAAAATATCATCCAAATTTCACTCTAATAGAATATAGAACACAACCCAAATTGTACTCTCATAGGAAGTTAGGCCCTAACCAAATTTCACACTAGTAGAAAATAGGGCTGAAGCAAAATTTCACTCTAACAGAAAATGGCCCCTAGCCAATTTATATTATTTTTTAAATTATAATATTAGACTTATTTATTATACATATATATATATATATCCTCTCTTTTTTTAATTTTTCCAAAACATAAGTCAGAAAAGTTTCACCGAAATTTCCAAATCGACCGAAACATTTCGTTTGGAGGCCAAACCGAAACGGCATCCAATACGAAATTCATAACTATGATAGGAATGCAGAAATGAAAAACATCAGAATGCAAAAAAAAACAAGGAAATTCGGCAGTTGACAAAAAAAAAAAAAAAGCAGCAGCAATAGGTTGATAACTGAAAAGAAGAGAAGAAAGCATAGTTTAAAATAATGGCCGTTACCGTTTCTTAACAGCCATACCATTACGATATTTACAATAACGGTCACAGTGTGGAAAAACAGTGAAAATAACGGTCCATAACGGTCATAATGGTCAATATAATGGTCCATAACGGCCGATATTTTGAAAATAATGGTCAAAATATCTATCAACGATGGATTTTTTTTTTTTCTTTCCTCTTCTTTTTCATTTCTTTCTTTCTCAAACTATTTGTGGAGCTTCCTAAGCATTTTTTTTCACCAAAACTCAAGTGATTTGCAAGATTTTGTGGATTCTCATTTAATGGTTTCTTCCCTTCGCAACCACAATACCCTTATGTTCATACTCTGATGTTTTAATTAATCTTGATGTAGTAGTAAATGTTACTTGAAAGTTAAAATTCAGGCACAATTTACTTGGTTATTGAATAATTGAGTATTGTACATCTATACTACTACTAGTAGTTTCTTGACTTTAAGCGTTTAACACTAATGATTAGTTCAAAATTAGGGTTACAATGCATACTGTAAAATTTATGACATTTGGATTTATTTTAATATATATACATGTAAGCCTATTTAATTCATAGCAGTCTTTATAAGTATCAGATAAGACAGCTATGCATGATGTAATGACTTAGGGGGGACCGATATTTTGCTTTAAAGTGTTTATTAATGGAGAAAGATATTGTTTTCTAGCATTTTAGAATATTCTGGATTTTTTGGATTTTTTTTTGATTTTTTAGGGTAAAATAAAAATTAGCACCGAGATGGACCGCGAACCGCGATACGACGCGATGACCGCTATGGCGACCGCGACCGCAATTTTGAACCATGGAAGAAAGGCAACAACAAGCCCATATCCCAAAAGAGGAGGAAAAAAAAAAACAAAAACAAAAAAACTAGTAGCTGTTGAAAAGGCACCGGCCAAAGTGTCTGGAAGAGGAAAAGAAAGGGAAAAAGGGACCGCTTGAAGTGTCAGGACTCTAGAAGAGGAAAAGAAAAAAGAAAAAAGAAAAAAAAATAGCTGAATAAGAAGAAGAAGGAGTACTGGGCAGCAACAAGAGCTGGGAGCTGGGTTGAGCAGCAGCTGGGTCAAGCACTCGAGGTGAGCAGCAGCAGCACTCGAGGTGAGCAGAACAGGTGGTTCTTCCTCTTCTTCTTCTTTTTTATTTTCTTCTTCTTCCTTTCTACTTCTTTTTCTTTTTTTTTTTTTTTTCTTTTTTATTTGGACACTTGCCGCCTCTTCCTCCTCCTCTTAACTCTTTCTTTGTTTCTTCCCTGTCTAGCGAAAGAGGCGAACAAAGGGCATTTCTCACATAAGTACAACTTGCCAATCATCGTGCCATATAACCAACCTCATTTGCTGAACTCTGCTAATTCATGTCCACTCATGTCACTCATACGCAAGTGCCATAGATACATTAAGACAATATCATGGTAATCTTCTGCATCTGTATTTAAGGACAAAACCTACAAATTTCCAACCCTTTCACTTTCATAACCAAAGCACCCTTCACAACCTTCATTACTCCACCCACTAGTGAGAATTTAGTAATTTACAGTTGTTGGACTCTAAGGCACCGAAAGAGATCATATACCGAACCTTGTCAATGTTCTGACGATTCCATCGTACATCTTGATTTTGAGGAATTTTTCATTCCAACCTTATTACAGGGACTTTGCCACAAATCATTTCTCTATAGGTGATGCACCAGTCCTTATTGGGACACGTGATTAAAGCAACCCGAATCAAGAATCCATTCATCATGGAGACAAACATTGTTTGCAATTATAGATGAAGCAGTACGATAATCTGATTCATCCTCTGAAACACTGACTATATTGGAGGATTTATCATTCATATCTTTCATTTTATGTTTAGGACAGTCTTCTAGTGTGCCCTTTCTTATGACAGTAATAACAGTCAACATTTTTCTTCTTTGGCCCAAATTTGGAGCCACATTTGTCCTTGTTAATAGAGCCATCTTTTGTCCTTCCTCGTGCCACCAAGCCTTCCGCTTGTACATCATCATCTACGTCCTTTTCGTCAACTGATTTAAAAAAGAGATAAAGTGACATATTCCATGTCAATTGTCATTCCCATAAAATAGTAATAACTAATTGTTCATAAGATGGAAGAAGGGAAGACAACATAAGTAACGCCAAATTCTCTTCTTTAAGATTGAAATAATCCTCATTGCCACTATGATTTTATTGAATTCAAAGAGAAGATCATTGATTTGCGTACTTTTCTCCCAGTTTACGAGTCAAAAAAAAAAATCTCTCTCTCTGTGGACGGGCAAAGGCAGTAGATGAGGGATTGTAGAAGAGTTCAATGGGAGAAATGATCTGGGTTCGGTTCAGGATTTAGGGTTTTGTGCCAGTTGGTTTTGGGTATATATATATATATATATATATATATGACTATTAAAAAGAAAAGCTCTACAATATTGGATAAGTATACTAAAACAAAAAAAGCATGAAGCCCAGACCCAAACAAAATAGAGGGTCCCGCCCCATCTCAAAAGACTACAAACAACAAAAGAAAAAAGGGAAAACAACTACAGGAGATACACTATAACTCACAACACATTACAAGATGCCCCTTCCTCGGCTAAGCGATCGGCTTCTGAGTTAGCACTTCCACCAATATGGGAAAAGTCCACCTGAATACTATTTACAAGATCCAAAATCTCCCCCACCACACCTGCCATCTTCCAAGGATCCTTAGTTGCTCCCGAGGCCCACTAAATTGCACAAAAGGAATCACCTTCAATGATCAAGTTGTGTAGGTTCAATCACTTTGCTTCCCTAAGGCATGTCCTAATAGCCAATAGTTCTGCCACATTTGCCAAGGAGAATCCAGCACTTCCCGAGAAGGAAAGAATGGGTGTACCTGCCTCATTTCGAATGATGCCTCCTACCCCAGCCACGCCAAGGTTGCCACAAGCGCTACCCATCAAAGTTAAGTTTCGAAGTACCTACTTTGGTGTGGGGTGGGGGGGCGGCCGGTTTCCATCTGTGAATAACTTTGACCACTGCCAGGGAAAAGGTTCATACTTCTTTCCAATTTCTCTACTTCATATCCACCGGGAGACCCTGAAAGGAATCAAGGGGGTGGACCCAAAGATGCAGTGAGATCCAAGATGAATAGGGCCCCCTAGTGGACCCCACCAAGGAGTCTTTCCCATTAAGTATTTTTCCTAATTAGATTGGTTTAAATTTGTTAAGAGAATATTTGATCTGATTATGTTAGAGATTAATTAGAGTAATTTAGCAATCATGCAGTAATTAGGATTTTAAATAGAGAGGAGTTCTTTATTGTAAGTATCCTATATTCTTAATAGAAATTCAAAAGTCTTCTCATGGCTGAGTTCTTTGGGAGTTCTCATCTAATTGGCCTTAGGGCTTGAGTCTTAGGGCTCGATCTCACCGTCGGAGGTAGTATGCTATATTCTTAATAGAAATTCAAAAGTGTTCCCGTGATTGAGTTCTTTAGGAGTTCTCATCTAATTGGCCTTAGGGCTTGAGTCTTAGGGCTTGATCTCACCGTCGGAGGTGTAGATCTTTACCGTGATCGTGGTTGCGCTATCAATTGAAACTCCCCAAGAACTCAATCACGAGAACACTTTTGAATTTCTATTAAGAATATAGCATACTTATAATAAAGAACTCCTCTCTACTTATAATAGAGGAAAGACTGAATAAGGAAAATCCTGATTACTGCATAATTGCTAAATTACTCTAATTAATCTCTAACATAATCAAATCAAATATTCTCTTAACAAATTTAAACCAATCTAATTAGGAAAAACACTTAATGGGAAAGGCTCCTTGGTGGGGTCCACTAGGAGGCCCTATTCTGCTTGGATCTCACTGCATCACCCAGAAAGCTACAAGGTATTTGAATTTGAAGTTAGGATGCTTAGCTTTGGGGTTTTAGGAACTTGCAGTTTTGGATTGAGAGGGATTTGGTGGGTTGTGGACTTTTAGGCCTAGAATTTGGG
This sequence comes from Persea americana, assembly GCA_029852735.1. Taxonomy (NCBI): domain Eukaryota; kingdom Viridiplantae; phylum Streptophyta; class Magnoliopsida; order Laurales; family Lauraceae; genus Persea; species Persea americana. The sequence continues at coordinate 29,045,646 of CM056814.1, forward strand.
AAATTTTATGGGGTTTGGGGATCTCGAGATTTTTTGGGTTTGGTTGTGCAATTGACTGGTTCAACTAATATTTGGTTGGTAGTATGGAGGCCAGGCACCAATCAGACAATGGGTTTATGGAAATTTGGAGTTGGGGTGGGTTTCGAACGAGATAGGTTGAAATCTCAAGGTATTCTGTTGGATGGGATGGGACTGGGATGTGTATGGCATTCGACTAAAAAGATTTGAGTTTGGAGATGTTTATAAGGCTTGAATATGGTTGAAAAGCGAACAGCTAAAAAAGAGAAGGACTTAGAGATCAAATCTAACGGATGGGGTCTATGGCCATGTGGTTTGTACTTGGGTCAAGCAATTGGCTTGTGATGAAGGCTCGGATGATGATGAATGGAATGGAATCAACGAAATGGGTACAGATTACCTGATGATGATAATCCTGATTGAAGGAACCTCGCGCCAATTTTCAAGTCCGGGTGGATCGATCTTTGGCTCTAATACCAAATGATGCAAACGGCGGACGGATAAGGGGCAGGCAAGGGATGAAGATGGAAGAAAGGGGGATAGGTTGTTGGGCTTCACACTTGAAATTGCCATCATGCCAAACTCCATTCACTGGAGGCGAAGAAAGGTTCCCATCGCAAAAGAGCAGAGGAGAGTAAACACTCAATTTTGTTTTTAATTAATCAAGTCTAAAGAGCCAAAGAGGCATTCTATCAATATATAGGCAAAAGAAAAACCCAAAAACTAATCTCAGCCGTCTAATCACTCCTATGGTCGAGATTAAAACATCTTAAACAAATTGAAGGCATAAACCATTAAAGAACAACTCTAAATTAAGAAAAAAACTAAATATGGGTTGTGCCCAATGGACCTAGTTGGGCCTGTCGTGCATCAACTGTATTGTGTGTGGAAAAGAACTAGAGTACATTAACCATCTTTTTATTCATTGTGAGATTGCGACCATGATTTGGATGTATATTTTTGGAGAAATGCACAGTGCTTTGGTGTTTTCCTCGACATTCAAGTGAATTGGAGGGATGCATGGAGGGTGTGTCCCTTTTATGATTGTAGTTCTTTGTTTTTGGAGACTCATTCCTTTTGCTAACTTACGGTCGTTTTGGAAGGAAAGGGATGAAAGGGTGCTGAGCGCGCCAGTGTCATCTTCAGAGGATATCGTATTAGCAGGGTTTTTTTTTTTTTTGTGTGTGGAGTGGCTATTGAAGTGAGTGGGCAAATGTGCCATAGTGAGGAAGGAAGCCAACAAATTTGGGCTTACATGATTTTCTTCATAATTTGGAAACTTGAATGGTGACTGGTGACGATTGGTGTCTCCACGGTGACCAAGTTGGATGGATGGTGTCCTTTCGATGCATATCTCAAATTTAACGTGGATGGAGGCAAGCCAAAGTCCAACAGAAATTGTTGGTGTGCTTCAATATTTTGAAAGGGGACTTTTTAGTTGTCTCTATAAAGTTGTAGGCGTTAAACATTCCAATGAGGCTAAGATATCGGTTATTCAAGAGGCATTGAGGATTTTCTATCACTTTTCATGAGAAGCACATTGTCCAATGTGATTTATCTATTGCTATTACATGGACTGCGAAGCAGGTAAATGGCCGTTGGAAATTTCATTACATTCTTAATAAGATTAGAGCTTTATCGTCCTCCATTTAAGTGACATTTTGTTACATCCTTTGGTCGCAAATGATGTTGCAAATTTGTCAGTCAAACAAGGGGTTGATAGGGGTGATTCAAGGTGAGCCCTTTTTTGGTCCCTGGGGTAGTCTTTCTAGCTGCCTGTATTTTAGAATTGTAGCAGTTTTCTTGTATTCTCCTTGCATTAATAGATTTTCTGTTAATAATAATAAGTCCACGCAGACAACTGAACCAGCAATTTCAGGCTGTTAGCAGGATAGCATCTGAGAAAACGTGGGCTTCTATGAATCAGGGATACGAGCCAGGTCCTCATTTCAAGCAAATCAATCTAGTATAGAGCTGATTTCCACGTGGAGAAATAGCTATAAACATGTACTAAATGTCCCCTTCAAAATGGTACTTTACACTCAAACACCCAAACACTAGGTTGGTAAGATTCAACTTGTCAAGGTAGAAGCAACTAATCAGCAGAACACTCACATGTCATAAATCTGAAGATATCAACACTTCTTATATGGTTAAATAAAAAATACCTGCCCACATGACCAGTAAGAATAAGAATAGCAGCTAAAAACTCCTCAGACACATGAGAACCCAACAGCTTCAAAAGGGAGGGAATAATATTGTTGTACACCCAATCCCAATCCTGAAAAAAAAAAAATGGCGGGATTAGAATTAGAATGAAGGTTAGTTCTCTTGTTCAAGAAAGATTGAAAGGGAAGCATGGAAATAATAACATGTTGAACTAAATATGAAAGTTTAAAACAAAAGCAACAAGCACTATCAGGCCGAAAGAATCAACCAATGTTGTCTAAATCCAAACCGATAAAGGATGTAAAAGAGATAAGAGCATAACGCTCACCCTCAACTCACAGTATTAGACTGAAAAGCATATAAAAGAGGAGTGCACTATGCTCAGCCCATATCATAGTGTTAGACTTAACATAAAACAAAAATAAAAGCCCTCAACCTCATGGCTGGAACAATAAGTACTCTACAAAAATAAGAACAAAGTAATTACGTTGCACCCAATTACCATAACTACTCCATAAATTTTGGTATGGAGATTATTATTAAGCCTGATTAATATTTTAGGTTTGATATGGGTCCACAGTTCCAAACCACGGTTTGACATTTCATCTGGCGGTAGGTCAACTCAATGCCACTTTGACTCTTACTACTCGTATGACCAAGTTGACACTGACTCAGTCAAGTCGAAGTGGCACAGACCAGCACAAGACTGGGACAGTCCGGGACAGACCGACAAGACTAGTACAGGATGGCACATGGCCAGTGCGCACTCGCACAAGACTGATAACGAACCAAAACACACAATGCTTAACCAAAAACATTGGATCTCTTTTTTTTTTATTTTTTTCCTTCCTAGTTTAACCAAAAACATTGGATATCCTTTTTTCTCCTCCTTTTCTTTTTTTCCTCCATGAGTATGAAATTCGAAATGAAAATGATTAAGTACAAGTATGGCACTCAAATCTAAATCTTTATGCTCATGAATATGATAGTGAGGCTAATAATGGATAATGTGTGATAAGTCCATAAAACTGCATTCCATTGGCATTATTTCATGTGATTTTATAGACTTATGTAGGATAATTTCATCGATTTGCATCGAATTTGATAAAATCTTGTATTTGGGCATTTAAAGTTAAATTCAAGTCAAAATCCTTCAAAATTCACATAAATGCATGGTTTTATCGAAATTATTCTTTTTAAATTGTCCTACTATCGCATTGATTTTCTCCAAATTCACATATAAACATGAATGGTTTCTTTGCATTGTTGTGTAGTTCATGAAATTTCAGTCAACGTGATATATTCATTCGCATGCATGCGTTGTGAATCGGGTTCCATGCAGTGCATTATTCTTTTCTTGCATGAAAGGTTATTCTTTGATTTTGTGTTAAAAAAATCAAATTTCAGGGCCCCGAGGAAGAAAGAAATCAAGAGGAGAGAAAATTTAAATGAAGACCCACCTTGGGGGCCCACCTGCCTTGGGCGTGAATTGAAAGGTAGGGGACATCCAAGGTGGGCCTACCCTCTGTTACAGAACTTCAGATTTATTGCCTTCTTTGTTTGGAGATATTTTTCAAAATTCGAATTTGAATTTTAAGGCAAAAAAGGAAAGAAGACAGGTCTTGAGGAGCAAGGAAATTGAAAAGGAAAAGAAAGCAGAAAGAGGGAAGAGAAAGAAAAAAAGAAAAGCAAAGAAAGAAAGAAAGGAAATTGCATGCCAAGAGTATGGAAGTCCAAGCATGTGATCCTCCATGTGTTGCACGCCCCTTCTGGGTCCATTAAGCATTCAAGTTTTGATTAAAACCTGAAAATCAGATTTTGAGAATTTTTCTCAAGCAAAGTGGGCCCAAGTTTGGAGAGTTGCAAGCTACCAAGAGAGTTCTAATTTTAGAAGGTTTTGTGCAACAAGTAATTTCAAGAAGGAAACAATTCAAAGGCGCCAAGGTTTTTGTCCAAAAAATTTCCAAAACCCATCATAGCTTATAGACCCTAAGCAAGAAACTTCCTAAAACCCAATTCCTTGCAAACAAAGCCAAACTACAACTAATAAATAGGAGCACCTATGCATGGGACGTCCCATGCTCCCTCCCATTTTGGACGTCCACACTACGAGGGCAGCCACCTCCCATCTCTCCACACCACCTTGCTCCACCTGTCTACCTTCTATCCTCTTCACCCAAGGGTCTTCCCTAAGGCCAACCACCCACTTGGGTCCGCTCCGCCACCGTCACACCACCATCTAGCTCGAGTTCCTTCTACTTCAAGTTGCGCAATTCTGAAATTTTTCAAGACTTGGAGAAGATGTCAGTGGTAGGCTAGTTTTCTTTAGGCATCAGGGCGATTCCTTTATAATTTTATTGGTTTTATGGACAATCATGAGTTAGAAGAGTGGCGTGTTTTTTTTATTAATGTAGAGGGATGTTTTTAAAGTTAGTTGTGATGTACTGTAACCTTTTTTTAAGCTTTGTTTTTCCGGGATACATTGCATGCTTGGAGGCAATGCGTGCATGAGCAAGAGAAAATCTTTACGACCATTAATTGTTTAAAAATTCATCTCTGAAATTAATATTAAAAGGGCATCACTTTCGTCTTCTACAGTGTGGATTGATGACCCATACACGGGAAGAGACTGTGATTGTGTGTACCTCCAATCATTAGGAGGAGGAGGATCCCTGAACCCTATAAAACACTTATTTTATTTAAATTTCAGCAGCTTTATTTTTCCGAATTTTTGTTTTTAATATTCTGATTTTTATTTCATTCCATGCAATTGGTTGTTTTAATGCTTTTTATGGCTTTGCAGCATAGTAGTTAGGATTTTTAGAGTAGGTTTCTAGATTAGGTGATTTTTATTGGTAAGGACTGTAATTTAATTTAATTTTCATATTAGTAGTGTGGATTTGAATAGCTTCACTTAGGCTGGTGTTAGATATTTCAAAGGACAGGTGCGAGTTAATTGCTTCTTTTTTCGCTCCCCATGGATCGACCTCGGACTTCACCGAGTTATTACTACATCGCGGCCTTGCACTTGGGGCTGTTGATCAATGTGTAATGGACTTAATTTGGTTCCTATGTAATTATGTTCAGGGATCATATGGACGTTCTTTGGTCTTTAGTTAGGCAAATATGTAAGTTTCTTCTTTTTCAACTCAACGAATATATGAAAGGGTTTGCGCATCCATATACCGTATGCACAAACCCTTCTCCCTATTCTTTCAGCCGAAATGTGGTTCGAATGGAATTTCTCAATACTGTTTAAGATACAATTTAGTCATCATAATTTATTTATTTTAATGTACAATCTAGTCATCATATTTGCACAGTTTTAGAATTTTCCTATTACTTTATTTTTCTCTTCTTTTCTTTTTTTGTTGGTGATTTTTAACATCGGCAGTAATCGACATGGGTGCCATTGACTCGTACCAGTCATAACGGGTACAAAGACCATCTGGGCCCAATTAATAATCAGGTTGACAATGGTATCAAGTAATAAACAGACCACATACATGTTTTTTTCTTTTATTTTGATGGCTGTAGACATTATTATAGTCTACATGGTACATAAGCATGGATGTCAATGTAAGTAAAGGTGATAACTGATAAGGTCATTTCTCTATTGAGTTTCTGACGCTTCTCTAAATCCATTACAAAAGCCTGTATGTTTATCGGGTAAATTCATTCAACTTCTGTACTACTTATAAGATTATTTTTTGAGTCATCTTTTTTGTGAGCATGTTTATACCATTTTTATTTTTTGTATTTGTTTTTCCTATCCTCTGATTATTGCAGAAATGCAAATAAGGTGGAAATGTGGTTTTTTTTTTTAAAGGAAAAAGAAATCCAACACATCAAAACTCTTTGGCAGATCAACAGCAGTGTAAGAACTATAAAAAATTGCAGTTTTATGTCCAATGGCTTCCTATTGTATCAAGAGTTGGATCCAGAATTAGGCCCAGGACTGAGGATTCAGAGTCGGAACCAGGTCCAACATGAACCCGACTCATTTACGCCGTTACCCATAATAAATTAAGGCCCACCAGATGAATGGTCTTGCCTAAATGAAGGCTGGTGACCCAGATTGATCACTGTCTCAATCTATAACTTCTAATTGTAATAGGTAATAATAGAACATGAAACTCAGCGTGAACCAAGAAATGTGAAGAACATACCATGTAGCATGAGATAAGCTCTACCAATGAAATGGTATCATTAAATTGAGATGAAGTCCTGTCCGCTGCAACGTCAGCTTCAAGAGCAGCAACCCTTTTATCCATGGAAAAAAAGCCAGATGCATTCAATCCCATATTTTGCCCATTGACACCATTTACATTCTCTAGGCTTCCTTCAGTACTTTCTCTCTGTGCTTGGATTGTGTCAATTGATGAAATGGCTGGTTTCTTCAGATATTGGCTTCTAATCGCTAAGTTAGCATATTCATTTAGGTTTTCCAGAAGCACTGTAAAGACTTCATCCATGCAAACAGCACCATTAGCAAATGGACACTGCACACATGAAATGAACCTGGGATGGATACCACTTGATGAAGTCAGATAAGGAGAAGATACAAGGACACCCGATTTTTCCCCTCTTTCAAGATGTAAAACAACAGATTTTGTGGCAGTCATAATCGAACTGTGGTTGGTCTGCTCAAAGTATTTCTTCCCACATACAGAAGCGAAAATATGGAGTGCCGTCAGAATCCAACATATATCATCTTTACACATCCGAAGAATATTGTATGAAACCTCACAAATAAAACCAACATTGTTTGTTGCTGTGCAAACAGATGCTAATAGTACACATCCAGTCTCTAACTGATTGGAAGTAGCAGTTTTGGAAGATATCAACATAGTTCTGCCACGCAAAGATAAGATTCTCCCACCAGAATCAGATGGAAGTAACAGCGGACATGAGTACACCAGAACAGTTCTATCAATAAGAAAGCTTTCAATAAGGTTGAACAGGATATTGCACTCGCATAATTCTAAAAATAGACTTCTTGTCTCCCCATCAGAAACCACTGAGAAAACAGCATCAAGTTTTATGAGTTGCATAATTATAAGAGTAACTAATTGGCTGAAAATGTAAACAAATAAAAAAGACAATAATGCAGAGCCAGTTCATTCATTCTTTAACCAAGGCTAAACAAGTTCATCCATTCTTTACCGAACCCAAGGATAAGTACGGGTGTAAATGAGCCAAGCCAAGGTTGGGTAGGCTCAAGCTCGAATGCCAAGCTTAAAATCAGCTCTACATATCTTAACCCCAAGCTCGATTTGACTTCTGCTCGAACTTGATTCGAGAGCAAGCCGAGCTCAAGATGAAGAAAAGATGGGTAGAATATCCAATAACTAAAGGTAATGAGTCCACTTGGAAGCCCGTTAGTCAACTGATCAAAAGTGAAATTTGGTCAGCCTTGCTCGGGTTTGTGTCAAGGTCACCTGGATTTCAGAGCCCACTGCAATTTAGTCAGGTCAAGGTTTGGACTTCACATACCAGAATTCAATTTGGGTACCCAGCTAACCTATAAACATGAATGTACTGTAGACCACATAGTATCTACACTGCACAATATACGTATTATATATGCCATCCAGATTTTATACCCCTTGAAAATACATCCAAACCCAAAAAGTTTGTGTCCTCCATCAGATCCAAGTCAACTTAAATTGCAATTGGTTAGGGCATCATCCACTACAAGATCAGGTTCAGGTCTGATACTCTCAGGTTTCATTTGTGTCAGGCTTGTGGTTCGCCTCCATACAATTCGGGTTGAGCTAATACCTGCAAGGATGAAAATATCGGCCGCTACGTAGCGTAGCGGCCGATATATCGGCCGTGGCGGCAGCTGCCGCCACGCTACATTGATTTTATCGGGTAACGCACCCGTAGCGGCCCGTAGCGGCCGCTACGTGGCGCTGGGGGGTAATAAAACCCCCCTGACGACTTTTCGTTCTACGTTTTCAACTTTTTTCATCTTCCTTCCTCTTTTTTCTACATTTTTACTGCTGTGAACCCTTTGTGTGTCCCCCTAGTGGTCCCAACTCCATTTTGTCAAGATTTGTTGCTACAAAATCAAGAGATTCAACTATTCTAAGAAATCTAAAGAAGATTCATCATCTAGGACTCATGGATTAAAATAGCGGGTGGCGGCCGATACATATCAGCAGTGTTAAACAAACGCCCCCCCCCCCCCCCGACTTTTTCACTTTTTTTCAACTTTTGAGATCATCACTCTCTTACTACTATGAATCACAACTTTTAAGGAGGAGCACAGGTTCTGAAAGCAGAAATTCGATTTCGAAGGAAGAACTTCATAAAAAATTTCTGGTCCGGGGGCGCTGCCCCCTGGGCCCCCGCGAGCTGACCGGGCAGCTCGATCCCCGCCGGGGGATACCCCCGGACCCCCTTTGCGAAACGCATGTTTTAAAGAAGTGGCAATCATGAAAACAAAAGGATCCTACTTGACCATGATAGCTAGGCCTCTTTTACTGGTTGTCTTTCTTTTTTGTGCTTGGATGTCTATTATTATCATTATTTGTTAATATATGATATTAAGCATGTTTTTTTATATTTGGAATGTGTGTAGTAGTATAGATATGGTTACCTATTCCTACTAAATTTTAAACTGGTCTTAATTTAACTGTTTTAAAAGAACCCTCATTGTTAAATAACTAAGTGGGAGAGGCCCGAGAGGGAACTTCTTAAGTTCCCACGGTCTCCATCATTGTTTTGTAGGAGATGTAATTGATTTATGTGTTGACCTTGGAGTCTTCCTCTTAATCGGATGTGTCATCTTCTGAGAGGACGAGTGTTAGACCACTTCATTTCTAAATTAGTGTTGAATGTTGAGTTGTTGAGTGTTGACCACTTCATTCACTTGATTGAATTTGAACCTTTAACCTTGAGGCTTAAAGTATTGACTATTGATTGTTCAATGTTCACTAATGACCTAACTCTTAAGTCTTATGCCTTTATTTCATGTCCTAGTTTTTTTTTTTAATGAGCTTTTCATTACTTTCTAAGTTAGCATGACTAAAGAACATGAATACATGTGAAAAAATTAATTATTACTATTATTTTCTATTTATATAGCGATACAGGATCTTATATATTGAGGGCACCGCTACACCCCCTTTTCTTACTTACTTTTGCAAAAGAACCACATTTTCTTTCATTTTACAATTTTCTGGATTTTCTGGAATTTTTTCATATTTTTTTGGTGAGTATTTCAAATCACACCGCTACGCCGCTACGTATCCCCGCTACGCTACGTATCGCCCGCTTCGTAGCGGTTTGGCGGCGGGCCGCTACGCCCGCCGCCACCGCTATTTTCATCCTTGAATACCTGACCTAGAGATGTCAAATGGGCCGTGCCTGGGGCCCAGCACAGCAGTCAACGAGCCCAGGCATGTTCGCACGACTGAGGCACGGCCCCGTGAGGCACGGCACGGCAAACTGCAAATCAGTCATATTTTGTGTATTTTGATGGTTTTACCACTCCAGTGTAGTCCTTTACTTTTTTTATTTTTTTATTATCTACAAAAATTGTAAAGATTTCAAAGGTAATCCTGTTGAAAAACCTTCAATAGAAAAGATCCAAATGGTTCTCTTATAAGTGGAGTAGGTCGAGTTTGACAGAGCCACTTAAATCTGTCATACTCTTCTTTGTCTGTACCTTTCAAAAAAATTTAGCCTAAAACCCTAAAAATGGAAGCACGGCACATTAGAAGCACGAAATGAAAGCCCAGCATGAAGGGTTGTCACGAATGGCACGGCCCAGGCACGTGCCAGCGAGCTGTGCTGGACGAGCTTTGTGTCAGGCATGCTGGCATGGCCACTAGGTTGAAGCATGCCGTGTGGCACGTTTGACATCTCTAACCTGACCTACCCAAGTTCCACAAGACTTCTTGGCTCCACCCACCTATCAAATTCTCAAACATGTATCATACACATGCAACAATTGCACATGTGTATGAAAAGAGAGATTCCAACATCAAACTGTGGAAGTGTAACATCAAAAGAGAAATTCCAACATTTGAATTGCACAAACCTCGGTTCAACTCTATTGCCAATGAATCAGAGCAGAAAGAAAAACCACCACTCGTGTGGCTTTTGGAATTTTCCGAATCCATCACTGACATATTGTGCAGCAACATTGAAACGAAAACACAAGCTTTCTCCCTAGCACACAAACAGAAAAGGAAAAGTTAGCATCTGTCCAGCATATAATTTAAGAAAACAATGTAAGTTGAGAACCAAAAAGACAAAAGCAAACAGACAAGATGTATCTAAATCAAGTCATCAACCAATACTAACAAGTTAGTATTCAAATTTGCTACAGATGTAGGAAACATCAGAAATAGATTTGCAAACAAATGGTATGGATTAAATCACTTACTCAAGCATGAGATCCTGTTTCTTCGCAAGAGCAAGCAGAACATCTGTAACCACCCAATGCGTCGCACAAACCATATTAGTCTGAGAACTAAAGTTCTCTATGGCACAAATTATCCTAGATATGTTGTCTTCATCCTTCACATTTGAAGTAACAACACAAAACTTAGCAACGGTTCCTTGCATACTTCCAACATTGCCAACAAAATCAATTTCCATCCTTTCAGCAGTCGAAACAGGCATCAACTTCCCAAGTTCCTTCTCCATGCCAAACCCCAAGACATCGCCAGCATTGTCTTGCCCTGCTTCAGTAATATCAACCAAACCATTTTCAGCAATATTTTACAGTATCAGTGGCAAAATCACGCAGATTATATGATCAAAATAATATATATATAGGGAGATGCTCCTATGAGAGATATCTCTCACCTTATATGAGAGATAGGGGTGGAGGGCCCTCACATGTAAGTTTTTGGCATTGGATATGGATGAGGGCCCCCACCCAATTTCTCAAATAAGGTGCAAGATATCTCTCATAGGAGCATCTCCCATATATATATATATATATATATATATATAAGTGACATGCTAGACGAACACTTGCTAGAGGAACACTTACTCGGACTAAAAGACTCACTGCTTCCAAGAAGATCATTTAGAGATTGAGAAATGGAAAGATTCACTGCTTTATCCTCAACTTGACATTGATTAAACCGCGTTCCTTTAACTGCATTATTTTGTTTCCATGCAGCAGAAACAGTATTCATCACCAAGCTGTAAGTTCCATGATTTTGTGTAGGCACTTCCTGAAAGTCTCGGGTAAAAATTGGAACAGACCTTTTGAGATCCAGAGATGAAGCATGATCAGCACTAACCATAGAACCATGGCGTTTCTCAGTATCATGCATCTGCTCAATGGCTACAGATGCAGCAGATCTAAAGAATGAAGCAATAAGTTCATTATCATTCATCAAATGAAGATTGTTGGAATCAATTTCTACATCCATTACATCAAAGTTATGAGATGAGACCCGGTTGACTTCCTCCATGATCAATCCTCTACAATGCCCCTGTACCAAATAATTGAAGTCATCCACTTGAGGAACTCTAAGTTTACAGAAATCAATTTCGGGTAAAGTGGGTGACATAGGACTTTCCATTGCAATCCTATATCTCTCCTCATCAACATCATTATCTAGTTCCAGCAGCTTCATAATATCTCCACCAAACATGTCCTCACAAAAAATAGTAGCATCAGTGAAGCTCTTGGCAGCATTAGTTGTTCTATCCCTGCATGAAGGATCAGCTTCTCTAATATGGTTGGCAGCAGTAAGTGAAGCGCCAGTGCAAAAGCGCACATCTCTCGTACCTTCCATTTCCAGCTGATCCATCTGCTTCATCCCATCATTCTGCAGAGAATGCTGTGCAACATGTTTTTGTTTCTGAGCCACATTTTCCTTCTTCCTGGATTTGTATTTCTTAACATGTAAATCATCTGATGACTTCAAAACCAGACACTTTCCATTTCCTAAAAGCTTAGAGTCTTCATCACTTTGAGAGCAAATTGACAAGGGTATGATATTCTTAGGATCTGAAATATCATGTAGCAATGAAAGCGCTTCTTCTGTCTTCATATGCAGTTTATCCTCAGAACGCAAGTACACAACAGATTCCTGTGAATCTTGGATTCTCTTTCTTTTCCTTCTATGCTGCAGCAATTTGTCTCCAAGTTCATTTTTAACATTTAAATGACTTGTATCAATATTTTCAGCCACCTCCCCAACATTTTTACTGAACCTCTTCTTCGTAACCTCGCCAGACAATCTCGTAAAGCATGATCCTTGTTTTGAGCTCTCTTCTGTCAATCTTGGTGATGTTGTGGTAGGAAAAACACCTCCATCCTGTGAGCCCATCAACTGTCTATCAGAAAAGGATGTGCTAGTGGAACATATGGCAGAATTTTGTGACTTGCTTCTGACGGAACCTCCAATCAGAGACTCCATTTCAGAATTAGTACCTGATGCTGTTTCGGTACAGCTCACTCCAGAGATTGGGAGCAAATTCCCCGTGCATGCTCCTCTTGTCTTGTAATGGTCAAAAGAATCTGAGGCTATGTAACGAGTCTTTATTAGCTCATTTTCATTTTGACAATGCAAATCACACACTTCTATACCTGGAATTCCATTTTTTGAGTTAATTCTTTGACGATTTTGGGAGTCACCGATCTACAAAACACGTATGCAAGAGAATTAGTGTAATCACAATGTGAAGAGAAGTCTGTGTGCCTCATAATTTACATGAAAATTTTCAAAATATTTCAAAGAAAATACAATAAACGAAGATGGCAAATGCACTATAATGCACGGATACTTCAAAATGGGCAACATATCATGCCGTATAGTATTTGATACTTCACTTTTTGTGTGTGAAATCTGTGTCCCTGCGATGTCCATGGTGTGTCCCTGCCGTATCCAAGCATCATAGCACACGCATATGAAGCCATGCAAAACACGTCTTTAATTGAGTTCAAATCATCCAACTAGTAGAATCAACCAATACAAATTGCATCAATATCTTGAAACATGTTTGAGAATTCATTAGGGAAATATCAACTTTGATCAAAGTTCAAATTGACGCAAGAACAAAATAAGTAACTCAAATTTGCCAAGAGTCTTATAAGATTTGGGGATTGTTTAAATGTGAGGATTCCTAACAAAAATTTCCCAACCCACGGATTCATGAAATCCATTTTAAACACTTTACTTAAGGGTATATGCAGATTTGCCTACTTTCAAATCCATAAATTGTCCCAGGTTGTTGCTCAGTTGGTTTGGGACTTATATGGTCTGTGTGAGTAAGTTTGAATACTGTGTAAAAGAAAAAAAAAATCATGGATTGATGAATCTCTAGGAAGTGTGGGTTTGCGGCCACAATCATATCTTGTCCAAGATGGTCTTTATTTCATAAAGAGCTTCTGAATCCATTGTGTCAAGTTCTCCATTGAGAAGTTCCCATGCAAAAACCCTCGCCATACTCTTACTATTATCTCTGATAATAAGAGTGAAGCATGAGTGGGCCCACGCACTGAATGCAATTAGTAACAATGCTTTTACTTTTTTGAATGAATGAAATACATCATACAAATATCAGTAATCAGAAGAAATTCAGAAACCATCCAAATAAAAATTTTCAAGAATCCTACAATCTCACAGACAGAACTCAACAGAAAGTCAAACATAAAATTTTATTAGTAGGATTTAGAATCTTCCTATCAAATTTGGATTCAATTTAAGTCCAATTGTCTCAGGAATCCAAAGATTCCAAAACCCGATTAAATCCTTGGATCCAAACAAGCCCTTAATCAACTGCATCAACTTGATCAAGTCGCCAAGACTTGAACAAGTTACCTCTTTTATGTATATTCTGTAAAGCACGATATTTTCATAATTACAACCACATCCCATCACTCCAGGTCGGCTTAAAGAAATATAATTTAGAACTCCCCAATTATATTTAAAAAACCAAAAAAAAAAAAAAAACAAATTTCTAACAAAGCTATGACCAAAAAACCTACCAAGAAATTGAAAACAAGGACATAAGGCCTCTCTCTCTATGTTTGTCTGTGTGCATGAGAATAAGAAATGTTCTCTACCTAGTATACACCTGCTAACAAGCCTAAGGATACACCTGCTCAACTTCAATTTTGCCAAACCCATCTGCCTAGAGTTACCTTTTTGACTGATGTTCTTCCACTCAATCCTATTCAAGATCATGCTTTCAAATAAGAGCATCATTCTCTAGAACAAAATATAGCATATTAAAACTATGTCGCCCTCAAAGAAAAATTCATTAAATGGGCTTGAAACTGCCCACCACCAATGCCTCACTAATAAAAAAAATATATAATATTAATGCCTACCTAATATTATATACTATAGAAGCAAAAGAGGGACATTTTGGTTCTCCTTATTTAATATTTGAGTGAAGTTGATCTCTCTCTCTCTATGTTTGTATGTGTGCATAAGAATAAGAAATGCTCTCTACCTAGTATACGTCACCCACTAACAAGCTAAGAATACACCTGCTCAACTTCAACTTTGCCAAACCCATCTGCCTAAAGTTACCTTTTTGACTGATGTTCTTCCACTCAATCCAATTCAAGATCATGCTTTCAAATAAGAGCATCATTCTCTAGAACAAAATATGCATATTAAAACTATGTCACCCTCAAAGCAAAATGCATTAAATGGGCTTGAAATCGCCCACCACCAATGCCTACCTAATACTATATACTATAGAAGCAAAAGAGGGACATTTTGGTTCTCCTTATTTTATATTTGAATGAAGTTGATCTGACCGATCAGATCACATAATCACATGTGGAGAATGGGACTCTAATTGTTGGTCTAGATCTAACATCCACTCCCTTTAAGGTAGTTGCATATAAACTAGGAAAGGTAATTGAGGAAATCTATGATTTCTTATATCTTTTTATCTTTGAAGAGGGAGGGGTGCTAATTTCATGTGGGCTCGCTATCTTTAACAAGAGGGGCAATAAATCTCATTCACTGACCTACCAATATACGATATAATATGGATTCAGTATTGTAACAGGAGCCATACAACATTCAGACTCTCAGTTTAGTGAGATGCATCCAATGCCAGCATAGTGCCACATCAAACAGTGAGCTCAGTTAGGTTACTTCGTTTTCTCATCATCTTCTTTCTAAGAGCAGTTTGCTTC
Source organism: Persea americana (assembly GCA_029852735.1). NCBI lineage: Eukaryota > Viridiplantae > Streptophyta > Magnoliopsida > Laurales > Lauraceae > Persea > Persea americana. Next base: position 29,060,974 of record CM056814.1, read on the forward strand.
TCTCTCATGGCTATTCTCTTAATGGTTCTTTCCATCTCTCATTCGCTCCTTCTATGGCTTCTTGTGAAGAAAGGATGTGGTTCTCTTTATGATTTTTTCTATCTCTCAGTAGTGTCTTCTTCTATGGCTTCCCGTGAAGAAAGGAATGCTCCCTCTTTCCTGTTTGAGATATTTTTCCAGGATGAAGACGAGCATCAAAAGGAATTGGATTTCTTGAGTCACAACTCACAATTCACAACATTAAGGTACATCCCAGTCAACACAATGCTCCCTCTTTCCTGTTTGCAATATTTTTCCAGCATGGAGACAAGCATCAAAAGGAATTTGATTTCTTGAGTCACTACTCACAATTCACAATGGTCTACTTTGTTTGTTATATGGTTAGATCTCTTTACACCTAGGATCCAGATCCTTTGCAGTTTGCTCCTCATCGTATTCTGCTGCACTGTGAGTATGTGACTCTTCAGATCTATAAACTTCATATTTTCCTTTAGCAAAAAAAGGCTAAATCTTCATCTGCTCCATGATTCTTCAGATCTATAAATTTCATAGTTTTTCTTAGAACAGAAATGCCAAACCTTCTTTCCTAAGTTACCATGTAGCATTTATATATTTCTATCACTAAAGAAGAAATGTTCCTTTTTATCTTATTACTATAATTTATGCCTAACTTAGTGTGTTTGTGAAGGAAATGTAGAATTGAGTGTTTATGGCAAGCAAAATATTTGTAGGAAAATGATAAATAGTTCTTGTTTTTCTGAATGCTTTGAAGGTTTAGACAGTTGGGTAGGTCATAAAAGTTGAGCTCGGGAGACAAAATATTCAGAGGAAAAAAGTGTTGAACAACTGCAATGCACAGCAACCAAACAACCAGACATCACAAAGCAAACCAGGTCATCTAATGGTCATCTAATCGTGAGTGGAGATGCAAGTGTTGGAAAAGCAGCATCAGTGTAAAGGCTCTTAACAGGTCAGAAGAAACAAGGACAACAGTTCAGAATCAGATAACAAACAGAGATGTAATCAGAGATGAAAACGACCGAGGCAGATAAGAAATTGGGATAGACTTTGTTCATTTTCGTTAAAATGAAAAGGAGAAGAAGCAGCATCGATTACAGGATTTGTGAATTTCTTATCAGTTATCGAGTTCTCAACCCATCTTTTATACTAGTGTTAATACTGCATAGAAATTTTCAAATTAGTTAGAAAGCACTATGTTGCTAAAATACATAAACCTATCATAATCACCCTGAAGGAAGCAACAACTCCTACATCAAATAAGGTAAATATTTGAAGTTTCCATTGGATCCAGATACCAACCTTTGCTATACTGTCTATACCTTCCATGCCATGAGAGAAACATTCATCAAGCATATCCAGACGGCGTGAGAATTGTATGGCATCATGCTTTAAAAGATCTAGTTCTTGTTGTAGTAAATTGTTTCGCACTTTCTCTATTTTTGCAATTTTTTTAGCTTGCCTTGCTTGCATCTTCTCCAGCTTAAGCTGCTTATTTAGAACCTTTTTGTCTGCAGTATCAGTCTTTTCACTATGATCGCCTGGAATAGAACCACATCTTTTATCTCTAGAACATGAACAGCCTCTGTTCATGTTTCCACATGAGAGTAGCTCCTGCATCTCCTTCTGTAGTGCTTCTTTCCTCCGTCTCTCCGCTTCCAATAGTTGAGACAATTGATCGGCATGGGTTTTTTCATCAGTTGCCTTCTGCCTTTCTACTTCTGCACACTTCCTTTGCTCCTCTGCTTTCACTGCCTCCGAATCTGCACGCTTTTTTTCTTTATTTGCCCTCTGCTTCTCCACTTCGGCCTTTCTATTTGTCTCTTCTGCTTTTGAATTTCCAGATATCAGTTTCACTTTCGCTTCATTAGCTTCAAGCTTTGTCGCTTCCAAGCAAAGCCTACATTCTTCCGCCTTCTTCCTCTCTATCTCTGCAAGTTTCTTCTCTTCTTCAGCCTTGCTCTTTTCTGCTTTCACCACCTTCCATGCCTCTGCAGCTTTCTTCTTCTCAGTCTCTGCCTTTTTGCACTCCGAATCTCCTCTTTTTCTCTCCTTTTCAAGAAGATCCTTAAGCCTCTTTATCTCAGCCTCCCCTTCTAAAACACGGGTTTCAAGCAGTCGATCTCCCTCTTTGTCTTCACTTTCTGCATATCCTCTTTTCTGCAATGAAGCAATCTGTGACTTCAAGTTGCATATCTCATTCTCCAGCTCAATCCTACAGCCACATTCTTTTTCTTTTGCTTCTCTCTCGAGCTCTGCTCGTGTCCGCTCCCGCTCGCATTCTGGAAAACAAATACCATCAGTCTGAAATCTGAATAAAACACAAATGCAAAGGCATTTTGATGGTGTAGCAAATGCAAATATCAACACTCAATTTCTTCCAATTCCATCTTATTCCATGTACATAAGAAAAGCATAATATCAAGATGCCCTCTGATAAATTTCAAATATAACAGTTGCATGCAACCAACAAACACAGCTTGAAAGAGGCTGTCAGTTAAAAAACAAGATTACACAAGGTAAAGATACTTAAAAAGTGTCTGAATTGTGTATTCATGTAAAAATATTTACTGATATTCCTGTGGCACAGGAATTTCACAACCATATTTCACTAGAAAATACAAGCTTGGAAAGATGGATATCATGCCCAAAAGAAAACTACAAATACAACAGAATGAAACAATGTCAGCAATTTTGGCAAAAAAACAATGTCAGCAATTACCTTCTGTGACACACTTCGTATTTCTTTTATGTAAATATAATAAACACATCAGACAGAACATGTAAAGATGTGCTATTTCATCTCAAAGTAGTCGGGAAGAAAGTGATAAGGAATGTAAGAACCTCCTTTGAGCCAAATACGACAAAGCTAATACATTTGATCCAGATTCCAGGTATGCACCACTATGAATCCAATAAGTCTATTAAAGAATCTTTGCCTTTTCTTCTTCATTGAGGTCTGTAACCATCCATGTAAAAAAGCGCATAATGTTTTCACAGAACTTTCTTCTTTGCTAAGGTATGTGACCATGTAAAAAGGGCTCTAAGTTTCTTAATGACGATGAGCCAACCACAAGGTTAACTAGATGATCAAGGCATTCCCGAACTAGGGGAAAGGACCTGGGGATCAATGTGAGAGAGCTATGTAACAAAATTTATATAAAAATGACAACAACAATGACGATGACGATGTGATAGAGAGATGATTCTCCGCTGCCATCAGTATGGTGCTAATGGCAACTATTTAGCCAATTTAACCTATGCATAGAACTCTTCCAAATTTCAAACCCCCCACATCGAAAATACCTCTCTATACAGGAACCCACCAAATTTCTCTTCAAATGGAGTATCATACCCGTTGGATGGATAACTTGTATCAAGGTAACTATATAGTTCTAATACAGTCAATTCAAAGAATGAACATCATTCTGATCAAAGTGAAATTTGGTTCAATGCCTTCACATAGGGAATGCAAAGAACTCGACAGTGGAACCTAAGACTACCATACATTATGCAGCATAGAGACTTGTAGAGTTGTAGTCTCTCATTGTACTATATTTTTTAATGATCCTTTCTTTATATGTCTTGTCTTTTCTACTCCTTCAGAATAGCCAATACAGAGTATCCACGGTCAAATGCATATCCCCAATACGCCAATACACTCAAATATGGCCCCATAAAAGGCCATTATTTTACTTTTGCAGCCGAAAATGAAATCGCCCAATACTCATATCAGATCCCTTGGTGGTTTGAATTAAATACAGAAGCACATATTCAATCAAGAAGCCACAACAACAACAACAACAACAACAACAAAAAAAAAACACTTGCTCCATTACATACCTTTCTTGAGATTGAGATTCTCCATCTCCAACTCGCTCACTTTCTTATCGTACAGAGCTATGGCTTGCTTCAGCGCGGCCCGTCCCATTTCACTCTTTGATAGCTTCTTCTCCAGCTGTTACAATCACAGAGTCAGTACTCATACTAATTGAAAACGAAAAAACAACAAATCGAAATGAACGAAATGACATAAGAGGTTTCGAGATTGGGATTCGTACGGCCGCGCAGCAGGGTTTGGGCGGCTCCGATTTTTGGAGCGTGTCACCAGCCATTGCTGCAAGAAAAGCAGGTCAGAGGGAAATATTGGGTTAGGGTTTTGGATTCTGATGGTTTTGAAGTCTGCAGAAGAAAGACGCCATGGAGGCGAAGGTCTGAGTTGATGGAAAAGGTCTGAAACCTAAAACCCCTTTAAAACCTGCAGCTACAGTTGTCCAAGCTCCACCTCCAGTACGTAGGAGAAGCGCTCACGTGCGGAGCGCACGTGAGAAATTGTCACTGCTCCTACGATCCGGACTAGGTCCGGCTAATTGCTAAATAGTAAATACCCCTGATCCCAGCCAATATATGTTTTGATTCTTTTGAAGCGAGCTGAAGTTGGCACAAAGATTTTTACTTTTTTTATATAAGGAATTTATCTTTTTTTTAATTACATTTTGACCCCTTTATAAAATGACCAAAATATCTATTATTCTACAAAAACTTTTAACATATTCTTTTTTTCACATAAGCTCATCTTCTTCCCTAAAAAATCCTCTCACCCATCTCACTTTCTACTTCTTACTCTCCACTTCCCTCGCACAACGGTTTTGGGCAACTCATCTTTCCCCATTTTCTGCTCTTGGGCAACTCATCTTCCTCCATCTCCTTCATCTTTCCTTCTTCTTGTGCTTGAATTTTTTTTCATTTCATCTTTCTAGTGCAATGAAGGAAGAAAACAACAATCCAATGGTGCCTTTCAATTAGAGCAGGAGTGGAAAGGTCCGTTTCTTTGTTATTTTTTTGTATTTTTGCCACTTTTGTGAATTTTTTCTCTCCTGAAATGAGTTAGAGGTCCCGATACCACTACGTCAAAAACGCTAAAAAACCACAGCCAATGGCTGTGGTTTTTTCCCTTTTGCCACAGATATGACCGTGGCAATTGCCGTGATGAAGAATGTTGTAGTATTTCAAAAAGCCACAGCTCGAACCTATCGAAAATTTAAAACTTACCACAGCCATTACATGTGGATAACAATAAAATAAAACCACACACAAAACCGTGGTTGTTTTGACTTTTTTTTTTAAATAAATAAAAAAAAACCACTGCCACTGGCCGAGTTTTTTTTTTTTTTTTTCAAAAAAATATTTTAAAAATAAATAAAAAATAGAAAACGCACCCATTTTATACCAATAACAATAAACTAAATGAGTCTTTGTCACGACCCGGGCCCGAGATTTAGGATTACCCCGGCTAAACCCCGAGTCGCGATCTCTATAGTTACTCCGTAAACCCCGCATTAACCAAAGTCAATACGAAATTCACAAGGGATATCATACATTCATACCTGTCAAATATACATTTTTACAGAAATTATATATACATTGACAATATACACATTTCATTTAACGATTAAGTCAACCACTGCATATTCAAAATACCATGCAGGTGACTACTATTTACATTCAAAATGAATATACATGTATTTCTCAAAATATTTCTAAAACATTATAATGTGATTGCCCTCCGATCTAAGTCCATTCGTTCAGTCCTCCTGGAAGAACTTGATTGGCCTCCTCCACTGGTGGTGCGACCTTTGCATTATCGAGACGAGCAACTTGGCCTGTAATGCCATCAATAACACTGTGAACATGACGGTTCAACAATGTATGCACATGTCTATGATAGTACATGTTAATCATTTGTCTATCAATTCTATAATCAATAATCATAGACAATTCAAATCAATAATAATTACTTTAATATTCATTCATTTAGTTCTTCCCTAAAGGAAGCATTCAGTATCAGTGAGTGCACTTTATTAAGTGGCTTATCATTATCCTCATCGACACAGGGGGGAAGGGCACACCATTCATGACTCGGCCTTAAGAAAGGACTCATTCAATTTCCATATTATACACTTTATTAAGTGACTTTTGAAATGTGTGGGATTTACCAGTGTCTTGATCAGAGATCACTGGCATCACTACAGAGCTTCAGAACGCTCCATATCATCTACTGCAGTAGGATTGTCCATTATTCATTCATTTCATTTCGTTAATTCCTTTCTTTTCATTAATTCGATTCATTAATTATTTTAGCTCAACAAGGAGCGTAATAAGTACTATACAGTGTTAGACTCGGAAGAATAAGTCAATTCAAAACAATAAATCCAATTAAATTTCCTAAACCAAACATTCGGGTGAAACGTTCATTATATAATGTATGTGTTATTCTTGATGACATCACTTTTAGTGAAATTTACATTAGCATAACCTTAGCTAACACCCATGAAGGTTTAGGAAAATGCTACTAACACTAGCCTTAGCCAATAGGCTTCTACTCAGATAAATTAGAAATCAAATATAAAATTTTCTCAAGTTCGGCCACCTGTCGGCTAACCGAATTATGGATTTCGGCTAACCGAACGCTGTCGGTCAACTTTCCAGAAGCTCAGTTTCCTTATACAATTTCTGACATTTTTCGAGGGAATTCAGTCACCTTGTCGGTCGACCGAAGCTACAGTGTCGGTTAACCGAACCCAGTTCGGTTACCCCTTGGTTCTAAATCCAGAGAGCTCAAATGAACTCGGTCAGGCAGTTCGGTCGCATGTCGGTCGACCTAACCTACAGTTTCGGTTAACTGAACTTAGTTCAGTTAGCCTTCCAGAAACCAGATGAGCTCGGTCAGGCAGTTCGGTCGACTGTCGGTTGACCGAGTTGCAACTTCGACTAACGGAACTCAATTTAATCAGCTTTCCAAAAGCTGGAATCTCCTGTGAAATTCAACCCAGAAAGGGTCGGTCAGATGTCGATTAGCCTGTCGGCTAACCGAACTGCTCCAAGAAGTTCAGAAAAATTCTGAACTGGAATTTCTGGAATTGAACTCTTTGAGTTCAAACAAGTCTATTGACATCCTAAATCATCAGAGTTGAGTATACTTACCTTGTTTAGAGATTAATTAGCAAAAAAACCCTTGCTTAGCTTAAGTTTGAGATGAAAATCCCTCCAATCCAAGCCTATTCCAACCTAAAAACCAAAATCAATATATAAATAGAACTCTTATGAGTTCTTTGCAATAAAAACCCTCCTTACTCAATGAATAGAACTTGAAAGTTCTGAATTCAACACAAAACACTTACTTGTAGTCTTTTGAAGGAAACTCTTAAGCTTCCTCTCAAGTTCAAATTCCAAGAAAATCAAAGAAGAAGATGGAGAAGATGAAGTAGATGAACTCCTTTCAAAATCACCCACAAAGCTCCAATCTTTGATTGAGATAATGGAAGGAGGAAAGAAGAAGAGAGAGAGAGAGAGAGCATAGGTCGGCTGTGTTGGAACGGATGGAATGAACTCATTTAAGTTCATTCCAATCCTTTATAAACCCTATTTTGCACTTAAGCCCCTCTCTTTTCCATTATTTACACATTGAGTCAAATGAAATATCATTTGAGCAATTCACGTCAAATGGAATCGCTCTTAGTACGGAAGTTAACGTATTCCTCGATATACACGCGCGGGCATCAAGAGTTTCCGTATTCAACGAATACGCGAAAATTCATATTTACGAAAAAATCTCGTATCACTTGATTTAGTCTAAAATCACTTCAATTAGTTCACTTTCATTCATTACCTTCTCATTAAGCTCAAATTGATCATTTGAGACAATTTCAACTCAATTTGGTCATTAATCAACATTAATTCAATAAAACATGCTTAATTAGCATTAATCCAGATTAATTAGAGTTAATCTTGATTAACTCGGGACAGGGTGTTACAGTCTTCCATAACAATAAATTAAATGGTTCTTCCAAAACATCCAAGCCAAACATGTATATAATAATAAAACATCCAACATTATTTCAAACCGCCATACAGTAATATCAACCATCTATCAATATCAACTAAAACATTAACATAATTAACAATGTAACCATCCATCACTAAATTTAATGTCTCAAAATATTCAATTGAAAATGTTAAATGGAGATTATCCTAAATTCAGGTCAATCTATGGCATCACTTAGTGTGAGATCTTCCATCTTACCTCGTCCGTTTATCAAGTCAACATTCCCATCAACGATCTCGTCTAAAATGATCATTTTCCAACTTGATTCTTCAACAGACTCATTTGACTGTCTTCCATATGCGACACATGTATTTTTTGTCAAATGTAATAATTTTAGCAAAGGTGAACTTGATTGATCAGTGGTTGCCTGGTCGGATTGTGCCTCCTAACGTGAGGAATCTTGCCTTACCTACATATATTATATATTAGGAAAAGTGAGTAATTCATCAATAGGATATTTAATTATGTTAGGGAATATATTATTAATGTTAAATAAATAAAGTACCTAAGATGAACTCCCATGATTACTCGAAAATCACATCTGTCCCCCACCATGAGATGCAAGAATTTGTTGCATTTCCCTCATATGTTCTTTCAACTGTTCCACCTCAGTATGAAGGGTGACAATCGACTTCTTCTCCCGCTCTTATGCTCCCTTATAAGGAGCTGAATGCGAAATGACATACTTAGAAATTCCCGAACCCATGCCCTTCACATGTCCACGAGTATCACGACCACATACTCGTGCTACCGGGTCTTGATCCAGATGTCCTTGTGCAAAGGAATGGTTATTCTCATGTATTATGCGAACTCTTTCCAGTAAAATGAAAAGCATAATAAAATTTTAAACTCTGAACAATAATAAGGTTTTAAACTATGAACAATAATAAGGTTTTAAACCATAAACAAGTCTGCTTTGCACGAAAATGATGCATGAACAAAAAAAATGAAAAAGGAATTCAGATGAAAAATTTATGAATTCCTAAAGTTGCCTAATTGACTGATTTCTGTGTAGAATTTCCGCACAGATTGACTGAGTTGCCTTGTTTAGGCCTCTGGAAAATCAACTTTCCGAAATCTTTTAGAGCCAGAATACCGAAGCTTGACATAACAACTATCAAGGTTTAACATACCCAAATTTTGAGTAAAAATAAGATGATTTGCCTGGGTTTTGAATCGCATACTTTTGGCTCCGAGTCATGCTAAATCTGCTATCATCAGTGCAGATTTCTTAATTTTCAGAATTGTGACTTGTATCCAATTCAAATCAATTCTCAAACTTGATTCTCCAGCAACTTAAACATGGTTAAACAAAATCACAACACTAATGAATTCCATGACCAACTTTCCAACCATAAAACTATGCAATAAATAAACTAGAAAAAATAGAACACAAAAAAAAGTGTAGAAAATTAAATGTGGATACAAGTTATAATTTCTGTGTAGAATTTCTGTGTAGATTGACTGAGTTTCCCTGTTTAGGCCTCTAGAAAATCAACTTTCCGAAATCTTTTAGAGCCATAATTCTGGGGTTTGACGGAACAACTATCAAGGTTTAACATCCCCAAATTTTGAGTAAAAATAAGATGATTTGCCAATTGGCTTCCAGATTTGGTTAGATTTCAATGAGATTAACCATATGTAAAGAGAATAAAAATAGATGAAGCACATATTTGAGGGGCTTTCCCCATTTTAGGGTTCACAAATATGAGGAAATCATCAATGCAGAGTGGATCTGTGGAAGAAAAAAAAATGATGAAAGACAATCAAAATCAAAATGCACATGAAAGAAAGAAGAAAGACAATAAAAATGAACTGGTCTGTGCTTGAAGATGAAACCAAATTTGGAATTGCAAAGAATATGATGAAGATGATGCAGAGGAGGGATGACATGAATCTATCAGAAACGAGTGAAGATGAAAGATGTAAAAATAAATTCCGCACTTCCTTGAGTTGACAAATCCAAATCTGTCACTATGAAAAGAAAAAAAATTACTTCAAAAACTACACAATAAAGAACATCACCAAACATAGTACAACAGAATCCATGTCGGCTTGCAACCTAAAAACTAGGCAAACAGTGCCTCGAAGATGTATGTAAAACTTAACACAAAAGAAAAAACAGAAGATCTTCAATAGTTGGTAACTCGATCTATAACCAGATCTAACAGGGCAAAAAAAAAAACCCAATCAGCGTTATCTTCATAAGCATGCCCAAAATAAGTAAAAGAGAGAGAATAGTAGATTTAGGGCAAACCAAATAAGGGTATGAAGAAGGAAAAAAAATGCAAACAATAATATACCAGTTGTACCTGAATGAATGGCTGATGAGTTTCGGAAGCTTTTCCAATTTTTGAGGTCGATTGAAAGGAAGGAAGAGGTAGGGTTCGATGATGGAGAGATAAGTTTCAAGGATATTTTTTTTTTAGAGATGGCTCGATTGAAAGAGAAAGAGGGCTAGGGCGGGAGAGAGGGCGAAGGCGGGAGAGAGTAGAGGGAGGGTTTTCTTTTTCTTTTTCTTTTTTTTTTTGCTCCTTTTTAGATGAGATAAGCGACATAGGTGGGTTGTGGTTTATGAAAATTAATGTCGCTAAAAATGCTACAGCGATGGACGGAGGTATTTTGCACTTAAACGATGCGGTTTTATGCAAGTTTTTTACTTAGTGTACGTACGGTCTTTCAGGTCCGAACAAATTGCACATGTACGATCTTTCAGGTCTAAACATTTTGCATATGTTTGGATTTATAGTTCCAAACGTTATGACAATGTTCAGAAAGTAGAAATCGAACACTTTGTTTTCATCCGAACATATCAGACCGAGCAGTGTTATTTCTTTCTGAAGTTTGATTTCGAGCATGTTCATATTTGTTGTCCTGTCTTTCATATTTGTTGTACATTCTACAGGTCTCTACACAGGAAAGTCAGGTTGGATCGGACTTTGTCATGGATTATACTAGCGAGCTTATAACTCAAGAGGTGAGACCTACTGTGAATTTATTACTCAAATTACAATTGTTCGTTACAAAATTCGTATTAAATTTGTTTACTGTAGATATTTCACAGTTGCGATTCGTTGGTCAGTTGGGCTCGTGGTGTAAGACGGAGAAACGGCTTTGTCATTGTCATAAAGGTTTCAAATGTTGCTCGGGCAGGTGTCAAAGCTAGAGTACTCCTTGAATGCTAGAGAAGTGGACAATATAAGCATGAAGAGGGCCACAAGCAAAAAAAGATCAAATAAACAGGTTAAAAAAAATGTGGATGCCATTTCGCATTAAAGGGCAAAAAGTTAGACTCAAATGATGATTAGATATTGGAGGTCGTATGTGGTGTGCATAATCATTTGGCCGCGGAACATTTAGAGGGGCATTCATTTGTAGGCAGATTATCAAATGAGGAAACAAAGTTGCTGGTTGATATGTCCAAGAGCATAGTTAGACCAAAAGAAATTTTGGTTACGTTGAAACAAAGAAGTGAATTAAACGTAATCACAATGAAGACAATATACAATGCACGTTACAGACATAAAGTTAATGAGTGGGCTGGAAGAAGTCAAATGCAACAACTGCTTTTGAAGTTGGCAGAGCATAATTACATTGAATGGCATGAGAATTGTGAGGACAGCGAGATTGTAACTGATTTGATTTGGACGCACCCAAGCAGTTTAGATTTGTTGCTTGCATTTCCACATATTTTGATAATAGATTCTACTTATAAGACCAATCATTATCACATGCCTCTATTGGAGATTATTGGAGTCACATCCACAGACATGACCTTTTTTGTATGCTTTGCATATCTTCACGCGGAACGTGAAGAGAATTATGCATGCGCACTGGGTGTATTGCGTTCTATTATTGGTGATAGTTATCATCCTGATGTGATTGTGACGGACAGAGAATTGTCACTCATGAACGCCATTAGCAATGTATTCCCTGGTGCTACTCATTTATTATGCAAATGACACATTCAAAGAAGCGTATTGGCGAGATGCAAGAAGTTGTTCGAAACGAAAGAAAAATGAGAAAGGTTTATTATGAGCTGGAATATGCTTGGGTCTTCATCCACAGAAGAGGAGTTTGGTGAACAACTCTGTAAGCTAAATCAAGAATTCAGTATGTATCTCGGTGCACTCAATTACGTGAAAGGTAGTTTGTTGGATGCATACAACGAAATATTTGTCTCCGTATGGACAGACAAATGTATCCATTTTGGGAATACTACATCAAAAAAGTGCTTTTTAAAGATTACTAATCATTTGATTTATGCCTAATAATTACTATGCCTCACCTCTTAATAATTCTATACGAGGCCGTGAGTTCACATGCGCAGCTCAAGAGGAAGCTTGGATCAAGTCAATGAAATTTTGAAGCTTGTTGGACTAAAATCCACAGTTTGCTTGAGTTGCAACATACCAATATCAAAACTTCGTTTGAGAAAAGTAAGACAATTATGCAACATAATTTCAAGCCAGCCGAATACAAAAAATTTCATGGTAATGTCTCTAGAAATGCACTTGAAAAAATGTTAACAGAAACCAAGAGAGCCAACCTAGTTGGAATTAATGTAGTGTTTGTGGTTCTGTCATTCGATGCACACTTGGATTACCCTGTGCGCACGAGAATGCAAAATATATAAGTGAAGGGCGGCTTATTCCTCTAAGGTGTATACATCCGCATTGGTGTAAGCTTGACTTGTTGCGAACTGTTCCACCGAAAAGTTCTTCTATGGGTTTGGATTGTAAGGCAGATTTGGAGTTACTTGAACAACTGTTCAATGAGTATGATTCCACAAGAAAACTGAAACTCCTAAAGAATATACGAGAGCTATCTATGTTAGACGATACTCATTTGATAGAACCTGAAGTAATATCAAGAACAAGAGGTAGACCAACTCTAAAAGTTGGCACCTCAACTCAACGAGATCTAACATTTTTGAGTTGGTACCATCTGTACAGGATAGCTACTCTCCTAAATCAGTTGCAATGACAAAAGCAAAAGATAAAGGACTACTGGAATGCAAACCAAAGACAAGAGAAAAGGCAAGGGTGATTCCTATTACGTAAAAAAACATTAATAATTATGTTCTCTCATTTCTCGTGGGGTTGAGACCTTACATTCGACATGTAAAGGACGTCTCAGCTGATGGTAACTGTGGCTTAAGAGCCCTCGCTGGATTGGTTGGCCTGACTAAGGATGGATGTGTTAGAAATAGGTGGGCCTCTAGGATAGGTTTTCAAAACTTTTGACCCACCTGACTCAGGGATCAACTATCCAGAAGGCTACAAAACCCAATTCAGGATCCATGTCCTCTTTCTTATGATCATGTACAATAGAAAACTCTATCTAGAAGATAGAAATAGCAGCATACAAGCAACCACGAAATCCATAACATATAAGGAAGTAGATCATACCTATGGAGCTCGGTTGTGCTCTAAAGGAGGAGTTGATTTCTTTCTTTATGATGAAATACTTTCACAAACCAAATCAGAATCTCCAAGACTCAATCGTCTTCCACGCTATGACCCGTATCAGATTCTCTTTTCTCAAGAAGATGGGTGGGATCTCCAAGAGAAAGCTCTTAAGGAAACTAGAAGAGAAACTAGAAGAGGGAAGAGAGGAGGAGCATGTGCAACTCTTGCACAAGACAAGGCTTGGGCGTGAATCCCTAGGTGGGATATGCATGAAGGACGTCCAACCCTAACTCCACTTATATATAGTTTTTAGCCACCTCCTCTTGGTTTATTATTAGAAGTCCTATTTCCATAATAATTATCAACCTTCTCTCTTTACTAATCTAAATAGAAGTCTCACTTCCATTATAATTAGTAACTTACTACTACCACTATTAGAAGTCTCACTTCAAATAGAAATAATAACTTTCTATTTCCTTTTAGAGTTCTACTAGAATTAGTATCTTTCCAATAACTTGGGCTAGCGTGGGGACCACTAGGGATTCCTTAGAAAGCTGGCTCCAACTGGGACTCGCAACCCTACATCTCATGTGTAATCCGGGCCCACAGTTAATTGCAAATGACTCCACTTTATAAGTGCAATTGAACTCCAATCTTAGGAATAAATTATATAGAAACCCTAAACTTCCATATGTCCACAAGTAGGCCCCTCCATCAATATCCATGGATTAATTGGACATTCCTTCCAAACTTAGATCCATATCTTATTATCCTTGAGCCCCAATTAATTATAATGATTATAGGTACCTTTCCAATTAACTCTTAATCGGAATGGGTGCGCACTTACCAATGATAAGTCCATTAATTGGCACAAGGGGATATTAAAGATAGATTCCATATTGACCATCGAATGCTCCCGCAGCTCTACTACCACATACCCAAATCACCGAGGTGTTAACCTACAATTGGCCTCACTCATTGGTGACTCAAAGCAAATGAATAGATAGAAACTTGAGATCATTAATGTCTCAGGATTGAGAGCCTATTGCTAGGGAATTATAAGAGCAAACCTTAAAGTAAAGACGGTGTTCATAAGGTGCTTCTCATAGTCCTTCAATACATCCAATGTACAAGTACAATGATCCAGAATCTTCCATTCTGATGATCGAGACAAATCATACTATCTCATAGTAATCAAAGTACTGCAACCTTGTCAGATGAGATGTCCAGTCATCATCACTGATTGTGAAGATATTCAAGTATAAGATTTGCTATACATGTCTCCCGTATGTGGATCTCATCCAAACACATATATTGCATCTAGTATACTTATGGACTCTGGCTCATCTCATGAACCATCATGTCATTTGTATTGGTTATGTACAAGTATATAATAAAACACCATTCATCTCATGAAAAGAAAGCATGAATATATTGATAAATAAAGAAATTAATCAATTTATTTCATCAATCTTAATGGATTGAGATCATAAAACTAACAGAATGAAGACAAGTTATGCGAGATTTATTACAGGAGCTGCTTGCACATGTAGACCATTACAAACAAATATATGGGGTGGAGAACAAAGTTGAGGAATTGATTGATACATTATCATACTATGATGACAACCCATTAGTGGAATATTGGATGACTATGGTTGACATGGGGTATCTCATAGCGTCTCATTATAATTTGGTGTTGAATCACTTGAGCATAAAACAGTGCCTGACTTTCCTCCTATTGAGGTCTGTGCCAATGCCTATGGCTTCTGGGAATGAGAAAACAATAGGTTTTGTTAATCGAAATCATTTTGTTCAATTGTTCTTAATACATGGTCATCCAATTCCACCTATTGCAAATAAGTGGAGACAGTTTCATCATTCTTGTGCGAATGGTTGGGAGACTTCATATAGGGATCGGATAAACCAATTCAAAGAGCTCGTAACTCCAGACGTATCAACATGTGAGACAATAGATTTGGATTGAATGTAACAGGTTGAATCAAAACGATCAAGTGTTGAATCTAACAAGTTTTTATTGCATTGAATGAATGAATGAATGAATGTGCTGTACAGGTTTTTATTGCTTTATGAGCATTGTCAAAATGAAGTGTTATACAGGTTTTAGGTTTTTGTTCTATTTGGATGTACAATTCCGGACACTTTCCAATTGTTCAACACTGTTTCCAAACAATATTACATTGTTCGGCACTGTGTTTCTGAACAGTATTTACATTGTTCGGCACTGTGTATCCAAACATTGTATAATTGTTCGAAACTGTGTATCCGAACATTATATAATTATTTGAAAGTGTATTACCGAACCCTGCAGTTTTGCACATAATCAGAACGTCTTCCTTTGAAGATTTCACCCTGTACATCTGTAACAATTCGATCAAGCATAGTCTGAAGTAATAAAAGATAACATGTTCAAACCAAAATACGATCAAGAAGTACAACCATAGTCCGAAGTAAAAACTACATTAAAGAGGTTCCAAAGTCTTATAACAACCATTCAAACCATAAAAACTACATTAAAGAGGTTTAGACTTCTTCAGGTGTCCTTTCCCCTCCTTGGCCTGCTGCGAGTGTAACTTTGTGAACTCATGTGGGGATGTCGAAAGGTTCGTTGAGCATCAACAATTGAATCTCCCCGTAACACGTGTCTCACCTAATTCACATGGGTATATAGTCCCCGCGGGTCTTCAACCCAATGGCCCTCACCCCTTCGCGTCACTTCATCAAGAATGATCAGCGCATCCGAATTACGCTGCTGATATTCCACCATATTGCTAGGCTGTGTTTCTTCAGGATGGGACACAAAGTTAGAGTGAAAGTTTGGGTGCTGTAATATCCTCTACGAGACTCGTACATACCAATTCATGTATCTAGGTACGCAATCTGCATGACGCCTAACTGGTTCACTATGGTTCAATGCAGAGATAGTAGGTGATTAGGCCATCCCTCCCAAACTTGATTGATATATTGATATGCGATATGGTAGTCACGGGCAGTTGGACCTCATGTAGCGCGAATGGGGGCTAACGGTAGTGGAGGAATAGTTTGTACTGTCCCAAACTGTCTGAGCACCCTATCCGGATGATAAGGCTTAACAACATTCATGCACTTGATACATCCACAGTAGTATGCCACCTCATTGAAAGGGTGATAGCGTCTAACATCACGATATGGGTCCCAAGTGACCTGCAAATAGTGAATCCAAGCATAAGATATGAAAATACATAAGAATAACCTCATGTGATACAATATGTACTTGAAAATGCTGCATAATTATCAAGTCAGTGCTCATGGAATCAAGTCTCTCTCGTAATCCTTGTAAAGGAGCAGACTCCTTACGAAGGACCCATCGATGGACCCGAGGCTGTTTGAACTGATAGTAAATGTTTGGAGTTGGAGCCAAACATTCAAAGTGCTCGCCTGTCGCGACCCCGGACCGGGGGCCCCGGGACCGCGACGGGGTGTGGTGTGTGGATAAAGAACCACACCCTTAATAATGATTATACCTTTCTTTAATTTCCCACAGGTTTCCGCGGTGAGGATTCCTCATACACTCATAGAACATTTATATAGGTGCGGAAGCGTGTAGCAAATCAAACTCTTATTCCAATCACATTAAATAAGACTGTTAATAAACAAGTATAGCATGATGTCAGAGTGAGCAATGATCCCATTAGCATTCCCAAAATATTAAGTTAAAGTTTAACAAAAGAACAAGTTAATTAACATTCCCCAAAAATAATGGCCAACAAAGGCCAATACAACCCAAAAGTATAAAACAGTATCATTCTCAAAATTCCCAAAATGTTCGCAGCTCCGAGCTAAACCGAATGTCTACATGACATCGTCAGCTTGCCACTCCACTAAACGTTGCGGTTCACCGACCGCCTCCTCTGACTCCTCCTCAAGGGCAAAGACGGGAGCTGGACCTGAGTACCACAAAAATGGGTCAGACACGACGGTCTGGCAGGTGGGTGAATAGATAATACCAAGAAAGAAATCAAAACACTTTCTAAACCTAATGAAATCTTATTAAAACAATAACTGTCTTAAAACAAGATGCATAGTCCATTTAAAGTACAGATGCAATATAAATCATGCGGGGTATTCAAGGTACAGGAACTGACTAGATGGCAACCACACTCAAGCTAAATCCTCTCCATCACTAAGGTGATGAGAGCACATTCAGTGCGTTGGGCTCGAACACACGAAGTGACGAGAACCAACATTTCATACATATACATATACATATAGCTAGGCAAGACCACGGCCGCGGAACCGGGTAACGGGACAGGACAGGATCCAAGTTGCAACTGGCGGGAGCACAAGGGGGAGGCCCAAGTCAATTGATCAGACTGACAAGGACGTCCAAGCTTAGTGGTGCCGACTCATAGGTCACATGAGAAATCAAAACGTATACAAAACTATATCAATACAAAACATACGGGCAGGCGGGGCATGGTGCTCGTAGGCACACATTTTATATCATTATCGGTTCATGCATACACGGGGTTAGCAGGACATATCAAGTGCATAAATCAGGGTTGGGATAAAACCAGTAGGATCGGGAAGTCATACCTATAACCTGAGTAAAACAATGCAATAAATCTTTATAACATTAGGGATTATATATTGGGGCATCCATATTCAAGCGACCTGTATAAGGATCTTGTATGTCAATATTACCCTTAGTATGGTACTCAAATGATAGAGGACATACTAAGCTTCCTTATGCAAGTTGATGAATCCAAAAGTCCCAATACCTTTTCCGAAATGGTGTTTCTTTCTATGTCAATCTCCTTATGTCATCCCCTGGGTCTTTCCAAGGTGGTAGGGCATCAGAACAACCCATCCAAACCTTTAAATACCATAACTGAAACCAATAGAAAAGACTCAGGAATTCTGGGTGAAACTCGGTTACCTGTCGGTCAGCTGGCGGTTAGCCGCCGAGGTGATCGGCGGTTAGCCGCTGGCTGACCGCGGGGCTGACCGCGGTTCACCCTGCTAAAATGTAGCATTCTGTGTTTCTAACCGCGCATCACGGCTACCTAGCGGTCACAGGGTTTGGGATCGGCGGTTAGCCGCGAGCTGACCGCGCGGCTGACCGCGGTTCGCCTGACAAAACACAGCATTCTGTGTTTCTAACCGCATCTGGGTCGGCTAGCCGCCGGTCACCTGTCGGCTAGCCGCCGAGGTGACCGCCCGCTGACCGCCCAGCTGCGGGAACTACACATCAGGTGCAGATTTCAGTCCTTACCTTTTCCAAACCCCTTCACTTCAACTCCAACATTTCCTAACATGGAACGGGTCTATTCCCTTCCAATTAACATTTAATTCTTCCCACCAACCACCATTCCACCAATGCATTAATTCACCTACCAATCCATATCTCATTCAATGCAAGTACAAGTATCATTTAAGAAGTTTATAATAACCAAAATAAACTTTCATGAATGGATGCATATATTCTCATAAAACTAACTAAGAGAGAAAACATGTCAATAAATACATTTCCAAAAGCATTATGAAACATAATGAACCAAATGAAATAGGAATAGTAAAAATCCAACATTTCCAATAAAACAAGAACTTATTTAAATCAAACCCATTCATCCACTTGCCTTGGTCTCCAAAGTATGCTAGACAAGCTCTAATCCACTATCAAGCTCAAAATCTACAATCTACACAAAAATCCCCAAAATACAACATTACAACCCTAGAATGTCAAAATCAAGCAATAGATGGAGATAGCTTCCAAAAATCAAGGTGAAGCACCTCTTTGGCTATAAGACTACACAATCAAAAGATGAGAAGAAGAACTTACATGAAAAGTCCTCTAATGGCAAGAGTTTGCTCAAAAGATAGCTTGGAATGGAAGGCTCTCTCTACAAAGGTATCAAAACGAAGCTCTCATGGAGGGGAAGAAGATCACTACCTCCATTATACACTTAGTAATAGATTTGAGAGAGGTTGAGGGAAGAAGAAGCAAGAAGCAATGGAAGTTGAAGAGAACCCTAGGCTGGGCTGGGATTTCTTGTTCTCAAGAAAGTTGCAAGAAGAGGAAGAGAAGAAAAAGACTCCTCCTTATATAGACAATGGCAATGGGTCCCACAACTTAAAAGTCCAAAATGGGCTAGAACATCATTCTACGGGCTTCGGACGGATTCGACGAAGAAGGAAGAATTGATCGTCGAAATTTCTACTTTCCAAAAAGTATATATTTTACGAGTTTCGGAGACATTGAAAATAGTGTCCAGATTTTGTGTAAAAAGACTGTTTTACCCCTATCAATGGCAAAGTAGGGTTTAGAGGTCTCGAATGGAAACGGAACAAATACAAAAGTTGTCGGGAATCATAAAATACATTCAACGGAGCAAATTACCGATTTCCAGAATTATAACTAAATCCCAAAACTAATCAAGACACAATAAAAGGAACCCCCAAAGGGCCCCACTAGATCAAAAGAGTTCCCAAAATTATCCAAAGCTATAAAAAGCTATTCTAATCCAGATTTAACCCATTTCCAATAATCTCACTTATATCTAAATCACGTCTTAATTAACACTAATCGGAAACTCTCGGGGCGGGGTCTTACATCCCAAGCTTCTAGTAGAGTCAAGTAACCGGCTATCTATTTCACTTTATGCAGGGTTGCTAACCCCAATTGCCTATATAAGTATGCTAGCGCTGTAGTGCCCCATGCGTATGAACGTACGACCTCCAAATCCACCAGTTGTGTGAGAAATATGATCGGCACCCATGTGCCACTCTAGTCCGTGAACAATGTACCGCCCAATAAGTACAGAAGGTAAACTCTTACTGCACAGTCAACCATCTCGTGCCCATCATCGTCAAATATACCGGCAAACATTTCCCGCAACCACTCCAATCTAACAGATTGGCCCCACACCTGCATCAACTCTTCATACGCCTCTGTGGGTTCTACTCCTAGTACATCAACAAGGAGTGCTTGAACTTCCTGATATGCCATTCTGTCATTATAAGATACAGTCTGCCCTGTCACTGGGGTGCTTATGATGGATGCAACATCACCTAAAGTGATGGTCATCTCACTAAATGGCATATGAAAGATGTTGATTTCAAGTTACCACCTTTCCACAAAACCCGATGCAATAATCTTATTGATAGAGTAGTATGATCCAGTCACTAAGAGAGCCCATCTGGACCTGGTTATCAACTCTTTAAACCTATCAGACTCATTCAATTGCCACAATGGCACTTTCTGGCCATGACTTAGATACTTCAGTGCTCCTCGGTTCCACATTCAACCATTGATACATTATTGAAGAAATTAACAAATAAATCAATTTTGATATGAAACAAATGAAACACACCTATTGTAACCAACTGTGCTAAGCTATATGTGTATCAAAGCTGGTCAATAAGGACCTATCTTGTGGCCTCGGAGCTGGTTGCTCTTCTATCTCAGGTTGTTCTTCAACACCCTCCTTAGGAACCTCTTGTTCTTCTACAACCTCTTCCACTCGGTGGCGGCGCCTCCTATTTGAAGCGGTAGGTTGCACCCTAGAAGAGCTTGGTCGGTCCATATCTAAAATATAGAAATAAAGTGTTTGTAGATACCATAAAAGTGTGTTTTTAGTAGACTATCCCGGAACCTTAGGTTCGAAAAAAATATATTATTCGAACACAAATGTCCGAACAGTATCTATATGTTCAGACACGAAAGTCCGAACGGTATCAATATGTTCGAATGTTAACTTCCGGACACTTGCATTTTGTTCGGCCACGCAGAGACCAAACAGTTACGATTTCTTGGTGAAAAACCACTGTAGTGATGGATGAAAAACAACCCAAATGCATGAAAAAACACTAGCATTGTTTGTAAAATCTTACATTGAATGAGAATCTATCCCCATAATGAGTTTTCACAAAAAAAAAAAGAAAAGGTAATCTAAGATGGAAAAAATGGCAAAAAAGAAATGGGGAAGAAGAATTAAATGGTAATGGTGGAGAGTAACATTTACCTTTGGAAGATGAGATGGTGTAGATGATTGGGAACGCCAGAGAGAGCGAGATGCCGGAGATGTGCAAATTTCCAGTTGTGATTTGTGTGTGGGAAAAAAGGGAACAGGATGTGTGTGGGAAGAAAGAGTGAAATGTAGGGATTGGCAATTTGGGGATTTTTGGTGTGTGTGGAAAGAAGTAATGTAATTTTTAAATTATAGTGATGTGTGTAGAGCGAATGTGTGTGAGAAAAGTAAAATTTTGTGTGCCAATAGCAGCTCCTGTTTTTAAACTTAGGCATCTAGGTTGAATCACGTTCAAACGGAACCTGATGGATTGGTTAGCTAGCCTATAGAATGGTTTCCTTTTGAAGGTTGAGGGTTCGGTACTGTACTATCACACTGAGGTCATTAGGGATTTATACGAATCTCCCTTGCGTCTGTAAGGATTTGTCCGTCCAAAAGGACTGGGACATCCTCTGAAATAAAAAAGAAAAAAGAAAAAAAAGGACCTAATACGATGACATGTCACAACTCAAACTAAGTTGTATATTACATTTTTACTCAAAAAAATAAATTAAGTTGGACATTCTTCACTAAGATGGCAATAGGTTGGATTTAATAGGTGTCCAACTTAATTTATTTTTTTGGGTTGTGACTTGTCATCGTAATTGATCAACAATTTGATCCAAATTTCACTCGTAATCACGGTATCAGCCACAGTATCAGCCAACCCCTAAAACTGATATGGTATCGGTATAGTATTGGTCTCAATTCCCGTTTTGTCATGGCGTAAATTTCTTTATTACCTCAAAGAATCTTGAGAATTATCCCAAAGATCCAAAATATTGGAAAATGTTGTAAAACAATATTTTTTTTCTTTAGTCACAACTATAAATCTAAATATTGGTCACCCTACATCATGACATCCTATGTCATTGTCTTTTCTGAAAAACTATATAAATTTAATTTATAATTAAATAAATTAACATGTATATACTAAAATAAGGTAAAATGTCACAAATTCTATAAAATACAATTATAATTATGACTTATGAGCTATCTACTAAAACTAAATTTAAGAAACTACCATTTTTTTCTTCTTATTAAATAGATCTATGTCAAACTAAAAAGTTACAAGCATTTTAAACACACTCGAAATATATTTAAGTTTTTTGCAAAGATTTATATGATTTCGGCAAAATACTAATTTCAAAATCTCAAAAAGTAGATCAAGCTTCAAAATGTATAAATCATAAAGAATGAAATGCATCCACAACCAAAAAAGATGCAATCCTCATTTCTAATTTATTTTTTAATAAATCTTTAAAAAAAAAAACTCATAATACTCATCTTGGTAGAGTTGTATATGATTTTTGCAAATGAAATTCCCAAAAAATAAGATTTATTGATGGCTTGGAAGCGAAATAAGAGTTGAAAAAGAAGAAAAGTGGCAGCTGATATGTTTGGAAAGTGAAAGAAATGAGTATACGAGAGGAAATGAAAATTAAAGGGTTTTAGACATTGTCGACTGGTATTTTGAAAATGGTGGTCTATACATCGCCCAAGACCAATATTTTGAAATATTGGGTGATAAGTTTTGATAATTTAAGGATATTTTGCCGATTGAGATCACGACCAATACATAGGTTGATAATGGAACGGTGTGGGCCAAGACTTATGAACCATTCTCGGTCGAGAATTTGAACCATTCCCATCACCCTTTTTAGCATTTTGAATAGAATGAATAGATCGGATTGTACAAATGGGGCCCACAAAGTCCAAAAATGGCCTTCTTTTGGTTTGAACTTTTTTTTTTGTTTTTATAAATATCTAAAGAATTGTGATGATCAACGGATAATATTTGACCTCCTAATCATTTTAGGCCTTTTAAAGAGCATAAACGGTTTGGATCTTGATTAAGGAGCCCCAAAAATTCAAAAGAGAATAAAAAAATATAAACCTTTTAAAAAGTCCAACTCATTGCACTGTAGCACTACTTACTCCAGTTGTTAAGAAAAGATAGATTCGATAGGGAAGATTCGGAAGCAAGAAATCCCCAATTATTTGTCCTTTTAGGGATTTAGGAAAGCCTCGATCCTCGCCCCAACATTTTATTCAAACACGATGTTTCCTTTAATGCAAGTAAAATGAGCACAGATTCCTCTCCGAGGATGGTACCCAAAACGTCTAAACAATTCAAACACATAAACTCTTGGATGGATTCATTTACTCGTGTGAAAATAGTGATTTTGACAAACATATTAATGCATTTCACATGTGTAACATTTACACGTGTAAACCTCATTTTCCTTTTATATGTGCGAAAGGTAAACAACCCCTTATCCTTTTCATGTCTTTCTCGATTAGCCCGATGAACAAATTTGGTCGTAAGCACGGAGAATATGAGATATTAGCCAAATCAAATGAGTCTAACTTTTGTTTCAAGTCATTGAAGTTTAATAGCTATACACGATTGATTTTTTATCATTTTTATAAAATTTAACAATGAATAATATCTTAAATACTGTTAAACTCTGGGCGTGTGTCAATTCATGGAGGGAAAGCATTGTATGTGAAAATATTGAAGTGACAGAATGTATTTGTCCGTGAAAAATGGTTTTGAAAAGGGGGGACATTCTTTAGGATTCTGTTACACTTGTGTTTCTTCAGTGATGGTTACCTCCTGTTTGTATGCTTCGTCAAAATACTACTATTTTTCATCGGTATACCACTCATGAAACTCCTCAATTGGTGTATCATTTGGAATCGCCTCAGCCAATGGCTCATCGTAGGTGTCGCGCCCCCAAACCGGATTATCCACGTCTCTAGGCGTGACCTTAGTATATGTAGGAAATTGCATTTCTTTCATAGGGTCTGCGTGTGTGGGGATATAAGAATTTCCCCCACTTGCATGAACATTTCGCATAAGATTACGTTGTATTGTAACCCAAAGTCTGCAGCCATCGGATTCTATATCACAACCCAAACATTTAATCATACGTTGTCATTTACAAATTACATCATCAGACTAGCGTATTTCATTGAACTAAAATATTCAGAGCATAGCAGTATACCAAGTCATTTATTCCCCAAAATATGTTTTAGTTATAATTAGAAAAAGGTACTTTAATTACAACCCAAAGAGGATAATGACCAACAAGTGCCAAATCCAAAATCCAACTAAGGATGGGTAGTCCCTTGTAACGAGATCTCATACAATGCAAAGTCCTGGAAGATACCATTGGGGTCTAATCATCTATTCACGAGGCATCACCTATAATGCCAAATGTAGCATTGTTAGATATGATGATCTAGCAAGTAGAACAAATATAATAAACATATACATGTAGCATCAAATGAATAAAAGTACAGATGATCATAATATAGAAATAAAGGGTAATAAGGCATAATCTTGCATGAGTAAGCATGTAACATAATGAATCATGGATGACAAAATATAATAGTGTATCCTAATAAAATGGAAAAACCACGTTAGTTATATTCTCCCAAAATTAGCTGCTATGCATGGCTTAAATGATAGCATGAAACATAATATGATATGACATGATAGTACCACTAGGAGGCAGATGGCCCTAAAACTCCATCGTGGACCTAGAGTATGTGTGAGGCCCCACTTTTTGTGGACCCTCACTTTTTATTTTAATTGTGTTAATTATAGTATCATATATCTAATTGTTCTAATTAGTAGGGATTAGTAAGGGTAGTATAGTACTTACCTAGTATTTTAGCCTAGGACTTAGTCCAGTTTTTTGTATTTCTATAATATATAGGGTGTTCATTAGACTTAATTGAGTTTGTTAGTTAGTTAGAGGCCCTTACTAGTAATTAAAAGTAGTATGAGGGGTTTTCAAGTGAGAATATTCTAATCCCACCTAAAATGACCCAAAAGCCAATGCACTTATCTCAATTTTTAACCAACTAATGAGGGGTACTATGGAACTTTCCTTTCCAATGCAACCTATATATGCAACTCACCCTCATCCAATGAGCCTTCATCTCATTGCTTATTTCCCTCTCATTTCTGTCCTCTCTCATTTCTCTCTTCTCTCTCATTTTCCCTCCAATTCTTTCATTTACCTCCAAGAATTCTCTCACTTTCTCTCTCTAGAAACCCTAGGTACAATCTCCAAGCAAGAAGAAGAGAAGTATCTCTACAAGTTGTTGGTATTATCTTCTCTAATGAATTCTCTCATCTTATAGATTTCTCAATTCTTTACAATTCAAGGTAATACTCTCTCTAGCTCAATTTCCATAGAATTTTCTCCTCTCTTTGGATTCCTTTCTTTACTGCAATTCTCTTGTCAATCTGGGATTAGGTGTTATAGATCTACTTAGATATGAGTTTTTGGGCTAATTGAGTGATTGGAGACCTTAGCAGCTTGTGTTTTTACAGTGGAGCTTAGTTTTCTCTACTTCTAGTCAAATTCATTTCATTTGGATTGGAGGCAAGTACAATATACTACCAATATACTTACTTAACATAGAATTGATGTCTCTTGTCATTTGATTCTGTAATTTCAATTCAATTGGGTGTTTAATTGCATAGATATGCCCTTTTGAGCTTGTTTTCATGGATTTCGGTCATTGATGGATGAGATTTCTCATTTAGAAGATCAATGGCTCAATTAGTGATGGTTTGATGATGATTGAAGTGCTTTTGATGGTTGTGTATGTTTCCACAGTGAATGGACAAGATTGGATGGGGTTTTGATGGAAAATTGATGAAATGGATGAAATTTAGAGAGTTACAGGTTGAGTGTACTCGGTTGACCGGGAACACTCGGAATCCTATAATTTCAAGTCCCAGTTAGCTTTCTGGAGAATTGGCAGAGACAGTGTACGGGTCGACCCGACCTTGTGCCCGGTTGACTAGATACATTGCGGACCCCAGACTACGCCTGATGAGTTCACAAAAGATACACTTTTATAGCATCATTTTATGCGTTTTCAAAGATAGAAGAACTCAAAACACTATTTTTAGCATAAAGGTCATAAAGTTCCTCCCCACCATCTTTGCTCATATATTTCCATTATAAATGGCCATTTGTATGCAGTTATATGAGTTCCAATAACTTCCATACTCTTAATTATATTAATTCTTCTTTGTAGGTGTTAATTGAAGATGAAGGTTAAGATTCAAGAATTAAAGAGAGTAAGGATAAGTTTAGAAGGCAATTGGATAAAGAAATGACAAAGTTAGGCCAATAATAAGAAGGAACATGATAGACCTGGGTTGGTATTTTGATCATATTTTTTTACTCAGGTGTCCGATTGAGGTGATCTTAGAAGCATTGGAAAGCTTGCTTAAATATCTACAAATCATATTTTACAATATTTTTCTTAATTCGGACGTTTCGGGGGTCAAAATCGTACATCAATATGGGGACTGTTTTCTAACACGGGAATCGCATACATATGTTCATATTTCCACTCTTATGAAGTCCCACATTGGAAAGAAACCAGAGGGGAGCAAGACAAATATTTTTATATAAGGAAGGGAGCTCTAGGCATTGGATATACAAGCAAGGAGAGCCTCCTCCTTTTTATTTGAGTTATTCATGTAATTAAGAGCAATTGTACAGAGAAAGTGAGTAAAACTTTGTAAAAATTAAAGATTTGGAAAGAAAATGAAAGCTTTATCTTCTCCAATGGATGGCTAATCCCTTTGATTGAGTCTTCTAGATGAAGCTAAGTTGATCCTATTCCTTTTGCTTATGTACTTTATTTTAATTCCCTTGTTTATGTGCTTAATATGTTAGAGTAGATTTTTCTTCATTGCATTGTGCAACCTTCCATGTTTAATTTCTATATTAGCATTCTTTTTACTATCCATGCTTAGGATTGATAAATCATACTTAAGAGTTAATATCTATTAATGGTTTATGCTTACTTTTGATAGTTAGTCTTTAGGATTTTTTTCTTTTATGAAAGGAAGAAAATCTTCACTATTAGATTGTTAATTTTTATCTTAGAACTTTAAAGTTATGTTTTCCAAATCTATGCATTGATTTGTAATTAGATTTGAGTAATTGTTTAGGAAAAGAGAAGAGCATTAGTGTTGAATTAGTGTCACTTAGTGGATTCTAGATGATTCAATCATCCACTAGTATTGCTTGTTTCTTATTTTACTTACTTTAATTTGATTCTATTCACGCTTTCACATACTTATTCATTTGTTTTAATTCTCACACTCCACTTCTCTATTCACACCATCAATTCCATATTTGATTTTACACCACTTTAGCATATTTCTTTATTTTCATCCACTCATTTTCTATCTTTCACTTGTTATTTTCACACACTTATTCATTTGATCTATCTAATATTTCTCCATTGTTCTTGTATTAACCTTGTTATTTTTCTTTTGTCATTAACTTTGTTACTAACATGTTACTTAGCTTGTTCTCACTTGAGTTTTTCTATTTTTACCAACATCTCTTTGTTATCTAGTTCTTGTTTTTTTTTTTTTTTAGTTTGTATTTTTTTATAATTTCCTTGTTATTGTTTTGTTTCTTGTTTCCATTGTTTTTGTTATTTTCATTTGCATATGTTAGCTATATTTGAGTTGATACTCCTTTTCATTGATAATTGTTAGTTTCCTTGTAACGATCCTCATGGGAACGATATTCAGACTTCCATAGTCTATATAACTTGAGACAGCCGTATACTTGTAGAATACACAATTAAGTTTTTGGCGCTGTTGCCGGAATTTCAAGTCCCAGCTAGCTTTTTGGAGAATTGGCAGAGACAGTGTACGCGGTCGACCCGACCTTGTGCCCGATTAACTGGATTAACTGCGGACCCCAGACTACGCCTAATATACCCGGTCGACCGGATACACTGAGAATGTCAGAGATTGAGAGTTGGTCTAGGTATTGTTTGATTCAGGCAAATTAGTGTACTAGGTCGACTGGATACACTGGAGATCACAAAACTCAAGTTAGGTCCCAGCCTCTAAACCATGTGCACTGCAGACAGTGAGTTCTGGTCTTCTGCCTTTTATTCGAGTTTGATGTTTGTGGGGCCCATTGACCATTCAAATATACTTATATTGATGTACCAATCATGAGTCAATTGTTTAGCTCAAC
This sequence comes from Persea americana, assembly GCA_029852735.1. Classification (NCBI taxonomy): domain Eukaryota; kingdom Viridiplantae; phylum Streptophyta; class Magnoliopsida; order Laurales; family Lauraceae; genus Persea; species Persea americana. The sequence goes on from CM056814.1 coordinate 29,089,403, forward strand.
CTTGACTCTTGGGGACTACCCAAGTAGGGTCTAGTGTATTAAATTGATTTTGTTTCGATCTTTAAATGTTGTCAAAGATACCCGTAACTTCTGAAACACTAAAATACATTATCCTTGGCATCCGAAACATCTTTTAAGAATGGAATCGAATAACATGGGCCTGGACTTGAAATGAGGTCATTACTTAGGATGAACTTTTGCTATTTTCCATTGATTGGCTTGGTTTTGGAGATTTATTATGTTCAATTCTTTACTGTCACTTTTGCATCATTTCTAATGTTAATACCTGTTAATAAAATAGAAATTGGATGACCTAAACCTAGGATTACCTAGTGGTGACCCGATGTTATGGATTGGTGATCATTTCTATGGCTAGGCAGGCCATCATATGGCCTAAGGATGGATGGTTTGATACCTTAGAGTGAAGATGACTGTTATTGTGGTTTTATGACCCATTTATAAATGGGAATGGACTGAATGCTATTTGACTAAACATTGATGTTATACTTGCACTGTTTTGGACTAACACCATGACATTGGTGGGTCATGGCAATGAATTCGATGGTGGACTTAAACTTGGATTGTATTTATATATTGGACATATACCTTGGACCTCTTATGGACATGATAGATACTTGCTCACATAAGGCAAGCCTAGACAGACACAAACATTTACTTGTTCTTTGAGTCGGTATCAACATTCACTCAGTTATTATAAGTTTAGCCATTGGACTGATACTCATTGGCAAGAGCTATATTGGTTATGGATTAAAGCTATTATAATGAGCTATGGTTATACAGCTGGTGGGATTCCGATTCCGGTCTATTGAGTATGAGAGTGTTAATATTGTTATTATTCTTAGCGAGACTCGTCATCCCTTACATGGTTACTTTACTTTCCCCACTGCGACTGGTTTACAGTATGGGAGGGCTGTGGCATAATATCCTACGGTCTCTGGCTCGTGTGAATGTGCCATGTTGATGTTGGTTAGATAGACGCCTTACTTATCATACTAATTATATTCGTTATATCTTGCTCAATTGCCTAGCATTTGTACATTTGTTATTTTTATGATATTATCATCGTATCTATTTTTTTGATGCAAACATTCTATGTTACTTGTATACTACGGCTTGCTAGATCCTTGGATCTGACCTATTATTTGGTGCTTAGGTATTATCTCTGACCCCGAGGGCGACGCTATTGTCGAGGCACCTCTAGTGGATGAGTATAGAGGGAGACCGACCGACCATGAGGTCGAGTTGGAGACTGAAGTGCCTGCACTTGGGGATTAAGTGCACCTATTCTTATGATTTTAGTGTGATTTGTTGTGAGCAGGGAGATAGTCTGATATGTACTTCATATTCATACTTTGAGATTTAGGCTGGACTTCAGCCCTGCTACATTTACTATATGACCAGCGATGCCTTTTATTTCTTCCTCTATCATTGATATTTGCTTATGCTATTAGGTGATTTTACTTCCGTTAATTTATATACTTCCACATTTAACTGTTGATCATTATATTGTTTAAAAAGTTTTAAATTGGACCTCACTGCGGATTATGATCTCGGAAGTTCTCGGATTTTCTGGGAAGTAGCGCGCCAATTTCAGGTACTTTGGCGGTAAACTTTGCATTCGGGATTAGGGCATTACAGCATGGGTTATCTCCCATAACATGATTTAGACAGCAACTAGCCCATAAACATGATACTAAACCCCCTTCAGCTGGCCTAACTTAGTTAGGGTTGAAGCTGAGTGGTGCTTGTTGGCATGCAAAAAATCGCATGTATACTCAAACAGGTCAAGATCAGTTGTCAAAGGCAAGCATAAAGACTTGCACTTCAAGCAAAGACTCTATGTTTGACTGTGACTAGTGTCACATGCAGCATTATTGATAGACGATGCTAGGTCGCTTGTCACAGACTTTTTTTTTCACATCTTCTGCTTCATAAGCAGCCTACTGTCATTTGGCTACAAGTGAGTCAATAGTGAACACCTATCAATGTTTCATCATTCTTCTATTCCACACGAATGAAAACACACATCCACCATTCTCATCATTCATCAAGACAAAAAAGGGTAATCACATCACAAACTTTCATCCTCAATCTACCATCAAGACATAAACACTGTACAAGTCCATAATTAAAAATCTCACTAGGTTAAAGGATCAATGGGGAGCTGGTGGCTGTTCATCTCCCAACTTCTACCGTATATGTCTACAACAATTTTCGACCTCTAATACGGTATATCTACTTGAGTGAAATTAATTGGGCAGCCAGATGCACAATAGTTTGCGAACGCCAATGCAAATACACCACAGTCATTTCCATTCTCTTGGCAAGAGATCTCCGTTTTGACGAGGATAGGCCACACGTGAGTATCATACCATCCGTAGTTTGAGAATTGCTTACCCAAAAAATCAATCTGCACATAAATCAGAGTCCATGTAGTTATAACCTTAATAATGTGATTTAAGTATAAAGTGCTTTACATACATCCTCAGCATTGATATTTAATTGAAGAACTTACAAAATCTTTGCAAACTAGTAATGAAGAACGCTTGGTTTTCATATTGCCAGTGTAAACACAGCAAGGAGGTTAACAAGTTAAACTTACACAAACACTGTGATCGTAAAAAAAACATCCAGGTACCGATCCTTTACAATCTCAAACCACCAAAACATCAGATTGGTGTCAAACCACGTATCCCACTCCAGTGCATTCTTTAAGGCCTTTGGTGTCACCATCGTGCAATAAATCTCAAGCTCATCCAGTCTATAAAATGTAAATATTTAGAACAGTTAAATAAAATTCGACAACTTACCCAAGTAGAAAAACATCCAGCAGCATGGGAATTTTTGTTCAATACTTTTGTTTGTAGAATCCAAGGAATCCTTCTAGAAGAGTGATTTTGACTCGGTTAGAACATACTCCGAATGCACTAACGGGGGTAGGTTTCCTTTTTTTTTTTCCCTTTCCTTTAGGTGTTGTCGGTTAGGTCATCTCAGGTGTATGTGCTCTTTCATCGGCTTCGCCATAAACAATTTCCCGGACCGTGTTAAAGGAATATCATATGAAATAGGATTCTCGATGCTTTTTTCAACTGTCTTTTTGGCCCGTGTAGGATATTCTCCCTCTTTGTATCTCATAGTTTGATGATCTTATCATAGTATTCACTGTAATCTATCTTGCATCTCTCTAGACGCTCTGCTCTTGTAAATGGCAGATCGAATGGAGGGGGGACAACCTATTTGATGTCAAATTATTTTGCAACACGTTCGAGATTGTGCCTTTATACTACATAATGAAGGAGTACGATCCTCGACTGAACAATTCCCAGTCATGTCTTGTGGCTTATTGTCGAGACCCCGGACCGAGATCCGGGATTCGCGATAGTAATGATGTGTAGTTACAACAATAAACATATGAATACACTGATTTAATTTCCCATAGGTTTCTCGGTGATGATTTCACACACACTCACAGTTCATACACATTGGTGCAGAAGCGTGTAGCAAACCAAATTCATAACTCATTCCACATTACAAGACTAATAAACACAAATAGATGACATGACGTTAGAGTGAGCATTGACTCCTTTGGCATTCCCAAAATATAAGGTTAGAAGTTTATACAAAATGTAAGTTCATTAAATATCCTAAAAAACAGAGGTCAACAAAGGCCAATACAACCAAAAGAATATTCCCAAATGTGTCAATTTAAGACTCTCAAAATGTACACATCTCAAAGCTCGACCTAATGTCTAGATGACATTGTCAGTTTGCCATTCGATTACACGTTGCGGCTCACCGACCGCCTCCTCCGGCTCCTTCTCAAAAGCAACGGGGTCAGGACCTGAGTACTCTAAAAATGGGTCAAATACGACGGTCTAGCAGGCGGGTGAATAGATATACTAATAAAGAAAACACAAAGCATAGTTTAGAAACATATTGAAAATCTTTCAGAGTAATAATTTTCCATGAAACAGGATGCATTCTTTGTTTAAAGCACATATGCAATAGAAAACATGTGGGGTAATCAAGGAACATAAACTAACAAGATGGCAACCACACATAAGCTAAATCCTCCATCACTAATGTGATGAGAACACACTAAGGGCGTTGGTCTCAGACACACGAAGTGACGATAAACAACTATATACATATATACATATACTGAGCAAAACCACACCGCGGAACTGGGTGACAAAATAGAATTCAGACTCAGACTGCAGCTGACAGAAATTAAAGGGGGACTCCAAATCAGTGGAGCAAACCAACAGGGTCGTCCAAGCTTAATGGTGCTGACTCATAGGTCAAAACGCATTCAAAACATATATATATCTAAAGAGGTGAGTAACACCCAAAATAGACTGAACAAAAATGGCTCATGAGCACATTTATCACGATAGTGTCTTATCAAAATTCGTAAGGCTAACAAAAGTTCATAATACGAATTTCAATAGCCAAAAGTGGCATTTGCATTAACACAAGATGACTGTCTGAAACAAATGAAATTCAGATAAAAACCAAGTCGATGGATCTTTGCGTAAATTCGGACCATGTATCGAGGTTTCAGAACTTGAACAATATGTATAAGAGTCTCGTATATCGGTTTGGTCATTCACTTGGTACTCCTTAGAATTTAGAGATATTCTGAGATCCCTATACAATTGCTAAGTCCCAAAAAATACTCAATACATTTCTAGAATGGGATACTTTCTAAATCAAACTCCTTATGTCATCCCCTAGGTTTTCCCAAGGCGTTAGTACATCAAATCAATCCAATCGAACCTTAAAACACCCTTTTTGAAGACACTAGGAAAGACCCAGGAATTCTGCACAGTTCACTCGAGCGGACAAGGGATTTGCTCAAGTGAAGGGCTTTCTGGAAGGGTTCGCTTAAGCGGACATGGGTTCGCTCAAGCGAACTAATCCTAGTCAGGAAGGTTCGAGCGAAGGGAAAGGTGGCTCAAGCGATTAAGTCTCTGGAAGGGTGTTGCTCGAGCGTACAATAGGTCACTCAAGCGACCTACCTTCTGGAAGAGTTGGCTCGAGCGAACTGGGAGGTTGGCTCTAGCCACCCGTTTTCTGTAAGGTGTTCGCTCGAGCGAATGTAGGTTCGCTTGAGCGAACTGCTTCAGAAACTGCACGTTTCAGCAGTTTGGGCCACATCTCTTCACTCATAAACACATTTGAAGCCACCATTTAATACAATATTTATTGCATTTCAACCTACTCAAACTATATTCATTTCCTCCAACAACCACTCACTAAAACTCACAATTCTCATTAAATCCCAACCTCATTTAATGCAAGAAACAACCATCATTAATAAAGAACCATAAATGACAAAAGTACAAATTCTAATACACAAATCTTAAGAAAGCAAAAGCTCATCCATATGCACATTTTTAAAGCATTATAAACCATAGGAAACAGAAGAGAGAAATAAATCATAAAACCCATATTTTTCCAAAAAACAAGAAATCATTCAAATAATCTATTCATCCACTTGCTTTGGCTCCAAAATTAGCTAATCAAGCTCTAATCACACTCTCAAAGCTCAGATCATCAATCTACACAAAAACCCTAAAAAATAAATCTATTACAAACCCTAACATGGGCAAATCAATAAATAAGAGGACGGAACTTTCAATAATGGAGATAAAACTCCTCTAGGACTAGAAGAAAAATAGTCTAGAAGATGGAGATGATCACTTACATGGAAGACCTTCAAATAGACTAAGCTTGCTCAAAGGGAACCTTAGAGTGGAGGGTTTCTTCTAAAAATTGTACCAATAGAGAGCCTTGATGGAGAGGAAGGAGAAGGTGAGCTCCATTTTTCTTTTAGCAAGAGTTTGAAAGTGATTGGAAGATGGAGAAGCAAGAAGAAAGGGAGCAAACCATAGGTTGTTGGAACTCCTCTTCTCTCCAAAGGAAAATTGAAAGAAAAGGAAGAAGGAAGAAGGCTTCCCCTTATATAGAAAATGGGAATGGGTCTCACAACTTAACTCACTAGATGGGCTTAAAACATGTGTTTCTAAGCTTCAAACGAATTCGACGAAGAAGGAAGAAATATTCGTCGAAATTTCTAGTTTCCAAAAAGTATATGTTTCACGGGTTTAGGAGATATTGGAAATAGTGTCCAGATTTTGTGTAAAAAGATTGTTTTACCCCTATCATTAGCAAAGTGGGGTCTTGAGGTTTCGAACGGAAACGGAACAAATACGAAAGTTGTAGAGAATAATAAAATAAATCAAACATAGTAAAATATACAGATTTCTAGAATTATTAGATAACTCCAAAGTCACTCAAAACACAATAAAGGAACCCCCAAAGGGTCTCACTTAATAAAAAATGTTCTAAAAATAATCCAAAGCTATGTAAAAGCTATTATAATATAATTTTAACCAAAATCCACTAATCTCACTTATAACTAAAGCACGTCTTAATTAGCACTAATCGGAAAATCTCGGGGCGGGGTCCTACACTTTTTGGAACAACTTCTTAGGCATCTTAGCATACGGCTGCCAATTGAATTGCAAGATTTGAAACAAACAATCAATATGAAATATTAATGCATGCAACATCAAGTGTTATTTGGGTATGTAGGCACAATATCAAACCGAGTCATTTAATTGCCCCATCCTCAGGTAACTTGTTGATGTGCCGCCGGATTTCTTTGATATTTGTAACTTGTTTTCTTTAAAGCCGTCTCAATTCCCACGTCTTAAATAGTACGAACTGTAGATCATTCTTCCAACTGGGGTCAGGTGTAGGACATCTTCCGATAGACATTCTTGAGTAGGCTCATATCTACAAAGAGAACAAATGAAATCCATTTCGCACATAATATAAAAAAAGTATTTCAGATTCAAAGTAAAGTTAAAAACTTTAGACCACCTGTAACAACTAGAGGGGCCCTGTTAGAGTCTTCAATAGTGTAATGTTCTCGCTAATTCCTTGTTCTCTCCCCTCGTCTTCTTCTTCTTTCTCTTCACCTTTTAACAAGGTTGTGGCCCTAGTAAGCAAATTGTAAAGGCTAGCAAGGCACACTGGACCCCATGCATAGCGCTTGAACTCTCTAAAAAACTCCAGCTACTAAGCTGGCCCTCGGACACCGGACAAATTGGAAAGGATTTGCCTAGAAACCAAGAAAAACAATTAAGCCCTGGTCTTATTGATCTCATTTTTCTTTTTCAAATGCTTGAAATTTTCTTCTAACCACTTGAACTTGATTGTAATGCCAATGGAATCTTTGCTAGGCTGTGGAGCCATACCAAGCAACTCCATGCACACTTCAGGAACATTGGCAAGCAGAAATGTCCCTACCGCTACGCGATAGAGAGCCTGTAGATGTATGCAACGTCTTCCAAAATGGTTGTGGCTTCGCCAGTAGGTAAATGAAATGTGTTGGTTTCCGGCCTTCGACGCTCAACCAACCCAGTAATGAGGGCATGGTCAATTCTCATATAGTTTATCTCTGAAATGTAAGATAGACAAACTCCCCTTCCAATGTCCTTCTGCCTATCTATTAGAACCCATATATTCTTATTTGGGTTAGTATATATGCATCGATAAGTGTTTGGTTCAACATTATTCATTATGACCTTTGAGATATGTGAGTCTTGCTCATAACACAATTCTCCACCACCATCATTTTTGTGTTCTTTAGCCATCTATGCAAATTTAAAAGATGCAACAACAAGCGCATAGAACATACCTAGAAAAATCAATGGAATGATATCAATTCATTAAGTAACTACTAACCATTGCATCTTGTCCCCTTCATTGATAAACAAAAGAAACTGATATTGCACAAAAATGTCAAATGGCAAACATATGATGTTTCACCTATCAAGCATTATAACAAACACTTTGACATACAATTTTAGTGTCAAGTGTTAATATAATACACAAGAACTTATGCCATCAATTAACAATTCATACATTTGAAACCCATCAAGTGTTAATAAAATACACTAGAACTTATAGTCATTAATCAGTTGCGCTCAACGAAAATACAAGAAACTTGTCACTGCAGACACACACACACACACACATAGAGAGAGAGAGAGAGAGAGAGAGAGAGATCCCAACTCGAAATACATTTGGAACCCATTAATTAGAAACAGAAATGGATTTAAGCCGTTAAAAAGTAAATATGTCAGCAGTCCATTGAAACAAGGATTTGAAGTCATTAAAGATCATAAGCAAAAACTTCAAACGGCTTCATCGCAGTGGATTTGAAATCCCAAACCATTCAAACCAAAGACCCTACTACATAACTTGAAATGGATTATTGAGAAGGAATACTAAATGCCACCAACCATTTGCTTCATATAACTGATTTGAAGCCATTAATAACAAAATACACAACCAAACAACAAAGCAAACGAAAAAAAATGGTTGATGGAACTTCCAACAAAAAGTTCATTTGAACATACCTACTTCGAGTTGATGAGTGATATCAGACCAAGGGTGGTAGAGAAGGGAGATGAGAGAGCACATGAGGTAGGGGGCAGCAGCGTCGACACAGTGTAGGACAAGAAGGAAGGAGAAAACTAAAAAAATGGGAGCGAATGAGGATAATTAGGGTTTTACGAAAGGCGACGCTAGTGTTGCTTTATTTTAAATTGAGCAACGTCAGCGTCGCTGGTCTCAAAGTTAAAAAAGAAAACGAAATCATGTCTAACGGACTACGTTTGTGCATTGGGAAATTCTTTTCATTATTTGATGCAATGGCCAAATACGGTTAATTTTTCAGTAAAATCCTCAAAATATTAAGTGCGTAGTGAGTAAAAATAAATGTATATTTAGCCATTCTCAAAAGTAAAACAACCCCAAAAGGAGATCAAAGCTCAAGTTTGATTTGGATCAGTTGTTTTACTTTTGACGGGAGCTTGTGGCATACAGTGAAAGGTGCTCGTTATTGCAATCTGGCTTCAATGAACCCAATGGGCTAGATGGGCCTAACGGTCTCCCTTGATGGGTCCATTGACCTGACAGACATGTGGGCCACATTATCCATCAGACTCGGCAGACCCATTTTCTCTGCAAATGCAAGCAAAAGTGCTAAAAGCCTAAAACCCTCGACTTTGTGTGTTCTTCTTGCATCCGTTTTCTTCTTGCTTGGTGTCGAGAGAATCTACACAGATAGAGACATGTCGTCGTCGCCCAGAGCAGACGGAGAGCGACCTCACAGCAAGCTCGAGGAGGCGCTGGAAATCAAATCTCTTAGGCGGATCATCAGTGCCTATCTCAAGTTAGATGATCCCTTTCACTCTCTCAATAATCTCCTTTCCCATTTGCTTCTTATTTCATTTATTGATGTCCTCTTCTCAATGCATTTGGGCGTTTCTCTTACTTCTCCTGTTGATGAACTCACCTTCTATGGCTTTTGTGATTTTCGTACATATTAGTGAAATGGGTTGGTTTGATTTTCCGGATTGTACAATTGGGTCTTTTCCACAGACATCCACACACACACACGCGCGCGCACACACACACACACACATATATTCCAGTTGAAGTGGTATGATTTCTATATCTGTCTTTCTTCTTCTTTGTTTTCTGTTTATTTTACTTGTTTTTTTAATTTTTTATGAAGGGGTTGGTTAATTTTTAGCCTGCGGAACTGGGTCCTTTCCTTTTTTTTTTTTTTTTGTGAAATGGGTTGGTTTATTTGTATATTTTTCGAGGGATTGTTTTATTTTCAAATTGTGGAACTGGGTCTTTTCCATTTTTGTTATTTGCGATGGTTTTCGTCAAATTATTGGTTTGGGAGGAGTTTTATTTATTTATTGGCCTGTTTGTTGTGCCCTTTAGTATACATTGTTAGGTCGTTATCTGCCAGCTTAAACTTTTAGAGCAAGTGGTTGTCAACATGATATCAGAGCGGGAGGTTGAGTGTTTGAATTGGGGGGTTGTGCCGTGCATTGCCTTGGCGCCCCATATTCTCCCACGGCAGGTGTTGTGTGTACGTTCACTGTGGAGCCTGAATGTTTATGTCATTCTCCGTCAGCAGCTAAAGCTTTTAGAGTAACTTGTTGTCAACAGTTGCTATTACCTCTCCTGACAAAGTGAAATGTTGTCATGAGATGAGGCCTCAATGAGAAGTCCAATTTCTGAATTACTGATAAAAGAAATCCTAACTTTCAATTCACGGCTTCTTTGTCGCAGTATAAGTGTATTTCTTTTATTTTTTATTTTTCCCCCTTCTTGAGATGCTTATATCTTATGATAGAATATTTTGGGCTATTCAATGTTGGCACATTATAGTTTGAACAGAGTTGTTGCCAGGAGCCTTAATTATTCAGATATTTTGACCGAGTCAAGAGCGGCTTATGACATTTTCTGTGTGGACGAGTTACTGACAATATGGACTTGGGAGCTGTTTATTTTTGCTTCCACCTGAAAATCAGTGCAGATCTGAATGGGCAAAAGTCAAAACACATATTGAAGACATATTTGGGAAAAATGAAAATTTACTGTAGAGTGTAGAACTCTTATTGCCTGTTTGACAGACATATAGCTGCTGGTCATGAAATACCCAGCCTTACAACATTTGGTTCACTAATCTTCAAGGAGTTTGATTGAAAGTAACAGTTTTGTTCATTAATGTTTCAAGGGTCTTTTAATGGACAGAGGTTATTGTGAAACCAGTGCATGTGGTGTGTAAAGCCCATATCTTAAAGCTCATGTTTCCAATGTACTCCCACAAAGCATCCTTCTCATCAGAGAGAACCATCCAATAACCATTGAACTTGCAATTTCCTTTTTTGTTTATGTTAAGAGTCAACCTTTTAGAAGGGTGGGCAATAGGGAGCATGTCCTTTGAAAGCTATGGACATCAGGTGTGAGTGGGTGCATTTTTTTAATCGTACTTGCATAAGTCTATATGAGTGATCAAGAAGTTCCATGGCTTAAGTTGGTCTCTAGAACACCGTTAATCAACTCTTTTAGTTCTCTTTTTGTGTTTACACTTCTTCATCATTATCATCATAACCTTATCCCGACCATTTCAATCTATCTTGAGCCAAATCCTTAGATAAGTTGCACTTCTTCAGATCTAACTTTACTACCTCTATCGACGTTCTCTTCGGTCCACCCCTTCTCCTTGGTGGGACATATACCTGCATAACCAAATCTTTCCTTGCTGGCAGTGTTGCCGGCATATATTGGACATGCCCAAACCATCTTTTAAACGAGTTTCTCTAATTTTATCCCCCTATTGATGCGACCCCTAAATGCGTTTGAAAGTGCTCGATTATAATTACTAATGAAAGAAGTCAAAGGCAATAGCTTAGCTGGTTAGGGATGCCAAATGCCTCCGGGGTCAAGAGTGCATGAGTTCGATTCCTTCCTACCATAATAAGAAAAAAAGCTAATGAAAAGTTGAACAAATGTTGCTCTGGTCTGAATAAAAAAAAAAGTTGCTTTGGTTGGTTTACAATGAGCTTGTGGGGTTTTCTCTGAAATGGAAAAAAGCAGCAGATTGGTTTCCACAGCTAGTTGTTCTAGAAATTGGATGATATTAGTTCCAAACCAATGTTTATTCCAAAGCCTAAACAGTTACAATCTTACTTTTGGAGGCACTATATGTTTCAATGCCTACAAGGATTATTGACTCTTTGAGCCATTATTTGTTTCGAAGTCTAAAGGGATTATCTTTCTCTAACAACTTACATGGTGGCTTTAAAGTGCATGCCTTAAAGTGTAAGTTTGCTTTGTCGTTACACAAAATATCCTTTTTGTCACAGGAAACTAGCCAATTGTATTGAACCTGCAATGCCCTTTTTTTGTTTCTTTTCCACTGCTAAAATCTGATGAGTTCGATGCAAAAATCTGTTGTTGCACTGTTTGAGTTTGAGGTAGGGGTAGAACACCTTTTTTTTTTTTTTGGGTAGGCAACGGTAAGATTTATTAAAGAAGGAAAAAGTACACATCCTGCCAAGAAGAACATAAACAAAGAGCATTAGTGGGGTGGGGTGGGGGGCCCTAAACATAACATAATTGTTTGCACAACATCACTATTCAACCCCAGCTTAGTTAAAACATCTGCCAAACCATTCACCAATCAGATCACATGTCGAAACACCACTTGAACGAAGAAGCCAAAGATATAGTCTTCTTGAAATCTTGAGATAAAAATTGGACCCTCCAAGGACCCTCATTCAAAGAGGACACCACAAAAAGGCATTTGATGGTTCACTTTCCACTATGAACCTCCTGAAAGGCCCAAACGCCAAGAGAAAATCCGAAGAGCTTCCGAAATCGCCAACACCTTCGCCTCATTAATTTGTGACACCCACATGTCTATAGAACATAAATAGAATCTCCCTTTTACTATTATGAAGCACTTCGCCGGTGCTTGCAAGCCTAGGTTTACCTATAGGCACTCTATCAACATTAAACTTCAGAAGACCCATTTGAGGAGACCATTGCACACCGATTTCTCCTTCATTGGCCACACTCCATGGACGCTTCTCAATTAATAATATTGTTAATCGGCACATTTACAAACTCCTTCAAAACCTCCCACTTTGCTACTCTCAAAACTGTTGCCTTGAAAATAGCCAATGGAGAGAAGGATGTTCCTCTAAAATGTGGTCATTTCTTGACCAAAGAATGGAAAATGGCATGATCTTCCATAATGTCAACTGACTACCGTGGAAAGGAGTGTCCATACTAGGCTGGCTTGAGCCCGACCTGTGCCCAGCCCGCTTTGGGCCGGGTTTGGGCCTTGTGTTTAAGGACTTGGGCCAGGCTTGGACCTATGATCTGGTCCCGTTTCATATACGGGCCAGGCTTGGGTTCATTGCTAGAGAGCCCGAAGCCCAGCCCGAATGAGAGTCACAGTAAAGCAAAAACACATATTTTTTTTCTAAAAGAGGGTGTCATACACATGCACTTTCAAAGACGTACACGCTTGCCCACCAGCTGACCTACAGCTTGGGACGGTGAATGGAAGCCTTTTTTTATTCCTAAAAATATCATCCACCTGGGCTTGGGCTTAAATTTTTTTAGGTGGGCTGGGCTCAGGCTGGGCTTGTGCCTATGATTTAAAATTCGGGCTGGGCTAGGATATTGCTTAGATTGGCCATGGACACCCCTACCTCTAAGCATCAACCAAATCTCCTAATGATTCCTGTCAGCACCAAAATAGTTCACACTGTTGAAAGAAACTCCATCAAAGGAAATACGAGAAGTCACAATGCAAGAACAAGCACTCAATTGACTTCCTTCGTGCACAAAGCAAGTATTGGAAATGTTATCTGCTAAGATGCTTTTCCTTCTTATGTTCTGTTGTTGAGATCGTTTCTGCCACTGCCAACCAACATACTCCACTCATGGAGGAGCTAAGGCCATCCAAACAGATCCCCATGGAGGTTTATTAATAGGCAATCCACTAGAAAGACTAAGAAGAGAAGTATCCAGAAAGAAAAGGCCTCCAAATATGAATGTCTGCTTCATTCCTGCAGATAATTTTAATTACATAATTGAAATAGGTATTACAAGTTACAATGTCTGTATTTGAAAACTAAATAAATACTAGTAGTAAACAATTCTAAAAAAAATCCTCGAGTAATTGAGCGCTATCTGAAATCTCACTAGAATCATCTGATTCTCTCGCCACAATCACAATAGTCCAAGGCTCAGTGTCTAACTTGCACAAACTGGAGGGAAAAGGGAGAGAGTTTGTTTGTATTTTATTTTAATTATTAATATTATTATTATTATTTTTTTGTGTTGTGGTGGTGTGTTGTGGGGGGGGGGGGGGGGGGCGGGTGGGGTGTTGGTGGGGGCTTGGGTTTGAGTAAATCAATCTACATAACTAAATCATATACAGTCAAGGAAGCGAAAACTAGTAAAGCACTAGTTGTACATTTCTAGCAGAAGCGGTTAAGTGTTAAATCAGATCAAGGTTAAGAGTAGCAATGTAGCACACCGGCAATCGGAAACTGACAGAACAAAGAACTCAGGAACAAGCACAGAAACAGAAGGCACATAACAAAGTGTACAACATTATCACCTCACCTTTTTACGGGCTGTGGCAATGCCCGCTCACATGGCATACAGTATTATCACCCCCGTCTAAGGCTGTGACTAGGCACAGTATTATTTCCCCTATGGTATGGGCTGTGACGTTGCCCATTCACACTGCTTAACAAGTCAAACACGGTATCTCACAGTCTGCCAAATCCCTGCGGAGCCACATGAGCAAAAGCTCTCCTAGATACAGCATCCCATGTCTGAGCCACTGGAGCATAAAGCTCTCCCAGACAGCGTCCCATGTTTGAGCCACAAGATTGGACCAAAGTCCTCATAGATGCGTCTGGTTTCCCTTTCAGAAAGAGTAAAAAGCTCTGGTGTCCATGATTTTGTTGTATCAAGCTGTAACAGTGATCTCCACCTTTCAACTAGTGAAGTTCTGTTTTCAGGCTGTAAAATGTTGGTTACTTTTTCCCTCTTGCATCTTATAATTTAAACGGCAATACTGATACTAAAGAGTAGTCTTATTTTACGAAATGTGTTTTTTTTTTTTTTTTAAATCTCATGACAAAACTCCTTAATTTTCTGACTATGTTGTTTCCTTACCTTTATCGGGTTGTGCATTGTTCATGTTTTTCCTTTCACATTCATGTCTGCCATTTTTCTCTTGTGACTCAATGTGCGGCAAAGCATGTTCCTTACGTTGCTTTCCTTTTTCATATTTCAATGTTTCCCTCGATGAACACACATTTCTTCCGATATAAGAAAGTCAGTTTATCATAATTCTGTCCTGTTTGTTATTTTATATTTAGCATATTCTTAACAATAAAAAAATGACTTATTCATTTTTTTGTGTAAATTTCGCATCCAGCTACTCGGATGCTGCGGAAGAGGATGTGAGAAGATGTGAAAGATCCTTTAAACAGCTTCCACCCTCACACAAGGTATTCTTTTTTCCTCAAGCTGACTAAGATCTTCTCTAGTGGTAGGGACTAGGGTTTGTGGATCCT
Source organism: Persea americana (assembly GCA_029852735.1). NCBI lineage: Eukaryota > Viridiplantae > Streptophyta > Magnoliopsida > Laurales > Lauraceae > Persea > Persea americana. Next base: position 29,104,417 of record CM056814.1, read on the forward strand.
CGGATTTGTTTGTGCTTGAGAATGGATTTGCCAATTTTATGGCCGAACTCTTGCCTAAGGAAGGGATCTGAAATGGAAATCTGAATGTTGAGGTTTTTAGTTTTTTCCGTTCTTTAGAAGTTATGATAGTTTGTAAAGATCCAACATTAAATAAAATTTAGTTTTGCTAAAAATGGATTTTTTTCCTTCTATAAAGTCGAGGGTATGTTTGGTATGTATATCAGATAAACTTTGTAAATTTTTCTTTAGAGCTTGCATTGGATTAGAGAAAGTGGTTTTGTAGGCATTTTACTTTTACTACTGTAAAGGTGGAAGTTGTTTTGACCGATGTGCTAAAGGTGGAAATTGCATCTGCCTTAACTGAGTTTAATGCACCAACCAATTAAAGTAAATTGGCCATATAAAAGATGTATGGCTTGTACTACACCTAGGTTTGACAAAGGGTCTGGTGGACTTGGGTTCGGTCTCATTGCTGAACCTGAACTTGAATTGTTTATTTAACAGGAATCCGTGTCTGACCTGTGTATATGTGGGCCAACCATGCCCAACTTGCATATGCATGTACCATTAACCAATCTTTCTCCATCTGTATCTGACCACCCATCCCTCATTGTCATCATGACGGTCACTTCATTTGCCTGTATCTAACCATTCATCCCTCATGGAGACATGGGCCATCTTCGTCATCATCATCACTTCAATTGTCTGAATTTAGCCATCCTTTCCTTGTAGCTATTGTCATCGATATTCAGTACAATTACTTCAATTCACAAGCCTTCCATGGTTTCCTAATCAAATACCCAATAAAAAAGGTTGCACGACCATTACAAATGTTGTAGACTACACTGGATTTCCACCACAGACCAAAGGTAAATAACTAGATAATCTGTCACGACCCGGGCCCGAGATCCGATTATCTCAGAACTAATCCCGAGACGCGACCATACTTACTCCCGTAAACTCCAAATTAACTGAAGTTAAAACGGAATCCACAAGGGATAAACATTCATTCACACCTGTCAACTATACAATTTTTGCGGAAATATATACAACAATATCGATTTACAATTGTACAAGTTCTATAGTGAAGCAAAGTTCATTATACATGTATAGTCCTATCGTTTACTATTTCTTGTCAACATCTGCATATTCAAATACAATGCTGGATGACAACTATTCAAGGTTTCAAAACATTACATTCCAAAAAAATTCCCAAAAAGATGTTCCATGTCTTGATTTACTTCGCACTTGGACATCCATGTCAAATGGTATCCTGTCCATTCCATTCAATCAATCCTCCTGGAGGAACCGTGACGGCTTCCTCTGCTACCGCTGGGGCTGCTACGGGACCGGCATTGGTAATCAGGCCTGTAATGTCATCGATAATATTAGTGAACACGACGGTTCAACAATTTATATGCAGATCTTGTGATAGCACATGTTAATACATATACTAAATCCATAATGTATCCATTCAATCTATCAATTAAACAAATACCACATTCAATTCCATTTCTAGACAATTCTAGACAATTCATATAATGTATGCATTTAGAGTCAAGTAATGAACATTTACTAATTGGCAACTATCATAGCATTCATTTCATGAATCATCTTCCCAAAAGGAAGGAATCATTTATTCATTTTCATTCATTCAATAGTGTGGAATCTACCAGTGCCCAGGCTTGGGACAACTGGCATCACTACGGAGCTCCGGAACACCCCAATCCATTTACTGCAGTAGGAATAGTCATTTGTTAATTTATTAATTTATTTTAGCTCTTTTATGAGCTTTAATAAAATAGCTATGTGGTGCCAGACTCATGAGTCAATACAGTCCAACATTTAATCCATTTTTGGATTCAATTCATTTTCACAAGTTCATTCAACACAATTAAGGAGGAGTAATTATTACACAATACGAATACAATCTATGAGGGAATTTGAACATAACAATTCCACTCATTCCTTTCCTAATTCCGACCAACCATTTAGGTGTAATCATTGGTTATCTAATGTACGTGCTATTTTTTATGGACATTAAATTTATATAACGTACATTAGAGTCCCCTCAACTATCACCTATGGCGGTTTAGTGTAAACCAATTGAACAATTAACATACTATTAAAAAAATGCTTAAATCATCACTAATTCTCCTTTTATCATCCATAATTTTTAATAATCTCCAATTACATTATAATTAGTTTCAAAATCAATTTAGGGAACACTTAGACTCATAAGAAGCGATTATGATTTAAAAGGAATCATTCTCAACCCGGACTAAGCTGGAGTCCTCCGATCGATTGGATAGAAAACTAGTCCTAGTTATATCACTGTCTGATCGATTGGACGTTCAGTTCCGATCGATTGGACAGGTCCGGAATGCGGTTTCAGAACTTGAAACTGATTTCCTTCCTTTTCTTTTTCCTTCTTTCCATTCTAAACCTACATACCAAATAGGACCTCCTGTCCCCAATTCTTACCTCATACATACACCCCCAACTCCTTCATTCCATCAATTCTCAAAACAAATCAATTCTAAAATTAATGGAAATTGCACACAAAACTCAAATCAACAAATTATCTATGGCAATTAACATCTATCATAAGCAAACTGTTTATACTTGCCTCAATCTCGAGTTCCACTCAAAACCCCTTTCCTTTCAAGCTCAATTGAGCACAATCACCTCATTTCAAACCCTAATACAATGAAAACAAGAAAATAGACTCCTATGAGCTATTGGTGCTAGAAACCAGCTCTAACCACTCTATAGAACTTCAAGTTATGCAAAAGGACTTAGACACTTGTAGTTTGTAGGGAAGAAATCTTGAGTTCTTTCTCAAGCTCTAGCTCTAAAGAAAACCAATGAGAAGATGAAGAAGATGAAGTCTTGCACTTTCTCCTCAAAAACCACTTCAAACCATCTCACCTTGAAGAGATTGAAGCAAGGAAGAAGAAAAGGAGCCTAGGGTTTGCTCCAAATGGAAAATGAGTGAATGAACTCATTTGGAGTTCATCCCATCCTATTATAAGCCCCCCTTTTGCATATAAGTCCTCCTTCCCCTTCTTTATCTACATTTTTTTTTTTTTGAAATGGTTTCTTTATCTACATTTTAAGTCAAATGAAAGGCCATTTGATCAACTTCAAGTCAAATGGAATTAAGTCTATTATAAAAGTTAATGTATTCTTTGAGATACACGCGATGGTATCAAGAGTTACCGTATCCGATGAAATATGCGAAAATCCGTATTTACGGGAAAGTCCTTGTTCCTTCTTGTTTGAGCCTAAATTCAGTCTTAGTCTCATTCAAATTTATTCACTAAGCTCAATTCAATCATTTTGGTCATAAACCACAATTAGATCTATTAATCATACCCAATTAGCATTAATCACAATTAGTTCAACTAAACACGGTTAGTGCTAATCTCAATTAATTAGAGTTGATCTTGATTAACTCGGGACGGGGTGTAACATAATCTCTAATTCTCCTCTCCCCCATGTTTGTATGTGTGTTTCTTTGAGGGAAATGTGAAGAAATGTAATCCAGTGTGTGACCACCTGAAATTAAACACAATAATATAATTTTATTGTCAGTGTTAACCGCTAATATTCAGCTTCATTTGAATACTTCAAGCATACCGGATACCTTATTCACATTGAACTTGAAAGAACCTAATGAAAATTGTTGCCACTTAATCACTTCCATCTCTTTGGTCATTGGCGCTCCATACAAACATCCCAATAAAAAAATATCATTCATCATGAAATCTGAAAAATCTTATCTAATCCTAGCTCTCTTCCCTGCTCTTAGCACGATAATACCTTGCATTTCATCAATTGATGTATTATTTAACTATCAGATTAGTTTTGTGTGTGTACATATTTACGTAGTGTGTGTATATACATTCGAACACATACAAACATAAATACATACATGAGGATTTGACCACACTTTTGAAAATGCCTCATCCTCAAGTACATTCACGTTCTGCTGTAAGCACTTCTATTAAGACGCCTGTCTTTTGCATTCAATGAGGCACTGCATCCTAGAACTATTTACTATTATTGAGTCTGACTGCCTCGATGGGGCCATAGCGTATGGGTGAAAGTTGGCTGACCATTAGGCTATACCTACGGAGGCCTCTGATCTCTCATTTAATTAATGCTGGAAGCCAGTTTTTACGGTTTATTTCTGTTGTTGGTTGTTCTTGATCTATGTTTATCTTTATCTACAATTTTGAGATTTCTTACTTTTATGACACTGATATGTTCTGCTTGGTTCTGCAGGCTCTTCTTTCTCATTTACCCTTAAAATATCAAAGACTCAGACGGTATGTATTTCTATGCAACCTGCAGTCTTCATCTGAGAGTAAAAGTTAACTGAAACAGTCTAATAGGGCACCTTATAAGTTCTAATTGTGACCTTGAGGGCCTGTTTACCTAATTTATTTTTTACAGGAAATAACTGAATAAGGCCACTTTATTTAATTAAAACCAGCTTCAGTGTTGGATGCAATCCTGAAAAATTGGAATAGAAAAAAAAAAAAACCCCTGCTGGATGCCTATTTAGGTGTAAATGTTGAATATCTTTATTCCTGAAAAATCAGAAGATTAAAGAAGCAAACCAACTCATTTCAATCCAAATCGAAAGAATCTGCTGAAGTTTCTCAAAGGCAACTTGATGATAACCCCAAAACTTGAGTCCTAACATGCATGTTTCTTCGGCACAGCTACTGAGATATGTGTACTTCTCACCTGTTATGCCGAGACACAGATAGGATACAGGCACAGATCTATGTGTTGAAAGTATGAAAACTAAAGAACTATCTGAAATAATGGAGTTGGTATGCAGGATATGCTGAACTTGTACCCCAGAAGCATTGATGCTATTGAGTACCAATGTGTGTCCTAGTGGCCTGATATGGATTTGCTCGATATGTACAAGTATCTAGGTATCATTGCCTGTCACTGCAGTATTTATTGGAAAAAAAGACCTGTTACTGCAGTAAAGAACCGTACATGTTTGTTTACATTAATGTGTTGGAATTTGGCAATCAGGATGTGGGTAATTGAAATAGTTGGATCCCTTACAAGGCCTATAGGCATGCTGGAGTCTTGATGTCAGTATTAAATACTGACAAGAAAGAAAGATTAAGGAGCATATTATGTCTTGTTTTATGGTTGTCTCTTTATTATCTTCCTTTTTTCTTTTATCGTTTGTTTATGCACTTTTGAGTCTGTTTTGTTGTTTCCTTCTCGTTCTTTTAGCAAAAATAATTGTTATATTTTTCTGTCCAAGTTCTCTTGGTATTGCATGCACAGAGAATGGTATGTATCCTATTCTTTCCTTGTGAGGAAATACAAAAGTGTTTGGATTGAGCCATTTGCTTGGCACTGCAAACTGTACACTTGAACAACTGATACCAACTTTTGGATGTCTGAACTTAATTCTTCTACAGTGGGCCAATTGTATACCTTGTGATAAATTTCTCTTAGGGATACCCTTCTGATTTTCATGGGCCTTGTTTCACTCTGTGTATGAGCTCAGAAAAATACATAAAAATCACAATGGCGAACCCAGGATTTTCTTTTGAGAAGCTAAGAAAAATACAAAAAAAAAAAAAAAAAAAAACCATTAAAAAAAAAAGAAGAAAAATACCAAAAAAAAAAAAAGAAAGACCCAAAAAGGCAGGTCTAAGCACCCAGCCTGACAAAACGGCCCTATTCACAGCGGCGAACCCAGGATTTTCTTTTGAGGGGGGCTGATGATGGTTAATTGAAATAGTCTATATATAAAATAACTTTTAGATTACTAACGATAAAGGAGAAAATAATGTATCTAAAGATACAAATGAGAGCAGCCCATTTATAAAATTGGAACTTGAGCTCTTAAGCACATATAGCCCTACTTAAGTCCATTGAGAACCCTACCTTGTCAAGAAAGTTTAGATGGTTGTACGTAAAATAGAAAATATCATTGCAAGTAGTTAAGAGAGTGCAATCCACCAATGCCAATGCGCTGTTGCCAGAGGGGTTCAGAGGTTGGGAGAAAACTTGTCAAAATGAGGCTGGGAGAAGACACAAAGTTGAAGAGAAATGGGCCTGGTTGGAGAAGACACAAACTCCCAAGGCCCGTGACGGGCTATTTGGGGATCTAGTGGGGGCTCAAAGTCGATGAGACGAGACTTTGATGGGAGAAATGCTCGAATTCCTAAGGCCCCTTATGGCTTTTTTCCAAATCATGTGGGGGCTTCAGCCCCCCCACCAACTAATACATGGGTCCGCCCATGCCTATACAAAAGGCAGAAAGAAGGCTCACCCAAAAATCAAGATATCACCTCCCTCCATTTGAGAGGATAAGGTCTAAAGGCCAGACCCCAAAAATCCCGAAGAATAGCCACCCAAGAAGCAGCCAAGAATCTGGCCCTAGAAATAACAACAGATGACGGGCTCCTAGATATGTTTTCTTTCCTCTCCGTGAGAAAATTACAAGCCAATCTCTTAATTCTGAGTAGGATTTTCTTTCGTTTCTCACATTGATTATATGTTAATCATTTATTTTTTATGGATGGCATGCCAATTAAATCATCTTGCTAGATTTAAAATATCTTTTTAGGATTTTTAAAACTAAGAATTTATTTATTTATTTTTGAATGGTAACTAAGAATGTATGTCCAGAAAGATCTTCTTGAAATTTTCCTGTCCTATGAATGTTGATGTAGGAAATTTCATTGGAAGTTTCTATGCTAGGAAAGCAGATATGGTTGGACCAATGGGCTGGCTGACTATGGGTCAGGCCAAATGGTTAGTCATTTATGATCTTGGCTCATTTCGCTGGCATATTATTGCTTGCAGACTGCTGGCCTATTCTTGTGCCTCCTTTTCTAGATCTTGAGGCTCATGGCTATTTCACCTTGCAAGCAATAATATGAAGAAAACAAAAATGATGGAAACCTGGAAAAAAATTTTCCCCACATTTCGCATCCTGGAATGAGGAAAGGATGTTAACTTGGCTTGGATTTTCACTAAAAGAGAGATGACTTTGGTTTCAAAGTTTTTTTATATTAAAAATAATTTTAAAGTAATGTTAGTTGAAAAAGAGGGAGAAATAGTACAAATATAGCAGCACAATGAGAACATCACACCACCAAACAACTCAGCCACAAGATGGCATCAAATCTCACTCCAAAAAGATTACATGGTCTACCATAGAAGAGTAAAAGACCGATATGTTACCCTTTGGAAAGGAATGTTCGTGACCCTCTTCCTCGCTTCTCTGCCCCTTGGAAAGGAATCCTTGCATCTAAGGAGGCTTTCTTTCGGCAGGTGAGATATCATGTCGGGAAAGGAGACAAAATCTATTTTTGGACGGATCTATTGGTGGGAGAAGTCCCCTTGGCATCCTTATTCCTCCCATTTGTTCTATTGTGCTAGGAACTAAGAGGCCAAAGTAATGGACTACATGGAAAGGAGAGGAAACACCATCATTTGGGAATCCATTTTCAGAAGAAATTTAAACGAGATAGAGGAGGATCAATTTCGATCTTTGTTAACCATCATCGGCAGTGTCTTCATTCCAAGAGATGGGCATGATAGAAGGATTTGGATGGCCTCTGGTGATGGCATTTTCTCGGTGGCCTCCTTTAGGTCTATGATTGGAAATGTGGAGCTAAATCATCGTCATTGGGCCAGGCTTTGGAGCATGAAAGCTCCCCCAAGGGTGATAGCCTTTGGGTGGACTGCAATCCTAGGAGGGATTTTGATTGTGGACAACTTGCGGCGCTGTCGAGTCATCATAGTTAATGCTTGTCCAATGTGCTTGACAGAGAAGGAAACCATGGGATCACTTATTGTTGAATTGTTCTATTGCTCACCACCTGTGGAAGGATATCCTCAAATGGTTTCATGTGGCCAGCCCCCTCCCCTATTCCATCTCTTCTCTATTTGAGTTTTAGAGGTTTGGTGTGGGAACTAGGAGTAGAAGAATGATGTAGAATCTCTCTTTCATGGCGAACATATGGACTATTTGGAAAGAGAGAAACTTGAGGTGTTTTGAATGCAAATATTCTGAAGTTGATAAGTTACCTGACAAAGTTAAGTATTTAGTGGCAACTTGGGTCTCTCCCCTTCATACTTTCAAAGGCATCTTAGTGAATACCATTATGCACAACTGGAAGGAAGTAGCCTTTTCCAGAGCTTACCACCAGTGGATCTCCCCTAGATGGTGTCCTCCACCTATAGGTGCTCTCAAACTCAATTTTGATGGTAGTGCTGCTGGAAATCCTGGTCTCACAGGTTTCGGGTGGTGTTATTCGGAATGAGGAAGGTACCATCCTTCTTTCCTACTCGGGTCCAGCTGGTGTTTGCTCAATTAACAAAGCCAAACTTCTTGCTCTTAACATCAGTCTTCGACAAGCGTAGAGCCTTCAATCCCAAAGATTAATTGTTGAAGGGGATTGTTTCTGTGTCATTCAATGGTCAACCAAGTCTTCTACTCCCCCTTTTGGTACCTTTTAGATGTCTTCGAAGAGGTGATACAAATCTCCGATGCTTTGAACATCTCTTTCCACCATATAAAGTGATCGGCCAACGTAGTAGCTGATAAACTTGCCAAAAAAGGAGTCAGGAAAAAAACTCTGACCATTGGTCCTTACTGGTTTTTTTTGTATTTAGTTTTGGGGGTTATTGCCCATTTTTTTGGGGGGGGCTTAGCTCCTGTCCTTTTTCAGTCTTGTTTGCTCTTAACTCCGGTGGATTTTTTGTATATAGTATACCCCTCTTATATTGAACAATTTCTTTGAGCAATGAATTTCAGTCACCATTTTCAAAAGAAAAAAAAACACTGATACATTACTCTTTGACTTGTATGACTACCTGCTTCCGTTGAGTTTTTTGATCTAATCTGTGTTAGGGTTTTTCATCTGGAAGTCATGGAACCCTAAGAAGAGAAGAAACATGCAAAGGCAAGAAAGGAGGCATTACTTGAGTGGGGAAACTGTACGACCAAGTTACCCTAGCATGGGCGACTTTGGTTATATGTACTAAGTGAATCTTTTCAAAATTACAAACTATTGGAAGTAGATGGACCTTCCAGACAAGTTTTATAAAACTTTGATCCACTTAACGCAGGGACCTAACATCCAAAACACCATGGAACTAATCCCAAGATCTAAAACCCTTATCTTAGTGTATTAAGATTCCATATCTATGTCTAGAAAAATAGATCTAAACAAGAACAACTATCTAGATCTACGAATAACTTGGTGCAGATCTATACCTAACGAGCTTTGTTGTGCTCAAATCGAGTCTTTTATCTTTGTCTCAGCAAAACCCTTTTGCAGACGTGATCTCCCAGACCTTGCAGTCTTCCACGCTATTACCCAATCGAGAGAACTTCTAAAAGAGAATGGTGGGATCTCAACTGAGAAGAAGAACCTCAAGGCACTCAAACTAGAAAGCCATACGAAAGAAGAGAGGAGAGGAGAGACCCACAAAAATCATCCACTAATTGTATGGACGTCCAGCCCTCTTAGGGCTTTTATACGTTTTAGTATCCTCTTTCTCTCCTGGTTATAAGATGAGTCCTAGTTCAAATATAACTCTCTCTTAGGGCTAGTATGGGGGGACCACTAGGGATTCCTTTGAACTGGCTCCAACTGAAGCATATGGACCCCACATCTCAAGCAAGATCCTATGGGAATTTTACAAGAAGACCATAAACTTCCCAATTACTGCAAACAAGCCCCTCCATCAATTATATCCATGGATCAATTGGAAATAAACTGTCTAACCAATGTGGATCCACCTCATATTATCCTTGTGACCCAATTAATTACATCGATTATCGATACCATATGAATAATTCTTAACCAGAACGGGTGCGCACTTACGGACGATAAATTCCATTAATCAGCACAAGGGGATGTTTCTCTTATGAGGATAGATTCCATCTTGAGAATATATTTTCTCACAATCCCACCACCATCTACCTAAGATATTGAGCTGTTGACCTACAGTTGGCCTCACTCGTTGGTAAGTTAAAGTAAACGTATAGTAGAAACTTGAGTCCATTACTCCCTCAGGTTTGATAGCCTGATGCTTGGAAAAATTATGAGAGCGTTCTTTAATTATAGACAGTATTTCAATAAGGCGCTACTCATGGTCCTTTAGTACATCCAATGTACTAGCACGACAATCCTTAGTCTTCCACTTTGATGGTCGAGACAAACCACATTTTCTCATTGTGAAACTTTTTAAATATAAGAATTGTGATATGTCTCCTATATGGGAATCTCATCCACACACATGGATCACATTTAATATACTTAAGGGCTTCTATTCATCTCATGAACAACCATTCCATTTTGTATCAAATATGTGCAACAATTAAACAAAATCCTATTCATCTCTTGAATAAAAGCATGAAAATATATATCAATTACGATAATTAATCAAATTGTTTATCGCATCCAGTGGCTTGAAGACATACAATCTAACAATCTCCCACTTGTACTCAAATCCAGTCAGGATTACATTTCACACCCATCCCATCCACATGCCGCTCAAAGACTTTGGTAGTTAAAGGCTTAGTAAAGGGATCTGCAAAATTATCTGCAGATGCAATCTTGGTGACAGCAATACCACCTCTCTGCACAGTTTCTCTGACCAGATGATACGTCCTCTCTACGTGTTTTGGCTTTTATGACTTCTTGGTTCCTTGGATTGAGCAACTACTTTGCTACTGTCACAAAAGACTGTGAGCGATTGCCGCGCCAATGGTACCACCCTAAGTTCCAAAAGCGGCTACATACTAAGCTTCCGATGTGGAATCAGCAGCAGTCCTGTTTAACACTCCTCCAGCTAATGGCTCCGCTAAGCATAAACACGTATGCATAGGTAGACTTCATTGAATCCTTATCTGACATGAAATCAGAATCTGTGTACCCAGCTGGACTCAACCCATCACTGTCATAAATCAACATGTAGTCTCTAGTCTTTCTCAAGTATTTGAGTATACATTTTACAGCAATTCCATGATCAGGACTTGGGTTTGATTGATAGCTACTGACTAGGCCCACTACATAACAGATATCCGGTCTAGTACAAAGCATAGCATTCATGAGGCTACCACCAGCTGAAGCATATGGTATTGCCTTTATCTGCTCCTTTTCCTCAAGTGTCTTAGGTCACCGATCCCTGGAAAGGTGCAATCCATGTCTGAAAGGTGTAATACCCTTCTTGGAGTTATGCATAGCAAACCGTACTCGTACCTTATCTATATAAGCAGCTTGAGATAAGCCCAACATCCTATTTTTCCGGTCTCGAAAAAGCTTGATCCCTAGAATGTAATTGGCCTCTCCTAGATCCTTCATATCAAATGTCTAAGCCAGCCAAACTTTAACCGCTGACAACATACCTATATCACTACCAATGAGAAGGGTGAAGTCGACATATCAAACGAGAAAAAAATCCTCCTTCCTCCCTCATCCTTTATGTACACATGACTCATCCGGATTTTGACTAAAAAACAAAAGATTTGATTGCCTTGCCAGAACCCCGTATGATTGAGTGAATCCCTTAGCAACAAGTCTTGCTCTATATCGACTGATTCGACTCATTGTACCATCAGGATTGTACTTTAATGTGAAGACCCACTTGCATCCAACAGTTGTTTTCCCTCTAGGAGAGTAGTCAGATCCCATGTCAACGCAGTCATTTCTTCCACCATTGCCTCTCTCCACTTAGGATGAGTCAAGGCCTCTGACACATGCTTAGGTATACATTCAGTGGTTAGATTGGAAATAAAGGTTTGATATATAGGTGACAAATGGCTATAAGAAACAACATTATTAATAGGGTGTCGAGTAGTACAAGATCTAGTTGCTTTGCGTAGAGCAACATGGAGATCTAAATCAGAGGAAGTACCTGATTGAGGAATAACTTCAGACGGCGAGGGAGACGAAGGTTTACCTAATTGAGGAATAACTTCAGACGATGAGGGAGAGGAAGGTTTTGGATCTGGATTTAGAGCATCCGACGATGGTATAGACGAGAGCAATGGTCTATTACCCTTATTCTTCCCTGATTAAGCTTGCCTTGGTTTCTGAAACTTCTCTATTTACCTTTCCGACTTTTGGATCAAGAGACTTCGTGCCTGCTCCACTTGGTGATTCTGGATAAATTAACTTTTTTTTTTAATGGTTACTTTCATTAAAAGAGCAAACAGTCCAAGAGAAAGGTACTGAATGACAGGAAAACAAAACCGGACAACCTACAAAAAAGCCTAAACAACAGCTTATTAAGGCCCTGTCATAGAACAGGCCACTTCTTTCCAATTATACACTATTTGATCTAAGGAGTATCCCTTAAAAGAAGGGAGAATAGAATCCCAAAAAGCTACTAAAAACTTCGATTTCTCCAAGTTTGCTTACACTAACTGCAATTCCTTCAAAATATCTTGAGTTTCTTTCCTTCCAAATCGTCCAGATCACCGCTATAAAAGACAACCTCTACATTACTTTGCCTCTAGGGTCCCCAATTGGACCTTTCCAAGCTTGGAAAAGCTCTGGGAGAGATTGAAGAAGGGCCCAACAGCAACCAAATCCTCCAATTATAGCCATCCATAAAGACTGAGCTGATTTACAATTTAGCAAGATATGGTCTGCGGATTCTTCATCCCTTAAGCACATCAGGCATCCATTCACAATCTTCATCCCTCTCCTTCTCAAAAGGTCCATAGTGTAGGGATCCTTTTCCTCATAGCAAGCCACCCGAAAACAAGCACCCTAGGAGGAGCTTTCATCTTCAAAATGTCATACACCCCACTCCTACCCCTGGGATTGTTTAGGATTGACTTAAAGAAAGAAGACACTGAAAAAGATCCATTCTTAGAGGCAATCCACACTCTTTCATTTGCTCTACTACTTTGAATGGGAACACTATTCAGGGAATTAAGGAGGTCAATGAACTGGGATTCTTCGTTGTCCTTCAAATTCCTTCTAAAAGTGGGATTCCAGACCAACTGGCCTCCAGTAGTACTCATGTAAGAGCTGACCGTTGCTTCCTTGTCTTGTGCACATCTAAACAGGTCTGGGAATTGAGCACATAACACCCTTTCACCTACCCAGCTATCTTTCCAAAAAAGGACCTTCTCCCCTGATCCAATTTGATATCTGATGTTCTCCATGAAAAGTCTCTTTACCGAGAGGATTCCTTTCCAAATAGCAGAGGAATTCCAAGGGGGATACTGGATATCCCATCCATGTCTTGGAAGTTTGTATTTCCTTTCCAACACGTCTCCAAAGACCTTGAGAACTGTCTCCTATCCTCCACAACCATTTGCCTAGAAGGGCTTGATTCATCTTCTTGAGAGGTCTAATTCCCAGGCCTCCATCTTCCTTCGGCTTACATATGGATTCCCAATCTACCAACTGATCTTCTTCTGAGAGCTAGTGCCATGCCATAAGAACTCTCTCTGTAGTCTTTCGAGCCTCTTTATAATTGAGGTTGGGCATCGAAAGATGGAGAAATAATATACTGGCAAGTTGGAGAGGACAGATTTGATGGGGGTTACCCTTCCTCCTATAGATAGGTAATTTGCCTTCCATGTAGACAGCTTCCTCTCTACCCTTTCCGCCACTGGGTTCCAAAGAAATTTAGTAACCCGCCCTGAGCATAGTGGCATACCTTAGTACAAAAGAGGAAGATCCCCAATCTTGCACCCCATAATTTCTGAACATTTAAGGAGAAGTGGCTTCTCTGTTTGAAGACCAATCAGCTCACTCTTGAAGAAATTGACTTTTAGCCTTGACACTGCTTCAAAGCATAGGATAGTGGCTTTAACATTTCTAATCTGATCTTCTTCTGCTCCACAAAATATGAGAGTATCATCAGCATACTGCAGGTGACTAATAACTGGGGAATTTCTAGCCGCTCTGAAGCCTTCAAACATTCTTACATTCACTGCCTTTTTTATCATTCTTCCCAGCGCTTCTGCTACAATTAGGAAAAGAAATAGGGGATAGGGGATCCCCTTGTCTTAGCTCCCTTCCCACCTAGAAGTAGCCCTTGGGAGACCCATTCATCAAAATAGAGACCCAAGCTAACGAGACACATTCCTGAATCCACCTCCGCCATTTTTCCCCAAACCCCATTCTTCCTAACATGTATTGAAGAAATTTCAGTCTACTCTATCATAAGCTTTCTCCAGGTCTAACTTGCAGATGATCCTTAGAGCCCTCTCCTTAAGTCTTGAATGCACACATTCATTGGCCACCAAGATATCGTCAAGGATTTGTCTTCCCTCTACAAAAGCCCCTTGCTCACTGGAAATGATCTTTGGCAGCACATTTTGAATTCTCCTTGCTAGAACTTTGGTTAGGATTTTATAGAGGCCTCCCAAAAGACTAATGGGTCCATAATCTTTGATGCCAAGGTCTCTTGACTTCTTCGGGATTAGAGCGATGAAAGAAGCCCCCAATCCTTTGGACAATTTACCCCTTTGTGAGAATTCCTCCAGAAAATCTATGACGTCCTTCTTCACCATCTTCCAAAACCTTTGGAAGAAGGCCATCGGAAAGCCATCTGGGCCTGGAGCCTTGTCTCCTGCTAGCTCGAAGACCGCCTGGCGGACTTCCTCCTCTTCGAAGTTGCTCTTCAACCACTTCGCCTCTTCTTCACCAATTACTTCGAAGGCTATATTGCCCAAATGAGGTCTTTCCCAACCATCATCAGAGAATAGCGATTGTAAATAATCTAAGATGTGAGATATTATCTCCTCTTTTTCCTCCAATCTTTCCCCCCACCTCCCCCATTCCATAATGCTAACTATCCTATTAGCCCTTCTTCTCGATGATGCCATACCATGAAAAAACTGAGTTTTTATCCCCTTCTTTTAGCCAATTGCATCTCGATCTTTGTTTCCACCTTATCTCCTCCTTCCGCAAGTTTCTTTGCAACTCTTCTTTTATGTCCAACCTCTTCTTTTCTTCTTCCCGGGATAGCGGATTAGTCTCCTCCTTACCATCTGAGGATTGGATATCTGCTAAAATTTTAGACTTTTGGTGCTTCACTTCCCCGAAGTGCTCCTTTGCCCACTCCTTTATTTTGATTTTCAGAAACTTGAGTTTTGTTGCCAGCCTATGACCCGCCCATTCCTCCACCCTTATCTCCTCCCACCACTGCAGGACCAGCTTAGTGAAGTTCGCTTCCTCTAGCCACATAAGTTCAAAGCATAATGGCGAAGGACCCTATCTTTCACACTCCGAATCTAGCAGAATCGGGCAATGATCTGAGACTAGCTTAGGCAAAGCAATCTGGATAACCTCTGGGTAGGTTTCCAGCCAATTTGAAGAGACCAAGAACCTATCCAGCCTGGACATAGTAGGATTGCTCTGATGGTTAGACTAGGTAAATGAAGCTCCACCCATTTGCAAGTCCACCAAAGAATGAGAGTGTATCCAATCTGAGAAGCGACTCATTTCTCTTGTTAGATTTTTACCTCTCAGTTTTTCACTTGGTAATCTAATGATATTCCAATCCCAACCCCCCCCCCCCCCCCCCCCCCCCCCCCCCCCCCCCCCCCCGCACACACACACGCACGCACGCACCATCTTCCCCTTATCATGTCCAACTTCTTCCAAAACTCATCTCTTCTCTGGCTGTTATTAGGACCATATACTGAGGTAAGAAGCCATTTTTTATTATTCTGAAGGTTTTCCACCAGCATTGAGAGGGAGAAGACATCCACCTAGCTTCTTTCCACCACCGAGACTGTTTGAGTGTCCGATAGAGTTAGCAGCCCACCTGCAGCACCCGCTGCTTCTACCGCAACCCACTCTACTTGCCTTCTCCCCTAGACCTCTTTCACCACCCTTTCAGAGACTTCTTTCAATTTTGATTACTGCAGGATTACTATTTGAGCCTTCTGATTCCTGATCATCTCTTTCATCACCAGCCTATGCGAGGCTCCCCCCAGAACATGAACATTCCATGAGAGCACCTTCATTTAAAGTTTGGAAGACCCCCAGACTGTTTCCACCTTTGTTCTAGACGATGTGCTTCTTTGTCTCCTTGGATTTGGTTTTATCATAATTAATTGAGCAATTCAGATTATTTAATTCCCTAGCCCCTTTCCTTGTGGACTTGCTGCCCTTCCTTTCTAGTCTATTTTGGCTCTCCCTACTTTGAACAAACTTCACTAAGGGATCCCACCCATCTGTTGTCCCCTCTACAGTTACCTCAATAGATTGAGCACAATGGACAATTTTCTGAGGTGACCAGTATATGTCCCCATTCTCCTCTTCCCCATATAGGCTCCCCTTGTTGCTGAAGTGGTCGTCCCCTTCCCCAGAAAGCTCTCCAAAACCCATCATACATGGGCCTGTATCAGCGTCATGCCACTGCTCTTGTCTGAAGGTGGGCGTCCTCTCTTCTCCCCCCAATATGTTGGATTGCAGCACCTTTGTTCCTTATTGACCCAGAGGAGGAGCTGACCTGGACCCCCTTTTCGCAAGAAGGGATTGTTGTCCTTCACACCTCTGTTGGACAGAAATCCATCCTTCTGTGTCTCTAGTAGGGGTCCTGACAAGGACGCTGTAGAATATCCATTTTCGTTGGAGTCACTGTGGCAACTCCCTTCCCTCGACGTCTCCTTTCCTTGGCACTATATCCTTCTCCCATTTCTACTTCTGCCTATCAGCATTGTGTCCCGCTGGCTCCCTTCTCCTTTCCGTGTCTAGTGTCTTTGCCTCTGTGAGTCTCTTGTACTTCTCCTTCCCTGAAAGAGAAGCTTGGTGTCTTTGCCCTTTCCCCTGATTTCTCCCCCTCCAGCGAGCATTTTATTGTATCTTCCATCTCCCCAGTTTCCTTGTCTTCCTGTTCGCCAGTTTCGCCATCGACAAAGCTTCCTTGGCTGCTAGCCTTCTCTTTATCGGAAACGTCCTCGTCTTGCTCGCTGGTTGGCTTCTAGATAGTTTCTGCGAGTTTTCTTAGAGCCTCCGGCTTTCCTTCTTAGGCCTTACTCTGCGTTTCTTCTTCGTATTCGAGTTGAGGCCTTGAATGGAGCCCTGGCCCTTTAAAACATTTATCTCTTGTGTCGGATCCTCCAGGCCCAATACGACGGAAGTCACGGACTTTAGGTGAACTGCAGCCCAAACGGCTCTCTTGACCCATATTGTCCAGGTTCGTCTCTGGCCTATTTCCATTCACTAAAAGAGCAAATGATTTGAAATTTGAAATTGGGCTACTGACGTCATCGTCTTCCTCCCTCTTTTCGAGGACTCTGCTACTGCACCTTCTTGCCTCCTTCTGCGTCAGCCTCAACTCCTTTCTAACTTCTTCCCCCATCAGTTTATCTGTTTCCTCCTCTCTTTCCACTATTTCCTCCTCTCTTTCCACTGTGACCATGAATTTCAGGTCATCCACCCACTTTGGTATCAGCAAAGGCATTTTGGTTGTACTGTTTAGTATAACCTGTACCCTCCCCTCCTTGAGTTCCTCCTTCTCTCTGGTTCTAACATCCACCTCCACTGTCTTGCCAGCGCAGTCACCTATTAGCCCGAACACTCCTTCATGCCAAGCCTGAAGTAGGACTCCTTTAACCTTAACCCATATAGGGTTTGGTGGCGTACCCAGAACTTCCATCCATCTCTCAATCATAGAAAATGGAGATGATGGGGTTCCTGTTACTGCTATTTTTAGAAGGAGCTCATCAACCTCACTAGAAGAAGATAACTGCAGCCATACCACCTGTTCATCCAGCTTTTGCAACTTGATAGGTGTTTGACCACAGCATTTTTGGATCCAGGATGCTATCTGCTCAGTGCTGCCTGATTTTTCTTTCAAGAATCCCACCAGGCTGTTGACAAGAAATCTCTTATGTTGCTTGACTACCCATTGTGCTACTCTCACCCCTTTACCTGTGTCTTCTCCCACTATCCAGCCAGCAACTCCTAAACCTGGTTTGTCACACCTTTCTTCTTCCCCTTTCTTACTACTCTGATCTCGAGCATCTCCTGTGAGGTGCTCCCCAGGCCAGAAAGAGGACTGCCTGAAGGCCTTCCATTCCCTCTTGGAGGTTTCCTCACCCCTGATCTTGCTGTTGTTAGGGCAGAACTGAGCCAGGTTGGCCTGTAGCTTCCTACCCCCCCAAACTCTGCCTTCTGCCATTTCAGCTGCTTTCTCTGCTTCTCTCAAGGTTGCAAATCTGACAAATGCAAAGCCCCTATTGCTGTTGTCCGTCTTATCTTTAGGTATAAAGATATCTTGTATTCTCCCTGCTCTCCAGAAGATTGCTTCTATTTCAGCTTTGGATATCTGTTGGGGGAGATTTGATACAAAGACTGAGTAGGAGCCCTCTCTAATCTTCCTCATCTGTTCTGGAAGAGGCACTTTGTGAAACTGCCTCCTGCTTGCACTCCAAGAATCGTCCCTTCTCTCTCTCTCTCAGACATCTCTCAGTTCTCTTCAATTACCTAGACTTCTCTAAGTTAGATGAAGGATGTGCCTTTCCTAAAGCAGATCTCCTTTCCTTGAAACTTATCACGACTCCAAATAGAAATAAACTGCTGAGTCATTCTTCATGCTGTAAGAGAGACTAACCCCTCAGCATACTTCCCAAATGGTCCAAACATAGAGAGAAACAAAATCAACAAGAGGTAAATTCTCTAAATTCTCCTTTTCACTTCCTTCTGACAGCATTCCCTTGCTTTCTATTGAAAAAAACGGAACATCTTTATGGAAGCTGATATCCATTGTCACAAAGAGGCGAACTTTATTTCCAGGAGCATAGCACTTGTATCCCTTCTGAGAACTAGGATATTCCACAAACATGCATTTAACTGCATTTGGATCCAATTTATCCCGTTGATGCTTCGGAATGTGAACAAAGCAAGTACATCCGAACACCTTTGGTGGTATTTGGAACAATGGTGTATCAGGACATAACACTTCTAGAGGACTTCTTCCTCCCAACGTCTTTGAAGCCATTCTATTTATTAAGTGTGCTGTTGTCATAACTCCATCAGACCAAAAATACTTTGGAACATTCATCTAAAAAAGAAGGGCCCTAGTGACCTCAACAAATGTCTATTCTTACATTCTGCAACACCATTTTGCTCTGGTGTTTATGCACATGAGGTCTGAGACTCAATCCCATTTTCAGCAAGATAGCTCTGAAAATCATTGGAGGTGTACTCTCCTCCATTGTCAGATCGAAATGCCTTGATTCTTTTTTCAAATTTTACTTCAAAAATTTTATGATACATTTAAAAAGTATGTAGGACCTCATCTTTAGATTTCAAAAGATATACCCAAGTCACCCTAGTTGCATCATCAATGAAAGTCACAAAATACCGATGACCATAAATAGACGTAACAAGAGCATACCAGACATCAGAATGAATTAAATGAAATGGACATGTACTTCTTTTATTAATATTAACTGAGTACACCGATCTCTTATTCTTAGCAAATTGACAAGCATCACATCTCAAAATACTATCAAGTTTATTTGCAAGATTCAGAAAAGACATATTCCTAAGACACTGCAGTGGTGCATGACCAAGACAACGATGCCACAGAGACACTTTATTCTCATCAACAACTTCAATTTGCAATGCTTTTGATTCTATTCTCTAAGTGTCCAAGATTTAAAGACCAAGGTTTAAAAAACCGGACTCGGGACCCGACTTGTTCATAGCCGAGTCCGAGTCGACTCGCTGAGTCGCATGGGACTCGGCCGAGTCGGGCCGAGTTCCAACATCAGTTGGATGGCCGAGTCCCATGCGACTCGGCTCGGATGGCCCAGTCCCATGGGACTCAACCGAGTCGCATTAGGACTCGGCCGAGTCGCATTAGGACTCGGCCGAGTCGCATGATTTGAGTCCGAGTCCCATGTGAGTTGGCTCGGTATGTGCTGAGTCCGAGTCGACTCGGACTCGGCCGATTGTTTAAACCATGGTAAAGACCATTACTTTCTCTACCACCACCAATCTTCTGCCCCTACCACATATCCTGAAAAGTACAATAAGAAGGATAGAAAGTAATGCAACAATTATGGTTCTTGGTTAGTGCATTAACAGACAAAAGATTGAAAGAAAAACTTGGGACATGAAGAACAGATGATAGGGATAAATTAGGTAAGATGTGGACAGTCCCTTTCCCAGCTATATGGGTATAGGAACCATCTGCAATTCTCACCCTCTCATTGTAGTAAGAGTGTAGGACTTAAACTCGGAACGTATACCTATTACATGGTCTGTGACCCCTGAATCAATCACCCAAGTAGAAGGAGATACAGAAGGAGCAAATGTAGTAGGATTATGGGAGGCAGCCATACCAACAGAAAAATCCTGAGTGGTACCTTCTAATGCAGCCAATCTCTGATGAAGAATTGTGAGCTCATCCTTCCAGTTTTGTGAGTCAACATTGAAATTGGCCTCGTGGTCATCAGAACTACGAGGATGTTTTGCCTCTGCCGGTGTTGCAGGTACATTTCTTGGCTTACTATTCAAGTCCCAACAATTTTCCCGAGTATGTCTGTTTCTCCCACAGTGAATACAAAAAAGTCTATCACGATTGTCACGACCTCGACCATGACCACCACATCCACCATTACGTCCACCTCCACTATTATTTCCACGGCCACATCCTCTACCTCCACCATATCTTTGATACTGTGTTGCCCACATTGTTGTTTGCAAGAGCAGATCTCTCAGGTGTAATATCAGATTTGAGATTCATAACATTGCGACGACTTTCCTCCTTGCAATATGGAAAATACTATACCGATGGGAGGTAGCAGATCCTGACTTGTTACTTGTGTGAGAATAGATTCATACTCTGAGTTAACACCTCCCAAGAGTTCAAATATATGTTGATCTTCCAACAATTTAGTCTGCTTCTTAGCACAACACGGTTCAGGACTCATATAGGACTCCAAATCCATCCACAATACCCTGTATCTAGAATAGTAGTCTCCAATTGATAGAGTTCCTTGTTTAAAACTAGCAATTTCCATATTCAATTCTAGAATCCTGGCATTATTTTGCGTTTGAGCATAGGCTGCTTCAATGTACTCCCAAAGTTCTTGTGCTGTTTCAGAATACTTAAAACTTTTCGCAATTACTTCTTCCATCGAATTAAGAATCCAGTTCATGACCAACATATTTTCTGAAATCCAGTCTGAATATTTAGGAACATCTTTTTTTGGTTCCTTGATACTCCCATTGATATTTAGCCAAGTCTCTTTGAACCTCTGATGGCCATTCTGGTTGAGTAGGCCCAATCCTTATGATTAGTACCATTGAAGAGACTTGGTGTTATCCTCTCATTAGGATTAACGACATTACGGAGAAGTTGTTGACTGGATCCCGTGAAGCTTTCCCTCTTGAACTCCATTTAAAGTGAGATTCCAATTAGTTACCAATGTGATGAATCCAAAAGAAATTTGGAAAATCAATCACCAACCTGTGAGAAGAACAACAGTTGGACTTCAACATACATCAACAGATTACTAACACATGTCTGCCAATCACAACCAACACCGAGCAGACATATATCAACAGCTGCCCACCAGCCAGCAGACAACAAACTAACAGCGGTCACCAAACTGAAACAGCCATATACCAAATGAACAGTCACCCAAGCCTAGAACAAGCCGGCAGACAACAAACTAACAAGAAGCAAACAGCAGCCACCAATAGGAAACAGCCATATACCAATGAACAGTCACCACACTGATGAACAGGAACCACTCGACAAATGGATAGCCATTCACCAACTGACTGCAATACACACCAGCCTGGATTCCATCAGATCTGAACCAGAGCATTCCAGCCCATTACCAGACACCCAGACTGCAGAAACGAACAAGCTACACCCAGACGAACATGCAGTTGTGTTTGGCTGGGGCTGGATCAATCCAAACCTCCTGGAAAAAAATAGATCTAGACCACTATATCTCTTCTTATGTGAGTATTCTCCTTGGCGAAAGGCTCTGATACCAAGTTGGCCCCCTAGATTGGATTAGATCTAGGGTTCTAACATTGGGTCTCTTAGAAAATGGATAAGAGATAGAAAGAAATTTTGAAAGAAAAATAGAAGAATGATCAACCACTCCCGGGCTGGAGACCATTCCTATTTTACTAGATTTTACTTTCTGTAATTTACAGAAAAGTCCCACAACATTTTTATAGTTACACCAAGGTCCCCCAACATCTTTCATATTATAAATCAGTCCTATTCTCTAACTTATAACAGTGGCCACAGAGAAAATGAATAATGACAAGTTTATTGAAGGGCTGCTGGCAAACATAAGGAAGGATGTGCTCTTTCATGCGCCAAAGACCTATGATACCTGGATACGGCAACTCACCCATGGTACCGGTGCAGACACGGTACGATACGGATACGGGTACGGGATACCACAAGATACGGTAGGGATACGGCGCAAAAAAAAAGAAAAAAAGAAAAATAAAAGAAGGATATGGCTGTCTTGTTTAAAAAAAAAAAATCGAAAATAGAGGAAATCCAGCTTCCCCGACCACCCACAACCCCACCCCTTGCTCTTTGCCGAATCCCTTACCCTTCGCATCCATCACCCAGACCTAGAGAAAAAAAAAAAAAAAAAACAGAGAGAACAGGGGAAAAAAATTGAAGAAAAAGTGGCGTACTTGCACCGACGTCGCCACAGCGGACTGCCATCTCCATCGTCCGCCACCATCATATGCGAAGATCTCCTCCAGTTTGCTCTTTAAAGATCTTTTCTCCAGTTTGGCAGCTCCAAAAAAAAATATATATATTCCATTTAAAATAAACTCCCAATTAAATATTTATATTTATATATTTCTAGGTATGCCGTACCCGTATCCGTGTCATAAATTTTTTAAGTTGACGTATCGGATGCTTGTTCCCGTGTCTCGTATCCGTACCTGTGTCCGTATCTGGGCATCATAGCCAAAGACATATAAGAAGGCTTTTTTGTCGGAGCAAGCAAGCATGGGGTTATGAACTTGTAGGAGAGCCTTGGTAGACCTATTCCTCTTTGGGACAGTTGAGCCCACAGATGTTGGCCCAAAAATCCCTCCACGTGATGGGAGTTAATGTCGACATCCCAGGTTTTGAACTTGATGACAAAACACCAAATTCTTGAGGTAGAATTTGATGAATTGATTTTCTGGGGTGACAGGTTCTTTGACATCGTTTTAATGGTGAATAGTTCAAAATCCAGCGATGAAATCGAACCAAAATTGTTTTTTTATTTATTTATTTTTTATATATAAGTTTCAGGATGATAATGACTGGTTGTGATCGACAGTCCTTGTGGGACGAGGTGGCCCACCCGATCAAAGATCAGGTCTGTCCATTGGATGGAGGACTGGTGAGCAACTCTATAGGCTGGGTCCCTTTGTGGGCTGGGCCCAGTGGGGCCTGCTATCCAATCAATCCAAAAGTGCCAAGCGTGAGGCTTTTTTTCCAGGAAGAGAGTTCGGTCCTGTTCATTTAAGCCCTGCTAGTTTATATCAATCACATTCCGATCCTTTTATGACCATTTCCTTAAGAACACTTAAAGTCGGATATCCTGAATGCTTTAGAATGCATTGATGGTTGGCTATATTGTCATATTACTTTTCTTTTGGTCATATATAATTGTTGATTTCCAGTTTAATAAATTCTAATTCATAGAATTTCTTTCAATACCTTTTCAAGAAAAGAATTACATTGAATACCTTGCAGAATGTAGTGGAACCTGAACATTTAGGTTGATATGTTGGATTATGTTATTCCAATGTTATTTTGATTATTGTTTGTAATTATGTGGTATGATTCATTATGTCTGCACTAGATAAGTTATGATGAATAAAGATGGAGAAGTGTCTTAAGTCTTAACCTATCAAGATTATTTGAAATTATTCTCACAAAAGATGGGTACAAGTAAATTAAGGGAATGAGGCATATGAAACCTGGATGATATTGTAATTAAACTAGTATGGACCTAGCCATTGGACGCCTCTAGATCACTAGCATGAGAGGCTAAGAGTTGGGGACTAAATGGCTTTAGGTCATCTGTGTAATATCTCAGTCTTTTAGTTAGTTGCATGGACTGTAGGTCAGCCGTTCAACTCACTATAGTTCACGCCTTATGTTTTTGGAGGCACCCTTGAGGTGTATGATTTTTCAAAAGCCTTTCCATACGGTGGTTAGGTGGTGGTCCCAAGATTGGAGTTGAAAACCTTGACCTGACTTAACAAACATGTCTCCTAATTTATTCATGACTAAGCAGGAATATTTCATTTATTTTATTGTTATTTGCACATGTACTGTAGATGTAGAATTCTATTCACGTAGTGTTACTGATTTGTGTATTTTCACCCCAATCCCAGTCAAGCAAAACTTAGAAAGGCGTGAGGATCCTGACAACGAAGAGATTGGATTTGAAATCAGCCGCTAAGCAACACGGGACCCACATATCAAATTAGAGATAAATGCATTACTTGATTCATTCAAACTACAAAGCCTTGTTTTAATTGTTTAATTTATTTTGGATATTTCCATTGACATTGAGATTTGAATTATCTTTTAATTAATGATTGAGATTTTAGGTAAAAGCCTGATTATTTATGTTTCCAATAATTAAATCATTATGATGCGATGCTATTCGTTGGTTGCGAATCTTGATATCTGGAGTCGGACAGGGCCCCGGATTTCGGGTCATTACAAACTGGTATTGGAGTCGTGGATGGCTTTGTTTCCGGTGGGGAAGAGTGTGAGATCCGGCTTGCTTAGGCCAAGGTGGCAGATCCAATTAAAATCTAGTGTGCCCATCACTCGCCAAAGAACACCTGGGCTACAAGGGACTCCACAAGTCCCACATCAGAAACATCTAAGTCCAGATCCTGAGCTTAAGTACTCATGGTAACCTCCACTTCAGTAGCTAGCTTTTGTGGTGGGTATGGCCCGTTGTGTTACAATAATGCTGCTTAACAATACAAGGTGCAAGAAGATCTCAAAAGACGAACTTGCTGTTCAATTAAGGAGACTTCATCATTGTCTATTTTCGGGGGAAAAAAGAGATACTCCCTTCTCTCTTTTTTTTTTCCCTTCTCTTCTCCTCTCCTACGTTTTCTTCTTTGTCCCCCTCCACCCCCACCCCTTTTTATTTTTCACTTAAAACGAGTCCCGCCCGTGTCCCGTGCGTGTCCCGCACGTGTCCGACATTAAAAAAAATAAAAAAATAATCAGATACGCTTTTTGCGTATCACGGACGTATCCAGGGCGTATCTGGGTGTATCCGTGTCCGATACGCCCGGGATAAGGATTCAGGGCCCCTTTTTGTGTATCCGTGCTTCACAGGATATGGGTAATCACACCGACGATCGGGGATCGTTCGGCTCTGATACCAATTGATGCAATCGTAGATACGATCGCAAGTGCCGGGGCACAATTAAGGTTCGCATGGGAACAATCAATCGAAGAAGAAACTCTCCAACGATAAAACCCATACAGGGAATTCTATTAATCTCCAAATCTATGAGATCATTGATCTCTACAATGCTATATTAATAATAAAAGAAACTTAGGGGCTAAGAAATCAATCCTAATCAAACTAGGAAACAAGAATAAAAATCCTATCCAAATTAGAAACCTAATTCTAATTTCAGTCTTTTCTAAAAATAAAACTAATAACAATTAAAAATCAGAATTTCATGGGTCCCACATGTGGCCCATGGGCCTAGTTGTAATGATGTGGTTTTGTTGCTGCATCAGTCAACCTCCAATAGGATACTTAAAATCATTAGAATTGGGAACTATAATGGCATAATTTATAATGAGGGCAGGCATAGTACACTGACAATACAATATTGAGGCGTGTTCTTTTTTATGCAGTCCACTTAGGACCACTTCTGATCATGATGAATAGTTGAATGGAAAAGTCTCATGGCGGATGAGGTTTCTCTAGTCATTCTATGATAGTTATTTATCTCAGGGCCCCAAGATTTAAAGGTTAACACTTTGGCTGATTGACTCTGTTGAAGAATATCACTTTGATCGACATTAAATTTGGGCTAGTACCAATATGTGGAGGGAAGAGAAAAAGCGGAGAGTGTGGTTTAAGATGACTTTGAGGAGGTTAGATTGATTGCGGTTGGGCCTGATGCAATGCTCATACATCTGTTTGTATTTTATCATCTCCCAGCATATACTATGCCAGAGTTAACGAGATGCATGGTTCAAATGATCAAAAGTTGGACCCACCTGTACAATTGCTATTCACTTCCTGTTTGCCCTTTAGATTAGTTCAAGCTATTTTTCTATAGCTTCATATCAGAACAAGAAGTACTGATAGATTGGTAGAGCACAATTTAGATGCTTACTGTTTAAGGTTCATGCTATGTGATGCTTCAAGTGCTTGGAAAATCTGATTGGTTATGTTCTTTGATATTTCAGGTGCATCTCTGTGAATTCATTTTTCATCTTGAACGTGATTCAGGTTGTTTGCTATTCTTGATTATCTTAAACATGTCTTTTACTTTAACAACTAAATTGCTTGTTTTTATTTGAAAGGGATTGTTAAGGGGTTATTGTTTCCACTCATATACATATGCAAATGATTCACATGCATAATGGTTATACATCAGCATGTTTATTTGTGCTCATTTACGCATGTGATGCATAGATGAGGTGTGAAAATGTTGTGTGAATAGGGCCATTTTCAAAACAATGTTTTCACACATAAATAGGTGTGATTTGTGTGAAACTCTCACATCTCCCACTTGCCAAAAGGCACTAGTACATGCTTTAACATGGTGATTGCATTTGGTCTTGCAATTGGTTATGGCATCAAATCCCATCAACCACTTTTTATTTTTTTACCATTCTTGTGTGCTCCATATTTGTGAACCAAAGCCTCCAATTTGTTTTTTTTTTTTTTTTTCCTTTTTGAACTAATAAACCCCAGACCTTTAAGCTGATTATCTCAAATCTTCATCATTTGAGTAATTTGCGAAAAACATCCAAAAAAAATAAAAAAATCCAACCTATAGATCTAATTTTTTGCACTCTTTTGGGCCTCCAATTTATGATCTGTACCATTTAATATTCTCATATTAATAATACCCATCAAATCTTTTAGTTTCATATATGAAAATCTTCATGGATTTTGAGAAATTTGTGAAAAATGTCCATAACATCCAAACAATCTTTCTAAAACTGTCGGATGTACTCATTTACACATTTGAAAATAGTGATTTTGACAAACATGGTATTGTGTTTCACATAACATTTGCATATTTAACATTTTCACATGTAAAACCCCTTCTCCTAACCCTTGAGTTGAGTAAAATGCAAACGATCCTTAATGCAATTTGATTTCAATTATCCGAGGCATGGTTCTCTGTGAAATTATTTGATCCATGCAAAAGGATATGTTAATATCCTAGGGCGAGGACCATGCAATTTTCCTGGTTTTATGTGAGGCGATTCTGGAAAAAATCTGAATTGACTAGCTCTAGTATTGTGAAAATTCATTTATTTATTGGTTTGTAACCATGCATTGTGAAAAATCAATGGTTTTGTCAGCATTCGGGTTTTTGAGTGCATGTCTTAGACTGGTTTAGGCCTCATCTTTTGGCCGGTGGGCTGTTCTTGGGCCTGTGTTCAGGCCCCAAGCGTGAAAAGGTTTGCCTTAATCCAATTTTGATGGCATTCTTTATTCGTTCCTGTCTCAGCCCAGATTCAAGCCTTTTGGCCGGCCTTTGGCCCCACTTCCTGATCCACGGTCTGAAACTTGGCTGAGTTTCAGTCTTGTCAAACAAATGGATGAGGCTTGTGTTGATATAGGCTGGACTCAGTTGATAACCTTAATTGTCAAGGATTTTATTTATTATTTCTTCACTGATGTCTGCAGGCATTTGAACCTCCACTTGATATGAGCCAGGATATAGATATTTGTGAACATGAAAATTTAGAAGATACTGGTGAGTGTATTCATTCAGGAACTGTTGCTGACAACCAAGAGAGGAATGTAAGCTCTGGGCAGCGTGCCTCGACTAGCGGAAGAACTGATCCTTTTGAAACTGAGCAACTGGGTTGCAGGGAAGAAAATGATTTTACTTGCAAGTCACCTCCAAAGAAGACTGGTAATGAGGTACCTACAAAAACACCTGTAACTTTCTCAATATACTTATTCTTAGATGCTCTGATTGATATCTTTGGAAGCTAACAAATGCAGATTATTATGGGCTTCTTTTATATTTTTTTCATTTAGAAATTTGACTTCTGTAGATAACGACAGGAGATGCGCATGGAAAGCTTCTGTGAGTCTGTTATGGGAAGCTGGTCAGTAAGCTCTGAGGCCAGCACAGGAATACATTGTAGTGGAGCACATGATGTTAAGGTTATCAACAATAATGCCGGACTTTCTGTTTGTACTGCCAATGGAAATGTGAGCCTGTCTAATAAATATACCCTTCATTAAACCATAGCTACGTTTACCTGAATACATTGGACAACAATACATTCCTGGTTGCGGAAATTTGGTGCTTCTTTATTTCTTGTTTTTTAGACTTATATGCATTTGTGTATCGTACCGTACTATTAAAAAAAAAAAGTATTTGTGTAGCTAGGAGTAGAGAAGAACATTTTCCTCATTTGCATGCATGGAATATATTTCTCATTTCCCTTATTAGGTGATTTGTTTCTTTTCCTCCACTACGTGTTATTCATCAATATGTGCAGGTCCCAAGCTCAGATAGAAGAGGGTTGCCTCATCTTGAACAACATCTATAAAATACCTGCTATGCTTCATTTTGAGTTTCACTTTTTTAATATGTATTGCTAAGATTTTTCCTATTTCATCACGCATAAATCATCATCATTATCATCAAAGCCTTGTCCCAGCGATGTTGTGTTTGGCTACATGAATTTTATTTCTCCATTCCGATCTATCTCGAGTCAATTCCTCGAATAGGTTGCATGTCTTCATATGTATCTTTACTACTTCCATTCATGTCCTCTTTGGCCTACACCTTTTCCTTGGTGGGCTATCAACCTGCACTACATAATTTTTCCCCAGTGGTGCCGTTGATGGCTTGTGTTGGACATGCCAAAACCATCACAAATGAGTCTCTCTTAATTTATCTCCTATTAATACTACCTCTAAATGCTCCCTAAAGCGCTGATTTATGATACTATCTTTCCTAGTTTTACTACAAATCCATCCCAGCATTCTCATCTTTGTTACACTCATTTTGTGCATGTGTTGCTTCTTGATTAGTCAACATTCTGCTCCATAGATCAGAGCTGGTCTAATCGCTGTCCCATAAAATTTTCTTTCAATCTTGGTGGTATGACATATATATATGTAGACCCCTTTAATGAAGTGACAGGCTGCGACATAACCTGGTTGTAGTGTCTAGAAAGGGTTGGCTAGCATTTCCTATAGTAATACACAAAATAGGGTTATGGTTCAGGAAGAAATGAAAGGGGAACTCACCTTCAAAGACAAAACTACAAATTGAGATTGGATTCTTGGAACTTGAGTACTCTCACAAGAAAGAGTTTGGAGCTGGTAGATCCTTTGAAAAGAGAATTGTTGACAGAGTGTTTACAAGAGACTAAGTGGAAAGGGAAAGCCAGGGTCCCTGCTGGTCAGTACTGGATTAACAACATAGTTGAAGGATATATAAAGGATAAGTTTGTAGAAGAGAAAAGAATGAATGATAGGGTGATGGGTTTTAATCTATTTTGTGCAGTGAAATGTAATTCTGGAAATGAAATTAGCATTGTAATTGATTGGATATTTGAAGGATAAGATTGTAAAGGTGAAGAAAAAAGAATAATAACAGCATGGTAATTAAAAATGTGCTTGGTACAAATATCCTTGACGTCATTAGTGCTATGTGCCCCTAGTAGGGTTAAGTAAAAAAGATAAAGAGAACTTTTCGGGTTTGATGGATGAGGTAATGCAAGATATACCCAATGGAGGAAGTGTAATGATCCGAGGAGATATTAGTGGACATGTGGAAGGGAGGAGATGAGTGTGATAGAATAAATGTGGGATGCGAGATGAGTGTGATAGAATGCTTGGGGAGTACCATAGTTACCCAAAATTGCCCAAACTGACCTCGAACTGCAAATGGTTTGAATCGAACAATTTGCAGTTTAATTCGTTATGGTTCAGAACCGTAAACAACTAGTTGGCTTCAGTTTGGAGCTAAATTCGTTATGGCATTTGCTTAGTTCTTTTCATTTGAAAATATCTATTAGAACTCAAGCATTAAATAGGAGGTTTTGTTCAAAAAGAAAACTTATAAGGAACTACTTGCAGAAGGATTTGTGTTGAAGAAGCAACTCACATGAATTTTGAAGCCCAGATAAAGGAGGAGGGTTGCGCTAGGTAGGTTGTGAGCTGACATAGAAGTTTTGTTACACGAATTCTGAAGTGAAAATTTGGAATGGAATTCTTATGGCTGAACCCAACTGCTTTGATTAAGATGGTGAAGTAACTCACTTGAAGTCCAAATTATCTTCCAGTTGTAGATCTTTTAGTCCTTTCCTCTGTAGAATCTGAGGTATGCAAGGAGTTCTTTTTTTCTTCCAAATATCCTTGGCTACCATGATCGATCTCTCTCTCTCTCTCTCTCTCTCTCTCTCAAAATCACAAACGAAGGAGAAAAAAACCTTCTCTAGAAGAAGACTCCTATTATCCATGAATCAATGCATCTTTCCAGTATTCATAAGTTATAAGAATCCTTATAATCCCTCATGCCCATGAATTAAAAGAATGATATGTTTTTGATATGTGAAGAGTCAAAAGGATTTCTCATTTATCCAAGAGTCGAAAGGTGAATTAATAATTAAAAAAACTCTTATTGTATCTCATGCATTGATGGTAGCCTTTCAGTCATATCAACCTTCCTCTTACATTTTTTTTTCTTGGACTTTTGATTGGACTAGGTCTCTTACCTTGAGGTTTTTCCTGCCGCTAAGAAATTTCAAAATTTACCTCCAACAGATCTTGATGCACAAATTATGCGCTATGATTTTTTGCGATATCACATAAAATCTCGAGAAATATGCCATATTTGCATATTTTTGGAAGGAGAAGAGTAAGCCTTCTTGAGGAGGCTATGTTTGCCGACCATGGATTAAAATATCGGCAGCAGACATTGCAATGCATTGGCTGAGACCGAACTGATGTTTTACAACTTTATGGGTCTCGGTCTCGTATAAAAAAAATTCTCCAAAATATTGGTCATCTCAGCCAATATTTTTAAAATACGGCCAATATTTTCAAAATATTGGCCAAAGTATCGGTCTCGATCTCGTATCTCCTAAAGTTCTCCGAAAATATTGGTCCCGGCGATGTTTTGAAAAATTCAGCCTGAAAGCACAATAATCCATACTGTCCCTCTTTATTCCCCCTTCTCACCTTCCCAAATGGCTGAAAATAAGAAAAAGAGAGGCTCGAATTCCGTGTTCATATGGAAAATTCAAGTAGTTGATCACTAAAATATTAGGAACATTCAAGTGGTTAGATTGGTATCTAACAGTGGACCAAACATTGGTCCTACCAATTGTCCATCTAAAGTCATTAAATAGTAAGCACAGTGTATCTGATAGGCCGATAATTCTAAACATGTTTTCATGGTTAATTTGATGATGGGCCTAACTCTAATGTAAGTGAAGATTTTCACGAAGTTAATATAAAAAATGATAGTTATTTTGATTGATTTGGTGCTTAGATATGGGCTACATTGATGGATTTATAAATTAAAAAAATGGGGCTAAACGTTAAACATCAAAACTTAACTTATTTAACATCAGCCGTACTAATTAAAAAAAAAAACTTCATCATGTACTAATTAAAAAAGTGGTTTTCTCGTATTTTTTAGTATTCCTGTTTTTTTGGATATTTTTTATTTTTTTAAAAAGAAAATTCACGGCATGGTGATTTTAAACCACGATGCAATGCCATATTGTATTGTTTCTCGGGGTTGAATGCAAGTACGAGTGCGGCTGCGACTGCGACTTTGAACCATGGTGTTGATCCTTTGCTGGCTGCTGATGGTAAAGATGCATGTATTGCACATTCAACAGAGAATTTTTTCTTTGGCGATAGCGATCTTCGAGAACTCGGTGAGGATGTGCATTTGAAGAACTCAACAATGCATCACAGTTCTGACTATTAGATCTCCTGTGTGGATTATTGTGTGGAATAGGATCATAACCGACCCCTTTAAGCTTTTTATTCCAAGACGTGAAAATGTTTTGCAATGATCTCTATTAGAATTGTGGGGCGAACTATTAAGAGCATGAAGAAGGAATGGAAAAAGAGATGAAAAAGAAAGGATTTTTGCTAGAATTGGTTGTATTTTGTCATGGAACGACTATTTTGTAAATATACAGTTGTGCGACTACAATCAGGCCCAAACTGGGATAATTAGGATTACAATCAAGCCCTAATTGGGGCTAATCAAGGTCAATAATATCCTAGTATATGGTAAGTTGATCCCCTAATTAAAGATATGATACAGTTATACAAAGTCAACCACACACAGACGTGCTACCAGGCCCACTAAGGACACACTGAATTGGGCCTATCTCTATAATTCCCCTCAAATTGATACAGAGTTTGGCAAAGCATCAAATTGCTGGCAAGAAAGTCGTGATGGGCTGACAGCTCCTGGTCATTGCTTTTATGAAGAGATCGGCCAGTTGATGCTCGGAGGATGTGTGTGGAAGTATAGCTCCAGATATGACATGTCGACGAATGAATTGACAGTCCACCTCAATATGCTTAGTCCACTTGTGAAGAACTGGATCGGTTGAAATCTGTATAGCACTTGTGCTGTTTGCATAGAGTGGTGTAGGACCAATGAGAAAGACACCAATTTCCCGAAGAAGTCGTTGAAGCCAAATCACCTTGCTGCTTGCAGAAGACATAGATCGGTACTCAGCTTCAATAGATGATTTTGATACAGTTGTTTGTTTTTTTACACTTACAGGAAATCAGTGAGGTGCCAAAAAACATACACGACCCTATGGTTCAATTGTTAGTTCCAGACAACCAGTCCAATTTGCATCCGCATAAGCACTAAGAGAAAATAAAAAAGGTGGATGGATAAAAGAGTCCTTGATCAAGAGTGCCCCCTAATCTAATGAAGAATATGATGAGCCCTTGTGAGATGCAGTTTATGAGGATCACTCACGACGTGACTGAGGATCTGAAATGGCAATGTCTAGACGAGTCATGTTGACGCAGTCCTGATTTGCCCAATCAAACTGTCAAAAGGCCCTGGAATCCAAAACCAGAAAATATTCTATCCACTACACTAACATGCAGTAAACAAACAAAATCCGGAATTTAACCAGCAAAGGAACAATGCAAATAACACTAATCCACCTCAAAAGAGCTTTCTTCAATCCATAGCCAATCACACCATCAAGCGAAAGGGTAGAAACAAACCAAAGCTGTGCTTTATTGAATAAACTTTATAGTGCTGAACATCAACTATCCCAGCAGTCGACTACTGCTACATATAAATAAATAAGGCTAAAACATCTAGAAACCCCGGAATTCTTACAATATGAGTCCTAATACAATTAAGAATCTTACATAAAGTTTTTAATTCAAAAGCGAGCTGAAATTTCTAAAATATGTAAGCAAATCTAAAGATTTTGTGATTTCTGGTTGTCTGGGACACTATTGCCAAAAACCTGTGGAACCCACATGGCCCATCCTTAGATGATGGAGAGCAAATGATCTGAAAGAGGAGGCTTGGGCAACCCTGGTGGAGTGATTTTTATGTGGGTTGGGCTGTTTTTTAACAGTAGGCCCAAGATGACTGCATGTCCAGCATTTATGAGACTTCTAAGCTTATGGAAATTTACAATCAGGGGCTGTTTGTTTTTTATTCATCCAAACAGTCCCTGAGGCTCAAATTTAAGCGAGATTGTGGACTGATTGGGCCCAACTCTCAATCAAAAGTTGTTGGGACCCTTGCAGGTCCTCTTGGGATGCTTAATCTTCTCCAAATAGGCTTCAGCCATTGCGAAAGCTGGATCATCATAGAATTCTGAAGCGCATGTTGAGATATAGAAGGTTCCCAACAAGTTGGCGATATAATGTGGGATCAACGAAAGCTACTTCGTCTGCTTTATGAAGTTTAGCATTGAGTTCAAGGGAGTATTTGTGATCTTAGAATTTGTGAGGCAGGCCATGGAAAGCAAATTCTCTGCATTCTTCCTTTGGTAAATACTAATACCATCCTTGCTGCGAGAAATTCAGGACCAAGAAAGTGGTCAAGGCACCCAAATCTTTCATCTTAAAGGTGCTAATAAGGTGGCTCTTTAGGTCATTAATACATGTTGCATTATTTCCTGCTGAACATGCCATCAATATAAATGAGTAAGATAGTGCAACCTCTTGATGTCTGTCGAAAAAGTAGGGATCATCTGGACTTCCGTAGAGTTTTGTGTGAAGAATGACCGTGGTGCTTTTTAAGACCATAGAGAGATTTTCAAAGACAACAATAAACACTATTTGGGGGATAGACATAACTCTGGGGAGGTCAGGTCGCATGTGGATGGTTTCTTGCAAGTCGCCATGAAGGATTGCATTCTTGACGTCCATTTGCCATAGAGGCCAATTGTGGATTGTTGTAACTGTACGGAGAGCTCTTATAGTAATCATTTTGGCTACTAGAGTGAAGGTGATTTCATAATCAATTCCACACTCGTTTAAAACCCTGACCGGCACAGCGAGCTTTATTATCTGTCTAGGCTTTTGTCAGATTTGACTTTAATAGAATAAACCCACTTTTTCTTTTTCTTTTTTGAAAATAATAGAATAAACCCATTCACTACCAATAATTGGTGCCAGCGCAGGGTTTGGAACAATATCCCAGGTATGATATTTCAGAACACACCAACCCTGACAAGCAGATCTGTGAACTACAGATCTACTAACAGCAAACTCAATCTGCCAAATATGGGAATAGATCTTTGATTCTGTTGAAACCTTGAACAGGAGGTTAGTAGTCTGCAAGTAGCAAACTAGAACTTGAAAACCAGAACCTGACTCAAGAAACTCGAGTCGATGCAGCAGTTGAGTCGCACTTGGTTTCATCTAGGGCTTGAAACCTTTCTTCCATTCTTTCCCCAATCTATTCCATTAATCCTGTTTGACTTGGAGCTTTCTACTTAGGGAGTCTCTAATACCATGTTGATTCCTCAATTATGATTATTTCTTGGCTTTTCTTCTCTAAGGTTCAGAAAACCCCGGAGAGGAAAGTGTAGAAGAGAAGAAACAAAGGGACACTTGGAGAAGTTAATCTGCTGGCTGTATTCCTTGTATACCTTAGGGTTGTATGAACTTGTACAAATATAGTTTAGCATATTTCTGAAAATTACAAAAAAAAAAAAAAAAACCAATTATGAGTTAGCCCATATTTTCTAGAATTACAAACAAGTTCACTACTCTCAACACTTTTCTAAACAGTTTGGATGTGGAAAGTGATTTGACTGATGTGGTTTCATGGGTGTTCCTTCATGCTTCAAAGCCATGTGTGACGCCCTAGATTCGGGGCGTCGGATTAGGAAATAATGGGATTATTAGTGCATCTCTTTCCTCAGGATCCGCGAGAGTGAGGATGCTGAAATTCCAACAGTTGCATGAACATTTTGCGGAAGCTTATGTGGCCTTGCGACCCAAAGTCCTTGGCCCTTAGATTCTGTGTCGTAACCCAACGCTTAACACTTGCTTACTATGATATAACAAATCATCAGACTGGAAAATCATACAACCACAATATACAGAGCAAAGCAGTAACCGGGTTATTTTATCACCCAACATGTTAAAGGCCATCAAAGGCCAATACAACTGAAATAAACTAAAACACAAATGATACTCCCCCAAATGTTATGAAATATCAATGCAAGACAGGATTTCTAATTGACACTGTCAGTACAAACCTCACGTAACATTTGCAGTTCTGCGCTGCCTCCGCAAGCGCTCCTACAAGCCAAGGTAAGACCTACAACACCAAGGTTAGTAGGGTGACGTACCACGACCTGGAAGGTGTTTAAAATTAATACTAATAACATGTTTGCAGCATTGTGAATTAAGACCTGAGATGATTTCAATAAAGTGGTACGACTGGGCAATATCATGCATGAGTACATAATCTGAATAATGTAATGCGGAATCATCATGGAACAATACCACTAACACACATGTTCTAGCAAAATGGCAGACCACGTGTAGCTATACCCTCTCCAACCAGTGTTACGAAATTCGGTTCGTTCCGGCCGAAATTTCTGAATAATTTCGGTTCGTTCGCTCTACCGAAATCAATAGGTCCTTGTCATTATTCGTCCCAGAATTCGTTCCAATTCTTCCGATTCAATCCGAATTTTATGATTTCGTCCAATTTGTTTGATTCATCCAATTATTCGTCCCAACATTTCGGTTCCCTTTAAAATAAAAATAAAAATGAAAACTGAAGGGGCTAAATACTTTTTTTTTAACTTAAAAGTAAATGTAAAATTACCTTTTTGGCCTTTTTGCTTAGAGAAACTAGTGGCTTCAATGTGGAGCCGCCCATCTATTAAAATCTAAATAATTTTATGGGCCCTTTGGTATGCACTAAGCAACCTAGAAATAGGCTACTAGTATGCACACAATTAAAACTCGCAAGCGCACAAGATCACTATGTAGTGTAGTGAATTGTAAGTACGAGGTCGATCCCACGAAGACTTGTGATAAAATAATGTCAAAAACAACTAAAAATCAGAATATTAAAAGAACAATTTAAATGATGACAGGTTGAATTAAACTACTAAAAACAGTAAATTAAACTATTAAAAGCTAAATGGAAAATAATCTAAAACACACAACTACTATTAAAATTGAAAAATAGTAATAATGAATGAACTAGGGTTTCATCTACTCCCCTAACCAACCCTATGCATGTCCCTTATTATCCTTTAATAAAAAAAATCAGAATTATTAGAGACATCTATCAACCTAGACCATGGCATATGCGTCTAGATTACTATTCCCCTAAACCTAATTCATGAGTGGCATACTACATGAATTGTTCATTATGATGCAAAAACTAAGCATGGCATATGTCTTAGTCAAAACACACATAATGCATAAAAACAATAGGAATGATAAATGCATGAGTCTAAGCATGGCATATACTTAGATTATTCATGGTTCTAAACCCTAGATGCTTAACATCAAGATCAATCAAAATTAAGTTAGCTACTCTTAAAATTAATTGAACATGGCATGGTTGGCATGGCATATACACAACTCATCAATTGAAAGCATGGTTTAGAATCTCAACTAATAAAACTGAAATTTGAATTAAAAGATGCCAAAAGAGACTACATAGAACTAGGCTAGGGTTTCAACTACACCCTAGCCCTAAAAAGTTTAGCTACTCATGTCTAGAATTGAAAACAAAATAGAAAATAGAGCCATAAGAAAAACTCTGAATATTGAAGAAGAAGAAGAAGTTGTCCAGCAGCTTTATCTCCTTTTCCTCGCTCCAAAAGCTCTCCAAGATGCTCCAAAGAATGCTCCAAAGGTGGCTGTACAGCAACTAGGGGTTTTGGGATGATGATGGATGGTTTTTGTGATGATAGGGTGCTGAAATAGTGGCTGGTATTCTTATGGACGTGGCTAGGGTTTTATATGGGATATATATCCTGGATGACCACCTCTTCTTGTCCTTTTATAAGTCTTGCAACAGCCCCTTTTAGCAAGTAGTTCTCTTGTGGAAATAGATCTCCAACTTTCTTTACAAGTAGGCTTCTTAATTAGAATGAAATAGGAGTCTTCTTTCTTAATAACAAGACTTTCTAAATCTGATCTTACTTGTATTTTATAGAAAGTTCCTCACATGGACCCACAATTCTGAGATTAATTGCAAGAGATTAAATCTGAACCTTTTTATAATAAAGGTGGGCCCATATGATGCATGTACAATGATTGTGGGACCCCCTTCTTGAACTTCTAACTTGGCTTGGACTCTTCCTTTAAACTTTCCTTATTTTTCTCCTTTTTCTTCTCCATTCTTGAGCTCCACTTGTACTTGAAGAAGACTTTCTAATTTCTGAAATTTCACTTTTGCAATGGCTGTGGGCCCCCTTTTTGGCTTATAACCCTAGATTGGGTTTCTTCTTTCTTTTACTTTTCTTCTTTGATTAGAATTGTAAGTTGTCCAAAGAATTAGAAAGTAGTCTTGAAATCTGAAATAACTTGGATGGGACCCACCTTGGCCCTACTTGATGATTTATGCCCATCACTCTTCATGAAATCTTCTCTTTTTGCTCCTTTTTACCTTTGCATACAAATTAACAAAGAATATGTAAAATCAAATAAAATAAACATGACTAGCATAAATAATTCAAATATTAGGGCTTAGATTGTAAACAATTAAGCACTTATCACCCTTTCGCCCTAATCAAATTTTATTCCAAGAAATTTTTTTTTTATTATGAATAAGCTAACCAAGTTTCACTCTAATATAAAATGGCCCATCAAATCTAAATCGACATATTGCATTTATTTAGTACAATAAATTAAATGTATCATATATTATTTTTCATTTTAATATATATATATATATAAAATATCTGAAATATTTCACCGAAATCTCCGAATCGGCTGAAACATTTCATTTGGAGGGCAAACCGAAATGGCATCTTTCGTAACACTGTCTCCAACACACAAGGTTAAGGGAACATGTAAGCACGACAAGCCACAAGGGCAAGTAATGATGAATATATATAATATTAATAATAATATGCCAACCCCACAAGGAGGTGGCCACGCATGGCACCGGCCATGGATTCAGGAAAAACAAGCATAACCAATGTGCAGATGGTAAATCATGGTTCGAGGGACATTCAAAACGGTTGATCAGGCCAAAGAGGAACTCTAGGCTTAGTGGTGCCGATTTAGGAGCGGAATTTGTGTACCACTGCAAACCCAGTCCCTTGCGGAACCCGAAGCTCTTCTTCAGAGGGGGGCCACAGGCATGACACAACTTGAGGATGACATAGAGGGTGAGGGGGGAAACCTCGGGCAAGCTAACTCATACATGCACATACTCTCTGAATCACAATTGCAAACCCATTTCCTTGTGGAACCTGAAGCCCTTCTTCGCGGGGGAGGGGAGCCATAGGCGTGACATACACTCGGAATCAAGTATCCCTCACTGATCATACGGGTCATGATGTCACATAAGTGTAGCGTAGAAAACAACAAACTTTTGCAAAACGGGGCAACCCAAAGTAACTATCATGATGGAATCAAGCATGAACTGGACAAGGCCTAGGGTCTCTTGGAAATTGGGCAGCATTCCGGCATGGAATGGTTCGACCTGAAATGGGCAGGAAAAATGGTGGCTCCAGGTGATCGGGAGGGAGCAGGGCAATTGAGATGCTCGCATCCCAACATAATACACCTCAACCGTGGATCTTGTCTCATAAGGGAACGCAGGGCAATTAAATGCTTGCTAAACTCTTAATTACACAGTCAAGGAACCCATTACAATTGCTATTTGCTAACCTAAGCCTTGGGTTGCCATTGACATGTCATGGTAGGAAGATTTAACCTTACGCGCATTTAGTGTCCAGATGCCAGAATTTATAATTCCTTGGCGTGTGGTGATGTTGGTGGGCACCCGAGACCCTAACTACTTGTATACTCAACTTCAAACTACACCTACATGCCTTCCAACAACCCTTGGGGATGTTTGTCTGCTCAAACGTCACCCCACAAGTGCAACAATTCCATTAAAGTCAAGTCCCGGTTGTCGGTTCCATTTCTAGTCCCAAAGGTTCAATGGTTCTTACCTCTTTCCCTTCCAACATTGTGGGGGCGGGGGGGGGGGGGGGGGGGGGGGGTGGGTTGGTTCTAAAAATTCTCTTTTTAAGGGCTAGGCAAAGTCTCAATCAATTGAAAGAAGAGAGGACAAGGTGGGTCAATGGGCCCTCAAACAGCCCTTAAAATGGGCTGGCCGGCTATCTGCTGGACAACTGGCCACATTGGGTGGCCAGCCCTGCAGTGTACAACCAGCCACCTGGCCGGCAGTCCCCGCAAAAGGGCAGTTCAAAGGGGATTTTGGGGGTTTCAGGGCAAGGGAAATTGGGGAAATTTTGTGGGGATTCTTAGCTGGTTTTCCTAGGATCCTAAGCAAGGAATTCTCAGTCCAATTTACCCTCAACACAACCCAAACAAGCCATGCATTCCACACTAACATATACCAAGAGTAGAAATTAGAAATCAAAGATAACAAGCATGCATGTTCTAGAATTCAATTTAAACACTTGCCTTGGTCTCCAAGGACTCCAAAAACACCTAACACCCTCCAATCAGCTGGGAACAACATAAATAAAAAACCCCCCAAAAATGTCCACTAAATTAGCCCAAAAAATGGAAAATAAAAAAGAGGAGACGGGAAGGCTTGCATGTTGGAACATAGGCTCTCTAAGGGCTACCAATTCGAGTAATGGTAGAGGAGGAGGTTGCTTACCTGTAGGATGCCCAACCAGCAAAAAATAGGTGGTTGAAGGGGCTGCCAAGCTTGGATTTCCATGATAATGGTGCCCGGGGGAAGAGGAGACAGAGGAGTTACATGGTACTCTCCGTTTGGTGCATAGCTGCGAGGTTTCAGAGTATCAAGCAAGAAAATGAGAGAAAGAGAGGAAGAAGAGGGCTGTTGCAGATCCTTGGGTGTTGCGGATCGAGAGGGAGGAAAAATGGTGGGGAAGAAGGAAGATCGGGCTTATATACATGGTTCAAGTGGGGCCCACAACTTAAAGAACTTCGCGGGCCTGTAACTGGACTTTTTGGGCCTCGGATGGATTTTACAAAGAAGAGAGATGTTCTCAAAATAAAATCTAATATCTAATGGGCACAAATATGACACAATTTGGGGACTCTGGAGTCTGGGCTCAGGTTTTAGTGGAAGGACTGTTGTACCCCTACTTGTGCGGAATTCAAGAAATGAGGGATTTCGGGGCATTGAAATTTGAAAGGCTACGGAGTGAACATGAAAGTTGTACGAAATGTTGTCCTCTATCAAATGGGCTCAAAAAATGAATTTTCCAGAATTTATGAATAACCCCCACACTTTCCCGAAATTACAATAGGTCCTCTAAGACATCAAACTAGGTTCATAGGCTCTCAAAACTTCTCAAATCTATTCAAAAGCTATTCTAACCCTCAAATAGTCCCACTTATTAAACTAGCCACGCACTTATCAATATTAATCGTAGAGATTAGGGTCGAGGTCTTACGCCATGCAAGCTTCAGGTTTGATTTAATGAAATTACGGCTTTGTCTTCCCATTTACAGGTGGAGCGTGGAGTTTTCTCACGTGGTTAGGTTAGCTAATAGCTCAATGGATGCTTTAGCAAAACAAGGGTGGATAAGGTTTCTCCTAGAGTGGTATCCATTTCTTGGTGGTCTTTGCTTGGTTTAATTCTATCATGCATTTTTTTCCCGTGGTTCTTGTGGTTGTTCATATTTCAGTTTTTCAATAAATCTAACAGTTGCTGATAATAAAGGAGCTTGTAATTTCTATGTTTATTTGGTGTGGGCATAGTTATCAGAATCCTATTATTCGTATCCTGAATTCCAATTTGTATCCCGAATTCTAAGGAAAGCAATTTGTATCTATGCAATG
Source organism: Persea americana (assembly GCA_029852735.1). NCBI lineage: Eukaryota > Viridiplantae > Streptophyta > Magnoliopsida > Laurales > Lauraceae > Persea > Persea americana. Next base: position 29,146,131 of record CM056814.1, read on the forward strand.
AATCCCATTTATAGATGAATCTTAGGATTCGCGTGTGAATCTTATGATTCGATACTCGTTTCATCGAATCTTACGATTCAAGCGATTCGGCTGAGCGAAAATAGCTACAATCAATAAGTTAATATTAACAATCTTTTACCTTTTTTCTTTCTTTTAACATTGTTACTTTTAAAATGTTATTTAGTAGTTAATGAAACCTTGTAAGAGTTTTTGCGGCTTTGGAGAGGTTTTAGAGATGAATAAAGAACATGCATTTAATTAAAGAGTTCGATTGTACGTATGATGCTTGTCTATATCTTCATTTTTAAATATCTTTGCGGTTTTTTTTTTATGAACACTTTCTTAACTTCAAGAGATATCCTACTATCTAAGATTGATGGTTTGGATTTTATTTTTACTTTTATATTTTGATTTAAAGATAACAAAATATAAATATATATTGATACCTTAAACTTATTTAACTATTTACATATATCATTTATTATATATTAATATATGTCGTGATGTTCCTAATATTATTGTATAATAGACTTATATGTCATTATATTTATACTACTATAAATGGGAAAAGGGATGGTTATGAATAACTACTTATTTATTTATTTTTATTTTTAATTATTTTTTATTTTTATTAGAAACATAAAAAATCCTACGATTCGCAATACGATTCACGATTCGATTCGATTTGATTCATGGGTATGAACTATTTGCGATGCGATTCCGATTTTCAAAACTATGGGTGTGGGTATCTTAGTTTTGGGTTGCTTTTAGTGGTTTAAAGCGTCGTCCGAGATTTTGGTCAATTGGGTTTTCTATGGTTGTTTTGCAATAGAATGTATTTGCCATTTTAAAAGATCATGTCCATCCATTTGCTTAGAAGTCCATGTTACTTGAATGCTGTTACGTTTATCTAGAAAGGCATGGATTGGAACCAGAGTTTAACTGAGTTTTAAGCAGTATGATATGAGTACTGGTAGGATTTATTTCACCTAATGGTGTCACCAAGTTCGCCAACTGGATACAAAATGTGGTTTTGTAGCTCAATTATTATTTATTTACATTCAATATTTTTTATTTATATTCATGCAAAACTCTAGTTAACCAGATCTAAAATCTAAGCAAATCCAGAATTTGAAGAAAGGGGATCCCTTACCTCTAACTCTGGTTTTTTAGTCATGTTACTGCCATTTACACAAATTGATGATGTACTACTAAAAGGACCCACATAAATAGAACAATGTTTTGGAACAGGTACAGATTATTGGATGGTCAGAAATCTGGATTTTTTTCCAGTCCATGATCCACTTGTATGAGAATGGGTACTTAAGTTGGCTATACATTGATGTATAAGGAATCTATAGTTCTCTACATTAAAATAGTAGAGCTTATAGTTTAACGGCTTTCTACTTCTCTGGTCCAATAACCAGTAGTACTCAGATTCCTATTGGTTTTTTGCTCAAATTGAGGCGAGGTCCCAACAATAACTTCTGCCGGCGTCACTCCGTGGATCATTGGTCTTCAAAGCTTGCCAGTCTTATTTGTTGGCAGTACTTATATGGAGAAACTTTTCCAAAATAAGGAAGTCTTGAAATTATGGTCATGACCTGAACGGCATAGTTTTGGTACTGCCACTACTGCCAGACACTGTTGCAGACATCTTTGTTTTATTGGTTTTACGATTTCAATGTAATAAACTATTGTACTAACCTGTATTAACCTTAGCAGACATGGTTTGTTAATATTAAGGGGAGAGCTGGTTGAATTCTAATGCAAACTCTTATGTTTGTGGATGTCTGTTGTCGTTGACTGAAAAAGACCATTAATTGCAGTGCTGTCCATTTTATTTTTCTTCTGTAGTGCCTCTTCTTCCTTCCATTTTATTTTGTGTATATGTGGTCATGTGCTCTCATTCATGCAACATCATAATGTTATTTAGAACTCTCAATTAAGCATTCTAAATTGCTATCATATATTTTCAGGTGAACTCTCAATCAAGTGATTGGTTGGGTCCTTCTTTACAGTTGAATGTTCCTCTGGTCGATGTTGACAAGGTATCACAAGTCTAAATTCTATGGGCTCCAAAGTCCGGACAAATTGTATCTGGGCATTTTCTTGTTGATTACTGTATCCTTGCTTGTACATGTTCCTTCTTTATTTGTTTGTGAATTTCATGTTATGTTTGTAGCGTATATGTTAGACTTAGGGAAACGGCCTGTTCTTGTTTGACCAACAATATGATATGTGGGTCCACCTTTTGAGGATCTAAACTGTTCTTCTAGTCGGCCTGGTGCCCTGGTCATTGGTAGATCACATGCTAATTTTTAGATATGGGGATGGCTTGTTAATGGATATAGTCATATAGCTAATGGTTCACATTTAACAAGTAAAATTGGATGGGTTGGAATTGGATCAACTAATGAGGGCAATTTTTGGATAATGTCCTATCTACGTTAGGCCTATTATATGAATGCTCTGAATTCCCATTAGGTAGGTTGCCATTTGTACTGTTTTTTGTAAGCTGTTGGTTAGATAAAAAAATGTGTTTTACTGTAGCTGTTTGAAATCATCTGTAAAAAATAATAATTATAAAATCCAGCAACTGTCTGGTGATTGAAGCTTAACAAGTAAAGCTCTCCCGGCAACTTGAGACTCGTAGATGTTAGCAGACTTGTGAGAAATCATGTGGGGAAGTTCAAGAGACACCCTATTATTTTCACCTCTTTCTTCGGTTCTCACTTCTCCTTCTCAGTCCCTTCATACCTAAAATGCCACCCAATAGGATATACATAAATGGGGCATGTTTCTCATAAAATATCATTCAGAATGCCTAGAATGGTGATAATGATGTTACCTCTAATGGGATTTTTTGGGAGATTTTTCTTTGAAATTTATCTTCAGTTCTCTTCCTTGGTTTTGGTAGCTCCTCAAATATGTGTTTTGATGTTGAACAATTCTGTTCCTTCAAAAGCTGAGGCTTTTCATTGTGTAATGATTGTCAATGAAATCTCATGATTATGCCATTTACATAGTAAAGGAGTTAGTTCCAAACAAAAAGATTGGAAATTACCCTATGAGAGAAAAGCTTGGTGTCAAGATATTTTTGTGGTGGGGTTGTTATGCACAGGCACAAGCCAAGGGCCAACATATTCATTAGGTGGACAGCTTGGTTCTTCTTCTCCCTTTATTAGTTAAAAAGATGCATTACATGGGTACAAAGAGTGTAAAAGGGAAGGACATGTCTGTAAAGAGTTTGAAGGGGTCTTAACCGACCAATAAACAGTTGAGCTGGAGTTTGGAGATGAGGGATACATTGTTATATTGGGCTTGGAAAGTTGTGTGGCATCAATGCATGAACCTTATGGGTCCTTTAAAGTCCTTTAGTCTCTTAAGGATGATTTGGTTTTTTTGGATCAACGACGAGTAAATTATCAGAGCAGGATGGGACCTCTTGAAGGAGGATTTTTGAAATATGTTTTAGGGTTCCATTGCAAAAGTAGATTGAACAAAGAACTTACTGCTACATTATAAGTTTTTTTTTTTAACTCTTATGGCGAAGATCCCTAACCGAGTGGAATTGAATGGTTTAGGTCCATTAGCTTGGTGGATGCACATACAAACTGCTTTTAAAGTTTTCGCTAATCGCTTGAAACTGTCTTACCTTATATCATTAGCCCTTGGCAAAGAGCGTTTGTACGTAATAGATAAATTCTTGATAGAGTTTTGGTTGCTTATAGACTTGTTGATGTTAGGAAGCGTCTTGTAGAGGTGTCATATTCAAAATAGATTTGGAAAAGGCATATAACCATGTGGGATGGAAGTTTCTGGACTATATGCTGGCATGTTTGATATTGGTGACTGGTGGAAAAGATGGATTTAGGAATGTAGTTCATTGACACCCTTTTCTGTTTTGGTTAATAGGACCCTTTCACGCCTTTCCAAGTCCTACTGATGGCTTAGACAAGCAGTTCCTCTCTCCTCTTTTTGTTTAATGTTTTTGTAGAAGCTTTGGTAACTCTTTCACATAAGGTTAAGGAGATCAGGCTTATTGAGAGCTTTGAAGTGGGCAGGAATGGGAAAGCTATTCCTCATCTTTGTTTTGTAGATGATACCACTTATTTAGTTCATCGAAATAGGAAAAGATCTCCTTATTGAAGTGTATTCTATGGTGTTTCTAGTTGTGTCTGAGCTTGAAAGTTAGTCAATCTAAAAGTATCCAAATTGGGGTGGGGGTTGTTTGGAGGAGTTTATTTTGCCCTCTGCAGATAGATTGGAATTCAGAGTGGGGCGGCTTCCCATCATTTACCATGGTTTGATTACTGAAGCTAATGCAAGATTGAAAATTTTGTGGGTTTTTAATCATAGAGAAATTTGAAAAAAAAAAATTTCATCTGCTTGGAAAAGACTATCCTTGGGGTAATATCACTCTTATTAAAGCTGCATTGTCTAATCTTTCAGTGCATTATATTTCCGTTTGTAAATGTTGAGGGATGTAATTGGGGTCTCATTCCTTAGGTGATACTAGGTGACTCGGGCTCCTAGGAAAGAATAGGACTATTGTTCATTGGAAGACTCAACTGTGGATAGATGAGCCAAGGGATGTTCTTGCAGCCAAAGTGGTATACTTATCTCATGTTAAGTGAGCATCAAATTCTGCTACTGACTCCTTGGCAAAGGATGCTGTCTTGCATGAGGTTTTGATGTTTGATGGTGGTGTGTTTGGTTTTGAGGTTTTTTATTTTGTTTCACTTTGGTTCGGGGATTCTAAGCTCGTCTGTTTAGTTAGGGTTTCACTGCCACCCTTGGAAAATATTTCCTCCATCTTCTTCTTTTTGTTGAAAGACACTAAAGGCCTATTTGTAAATTCAAGTTATTATGGGTCAATTCCTAATTATGAGAAACTTTGGTGGGGATGAGTTTTTTTTTATCCTTCTAGTTGCTAAAAATAGGTTTGCTAGTTAAATGAAATCCTTGGTCTTAGATTATTATTAGATTAAATTTGTGCTATATGAAGCTATTATTATGTTGAGATTAGGTTTCCTATTATGGATGTGATTAGGTTTCCTAGTTTTCTGAGTCTATCTTTGGTTGTATTCTACAAATAGCCATTGGCTATTCTTAATGAAACAACTCAAAATTTTGTCTAGATGTAGTCCTTAAATTTCAACTGTTTCTTTATTGCCCTTCTCTCTTTAATAAAATTACCTCTCTCTCTCTCTCTCTCTCTCTCTCTCTCTCTCTCCAAAAAAAGAATAAGTAAATTAAAAAAAAAATCACGCACTTAACAGTAAACACACCTTTGTGTGAAGGCCCTGTAAGTTTCTATATAGCCTGACACACTGAGAGGTGTTTAAACAATTTATTTCTTTTGTTGTGTCAGGTACGATGCATTGTAAGGAATATTGTAAGGGATTGGGCAGCAGAGGTATTCTCTTTAGACCAGCTGGGCTCATGATATGTGCAGCATCTCTTGGCAACTGTAACATTTTCTTTTGTTACTGCACTTTTCCCTCAGGGACAAGGAGAACGTGATCAGTGCTATAAGCCTATTCTTGAAGAACTTGATCGCCTGTTTCCTGCTCGATGTAAGACCAGGTACACTATGACCAAGCTATCATAGACTTGTGAAAACCATGTTAATATGTTATGTCATGCTCATGCCTGTATTGTCAATCTTTGGAACTAGTGCCTCACTCCATGCTATGGAGGCACCTTTGACTTCTATGGCTATTGGTGTTTTGCGCTGTTTGTGTTAAAAGCTCCAGAATGTTAGAAACAAGTTTCAAGCTTTTTGCAATGTTTGTTTTAGCAATTATTTCCAGACTGTTAGAAATGAGTTTCAAGTGTTTTGCAATGTTTGTGTTAGAAATCAGTTCCAGAATGTTAGAACTGAGTTTCAAGGAGCTTTGTGTAGTTCTTGTATTTAGCTTTGTGTAGAAATCATCTTCATCATCATCAGCATCATCATCAAGGAGCTTTGTGTAGTTCTTGTATTCAGCTTTGTGTAGAAATCACCACTACCACCACACCTACTTCCGGTCTATCCTGGGTATTCCGGGACGGACACTATGAGGCCCACATACGGCAAGTATGCGGTAGGGGCACGCTATGGATACGGTAGGGACATGGATTTTTCACATAAAAAGTGAAGTATCGGACACGATACTGACACAATACATTGCCCACTTTGAAATATCCATGGATCATAGGACAGACTTATTTCTATACATGAAATTGTAAGGGTTTTTTTGTAAATGCAGAAATATTTTTTTTTAGTATGAATACAAAAGGATGCTGGCGCCCACACTAACATGGATGACCAGCAATCCCTTTCTCTTTCCTTTTCAATTTGCCTCTTGTTTTGTATTTTTCTTTCTTTTTCTGATAATTTTCAAGGATTTCTGGTTTTCTACAGAAAAATCTTTGTAAATCCAAATTTTAACTTTAACTTGGTACTAGAGCCTTCTAATTAAGTAGAAGACTCATAAAGGAACACAAGTAGAAATATTTCATCCCAGTTTATACAAATTTCTACGAGTTACAGGTTGTGCAACCTGAGGTTGCCTATGGGATTTCTGCACTGTTCTATTCTGCTGGCAGAGCAGTTTTCTAGGTGAATTTCAGCACCTGTTACATGTGGATGGAAGCTGGGTGGATTCGTGGTGGGTACAGTACATACCCAAATCCGAAATTGGATTGCCAATAAGGTCCCACACTCGAACCTGTGGTTTTAAAACTGAGCCACGTCTGAGTCGACTCTGACTTGGTCTGGAAGAGTCAAGTTAGGGTTCAAGTTGAGTCGGCTCAGTCCTTTGTATTTGTTCATTTTTCTGCTTGTTTTTTGTAAGTTTAGCTCTTAATTAGGCCCGTAAGTCAAGCAACAATTGTTTTTGTTCCAGAGGAAAAAGACCTATTATCTTCCCATTCAATTGCATTTCACCTTGCCTGCCTATGATGACCAAATACGGATAAGGGATACCGTGATTGGTGGTTCGACTCTACACTTTTGAAAATCTAGGACACAGATACGGATACGGGTGCCCTAATTTTTTCTTTAGATCACTATTGAATTAATGAAATTATCCTTGTTTACATTCCTTTCTAAATTTTTTTATGTTGAGAAGTGAAAATTTTTAAAGAACTATACAAAATAATGGACTCGGTAAGTAGTACACCTAAACTTGTACTCTAGAAGTATTAGTGCAGTAGTGGTTTGCCCATATATATATATATATATATTTTTTTCTCAGTATACTTCTCTTATAGTGTAAGTTTTGGTGAAATGAATATAGTCATCTTTTTTTTTTTTTTTTAAATAAGTATTAGTACATTCTGGATACCTTGACTCCCGAATTTTGTGGCACAAGCCCACACAATATGGCATGGGTCAAATCATCGTAGTGGAATTTTTTTAACATCAATCGATGAGCACATCCAGTAATTCCCATTTAATTCAAATTAAATAATCAAATCTATAATGTTAAACTACCTTCCAAATTCTTCTTAGGGAATTAGAGTCCAAGTCTAAAATAAACTGAAGAAAAACGGATTGAACTAATTAAAACCTTTATTACATCACCATCAACTTTAAAAATGAAATAAGTAAGATAAGTCTATACTACTATAAAGCTAATTAAACTCTCATAAGAGATTCGCATAGCTCCACTCTTTTTTCCTTATGGGGAACCCTGTGGTTCGTCGTCTTCTATAATTTTATTGTCCACATTATCATGCTCTACCTCATCATCTGTAAAAATGTTAAATATATTGGGATGAGTCATGAGCTGCATGTGCCCAGTAAGTTATTAACCAGCAAACAATGCATACAAATAGGATAAGGAATCAAACTAATGAAGATATTAATCAACAAAGTATGAATACAAGGCAAACTAATTAGAATTAACAAACTAATGATCAAGCATAAGCAAGATGAGTCGAAAGGTCATAAAACAAACATATGCGTACAACTGATAACAAATAACCAAACTTGACAGACCATACAGGTACGTCTTACAAGCACATCTAGTGCATCCTCCACTACAGCAAGGCCTAGTGCATAACCTCCTCTAAAAAAAGGTTTAGTGCATCCTCCACTAAAGCAAAGCCTAGTGAGTAACCTCCACAAGAAAAAGATTCCCAGCAAGATTCCCAGCAATCACCCCTAGAAATGGGCACTCCGGTACAAGCCCCCGGCTGTTGCATTCTCATTAGCATGCTCAATGATATTGAAATCCCACAAAAAGGATATTGGTGTCCAAAAAGGCCCCTTCATAGAATCACTGTGCTTGCTTGTCGCGTGATGGTGCCCAAACAAACCATCAAAGTAATCCAAAGTAATCCGTCAAAATGGGGCCGATTTTGCAATCCCGTGGATTACAAATTTCTCAAATTCATAGCCAAATCACAGGACATATTTTCTGACCACAGTTGGACAGAAATTGAATCACATAATAGAGTATCAGAGTGACAATGAGTCACAATTAGGAGTACAAGTCTGACTTAGAACATAACTGAATTGTGCAAGTCAATCTCCTAACAAGTACAGGATCTACTATGCTTTCAGACCTTTAGGTCTACGCCGCAATGAGTGTGTTTAATTAGGAAACTAATCACATACCTCTGAAAGTCTATGTCCCATACCATATACCCCTTATGTAACTGCTTTCTTAATTAAAGCACTCCCACTGATCTCATATCGCTGGAAAATTTACATCCCATATGATAAAGCTTCTTCTGAATGTAACATGATCCACAAAAGTACAATAAGCACCATCGTCGTGATTCAGAAACATACCACATTAACATGACATAGAGTCATGAATCAAGGCTAAGGACTACACATGTAACATTATAGTCATAGAACAGCCACAATTGGATAGCTATCAAGCATGCAACTTAATATTCAGATGAACTCATGTGATTACTAAATTGGGTCAGAAAATGATCATATATCAGAAAATAAACCCTACAATTTGAAGTAAGATGGACATCAGATGATTGAGTTATGAATTGACCAGTTTCCAATGCAAAACTACAATTTGATAAGTCAAAGACCTAGTATCAATTGGGAAGTCCTACATCCCACATCGCCTTAGTCCTGAGTTCATGTCTTCATATACCTATTTGGCCATTCCACCTATCAGCTTAAACTTTTGGGTTGGAATATGGTTTCTTACAGGGTATCAAAGCGGGTTCCGATCCTGTCATTCTTGTGTAGCCCAAGTGGCTCATGTTGTTCTTGTGTAGCCCACGTGGTAGGCCCGTTCATGAAATCTGGCTCTTGTCGTTCTTTTGTAGCCCACGTAGCAGGCCCGTCCATGGAATCTGTTGGGCCTGCACGTGAGGAGGAGTGTTGGGAAGTCCCACATCGCCTAAGTCCTGAGTTGGACATGTCTTCATATATCTGTTTGGGCCTTCCACCTATCAGCTTAAGCTTTTGGTTTGGTATATGGTTTCTTACCATATCATTGTTGCTGTCAAAGTTTTCATGGGTTCACCATAATTCAGTTTGACTTGAAATTTGAACTGCTAGCCATTAGACCACTGTTGAGAAATTCGTTTCGGATGCCGAGATTCGGTTTGGCCTCCAAACTGAAATATTTCGGCCTATTCGGGATTTTGGCAAAACGTTTCGGATTTATGTTTTGGAAAAATATAAAAAATAAAAATAATATAATACATATAGAAAAATATAATATTAATATCAAAAATAAAAATTTTGGTTTCATACATGTGTACAGTTGCTATATAAATTCAACAGCAATACCAAATAAATTCAACAGTACATGTGCATAGGTGTGAAGAAATAAGAAGTTCACATTTAACCAGAGGCCCAGCTGTTTTTGTAGGGGGCCTTCAGAAATTTCAGAATTTACATATTACTGGATGAGTCAATGAACAAATGACTTGGATATTATGTGGGTCACAGTTGATGGAACTATTGTGTCGCACTACAATGAACCGCACAAAAAAAAGTCCCAGCAGCCCTCCACAAACTTTGAAAAAAAAGAGGAGCCCAACCTAACTCAGCTGCATGGCAGCCCAGCCCAACAGCCCAAATTGGACAAAAATAAAAAAATAAAAAAAAGACAGCTGCACTTTAAAGCCAGTCGAACTAAAGAGGAACAAATGAAAAAAAAAATAATAATAATAATTTGAGGGCGAGTTGAGCTCTGGAAGAGGAAAGGGAGGGAAAGACAAAAGAAAAAGGCAGCAGCATACCTGGCAGTGGATGAAGCACAGCAGCAGCAGAGTCGTATCTATGATGGAGAATCAAGTCAATGAAGAAGCAGCAGAGTCAAATCAATGAGGCAGTAGCAGAGTTGAGGAAGAAGCAGCAGCCCTCTTTCAGCTGGAGCAGGAGCAGCAGCGGGCTCAGATGCTTCGTTTCTTCTTCCTTTTTCTTTTTATTTCTTTTTTTTTTGGTCGATGAAGAATCTGCTGCTGCTGAAGGAGACGGAATTGCAGACCTCTCCTTTTTTCACTTCGTTGAATGGAAGGGCCTTAGGGTTATGGGTTAGGGTTTCACTGTTATAGTTTTACTTTTACTTGAGTTAAAATAATTTACATTTAGCCCCCTCTGGTTTTATTTTTCTATTTTCAAGGCGAGTACAAGATTCGGATGACTTCATGAGTTTCGCCCAATTCGGACGAAATTGGACTGTTTGGTCCGAATTTCCAAAATTTGGACTAATTGATCCGATTTTGGAATGAATTCTTACACGTGGTATTCGGTTTGGTTGAGGAACCAAACCGAATTTATTCGGAAGATTCGGCCGAATCGAATTTTGTAACACTGCATTAAACCCTCAGGGAATGTCCCTGTATTTTTGTGCATTTTATTTCCTTCAATAACCCCTTGTAAACCGTGCATAAATTCATATCTTACAATGCTGGAATTTTGGTTCAGCAGAGTCAGAAATCTGCAACAAAATCATCGTTTGTTGGAAAATAGAATTTGCAGAAAAACAGTTTTGACCCTTTATTGTAGAAAAACCATAACTAATTCTACAAAAAATTATTTTAACAAAATTCCACTTGGGTCTCAAAGTTGACTTGATTTTTTAGAACTTTGTAGAAGAAACAAAAATCTGGTTCTATACAGATTTGTACAGAAATTCGCATAAAGTTGGGGTACAGGTTCTTCCTGGAGCAGGTTGCACACTTTTTAGAGAGTTGATCATATCTCAGTCAATTCAAATCAGATGATAATAAATTTTACATGCATTCTGTAGCTGACTGAAGGATGAATCCAACACATATTTTTCTGAAATAGTTGCAGCATAAGCAGTATGATTGATTCCCCCTCCCGGTCCTTGAGATATTCCAGGGGTGTGATTAGTAGTGGGAACATATGCTACGCCGGGAGAATTTCCTGAAGACTGTAGTTTCAGAATATGCTGACTGATCTGGCTTTGTTCCTCACGCAAGAGTTCATTAAGACACTCATTCAGGGATGGAGATGGAACTTGCTCATAAGGTCGAAACGAACAATCTCGTATTTGAGTCTCAATTTCATGAGAAACTGGTCCCTGTGACTAGTTTCCTGTAATTTTTGTATCTCGGAAAGGGCTGCTTCAGATACATTGACATATTTTATCTCATCACATTCTTCCCATAAATTGAGAAAACCCGTATAATAGTCCTGAATTGAAGAGGTGCCCTGAGAATACGGAACAATCTCAAGTTAAAGTTGATATTGTCGGGCAGAGTGCCCTTGGTGATATACTTGTTTCAGATATTCCCACATGTCTTTAGAGGTTTTGTAGGGTTTGAGATTCAGGATATATTGTGGTTCAACAGAACCAAGAATCCAGGTTTTGATCTTGGCATTCTTTGTATTCCAAGATAATATTTTTTTCTCATCTTCTCTAGGTCTTGGATCCAATCCTGAAACATGTCCCCACATTTTATACTTGGAATTGATATGACCAGAAAGTGTAGTTTTTGCCATTAAATTTTATCAAGGCAATTTCAGTTTTTTCCATTTCAGCAGATCAACTACAACCTTCAATTAATTCCAACTGTAGTTGTTCCCAGAAATCAAGTGTACTAAACCCAACTGATAATATTGGTGAATCAGAGATGAAAAAAGACTCCCAACTGAGATATCAGTGATGACCGAATGATAAAAGAGCAGTCAACTGCTCAGACAGAGAGTTTGAGTGCGCGACCTTGAGTTTTTAGAGAAGATGGAATACAGCATCAAAATGGTGTGACGAATGATCAATCAGACATCATAGATGGATGAAGGATCAAATTATGCACTTGATCAAATCAGACTGCTCACCAAAATGAGCCTACCTCTGTGAAACCTGGGGCTGTGATCAAAATACACTGGAAAAACTGAAAATTCTCAAGAAAGGGTAGAAAGCCTACCTCTGTGATGCCAGAAATTATAAAAAAATCACCATAAATACCAGAATATCCAGTCGACCAGAGTGGTTGCTGTCTCCAGGTACGATGATGCTGATCTGAGGTGGGCCGCGTATGATCACAGCTTGATCAGACCAACGAATGGAAGAATTTTAGAGCAGAGAAGATACTGACGATTTTCAATACTTGGAAGATAGAGAAGATTCACTCAGAAAACTCTGTATAGAGTTGTGTTTGCTCACAGCTCTGATACCATCTCAATGACAGCAAGAGGAAAGACAAAATGTGATGTGAATTTGATGATCCTTTTGAGGCTCTCGATTCTCCTTTATATACATTATTGTTGCTGTTCAATTTACAGTGATTGCAGCCATTCTAATCTAATTATATCTCCTAAAAAGGCAAAAGATAAATTTACATAGCTGTACACACATGAGGTGATTTGACCAAGTAATTGGGCCTATTTGAAATGGGCTGTGACCCATTTAACAGTTGTGAACCATTTAACAGTTTGGTCAGTGAAAACCTTTGTCAAACAAGACTATTTTTCATGAAAACCCAGAATTCTCTGTAAATCTCAAAACTAGTCCCAAATCATGTTTAAATATTATATCTGAATCTAATGCACATAATATGTCAAATCAAGGGTCTAATGTTGCTGCGAACAACTCGACACAAGATCTTAACCATTAGATCTCTAGAAGAATATGAGGACAACAAGAATATCAATTCAATCTAATCACGCGACATGATTTACATGCAAAATAAGGAACTAGAATTGAAAACATGATGGAATCAAAAGAGAGTGGGTCGTCCAGCCCCTAACATATTCAAATCTAAAATTCAAGCCATTGTATCAAGAAAAAAATCACAAGAACAAACTAGATCTAGCATATCTAAAGCTCCATACAAGCATATCAATACAAATGCAATCCGATTTGCTGCAAACCCTGTGTTCCTTGAACGAATGAAACACATTGAGGTTGATTGTTGCTTTATAAGAGAAGCCTATTATGATGAAATCATCATACTCCCTCATGGTCCTTCAGAGCATAGTTATCAGAATCCTACGATTCGCATCCAGAATCCCGATTCGTATCCTGAATCTTAAGGAAAATGATTAATATCTATGTAATGAATCCCATTTACAAATGAATCTTAGGATTCAGGTGTGAATCCTACGATTCGATACTCGTTTCATTGAATCTTACGATTCAAGCGATTCGACTAAGCTAGAATGGCTATAGCGAATAAACTAATATTAATAATCTTTTACATTTTTTCTTTCTTTATTCTCTCTTTCTTTTATCGCTTGTATTTTTAAAAGGTTATTGAGTAGTTAACGAAACCTTGTAAGAATTTTTTACGGCTTTGATAAGGTTTTAAAGATGAATAAAGAACATGCATTTAACTAAAGCATTCGACTGTACATATGGTGCCTGTTTATATCTTCTTTTTTTAATCTATTTTGGTTTTTTTTTCTTCATGAACACTTTCTTAACTTTAAGAGATATCCTACCGTGTAAGATTGATGGTTTGGATTTTATTTTATTATTTTGATTTAAAGATAATAAAAAATATATATTGGTACTTTAAAATTATTTGACTATTTACACATCATTTATATCATATATATATAATAATATATGTCATGATGTTCTTGATACGATTGTATGATAGACTTGTTATTATATTTATACTACTATAAATGGAAAAATGGATGGTTATGAATAATTACTTTTCTTTTTCTTTTAATTTTTAATTATTTTTTATTTTTATAAGAAAAATAAAAAATCCTACGGCTCACAATACGATTCGCGATTCGATTCGATTCGATTCATGGGTATGAATGATTTGCGATACGATTCCGATTTTGAAAACTATGCTTCAGAGCTCCAAATTGCAAACATTGTCACCAATGCGTTACCTCAATCTTGGAATTAATTTCTCATCAACAAATTGCTGCTGGTTAACTAACCATTTGAGGGGGATGTCGAAATATATGGGTCAACCCATGTCTACCCAGTTTAGTTCAGAATCTGAAATACTCTCTACTATGCATAATAAGAAAGTGATTAGATTACCCCGATCAAAAGGGATTGTAATTTTTAGACTTTTTGTATATTAAAGAAGATAGGAAGCTTCTCATGGAGGACCACGAAAATGCATACAATTTAAGTATTTTCTGTTAAGATATTTGATACATACTGCCTGTTTGCCAATGGTGAGGAACACTGAGGACTCACACCGTGGGAAGGTATTGACTTATATTGGTAACAGGAGGGTGATTTTGTTCAAACACATTAATAATAATTCTCTTTATAACCCAACTTGTCTCCACTTGAACTGGAAGCTTTCCTGTCCAATTTGCATCCAAAACCCAGTTTGTTGGCTTTAAATGTTAAGTGCTTAGGCAATCTAGTATTCAGTTGAACTAATAAAGTAATCCAAGTTATTATGAAATTTGCGCTCACCAGTTTATGTAAGTTTTATTTCTTCTTAAAAAAGGAGTGATGTTAGGTTTTCACCAGAAAAGTACCTTAAGCTGCCTTTTATATTTCCCTTGAAAACATCCTTAAAAAGATCTATTGGCAAACATCTCTCTTTTCTTCTATGGTTGGCACCTTAATTCTTATTCAGGAGGATTGGGCTCCGAGCAATATCATGGTCCTTGTTGCGTAATATGTGATGGGAAATGTTTATGGTTTGTGACATTCTGAACTGAGTACGCTACTTAAATTGGAATGATGATCAAGGTCTTTGACTGTATTTTGAGATTAACCTTATCAACTGCTGATTGTAATTGTTTAACTAAGATCCAGTACTCTGTAATAGGCCTCCATGCTGTTTGGTCCCAGGAGCTGGACTTGGGAGGCTGGCGTTGGAGATTTCCTGTCTCGGTATGTATTTGGTGCTCAAACTGATATTACAAATTGCTACAGT
Source organism: Persea americana (assembly GCA_029852735.1). NCBI lineage: Eukaryota > Viridiplantae > Streptophyta > Magnoliopsida > Laurales > Lauraceae > Persea > Persea americana. The sequence goes on from CM056814.1 coordinate 29,161,446, forward strand.
ATCATTGGCATGTTGCTCGTGCAAAAGATTAGTATCTATTTTTTTTCCTGAGCAGGTTTTGTTAGTCAAGGAAATGAGTTCTCGTACTACATGATGATCTGCTCAAGTTTTATTCTTAACCAGTAAGAAACCTGTAAAGATCTTTTTAGTTGTTATATGGTTGTTTTATTGCATAAAATCCTCTTCTTTTGTCAGCACTCATTCTGCTCAGGAGTGGACAATTTATCCTTGGATCCATAGCAATTGTAATTCTCTTTCGGAGAATGACCAACTCCGGCCCGTTGCCTTTCCAGATATTCATCCAGCAAGGTATTATTTTTCCGCAGTTTGATTTTTTTATCTTATATAGTTAGAGGATGATTGTTATTAGAAAAGTTAACAAAAGTACAAAGGATACCTAAGAAAGGGATAAGCATTGGTACAAGAGCATTATACTCAACACTACCAAAGCATAAGAACTACATAATAAGAAACAGCTAAAGAAACATTCCTAATAACCCATTGTTTATCCAATGAATCTGGCATGCTTTTAGCTGATCTACCAAGATCCCGAAAGACCACTTGGATGGAAGAGGAAAAGGACTTTATCTCATTAAAATAGAACTGGAATTTCCATGATCCCTTATACAAGGACACCTCCCACGAGATGACATTGGAAGATTCGCTTTCCAAAATTAACTTTTCCTGTAATGAATGTGAAAAAATTCAATGAGCTTCTTCTTGTGCTGGTTCTGGGTTCAGTTAAGGGCCTTGGCTCCCATGGGCTGGTCCAATGGCTCCGAACTTGCGGCAATTCCTTGGATCTGAATCATCAGATCCTCATCTGCATCAATATGAAAGGCATGCCTTTCTCTTGCACTAAGCGTGGGTTATGCACAAGAATATTGATGAATTCTTCAGTGGTTTTGGATGTCAGGGCTAGGACTGGAAGGTATATTAATACTTACAACCAATCTTGTATTAGTAAGTTGCATTGAGCTGTGATGCAACTTTTATCGGTTTGTCTGCATTAGCAAGCCTAATAAACCTGAACAATGACTACAGGTCTAATGATGAGAAACTAGGTGAAAAGTAATAATATCAGTGATGATGATCTTCTTAACATTAAAATGATAAGAAAAAAATATTGATAATAACTAATAATAAATAACAGCAACAGCAGCAACAATATATATTCTTATTAACAGAACACTACTTGTTGCTATAATTTTATTATTATAACTATTGTTATTGAGTGATTTTTTATTTTTATTTTTTTGTTATTCAGTGACTTTTTTTAAACTGTCATGAGTGCCATACTGATGGCAGCTAAATGCCTGACTAGCCCATTTATTCTGATTATTATTATTAAAAAAAAATTCTGTCTATTTTCTTACACTGCCATCAATGCCTATTTTCTTACACTGCCATCAATGCCATCTTGACGGCAGCTTAACACCTGGTTATCCTTTGTGGGGCTTACTTTTGCCTAACCTGCTCATATTCATTGATAGCTCAGCATTTAGGTAGGTATCACCCTCTCCTCAGAAACAACTAGGGATTGGTGGACTTGGGTTGTGTGCATGCCTGCATAAAAATAAAAAGAAAAAAAAATGTGTGAAAAATAAAAAAGAAAAAAGGAGGATGAGGAAGAAAAAGAGGAAAATTCGATTTTGGTGATATATATGCCATTGGGTTTACTATGTGTGAAATGTTGATACTTGATAGCATTGCGGTAGTTGTATGAACTGGTTGGAGAGAAAATTAGGCCCGTGGCTAGCAAGAAAAAAAATAACATTGCGGTAGGTGTAGCGGCCAGTGGCCAAAATGTTAGGTAGTGGCAATACAGAGTGGTGTGAATAAAAAAGTACTCAAAAGATTTCGAAAAAATATCGAAAAAGTCCATAACATTTGAAAATGTTAGAATTTATTGTTAGTTTTCAATGGTAATTAATACAGGGGGCTAGTGGTCCCCTCATTGCATAGAGGTTTTGTATTGTTGTTTAATTATAAAATAATAGTATTGATCTATTTTTTCAGATGTATTCATGTTGGAAAGGTTTACCAACCTAGAAAGCAACAAAATGCTTAAAACCAAACAGTGTCATGAAGATGTCATCACTATTATGCGTTTCGATATTCAACACAGCTGTAGAGAACTCGAGATGTATAAATGTTTAAATAAAGTTTAAAGTTAGAACACAAATAACATAATAACTTCATCAAAACAAACAATGGACTTGGGACTTGAGAGTTCATAGTTTAGAAAGGAATACCTCTAATACCGAAGGGAGTGTCTGCTGAGATATATGGCGTTACTGTCCCATCCACATCATTGTGATCATTGGTAGCCATTGCCACTGGTATCCCCATATTGCATGTGCCCTCCATATGGACCATATCCATATTGGGCGTAGGGATCCTAGAATGCGAAGTTGTATGAACTTGGATCTGGATAGGCTTATTGCCCATATGACCTGGATTCTGAAGATTGTTGTTCTGGTTCTTCTTGACCATATTGATAGCATGGTGATGGTACATGTGTCCTGCACCCTAAATATGGATCATGGTGACCAGGCATCCATGTTGCTGTTTATTGCCCTCCAACATCCCCAGCTATATTTCCTTGCTCACCAAAGCCAACAGAAGTCAGTCTTCACGGTACATAAACATGACTTGGCTCCATATGTGGGCTTCATCTATGGGAAACATAGATCTTATGTGCTAGAATGCATTTGCAAGTGATTCATTGAAAAGAAAAATAAAAAAATTGGAGAAATAAACACAACAACATGAAGAAAATCGGGAAAAAAAAACACCTAGAGAAATCGACAGAGTCGGGTCTACAGCGACTCAGGCTCAGAATTCATTATGCTCATGGGGCACTACTCTATTAATGTTTTTCAAGTAAGGAGATGATCCAGGGAAGTTGTGATCCTCACCATATTAATGTTTTGTTCATGGGTCTACAGTGACTCAGACTCAGAATTCATTATGTTCATGGGGCACTATATTAATGTTTTGCGAGTAATGAGATGATCCAGGGAAGTTGCAGTCCTCACCATATGTGTTCATTGGCATTGAATGGTTCATGTGATTAAATGCCATTTGATCCGAGGGGAGAACAGCTCCTTGTCTATCAACTGAATTGGATCCCGAAAACTCAAACCATTATTCAGAATGGAATTGATATGCCAATCACTTCCAGCGTGCTCTCCTGAATTGAAATCATTGAATCTCCTCTCCTGAAGCAAACTTCCATGAGAAACTCTACTGTGCTATCCACAATACCTTGATTCCCCAAACCCGTGGTACCCTTCCTAATTCAAACGTCGAGCACACCCCAATCCCAACTCATGTGAGGGGCTGCTTTGCGACTTATGATGGAGTGATTTGTGGAAAAGAATCCAAACCCACACCATCTAGTTTTCTAAGCCTTTTCGACCAGACTTGGCTGAGTCCTATGCAACTTAGCCGTGTTGAGCGACTTGACTCAGGATCAGCTTTGACCGAGTCTGGTCTTGAGTCTGCTTTTTTAATGTTCAATATCAATCAATATGGTTGCGCAGCGGCCGATATGGGTTGCCATGGTTGCTAGTGCCACTAGTATGCATTTCATAGTTGTCTATTCCATTCCGTTCCGGAATTGGCCTTGGGCGGAACGGAATGGACCCCTAAAAGTTTCCAGTCCCAATTCTGGTCTGCTCCCGTCCATTCCAGTCGTTCTGGTCCCAATTCCGGTCTGCTCCAGTCCATTCCAGTCGTTCCGGTCCCAATTCTGGACCAATTCCGCTCAAGGTTTCATACTTTCATTCATATGTAGCAAAAACTAGAAAATGGTCAATTATAGTGTAGTTTAATTTAAGTGATGTAAGTATGCATTTTTAGTATTATTTTAGCATTCAACTATTTTTTTTTTCCAATTTTAGGTATTCTTTTATACATATGTTTCATTTTGCAATTGCGTCTTTTCCGAAACGGAATACCGGAATTGACCAGAATGCCGAAACGTTCCACTACAAGGTCAAACCGGAACGGAATTGACAAATTGACAACTATGATGCATTTAGCATAGTGGCAGTAGCTGCTATGTATTTTGTTCCATGGTGGCTATACAGAGGGAGGCTCATGGTATGAGCTGATTGGATCAAGCAAACGTGGGCATGCATATTATTAATTAGATCTTTAGTTGCTGTCAATATGGTTATTGTTGTTGTTATCATTGTATTACTAAGCACGTTGATTAATCATTAATGAACAATTGTAATGTTCACCCTAGAATTTTATTAGTGTGATTTGCCTTCTCCTTTTCAATTAACCATGGGTTATGCATAGCGTCAAAAGGGTTGATATATTGTGTACTTAATTGAGATTTTACCCATGATAGAAGTAGTAAGGATAAAGAAGTGTAGATTATCCGAGGATAGACAGAAATGGAGAAACAAAGTTCATGTAACTGACCCCAACATAGTTGGGACAAGGCTTGGATGGTTATGGTGGTGATGATTGTTATTTTATACCCAAACTATATCAACATGTATATGTAGTGTGTACTTGAGTTTTAGTTGTACATAATAAGTTTCCTTATGGAGTCATTTTTCTTTATTGAGTAGATCTTGCAAACAGTGCAGGAATAACTGAAGGATTTTCCATGTGTGGTGGCGATTTTGTGGAAGTGTATAGTGATGCAAGTCAAGAAGGTACAGAGACAACATTTTTCTTACATGGCGTGGGTTTAGTTATTGCCAAGACATTGTAAAGAAATCCTTTTGTTAGATTGCTCTTTGATGATATCAAAATTCTCGACGATCTTTTTCGTTCTTTTTGGTTTTTCTTTTCTTTTCTTCTCTGTTTTTTTTTTAAACGGTAATGAAAAACTATATTAAGAAGGAGATACATTGAGGTAATGGTACAACAATTCCAATGGGCATGTAAGTAAATAGCTAAAACCGACCATAATCTTGCCAACAACTCATTAATGGACCTTGGAAAAGACTCCGCTCTAATGTTCATTATCGTTGTCATCATCGATGCATGTTGTGTAAAGACCCGGAATCCGGGGCCCTTTGAATTCCATGCCGAGACTCGTAAGCATCACACACATAGGTTAAATCAAAGATCACATAAAGATTCAGCCATTTACCAACTTAAACCAACTCGTATTAAAAACCCAAATCTAATAAAAAAAGGTTACATTGACTAATAAAAATAAGTGCAATGTCTCTAAAATGAAATAATCTAAACAATCTATTAAACAATCTTTTTCGACACTCAAGTACGCATCCCAAAGTCTATCTCCCGGTCACTAAGATTTTTCTGAGTCGCTAAGTCCTGATTACCTAGATTGGGGCAAATCCACAAAATATCAGTACAACTGAGTGAATAGATATTCTAATCTATTTGTGCATTTAAACATATACTTAGATAAAATTACACAACAAATTAAAGTAATATCCCAAAGTCTCATTCAAGCTAAGGTTGGAATCGGGTTAAACAAACGACAACCTCCTAAACACCTGATAGCACCAGCCCAAAGTTTATGTTCCACAAAGATATCACATGTACGAAGAGTTCTCAAAACTCATTCCTGCACATCTCAAAATCATTCTTTTCTGTCCCAAACAAAATCGACCACCAAGGTCCAAAACCAGCAAGATCGACCGCCAAGGCCCAAAACCAGCAAGATCAACCACCAAGGTCCAAAACCAACAAGATCGACCACCAAGGTTCAAAACCAGCAAACTGGTACCACAAAATCGACCTTTCCCAAAAAGATCCAACATCAACAATCCTCACAAAATCGGCCATACGGTGCTAGTGTTCTAGGGGTGTCCAAAAGGTTCCTCCAAACAAACAAAGTCATCGTATCTTAGTTTTCCAATCAAATAGCAAATATGTCTCATCAAAAATATGATATTTAGCATGTCCTCAACATTAGTAATGGGCAAATTCCATAATCAACCCCTTCTCAAATTATGTGGATTTAATCTTCCCCAGTCTGAATCAAAATTGGTGCACAAGGTGAGAGAGGTCAATTACATAACTCGCCCTTTACAATTTTGAGGGAAATATTCAATTATCAAATTAATCACAAAATATACATACACAAATCATGAAATCCCAAATAACAATGGTACATAACATGTATGATAATCCATCATATGTTTTGAATCATAATTACCCAAATTATGAAATAAAGAAAACAACTCCAACAATAAATATAGCAACAACAATTGAACAGCCCTTATTTGTAATTTCATAAAGTCTGAAATCCAAGGAATGGTCTCAAATTAATCAAAACAGGCCCAACTATGAAAAACAATAAATACCAGCCCTTTAATTGTAATTTCAGAAGACTTAGGATCCCATCCATCATATTTTCCGCATTCTATTCTTTATAAAATACACCACAAGGTCAAATTTAAGTTCCTTAAAACTACCAGGGCTTTTTTCTAAATTCTAAAATCTAATGGGGCAAGACACAACATAATTTTTTTGTCCCAAAACAGTGTCAAGACATGCACTGCCCATTCAGAACCTAGTTTGGGAGAGGGGGTTTCTCGCCTAGACATTTGGGTTGCTTGGATAGTGGGCCCCACTAGTACATCTATGGTCCATATTGATCATCCAGGTCACTCCCCTTGGCCCCACCACATGATTAAGTCCATGAAAAGAAACCTCAGCAGTGGTCCAACGTTCTGCACGTGTCCCTCCCTACTGCCTTTTGTTTTTCTTTTTAATTCATGTACAGGTCAAACTGCCCCCTCCAGAACCCATCTTCCATAACAATGTGGTTCCATGCCTGCCCATCAAGGTCACTTGGAATTGTGGGCCCATTGGGTCCAGCTCCAGATCAACTTCACCTTCAAGGTCGCCCAATCCTGTATGGTCAGGTGATCGGACCTGATCCGTGATCAGTTCATCCAGTGGGTCCCACAGCAGCCTGTCACCCAGTCTGGTTTTTCCTCAAACACGCCTCCATCTGATCAAGGTGCTGGATGATGGGCCAACTGGGGCCCACCTCACACGGGTCCACATCTCTAAGGTCGCCCGTGGTTCCTCCTCCGGATCCACAGATCAGATCTAGTATCAAGTGGCCCACCTGGGTCCCACAGTCCGACACATGGAATAGTCCCCTTCTTCCTCACAGTTCAGGTCTATTTTGATAGGTTTGCATTGAATCCAGACTCTAACCAGCCTATCTCCATTAACTCAATTTACAGAATCCTGGATGATTAAAAAGGGGTTTTGAAAAACCAGATATGGGTGGGCTATGGTCAACAGTAATTCGAAAACACTATAGCAGTAATACATGGCATGAGAAAATCAATTGAATCATCCCTAATATCCCCTATCTCATCACAAAAATATAATAACACAGAATACGAAGGCAGAGTTCCAAATTTGGCTTAATACACAATTAGATAAGAATCTCTAGTTCTCTACTCACCATAAAATAGAGGATTCACAGATATTCAAGAGTAAAAACCAGAAATTTAGAACCCATACACAATTAGGTCAGAATTTTCTACTCACCTGTTATGGCTAACTAGAACTGGTTCTTCCTCCTAATTTCTTCAAGGCCAATACTAAACTAGGCTTTGGCTTGATGGAAAAGAAAGTGGAAAAGAGAGAGAGAATGGCTTGAGAGAGGCTTGGGGTCGACCAATATATAAAAGCTATAAGTTAGAATCCTTCCCAAAGTCATCTTCCTAATTTTTATTATTTCCTTCTCACATGCCAATCCTATTCCTAACATTACTAGGAGTCTATGGTATAACCAACACAAGTCCCACTCGAATTCCTCCATCAACCTATGGGTCCCAATAATTCTAAGAAAAATCAAGAAAATTAAATATTAAATATCAGAAAATAATCTAGCCCTTATACTGGGCACGGGGTATTACATGTTGTTTCTTGATGATGATGTTCATATAACTTATCCATACTAGGATTTCTCATCATGATAAAGTTTAACCATGAGTGTGTTGGCTGTTAGATTTTAACCTTTAGCATTGAGAGTGCATTGAAACTTTATGGCCCTAAAAAACAGATTTGTATATCTTGTTACTATGAGAGGCAAAAGTTGTTAGCAGTTGGGCTCATGATGGAAACACTTTGAAAGCCAACTTATGGGTGCCATTACTACACTTCCAACACTAACTTATGGGTATCGTTACTCATACATGTACAACATGTACAATATTCCTTTCCAGCTATTCTTGATTTAGGGAGTATGACATGACAACCTTACAATAGATGTCTATTACACTGTCAGGTGATACATTGCCTACTGCTTTTGTAAGGAAGTCTGCAACTTGATCACCTATACTTATATATGATTTCTCCACATCCTTGCTTTGAATTTTTTCTCCAGTAAAGTGACAGTCAACCTCCTCGTGTTTTGTTCTTTCAGGACATATTGGGTTTCTGGCTAACCTGATCGCTGAAGTGTTGTCGCAGTGTATAGTCATTGGTCCACCCTGTTTGAAGCCTATTTCTCCTAACAATATCTTTAACCACATAACTCACAACACCCATGAGCTTCTGCTTGGGACTTAGCTTCAACACTTGATTTTGCAATTACCATTTGCTTTTTACTTATTACAGACACAAGATTTCCTCCAACTATAGCACAATATCTTGTAGTAGACTTTTCTATCTATCTGGGATCCAGCCTAATCAGCATCAGCATATGCTTCTGCTCTCATATGCCGTGTGACTTATATAAGATGACCCAGAGATCCTTTCAAGTACTTAAGGATACTGTGGACAACAACCAAATGATCTGTTTTGGGTACCAGCATGAATTGAGTGAGTGGACTTCCAGTAGGGTATATTTGGCCAAGTGATGGTCCGATAAATTAGTTTCCTTACAAGTCTTTGGTGTCCTTTTTTTTCTTTTATCATGAAGTAATTCTCCACTCTTAGAATGTAACCTGTGATTTTGTTCTATAGGAGTATCAACTGGTTTGGTTCCCAATTTTCCTATTTCTTCAAGCGGATTGAGGGTATATTGCCACTGCGAAATAACTATTCCATTTTTTGATCCAGCAACTTCAATTCCAAGGAAATATTTTAGTAACCAAGATCCTTCATTTTGAATTCATTTCTCAAAAATTCTTTAAGCTTATTAATCTCGTCACCATCATTCCTTGTGATTACAATATTATCGACATACACCACAAGCACCACCACTTTCATATTTCTCCTTCACACAAACACAGTATGATCTTCATAACACCTGCTGAATCCAAAACTGACCACTGCCTTACTAAATCTCTCAAACCAAGCCCGTGGAGATTGCTTTAGCCCATACAATGATTTCTTTAGAGGACAAACTTTGTCCTTTTTCCTTTCATGTCAAAGCCTGGTGAAAGATCTATATATACTTCTTTTAGATCTCCATGTAAAAAAGTATTCTTCACATCCAACTGACACATAGGCCCCGAAAGGTTTGCTGCCAGGGATAATATTACTTTGATAGAATTTAATTTCGCCATTGGGGAAACAGTCTCAAAATAATCAACTCCATATGATTGGATAAACCCTTTGCAACAAGAGGAGCTTTATACCAATGAACTGTGCCATCTGGTTTGTATTTTAATGTGAAGACCCACTTACATCCAACAGTACACATTTCTTTCGGAAGATATGTCAGCACCAGTGTGTTATTTTTCTCAAGGGCGGCCTGCATTTGTTCAGTTATTGCCTCCTTCCACTAGGATGAGCTAGTGCCTTATACACATGTTTGGGTAATACATTCTGATGATACTTTACTAAAAAAAAGCATGAAAAACAGGTGACAGGTGGTTATATGAAACAAAATTTTGAAAAGGGTGATGAGTTGCACATGACCTTATACCTTCGTGTAAGGCAATAGGATGATCAAGATCATTAGAACTACCAAAATGAGGCTGAGGTTCCACAATTGGTTCAGGCTGAGGATCTGAATTCAGAGCTTCTATTGAAGATGGTTCGGCCAAGAATAATGGTCTGGTCTAACATTTTCTTTGAGAGTACACTTGTATTGGCTTCTTTGGCACTTCCATGGTCTTTAGCTTTCTCAGGAGTCTCTTACCCTGGCTGCTTCTCTAGGTTTTGATTTTTGTCATCATCCACTTGTCTTGATATGATGGTGGAGGTATAGACTGAACGAGAGGCACCTGCTTCCCTTTACTGTCATCATGTATTACCTCTTTACCTTCTGGTGAGTAGTAAGGCAGATCTTCATGAAATGTTACATCCATTGTGAAAAATACCCTATCACCCTTTCCAGGGTGACAACATTTGTATTCTTTTTGAGAGCTAGGATATCCTACAGACATACATTTGTTGCCTTTGGGTTCAACTTGTCTAGTTGTTGCTTGGGAATGTGCACAAAGCATGAACATCCAAACACCTTTGGTGGAACTGGAAATAAAGGTTATTTGGACACAAAGTTTCCATTAGGCTGTTTCCTCCCAGTACTTTTGGAGGCATCCTAGTTGTTAAAGAAGTTACTGTTAATACTCCATCTGACCAAAAAGATTTTGGAACATTCATTTCAATCAGAAGAGCTCTTGTAACGTCTAATAGGTGCCCATTCTTCCTTTCAGCGTCTCCAATCTGCTTTGGGGTATATGCATGTGAAGTTTTTGATTCAATCTCTTTCTCAGATAAATAAGATTGAAATTCTTGGAAAATATATTCTCCTCCATTGTCAAATCTAGACCAGTAGATCTTTTGATGTGCTAATCTTCTCTCTCGTTCTATGCTCTGATACCAAGTTGAATCTTTAGATTATTGTAGATTTTGGGTTTTAGACAAGGTCTAAGAAGCCCTAAGAGAAAGGAATAGAAGCAAAGGAGAGGGTTTTTTTTTCTGTTGGTGGGGGGTTGGGGGGTGGGGTGGGGGGAGGAAAAATTAGAGAAAAAAGGATTGTTGTCAAATCCGAGAGTTGGACGACCTCCTCTATTTATTAAAATAATGCTTTCTAATAATGCTTTCTCACTGCTTACAAAAAAACCCTGAATTTTATGCCTATTACACAGAAGCCCTTGAAACTATGAAATAAATACTTCTTTGATTCATAACAATGCAGACACTATTTCAGTGCAAGAGAAATTTCACCTTGATACTGCTCCCACTATACGATGCTCTGAAATGGGAACTTGGTAGTCAGTAGCATGGAGTGAAGCCAACTTAGCCATTCTTACAATCTGTTTCTGTTAACTTCTTTGATCTTGTTTCATTTCCAGAAGACTGTAGCTTTTCCTAACGACAAGTGGGTTTTTATCATGTTTATGCAGCTTCTCTTCCATCTAGACTCCACTCTTTGCCAGTAACTTAGTTCAAACTGGATATTTGCTTGACATTTTGATTTTTGCTGATCTTACAGGATATTGGGATGCTGTGGTTACTTGTTTCTTCCTAGATACGGCACACAACATTGTTGAATACATTGAAATCATATCAAGAATTCTCAAAGATGGAGGAGTAAGATGTCATTTATTTTGTCCTAGAGATGGTTCCTGGTAGAATGCAAAATTTTAGGGGGTCCATGAAACCGTTGAATAATGAATGTCATCTCATATTGTTTGTATATTTAGTATCTCACTAAAATAAGCACTGGTGATTGGGACCATTCAACTCTCAATTGGAATCATTCTTATATTAAGGAGGGCCCTTGTCCTGGGAGGTTTTTTCTTTGACCATGATGCGGGCAGATCAGTAATTGGCCTCTGATTACAATTGCATGTTGCCGCCTCTAAATGTCAATTGAAATGTGTAAATAATTCGACGTAGACTTCCCTGGCAACACTGTTAATAAACATTCAACAAAAGTTGCTCTACTAGTGCTTCAAAAACTAGTCCTAATAGCAGGCTGTTATAACAATGGGTTGGACCAAAAACCTGAGATCAAAGTTTATACAAGAAAATAGGAGCAAGCTAAGCTCACACCTTGAATTTATCAACATATTAAAATATGTATGCAAAGAAAATGCCTTTTAAATCATACCGAGATCCAGTTTGTATTCCACATATCGAAGAGGAATTAGATCGAGATATAAGCAAAGGTGTAAATTGAAGACCACTTGCGGGTCGTGATCACACATTGGTTAAAAATGTAAATAACAACCACTTCACATCCCAAGTAAAAGTGTGTGTATGTGTGTGTGTGTGTGTGTGTGTATGTGAGAGAGAGAGAGAGAGACAGGTCCGCATCTAACCTCTGTTATATGAATTTGTCTTAAGTAGTAAACCTCTTCAAAGATGTTTAAATCCTCACAATCTAAATATAGTAGGACAAAAGGATCCCTGAGCCTCATTACCATTACTCCAGAACCTAGCAGAGAGTGGATCATAACTTTCCCAATAGTAGTCAAGATTTTACAAATGCGGGGCCTTTGACTCACCCATCTAATGAACACAATTTCATGTCTCCCATGCACTGTTTGATGCATGAGCTCTGGTCATTACTAGAAAATGATGAAAATAAATGTTAATGTTGCCACGGCTTTTTGGATATGTATCACCCATGGCCCTGGCTGCATCAGAACATTAACTGAAATTCTGGTAATGTTTTAGATGAACTGTTATATTGGTCCTCATAAACTACTGTGTATGTGCTACTTAGATGACTTTGTATTTGTCTGAATATGCTTTAGTGAATTCATTATTGCTTCTAATGGCTTCTCTCAAGTAATGATTTTTCTGAATTTGATCTGTTGATAGATATGGATAAACTTGGGGCCTCTACTTTATCATTTTGCGGATGCATTTGGCACGGAAGATGTAAGCATTTTCGTAGAATTTCCCTTTTTCTTCTTTTCCTATCATGGCTAATCTGAGCAATACTGTGTTTATGGAGTTGACATTTCTCTCAGGAGATGTCCATTGAACTGAGTTTGGAAGATGTGAAAGAGGTTGCTTTCCACTATGGATTTGAATTGGAGGTATCCTTTTTTTTTTTCTTCCATTATCCTGGACAACTACATGTATGCATGGCTAATGACTGGGTTTTTGCTGTGTGTTTTCCGAATGGCAGATGGAAAAGACTATTGAAACAACTTACACTGCAAACCCTCGATCCATGATGCAGGTAAGCTATATCTTTAGCCAATACCATGAATACAACATTATGCTATAGCACTTAGAATGATGCTTAAGCCTTTTGTACTGTAAATCAATGGCCTGCCAATGTCCTACTTTAACAATAGTAGTCTGGTGAACCTGTGGACGGTTTTTCAAGTAGGAACATGTCGATTCATATTTGGAAGAGGGTATCATACAAATAAAATGTAGATAGTCCGTAAACTCTCTTTGGCAGATGACAAACATGAGATGCCCCAGTGGTATGGGTGTTTCATCTTGCACAGCCGCCTGGGGAACGATCTCTTGGTGGGCTGCCCCAAAAGAAGAAAAAAAAAAAACACTCTTTGGGAACAATGATGAAAGGGCCTTGCTCTGAGTTGCATTTTGTTTGCAACTGCAGAGCCAATGGGGCAGAGGACTACTTGTCTGCAAGTGCTACATAGCTGGCTTTCATCATTTAACATCCATCTGAGTTGAGCTGTTTTTCAGTTAAGACTGTCATTTATATTTATTTACTAGTATAAATATAAACATTGTATATAGCGTTGCTTGTTGGGCACCAAGATTACAACCAATGTCACATACAACCTTAAACAAACTTTACATCATTTAGAATCATGCCTACGCCTTTTGTACTGCAAATAGATGGCCTGCCAAACGTTCTGCTTTGTGGGAGCAGTGGCAGTCTTTGGACTATTTCTACTTTCAAAGGAGGGTATCATACAAAGTAGAAGGTGGGTAACCCACAAACTCCTTGGCAGACAATGACGAAGAGACCTTGCTACAAATTGCATTAGCTAGGATTTGTACAGCCAAAGGACATTGGAGAACTACTTGGCCCAGGGTGCGACATAGCTGGTTTTTATCATAAAATGGTCCACCTGAGTTGACCTTATTTTCGTTTAGAGTGGCATTAATATTTATTCTGAACCCGTCCACCCACACACCACACACACAAACTCTTAACTCACTTTTATACATGTAATAGGGCCATTATCAAGTGCAGAAAAGGCCTGCTTTCAGTTGCTCAAACCCCATCTGGTGGGTTCCATGTCATAGACGAGCAATCAGCAACCCTCTTTTTCATTGGAAACTAAGCCATCCAGTGCTTTTTTCCCTTCTCAAATTGGCTATTCGGCTTTTTTCCCTTCTCAAATTTAACATTAATTATATTTCATATTTTAGGTCAATTATTTTAAGGCGACAGTTGGAACTGTCATGTAGGAAATATTTTGCTGCAGCATTAACTATTAACTGTGTGAACCATCTGATTAATGAATCTTCTTTTACCAAAAAAAAAAAACTATCAACTGTGTGAACCATCCAATCAATGCTCTGGATTGCTGAATGGTGGGGCCCACTTGAATAGAATTCTCTCTCTTTTCCAGAGCGAGCATTGTGTATTCCTGATTGAGAACTGGCATCTTATTGATGCCTGATATTTCCATGGTGTGATATAAGTGTTAGAAAGGTTGATTGTTATTGTCTTTTTTGGTTAAATATGAATATATTGGTTCTGGAAGACCAAAACTACTGCAATCAGTAGGTCCTTGTTCACATTATTTACCAACAAACACTTCATGGGTGGTCTTTTATTGCAGAATCGATATTTCGCAGCATTCTGGACAATGAAGAAGAAACAGAAAGCCTGATGATGCACAGCATCTTTTCCAGTCTATGGTCAATTTATTCTTTTAAAACGAGATGGGGTGGAGGCCATTTGCAGCTTCAAGCTGCCAGATATCAGTTGATTTATTTCTGAAGGTGATTAAATGAATTGAGTGTGATTAAATTAATAGTGTTTAAGATATAAGGATGAGTGGAAAAAAAAACACATCAATCAGAAATATTGTTCTTCGTGTTGGATTCTCTGTTTGTGCAAAGTTGTGGACCAATTTTTTTGAGGTAGTGGTCTATTTATTTTTGCCACCGATTTATTTTGCCTCAATTGTTCCCCTTAAATTGGGGAGAAACGACAAGATTACAAGGCCGAATTAAGAAAAGAGAGATTTTCAACTCGGAATTGCTAGTCCAGAGTCCAGACCATCATGTGCCAGGTAACCAATGATCTGATACTGCAAAAGGACTCCAACCTGATCCGGGCCATTGTCAATGCACTCTGGCAGCTATTGAAAATTGTGAGACGTTATGGTAACATTTTGGAAAGGTTCTTCGAAATGAATACAAACAACCCTGTCAACTGTTGGTCAATGCCCTCATGATAGGGTACCAAAATCCCAAAAAAATTACACAAAAGAGAGAAAATCCTTCTTGTACCGGCCATATGTGAGAGTAAGTACTTTTGCAGATGCACTCGCTGCTTGCCAGTAGATCTGTATCCGTTATTCTTCTTTCTTGTCTTTTCATCACCTTGGCAAATAGCCTCCTCAAAATCAGACCCTAACCCAATTCCATGGAAACGAACAGACCCTTTAGGACACGAATCCAAGTTTCCGCAAAAAAGGCCAGGAAATGTGGGAGACTTCCCCGGTGAAAACATTTTTATCATTGATTGCAACTACTTTCCCATGGAAGAGAGCAAAAATGAGCTCAATTTTCCATAATTTCTGGAAAAATGCATTTCAGGTGGGGAACGAGAACTTTTACAATGAAAAAGTGGATGTCTGCAAAATCAAATATCCATGGACACGATAGAAACATCTTAGACCCTTCACTCCTCGCCTATTCGATACTTCAATAAACCATTAAATAAAAATTCCAATAGATTTCAGTAAGAAATAGGCAGATGAGCACTTAATTCTACAGATTAAGCGTGAGCCCCAACCACAGTTTTGGATTAAGGCGGCACAACCCATCTTCTGGAATCCCTTCTATCCCTAAGATCAAACTCCCATAATCAGGGAGGGCGTCAGTCAGTCATCAGTAGTTACTAACCCACAACGAGAATAAGAAAATAGTAAGGGTAGAACAGAGCTATTTACTCTTTTACATAATTATAACTGCAGACTAAGGTAACAACATAAATGACAAAATTAAGAATCAGAAAAGAATTGATACAATTGGAGGAAATTCCATTAGACTTCACCAAGCCCACTATAAAGCAGTGACAATGACAACTACATATAACATTTTATGTGAGCCAGACCGATAAAGAAGGAACTCAATCCTCGTGAAATGATTGCCGCCGCCATTTTCTGCTGCTAATAGATCATCTGCTGCTCTTCTCGGCGGCTTTATATCCAGGAAGTGTTCCAAACACCTTGTCCCACATAGTAGAAGTGATTCCGAACCCTCTGTTCTGAATTCTGAAGTGATGGTTCAAATGATAACGCTGTAAAAACACAAATCAGATTATGATTGTAGGGCTGAATTTATACAGGGAAATCTAGTCCAGTAGAGGGATGTTTCTAGTGCAAATGATGGGAGAGAGTATCTTTCTTATGCCTCCCTCACCTTTAGGAATCGGGCAACTTCTCCAGTTGGCTGCCCATGATGCAGAAAGTAGTGAGTGACGTCATACATCACGTAACCCAACAAGCCACCTCCAAAAAGAGCAGGAGCGGTTGTAGGAGTTGACATAAGCTTTACAGTGTACCAGAACTGATCACCATGATTCAAAAAATAATTAGGCAGCAGCTACAACAAGTTCTTAAAGGCCATCCTCCTATATTCTTTCATAATTGTTCACCCTTGAAATAAGATTGCTCCATCCGTAAGAAAGCAGGGTTACCCTTTGCTTTTTGGAATCTCACTACTTACTAATGACCAGCAAATATAATATGCAAGTTCAGCAGGTTTCCACACCAAAGCATGTTCCAAAAAGTGATTTATAAGCAAGATTTAATGGGCCATCCACAAAGGTGGGAGGCCATTGCATGGCCCAATTATCAACTGGACTACTCAGCAGGTGACCCACATTGTACAAATTATAAAATAAATGGACCACAAAAAGAAACTTAGCCAACTGTCAATTCATTGTATATATGGAGCCAGCATGATTAGTAAAGCAGATTGATTCTAAAGTCGGGCAATCTCTACAATAGACCTACTTGATGTGGTATAAACGTGGCACATGCCATGCGCTGTGTGTGGGTGCATGGAAATAGGTGGGGGATGAGACATCATATTAACATTTAGCAAACCTCCAGACACCAGGTGACAAAAAATAATTGTATCATGAAATCATCTCTCAAATTGAGACCCATATGTTACTTCTTTCTAAAAGTCATGTCTAGTATCTTATATTAGAGAGCCATGAAAACAAAGTGAGCAACATACCGGCACGCATAGCACAGCTGTTGCAGCGGGTGGGAAAACAAGGCGTAGTCCATCCATAGGATGCTTATGATGGCAGCCATGAATAAGATAATGTCCAGTGTTTCCCCTGTTTCAAGTATCGACACTCTTTTAACTCTAATATAAAGAAAGTGGTGCATCGGAAATGTATAGGTGCAATGAAGAATGATCTCTGGAAACTAGAAATAAAACTCACCAGTAGGTTTTTGTATTGATGTGGAAAAGAAAGCGGTGCAAACTGTACTCGACCAGAGTCCAAATGAATATCCCAAGAACCATCATAAGAGCTACATGTGGAATTACTAGGCCCATCTGGACAGACGTTGCCACAAACCAACATACAACCGGCAACCAGATAAGTGGGACCACCCACCACACTGTGCGTGTTAAGAACTGTTTCACATTACAACTGATTCAGGTGTATTAATGGATTAAAACAACACACACACACACCAAAAAAAAAATGTAACCAACAAAGATACCTCCCAGAAGTCACTTGCAAAAAATCGTGGACCTTCCTTGCAGACAATAGGCTGGTGAACCCATTCCTGGTAAGCCTCTCCAAGATGTCCAACCTGTAAGGTGTTACAAAATCACTAAAACTATTTCAAGATGGCTAATGGAAAAGGAAGTTGTAGAAGAGATGGTAGAAAAAAGTCCAAAGAGGCAACAATTAGACCTGTGAGAATACAACAGAATGGAAGAGTACTAACATGTGTTTAACAGCATGGAATAGGTTTTTACAGGAGAAAAAAAAAAAAACAGCACTGAATAGTAGGGGCAACAGCAGGCCAGGTCTAGCCAAGGGTAACAAATGACCCAACCCACCAACCCAATCTGAACTCGACCCGGCACTTCTGGTATTTGAGTTGACATTTTAACCTGATTAATGAACAGGCCAAGTTCGGGGTTGCTCCATACATAACAGTCAACCCAACATGACCTGAACATGATCCCACCATCACAATGTTCTAGTCAACACTCACCTATCTTTGATTGAATTATATGATTAACAGGTAAGCTGTTACACTTTGCCTATAGGAAAAAGATAGTGGGTTTCAGCACATTGACTTCATCCCTATGGCGACTTGCATTTTCAAATTACGTTATACTTTGAGCACTCTGTGGTTTTCCAACTACTGATAGCAGCATATGGACCTATACGAGTTATAGCATCCATTATCTACAGTTTTAAATAAAGTGTTAAAATTCATCACCAGGTTCATCTGCAATAATTTTAGTTGAAGTTTTCATTTGACAAGATTCCTTCTGTAATCCCAATTGCTACCTTAGGCAACAGTTTAAGTCATCAAGAGAAATATGCAAGGTTAAATAAGGGAATGGAATATCCCAAAAGACAAAAAGGAAAATAAAAAGATATGAAAGCATATGATGTGATCAACATCGATTACTTCCTGCAAGTTACAGCAAAAAGGCATACATTTCTTATGACTTGAAAAGAGAAGCAGTTGCTTAAAATGCTGGTTGTCTGAAAGAGCTCCTTTTGACATTGTGATTAAGATTGCAGTATTTTGAATAAGGAGATTGACAAGTGATGACATCCCAACCTATACATTCTTCCCTCTAGGTTGATATTTTGCTTCATAGTTCTTTTTTGTCGGTATGAGTGCTTCATAGTGTCACACTTTATGCAAGAAAGATTTTACAGAACCTCTATTTTGTGAATAATTTTTCAAATGTCTCAGAATTCATTACGTTTATCTTTAAAGGAGGAGGTTTGTTTGCTACAGAAAGAATGGAACTCGTTTTAATTTACATCTTCCCAAAGCCTTCATCTTTCAATCTGTTTTCTGTTGGTATAGCATCTAATCCCTAGACCTCTACTTTTATTGTGCTTACTCTATGACACTTGCAAAGAGAGTAGTTAGTACAACTGTACTATTGATTTACATCTTTTTCAAACTTTTCATCTTTAATATTTAAAAAAAAAATCAAGAGAGCTTGTGCTACAATGGAAGGTGCTGACTGGTGCAGCCTTAGGTTGTGGGTTCAAGTCATGTTACCAATAAAAAAAAGAATTTCAGAAAAAAAAATCATCTTTAACACTTTGAATATAGCATCTATCTTTTTCTTCTAGCTATTCTGATAGTAATATTCATGTGCAGTCAATGCTGCAAAGATCCAACCGCATATAGATGGTATCAGGCTACACCCTACAGTGATGAAGAAACTATCTTCATGAAAACAGCATAATAATTGGCATTATATATCAAATGAAGTGGATACAGAGACATTCTATAAATTACATAATTATAGGCTGCAGAGAAGTAAAAGAAAAAGGATATGAAACAAGTTAAAGAAAGAGGATATGAAACAAGCTCCAACCTGGAAAACAAGAGGCTTATTCAAGTCCACAGTAAAGTTTTGCACAACCATCTTGGAGGCTAACTGAGTGGGGGACAAAATTAAATGAAAAAAGAAAGATTAATTATGAAAAAAGGAAACTGTACAGTCAAGGTTTAACCAATGGAGTAAAGAGAATCATTTAACATAAACAAACAAAAGCAGTAGCTCAGAAAGTTGCACAAATTCATAATTAAATCAAGGATTATTATTTCCAAATGGTCAGCAAGCTGAGAGTCTATGAGATAGCATGTTGCAACTGAGCAAAAAGGCATGCTTCATACTTTCAACCCGACAATAATGAAAATGCAGAATAAAAAGAAATTATAACAATTGTAATTTAAAATGTTTTAGGATGAACAGTCCACTTTAATTTCAAAAGAATAAATATGCAAATTTAAAATCTAAATGAAAGAAACTGCAACAGATATGCCTCACTCAATGACAAATGCATTTCCATAATCATCTACCAAAGCAATTGAACGAAATTCTAACAAAGGTTTCATTCATGTATTATCCCCGTCAGAGCCATATGGCATGCATTAGAACTGTAGAGCTAATAGAGCAAGTAAATTAGCTTAACCCCAGCAAATGGTGTCCAAGAATCCAAGGCCGCATTTATAAAGTCATATGAGGGAAATAAAATTGAGAATTGGAGAATAAGAGAGATCAGAGTTTACAGTCGCACATTAACTGGTGAGTTCATACCCTTACCATAGGAAAACTCAGATGTTACTAAATAAAACAAGTTTTTGAAAATGTTTAATCACTTCCAATTTTAAGTGGTCCATGTGATCGATATGGCCCTTCATTGTTATTTTCTATTTTGGATCAACACGGAGGGTCTCCCTTTTCAAGTGGGTTGACCTTCCAATAAAATCCCCTCTTTTAGTCAGCATTCGTATTCTCTACATTCTCTCATTTTTAATGAAAGTTGCCATAAAAAATAACAGAATATGCCGCATGATAAAACATAAGCTCCCAATGCAGAGAAACAAAGTTCATATTCTTTTCTAAGGAATAGGCAACTCAATGGCTTCAAAATCATGTTGGAAACCATGGACTAACAACAGTTCAGCGACCTTCAGAGTACACTGTTGTCTATTAGTCTGCTAGAGTAATAAGATGTAAAAATCCTCAAAACCTTACTTGGGAGATTCTTCCTCTGCTATGTTCTAATCGCATTCCCTACATTTTAGCATATGTAGAGATGTAGCTGCCTGCTACTTATTGCTATCCATACATTTTGGCACATCTATCCTTCCGTAGATGGTTTATGTTAGTCTTTTCAACTATGATCCCGGATGCTTGAAGATACGCAATGTTTTAAATGGATGGTACAGCTATATCTATTTCCCCCTCTTACGATCCTGACATTCTATCGCATGCATCCTTCCATCCATGGCCGCCTTCTATAGTCCTCACATTTCCAGAACCAATAAACCATTCAAAGAGAAAATCAATGATAGAAAGGACAAATCCATAACACTGTAACAAAATCAAACAAACAGAAAAGGAAAAAAAAAAAAACACATCAGTCATCTCTACTGTATTCAACTACAGACCAATCCGACACCGAATCCGCAACAGATTACCATACTTCTTGAACGGAAATCACATACATTTCGAAGTCATTCTACAATTCATAAACTACAACAGTTCAAATTATCAGTAGAAACTCATAATCACATTAAAAAAAAAAACATAAAGGAACCACATTACCAGAACCAACAGACCAATCACTACTCCAAAACCTCAATCTCAACAACAAAATAGTGCAAAAACCAAAAACAACCTTAAATCAATGAAAACGGCAAGAGAGAGAAAAAGAAACTCCTATCAATGCAACAAAATCAAAATCAGAAGATCAGAAAACGATTTAAAACCCGCTATGATCCAGATCTTCACCAGAAACCATGTGAAAATCTCAGATCTGCGGATCCAGACCTTGGAAGAATTAAAAAACACTATGAAAGCGAGGAAGTGTCGAGAGATGGAAAAAGATCACAGACCTTGGAGAATGCCGGTAACGTTGGGAGTTTTGGATCTGAAACACGAGTGATTTCAAAAACCCTAGACTCTCTCTCTCTCTCTCCCTCCCTCCCTCCCTCCTTCTTCTTCTTCGTTTCTTCTTCTCTTGCAGCGGAAACGAGGGGCACACAAGTTGGCAAGTGGTAAAACAGGCAGGATTGTTTTCTTCGGTCGCATTTAAACGCCAGTCGCGCTCTACAGCCCAGCCCAACCCAGACCCCATGTGGGGCCCACCTGTCTTCTGATCAAACGGATCCTAGCCCTTCAACCATAGATCATGCAAGGATCAGAAGTTAATTGATCGTCATAGGTGGGGCCATGGGAGGGGGAGTTGTGGGTTGTGGAGAATTTATGCTGGAGGGATCTGGGCCGTTGATGTGAAAGGGGAATCTTTTTTCCTAGTGCCAGCTTTGGTTCGCGTAGTCAGAGGGAGGGATGCCAGCGAGGAAATGATAGTGTGTGGGGCCCACGAATTGACGGAAATCTGATGCTGTCTATGGAATGGCGCCAGTGCTGCCATCTCCTGTAGTCTCTTCTCAGTTCGGCGGTTCGCACCTTTGAAACCTAGTCGCGCGACTGGGGATTGCGTAGCATGAGCCCAACGCTCATGAAACGTGACATGGTTGACCGTTTCTACGTGGATTAGATATATGAACAGGTCTTAAGATATTTTTTTCCTTTAATTTGTGTAGTAATAGATACTCGGAAGTATGCCGGTAGAATTCAGTTGATGTGAACCACATGGTGGGGCCCACCTATCACCAATCTAAATCGCACCCCAATCTCCTAATAGCAATTTCGCACCCTTCCGGATGGACAAAAGGGTTGGATAGAGGCACTGTTAAATTTGTAGGCCATAGATGAAGGGGTTAGGAGTATAGAATTGGAGACAGAATTGATGTGGGATTTTCTCTTTAAGGGGCCATTTGGAAACTCTAGAATTCAATTATTAAGAGATAATTCAATTAAGGTCTAAAATAAAAGCTCCAGCTTTTTAGTTCTAATTAACAATCAGTCTATTTGGTAAAATTATAAATATAAAAAAGAATAAGCTCTTTTTCATAACGTTAAGAATTGTGGTAGTTACGGCCCACCTTTTAAGAATTATAATGAAGAACTCACCTCTGCATCATTTTGTGAATTTTGTAAGGTCATTTTCGTCCAAAACACTTGAGAATTTTACATTGTCTTCTTCCATCAGCTTTAGCTAAAAAAAAAAAAGCCCCCTAGCGTATTTTTTAAGAGGCAAAAACTCTAATTTATAAATAAACTTTAAAAAATATAAAATATAATTAGAAATATACAAAATGCTCTAATATGTAATAAATAAGCTATAAATCAAAATATAAGAGCTTATTTTTGGAGTTCGCAAATGTAATTTATAACACAATTTTTTACATGAGAGCAAAGCATTGCTTAGTTGGTGGGAAACCATACCTCACTCAAATGGGTAGAGATTAACCTTGGTCTCCCCCCAATCCTCGCACCTATGAATTCTCACTCCCCACTTACACATGTTCTCTCATCTCACACATGTGCGAGCTTCACTCCTTACATGTCTGTGAGTCTCTCTGGTGCCAGCACCCTTAGCTGGGACGCCAAAACAAACTGAGAAGATCCCCAATTGGCACTCATATGCTCTATCCTATTGGTTGTATTGGGCCCACATGGGAGTATAAACGGTGGCAAGCAGACAACCAAGAACCGACTAGCTATTTGAAAACGTAGTCGCGCGCGTTTATCATCGTTAGTGCACCAAACGGTCCATTTCCACACTTTGAGCCTCAGGTTTTGAATTGAATTGCAGTGAGTTAAAGTCACATGCATTGCACGTGGGAGAGTGAGAGAGATGATGATCATGGTCCCCTCCCCTCCCCCCTCTCTCCCCTCACAAATAATAATACTATTTTACTTTTTTTTATAAATTTTACTTTTTTGTAATAGAAATTAAAAAAGCTAATTTTGAGTGATTTAGATTTCGTATGTTTGAATTATCTGAAATCCATGGTAATGTTTTTGTTTTTCAAAAACAAAGAATTTTATAAGTTTAAAATTATAATCATAAGCAGTAAGGTAAATATGGTTATGTGTACTAATCACAAAATTTAGAATCATGAGCTCTATAAAAACACATAATTGTATGTTCAAAAACAATGATTTTGTATAAAGGCTATGGTGTTTTAATTATGAGCAAGTATTTTAAGCACAATCAATTTAACACGAGTCTAGCTTGATCACTTGTTCTCAAAGCATGGGTGGGTTCATACATCAAAATTTTAAAAACTAGACAAGAATTAATGTTATAAGCTCATATAAAATACGATAAATCGTACAAATGGACCATAATGAAACTTTTATTGGTTTTGAATTATTATCTATACATTAAGAAAAAGTATAAGCAATTAAAAATCAGAAATTCGCAAGTACCTGTAACGATAAGATTGAATGATCATGTATATTAAGCATAATCAATCAATCAAAACACTGGTCCAAAATCAATTGGAGTAAATTATTCACTTTTAACAAGAGGCTAATGGATTTATGCAGATGCCCACTTTTAACAAGAGAAAATTGATCACATGCACATCAAGTATTTAGGCCCTTTGTTTCTTAAAAAAAGAACTGAACAAATATTTTGAGCATGATGATCTAACATAGGTTCATTTTCAATTTTGATCAATCTAACAAAGGTCAGACTCCAATTGGAGGTCAGAATTGTAATTGAAAAGAGTCCCATGGTAAAAAAAAAAAAAAAAATTTACTTAATATGAGATGGCCCTAGTTAAAATTATTCATGTGCACATCAAGTATTTTGATTTCATTTTTAAATTTTGATTAAATATTATAAGCATAATCAATCTAATACAAATCCAATTCCAATTGCAGTGAAATAATGGTAATTATTGGGTATGATCCTAAAGTGGTCCCTACTTAAAACTAAAAAGAATAAAATATGCATAATTCTCAAAGGTTATTTTAGTCAAGGTAAAAGTTATATAATTGTGGATGGTATATTTGTCATCAGATTAGAAAGAGGGGGTTATAGTTAAAATAACTTAAGCAATTGAAAACTATTGAGAGTAACAAGATAAAGACTTCAATTAGATTAGGAGGGTGAAATAAAGAAAAGTGATCCAAATAATCGGCCAAAGAATTTTTTATTTGGGTCAAGTTTGATATGGTTAAGGAGTCTTAATATTGAGCAAATAAGAAATCTAATCAAATCAAATTAGCTCCAAACTGATAGAGAATTCCTAATTGGAGAGTGGATGGTCAAGACTGAAATTGACTTGGTCAAAACTATAATTGAGTTGTTCAGAATTAGCAACTAAATACACACATATTTATCTGTACGCTTTGATTGCTTTTAATTGGGCAACCAATAATTTTAGAAGACTTTTTTTTTAATTCACCAAATCATTTTTTTCATCTCACAGGACCTATTATTACAAAAAAAAAAAAAATGGTCTGGGCTGGGACTTCAGCCCTTTGGTGAGAGAAGTAGACCCCGGGTGAGCAAAGTAGGTGTTGGGTGAGGAAAGATGACTATCAATATTCAAACCCTGGACAGCAAGATAAGAATCGCAATCTTATCGATCTATTTGTTGATGGATAAGTACCTTGTGTGTCCTCCATTTTATTAAAACTCAAAACCTCCAATAAAATACCTCCTCTCCTAAAACATCTCTGTCAAATCCTAACGCAACTTGCGTCTCCATGATCCTTTCCCTGTACAACATACTTAATAGAAAAATATACTATTTGAATGGCTCGAAATTTCAATGAGGTGGCCTGCAATGTGGAGTACTCCTCCTTTAATTTAGGGTTTTTCCAAATCAAAGTCCCATGCGATCCGGACTCCAATAGACTTGCCAAATTGTTTGCTTACTATGTGATCTACCAAGATTTCCAACATCATATTACCAAATGTAATTTCTTAACAAGTCCCTAGCAAATATTGATTGCACAAAATCTCTCTTCATAAATCAAATATGAAATTAAGTATAAACATTGGAAGTAGATGGGACTTATGGATAGGTATTCAAAAACATTTGACTTACTTAAAACAGGGATCAAATACCCAAAAGGTATAAAAAAAGAAAAAAAAACCTCAGCCTCAAGATCTAAAACCTTAATCTCAAGCATTAGAATCAAAGATCTATCAGGAATATAGGATCAAACCTTAATCGCAGATTTTTATGTCCTTTGCCTTTGTGTTTTTCTACGCTATGACCCTCTTAGAGAACTTTTCAAGGAGAATGGTGGGATCTCAAGTAGAAAAAAAAAAAAAAAAAAAACCATCTCATGTAGAAGAAAACACTAGTACTCTAAGTAAGAAAGGAGAGAGAAGAACTTGATAGATTATTGTATGTAGAGAGCTCTAACCTTCACCTCTTATTTATAGTTTTTTGAACACCACCTCTTAGTCCAAGATTAGAAGTCTCACTTCTATTTTTAGTATTTGTCATACTCTTCCTTCCTTTAAAAGTTTCAATTGGATTAGTAACCTTCTTTTATTAGGGCTAGCATGAGGTCTACTAGGGATTCCTTAGAATCTAGCTCCAAGTGGAAATCTAGACCCCACATCTCATGTGAACTCCAGGCCCACAGTGAATTGCAAATAAGTCCAGTAAATAAATGCAATTTCACTCCAGTCTTAAGAATAATTACAAGAAGATTATAATCTTCCCAATTACTACAAGTAGGCCCCTCCATCAATTATATCCATAAATCTATTGGAATAAATCTATCTAACCAAATTGGGAAAACCCTAGTACTCTAAGTAAGAAACTAGAGAAGAGAGAAGAACTTGAGAGATTATTGTGTATAGAGATCTCTAACCCTTACCTCTTACTAATAGTTTTTCGAACACCTCCTCTTAGTCCAAGATTAGTTATCTCACTTCTATTTTTAGTATGTGTCATACTCCTTCCTTTAAGAGTTTCAATAGGATTAGTAACCTTCTCTTATTAGAGCTAGCATAGGGACCATTAGGGATTTCCTTAAAATCTGGCTCCAAGTGGGAATCTGGACCCCACATCTCATGTGAACTTCGGACCCACAGTGAATTGCAAATAAGTCCACTAAATAAATGCGATTTCACTCCAGTCTTAGGAATAATTACAAGAAGACTATAATCTTCTCAATTACTATAAGTAGGCCTCTCCATCAATTATATTTATGAATCTATTGGAATAAATCTGTCTAGATCCATTTCTTATTATCCTTGTGACTCAATTAATTACAGTAATCATCAATTCCATCCAATTAATTGAGATGGGTGCGCACTTACCAATGATGAAATTTATTAATTAGCACAAGGGGATATTTAGGGGATAGTTTTTCATCTTTAGAAGTATATGTTCCTACGACCCCACTACCACGTACTCAAGACATCGAGGTGCTGACCTACAATTGGCCTTACTCATTAATGACTCAAAGCAAATGCATAGTATAAACTTGGGTTCATTAATCTCTCAGGATTGAGAGCCTATTACTTCGGAATTATAAGAGCAATCCTTAAATCAAAGACGTATTTGCATAAGGTATTACTCATGGTCCTTCAGTATATCCAATGTACCAGCACAATGATCTAGAGTCTTACACTCTAATGATTGAGACAGACGACACTATTTCATAATGATCACAAGCTGCAACCTTATGAGATGCTCAGTTTCGTCATTGGTTGTTAAAATACTTTAAGCATAAGATTTGTGATCCATGTCTCATGTATGTGAATCTCATCCACACATATGGATTACATCAAATCATGGTTTAAAATCTCGATTTCTGTCGTGGTATCGGCAGGGCCGAAAACTGATATGATATCAGTATCGGTCGCAGATATCGGTCAGTCGCGGTCATCGCGGTGTGAAAAAAAATTTAATCCAAAAAAATTCGCAAGAATATCCAAAAAATCCAGAATATTAGAAAATGCTGAAAAACAATATATTTTTCCATTAGTAACAACAATAAATCAAAATATCGGTCACCTTAAGTTATGAGTCATGTCTGTATCGCAGTTCGCTGTTTCTCCAATATTAAAAAATCCGAAAATAAAAGAATTGAAAAAAAAAATTAAAAATCATGTGTATGAGTAGATCTAGCATGAAAGTATGTAGATCTACTTCTAAATGAAGAACAAAACCAAAGTGACAAACCCAATGATTTCTATGCTTCATCTAAAAATAAAAAATAAAAACATATAATAAAATGCTTTAAGTTGATTTTCTCTTACTTTGAATAATATTTTCTTTAAGAAATAGATGTGGGATTTGGAAATATGCAAGAGAGATGCCAAATGGAGCATGGTTGCTGCTCTAAAGAGTAAGGAGATGAGAGGAGAGGAGAAGAAGATGAAGAAATGGAAAAAAGATGGAAAAAATAGGGTTTTGGGGGATTTTAATCATCTCGGCCGATATCAGCCGATATTTTGAAAATATCAGCCGAGATATCGGAAATACCAAGATGACCAAAATCTTGGTAGATATGGGCCGAGATTTTGGGGATATTTTCCCTGCTATACCGATATCAATATCACAGGGAAAATATCGGCCCGGTATGGGCCGATACCGGTTCATATTGGCCGATATGAACCAATATCGGCCGATTTTTTTACCCATACATCAAATACACTTGTGGGCTCCGGTTCATCTCATGAACCATCACGTCATTTTGTATTGATTATGTGCAAACATAGAATAAAATTTCATTTATCACATGAATAAAGTGTGAAAATATAAATTAATTAATGAAACAAATCAATTTATTCGGATCATCTACTGAATTGAGGACATACAGTCTAACATAAACTCATCTACAACACTCAGATCATCTTATGGTGAGACCATTAATGAGCGTTAGAGCCATCTAGGCGGTGGCCCAGAGGGTTTGCTCCCCAAGGTTTCGAGTTTAACTCCCACCCCTTGTGTTATCTGGGTACTATGTGTGCGGCCATGTATATACCCCCGGGGAATGGTCGTTTCTCATCAAAATCTGATAACCCCCGGGCCAGAGGCCAGAGGTTTGAAGGCTGAGCCGACGAGAGACGCCATGCATCATTAAATAATAATAATAATAGTGAGCGTTAGAACATAGTAAAAATAAATAAATTAATTAAGAAACAGTTTCATATGTTCAAGGATCACTGACAGTTCAACACTCTCTTGTTTTCATTGTATTATAAAATCTAATTAGTCTTTTTATGGTCCATGTTGGGCACAGGCATGTTTCGCTAAGATTCAATGCATTTTATTAGTTTTTTTATGGCCCGCGTTTGGCACGGGCTGTTTTGCTAGTTAACCATCTCAATGAAAACCCATGAATCAGTAACCTTCCTTGTGCCTCACTGGTTACTTGGTTAGGAGTATATACAAGAAGTCAAGGGTTCAAGGATTGGTACCACCTTCTTCTTCACCAAAAAAAAAAAAGAAAAGAAAAGAACAGCCATGAATCTATTAGTACTTGTTACCTTACTTTGATTGGAGCAACACTCAACATCAAGATCCACCGTGACCGTTCATCCAATTAATCACTCTTTCTGCATTTGTGTGGATTTAGCCGGCACCGCCCGGGAATTACTTTAGATTTCGGACCTCAGGATACAACGGCCTTCTTGTTCAGGTCCAATTGCTACAATATACATGCAAGATGGGACCTAGAACACTGAGTCAAGCCTGCCCATGCAAAAATACTCAAAAGTTCTTAAAATGTAAATAGATGGAAAAGCATATAAAGCCTTCTAAAGAGATTTAACTTTAGCAATATGAGATCCAATATAATCCATGTAGCCTACCCTACCCACTTATAAAACAAAGTGAGGAAAAAGACAAAACATCTTTTTAAGTAAAGTCAAAACATCATTTGAATTTTTGAAACAACAAAAAATCCAACAGAATGTTCCACAGGTCAAAACTACTGGTCAGTCTTCCCAAACCCCTCATGTCCACTTACCATTACGCAGGCAGATGGGTATTCCTTCCATTACAAAGAAGAAATCTGAGGAGAGAAATTTATGGGCTGAGATTATTCCCCAAATTTCTAGGCTTGAATGGCCTGGCCAATTTCAAAACCTTTACTATAAACCAGGGGCTGGCACATTGTCACAATTAATCCCCCAAAAATAAACAGATGACAACAACATTGACTTTACATCTCAGTCTGAGAACTGTAGTGCTTTTTTACATTTTCTATAGAGATAACAGCATAGGATTTGCACATGGACGTAGTCAAGCCCAGAATAGCTTCAAAAAGTAGCATAGCATCGTTTGAAAAGAGACACAAAGCAAATCAGTTTGAAAAGTTACCCAGCCAATTTGATTCGGACATAGCTGGTTCTTGACCAAGTCCAAAAATAAAATAAAAAAAATCAAATCAAATCAAAGTCTGAAAATTAATAAAGAAAAAATAATTTCTAATAATTTATCTTAGATTGGACCACGTGTTGCCCAGGTCAACCAAGGTGGGGCAAATTAACCTGAGTCAGGCCACATTTGTCTAGACCGAAGTTTCTCACCAGGTCCTTTCGACCGAGCCAAGTAGCAAAACTGAGTTTGTGAGAGGTTAAAACTTGGAGAAGGATTAACAAATAATGGGTTCCAAGTCTAACAGTACGGTACTCAGCCCACGGATTTTGGCTCTCAGACCAACTTGAATACGTAGAATGAGTAGGTCATTAATTTGATACTCCAAAAATGAAGATCAAAGATTCATTTCCCTTCATCTTTTGATTCTACTTTCCCTAAAAGGAAAGGTCATTTTGATGCTTATGTTTGAGAATTCATCTTTGATCTTCATTTTTAACTTCTCATGGTAGAAATCCAATGTATTCAATTCCCTTTTTTTTTTTTTTTTTTGATAACCAAGGGTTTTCCCGTCAAGCCCAGGAGCCTTTGGCCCTGAGCCCGAGGGACACTCGATCCTTGACGGCTGAGAATTAATCGTTATGCATACCTCCTATCCACATGCACCAGGTAAAACTATAGGAACTAGACTACCACTCGTTGGTTAATTCCTATATATTATACTGCTAACAAACAAAACACACCTCACACTCAGGCTATGAGGAATCATCCTCTTCGGAAAAAAAAAAAAAACCCAACCATCAACCTAGTAATTCATTTCCATTTTTTTTTTTTTACTCTATTTCTCTAAAAGAAAAAGTTATTTGATGCTTATTTCTAAATATTCACCTTTGATCTTCATTTTAAACCACTTATGATATGAATTCTATGTATTCAATTCCTGTATATTTTAATGTAAGCAAACAGGGCCTTGCCAATCTTCTGAAGTACCGAAATTAACAACATATCCAGATTTAAAACTATATGTACCTTACCTCTTTCACATGAAACCCCCTCAAACAAAACATTAATCTACTTAACACAAGATGTAACACATCGTGAGAAACAAACCAAAGCCCCAGTAATGGTTGCTTGCTTGATTGACAAAAACGTCAACTGCACCGTAACGGGATAAGTTTATTGACTGGCATATAATCATGTAAGAAATACCGCGTCCACTAATTCAAAATCAGTTATCAAGCAGTACCGACCTTAGCAACTCTGATGATATAGATGAGGCACAAGCCCATAACTGGGAAACCAACCATTCTCATTTTATCAGAAAATAACCCAAGATTTGCCATGGAAGAAATACAGAAAGAACATTAAGTTGAAGAATAAGAAGAGGATAGTTTAAGGCATTCGCTTTGGCATCTGCGGAGGCAAATATCATTCCAATTAGGTACTTGGTGTTGATTAACACAAACGGTGCGACCGCAGGCATCAGCACAAGCATCAAGCTCAGAAACACCGCAAACAGTGACGCAAGTATCAGGAGTTGGGTCTTTTGAGAATGCACCAACCTTCTTCAGCATCCTCTTTGACGTGCAGACTCTCTCACAGACAAAGATATCATCACTGTTCTTCTCCCTCCCACGGGCACTCTTTAGCCTTTGTTCTTCAGCATGCCGCCTCCTCACTCTAAGAGCTTGCCCTGCAAGGGCAGCCGGAATTGCAGCCCCCAATAGAGACCACCATATATCCACCATCGCACTTTAATGCTCAAGCAAATTTCCCACAGGTTTCTCCTTATTTACCCTTAAATGGATGAATGGAATTAATAAAATCGCTACACTACTCATTTACCTATAAGAAAAATGCAAGCAGGACAAGCCCCTGAAGATAAATGGTCCAGCTCACATTTAGCACTGCTGATTGAGATCATTTACATCTCAGTCTATAGCCTTGTACACAAACAGTCAAAACAATTTATTCAGAAAATTGACATTGTCTTCTAAGTGTGGATGGTTGGGCACTGTTAAACATTCTTGAACAGCCAAATTAAACTGATCAAATTGTTCGCTTTGGGGTTCTGATGCATCCAGATAACAGCCACTGAACGTGTTCTGTCTATGACATAATCCAAATGATGGGGTCCATCAAAATTGGGCCAAATGAAACCCAAGTTTCAGGCCAAAACCAAGCTCCATGCCAAGTTGCAAGGTCCTAGAGTCCAAGGACCCAACCCAAGGCCTGATCTCTGGGAAGAGTCTTACAAAGAGGGCAATAAGGACCTCAAAAGGCCAACACAGAAGGCAGAGAAAGTCCCTGTAACATATGAATTTAGCACATGCTTAACTCTCCCAACATATGGGCCCTATTCTCATGTCTAACCGAACCATGTCCCTATATTAGTCTATTTTTCTAAAAATTATCTTATGAGTGGTGCAATTATATCAGGATGTTATCAAAACTAGAATTCAAGTAGTTTACGACAATGAGAGTTGTGTACGTTGGAATGTCAGAAAGTAGGTAGGATGGAAGGCCAATTTCTCACTAGAAACAGAAAAGATATATACATATATATATACACCCAAATTAAGAAAAAAAAAAACAGTGGTTAGATTCTTGTTTCTGCAATCTAATTTGTTTGTTGCTTTCTTCTTTTTTTTTCGTTTAATTCCATTCAATTCCCATGATCAATTTTGTCAATTCCTATAACTACCTGATGTTGTTACAGTGCCTAAAACAATCCTCTTCCAACCATACTAAAACATTTGGCCAGGGCATCCACATCCAAGAACCCGTTGCTTGGTTGGATTGTATGCAACTGCTTCACGTGACTTAATGGTCTATTAGCAATCAAAAGAAAGGGTTGGTGGGCCTCAATGCCAAAACTGAAAATTGAAAAACAAATTTGGGACCAACAGAGCCGTTCCAACAATCTGTAATACCCCAGAACCCCCTATACAGAATTTAAGAATTTAAAATTTGGTTACAAAATTTACTTTTTTATTTTCCTTGGATTTTTGTTAAATTATTTGAATTTCTCAAGTTTAAATGGAATAGTTAATTTATAATTATTTATTTAGCAGGTATGATAACTTGTGTGTTATTAATTTGATTTATTGGTATTATTATTAATAGTGTGGTACCCAATTAGGCACGCCTCAGGGTACCACCCCTGGTTGCAATCCAGGAGCCTAACCCATAATTTTGCAGATTTAGATAAGAAAACCAAGACTAAATAGGTGTTTTAATTAGGTAATGGCTTAGAGGTTTTGGGTGGGTAGGGCCCAGTGGCTCAACCCGTATTTAGCAAATCCAAATAGGAACCTAGTGGCACCTTTATGTTTCAATAGGATTAGTTTTCACCTCATCCTGGTAGGACTCATTAGATGTAAATGAATCGGATTTAGTCTTTTTAGCTATTAGAGATGGGAACCAAGATAAATTCGCATCTAATAAGATTAGAATTGTGCCTTGCACACAACGCCTACTACTAGGATTTAGTAAGAGCCACAAATCAAGAGGGCATTTGGAGAGTGCACACTGTACCTCGGGCCTATATCGATGTCGACACCCCTTAAACTCCAACCCATCACTCGGCAGCCTTATGATACTTCTATTCCTCTCCATCGACCTCTCCCTCTTTCTCTATCTCTCATCCCCTCAACTAGAAACCCAGCCCTAGCTTATCAAGTGAGATCTATAAGAAGAACTAGAAGAGACCATGCTGAAACAAGGAGAAGAAGAGGACCAGCGAGTATATATCTAGATCTATTTGTGCTTATGGGTTTCCACATATGTACTATTCTTTTAAATGCCTTAATTTGGTTTACATATTCTAAGATGCTAAGGAAACAATCACAGATTGTCTTATCAGGAGAGAATTTGTTCCCTCGAGCCAAGAGAGTCTGGATTTTCCTAGATCAGACCAGAAGCAAACGGGATCCCCTTCCTCTTCATTTTCAGAAATTAAGTTTGAGATCTTTCTCCCTTTTTATTTTGACTAGAACTGAAGTTGAAGACATGTTCTATCGGGCCGGTAAAATAGTAGATATTTTCATTCCAACTGATCGACATTCTGGTAGGAAAAGAGGATTCGTGTTTGTTCGGTTTGTTTTGCAATTGGAAGCAAAACGTGCAATCGAGATGGCCACTTGATGCAGGCCCAACAATAGGTCAGCTAACCCATTGGGTCCAGTCCATAGGCCTAAGGGGACATCCATTTAGTTAGGAAATATTATTTAGTAGTTTGGTTTGTTTATGATTAATATTAGTTAGTTTCCTTTTTATTTTAGATATGATTCATATATTAGGAAATATTGTAAAATATTGTCGCTTGGGGATCAAGCCAACTCCTTTATAAAAGGATGTTAGGCCTCATTGTAATAGACATGCTTATTATCAATTAATCTTTTGAGTAATGAGAGTTTTCTATTCAATTATGGCATTTTCTCCTCTTGTGAGGTTGCCCTAGTGGCTGGAATCCATCTTTGGATTCAATCAATCATTCGGGAGATTGATCTATTGTTCGATCGTGGATCTTGGTTGCATCAATTGGTGATAGGGCCGAAGAGCAATTGCCGGGGAGACGTCTGTCCTTCCCGGAATTCCCTCTTGTCCCCTCTCTACATCCTCCATCCATCATCATCCTGTCCACCGAACCCCACCATCCCCTATCACCGACCCACCATCCACCATTACCGAAAACCAACAGCAGAACCACTTTCACCCCAGCCAATCCACTCTCCTCCCGTGCCAAACTCCAAATTCCCAATTGACAGCACCCACGCATCCCTTCCATCACAAGGGAACCCACCTCTGCCCATTCCCATCGAATCCCCTTCAACCTATACCCAAAAAAAAAAAACCAACCCAGCCATCCTCAAGAGGTTCTCTCCTTGATCTGGCCAACTTTTCCTATTCCATAATCCTCTTGCCACCCCATTCCTCTGTTCCTTCGTCATACTCCCAAACTGACACCCAATAACCACCCAACTCATCCATCATCCAACCCACCAGTCCTTCGATTCCTAAATCCAACATTCCCACCTCCCACCTCCCAGTACCCTAAACCCCTTCACTGAACCATTCTGAACCCCAACTTCCCCATCAGTGGCCACTGCTCCCCATCCAAACTCCAAATTCAGAACTTGAGTGAGGTGGCTTTCAGTTAGCTAGTGCAAGGCGGTTTGTTTTATTACTTTTTTGTGTTGGGTCCTGTAGTGTTGTGGCCGTGGGGTGGTCTTTCAGTCTTTTCTGTTCCTATATATTAAGCAAGCTTTACACCAAAAATCGATTCTCAATTTTACAATCCAACCCCATACCCTTATCTTCCTCACTAGGTGGGGTTAGGATAAAGTGATAGTTAAGAGTTAGTAATTCTAATCTAACCCATACCCTACTCTTCCTCTTCAGGTGGGGCCCATATCAATGGTTATTCAGCACTCCTGGTTCTCAAATCTGAAGCGCTGAAAGAAGCAAATTCCTATGTGACAGAAATTTGGGGACTTAAAAATTGGTGATAGCGCCATCACATCAATGGTCCATATCATGAAACCATGGTTAGCACACATAGGGAATAAAGAAAGGGAGGGGGCAGCAATTCCACTTTCTATTCTACATGGTAGTGTTGTTACCGAAGTACAAAAATGAATGGAATGGCTTCACACAACTAACCATCCAGGCCGCAATCCTAACCACAACTGATCACTTTTTTCTTTTTTGAGCAATTCGTCAATTGAAAAGATAGAATGGTGAAAACATACATACACCACATGTAAGTGAGTTCAATGATCTCATTCAGCTGTTACATAGATAATGTGATCATATTGGTGTTTTACATAGGCCATTTTTGTGCAAATCAAGCTCGGGCTAGGAAAGTAAGGAAGAGCGAGCTTTCTCTTAAGATGGAGATTGGTGTCTGGGTACAAATAGATGGTTGTTAAGAGGTTTTTAAAAGGAGGACTGAATATTTTCTTTCTAGAATTGAAGGCATCAAAAGTATCAAAAGAAAACCCTAATGTTCTGATCTTTAACAGCAATCAGAAACCCTAATCAGAAGAATCATAGATTTTCATAATCAATCAGGGGTTCTGCAGATTCGAATGCAAGATACATAAAAGAAAAAGGATGAGAAGAGAAGAGAAGAGAATGAGATGGGTGCTACCTGCAAGAGAGATGTGATCGGTCGCAAGGGGCTGCTCCAAGACGAGAGGCTTGAGTCGTTGCAGGTGCTTGGTAGAGAAGAGAAGACGCTCGATATGGGGCACATTCAACGATGAGGGGGTAGAGGATCTGAGGAGTAGTGAGGTGTTTGTGGAGGGGACTGTTCCTGGGGACTTTGGTTCTGGGGGGTTTTAGGGTTTAAAGGGTTGGATTTGTGGGAACACTTCGAATAGGTGGCTAGGATTTCTGATGGGTATACTGGTTCTTTTGGCTTGGTTGGGTTTGATGGTTTACTAACCTATGGAGAGAAGATGGGGACCCACTTTCTTACTTGCTCTCTGTC
This sequence comes from Persea americana, assembly GCA_029852735.1. Lineage (NCBI taxonomy): Eukaryota > Viridiplantae > Streptophyta > Magnoliopsida > Laurales > Lauraceae > Persea > Persea americana. The sequence goes on from CM056814.1 coordinate 29,197,953, forward strand.
CTTTGTATAAAAAATGTGATAAAGTAAAGTAAAGAAAAAAATAACTACTTTACTATTCCTTCCCACTTTACTTCACAATATTCTTTAGCTCATCTTTATTATACTGTGACATTTACTTTTGCTATACTTTCCTATACTAGTGTGAGAGGCCCGTGCCTAACACGGGCAAAAAAAAAAAAAAAATACAGAAAAATAAATTCATAGAGGAAGCAAGTAAGGGAAAGATAAATATTTAGACCGATTAGGTGGGCCCATAAAGACATAATACTAGCCTAGTGGCCGGAAATAAAAAAAATCAACAACACTAAGCTATACAAATTTAGGTTAAGATATTAATTTAATTAAAGTCAAACTAATGATGGAGAACATACCAATCATTATCAAAATTATTGTATTTAAAATTCTAATATAATAACACTAAAACAATAACATAAAATTCAATTAGTATATTTAACTACAAAATCTAATATTATTTTAATTTTAATTTTAATATTAACAGTAATATTAAGTAAAAATTAATTTAAAATACTAATATGGTAATATAAAAAATAATTTATATTACAACTTTTTTTTCTTGATAGATTTATATTACAACTTTTTGCAATGCTAGTGTGATCGAGAGAAAAAACATATAGTCCAATATAAAAGTAAAATCCGTGCATATCAAAGAACACATAAACAAAAGGTTAAATATTGAATTACCAATACAAAAAGATTTAGAGAGGAGGTAGTAACGAAAAGATAAAGATTTTGGATTGATTCGTGGGCACATAATGATATAATGCTCTAACCCAAGCTATCATATACTAATAATAGGGATGGAGTTGAAGTAGAAGATACGATGAGGGATTTAAAATTTTGATTATTGGAAAATTTTAAAAGAAGTTTTATATTTTTAAATTTGAAGTATAAATTATAATGTTAAAAATAGTTATAAATAAAGCCAAGTAAACATGTTTTTTATATGATAATATGATGAGAATATGATGGTTCTCATAAATAAAAAAATAGTCATTTTGGCAGAAAAACATTGGTGCTTATCAATCGATGTTATAAAGAATTTTTTTTAAAAATAGAAAAGATTTAGAGAGATTAAATCACTACCTTACATAATCCATGGTTCTTTCTTCCAAAAGCAATCATAAAGCCGACAGAGATTTAGGTGTGAGATAGAGTAGGTTTTAGGGGTGGTCCACTGATGGGTTAATGGGAGTATGCAGTAGATAATTCAAAATTGAATGGCTAAGGGAGAGAGACTGAAGGGATTATGTCACTAATGAGAGAGAGATTATACGGATTTTTAAAACTAATCAGGGAATGATTAATTTTAGAAGGGTAATTCCGAGGGGAAGGTGAAGTAAAGAGTAGAAGTTTCAATACCTTAATTTTATTATATTTGTGCTTGGGCACAAATTGAGTGTCAATTTCAATATTAAATGTGGATTGTGAAATCAATTGGCTTCTACAATGGGCCATACATATTCATCTTTCAAAATATTAATAGGAAAAAAGTAAAAGAACTTATATTTGAAATTTTATGAATGGTCTTATGGGCATTATATTATCACATAATTAGTATAAGTCTCAATCCATATACCAACTCTAGTGGGCTAGCTTTATCACATAATTAGTATAAGTCGCAATCCATATACCAACTCTAGTGGGCCAACCTTATCACATAATTAGTATAAGTCTCAATCCATGTAGCAACTCTAGTGGGTCAGCCTTTATCATCATAATAATCATGTGATGGCTATTCTATTGTAACAGACGAACCTCGTGTTAAGGCCAAAGTATAAGTGGTTAAATTCAGAATTTTTCTCTTGAAGCAAAATAAATAAAATTTAAAAATAAGTACAAAGTAATAGATGAAAATATGTAATTAGTTAATTTCAAAATGTGAACCCCATCATTAGAATGACCATGTGATGAATGACGTGATTAACACAATCTTATGCATTAAAAGTTAATGGTGAGACGTGGTTGGACCTGTGCTACCAAAACGTCACTGAATAGAATATAAATTAATTTCACTAAAAGCTTAAATAAAAATAAAAATATATATTAATATGAGATTCAATAGGAACATATCACCTTTTGATAAAAAATCTAAAAGCGGTATAATACCATATTAGTAAATGGGTCCCATCAACTTTTACCATCATAAAATACTTAATTTTGGTTAAAAGACTTCTAGGGAGCTAAGCACAAGCCACATAAAAGATGGTTCTATTAGCTTTAATTGGTTTGAACTATTTATAAGTGGACCATTGAGAAATGCCATAAATATGTTAAATAAGTCTTAGAAGATATTCATGACATATCTTCTAAGATTTATTTGACATATTCGTGAAATTTCTTAATGGAACCCACCATGAAAATGTCAAATAAATCTTAGAAGATATTGAAGAATGGTCTCTTACCTTAGTGGTAAGAGGCTTCAGTTTTTACCTGACTGCCTAGGGAATCTAGGCATGCCACCTTTCCTCACCCCAAGGGTTCCCTCACCCCAGCCAAGGTCGCATTGAGCTCCCTCATCTCACCTAAGGGCTAGGGTCCAACCCCCATAAGCTTGGTAGAAAAAAAATATAATAATCTTAGAAATATAGAGGAGGGGTTCGAATTTTAAAGATGACCCAAAACTAATTAAAAGATGGGTTTCACCAATCTTTCATGGTCATGAAGCCCTTAGTTTCAATTAAATGACTTTTATGGGCTTCATATGGCATAAAGGATTGGTCAATTAGTTTTGATCATCTTAAAATTTTTATTAGTGGGCCCCATTGAGGAGTATCATGAATTTGTTATTGACCGTTAGGTGATGAGAATTTTAAGTGGCCTATTTATCTTGATTTGTTTGGAATTTTCCTATCTGGGTGCAAACATGGTAATCTAAGCAATGTAGTTGTGAAGGAATCATTGAAACGAGCCCCACATAAACATAGAGACATGGCGAGAGTAGGCCCAGCAATCAAAAGATTGTTAGGTTTTTTTTTTTTTTTCGTAACAAAGAGAAAATAGATAAGAGAGGATGGATATAGTTGAAGAGATTTAATATGAACTTAAGATAAGAGATTCGTTGGTGAGGAAGAAATTCTCAAAGTAAGAAAACCTAAACTTTAGGTGATGGAGTATTGGAGTATTTGAGTTAGTTTCGTGAGATTAGATTAGAAGGGTAATTCGGGAATGTAGCATTGCAAGAAGTTTGAGAATGCGTCACGTGTCGCTCCCTCACGAAAAGCCTGCTGCTTTAATATATATAATATGTAAATAAAAACATCATGATGGATTTGGTGAGCTAAAGTCTTTACTTTACTCTACCACTTTGTAATCGTTATTTTGAAGTAGAAAGTTTTCTACAGGAGGGAGCTTTAGGAAAAAATATTTAGTTTTTTTAAAGAAAAGAATCTTTTTTTCAAGTTTATTTTGGATTACCAAACGCACAAGATTTTCTTTTTTAGAAAATGAAAGATAACATTTTATAAAATATTATTTTATCTTATTTTCTTGTGCATCCGAACCGGCCTTAAGGGGGCGTTTGGCAAGTCTAATTCTTGCCTCTATTTCTCAAGTAAATATAAATTAGATTTTGGTTTGCGTATGATTAGTTTAATTGTGTTCATTTTGTAGTTCGTTTTGTAGCAATTCTATCCTTCTAGTTTAATTATGTGGTCTTTTGAGTTCTTCAACACACAATATTTTTAACAATTATCTTTGGTTGCATTTTTTGTTCAAATTTTGCTAGTGGTCATGCTTGCTTACGCTAGTGCACCTTAAAAGTTGTGCTTGTTGAACTACAATTGTGCACTCCCTCTTCTCCTTGGCCACATCCGGATTAAGAGCTATTATTCACAATTTCAAGTTAAATATCTAGGACCTACTAAATGAATTCCCTACAAATCTCACGTTACCCAAATGGAATCCACCATGAGTGACCCCACTTATCCAACACAAATGTCTCCATATATTGTAATCATTGTAGAAAAAACGCTAACTCTCTCAATTGGTAAATTCACTTTAGTAGTGAGGTAAAGAGTCATTTCAACTTCCAAGAGACAATAAAAAAAATGGGTTAAATCAGAAAGTACCATATTAAAAAAAAAAAAAAAAAAACCGCCTCTTCTTACCAAAAAAGTTAAAAAATAGGGAGAACTTCAAAAAAGGCCTCAAATTTTTGTCTTTTTCCAAAAAAGGACACAAGTTTTAAAACTTTTCAAATTAGTCCTTAAGTTTTTTCGAAAGTTTTCAATTAAGGGCATTTGTCCATTTAAAGCAATTTATTGGCAATTTCTTCTCTGGGATTGTTTTAAAATAATCAAATTATCCTTCATTTAAATAATATATATTTTGTTTTTACTTTCTCTATATTCTCCTATTTTTTTTCACAAGGGTCCACATTGTGATAAAGGATAACCAGTGTTCATGCACGATTGGCTACATGTAATGGCTGTCGGAATCATATCATAGCTTTAAATGAAGTATAATTTGGGCATTTTAAAAAAATTGAGAAAAAAGTCATCAAATAATACCTTTAAATGGCAGGATGCCCTTAATTGAGAATTTATTAAAAACTTAGGGACCAATTTGAAAACTTTTGAAACTTATGTCTTTTTTTTTTTAAATAAGGCAAAATTTTAAGGCCTTATATGAAAATTTCCCTGAAAAAATGCCTTTTCCATGCCAATGACAAGAAGTCGTCTTTTTTAACCCAAAAAAAAAAAAAAAGGACAAAAAGCTAGATTTTCATTTTACTAAATGACAAAAGGTTATCTCTTTTTTAGTTAACACTTCTTCTTTTCTTGTATCTTAATTTGACCCTTTAGCTCCCTTCACTTTATTAGTGAAGTTACAAAACAAGCCGATCACATTAGCAAAAAAAGCTTTTATTCATAATTTCAACTTAAATGTCTGGGACCTACTAAATGAATATCTTACATATCTTACCTTTGTTAAAATGGGATCCACAATGACCGAGTCACTTACCTAACCCATCCTTTGTCTCTATATACATGGGACCCATCACATCCAAACCATCCACTCTATTATAGAACCTAGTGTTTACATATTTCACCAAATGGGTCATAAAGGTGGATAGATTAATTAGATTTAATGGGTTTCATTTGGGTCTACCATCATTTAAGATAGTCAACTGTGTTACATTATTTACGTGATTCCATAATAATTGTGTTATTTAGGTGGGCCCTCCTTAATATTTGATTTGATTGTCAATCAAAGGGACAATGTGGCAGTTGGAGTCATTTTCTCGTATAGGTAGACTAAAGTGTATATTTAATTAATGAAGAGAGCAGAGGAGCACCACACATATAGCAAAAAATAAGTTGCAGACTTGGAGGGCTCGATATAAAGAGGTTAGGCAACTCATAAATATGTCTGGGTTTAGATGGGATGATACAAAGAATATGGTAACGGCTTCAAATGATGTATGGCAAGATTTAATATAGGTATATCAAAATATGACATTCATTCACTTTATTATTGCTTAAGGTGTTTTAATAAATAATTTTATGACCCATTTAATGTTTTACAGGCAAAAAACAAATTGAGCTAAGTATCGGACTTTTTACAGGCAAAAAACAAATTCGACCCACAGCACCCGAACCCAAGAAACAAGACAAAAAAACAAAACGTCACTCCTCCCACATCAGTGAGCAAGGGCGAGACACAATTTCAAATCTCCCGCGGCACACTAAAAACCCCAACTTCCACTCTCCCCCACTATAAAACCCTCCGTCATCTTCACCGACCATTTCGTTTCATCATCGAAAACCCTCTCAAAACTACCAAAATCCTCCTCTCTTCATCCTTCGTAGTACACTCTGCAATCTCAACCGTTGAAACCCTAAATCCCCAAATCTCCACCGTCCAAGACGCAAAAATGAGAGAAATCCTCCACATCCAGGGCGGTCAATGCGGCAACCAGATCGGAGCCAAGTTCTGGGAGGTGATCTGCGACGAGCACGGCATAGATCACACCGGAAAGTACAGTGGCGACGCCGAACTCCAGCTCGAGCGGATCAATGTCTACTACAACGAGGCCAGCGGCGGCCGCTACGTGCCGCGGGCGGTTCTCATGGATCTGGAGCCGGGGACCATGGATTCCGTCAGATCTGGGCATTTTGGGCAGATTTTCCGGCCGGATAATTTTGTATTTGGGCAGTCTGGCGCCGGGAATAACTGGGCGAAAGGGCATTATACGGAGGGCGCGGAGCTGATTGATTCGGTGCTTGATGTGGTTAGGAAGGAGGCTGAGAATTGCGATTGCTTGCAAGGTTTGAATTTGGATTTTGGGTTGTTCTTAGTTTTTGACTCTGTGGGTGCTTTTTGTCTTTCTTTTGTTTGTTTGCTTCTTGTTTTTTTGTGTTTTTGCTGTGATTTGGACTGTGGATCTGATGGGCAGTGTCATAAGACTGACACTGGATCCGGGCTACTTTTTGAAATTCACCTTTTTTCCCAATGAATTTATGATTTGGGTGTTTTTCTGGTTTTGTTGCTATTTTTGTACTCAGTTTTGTACTCATTTTAAACTGCTTTTTATGGTTTTTTGAGCTTTGCTTTGATGTGATTTGGACTGTGGATCTGATTGGAATTGTGTAATGTGTCATTGGGTTGGTGGTTTTGTATCATATTTTGGTCAGAGATCCATCCTGATGTGAGGTTCTTTTTGGAATTTGGGTGTTTTGTATGAAATTCTGATGTTGGGTTTTTGTGTTGTTTTATTTATTTTTTGCTATTTTCATCCTTTTTTTTTTTTTTTTTTGTGTGAGCTGATCCCTAGATCTGCTTGGCACTCTGTCATGTTCTCATCAGATTAATGGATGTTTGCTTAAAAGATCTCAATCTTGGGATGGGGAACTGTGATATATTTTATACATATGATGAACTGTCTGCATCAGATTTTGCTTAAAAGTTGCAGTCTTCATCATTTTGCAATGTTTCTCTCGGCATACAACTTTCCGTAGAGCCCCCTGTTATTTTGTGTAGTGTATTTATCAGATCAAAGGTCTGGGCAGTGTTTTGTTCAAAATCTAGTCTATATCGGGGATCATGGTATGTTTTAATTTTTTTTTTTTTGTTTTTTTTGTTTTTCATTTCTTGCTTGGTTTTCTATTGGATTCTTGTTTGACTTGTAAGAAATGAAGAGCTGAACGTGCTTAACTGTGTGGTAATGCTACCAACCATGGAAATGCGTCTATCCACACTAATTTTAAACAAAAAATAATAATTCTTTGGACTGGATAATGAGCTGCGGATAGCTATTTACGATTTTTCAGAAATTATTTTTGGTGTGGTTTTCATTTCTCAAGCTGTAACCATATGGGGGTTTTTCTATTTTTTCATTTAGCTTTCGCTGTATTCCTTGAATAATGTCAGCTTAATCTAAAAGACCCAGTTAAAACTGGAAATACCATGTCCGTAAACACTAAAGTCACCATGTGAAATGGGTGTATGCATTATGAATATCCATTTAAGGGTTAGTTTGTGGTTATTGTGTTAGATTCTGGGTGTATTTGGATCATGGTTTAAAATCGCGGTATCGGTCTCGGTTATGGGTTGTCGCAATGTGAATTTTTTTTTAATCCAAAAAAATTCGCAGAAATATCCAAAAAATCCAGAATACTGGAAAACAATTGTTTTTTTTTTTTTCCCGTTAGTAACAATAAGAAATCAAAATATTGGTCACCTTAAGTTATGAATCTTGTTTGTATCGCAATTCGTGGTCTTCTCCAGTATTTCATATAATGCAACCATTATTTTGAGTCATGATCAATTTATTAGTATAAAATATAAGAAAATAAAGATAACATATCAATTATCTATACACTAGTAATAAGCCATTAGTATTTACTATTTAGTATCATAAATACTCCAATAATTATTATTTCTTTAAATAGAAGATTTAAAAAAAACCATTTTTGTATACCAAGGTTTAAAAAACCAGACTCGGGACCCGACTCGTTCAGGGCTGAGTCTGAGTCGACTCGCCAAGTCGCATGGGACTCGGCCGAGTCGGGCCGAGTCCTAAAATCAGAGGACTCGGCTGAGTCGCAGGAGACTCGGCCGAGTCGCATGATTTGAGTCCGAGTCGCATGCGACTCGGCTCGGTATGTGCCGAGTTCGAGTCGACTCGGCCGAGTCGCATGAGACTCGGCTGAGTCGCATGATTTGAGTCCGAGTCGCATGCGACTTGGCTCGGTATGTGCCGAGTCTGAGTCGACTCGGACTCGGCCGATTTTTTAAACCATGTTGTACACCCAAAATCATGTATATAAGTAGATCTAGCATGAAAGTGTGTAGATCTAAGTGAAGAACACAACACAAACCCAAAAATGACGTGCCAATGATCTTTTCATTCATTTCTATGCTTTATCTAAAAATAAAAAATAAAAAACACATAATAGTAAAAATAAGGGAATTAAGTTGATTTTCTCTTACCAAATAAAATGATCTTTTCGAGAAATAGTATTGAAATTTGGAAACATGCAAGAGAATGAGCTATGGAGACATGGCCTCTCTAAGGAGATGAGGGGAGAGGAGAAGAAGATGGGGGAATAGGGAAAAATTTACAAAAATATTAAGGTTTTTGATCATTACTCCATCTCGGCCGATATTTTGAAAATATCGGCCGAGATATCGGTCAAATCGATATTTTGACCATATCGGCTGAGATTGGCCGATATTTTGCCTTGCGATACCGAGTCCGGTATTGCGGCAAAATATCGTCCCGGTATAGGCTGATACCGGTTCATATCGGTTGAGATTTTGATCCATGATTTGGATGCATCCCAAATTGCTAGCCAAGCAGACATTAGTCTTCACAAAATGCACCACACCGAATGTGGAATTGTGGATTATAGCCCTTTTCATCTGAAACCAATACCCAATATGTTGTAGGTCTGACCTAAAAATGAATCATGTATACACTTGGGAGTTGGGATGAACAGTATATGAGAAACCACTGTTAAAGGGAAAGCTGGATAGCCCTTGGTTTCTGCCTTCGGTGTTCAGTACTTGGTATTGTATTGCACTAATTGATCAACATTGTCTCCAACTTGAATATGTCTGCCTTTGTCATTTTAAAGACCAAAATTACTATCACCAGTCAGAAAAAGGGACCAAAATTATTTAAAATATTACTATTTTAAAATCTTGCAAAAAGTATTGCAATATCAGGCTTATCCATTCCTCGCTCACCCTTAGGTGCAGGCTCTTTTAGATTCTATTGTCCTATGTTGAACTGGTGACAAATGGGTGTCAGCATTGTTCAATAATGTCTTGCCTGGGGTATTTTTCAGAGAAGGTTAAATTTTAGATTGAATTTAGCTGCTGGAGACTTTGATCCAAGGTTTTAAATCTCGGACTCAGACTCGGACTCGGCTCGGGCCGAGTCCGAGTTGACTCGGCCGAGTCGCATGGGACTCGGCCGAGTCCCCATATTTAGTAAAAAAAAAAAAAAAGGAAAAATTTTGTTTCTCCTTTTTTCCATCCAATCCATTCATAATTCCATATATAAAGTTTCACTCTCTTCATTGATTATTCTAATACGTTATTTAAGGATAGAAATATAGAATAATAATAACAAAATCGCAAGCCATTTTATAATTTAATTGCAATTAAAATTTAAAATTTAAAACTAAAAAGTAAAAAATACAATGTACATGTTTCCAACTTTCAATATCCACTCTCAAGTCTCAATTTAGTCAATTATCAAGTCAACTAGTAAGATTAATCATCAAAGATGTAACTAAGCTTCAAATTTCAATTATATTTATAGCATATAAAAATGTAAAACCATAGTATACCGTAGCTCTTTCTTGTTAAAATTTAAATGCTAATTCCATGTTGAATGCCTTGCGGGTTCTGGATCTTCATCTTCGTCGTTCTTTTGACTTTGACGATAGTATTGAGCAACATCAAAATGAAAAAACCCTTGCCCCGCTCTTGGAGTTATAGGACCTTCTCCATAGTTTGATGATGGAGCCATAACTTGAAGTTGAGGATATTCATATGGCGGTTGCACTTGTGGGGGTGTTACTCCATACTGTTGTTGCCCATACCCATGCAAAGGACCACCGTATCCACCATACTGCTGCGGCAGTCCATACTCAGACGAAGGATCATGAAATTGATCTCCATATTGTTGCCCATATCCGTATGAACTATCAGAACTTGTGATCCAAGGGCTTGATGCCATTTGACGCGGCTGAGGATATTCATCCGTTGGCTCACTTCCTTTTCCTTCACCTCTGCCCCACTCACGTGACCCACCAGCAGGCTCACTTGGACTATAATATACATTAATGTTGTCATGTCCACCACCACGTCCATCATCACTACCTTCGTATGCCTCCTGCCCTGTTCACCTCCTTCTCGTGAGCCACTCTTGCTAGAAGATGATGTTTTATGCTGTTCATCTTCTTCTTCATAAGTGGCCAACCTTTGGCCTTGTCTTGTCTTTGCATGAGTGCTCTTAGTCTTATCCTTTGACTTTCGCGTGTATTGGAAAGTTGGTTTTGATCTTTCTCTAGCCCCCTCGACATGTTCTGAAGTAGAGCGTGTCAACTCTGGACCACGGTTATGACCACGTCCCGAGCCTTGCAATGACGAGGTTGCTACACCCTTACCCTTATCGCGCGCTGATCGCGCTGTAGAAGTAGGCGTAGCAGATCTGGAACTCGGCTGCTGCGGTGGGGAAATATGTGCTTCATTCGACTGAAATTCTTCAACATCAGCCATTGCTTCATCGAGGAATGTTGTATCATTTAATACTGGCTCCTCTCTTTCAGCCAACCATTCATCAAGAGGGCCATCTTCCTCGAATATATAATCCAAATTAATTGGTTCGTAGTCGCCGTTGTCTCTTCTCATCAGGTTCCTTGCCCGTAACCTCATGTTGTAATGGACAAAGATCAACTTCTCCAACTTAGCCATAGTAAGGCGATTACGGGTCTTAGTGTGTATCAAGCTGAATGTGCTCCAATTCCTTTCACATCCCGAAGATGAGGCTGTTTGGCTCAATATTCTTTTTGCAAAAGATCTTAAATGGGGAACCTCATCACCAAATGTAGCCCACCATTCAGCTGTGTTAAAAGACCAAAACAATAAAATCAATTGTTTGTTATAATTCATAAAAAACTATATTTCATCTAATTTAAGTATTGAAATTTGAGAATAATACCTGGATCCATCTGCTTACGACCCAATATGGCTGCGTCTGATCCAAAACTACCTAGAGCGCCCTTGTAGTTTTTCAACTATAAAAGTTAAGATTTAGAAGTTAGCACCTAGCAGTTAGCACTTTTTCAAATTTCAACTAATTTGTGAATAATAATGTCATGATCTATGACATCTTTACCTGGTTAAGAATTGTAACTTGATATTGCGCGTTATTTGTCATAGCCTCTAACGTTTTTTTCAAGCCACGGAAAACTTCTTCATGGTTAGAAAAGTGTTTGCTATAGAAGCAGCTTTGGTTCAAGTAATACGCTGCATGCCATGACATCATTAAGTAATAAGTATTGATTATTAGATTCCAAAATAAAGTAATAAACAATAACTAGTTAGTATTCTATTTATAATAACCATAATAAATTAATAGTCAAAAATTACCTGCCGCATGTATGTCTTGATGCATCTGGTTGTCCCATCGATTATCAATGATTTTCCATATCTTCTTATAATAAGTCCCATACTTTCCTCTGGACCTTTGCTCTATAGCTAGCTTTGCTCTATCCATGGCATCATACACAAAGCCCATTGTGGGCTTCGTAACAGCATCCACTAGTTTCAAAACCAAGACAAAAGGCTCGAGTAAGTCAGTAATTCGTTCTGCCCTGTTCCAAAAATCCTCCCCAAGGACAATCTGTTGTACTTTGCGTGCCGAAGGTTGACGTGAAAATTTTGATTTCACATATGCTGTACTGGTCCACATCTGCATTATGTTAGCCTTGGCACGACAAAGACTCTCAAGGGCTACGAAGTGCGTAGCAAAGCGTGTGATACCGGGCCTCAAAATCTCACGACCTTCGTTCATTTCTCTTAGTAGATCTGTCATGAACTGATGGTTATAGATCAAAGATGTCACCATCTTTCCCTCATCAATAGTCTCACGGACATCATCTAATTTGCCAATGTCCTCCAGCATGAGATCAATACAATGTGCCGCGCACGGCACCCAAATAATACCCTTACCCTTTTCACGCAATTTCTTCGCTGCGGCCTTAAAGTTAGGCGTATTATCTGTCACAATTGCAACAACATATTTGTGCCAATTGTTAATCATAGCCAAGGTATCATCAATTAAACTGTACAAATATTCAGCATCCATTCTATGTCGCTTGTATCTACAGACCTGATAAAAACTGTTCCTGTTACACAGTAAGCCATGAAATTAATAATGTGCCGCCTATTGTTGCTTGTCCACCCATCACACATAAGCGTGCACCCATACTCCTCCCAAGTTTTGAAGTGATCTTTCAAGTATCTCCAATAATCAGAAACTTCCATGTCAAGATACTTTCCGCCAATCTCATAAGCGGATAGAGGTTTAACTCCGGGCCCCACCTCAGCTATAGTATCAACCATGGAGCAATAGTATGGTGAATTAGCAACATTCGGTGGAATCCGATTATAATGGAAGAACTTTGAGATGGCTTTCCCCAGTTTCATGGCTCTAACTTTCATATCGCCCATGATAGAGCTACTAATCTTTGGTTGTTTTGTACTTTGAGACCGATGTAAGAATGGATCCATTGTCCCTCTCCTTGCTGTGTCCCGATAAGGGTCAGGAGGAGCTCTAGAAGAACCAGCCCCAGCCCGTGTCTCATCCATACGAGCCTGCTCAGAAGCAAATTGTTCACGGCTCGCTCTAAAAGCCCTCCTTAACTCCCTCGCCTCAACATCACCATCACCGTCAGAGTCATCCTCAGAAGTGTCAATCCTTTGCATATTTACAACCCTCTCATCAAATTTTTTCTTCTTTTCTTTCTCATTCTTCTTTTCAAGCAACATGTCTCTCATTTGTTTCCTCACTTCAGTGGGGACATTTGCACATGGTTTAGCTTCCCCTTGTATACCTGCTAGGTGTTGTTTAAATCTGTGGATCCCACCACTGAGAATCTTATGACACCATTTGCATTTGACCTTATGACGGTCTCCTGCAACCATCTCCCCATGTTCCCATCCGGGGTCAACTTCTTTCTCTTTATTTTTTGGGGCCATTTGTGATATAATCTAACTATCTGAGTAATAGTAATCTGCACAATCATGAAAATCACATTCTTTTAACCAAAAAATAGTTGAAATTTCATCTACAAACAACCCACACATGTAATCATCTACTCTACATAATTTAAGAGTGTAAAATGCAAAAAATCCATATTATTAATAATTATTTTTACAAGAAAAAGTAAGGAAAATATTATTATTGCACATATATGCATAGATCTAGTGTTAGAACCATAGATCCATGTTATACAAACCCAAAATAATAATTTCATACAAAGAACATAAGTAAATAATAATAAAAAATTCGGATTTCTCATTATTTCTTTTTAAAATTACATCATAATCATGAAAATCACATTCTTTTAACCAAAAAATAGTTGAAATTTCATCTACAAACAACCCACACATGTAATCATCTACTCTACATAATTTAAGAATGTAAAATGCAAAAAATCCATATCATTAATAATTATTTTTACAAGAAAAAGTAAGGAAAATATTATTATTCATAATTTAAGAATGTAAAATGCAAAAAATCCATATTATTAATAATTATTTTTACAAGAAAAAGTAAGGAAAATATTATTATTGCACATATATGCATAGATCTAGTGTTAGAACCATAGATCCATGTTATACAAACCCAAAATAATAATTTCATACAAAGAACATAAGTAAATAATAATAAAAAATTCGGATTTCTCATTATTTCTTTTTAAAATTACATCATAATCATGAAAATCACATTCTTTTAACCAAAAAATAGTTGAAATTTCATCTACAAACAACCCACACATGTAATCATCTACTCTACATAATTTAAGAATGTAAAATGCAAAAAATCCATATTATTAATAATTATTTTTACAAGAAAAAGTAAGGAAAATATTATTATTGCACATATATGCATAGATCTAGTGTTAGAACCATAGATCCATGTTATACAAACCCAAAATAATAATTTCATACAAAGAACATAAGTAAATAACAAAAAAAAATTCGGATTTCTTAATTTTTTTAAAAAAAAAAGACCCAAAAATTAAAAAAAATGCATTTTTAGAAAAAATAATGATCCTCCAAACCATCTTCAAGCAATATCTTCATCTTAGCATCTTCTCTAAACCATATATGCATGTAGAATCAAGAAAACAAACCTCAAAGTTGAGAAATAAAAAAACCCTCTTTGATGTGAATAGTGGTTGGATTCTTTGGTAGGCTTGATCTTAAAAAATGGATGGATTTGATGATGTTTGATGCTTGAAACACAATTTGGAAGTAGTCTCCTTCACTCTCCACAAAGTAGAATAGAAAAAAAATGAGCATTTTGGGGTTTTAAAGCCCCCCCCCTTCGTCAACAGGGGGACTCGGACGAGTCCCCCCGGACCTGTACCGAGTCCAGGGGACTCGGACTCGGCCAATTTTTTTTTCCTTGCTTTGATCCTAACAAATGCTAGAAGTTTTTGTGTTAGGATGCTGAGTTATTTATTTTTCTCGAACATTGTTTTGAAAATTGAAATCATATGGTAAATTATTCCAGTAATTGAATTGAATTGTACTGTGAATTTTATTTCGAATGGTAGAAAAATTATAAAATAAGTAAAAATATAAAATGAAGTAAGTGTTTACTCATAATCCATCCATAGCATCACCAATGCAGTGACACTAAGACTATATTGTACAATCATATGAAGATCATCATTTATATATCTTAGGGGGCCTTTGGATAAAGACTGAACATAATATCACCAAATTTGAATATTGTAAGGTTTCATTATCACAGAATAAAATAGTGGCATATTATAATATTGTGTCACTTATGGTGTTTGGCAATTTATAAAATTTGCACTCTATGTTGCACTGAAACAAAAAATAAATCGAGAAACAGGGATGATTCACCTAATAGAAACCCACTAATTAGTAGTCGCACAAGAGTGATTTAATATTGGTAACCATGGTAGGGCCCATCTAATTAGAAAATCATAGGACTAAATGTTAAAAATTATGAGCAATGTTGTTTAATCAATGTGGGTCCACCAAATGTTGATAACCATAGTGTAATATAGCCAATGGTGATTATTATAGGGTGCCCTATCAAGTGTTAGACATCACTGAGGAATCCATGTATGAAAAATCAATGGGGGACCCATATGATGTTAATAGTCATATAAACCAAGCTAATTATACTAATCACTAGTGGGCCATTAAACAATGGGGCTCATTTAATGATGGCAAACTAATAATTCGTCACACAATCCAATATTGGTAATTACTATGACACTCATCTAATGTTGGCATTACGGGGCCCACTTCTTGTTGTTAATCATCGTAGAAGTTACCTAACGTGATATTTGTAGAACCCACCTAATATTAGTAATGAACAAAGGAACTATGTGATTATGACAAGGCTATGTGACCCACATAAAGTTTATCAACACTAAAGGGCCCATCTAATAGTGAGAGTCATAGTAGGACTCGTATATAAACCATCAATGTTAAAAATTATAGTGAAACCATCAATGTGGACCACCATGGTAGTAGTTGCTATGAACTTTCCACTTGTGTTTGCAAAAATTCTTGACCCTGGTTTTGGGTAGTTTTCTTAACGAAAGATTGTTTTATACATCATATACTTGAATATTTTAAAATGAAGGTTTTTGTAAAAAAGTTAGATATTGGAGGATATCTTCTAAGTTATCCAAGCACCTAGTTTTTAGGTGTGCAGATTATATTCTAAAGTAGGAGACAGTATAGCAAAATCCTTAGAAATATCTGATTTCCAAACACCCCCTTAATATTTTATAAACAACATGCGCGTGAATTGAAGATTTTTAACATGACAACTTTACTGAGAGAAATAAGCAAGTTGCATCGCTTTTACTTGTTCTCTTTAATAAAAAATAAATTAAATCCTAATTATCAATGTTATATTGTGAGGATGACTTGTGAAGTTAAAGAGATGTACATGAAGGAAAAACCAAAAAAGAAAAAAAAATAGCGCCAAGGCACATTTGTATTCCTTATTTTTCCCTAAAGCATCCCCGAAATCTCACAAATTCTTAAAAAAGGTTTTATTAATCACTAGATGACTTCTTCTAAATTGAAACACCAATAGAAAAAGGAAAAAAAAAAAAAAAACTAATATTAGCCATACGTTGTGGCTACTCCCACCCAGATGGATCACCTAAATCATAAGATTTGATAACAATAAGTACTGAATTGTAAGATGCACACTTGGATCCTTAGATTCACTTGTAAATGGGATTTGTTGCAGAGGATCAATTGCATTTATGATTACCAATATAAATGCATGTGGTTTCCCTACACTTGTTAGATGGCAAATAACTTTGTATAGTGTGTGGATCTTCCCTGATATCAGCTTTACTTGCTGCGGTGACTCTCACATTATGCTTTGTAACTTGTAAGCCTTTTCTGACATGAGTAGTTTAATACAATCAGTACAAGTGTACAACTTGTTGATTATTTATGCTTTATATATTTCAACAGGATTCCAAGTATGTCATTCGTTGGGTGGAGGCACTGGATCTGGCATGGGTACCCTTCTCATCTCCAAGATCAGGGAGGAGTACCCTGATCGTATGATGCTCACATTCTCTGTTTTCCCGTCGCCAAAGGTATCTGATACTGTTGTGGAGCCATACAATGCCACCCTTTCTGTTCATCAGCTTGTTGAGAATGCAGATGAATGTATGGTTCTAGACAATGAGGCTCTCTATGACATCTGCTTCCGCACGCTCAAGCTCGCCACCCCTACCTGTAAGCGAAACATTATATATGGTGAATGCTGGTTTCAGTATGTCTTATATGTGAATTGGTATGAAAATAGTTAGAAATAATTCAATAGTTGTTTTAAAATTATATTATAACATTTTTGTCAACATGCTTGTTATCTATGAATGTGTGGGAATTTTGTGTTTTTCCCCGTAACTTAATCAATTCATTTGAATATTTGGGGTTTTTTCTATGAATTTTATTTGAGTAATGGGACTGCTCAAATGGCAGTTTATTGTTGGTATGTTTCCTTCTTGGGGGAGATTTTTTTGGGTTTGTTTCTATGTAAGGAAGTAATTTTCATATAGAAGTAATATATATTTCGTGACTTCTTTAGGAGCAACCCAGTTAGTAGGTTTCGAATAAATTGTGAAAAGAATTCAATTTCTCCGTCATAGAAAGGAAACCTCGAATGAATTCAGCAGTGGGTTGCCACGAGTGTTTTTGATAGCTTTTATGGGGATTTTCTTATTACTGGGATTCACTTACCTTTGAATAATACCTGATTTTTATCCATTTAAGAAACATGATTTTTGAGAAATTGCATTGGCTGATGATGTATCTGATTTCATGTTTTTATGATTTTTCCGTACTTGTTTGTTTTAAATTAAGTTATTGATATGATTATCTTTATTGTTTTGATCCAAACTTGCTTCTGATGTGTACAGCTAGGACCATGTCCATGATAGGGTCCTTGCTATATTAAAAGGAACTGAATTTTAAGTTTTCACTTAACTATTTTTCTTTCATGAAGAAAGGATTCAATTCATTAACACATACCTTGGGGCTTGATTTCAATCTTCTCAATTCTTTTTGTATTAGAAATTCAGGAGAGACCTTGAGGCATTCTGACGTAGAAAAATGGATGTACACTGTTCTATCATCCCTGCAAATGTGACAGCAGCCCATTGGCCCCTACTTATTCATTTATATATTGGGTCCCTCTTGCAATGGGAGAGACCCCAAAAATCTTACCCATTGGAGGACAGTATCTGATCTTACCCTTATTAAATGTTGATCACTGGTTGTAATTGTTCCATTGCAAGCCACCAATTGTATCCCAGATGATCCAGTAGTGCTAAGTGGATATTGGCATGTCCAATTCCATTGTGCTCCTGCCAAATGAATGTTTTTATATGATGAGATTACGTGGCATGGTATGGGCAGTGGAGCGAAATACTTGCTGTCCATTGATCAAGCAAGCAATCATATTATAAATACTTCATATTCGTACTTCCTCTGAAAGTAGTAACACGACTCTCATTAATATTAAATATATTATTGTAATCTGTCTTTAAAAGTGTAAGATTGATGTTCTGTCTTCATACTGCAGTTGGCGATCTTAATCACCTAATCTCTGCCACCATGAGTGGTGTCACATGCTGCCTCCGCTTCCCTGGTCAGCTCAACTCAGATCTGCGTAAGCTTGCAGTGAACCTGATCCCATTCCCTCGTCTCCACTTCTTCATGGTGGGATTTGCGCCACTGACGTCAAGAGGCTCCCAGCAGTATCGTGCTCTCACTGTCCCTGAGCTGACTCAGCAGATGTGGGATGCCAAGAACATGATGTGCGCTGCAGATCCTAGACATGGCCGGTACCTGACTGCTTCAGCCATGTTCCGTGGGAAAATGAGCACCAAAGAAGTCGATGAACAAATGATCAATGTTCAGAACAAGAACTCTTCCTACTTTGTTGAATGGATTCCTAACAATGTCAAGTCCAGCGTCTGTGACATCCCCCCAAAGGGTCTGAAGATGGCGTCCACGTTTATTGGAAACTCCACCTCAATTCAGGAGATGTTCCGGCGTGTCAGTGAGCAGTTCACAGCCATGTTCCGGAGGAAGGCTTTCTTGCATTGGTATACCGGGGAGGGTATGGACGAGATGGAATTCACAGAGGCCGAGAGTAACATGAATGATTTGGTGGCCGAGTATCAGCAGTACCAGGATGCCACTGCGGATGATGAAGAGTATGAGGAGGAAGAGGAGGAAGAGGAGGGCGCTTGAGGTATCAGGTGCTTTTGTTTCTGTATGTTGTGCTTGAGATTAATCTAGTTTGTATGGGTTGTGACTGTATGATTGTCATTGGATTGTGATCTCTCATCATCTGATGAGCTACTTTTTTATACGCGCTTTGCTTCAGATGGTTGTAGATGCAGGGTGAATTGTCTGCATTGACATTATGTAATTTTTAAAATGCTAATCTTTGCACTTTATCGTTAATGGCTGGATTAGTTTAAATCAATTGTCTTTAAATATAAAAGTAGGTTATGTCAGGAGGAGCATTGGGGTTTTCATTGATTGGCGATCTACCTCAACCTCTAGAGCACGTTTATAACTAAACTAGTTATGCAGAAAATTTCCTCTTCTACAGAAATGTTTTTCCGACCACCTCCCCCACAAGATTTATTTTCTGAGGAATTGAAGAAAACTTGGCCCATTTTTGTGCTTTTCTGCAAGGAAAAGTGGCTGCACGAAACATAAATTTTACTATAGCGTGGAATTTAATTTCCGGCTATCCTTGCTTTTTTTTTTTTTTTTTTTCCCCATGGAAAACTGGCTACCCATAGTGTTTGTTGGGTCCAGGGCAGCTAAGTGAAATTGGCGGTCAAAATGAAAACCATTCACAATCAGTCATGGTTTTATTTTCATTTAGAGCGTGTTAGATCATGTTTGGTAACCAAATCCTCATGGAAAATATTTTTTTTCCACATGCATGGAAAATCCATGTTTGGCAATTGTAAATCTCCGATGATTCGGACTAAAGAAAATTCTCAATTTTAAGTATTTTCAAGTCCAATCTCCCTTAAAAAATTTAGATATTCTCACTTTTGTGGATTTGCACACCAAAATCGATTTCTCTCAGCTATTAGAGTCGATATGCACCAATGTTGATGTCAAATCCTTAGCTGGACAATTCCTCGATGAGGAATCCTTGTTTCAGGGGGTAGTGTGGTCGTGCTTGGGAAGGAAAATCATGATTTTTTTTTTCTTGGAAATCCTTTTCTATTATTATTTGATGAAAATGCTTTTCACTTAGAAGAAACATCAAAAGTTGCGTGAATTTCCACGGATCTGTGAAAAAGCGTCGGGGGGTTGAGTGTGGGGGGTGTGTTTGTGTTAATTTATGTGGAAACTTCTGCTGATGTTAGACAAATGCGCCTTCTGGGTGTGTTAGTGGTTGAAAGGAAACTGGTACAAATTCTTTGCACTCCTCTATTTAATTGTTTGGTGTTGACACATTTTTCCGGATGGAGAGGATTTTAACTTTTTTATGGGAAGGAAAGAAATGCAGGATTCCTCTCTACTGTAGAACATCAAATCTACTCAACATTGAAGCCACATCCGTCTATTTGGGATAATTTTATTTGTATTTTTATTTTAGCAGAGTCTGAGATGTTTTAAGTAGCGACGGACTGAGAATGGCTTGAACCCCCTTCCACACTATTGAGAGGAGCCTCTCCCACTAGCTGTCTGCAGATGCTATGATGCTACTTGGGATTTGATATTGCTATTTTTAATTTTCGAACACTTACTCATCATATGGTCATTTGTTTTTGAACGATTAAATTAGGTTTGATTTTATTGATTTTTACTTTTATGTGAGATTTCCACCTGTGATTATTGAAAGAACTTCATAAAGGCATGGAACCCTTAAAAAGACTGGGACTCCTTGAATTTAAAGGCGCTAGCGTATCCACATGTGTGAACTTCTGTTGGAGAGAATTTCCTTTACTTTCTACGTTGAATTGTATGAACAGAAGGGCAGGGGGAGAAAATTTTCTCTTGGAGAGACGGTGTCTCACAATCTTTGGCTGATGTGATTTTCGTAAGATGGCTTATGGGAATAAATCTGAGTTCTAACCAAATGATTGGATGATCCTGAGTGGGTGAGCCCAAGACTGAAATGGTGCCGAGGGGCAGGGTACAGGGATGAATTTCAAGGAACTGCCCAGGCACTTCAGATTGTGGCCATGAGAATTCTGCTGAACCTTTTTAACAAGTTTGCTTTTCTGTACCTTGGCAGAAGAAGGGCACTCTTTAGTCTATATAGGCCAGTCCCCGACAAAAAGCTGATCTGAAACCATGACAAGGTACAAAACGATGGCACCCGGAAGCCAACACACTATTGAGTGGTGTTGGCACATGGATATCATATACAGGATCCCTAGCGCAGGGATCGATCACTAGATCTTTTAATTTCTTTTAGTATAAAAAGGAAATTCATTAAAAAAAGGAGAGACGAATAAACAACACACAGAAAACTAAAGAACAACAACCTACCACAAAATCAAAAACTCCCCATACCGTAAAGTTGCCCATCCTAAAGAGTTTTATGAACAGGATGGTTGATGTTCCTGGGATTATGGGAAAAAATAGTATCATTTCTTTGATGTCTTGCAAATAGGATGGACAGACCACAATCTGGAGACCCTTTTATCGCATGAACGACTTAAAAGAAAGTCTGACAAAAGGCAAATCTTGTGAAAACCCCCCAATTTGGCTGCCTTTAACGCGAATAAGATAGCCCTCGCCTTGGCTTCTTTCGGAGAAGATACCTTGGGTCTTCATGTTAAATAGTATCACAATGGGCCAGCAAGCCAACCTAAAAAAACGGAAGCGAAGAGAAACCAAGACGAAAAATTCATCACACTCCAAACATATATTTGACAACTGAACAAGTAGACATATTTTTATCAAAAAAGTGATGTTCTTTCTCTTGAAAGGTACAAAACGGTTGGTGCAATTGGAGATACATTTCTGATTTTTTTTTTTTAGTTTAAATCAATCCACCATTAGCCACATCAGCATATAGAAGTGGGACCCAATTAGTACATCTCAATTTTGAATTAAAAAAAAAAAAAAAACCTCATCTTGAAACGACTCATTGAACGGATGTGTTTCTCCTTTCTCTCCATCTAACCTCCTCAGCATGTCACCCTCCTTTCTCTCCATCTAACCTCCCCTTCCCTCTCACTCCCTAATCATTCTTTCTCTCCCTTTCTAATTGTAGGCGGTAAAAATGACACCTACTTAGATTAGGATGAGATCGGGGTTAAACTTCTTAGGACGGGGAATGCTGAACTCCAAGAACCTGAAAAGGGAAGGAGAAAGACTTGGGTCAGAGGCCCTGGCTGCCGCGAGCCGAAGGCACTCCGATGCCTGAGTTAGCTCTGAGAAAACTAAACAGGAGGAGGAAGAGAGGAATGAGAGCGTATAGTATTGAGAGTTGTATGTTGGGTATTGCGTACTTCTTATGGGACTGATCCCATGCATATATAGGCGAGTGCTCCTCGTTCATTCTCTCTGTGAGTGGGGGTAGGTGAGGTGAGGTCCATCGTTCCTTACCCTGACAGGCGGCAGTAGGACAACACCCCTACCTCACTTTCCACGCCTTCGGCCAGCTAGCGTACAGGGGTGATAAAGCATACCTCTTATCACCATAAATGAGCAATCCTATCGCCATAAATGACCGCCCATATCAGTCAGGGCGCGCCGTATTTCCAGAAGGTAGATGGCGGCCCATTCTGACTCTAGGAGGAGAATGGCGGCCCACTCTAACTCTAGTGCTGTGGCCTGGGGACGCTGTGGCCTGGAACCAAGGATAGCTTGGCCGTGGCGCGCCATTGTACCGGGCTGGCACTCATACCGATCCGCCGAACTGTGGTGCTGAGCTTGTAAGCTAGACTGCTCTACCGAGCTGCCAAGGTATCGGCCGAGCTGCCGAGCTGACGACCTTCTACCACAGAGGCTGAGGAGCTCGGCGAGTTTAGCCGTGATCATTGCTTAACTTCGTCATTACGGTGTTTTACCCACACAATTGCCCCCTAGCTTTTGACTTCTGAGAGCCTCCTAGCTCGAAGGGGTCAGAAGCTTGATGACCGTACAGCTGGTTCTGCTACCGAGCTCAAGTGAGGGTGATCGTCACGTGGGTAGTACCGGGACGAGGGAGCTTTGGATCAAGAGGGCCCCCTTGGGTCTGGGGGTCGCTGCTATTGCGCGGGCCCCTTGTAGGTGTCTTTTCGCCTGTCCTGGATATTAAATAGTCTTCGGATATTGCGCTAGTGGCGACACGTGTCGCTCCCTTTAGCTGTCTTGCAATTACTTCGAGGAGACGTTTAGGGCTGCGAGATGGGACGTTAGGGCTGATTGAGGGGATGCCTCTTAAAGACTCTCCTCGAAAGTCGAATCGACGCCCCCAGGCCTTATAAAGCAGGGCGCCCCCTTCGTCCTCACTTTCCTCTGCTTTCTTCAGATTTCTACTGCGTTTTGCAAGAGAGCTTTCTTCGGCAACTGCAGACCTCCGTCGTTCCTGATTGCGCAGTCCCTATTCGTGGGAGTCTTCTTCGTCTCCTTTAGATAGGTCTGTCTGAGTCGAAAATGGGAGTCTATAGGCATCTGCTAGGAAACTCAGACTCCGTAGTCCATTTTAGGGATTTATACAAGGTCCCCTCCAATGTGGAGGTCAGACCGGATACCCCCGACGACGGCCTCACCTATCGTGACGGCTGGATGCCATTCTGGTTAGTATCAGTAGTGGAAGGGGGAGTTCGCTTTCCCCTGCACCCACTGGTCCGGGACTGCCTCTGGGAGTGGAGGTTGTGCCCCTGCCAGCTACTCCCCAATGGATACAAAATCATAATGGGGGTAGTGCGGCTCAACCAGATTCTGGGAATTGGCCTTGGCGTCCCAGATATTGAGGACACTTATGACCTCTGCAAATCCGCAGAGGGGGATACTTATTACCTCCGGCTGCGGGTCCGCCGGACAGGGTTCGTAACCGCGCTAGAGGACTCCAATCGGTATGCTGGCGAAGACAAAGTGCTTGTCAGAGGTGGATGGGAGTTCGGCGAAGTAGAGCCTGCTACCACGGTCCGGGTCCCTCGAAAAATAGGGATTCCTCCAAGTAAAGGCCGAAGTTCTTTCGGTTTGCAGTTCTTTTCTTTCTCCTTATCTGGCTTCTGACACGGTTTTGTCTATGCAGATTTTCGCGAAAAGAGGGAGCTCGCGAGGAGGAATCGCTGGAAGGTGAACAGCGCCTGGCACGAGCTGGTGAGGAACTACCGCGGCCACAACTGCCGCGCTGCCTGGTGCCTTTTGGGGTACGTGCCCCATTATCGGTCCTTCAACACCTCCAGAAAGGTGTCGGGGATAGACTCCGTCCTTAGCGGCGAAGGCGCGAGTCAAGGAACAGAGGCGACCGTGGTACCGAGCTCGGCCGCGGTGACCGTTGCGATTCCTGCCGGTCGCCTGGTTGAGTTGGCGGAACGTGCTCCAGTAGTCTCTGCCGCAGAGTCCGCCGGAACTTCGAGGGCCAAGCCTCTGTCTTCCCGAACGAGGCTAGTAGCGTCCAGTTCGGAGGAAGAGGAAGAGGAAGAGGAAGAGGAAATGCTGCGCCAGCGCGGGCGACGCTATGCCGCGGAGGATCTGTCCGCGGCGGCCTTCGGAGACATCGGAGGCGAGGTCCGGGATCCTCCGCAGGCAGTGGCCGCGGCTCCTCCGGCATCCCCAGGTGGCCTTCCTGCCCCGGATGCCGAGGTGGTTAGTCCTGCCGTGGTTGCGGCTGCTCGGCCTGACGAGGCAGAGGTCGTCATAGCTCCGCCTCCGGCCGTGACCGCGGTCGTCCCACCCTCGGATAATGCCGCTGGGGCTGGACGTCGGGCTCGCCCAGCCGAGGCTGTCGAGGGCGGACGACCCGAGAAGAGGCCAAGGGTCGAGGCCTCGCCTGGCCCTTCGACTTCGTCTGCTGGTGGGACGATCCTGCCTCCTCCTTCGGCTCCGTGGATGTCGGCCATCGAGGAGGTTCTGGGGAGGCCGCTGGCCGAAACAGACCGCGCGACCACTCCCCAAGTGGTCGCAGCGCTAGGGCGAGCCTGCGCCCTCCCTCAGGACATGGCGAGGTGGGCGGAGATGGACAACGAGTCTCTCCTGCTTTCCTCGATGCGATCCGTTGTGCAGGTAAGTGCAATGTCTCTCCCTCAGCTTTTAGTCTGTGTGTCGTTTTATTGACTTCGGGTTTTCGTCTTGCAGCTGTTTCAGAAGTGCCAGGTGGGCATCGAGAGGCTGGACGCAGCCGAGGCGCGGGCAGCTGAGTGGGTAGTTGAAAGGGACGAGCTGCGGGCGTCCCTGGCGTCCAAGGACGCGACGCTGGAAGAAGTGATGGCCAAGAATGCCGGCCTCGTCTTCGATCTTGAGGAATCAAAGGTCGAGGTCGAGCGTCTGAAGGACGAGCTGGAGGAGGAGAAGGGCCAGAACCAACACCTCTCTTCTGAGCTCGATGATCTCCGGGTTGTGGTGAAACAGCTGGAAGACGAACTGGAGAGCACAAAGGGGACAAACAGGAGGCTCCTCTCTCAGCGGAACCAGGCGCAAGGCTCGCTGGAGGTGGCGCTGAGGGGGAAGGCGGCCGAGATCGAGTCTGCCCTGGCAAAACAAGAAGCCAGGCTCAAAGAGGAGTTCCTCGCCGAGCACGATTCCATCATGGAGGAGGAAGTTGGCAAGCTGTCTGCTGATTACAAGGCTCAGCTGCCGGGGATCCGGGACCGAGCCTGGGAGCTCGGGTGGAAGGCAGCCTTGCACAAGGCTGGGGTCCCCGAGGATAGCCCACTCTTCCTGAGTCTCCCAAGTTTTTCCTGCCCGGACTCCGGGCCTCTCGCAGCCGTGTCCCAGGTCTCCTCCGACCCTCCTTCGCAGTCGTGCCCGGAGGCGAACGCCGCTCCCGAGGTGCCTCAAGAGGTTCCGGTTGTCAGTGCTGATCCCGAGGGCTGCCAAGTGGCAGCGGTCGTCGAGGTCCCTCCTGAAGCTGCCGTGGTCGTCCCTGAAGCTGCCCCAGCTGCTACCGAGGTCAGTGCGGTCGCGGCCGAGGTCCTTCCAGAGATCGACTGCAATGTGGAAGCTGCAGCCCTCTGAGGGTTTTTGTAATTTTTTCTTTCTTTGATTGTATCTCCATTCATCTTGTAATCAGGAGCTGTGATTAATAAAGACTTTGAAATTTTGCTCGCATTCTGGCTCTTGTTTTTTATGAGATTTTTGTGGTTGAGGAAATGCTGCATCGCTTTTCTGTTTTGAGTTGTTGGTTCGGATAGCCAAACTCCTTGCTATTCTTTGGATTGAGACACCGGCCAACGGCCGAGACCCGGTGCACGACCGTGGTCTCCGTCTGCTGTTCCGTACCCATTTATCTCCCCCCCAGCTTTTGGCCTGTGGGCTCCTTGGAGCAGGTCGGAAGCTGAGTGGTTTTAGTCAGGCCGGTACTGCCGCTAATCTTTTGACAGTGCCCGTTGTGCCGTACTGCCGAAACGGTGGGGTCTCGGTCCGATGGGGACTCCTCATCGTCTTTTGCTGACGTGGAGTGCTGCATTA
Organism: Persea americana; assembly: GCA_029852735.1. Classification (NCBI taxonomy): domain Eukaryota; kingdom Viridiplantae; phylum Streptophyta; class Magnoliopsida; order Laurales; family Lauraceae; genus Persea; species Persea americana. The sequence continues at coordinate 29,224,350 of CM056814.1, forward strand.
AGTTCCTGTGCGGACGTGGAGCGCTGTATTAATTTCTTTCCGTCAGTCGAGGCGACTGCCCTTTCGCCTGTCGGCGCATTGAATAGTCCTCTAGGGATGCGGCGCCGTGCCACGTGTCGCCTTTCTGAGGGCGCGCAATCAAATCTGCAGGACGACTGGGCTGCCCGAGGCGACTCTAGGGCTACTCGAGGTAGGGCCACATTGAAGGAATACAAAGTCCCTGCGAACGTAGAGGTTAGGCCAGACGGACCTGACGACGGTATCACATACAGCGACGGCTGGATGCCGTTCTGGCTGGTGGCCGTCGTGGAGGGAGGAGTCCGGTTCCCCCTCCACCCACTCCTCAGGGAATGTCTCCGGGAGTGGGGGTTGAGCCCCTGCCAGCTGCTTCCCAACGGATACAAGATCATCATGGGAACAGTGCGGCTCAACGAGATCTTGTCCATCAACCTCGGTGTCTCGGACATCGAGGAGGCGTATGACCTTTGCAAATCCGCAGAGGGGCATACGTACTATCTTCGGCTGAGGCTCCACCGGACCGCCTTCGTGACCGCGCTGGAAGACTCGTATAAATACGCGGGGGAGGACCGTGTCTTCGTTTCGCGGGGCGTGGGAGTTCGGCGAGGCGGAACCCAGCACCACGGCCCGGATACCGCGCAAAATAGGAGTCCCCCCAAGTAAAAACCGAGGCCCCTGGATTTTGTATTTTAATCATCTTTTTCCCTTTGCTGACATTGTTCTGTTCCTGCAGGTTTTCGACAGAGGAGGGAGCTTGCCAGGAGGAACCGGTGGAAGGTGAACAGTGATTGGCACGAGAAGGTGCGGAAGTACCGCGACCATCACTGCCGAGCCGCGTACTCGCTGCTGGGGTACACGCCGCACTACAAGTCTTTCCTCGCTCCGAGGCGGGTGACCAGGATCGACTCCGTGCTTCACGGGGAAAGCACCGGACCGGGCACCGAACAGACGGAGGCTCCTGTGCCGGAGAGCGTTACTGTCGCGATTCCCAGCGGCATTCCGGTAGAGTCGGGCGGACAGTCCCCTGTCCGTGAACCAGCAGCGACAAAGAGAGCCGACACCGGGCGCAAGCGCCAGAGGCAGAAGTTTGTTGTCTCCAGCGAGTCCCGGAGCACATCCAGCTCGGAAGAGTCATAGGTCGAGATGTTGCGCGGTCGTCGCAAGCGCTTCGTCGCGGAAGACCTTGCCGCCGCTGCGTTTGGAGACACAGGCGAGAGCTCGGTTCCCTCCCGAGGTGCCGACGTCGCACCAAGCACGTCGGCGGCGGCTGCTGCAGAGGTCCCCGCTCCCGAGACCGAGACGGTTCCGGAAGATACCGACGGTGCTCAATCAGGAGTACCTGCTGCAGCCGAGGTCGGCGAGGGCCCTCCGGCAATCATCTTTGAAGAATCGCACTCCGACCTAGGCAGAGGGGATACTGCCGAGGTCGTCGAGGAGCGCAGGCCGGAGAAGAGGCCCAGGGTCGAAGCCCCATCTGTCCCGGAACCTGCCATGTCGGTCGGGGGGTCCGCCGCTCCCTCCGATTTCATCCCCTGGAGACCGGACATCGAAGGGGTGCTGGGGAGGCAACTAGCCGAGTCGGACCGAGCGGTCAGCCCCGAAGTGGTTGTCGCTCTGGGACGAGCGTGCGCCCTTCCCCAGGACATGGCAAGGTGGGCGCAGATGGATAACAAATCCCTGCTGATGTCCTCAATGCGGTCACTGGTAGCGGTATGTACACGCCTGACTCATGTTCTCTTTCTTTTTCTGCTCTTTCATGTCGTGACAATTCTGTTCTCACTGCAGCTCTTGCAAAAGTGCCAAACCGGCATGGGAAGGCTGGATGCAGCCGAAGCCAGGGCAGCAGATTGGGCAACCGAAAAAGAGTTGCTGCTTAAGTCCCTGGCGGCAAGGGACGCGACCCTGGAGGAGGAGGCGAGGAGAAAGGAAGATCTTCTTGCCGAGCTCGACACAGCGCGGGCCTTGGCCGAGCACCTCAAAGAGGAAGCAAAGCAGGCGGTGGATCAAAACGTCCAACTGTCCTGGAAGCTAGACGAGGTCCGGCTTGCGTCGTCGCGGAGGGAGGAGGACATGAAGATGCTGCGAGGGACCAACAGTAGGCTTATCTCTGAGAGGAAGCTGGCTGAGAGAAAGCTAGAGATGGCTCTGGACGGGAAGGCGGCCGAGCTCGCGCGGGCTCTGAGAGATCAAGAAGCTAAACTCAAGGAAGAGTACGTCGCCGAGCACGAGTCCGTGATGAACGAGGAGGTCAGCAAACTGGCAGCTGACTACAAGGCTCAACTGCCAGGAATCCGAGAGAAGGCGTGGGCACTTGGGTGGAAGGCGGCCTTACGGAGGGTTGGTGTCCCTCCGGACAGCCCCATCTTTCAGAATTCCCCCAGGTTTCCTCGCTCGGATTCGGAGTTGCGAGCCGTCTCGGGAATCGCCCCCGCTCCTTCAGCCTCGGAGGTCCCTCCAGCAACAGTCGCCCCTGCTCCTCCAGTGGTTCCCGAAGCTGCCCCAGCCGTTCCCAGCGAGAGTGCTTCCGGGACGACTTGTAATAAGGGAGCAGCAGTTCCCCGAATTATGTAATTTTTTTGTTTTGCTATACATTGTATTCGAACGAATCTTTCCATAATAAAACAGCATTTTTTTTTTTTTTTTACATATTCTGCGTTATCTGTCTTGTTTGTGGTGGAATGCGTATCGATACAAGTAGTTTGCCGAGTAGTTTGATAGGTACTAAGCGAGGGCGGTTGGCCCTCTGAACAGAGGAGCCGACCCGCGAGGGTGGTACCGAGATCGGACCATGATGCCGTTGGCTGTGCCGCCAGAGCTGGTGAAGGCACCGAGCTCAGGACGGTTGGCCCTCTGAACAGAGGCGCCGAGCCGCGAGGGTGGCACTATTACCGGACCCTGATGTGCGTATCGCTGTGCCGCCCGAGCTGGTGAAGGCACCGAGCCCCGGACGGTTGGCCCTCTGAACAGAGGCGCCGAGCCGCGAGGGTGGTACTGTTACCGGACCCTGATGCGCGTATGGCTGTGCCGTCAGAGCTGGTGAAGGCACCGAGCTCAGGACGGTTGGCCCTCTGAACAGAGGCGCCGAGCCGCGAGGGTGGTACTCTTACCGGACCCTGATGTGCGTATGACTGTGCCGCCCGAGCTGGTGAAGGCACCGAGCCCCGGACGGTTGGCCCTCTGAACAGAGGCGCCGAGCCGCGAGGGTGGTACTATTACCGGACCCTGATGTGCGTATGGCTGTGCCGCCCGAGCTGGTGAAGGCACCGAGCTCAGGACGGTTGGCCCTCTGAACAGAGGTGCCGAGCCGCGAGGGTGGTACTGTTACCGGACCCTGATATGTATGTCGGAGCTGGCGATGGAGCCGAGCTGACAGTTGACATTCCGAATAGTGGGATCGAGCCGCTGCGAGCCTTGAAGCAATGCAAACACTCATTCCAGAAAAGTTGCCTTTTATTGATATTTGATTTCTTGAATACATTTTTCAGAAGTAGAATTTTTTGAGGTGCGTCGCGTTCCATGGTCGCGGGAGCGGCTTCCCTTCCATATCTTCGAGTCGGTAGGCAGATCTGCCGGCTGTAGAAGTTATTCTGAACGGTCCCTGCCAGTTGGGCGCCAGCTTGCCTTCGTTGGGATCTCGGTCGCCAGGAAGTGTTTTCTTCAAGACCAACTCTCCTATCGCGAATCTTCTTTCTTTGACCTTCGGGTTGTACCCCCTGGCCAACTGCTGCTGATAGGCGGCCAGGCGGATAGCTGCCGCCTCTCTTCGTTCTTCAGCCAAGTCCAGCTCCCGTGCTACATTCAGATCGTTTAGACCCTGGTCACAGAGTTCCGACCTCAAGGTCGGGAGGCCGACCTCAAGGGGAATGACTGCTTCCATGCCGTAGGCAAGGGAGAACGGGGTAGCCGAGGTGGAACGCCTTGGTGTAGTTCGGTAGGCCCATAGGACGCTTGGCAGCTCCTCCGCCCATCGACCTTTGGCTCGGTCGAGTCTCTTTTTGATTCCGTCGAGGAGCACTTTGTTCGAGATCTCGGCCTGACCGTTGCTCTGGGGATACGCCGGGGTGGAGTAGATGTTGCGAATACCGTACTCCTGGCAGAAGTTTTTGAAGAGGTTGGAATCGAACTGCGTTCCGTTGTCCGAAATGAGAGTGCGGGGAATTCCGAACCTCGTGATGATATTCTTCCATACAAAGTTCTTCGTGTCTAGCTCAGTGATGGAGGACAGAGGTTCAGCTTCGACCCATTTTGTGAAGTAGTCCGTGGCCACAATCAACCATCTTTTGTTCCCTGGAGTTCGGTGAAGTGGTCCGACGATGTCGAGGCCCCACTGGGCGAAAGGCCACGGACTGGAGAGAGGACTCAGGTCCTGGGCTGGCTGGTGGAGAGAATGGGAGAACTTCTGGCACTTCTCGCACTTCCTGGCGTAAAGCTGGGCGTCCTTCTGCATGTACGGCCACCAGTAACCCTGGCTGATAGCCCGGTACGCAAGTGACCGACCTCCTATGTGACTGCCGCAGACTCCTTCGTGGATCTCGTAGAGGAAATCGTCGACTTTGCTGGGGTGGACGCACTGGAGGTAAGGACCCGTGAATGACTTCCTTAGAGCTTGCTGTCTGGGGACAGTCAGAACCGGGTCGCCTTCAATCTGATCTTCCGAGCTTCAGTCCTGTCCTCGGGTAGCTGGTCGTCTTTTAGGTACGCGATGATGGGGTCCATCCAGCTCGGGCCGAGATCCAGGCACATGAGCTGCCGGGGTTGCTGGAGGTCGATGCTGGGCTCGAGCAGCGTTTCTACTTCAATAGTTCTCTTTTCACCGGCTTCCACAGCCGAGGCGAGGATGGCGAGGGCGTCTGCATGGGAATTGGATTCTCTGCCGATCTGCCGGACCTCGGCCCTTTCAAACTGGGAGAGGAGTCCCCTGGCGTGGGCAAGGTAGGCAGTCATCCTGTCATCCCGGGCTTGGTAGTCTCCGCTGAGCTGGCTTGTCACCAGTTGGGAGTCGCTGAAAACCACCACGGACCGTGCTTCCAGGAATTTCGCACTATTGAGTCCGGCGATGAAAGCTTCATATTCGGCCTCGTTGTTAGATGCCTTGAAACCAAGGGTCACAGCTTGTTCAATAACGAGGCCTTCGGGAGATTGGAGGACTACGCCAGCGCCGGCTCTCTTGGATGTGGAGGACCCGTCGACAAAGACTTTCCAGGACGAGTCTAGGAGCTCTTTCCAGGACTGCTCTTGCTCAGTCTCGGTGACAACCTCTGCACCCCTATCACCCCCCAGTTCGGTATCGAGCGCGGTCGGTGCCGAACTCTGAGGAGTAAATTCCACAATGAAATCCGCCAGGACTTGAGCTTTGATGGCCGTTCTGGGTTGATAGCCGATGTCATATTGCCCCAGTTCGACAGCCCATTTGGAGATCCGTCCGGAGAAATCAGCCTTCCGGAGGAGAGCCTTCAGGGGGTACTCTGTTACGACCACGATTGTGAAGGTTTGGAAGTAGTGGGAGAGCTTCCGAGAGGCGCTGACGAGTGCCAAGGCGAGCTTTTCAAGTTGCAAATACCGGGTCTCGGCGTCCAGCAGGGTTTTGCTCGTGTAATAGATGGGCCTTTGCTGGCCGTTGTCCTCTCTGATGAGTACCGAGCTCACTGCATGGTCCGAGACCGACAGGTACAAGAACAGTGCCTCTCCAGAAGTCGGGGTTGACAGCAGCGGTGGAGAAGAAAGATATTGTTTTAGCTGCTGCAGCGCCTCAGAGCATTCTGACGTCCACTGGAACTTGGAGCCCTTTCTCAAGAGTTGGAAGAAGGGTCTGCACTTGTCTGAAGCGCGGCTGATAAATCGGTTCAGGGCGGCAGCCATTCCGGTCAGCCGCTGAACTTGTTTCGCCGAGGTCGGACACTGGAGGTCCTGGATCGCGGTGATCTGGTCGGGGTTCGCTTCGATCCCCCTTCTTGTGACCAGGCTTCCCAGAAACTTGCCGGAACCGACCCCAAAGGCGCATTTGGACGCATTCAGCTTCAACTGGAACTGGTGAAGGATGTCAAAAATTTGGCGGAGGTCGGCCAGGTGGTCCTGCGACCTCTTCGATTTGACGACCATGTCGTCGATGTAGACCTCCACCGTTTTGCCGAGCTGGGCCTGGAACATCTTCGTCACCAACCGCTGGTAGGTCGCTCCCGCGTTTTTCAACCCAAAGGGCATCACCTTGTAACAATAGGTGCCCCGGGGAGTGATGAAAGCAGTCTTCTCCTGGTCTGCCGCGTACATGGGGATCTGGTGGTACCCCCGATAGGCGTCCAGGAAGCTCATCCGGTCGTGTCCGGCAGTGGCATCAATGAGCTGGTCGATTTTTGGAAGAGGGAAGCTGTCCTTTGGACAGGCCTTATTGAGGTCGGTGAAGTCCACGCAGACCCTCCATTTGGCCGTCTTCTTTTTGACCACCACGGTGTTGGCTAGCCACTGCGGATAGTGGACCTCTCTTATTGCACCTGCCTCGAGGAGTTTCTGAACTTCCTCAGCCACGGCCTCAGTTTGCGGGACACCAGTCCGGCGCGGTTTTTGAAGCACGGGCTTATGGTTGGGGTCCACCTTCAGCTCGTGGCAGATCACTGCCGGGTCAATGCCGGGCATCTCATATGGTGTCCAGGCAAAGACGGCCTTATTTTCCTCGAGGAGGTTGAGCAATTCTGTCTTCTCGGTCTCGGGGAGCTGGCTTCCCACGAGAAAGAATCTGTCGGGGTCGGCGGGATCAATATTGACCTTGGTGAGGTCCTCGATGCTCTTTTGCGCCGGGGCCCTGCCGACGTCTCCGAGCTCGGCCTCTCTATCCAGCTCGGTCACATTGACTTGGGACGGGCCGGCCTCGTCAGACAGCACGGCCAGCAAGCATTGCCTGGCCATGTGCTGGTCGCCTCTAACGGTGACCACCTCCGTCCGGCCCGACCGATTTTCCAAAGGGAACTTGAGTTTCTGATGCCGGGTGGAGGGTACCGCCTCCATGCTATGCAGCCACGTCCTCCCCATTATTACATTGTACGGGGAAGGGACATCGACCACGAGGAAGTCGACCTGCCTGCAGGCGCCACCGACCTGGACTCTAAGGGAGATTCTGCCCTTGGGATAGACTGGTTTGGAACTGAAGCCGACCAGAGGGGTGCGGCATGCCTGGAGGTCCTCGTCTTTCAGTCCTAACTTCTTGAAGCAGTCGTAGTAGAGGACCTCGGACGAGCTGCCAGGGTCGACGAGGGCTCTCTGAACCAAGAAGTTTTGTAGCTTCAAGGTGAGAACTAGAGCGTCGTTGTGCGGTAGCTCGACGTCTTCCAGGTCTTTGTCAGAAAACCATATTCTGACCCCCTCTGTTTTGGCCTTCTTCGCGGCCGGCTCTGGCGCCGCGGTCAGCACCTGTTTTTGATGGGAGGCGCGCCGGGCCTCAGCGCGGGCCTGAGAGCTCTTCTTAGGTGGGGCGGCGAGGTGAATGACGTGGATGACTCCTTCCGGCTCGCTGTCCTGGTTATCAGCTTCCCGCCGCGGAGGTCGGCCATCACCTCGGCCCTCCTGCTTGATGTACTCCCGTAGGTGCCCCTCCTTCACAAGGTCTTCCAGGTGGAACTTGAAGCTCTTGCACTCGTCGGTCCTGTGCCCGTTCTGCTTGTGGTAGGCACAGAACCTTGTCTGGTCCCGGGAAGAGGGGTCGGTCGTCATTGGCCGTGGCCATTTGAAGAACGGCTGCGCCTTTATTTTGTTGAGGAGCCTGTAGATTGGCTCCTTAAAAATGGTATTCACTGCCACGTGGGAGGTCGGCTCGTGGCCCGACCTTCTGCTGCTCCGTGATCCTGATGTCGAGGCGGAGGGAGTTCGGCGCTGCTCCGAGGACCGGGCCTTGCGCCGATCTGGGGACGGATCTCTGCGTCGATCCTCCCTTCGGGATGTCCTGTTATCTCCCTTTGCCGGTTGGCTCTTCTTAGTGAGGCCGAAGTTTTCCCGACCTCGCGCCTCGTCCTCTTCTGCCAGGATGAACCGGTTGGCCCGGGTCATCAGCTCCTTCATGGTGGTCACGGGGTACATGACCAGCTGCGCCCGAAGCGGGATGCCTGGCTGCAGAGCCAGCTGGAAGGACCTCACTGCCAGCTCCTCAGAGGCGCTCTCGATCTGACTGTAGACAGTCCAGAATCGGCGGGCGAACTGGGTGACGTTCTCGTTCTCCTGCATCCGGAGGGCCATCAGGTCGGCATCGGTCTTTGGGATGACGCGATGAGCCTGGAACTTTCCCAGGAAGGAGGCCCGGAGCTGTCGCCAACTGGAGATGGACTCTTCGGGAAGCGAACAGAACCATCGCAGGGGTAGATCCGCCAAACTGGAGGAGAACACTCTACAGTTCAGGGAATCGTCATCCCCCCAGACCGACATCCTCTGGACGTAATGTCGGAGGTGGGCAGCAGGGTCCGAGGTTCCGTCATATAGGGTGAACCTTGGGACGCTGAACTTCTCGGGGAGCGTGTATCTTCTTATCTCCCTAGAGAAAGGAGACGCGCCAGTATCTTCAGCTTCAAAGGTGGCATACTGGTCTCGGTCGAGACCAGTAGCTTCCATATTCTGGCGGATAGTCTGCTTCACCTGCTGGTCGATCCACCTCTTCAGCTCAGCGTCCTCCAGCCCCTGGCGTTGCTTCTTTGGCCCTTCGTGCATGTGGCTGCTGCTGGAGCCTTCTTCCCCCTGGTCTTGGTCGCGTCTTTTACTATTGAGGACGTGCCTCAGGTCTGGACCGTGGCCCGGACGCCTGGGCGGCGGGCTCCGATCCTTCTTGCCCTCAAGCTGTTGCGTGAGCCGTTCGATAAGCTCGCGCTGCTCCTGGATGAGGAGGTTTTGTGCTCTGATGTCCTCCAGGCGGGGGTCTTCGTTGTGCTCAAGGCTGGCCTGATGGTGTGATTGCGATCCAGCCCGCACTGACTTCCTGTGTGGCTTAGTGACTGACTTGTCACCTTGCACGGTCCGCTTGTGGGGCTGCTCCGGAGGTGGGACGTCGCGAAGAGAGGGCAGGGTCACTCCCCTGGACTGCGACAGAGTTTGGACAGTGGGAGACCTCCCCCCAGACCTCCTCTGCTGAGGGGGTGGAGGTGGAAGATCATGCGCCAGCGTAGGCTGGACGGACAAGGCCTTGCCTCTGGAGGGTCCTTCGCCGTTTCTGGTTTTTGGAGGCATGGTGTTTGCAAGCTTTTTGTTCAGGTTCCCACAGACGGCGCCAAACTGTAGGCGGTAAAAACGACACCTACTTAGATTAGGATGAGATCGGGGTTAAACTTCTTAGGACGGGGAATGCTGAACTCCAAGAACCTGAAAAGGGAAGGAGAAAGACTTGGGTCAGAGGCCCTGGCTGCCGCCAGCCGAAGGCACTCCGATGCCTGAGTTAGCTTTGAGAAAACTAAACAGGAGGAGGAAGAGAGGAATGAGAGCGTATAGTATTGAGAGTTGTATGTTGGGTATTGCGTACCTCTTATGGGACTGATCCCATGCATATATAGGCGAGTGCTCCTCGTTCATTCTCTCTGTGAGTGGGGGTAGGTGAGGTGAGGTCCCATCGTTCCTTACCCTGACAGGCGGCAGTAGGACAACACCCCTACCTCACTTTCCACGCCTTCGGCCAGCTAGCGTACAGGGGTGATAAAGCATACCTCTTATCACCATAAATGAGCAATCCTATCGCCATGAATGACCGCCCATATCAGTCAGGGCGCGCCGTATTTCCAGAAGGTAGATGGCGGCCCATTCTGACTCTAGGAGGAGAATGGCGGCCCACTCTAACTCTAGTGCTGTGGCCTGGGGACGCTGTGGCCTGGAACCAAGGATAGCTTGGCCGTGGCGCGCCATTGTACCGGGCTGGCACTCATACCGATCCGCCGAACTGTGGTGCTGAGCTTGTAAGCTAGACTGCTCTACCGAGCTGCCAAGGTATCGGCCGAGCTGCCGAGCTGACGACCTTCTACCACAGAGGCTGAGGAGCTCGACGAGTTTAGCCGTGATCATTGCTTAACTTCGTCGTTACGGTGTTTTACCCACACACTAATCATCACTGCCCTCTTTGTATCTCAAATATATGGTCCTGCTTACGATCTCTCATTTCAGCAAAAAGCAACTACAAGGGTATGTTAGATTCAAATTCTGTTTCTTCAAAGTTGAGAAATGCTTGGTACGGGCATGAGTAACTTTGGAATAAACAACTATTGAGACTAATCGCCGAAAACATCTAGCAACTGTTGATCGGGTCGGGTGTCACATGAACACATAATAGGTCCTGTATCATGATTGGTGATTTTACCCATTGAATTTTTTTTCCTTCCTAACCTGCTCAACTCTCAAACCATGGTGTATCAATCGGGTCCAATCCTTATTTTGGTTGTGTTGTATCACCCCATTTTGTACAGGGTTTGGCTAAATTGTATCTATTTTTTGTGGGTTTGTTTAGAAAGATAAAATTTATTAGAGTTCCATTCTTATCTCTTTGATGTTCTATTTTGTTATTTTATTTAAAATAATCTTCATTAAAACTAAATCTTATGGAAGAAGTGATGGTTGAATCTTATTCAAATGTCCCGAGTCTAAAATATATAAATACCCAAGAGCAAAGACTGTTAAATGAAAATTAACACTTAACGCATGTTTTTTTTTAATTATCAAAAGATAAAATACTTCCCTCAAACAATTTTTGCCCAGCATTCTCATGAGATTAACTTGTGCATCGCACATGATTTTATGCTAGTATATACTTAGTCATGCATCCAAATGGGTCACACAAGATGTTAGAGAGAGAGATATTCACCAAACATCAGATTTGTAAAGTGCCTTGTGGAATAACTCCATCTTTATTTCTCTAGTGCATTCTTCTATTTGTTCCCAATGATACTTCTCTCTTTTTCTAGTTATCTCTCGTCCAAGTTCATTTTATGTGTGTAAGAAAGTAACGTGATGTAAACTCCTAGAACTCCAGATGTGTAATTAGCTTAGTTAATTGTAATGTTAGTTAATTAAGCTCATTTATAAGCCAAACAAGACTAATTTACTGCTAGGATCATGTGTGCGAAGTTTCATCCAGGTTTGAGGTCGTTTGGGTATAGCAGGGGTAGTTCGTAATTTTCAGGAAGTTTAAGGGATTTTTAGATTTTGACACTGTTAGGTACATATTTTAATTTCATAAACTTTATCCTTCTAACTCATCTTATTCCGGACCATTGAAGACCCTCAAATAATTGACCAAAATTCTATTTGAACTTATATTTAAATATCCCAAAAGTCCTTATAACATACTCCAAACTCTCTCTCTCTCTCTCTCTCTCTCTCTCTCTCTCTCTCTCTCTCTCCTTTTTCATTTTCATTTGTTTCTTTCTTTTGTTTTCTCCACACCACACCGCTTAGCCAAACGGATAATCCAACTTTCATCTTCACCATCCATCACTTCCATCTTCATCATAGGCTCCAAGGATCATTTTCATACCGTTTTCAAGTTCATTCTCCATCTCTACTTTTCTAGGTAAGTTTCTTCCTTTATTTAGGTCAATGTAGTTGGGGTTTTATTTAGAATTTGTGTTAGATTAGTTTATTAGCATGCTTTATCCTAGAATTGTATAGTTAATTATGTGGGTTTGCTAGGGTTTGGTGATTTTGGGTTTTCCTCAAATCAAGGCAAGTGCATATGTTAAATTGAAGTTGATATGCATGTTTCTTTTATGAATTTATGATGGTAAAGTCATGATATCACGGGTAACCTTTTCTCCTTACATTTTCTTCAACCACTTCGACAACAAAGATGCAATCCCTTCCACCACCATCTTCCATTGGCAGCGCTAAAAAACCTTTGTCGAATCCCTTTCTCCATCATCCTTTTAATTAGAATAGCTGATGGTCTTCCAATGAGTGCCTAAGTAAGAGGCATAGCCATAACAAACTTTTCAATCCCACGATATTGTTGGTCGGAAGGCACTTTTTATTTTATTTTTTTTTTTTTGGGGGTGGGGGAGGGGGTTCATTTACCCATGAAAATCAAGTTTAAGAGGTATTAATCCGTAAAAGCCCTTATAAGAGTTTTCCTCCATGCTTTTTCTAGCACGCGGTTATAAGATACATCCATTAAGAATACGCAACTTCCTATTTCAGTAGGAATGATTATCCACTTCAAGTTTGCTAAAGTTTCACTCCATACATTGGGTCTTTATCTTCTAATTCTCAACTTATTTGACTTTAAAGCGTTCTTCAAAATCCCAGTCTAAAGTTTCTTCTTTTAGGAGGGGAAAAGACTCTATTAATATAATAGGAATTACACTCCCCCATGGTACAATGCAAAATTGGGAAAATTTATCATCTCCATACCAGACAGCTTTCCACGGATAAGAAAAATGAAATACGTACGATCTCAGCAACCCACACAATGACCATCGCCCGAGCTTTTATGCTTGTATTTTTCTTTTCTTTTGTTTTTTTTTCATTTATTTCCCTAGTGGGACCATTCTGCATGAGCCATTAATATCTATGGGTAATCAAATCCGTCCTAGGCTCTTCTGTACCATATATATTCATAAAATTTGATGTTGCTCTTGCATCGGTTACAACTAACTTTATTGCCGGTAATTTGGTGACAACATGGCTATTTTAATCTTTTTTGGCGATTTTAATGTAATTATACTTTGCTCTCACAATTTTTATGGAAACTTCTACTTGCTCATTTTCATGCGATTCAGATCTATTACATATATCATGGCCCAGAATTTGAAGGGCCCTGAATCTAGGTCATGACGCCCTATACATATACATGAATTTTTTTATCATTGAGGGAGAGAAAGTTGTTTTATTTCAAGCATCAAATACGTTTCATTAGTACCTAATAGGGTTGTAGTACTTTTCCGCCACTATCCAACAAAAGTGACTTGCTGTCTGTTAACGATGAAAATATTTTCAGCTAGAATCACAAGATCCGTGACTTCGAGATGATATGTCATAGTTGGGAGCTAGTTTTGTAAGTATGTCATCATTATTGCAATAAGTGCCTTAATCATCATCATTTCCATAATCTTGGTTTACATCTTCCTCTTATGTAAAGTAAGTCGTCATGTAGATCCCCAGCATTCTAAATGCATCTTCTTGCATCCTCGAAAACGTGGGTGAGATCACTTTTACATCAAACGTTGGTGAGGGAATTTGAATCCGGGATTGCATATGCCGAGGTCTATTAGGTGATAATATGTGGGGCACTCTACCTGCAAAAATAGATTACCAAAAGTTATTGTATTATTGTAAGAGAAATGATACACACAGTGTATATATATATATATATATATATATATATATAGTGTGTGTGTTGTGTGTGTGACAATTTGAAGAATCGCAAATCAAATAAGTTTTCTTGTGCTTACAAATTTTATGACGAGGGTGAACAAGAGGTGTTGGCTAATTAGATTATTAGGGTGGATCATGCATCTCATATGTATTTTGTTTGGGTTATTAATATTCTCATGTAATGTAAAAGGATATCCTATCTTTCTAATTTTCAAGAGAAAACAAAATATTGATTATTGAAGACTAACTGTGTGCATCAACTATTCTGAAAGATGCTAATATTTGTATCAACTAGTTTTCATTTCTTTTAAATCGGATCTCTTATAATGGACCCCACAATGTCGCGTGCTCAAATAAAGGCTATGGAAATATTTGGACACTGATGATGTACTGGTCTTAGCCAGGGACCCTAAGATATAGGATATTAAAATAATAATATAAATAATAATTATTATTTTATTATTATGGGCGGAATTTGTCCTATGAAAAACGTCAACATCAGCGTGGCGGTGTCCTAATGTGATGCTAAAGACGTGGGGCCGCCATCAATGAATTGGGACCCTTTTGAATTCCAATGCACCCACTTCACATGATGCGAACGTCCAGATTCTTTCTTTTAGAAAGCTATACTAGTTGCTCTGTTATTAACAAAAAAAAAAAAAAGGGGGCTAGTTGCTCTCTCCTGTCTCGTTCAAAGAGGAAGTGATTAGGCCTCCAATTTCTTAATACATATTGATGAATACGAGGATAAAAAAAGTTGTTTCAAGAGTTTAAGTGGGCCCAGATGGGGAAAAGAAAAACCCCATAAACCTCATTTGTGGAGGTTGTCTTGATGGTAGCTTGAGTACAGAGAGTGATTCAGCTCCCTGCATGCATGCATGTGCAACTTCACAGTATCACCCATAACAGAATAATGTTTTTCTGCCAAGATAGCAAAAGACTTGACAGAGCAGTATCCAAGCATCCAACTACAGTTGGGTTAAATTTCATTCCTGGAAATGATAATAACAAATCAGGATCGTGGGCTGGGCTGTCAGTGTATAGTGAACGTAAGGTGAGATGAGATGAATGAAAGAAAAAACAGATGCAAATACATTTATGTTTCCTGTTGGAAGAAAAAAAAAAAAAAAACTAATATTCAAATAATAACAATACCAGGAAGAATTGGAGTATGCTGCACCCGACCATGCTGCATCGTCTCCTAAAGTTAGGAAGGTGTAGGTTACAGTTCCTAGCCCCAAAATCCCTCCTGTGTTATTCCCTTCTTTAAACTCAAAACCAGAATTACTCAAGCCCAACGTTGCGAACTCGGTGACTCAATAGATAACATCACTAGCTGCTGTGTTCATAACCAAGTAGTATTCTTTCACGTAAGTGCCAAACTCAATCACTGCAACATAATCTGACACAAATAAATATTCTAATCTGGAGTGATGTATTTAGAAGAAGAAGAATTGACTAGGACAGCAGTATCCTAAATATTTTTCGCATAGAACAGGGGACAGTGGGTCCAAGATTGATTAGCTTTAAATTGAAGGCATCACAATATAACAAGGCAAGGGAAAGGCAAGAAATTCCTAATGAAATTGAGCCCATGTTTAAGTGCAACAACGAAAATAAGTGCAAATGCAAATACCTTAACATAGCCATTATATAATCATTGTATTAATGAAAGAGGAAGGTATATACCCTAAAAGTCTCTCATTAGAAGACTTCTCACAAGAGCATTTTGCGTAGAAAATTACCAAATACATAATACCGACAATGTTTTGCTGGAGTTGATTGTGTGTACACTCCACATATATTGGGGCCCACCCTTGATTAGCACAACTCCTCTGATAATATTTTCATCTGGCATCAAGCCTAACCTTATACTCATTGAACCCTTGCTCACATCACCTTGGATTGAATTTCAAAAAAAGCTACAATTAAGATGCCATTAGACTTTATGGATTTTAAATCAAGGCTAGGATAATCTAGTGAGGCTGATTTTTTTTTGGCCTTCTACTTGTTCACATGGAGACCTTTTCATCTGCCCCCTCCCACTGGTTATAATATGGATACTGTTAAGTTCATGAATTTGCATATTTATGCATCATTTTAGGATGAATTAGGGGTTTTATTTGGTGAATTGCATCATTATTCATTTAATTCCATCATCTCATGCATTTTCACCTAGAAACCTGAACTTTTATATTTTTCATATATTTTCTGCATTAATTTAGAACATTATGCAATTTTTCTTCGAAGAGTCCCAGTTGGAGTAAAACTCTATCCGGATGGGTCCCACTTCAATATGGGCTCTTTTGTGTTTGATGTGTTGAATTAGAATGTGCAGAAAATGAGAATTGCAGGCCTCTGTCACGGAACCACTTTCAAGCATACATAGTCATCATGGGCCCTACATTGCTAAATTGAAGCTTAAAAAGAAGTAAATTGAATAGTTCACCATGTGGACCCCACATACAAGCCATTTGCAAATCAATGAAAGGAGGGGTCCACTCATCATGTCAATTGAAGAGTCCTAACTACAGTAGAAGACTTCTCATAGGGCCCACTGTTCAAGTAGATGAAATTTCCCACATGGCAGGGTCCGCAGTTGTTGCAGACTTGAAACTATTAATGGATAATTCAAAGAGTAAAAGTTTGATTGGAATAAAAAAAGAAGAGTTTGAATCATCTACATCTGATATCCTTTCAAAAATGAAAGTTGTGCAGAGATAGAGTTCATTGCAAATCAGATTTTAAAAGTTAATCCCGTTTTTCTCAGGATAACTCATCTTCAAATGACCATAACTTTCAATCCGACCGTCGGATCGATGTAATTTACCTACTGTTGGAAAGCTTATTCAGAGTAGATGTCCGTGGAGCCTAAGATTGTGCAAATCAGAGCTAAATCGACAAAGTTATGGGCCCGGAGATTTTCATATTCATTTTTTAGACGGGATTGCACTAAAATCCACACCGTTGATAATCCATTGCTGCATATCCCTTGTGGGACCCCATCTGAAGATTAGCCAAGCCATCCAGAGGTTTCCAGAAGCTTCCATCTCATTCAAATTTAAAAAGGATAAAGAGATATACCTTATCAATGAAGATAAACCAAATCTGCAGAGAAGGTGTCCAGATTCAATGTATCTGTAAGATAACCGGGAATTATAAAAGGAACCAAAAGAAAGCATACGGGAGACACAATCCCCCCCTTGGACGTCCACTACTCTCTCTCTCTCTCTTCTCTCTCTCTTCTTTTCCTAATTAATAGAATTAAAGATATTTTTGGGTATTCTGGAGCCCTGTTCCAGAACTAGGTTAGAAGAGTGTGAGAGAAGATTGTAATTGCCATGAGGTTCTTAATGAAAATCACATCTTTTGCAATGGAGGAGTAGATCCCTGGATCAGAGTATCAGATGAAGTTAAGTTTTTCTTATCATTAATCTATGTGATATTTTTGTCTCTTGCGTATTAATTATAATAATAAATCTGCCTTCTGTCATTGACAACCTATGCTATTTAATTTTTTTTTTATTTGAACAATGCTTTAATCATGTATGTTTTCTTAATAGATTATTCTTAGATTGAGATTCTTTGATAATCTATCTTTGATTAATATGTGATATTTAGTTAAGTTCATAATTTCATTAGGTGAAGGGGATTTTTGCCTTAAGTAAATTGTGGAAAATTGTGCTCTTGGATAGACAAATTATCCAAATCAGAAACATTGATTTGTTTCTGATTTGAAGGATTTTTGGGACAAATTTATTTTATCAATTGCATAGAATGATGGTGGAATTACTTAATGGATTCATGATATTCTGATCTGCTTTTTATCATATCTTATTTCTGCACATTAGATCTAGAATTTTCTTAATTTTATTATTGTTTCTTATTATCTCTCTTGTCTTTATCATTGATAAAAAAAAATCAGATTTTAAATTTTAACTTAGTAGTGCTCCCTGTGGGATCGACCTGTAATTGACACTGTCTCAACAAGACAACTGTGCACTTGCAGTATTAAAGGATTGAATTTAAAATCACATCAGATACATCATAATCCCCATCGACCGTGTTTAAAAACTTTTTGTCTATTGAGTTTTGATTTTGCTGACTGCACCCATTAACTGTGGGGCCCACCTAAATAGACTACATCCTTGCCATCCATCACTTCTGATGAATGGGCCATTGGCATGGCCCTTTTTATATTTTGTTAGCATCTGTTAAACCATTGGGTCATCCAAATTGAGGATTTGCAGGAAGCCTAACGTTATGGTGTTCCATCATGTTATATCGCCAAAGAAAGTTTACTCGAATAAAATCTAATCCCAACATTAGATTAATGATAAATAAGCTATACGATTTGAATTCTATTTCTTAGTTTAACCATGTGTTGTAGACATGATCAATGTTATAGTGGTGCATAAGACTAATTAGAGTAAGAATTCTCCTTAATGATAGAATAAAGTAGGAAAGTGGATTTGAGTCGATTGTATTTCAAAGGTTTACCCCATTGATGGTGATGATATTGATGGTCACGGTGATGATTGGTGATGATGACAATGATGATGACGACGTCGATGATCATGATGAATCGTCTTATGTGATGATGATTATATATGATGTGGTGATGGTGTACTTCAATGAAAGTTATTCCTACAATCAAACTAATATTGGCGTATAAAGCATCTATTTACATATTTCTTATTTTAATCATGTATCATAGAAATGAATGCTCTATTTGTGGGGCATAAGACTAATTAGAGTGAGGTTTTCCTTAATCATAAAAAGATGTAGGAAAGTGAATTTGAGTGCTATTCAGATTTCAAATGTGGGCCTGATTGATGGATTTCAAGAGATGAATTAAGCACAATAAAGCCCTTTTTCGTACATTTTTGATCTAATAACAAATCTTACTGTAATCAATCTCTTTAAATGTTTTTATCATCCTGAAACTTTTCTTTACATTAATTATAATGGATACCATGGTCTACATTGATCTGACAAATTTACATCCCTACTAAATGTGGGTAGTTTGTTCTTGAGTCAGGTTGTGGTAGTTACAAGTGTATGAATCTTATATTAAAGATTGCATAAATTAATGAAAATGATATCCTATCTTCTAGCAACTTCTTGTTAAGTTACCGGAGGGTCAAGGTTCCCCTCGAAGTGAACCTACAAGCTTTCTTTTACTTTTAAGAAAATAGGGTGAAAGAAGAAGTGTGCACTTAACACATCACATGTTGGCAATGCAAA
Source organism: Persea americana (assembly GCA_029852735.1). Classification (NCBI taxonomy): domain Eukaryota; kingdom Viridiplantae; phylum Streptophyta; class Magnoliopsida; order Laurales; family Lauraceae; genus Persea; species Persea americana. The sequence goes on from CM056814.1 coordinate 29,242,935, forward strand.
AGTTATATCGCTTTTTTTTTTTTTTCTCTTCAAGATAGAGTAAAATGAAATAAAATAGTATTTCAAACCATAAAAAAAAGGTAGCATAGGGAGTTGGTTGAAAAGGTACAAGAGACAAAAAAAAAAAAAAGAGTTGTAAAAGGGCCCAAAATGAAAATATGGCAGCACATGTTTGCATAAAGATGCAATAAGAGGAAACAAGCGTTTCCTTCCACAAACTTACCCAAAATAAGAGCCATTTCTTGCGGATGTTTACACAACCCCCTAAAACGACTTATGGTCCTATGAGAAAACTGACGTTCCACTTCCGCAGAAAACCAGTAGCACAAATGTGCCCTAAAAAAGTTACAGGCTCTGCTCTACAAAAATGACTAGTCGACCATTAAAAAGAAATCATAGAGAAAATTTTATATATGAAATGACATAGTTTATATACTAACAATGAAGCCAGTATTGCTTTAAGAACCATCCCCACTAATTGTATATTTCCATAATTGCATCTTTTAAAAAAAAAAAATCCCTATTGATAACATGATCTGAACCTGCGACCTTCTAGTCCCAACAATGAGCACCTTACAACTGAGACAATGAGCACCTTACAATTGATATAAGGAGATCACACGTAGGCCCTGCACTTGGTGTGAGGGTCCACACTTCAAGTCTAAAGTTATTTAGGCTTCAAAAAAGATATAATATATTTTTTTTGAAACAGGTAACAAAAATTCCAATAAAAGAAGGAAGAAAAGAATACACCTTCCAACTCCTTGCTCCATATGTTGTGGTTGGTGCTTTTCTTTTCTTTTGGACCTATTCGCTTGTTCATGTGGAGCCCCATTATACTTGTGGTAGAAATTAGCTATTCATTTTAAATATTTCATGGACTCAAAATCCAAATATACTTAAAATTCTAAATTATATGTATTTAGTAAAGGGAGGTGCTCTTATGAGAGACACTCTCACCAATTTGGTGAGAGATGGGTGGGGGCCCTCACTTTTATATTCACTTTCACCAACTTAAATGCAAGGACTTCCAACTTAAATATGAGGGCCCCCACCCATCTCTCACCAAGTTGGTAAAAGTGCCTCTCATAGGAGCACTTCTCTTTACTAAAGGGAGGTGCTTCAATGAGAGGCACTCTCACCAACCTGGTGAGAGATGGGTTGGGGCCCTCACTTTCATATCCACTCTCACCAATTTAAATGCAAGGACCTCTAACTTTCATATCCACTCTCACCAATTTAAATGCAAGGACCTCTAACTTAAATGTAAGGACCCCCACCCATCTCTCACCAAGTTGGTGAGAGTACCAACATATAAAAAATTGTAAAAACATTAGAGTGTCAAGGATGAAAATTGATATCAAGTTTCTATCAAATTTCAAACTTGGTTGCACGTTGAAATTATTCGCACTCATATAAACTATTTTGGTTCTTTTAAAATACTCACTTTTCAATATTTATTTAGAAAAAAAAATATTATAAAATATTCAAATGTACCTATTTAGGTGGATAAGACAGATTTATCACCATGTGGTCTTTATATATGTATGACTTGATGGGTGATACATGGGTGGGACATTGTTCTTCCCTTTCATCAGCAGTTCTCACATGGATGGATGGATGCATGGGTTTTATCTAGTTGGTGTAGTAGGTCGAGATGGTTAACATGGTTCAACCAATTGATCATGGGCCGGGGTCGAATGTAGATGAGTTGATTGTTAATGGATATGGCGGGATGAGACTTTTCATTAAGTGGGTCCACTTCCACCATTGTGATTCATAGGTGGGGCCTGAGTGGAGTGGGGCATCCACCATGTGGGTGATGCAATGGGGTTGTGCTGGGTTAGTCAAGTGGGTTATGGGTTCGGCTATGTTGGCCTGATAGTAGTATTTGTAGGGAGAGATGACTGTGAGAGGGGTTTGATGGAGCCGAGATATGGAGATAGATGTGAGAGTGTCCATGATAGTTGAGCTTAGAAGTTTACCAATATATGGTATAAAAAAATTAATATTCAAATAACGATGATGATTGATAATAATAATAACAACAACAACAATAATAATACTGTTTTGGCCCATTGATTGTTGCGTCATATCGGCGGCTTTTGAAAGTGAATGCTGCATCATTTCCCTGCAAGCTCCCTTATTATCACATTGTCATGCCTTCAATTTGAAGCTGATTAATTCAGAATCCTATATTTCCACTTTATGTGGAAAATGTTTCAGACATTCAAAACATGATTAACGAGTTTCAATTATTGTAAAAATCAATTATTCGGTTTCTGAATAATTGATTTCCTCTTTCTTGAGAGAGTAATAGTAACATTTGATTTCCTCCTAATCTGAATTTTTATCATTTCCAACTCTCTTTTCATAATTTGAATGCAGGAAGCCTTTTCGACAAAAAAGGACATGGAAGATTCTCTATTGATCAGCTTCAAAGAAGCCATCAAAATATGATAACAAGGCTAACAGGGGAAGGTAAGAAATTGCAAATAAAATTGAAGCCATGGTTAAGTTAATAAGTGCAAGCAAATAGGATAGCATAGCATTATATAATCATTCGTATTAAAGATAGAGGAAGGTACACCTTCCTAAAAGTGAGAGTTAGCTTAGAAAGCGTGATCTACCTTCCTAAGGCTTGCCAAGCATGACTTCCTTCCTAAAAGTCTAAAAGTGTGAACAATCCTCTGAACTAGGCTATCTCAGAAAAATGCCCTCATGTTTCCTATTTAGTTGAATTCCATTAAACTAGTGGATGTGATAATATGTTAGGGATGATTTTTGTCAAAATCTATATCTAATTCAAAACAAGACCTTTTCATCTGACTCTCTCACATTCGAAAGTGTCCCACAAAATTCGTTCATTTTTACGTTGTATAGGAACTATGAGAGCTACCTCTCCCTTGTAGAAATTGAGAAATGCTCCTGTACTTGCAATGAAAGACACTGTGATGGGATCTATTTGGGGCCCCACTGATCATAAGACCAGGGGGATGGAAAGAGTCATCTCAGATGGGCCTAAATATCACGTTTGGAGTCAATTCCATACCTCTAATCCCCTCATCTATAGTTCACAAGTTTAACAACTTATATTAAAGAAAAAAAAATCTTAACACTTGATCCAACAGTCCAATCTATTCAGGTTGATGCAATATGGCTGTTCCAACGTAATTCAGGGGGTCCCGTGCACAAGGATGTTAGGATTGGTAATAGGTGGGCCTCAACATGGTGTCTCTCAATGGAAGACGATGAGAGACATTCTCACAAGAACATTTCTCATAGAAAATTACCAAATACAAAATAATGACAATGTTTTGCTGGAGTTTATTGTATGTACGCTCCACCTATATTGGGACCCGTCTTTAATTAGTACAGCTCCATTGATACTTTTTCCATCCCATAATCTGGCATCAAGCCTAAACTTATACTCATTGAACCCACCACTCACATCACCCTTGGATTCAATTTCAGAAAAGCTACAATGAAGACACCATTAGACTTTACTGATTCTAAATCAAGGCTAGGATAATCTGGTTATGTTGATTTTCTTGGCTTCCACTTGTTTATAAGGAGACCTTTTCATCCGCCCCCTCCCATTGGTTAGAATATGAATACATCACAATCCCAACCGACCGACTGTGTTTAATTTCTTTCGTCCATTGAGTTTTAATTTTGCTGGATGCACCCATTAACTGTGGGGCCCACCTAAATGGACTACGTGCATGTTTGGCAAATCTATTTTTACCCTTTATTTGTCTAAATGTCTAATTGGACAGAGTTTTGAAAATTTAGAGCGTTTGGCACACCAGTTTACCCTCTGTCTATTTTAGAGAAATAGAAGCTCATCATCTTAAAACCAGATGCTCACATTTTGGGCATGTAGAAATAAGAGACAATGCCTCTTTAAAAAGAAGAGGCGGAACCTATTTTTTTGTTCTAGTCTCTTTTTTTTATAGCTCTTTTTTTAATGGCTCTATTTTGAATTGTCTGTCAGAAAAAGAGTAGAGATGCCAAACAAGGCCTACATTCATTGGCATGGCCCTTTTTTATATTTTGTTATCATCTGTTATACCAATGGGTCATCCAAATTGAGGATTTGAAGGAAGCCTACCGTTGATACCTTTCGGATGATTGTGATGGTATGATCCTGAGCATTCATTTCTGACAGAAAACGGGCCGACAATAAGAAATGCAGCAGCTATACAAAAGGTGGCTAATACCTAACGTCTATCTTTTAATCTTTGATGCCAAACCTGATCTGAAATGAGTTTGTAGATGGGCTTGGGCTTGGTCTTGGGCTTAGTCATAGGCTTGGTAGGAGTTGAGGTGAATCCACACCTGACCTCACTACACCACCCCAGATGATCGATACCAAACCTATATATATGGTTTCCAGATGCTTCATACTAAACCTGCCCAGTGTCAAATTGGAGACAAGTTTAATAGAGGCCAAAATTCAAGACCGCCTGAACCTGACTCAAGTTGGAATGTATGAATCCCATATCTTCTCCAAACGCTTGAAAGCCTCAATCTAATGTAATGGCCCAAATGGGTCAGTGCAGGTCATTCATTTTAAATCTTGAGGCTAGCTCACTTTCTAGTGCTGTAATAGCCAAAAGTCTGGACCTAGGCTATATAGATCAACAACAAAGGACTGAAAACACAATGGAATGATTCGGAAAGGGAAATTTGAAAATGGGCTTTGCCAGTTCAGACTTTTGGGCCCACAGGATGAATCTGGGCGTAAATATTGAGCCTAGTAATGACACAAGCTATGCTTGCAACTTGCAAGCTTCAAGCTGGAAATATAAGATCAATGTAGGATCTTTTGATTGGTAAAAAGAAAAGAGAGAGAGAGAGAGAGAGAGGTGGGCCTTTCATGAATCATAAGTGAGTTCAAATAAATAAAATGGCCTGTAGCTACAACGTCATGAAGTAGATCAAAGCTGGTCAGAAAATTAAGAAAAAAAATTGGTAACGCCGTTGCCGGGGATCGAACCCGGGTCACCCGCGTGACAGGCGGGAATACTTACCACTATACTACAACGACTTCGTTACTTGAAAGCGACATTTATATTTATTAAACTAATCGTATTTGCAATGGAGACGATTAAGATGACATTCTAGTATTTAAATATTGGGTTGGCCTGGGTATGTAAATTCCAAGATACCTTGATCTTGTCTTAGTGTCCCATGAGCCAAGCTCAAGATATTAACAAATTCTAATCAAAGGAACCATTGTAGTCAATTCCATTTTGTTTCGGCCGGAATTTTTTTTTCTGATCCTTCAGCCAAAATAGAACGAGGTTCAAAGAGTTTCAGTTTGTAGCACAATTTTCACTATTTTTTTTTCTCAATATCTATATCAAGAACATGCATAATTTATATTTTATTTATATTTTTCTGTTTTTGACATATATGTACATGTGTGTATATAAATTTTATTATTCTAAAAAGTTACTCCAAAAAGTTTCGTTGAACTACCAAAATACCAAAATACTCCATCTTAGAGGATAGACCGAAATAACGACCAAAATGAAATTAACAACCATAAAAGGAACACAAGCTCTTAAAAGACTTGACTAAGGTCAACTGGGGGAGTCACTATTTTAAGGGGCTCAATTTGTGTCAATGTGTATATATTCTAAAGTATATCTTTGTAAAGAATTTATTCTACCTTTTTTTCTTATAAATATAATATAATCTTATTAAAATATTAACTCACTCAAGGTATACAACTAAATATATTTGGAATATAAGACATTAAAATTAACTTTATTTACATTTTTTTAGAAAATAACTTAATGGGGACTTTTAAACAAGAACATTAAAAAAGAAGAAAAAGAAAACTAATTGTGGGGGATATCCTCACATTAGAACTATAGCATGCGGCCTTGTAATAACACCAAAAATATATTTAAATGGCCCTATTTCTATCACTCCCTTTTACCAATGATCTTTGAGGCCTTACATTCTATTCCTATAGAAATCCAATTAAGTTGATTTAGGTCGTTTATCACTTTGTTCCTCCTAATTTTTCTTCACCAATACTGGATGCTATGGTAGAGCTTCAATGGCGCTCATAGTCCCAAGGATATTTGATAATGTTTAAATAATTAAGTTTTACTCAAGCTCAAACTCAATATATATTGTCAAGCCAAGCTCAAGCTGGGTTAAGCTTGTCACTGCTATGCTTGAGCCGGCATATTTAAGGTTTAAACCAAGATCAAGCTAAGATAACTTGGCTTGGCTTAGTTTAGTTACTACTTTAAGGTGGACTAATATTCAAAGATGAACCATCTGCAACTCTTGGAGTTGAGAACCTTGGTTAAAGGGTAGTAGGATTCATGCCAATTAATGAATTATGCGAATCAAGGGTAGCATATGTGGGAAATAAGGGACGCCATTGTTGATGCAATATTTACTAGCACATACTCAGGGTGGTTGAATTTATGTTTTTGTATTTAAAAAGTTATTCATAGATATATATTATTAGTATTATTATTTATTTTAGTTTTTTCGGTAAACCGTTTGATCTATATTGTTAATTTTATTGAAGTTCATGTCATCTAGTATTACATTATATGTTTTCATTATTGTATAGCATGTGGTGTTATTGATGTTGGGACCACCCAAATATATTGATTGATGTTAAGAATTTTGAAACTATGTGAAAATCATTTATTTTAGAAAAACTAAATAAAAATAAATTTGAGTAAAAGCAATTATTTAGATTTGAAAGATTTTGAGGCGGTTCAATACAACCAATATAAGTTAGCATTTAAACTTCGTTGTTGAACAACTTTGGCGAATAATTTTTGACCTTACATTTCATAATAGGCTTTTCCTGTCACCATAATATATGACAAGATGCCTTTAACCACCAAATCACCTATTTTCAATTTGTCACTCATATGTCATTTGTATTTACTTCTTTCCTTTCAATCATGTTAAGGTCTAAGTGGTTTTGAGTTGGGGCTCACATTAAATGGCACATCTATGATTTTATGTGGGGCTATCTTGTTTACCTTTAACTTTAAGGCTCCTCTATACATTGTTTCTTATAAAAAAAATAATTTATATAGTTTGTTTAATTATTATTTGTGAAAAGCTACTTTTTGTATATCTAATGAAACAACACTTGATACTTTTTAGCTATTAAAAAGTTGGTACCAAAGTCAAGCTAACCAAACAACCCTTTCTCCTAAAAAACAGCCATAAAACTATTAGTGAGCCTAACCAAACCCACCAAACCCACCCTTTCTCTTAAAAAGCCGCTATAAAACTTTTAAATGACTTGCCAACAATGAGATACGCCATCGTTGTGGCCATGCTTGGGCTTGGATAGGAGTGGCTTATTTCGCAAATGGGTTCTGATGTCCAAAAATTGCATTGGTCAAGTTCCATGGGGTGGGATATTCCTTGGCTGGGGTTGTCACACGCAACTCATCTAGTGATAACTATCGACGACAACGATGATTCTCCCTTAGATATCTACTAACGTGATAAGTGAGTGATCATATTATTTGACTTCAGTGGTGTCACATTGAAATTTAATTCTGCCCTCCCCTTTTTCCATAGTCATGTTACTATTTTACTTTTCACTTTACTTTGTTCATCTAAACAACCTAATGTAAAATGAGAAAAGAGAAAACATCACATCATGTCCTTTTTTACTCCCCATTTTCTCTCCTTTTTTTTAAAACAAATAGGAGGCATCCCATATATTGAATTGGAGGGCTTACAATAAAAAGAAAAGTCCCCTTACAAAAGAGATCCACAATAGAGGACCCAAAACACATCTTATATCGAAGAAGGACCTCCAGCCCAAATTTCAACTTTCGTTTTCAATTTTGCCCCTAAATTCTTTGATGTCAATGAAAACCTAATAACACAATTCATTTCCTCCAGATTGATGGAAAGAAGAAAATAAGAAAGGAAGAAAGAGCAGAGAATAAATCGCATAGCATTCCCCTTTAATGTCGGTCTGCGCCGTCGCCTCCTCATTCTCGATATGCTCCGTTGCCTCCTCATACCCGCTTCGTTGCCTCTTCATGCCCGCTCCATCGCCATCTCTTGCTCCTCAATGACACCTCCACTTCATTTCTAGCCACTGCCCAAATCGATCTCCCAAGTCTCCTTTTCTCTTCACTACCCTCCTATTCTTTTCCATTTTATTTATTTTTTTATTTTGATATTTTTTTTTCCATTTTCGTCATGTCTCTCAGTTCTCATCACTTCATCCATTTTTCATTTTCAATACCTATGCACCCATTGTAGCCTTGACCAAACCATACACATCACCCGACTCTAACCAGTCCCCTCGGATATTTACTCAATTAAATTCTTATACTATTAAATCTTAACTTGTAGGATTATAAGTAAATTTACATTCTCCAAGAGATATTTCATTTATCTTATTTTAGAAAATTTTCAATGGCAGATCCTCCGAGGGTAAGTTATTAACAGAGAATATGGTCTCATATTACCATAAGACTGTCTCATTAGAGGGAAAACTTTCACTTGCGCACAGTATGAATGCACACTGCACATCCAGCGGGACACCTCCGAAGCGCATGCCACAAAATATTTCCCTCATTAGAGAGAACAATAACATAAGAAGATGTAATCAGACTATCGATTCTCCTACACATTAAGATGGAAAATGCATCAAGTGCGCTTCCGTTCTCTAATCCAGACTGTAATTGTTAAATCATGAACATCTAGACACCAAGCCCATGATTTTTGTTGTTGGAAATTACTTCATTTCATCAGGTACCAAAAACAAAAGGCAATACAGAAAACGCCAACCAGATAGATAGATAGACCTAGCAAACTAAACAGATCCTCCACACAACGACTAAAGTTTTTTTTTAACAATCACACAACTACTAAACTAACTAATCAATAACCAAGGAAACTCCTATGCTACTGAAGATCCAAATGTTATATTAAGGTTCAACATTGTCAAAAATAGATCAATGTAAGGCCGTTTCGAAAAAAAGAAGAAGATCAATGTAAGCATAATAAAGTAACCAACTGGATTAAGATATTTCTGCAAAATATTCCCCCCTTTGAAATCTGATTATGGTATCTTGATTTGAGTTTTCCAAAAAATAAAGTTAGATTGGTGTGGGTTTAACTAAGACAAAGTTTCCCAAATTTATTGTTGATAGTAAAATTAAAAAAAAAATTGCAGAGAAAGGGTAGAACATGTCCTATTGAAAAGAGTAGAATATTCCCCGTTTAAGAAAGGTTCTTCCCTTATTTTTTTATTATATCCGTAAATTGAAGGGAGAATGTGATGACTTGGCAAAATAGGCAAGGCCATTGATGATCGAAACGACGTGTTTGGCCTCCTAAGGGGTTTGGGCCCAGCCTACGAGTCCTTTGTTACTATTATGCTTAAGCCACTGACTTCGCGTTTTCGTCAAATTGTTTCCATTATTTCAAGAGGATTTTACTAAAAAATAACTTTATATAGTCAGTGGACCAAATAAGGAACTTTAGCTTAACTTACAACAAATAGGAAATCGACTTTTTTACCATTTTTTTTCGATGCCAACCTTCTTTTTTCTGTGTTGAGAGTCGACGGAGACCCTCGCTATAACAAGTGAGGGTCGCCGTCGACCCTGAGCAAGTATAAACTCCTGATCTTCTTCCTTCTTCCTCTCTTCCCCAAACCCAATCTATGAAATGTAAGAGGAGGGCTTCTTTTACTGAAGAGATGAAAATTGAGGCTTCCATTGGGCATGAACTCATATACTAGTAGGAACCCTCCTCGATTATGGCACCAATTGACGAGCTGCACTAGATTATGATGTCTAAACTAGCTAAAGATCTTTACTTCAGTTATGTACTCATTTTTGCCTTGTTTGGATCTCTTGGAGATTTTCTTCACGCCAGCACCATATCTAAATGGATCAAGAGCTCCTTGTACACATCTCCAGACCCTCCATGCCCCAACTGTCGGATGTGAATTTTGACCCCCCCCCCCCCCCATTTTCCTCTCCAAGAGAGGCATGGTTTGAGGAAATCTCCATTCATCTATACATGCTATTTAAATTTTACATCGAAAATGAGGATTCCGACTACCCTCAAAATCGATGGATCACGATCGCCAGCTACAGTACGGCCGTAATACCGTTCTTCGACAAAAGTCGAAGAAATATGGGGAGAAAAATAATAAGGTAGGTTCTTCCTCTCATCTAATGTGCTGCCGGCAATACACGACGGTTGTCCTGCCACATTAATTTGGGTCTCTTTGGGTCTCTTTAATTTGGGTCAATTCAGGGTCATGAGTTAAAGTCCGAATAAAGGTTAATCCTCATATAGCATAATCGTAGTATATCCAAGTAAAACAAAATAACTAAAATAAAGAAAATAGAATAAAAGAGGGGGAGGTGCCAAATATTTAAGAAGATGATCGGCCCCGTTCCCGGGTACTCCCTTCTGATCCCTTGGCAAAATAGGGTTTAAAGGCTGATTTTTCAAACCAAAATGATGATGCAAATGAGACTTTGATTTGTGATTTATGTGTTTTTCGTGTGCGATACACGAGTAATAAAAGTAAAAGGCCGATGGGCCGTAATTAATTGAAGGTGGCCGATGGGCCAGGATTGATTGGAAATGGCCGATGGGCCAGTGTTTGTTTTAGGATGGCCGATGGGCTGTGATTGATTAAAAGTGTGTGCGAAATCACTCATCTCATCTCGTTATTCTCATTTATTCAATTTTAGAAATCAGTTCTTTATTCCCTTTTATCATTAAGTTCAATTAAATATCTGGCACCTGAGGTGGAGGAAGAAATAAAGGAAAAATATTTTTGGGTTTATTTTGTTGATTTTATAGTTTTTATGGCTTTTTTATATGGGGCTAGAAGGGCCTAACTAGGGATTTTACTTGGATCTATGTGGTTAGTGCTTTACTACCGATCATCGGATTAACCCTAACCTAAGGTCCTAGACCGCCCACATCAGCTCTCCCAGTCCCCTAACAGAACAGGAAAAGTGACGGGGCGAAGCCTAATGCTCTAAGCTACCTAACCAGGCAATCCGATCTATCTCTAGGTGTGAATAACCTGAGTTTGATGGTTCAGCGCCTAAGCAATTTATTAATTGTGATTTTTAATTGGTTCGGTTTGTCTTGAGTTAAAGATTGATTAAGAAGTGGATTAAATGTATTTTAGGGTTCTGTTTAAGCAGTTTAAGGTTCTGGAATTTATGGTTTATTTTAAAACGTGAAACGATGTCGAAATCAGCGAAACAGGGTTAACAGAGGACTTGGGCGCCAGGGGGGTGGCGCCTAGGTTACTCTGGTGACTTGGGCGCCCAGGCAGTGGCGTCCAAGTGGCTGCTTCTGGGTGGTTTGGCTAATGACGATAGTATCGATATTGTTTTCGAAATCCCAGGGGTTCTTACTTGGTGAGTTTTAATGTTTCAAATTGTTTTAATTCTCCGGTGTTCAAATGTCAAAGGGATTCGGATCTGGATTTTTGAGACGAAACCAAGAGTTCGCATTTTAGTGCAAATGAGAGGATGGGCGCCAAGGGGGTGGCGCCCAGGTGGATGGCTTGAGATTTTCAGGTATTCCAGATGGGATTTGATATTAGTCTTTGGGTCCGGGGGTTGTTTTAGGTTCTGGTTTTAATTAATTTAAGTTATAAGATATTTAATTACTCGTTTTAAATTGAAGTTGTGAACCAAGGTTAGAGTGTAGGCTAGGCGCCACAGGGGTGGTGCCTAAGTGGTTGTTTGTTAGTCCGTAAGGGCTTTGGGTGCTAAGTCCAAACCGATTAAAGTTTCAAACGTTTTAAGTTAAAAGTATTTTAATATGTTGATTTGGATTGGTTTGAATGTTAATTAATTGTATTAAGTTGTTCGCTAGGGGTTCTTTATGAAAACAGGTAGGCTGGGAGCCCAGGGTGTGGTGCCCAGGTGGATTTGGAGGGTGGGCGCCCAAGGGGTGGCACCCAGGTGACTGTGCTAAGGTTCGGTCGGTTCGGTATTTTTTAGGTCAATTTAAGTTTAAATTGGTTTAAGGGCTTAGAGTGTTTGGGTGTGGGATGCTATTCGTATTCAATTGGGATTTAAATGCCAATTAATTGGGCTAAGTTGTGAATTGGATTTTTCCGAAAACAGGGAAGCTGGGCGCCCAGGGTGTGGTGCCCAAGTGGATTGGACAGATGGGTGCCAAGGGTGTGGCGCCCAGGTGAACTATTATGTGGTTCGGGTCGGTTCCGTATTCTTTAGGTTGATTTGCGGTTGAGCATTTATGGTTTGATGTATTTTAAATTAAAAGTGTTATGTTGAGTTGATTAAGATTAAATTCCATTTTAATTAATTAGGCTTTAGTGACTGGAGAGGCTGGGCGCCCAGAGGGTGGTGCCCAGGTGGATGTGACAGGATGGGCGCCTGGGGGGTGGCGCCCAAGTGTTTGTCTTGTGTGTCCGAGTTGGTTCGATGTTTTAAGTTAATTCGGGCTCGTGGTTTCAATTGTTTTAGATTTCAAGGGTGTTCCGGTGTGTTGATCGTGATTGAATTCGAATTTAATTTCAAGTGGGGTTTCCTAATGATTGGGTAGGATGGGCGTAAAGAGGGTGGTAGCCAAGTGGATGCGGAAGGATAGGCACCAAGGAGGTGGCGCCCAAGTGGATATTTTGTGGTTTATTTGTTTAGTATTTTCTAAGTTGGTTTGAGTCCAAATTGATTGAGGTTTCAAGTCTTTTAGGTTAACAATGTTTTAAGGTGTTAATTAAGGTTTAATCAATTAAGTTTAATTAAGTGGTGGTTTCTAAGGGAATGGGATAGGATAGGAGCCAGGAGGGTGGTGCCCAGGTGTATAGGCAGGCTGGGCGCCCAGGGGGTGGCGCCCAGGTGTCTGTTTCATGGTTTCGGGTTGCTTTTGTGTTTTTAGATTCGTTCAAGTCTAAATTGATTGAGGTTTTAGGTTTCTTAAATTTAAAAGTGTTTTGTTATGTTAACTAGGATTAAATTTGGGTTGTGATTAATTAGAAATTTTAATTAGGGGTTCTTTAGAGACGGGATAGGATGGGCACCAAGAGGGTGGTGCCCAGGTGGCAGTGCAGGCTGGGCACCCAGGGGGTGGTGCCCAGGTGGACTTTTTGGACTTTTGTTGGTTTTGAGTTTTTGAGTTAATTAAAGATTAAGTTGATTGAGGTTTACTTATTTTAGGTTTAAAATGTTTTACTGTGTTGATTCAGATTAGTTTAAGGTCTTAACTAATTAACTCAAGCTTTAACTGAGGTGTCTTAGGGAATGAGTAGGCTGGGCGTCCAGGGGGTGGCGCCCAGGTGGCTGTGGAAGGATGGGCGCCCAGGGGGTGGCGCCCAGGTGACTGTTTTTTGGGTTTTGGTTTTTCTTGTGTTTTTAAAGTTCTTAGTTATTTCTTAATCCGAATTAATTAGGGTCTTAATGTTTTAGAACTCTTAATGATGTGATGTTGCTTAAGTTCACTAATTATCTTGTTTTAATTAATCTTAAGATTTATCCTACTTAGGCACTAAATTCGATAACTTAGACTATCTAACTATTCTTTTTTTTTTTTTTTTTGGTTTTTTGGATATCTTTTAATTTGTTTTTGGTTTCTCCTCTAATTTACTAGAGAGTAAGGAAAGAGAAGAAGGGATTTTATGATTTTATGATTTTTTTTTTGTTAGGTTTTCCTATGGTTATGTGATTCAAATGATATAATGTGAAGTGTGACAAAAAATGGTAATTCAAAGTTCAGACCATGTCAAACAAACAAACATATCATCATCATGCAGTTTCTAAATGAACTAAATGCGGAAGATCGGAAGTTGTGCACAAAAGTGGAGAAATCCACTTGGGCGCCACCCCTGTGGCACCTACCCTGCTCAGTCAGGGTTTTCAACGGAACACAACGAATGCACAAGAATCTTAGTATTTTTAAGAAAACTTTCGATATTCAGCGACTGATGCGAATGTCTTAATTCGAGCTACTAGCGATGCAACTAACAAACCTATAAGCAAACGATGCAACAGGCGGAGATCAAGGACCCGGACCCTGTCTCAGGAGGGTAGGCGCCCAGGGGGTGGTGCCCAGGTGGTTCGGGTGAGGGCAGGCGCCCAGTGGGTGGCGCCCAACCTTTCTGCCAAAGGCTGTTCGCAATCTTTTCGATATAAATGATGAGGATGAGGATGATGATGCTAATGCGAGATTTGATCTAACTATGTAATTAGAACTACAAAATCAAAGCGAATCTACTATATTATAATGAACCTAAGCATGTTACTAACATGATAATGAACTAATACTATTTTTTTCACAAGCTAATGTAGATCTATGATGCTCAAATGGTCCTAAGCATATTTCTAAGCATGAATGGTAATGGAGTGTAGTAAAAGAAGGGAGATCTAGGAATACCGACATGACGAAACGTTTCTCAAGTTCCTAGATTTAAGCCTTCGCAGGGATCCATAGGTCCAGCTGAAGATATGGAAGCCTCCTCCTCTCTTTCTCCTTCTTCTACTATAGATCTGAAGTTCTTCTCTAATGGTAGCTACCTTTCTTCTTCTTTTTCTATTCTCTCCTTTTTGTTTCTTTTCTTAGGGTTTTTGGGTAGCCTCCCCTTGTAAATGAAGTTAAGAGGGATTATATAGGTTTTGGGACGAGTTTAGAAGGGTTAGGGCTTCATTATTTCGGGTTTCAAGAAGGTCTCACGCATCCCTAGGCGGCTTAAGTTGCTTTAGGATGAACTAGGGTTTGGAGGATGGATGGGCGCCCACAGGGTGGCGCCCAAGTGTCTGTGCAGTCTGGGCGCCCACAAGCTGGAGCCCAGGTGATCCTGGAGAGAGTGGGTGCCCACAAGGTGGTGCCCAGCTGGTTTGTGCTTCACTTTTGGTCCTTGGTCCCATTTGGAGTCGAGATTGAACGGATATATCTTCAGCTGGGGGGACCTACATTAGCACTTAATAGGCTGGGCACCACATGGGTGGTGCCCAGATGGACTTCAAGGCTGGGCGCCACAGGGGTGGTGCCTAGGTGAACTTCAAGGCAGGGCGCCACAGGGGTGGTGCCTAGGTGGTTCGGTTCGTCTTTGATGGTTGGTCCCTATGTATGAGTGGTCCCGGTCTAATCTCAAGCCAATTAGTGGAATTTGGAGGTGGGCGCCCAAGAGGTGGTGCCTATGCAGTCTTGGACAGTGTGGACACCACAGGGCTGGTGCCTATGTGGAACTTAGGAGGGTAGGCGCCACATGGGTGGTGCCTAGGTGGAGTCGATTCATTTTCAGAGTTCGGTCCCTACATTGAGTGGTCCCGGGCTATTTTCAGGCCAACTAGTGAAATGTGGAGGCTGGGCGCCCACCATGGGGCGCCTAGGTGGTCTTGGGTTGTCTGGGCGCCCACCATGGGGCGCCTAGATGGTTTTCCATAGGGTGGGCGGCACATGGGTGGTGCCTAGGTGATCTCTTCTTAGGACAAACTTCGGAAGCTCATAACTTTTGACTCGCTTATCGGATTTGGACGTTCTACATACCACCGGAAAGCTCTCGAAGTGAGGAATTCGATGGTCTAAATGTCTTGACAAATAGGGGTTGAAAAATATGGGCAATTTATGGACCAATGGATCCGGTTTCCTAAATTAGGCTAATCTGGTGACATTTTGGCAAACTAAGTATGGTCTTTAGAGGGATTAGCCTAAGAATGTCTTAAGCAGTCCGAAAAATGTTTGAATAGTGTCATGGTTCACTCCTTGTGTGAGTAGTGAATTGGATTCAAGGTCTTGAGGCGACTTGGCTTTTCTCTCACGAATTTCTAGAAATTGTTGAACTAAGTCTAAAATTATCAACAAGCATCTTCATCGTCGTTAATTAATCTGAATTATGTCATTAATCATTCAATTATGGGTGAAATGGGGGCAACGCTATATATGATAGGTATTTAAGGCTATCATAGGGGCCAAATGAGGTACACCAACTTCTTTTCATCTGAGAAATCACTTGTAGATGAAGCCAACTCTTCATATGAGAACCTTGTAGGCCCCACCCCTCTTTGAAAGACACTATTCTTGGATGTGAGATTGACCCTTTCTTTCATTGGTCATCTTCTCTTCCTCTTTACTACTGTTACATTCCATCCTGAGTTAATCAAGATCAACTCTAATTAATCATAAATTAATGCTAATTAATCATGTTTAATTAAGCTCATAATGGTTAATAACCAAATTGAATTGAATTTGTTGCAAATGATTAATTTGAGCTTAATGAAGTAATAATGAATGTTATTGAATGATTTGAAGTGATTTTAGACTTAAACCATGTGGTACAAGGACTTTTTCGTAAATACGAATTTTTGCGTATTTCGTCGAATACTGTTACTCTTGATACCAACGCGTGTATCTCAAAGAGTACGTTAGTTTTTATAATAGACTTGAACTCATTCGACAATAATTGGATCAAATGACCATTCATTTGACTAGAAATGCAAATAGTAGAAATGAAGGGGGGGTTTTGGAAAACACGGGCTTATAAGGATTGAAATGAACTCAGATGAGTTCATTCCATTCGTTCCAGCACAAGTGAGCCCCAAACTCTTTTTTTTTTCTTCTTCCTTCCGTTATCTTCATCGAGCATCAAGATTGAAGTGATTCAAGTGGATTTTTAGAAGACTTTATCTTCTTCATCTTCTCCCCTAGCTATCCTTCCATTTCCTTAGAGTGGAACAAGAGAGAAACTCAAGAATTCTCTTCACAAGGTTCCAAGTAAGTGCTTTAGGTGTGTTTAAAGAATTTCCAAGTTTCATTCAGTGGTTTTGAGTGTTTCTAGTGCATAGAACTTATGGGAGTACTATTTTGTGAATTGGTTTTAATATTAGGTTCAGAAAGGGTTTCAATTTGGGGATTTCCATATTAAGCTCAAGCAAAGCAAGGGGTTTTTTGCTAATTAGCTTCAAACAAAGGCAATTATGCTCATTTCTTATTATTTATGGTGCTATTGGGCTTGTTTGAGCTGAAGGAGCTCAAATTATGAATTTCAGTTTCAGAAATTTTCTGAACTTTTGGGAACAGTTCGGTCGGCCGAACGGCTAACCGACAGCTGACCGACCCATCTGGGTTGAGTTTCGCAGGAAATTTTAGCTTCTGGAAAGTTGACCAAACTGAGTTCAGTCAGCCGAAGTCGCAGTTCGGTTAACCGACGGGTGACCAAACTGCTGACTGAACTCAATTTGGGAGAAAAACAAGCTTCTGAATTTGGAATTGAGAGTTGATCGAGGAAGTTCGGTTAACCAAGTAGCTGACTGACAGTGTTCGGTTAACCCAGTGTTAACCGAATAGCTGACCGAACTTAACTAGGCGAAATTTTGGGTTTGGGTTTTGTTGGAAACAAGAGTGCTTTTTAGGTACATAAGTGTCATCTAAATTAACTAAACCTTCATAGGTGTTAGCTAAGGTTATCGGAATGTGTAAATTTCCATTAAAGTGATGTCATTGAGAATAACACACACATTAGATAACGAACGTTTTACCTGAAATATTGGTTTAGGAAATTGTATGGGGTTTAATTCTTTGATTGGTTTTGTAAGTCTGGCACTACATTGTAGTTCTTAAGCTCGTTATAGAGCTGAAATGAATTAATGAAATGCAATAATGAACAAAGCTACTGCAGTAGATGGAATGGGGTGTTCCGGAGCTCCGTGGTGATGCCAATGATCTCTGATCAAGACACTGGTAGATCCCACACATATTGAATGATAAGCCACTTAATAAAGTGTACTCACTGGAATTAATGAATCCTTTCTTGAGACCGGGTCATGAATGGTGCGCCCTTCTGCCCTGTGCCAAAGAGGACAATGATATTGAATGCTTCCTTTTGGGAAGAACTGAATGAACTGTACACTATTGTAGTTGCCAAAATTAGTAAGTGTTATAGATTTGACTCCAATTTATAGATTACAGTTATTGATTTGAATTGTCCAGGATTTTTTATTATAGAATTGTTAAACATGTTTATTAGCATGTACTATCATAGATTTGTATATACATTGTTGAACCGTCGTGTTCAAGTGTTATTGATGACATTACAAGCCCAGTTGCCCCTGCCGGTATTTCAGAGGATGCGCCACCTACGGAGGAGGCCAATCAGCCTCCAGGAGGATTGATTGAGTGGTCATAGATCGGAGGGCAAACCAATTAGAACATTTTGGAAACATTTTGAGAAATACTTTTGTATATTCATTTTGGAATGTAAATAGTTGTCACTTGCATTGTATTTTGAGTATGCAGTGGTTGATATAGATAGATAAAGTAGATGTATATGGACTTTACTTGATGTAAAGAATTAATACAGTTTTAAACTGTTTGTCAATGTATATAATTATGTTCCGTAATAATGTATATTTGACAGGTATGAATGTATGCTATCTCTTGTGGATTTTGTTTTAACTTCGGTATATTTGGAGTTCACAGGAGTAAGTATGGAGATCGCGACTCAGGGTTTGTCCGTAGCAATTATAATCTCGGGTCCGGGTCGTGACAACTACCATCACCGAACCTATACCGACCCCACCCAACAAAGCACTAATAACAATCACCATTATCACCTCCCATATGAGCTTTCTTCTTCTTCTTCTTCTTCTTCTTCTCAGGTACAATTTTTTCTTGCTTCCTTTATTATCAAAGTCAAAACTAAATTCCCATGAATGAACTATGTGCTTCTCTACGAAAATATTCGTGCTTCCTGTGAATCCTACCATGACCCAATTTGTTAAAACCTGCATTAAATCAACTTGATATGAAAGATTATAGTTCCTACTAGAAGAAGGTTTATTTTCATAAGATACAATTATACTCAACAACTTAACATGAGCATTGTAATGAATCCAATTAAGCATTAGCAAGCTGCCCATTGTGCAAGCTAGCATTCCAACTCACATGTACAACTAGAGCTAATGAATTAATAATGATATTTGTACAGAAAACTCATGCTTAACACGTGGATATGTGACTGGTTTTATCAAATGAAATATGAGGTATGCGCTAACACATTATGTACAGACAATTCATGGGTTGGGTTTGGGGAAGAAAGGAAGAAGGAAGAAGGAAGAAGATGAAGAGTTTATGCCTGCTCAGGGTCGACGGCGACCCTCATTTGTTATAGCGAGGGTTGTCGTAGACCCTCAACACAGAAAATGAAGGCCGACATCGACCACAAACAAAATGGTAATAAAAGTTGGTTTTTTGTACGGATTCCCTGTTCGGTATGAGTTAGGCTAAAGTTCTTATTCAGTCCACTGGCAACGTAAAATTATTTTTTTTGTAAAATCCTTTTACTTCAATGACATGAAAGGTTGAAGAATATGCACTCTAATGAAACTCTTGCCGGCAACCAAAATATGGCCTTCATGAGTCAACAATATCTATATCTATATCTATATCTACATCTATACCCTTACAATAAAAGAAAGGATACTGCCGTGCTTCAGCTGCCTGAGGAAATTTTTCGACACATACTAGAGCCACTTTCAACTTGACAAAATTTCTCTAAACGACATGCTCCTCTCTACACTTCCATTGCTATTACTTGCTTCTATGGCTCGCTTAAATGAATGAAATGATGACAAATGCTTTGCTTTCTTTACACCTTGTTGCTGCCTGCTTTTGTGCCACACTCAGATGCATGACAAGTGATCCGAGCATGAGATTGCCAAATGGAGGGGGATATGCAACCTGTTGGCTTCTCATACCTCTCCCACATAGTTTTCCTTCTATTTTTCTTTTTTCCCGCCACCAACGACCATAAGAAGAAAGAAAACGGGAAGAAGAAAGGAAAACAATTTTCTGCCCTTGTTAATCCAACAGGTATGAGTCTAGTACTCTTTTTTTATTTATTCCTAAGATAGATAAAATTTTCATAAAAGCATGAAAGAGCTTCTCAAAGAATTTCTTGATTTATTACATGATGTATAAATTGTTTGATGAAATGGGTATGCAGAAACTGTTTGATGAAATGCCTAAGTAAAATTTTTTCATAAAGAGCCTCTAAAAGAATCCCTTCATTTGCATGATGAAAAAGTTGTTCGATGAAATGCTTAGCTCAAATTTTCATGAAAAGTGCTGTGAAATTTTATATTGCAAGAGAGGTTGTGAAATAATTTCTTGATTTACATGATGAAGAGGTAGTTTGACGGGATGGACTTATATGTTTTTGAGTCCAAGCCTAGTTATTTATAATTTGATTAGGGCCATTGCCACTATTACCAATTTTGGTGTTAGTTTGAAGCAAAACGGTAGCTCTAACAGTTGGGTAAGTCTAAACGCTCCACAAGAGTACTTCTATGAAATTGATAGCTGCTAGCCTGCCACACTATTGCACTTGCCTATGGCTTATGGTATCATTTTATAAATTGTTTCTGGGACATGTCTAATAGCGTAGATTGCAATTTGCCTTGATAAAAGTAGATTCAAAATTTGATTCTTGAATTTTTTATTTGATTTTCTGCTAGATTGGAAATTTGTTTTATAGCCCAGACCCAGTTATTTATAATCTGACTACGACCATTACCACTATTACCAATTTTAGCGTTAATAGTTTGAAGCAAAACTCTAGCTCTAATAGTTGGGTAGCGAAAAAAGAATGTAAGCTTTCATTTGATAGACTGTGGTTTTCGAATTTGTTGGCGAATAAAGTGGGTTTTAACTTTTAGCATTTGTCTGTAGGTTGATTTGCCTTTCCCTGTTTCTTTTCTTTTGGTAAAGATCAGAATGGATAGAGTGATTAGACTGAGAACCTTTTGAATGAGAGAAGAATGATGCTATACTGATGTCCACTTGCTAGGAATACCTTAGGGAGAATGATTTTACCCAAAATTTCTTTTGGAAAATGTCTGATAAAGTAAATTTCAATTTGCCTTCATAAAAGTAGATTTAAAATTTGATTCCTCAATGTTTTTTCCACATTATATCCTTCCACCAATCACTTTTTAAGTCTGCAATCAAGGACGCAGTCGCTTGTTTATGCGCCATCCCATCATTGGTTTTGAGTATGAATGAATTGGGTCATATGTCCAGACTTGAAATTGTGGACCTAAATCCACAATAGAAACATGTATACGCTATGGACATGTTGCATCGTCATACCGTGCAGTAACTTTATAACTGTTGGTCTTCAAATGCTTCAACACAAAATTCTTGTACATTGCAATTTTCTCGAGGGTTCTCTTAAATGTATCACGATCTGGAAACACTCTCCCTTTCCACAACTCTTGTGCAGTACTCTCTAGCAACTCGTGTTTGAAATCGTTAACTGGCACAAGCGTATCTTCAATGTTAGTATCTTCACCAACGGCTGACGTTTTGATGCGGATTCCCACATCTTCTTGCATTTTATCCCCTATAGTAGGATCATCATTAATCACCCATGGCCGAGAGTTTTGTAATGCAAAGTGATCAGGTGAAAAGGAGAAGATGGCTTCAATGTCTTCCTTAAGATCAACAGTGGGATAAATGGTATCACGAGAATGGAGATTGTTGACTCCAATATCGACATTTGCTTCAAAATTATAAATGTCACATCCAAATGCTTTTGAAGAGCTTTTGTGAGAATCACTGCATCCAAATAATAAAGATTAGTCCATCTTCATCTTTCAAATAAGAAATCAAAATTCAATCTAGTGAACAAGATAATAACGTACCGTGTTGTGCTAACTGGACGACCTCTATGATCTCCAACACTTTTTTCCTTCAAATTACTGGTTCTTTGACCGAGAGCATTTTGAATGTCTTCAAACACATTCAACCCTGTCAACCTTGCATGTATATAAGGGAAAAGAAGTTGAGTCCCATAAATAAATAAATAGTGCACAAACTGATTAGGACATGGTGCAATACCTTGAATGTCCTTCACGTACACCTCTTGAACACTCGGTATTTTTGCTCACATATAAATAAAGCTCATTTACATTATCTCAAGACACTTTCAACATTGCATTTACATCACCATCGTTAGCTACTTTAATCAATGTGAAGGCTTGACGGTTGTTGTGAAGGTAGTGAATTTCAATGGCTTCATCGTTTTCTACCCACTTCGTTGCTTGTAATGCACTCTGGAACAATGTAGAGTACTTTGTGAAATTGCTTAGATACATCATTTTTTACTCAGCTCACTTGTACACTGGATTGGTTGTATTCCAATCAAACTCTCCATCAAAGTGGAATACAACAAACGTCTCATCCTTTGACATCCTAAAGAAACCGAAAATAAATTAACATGAGATAAGAACAAGGGACATTTAGTAAATAAACCACACTACACATGGTAACGAAAGCTAGAGACCCAATATTTTATATGATGTAATTCATTTTATCAAAATCATCAAAATGGCAATTAAGAAATGAGGTAAAAGAACAAAGGAAGTCAATCAAAGAACATGTGATTGTTCCACCTAATACGAAGGAGAGAAACTTGGAATTATGGAAATAGCAACATGATGCAATGGCAAGTTTTATTCAACTTGCATAAGTTCTAGAAAAGAGTTGCAAAAGGAAGAAAAAAGCATTCATCTCATATTCAACTTTCATTCAGCTTTCACAAGGATTAAGAAAACAAATGAAATAGTAACAACATTGTTAAAGTTTTATTTCCCCTTGTAACATCTTTTAGAGATGAAGAAAAAAATGGAGAAAACAGAAAATCGACATAAAAACTCAGATGGTTGATACTTGATACAAAATGAAATGCAGAATTCAAATTAACCACATCCAAGTGAATGATATCTTTATCATTGACATCCACATTGACATCCATATCTTTATCAATTGAAAAGTAAGAAAATGTAGATGCCCCAACATGTCACGGGTTTAGTCCAAATACCTGTTATAAAGCCTTTCAATGTACTCAAAGGTTTATTTAGAAAAAAGAAAGCATAATGACTCAGAGTGCTATAAGGTGGAATGCATGTGCCCAGCATTCAAAGAGCCCAATCAACAAATGTTATTGTATTTAACTGCAAAAAATCGCACAATCAGATGACTGGGGTTTTTTTAGTTAAGAAAAGATTTGTAGATGATTGGGGTTTTTTTAGTTAAGAAAAGATTTGTATTCTCAGCAGGTACCACCAGATGAACAATCTGGTCTCTAAATTATGATTCGATCTATATGGATTTGTTAGATTATATGGTCTTAATCTAGTAGATGATGTAATAAATTGATTTATTTCAATATAATTTTGCTTTCCTTTCATGAGATGAATTGTGTTTTATTTACATAGTTGCACATAACTAATACGAATGATATGATGGTTCATGAGATGAACCGGAGTCCACAAGTATATTAGATGTAATACATGTGTGTGATGAGATCCACATACGGGAGACATGTGCCACAGGTTTTATACTTAAATTGATTCACAATCGGTTATGAGATTTGGCATCTCATCTGACATGGTTGTAGTATTGCGATCACTATGAGATAGTGTGATCTGTCTAGATCATTGGAGTGTAAGACTCTGGATCATCATACTGGTATATTGGGTGTATTGAAAGACCATGAGAAGCACCTTATGAATCACTGTTTTTATTTTAAGATTTGCTCTCATAATTCCCTAGCAATAGCCTTTTAATTCTAAGACATTGATGAACTCAAGTTTCTATCTATTCATTTGCTTTGAGTCACCAATGAGTGAGGCCAACTGTAGGTCAACACCTCAGTGTTTTGGGTACATGGTAGTAGGACCGTGGGAACATTTAATTGTTAGGATGGAATCTATCCTAATTATCCCCTTGTGCCAATTAATGGATTTATCATTTGTAAGTGTACACCCATCTCAATTAAGAGTTAATTTGATGGTACTGATGATCACTGTGATTAATTGGGTCTCAAGGATAATAAGATATGGATCTAAATTGGTGGAACAGTTTATCCAATTGATCCATGGATATTGATGGAGGGGCCTACTTGTGGTGATAGGAAAGTTTAGGGTCTTCATGTAATTTATTCCTAAAACTGGAGTTCAATTGCATTTATATAGTGGAGTTATTTGCAATTAACTGTAGGCCTGGATTGCACATGAGATGTGGGGTCGCTGTGTCCCAGTTGGAGCCAACTTTCTATGGAATCCCTAGTGGTCCCCACGCTAGCCCAAGATTAGATCATTACTAATTATATTTGAACTCAAAAGGAAAGGAATTAGAAACTTACTATTTCTATTTGAAGTGAGACTTCTAATAGTGGTAATAGTAGGAAAAAAAGTTACTTATTATTATGGAAGTGGGACTTCTAATAATAAATAAAGAGGAGGTTGCTTAGGCTATAAATAGAGATGCATAGGGGTTGGACGTCCACATCCTTGGACTCCACACCCAGCCCTTAAGTGCAAGAGTTGCACTCCTCTCTTCTCTTTCTCTCTTCTAGTTTCTCTTCCGGTTTCCCTTGAGGTTCTAGTTGGTTTTTCTCTTGGAGATTCCATCATCTCTTTGAGGAAAGAGATCTGAGACGGGATATAGCGTGGAAGACGATTGGGTCTTAGAGATTCTGATTTTATTTGTGGAAGAGTTCTTCATTCAAGAAAGAGATCAACTTCTCCGTTCGAGCACAACCAAGCTCCTAAGGTATAATCTACTTCTTTGTTTGTTGTGAGTTTCGTGGTTGCTTGTTTGCTGTTGTTTCTATCTTCTAGATAGAGTTTTCTACTGTACATGATAAGGAGAAAGAGGCTATGGATCCTGGATTGGGTTTTGAAGCCTTATGGATACTTGATCCTTGGGTCAAGTGGGTCAAAAGTTTTGAAATACCTATCCACAAGACCCACCTACTTCCAACAATTGGTATCAGAGCCATAACTCATCTCTAATCATATTAGATCAGTAAGCTTGTTCTAATCTTTGCATGAGATGCGAAGAAGATAGAGTAAAGGCTATGTACGGATTAGTTTTAATGGATTTGCTTGGTTTATTAGTAGATTCATGTTTGGATAGTCACAAAAGGGTTCAACAATGATGGAAGAATGGTAGGACGCCATTAGGAGTCTTCAGAAGAGTTTTGAAGAAGTTTGGACACAAATACAGAAAACCCAAATTGCAGGTTTTCGTCAATCCGGTCTACTTGCCTTCGTGCCCAGTCGACCGGGTGACTGTGGCGCAGTCGACCGAGCCTTCTGCCCGGTCGACCGAGTACACAGGGACAAAACTGTGCAGTTTCTGTTTTTCAGTTTCGGGTCTCTTTTGGCATCATGTTTTTCCACTATTGTTTGGCAGCCTAGTTTTGTGATTTGTATGGTTGTATGGGATACTAACTTGCAGGTTATGTTGTCCTCTCCATATGGCCCACAAGTCTTTTACTTTCTTTTTATGGTTGTTGGTTTATTTGAGGCTAAGTGTAAAAGGCATCATGGTTTCCTTGGTTTCGCATGAAAGGGCAAGGCATGGTGGTTTCCCTATAGCCCTTTTATTTCCATTATTAGATTACCATGTAAGTCTCACCATAGAGACATAGGAATTTATGTAATTTTATAAATTTGTAAATTATTATGATGTCCGAGACAAATAAAGAAAGTGAAGTTGGACTCCTAATCAAAGAGTTTGAAGATTACCAAAAGAGTTTTGGAGATGGCCAAAGAGTTTGAGGAATCCCAAAGTTTTGGAAAGTCTAAGAAATCTAAGAAGTCTATTCCGCTTGGGCCATGTGGAGGAGATGACTAGTTTCTGTTTTTGCACTTTCTATTTATGGATGGTTGCTTTTATGGAATGTTTCCAAATCTGATCCAAACATAAAAATTACAAAAAAATTGGTCAAATCAAATTAATTCTTGGAAAGAGTTCTAATTAGTATTGGTGGACCCATGAGATGGACCCATTGGTAATACTAATCTTAGAAACTGGACTTTCTTTAAGTATAACTTGACTTAGAACTAATCTTTGGTTATATCATGAGATGATTTGATATTTAGATATGGTGCACCCATAGACCTTAAATGGAAATCCTCAATTCTAAAATATTAAGTGGGAGTGGGGCATTTAAATTGAGAAATCCCTATGGTTTTCCACCATAGGTCCATTGTAAGGAAAGTATTAGCCTCGCGCCATCTTGAGAATGGTTGTTCCCCACGGAGGGCTTTTATTTGTCTGGCTACTATATATGGATCTCCTTATGGATAGTATTGGTGAGACAAGGTGGGGGTCCACTCCCCAAGAAGGAGCTGCCCACGACGGTTGTCATGCAATGCTAGTTGGTGGGTTACACTTAACTAAAATAGTGATGTAGTATCCACAAGAATTTGCCTCATGTATTTTAGAAACCAAAGCTAATCAGGAGTGATGTAGTATCCACTCCTTTCAAGCACAACCAAGCTCCTAAGGTATAATCTACTTCTTTGTTTGTTGTGGATTTCGTGGTTGCTTGTTTGCTGCTGTTTCTATCTTCTAGATAGAGTTTTCTACTGTACATGGTAAGGAGAAAGAGGCTATAGATCCTGGATTGGGTTTTGAAGCCTTATGGATACTTGATCCCTGGGTCAAGTGGGGCAAAAGTTTTGAAATACCTATCCACGAGGCCCACCAACTTCCAACAGGATTATGAACAGTTTGCTTAAATGAATTGTTAATTTTCTGAAGGAAAGAAGCATTATCTGATATCTTTTATGTAAAGAGAATTATGTTTTACTTACAAAAACATGAAATTTTATAGTTCATTTGGATGCACACCAATGATGGGAATGCATGATCCTCATCTTTAGAATTGATACCCGGATAGTTTCAGTTCAAAGGATCCAATTTCCTTTTTGGGTCGGAAAAGGAGACAATAACAAAAAAAAAACCTTAGTGTCTGCATTGCCTCCAACATAGTACGAAATCAATAAGCATGTTGTTCACCATGATTCATCCAATCCCATGGCGCTTTCGGTTAATTTCAAATAATACATAAGCTTCATGTTCCATCACACTTCATTCCAAAAATTTCAAACATATTCACTAGAATCTACGTCACTAGAGAAGGGTGTTTTTTTAACGATGTCAAAGATGTGCCGAGGATCGGAATCTAAAATGGTCGGACCTGAATTGGAAAGAGCATGTATGTCCAATAATTGGACCTGCTTATTAATTCAGATTCGGGTTCAATTCCACGGCAAGGGCACTTGAGGACCCGAATACCTGATGACACAGCAATATAATATGCATACTATGTATATATAAGCATATTAAATTAGTACACAAGTGACTGAGCCTTGATTTGGGCGCGGACAAAAGCCCTTTATCCATCGAGGTCTATTTTTGGTCCTAAATTTGAAATCGGGTATGGGCATTGGTAGTGTAAGCTGGACCCAATTAAGGTTTGTGTCTGAGGTTCAGGTATTGGGTCTTCATCACCAATAGAGGACTCGCATGTGTAGCCTATGTGGTTCAGCTGAATAAACTCTAAAGCACTTGATCATTGATGTTTTGTTTAGATCACAGTTGGCCCATGCAGGGGAAAAAAACTTGACATGAAGATCCCCTCTATCCAATATCCAATCACTTTGTATTTCGAATGAGGGCTTTATTGTAAAATCCTTAAAAAACTATATGCTAGATTGCTAGTAGTTTGTCTATTGAGGGTTGGTTCTCCCATCAGGGTGAGTTTTGACAGATGGTCTTCATATGCTAGGGCTCATTAGAAGATGTTCTAGATCTGTGAAACATGGTTTCCCACGCGCATAAACAGTCTCAAGGGTACAGTGGATACTCTCAAATATGAGATCATATAATTTCTCAAGCATGAAATACCTACAAAAGTAAGCCATCTATTCCACTGATTTGATTTATTAAGTAAATGATTTATATTATTAAAATAGAAGAGTTGAATTTATAAGAATGACAAATGATTCAACAATGTTTTGAAGAACTTAAATGACTCGTGTTCCTAGTGCTTCTTAGTATATTCTTGAAGTAACATGTCTAGATCAATTTGCCAGATCCTACTAGGGAAGAAGTTAGATTGAGAAGGGTAGAGGGAGGTGTTGCTGCAGCACTTAAATTCAGTGGAAAGCCCACTGAGGAAATTGTTTGTTAAAAAGAGAGAATTATGTGGGCAACACTTCTTAGAGACGGTCTCAAGACAGGATAGGGTTGTTTGCTTGCTCGTTACAATGATCTTGGCCGTACATGGAGCTTTTTAATGGTATGTTCATCTGTTTTCATGAGTAGAATATTATTGTTCATTGTTTGTAAATCTTAGCCTTTAGATAAAAGAAAAAAACCTCCGTCAAGTGCCTTTGCTGAAATTACAATAAGGAACTTTTGGGGTTCTGAAAATGACCATTGTACGCAATATCTTTGACTCAAAAAGTATAATTCTCAGAGATAACTTGATATCTAATTCTTGCATTTTTGAGGAATTACATGAGCTCAGGTGAGGATATGCAAAATATCCTTGAGCCTCGGGCTTATATTTTTACACATGTGGGAACCATGGTTCCTTGATCAAGACCATGGATTTAGGAGCTCTACCGTAGAAGGATATGTCTCTATACACTTGCAAGCGCTTTTAGATGGTTTGGATTATTTATATGAATGAACAAAAGAAGCATTTATAGTGCAGAATCTATTCATATATGTTCTCCTTATGGTTTCCTTACAATATTCTCACAATTGCCAAGTCACTGTGGTATTCACAAGTTCTTAAATGTGTGTACAGTCCAACCATCAATCTATGCTGTCTAGTTGTTCTAACAAACTCTATATGGGCTACCTTTTGCAAATAATTTTGATTGCACAATCCTTTCTAACTTTCACCATCTTTATTTCCTTTTTTTTTTTTTTTTATATCTGGTGAATGAGTGTTTTATTTTTTCCGTATTGGGTTTGTTTGAGTAATTCATATGATATTTTTGTTTTTCCTTTTTGCATTTGAACTGGTACACCCATCAGATTGTCCCCCAATTCGGACTAATGATGTCAAATAAATAATAGGAAAGGAAATACATACTTTGAAGAGGAAGAAAAAATAGCGATGTAATAACCAAACACCAAAAGGATATCCAAAAGTTGCAAATGGTATGATGAAGTATGGAAATGGTTCATGCAGTTCTAATTGCTGTTAGAGATGCGATACAAATATTCATTCACATTGGGGCATTGACAAGACTTTGTCTATCTCACCTGTCGCTGCTTACTGTTTCTTGTATGGGTAAGAACAATCATAAAAGTAGATAGCATGTTTATTGCAATTCACCAATATGGAGAAACGTTGTATAAACCGGTCCTAATTTGAAGAAAAGCAATAGATGATAAGCTACAACCTTTTGCAGTGCACATAAGTGATAAAACAAGGAAGAAACTTTCAAACCTGTTTTTGCCCTGCAGACAAATGTAACAGCTTTCGTGGAGTTGGAACACATAGAGAGATGCAATTGCTGAATGTTCAAGAACAGAGAGAAAGGAATGTAAGAAAATTCAAAAGTGGAGACAAAGAAAAAGAAGAAGAAGAAATAGTACAAGAGATGCAATCTTCCTTTTCTTTTTTTTTTTCTCTAAAAATTAAGTAAATAACAATAAGAAGAAAGGGGAGCTGGTTGTAGTCAGTGGGAAAAATAAGGGGAGAGACAGAGAAGCATACCTGATGCTGGTCAGAGGGTCTAGACAGCAGTATAGAGAGAGAAGATGGTATGGTAGCTGCTGGGGCGTTCTTTTTTATCTTCTTTATCTTCTTTTATCTTCTCACTGCCGATTTGGATGAGCCATCGATTTTTTCTTTTCAGGTTTTTCTTGACGACCGCTGAGGAGGGGGCAAAGACGGTATGAAATAATGGGATTTTGGAGAGAGGTCTATCATCGATATTTTAAAATTTTAGGGTCCTTAGTTATAGTTATCCTAATTAGTGAGATTTTTCTGGTAAATGTCCCTTCTAAAATATGTATTCTCTAGGTGCAGCCTTCTCTATGAAAATATAAGGTTTTACTCCACTCCACTCAATGTTGAAGTAACCAAACACAAAGCATTGGAATGCCTTCTTCATGCAAAGTCTATGGCTATGGTGATAAAAACCCATTGTGAGAAGCAATAACCCTCTCCCCAACTCCACCCGCCCGCCCACCCCAACCCATTGTGAGAAGCAATAACCCTCTCCCCAACTCCACCCGCCCGCCCACCCCCCCCCCCCCCCCCCCCCCCCCCCCACCCACTCCTGGTTCTTGTTTCCCCACTCCAAACCCGAGTCCTAAACAAGGGATTGGCAAACCCTAGAAGAAAACAAGAAGTAGGAAGAAAAGACCAGTATTTTAGTGGTTTGTAGACGCCGTTCTTGCTTCCTCAGATCAAATGTGCGACACTAGCTTACTCAAGGTGAGTAGACATGCAACTCTACTTGTGAAATCCTAGTGTTAGTAGTTGATTTTCAGAACTTCAGAACCCTATGTGCGATTCTGGCCTGATATGAGATGAATGTGATGAAAACATGTGCTAAAGGGGATGAAACCCTGGACCGAACCCTAGTAACTGTGCTACACATCTGCTGAACTCCATCTATGGAGAATATGATTTGGCCGAACCCTATTTTGGAATGGACCTTGGCGAACTGCTTGGAATCCTTTTCCAATGTGATTTTTGGTGTAGTTGGAATTATGTGGTGGTATTGAATGTTGACTGTTTATATTTCTTTTATATAGTTTATCAGGTTTAACTTGATTTTCATCGCCCACTGTTGATAGGAGACTAGAATTGTATCGAAGTCACAAGCATCTCATGCATCTCACGTAACATGCTGCGCACGAACCCTAATTGTTCCATTTCTGGACATTATGGACTTGACTAGTCGAACCCTCATGAGTAGATTAGGCTGTAGCCAAACCTGACATGGATGTCTGGCATTGGCAGAATGTTATCCGTCTTCTATGTGATAGTTTATGAAGTTTTACAACCTATATGTAGGAATTTCTAATGATGTTGATATCTGAAATGTGATCAGTGAATGATCTCAAAGTAGTAATTGGGGGTTCATATATGACTAGGGTGCATGTTTTGACTGAATGTTTACGAACCTGATTCTTGATTTAAGATTCATTTTTTTTTCTACATAAATTCAGTCCAATTTTATCCATAAATCTGATTTATGAGGACATGAGTAATGAAGGGATGCTACAGGTGTGTTGTCATGTCAAACTGAAATTCATGTATAACCGTATAAGACCTGGGTGAGTCTGTGATTCGGTTATGGCTAAGGTCTGGTTCCATAATTGGGACAAACCTCCTACAAAACCCACCTTGTTCAACAGCCAAAATAAAAAAAAAAAACACGATTTGAATGATTTCGCGTGATGATTAATTCATTAAGTACTATTTCCATCACCTTACAGGATACAAACCTCTAGTGTGATACTCTATGAGATTGTCAAGTCATAACTGGCTCC
This sequence comes from Persea americana, assembly GCA_029852735.1. Lineage (NCBI taxonomy): Eukaryota > Viridiplantae > Streptophyta > Magnoliopsida > Laurales > Lauraceae > Persea > Persea americana. The sequence continues at coordinate 29,274,294 of CM056814.1, forward strand.
TGTGTGGCATATTGATTACATTGCCACAGTGTGTTTGATGCCATGTGGTTACTTTGCTATATGCATGTAGCTGAATTTGTGAGATTCTATAAGTATGGTGTGATCATTAAGAGTGATTTTACTATTATGTCTATAAAGGGAAGATTATGCAATTTTTTTTTTTTTTTTGAATGTTAACTTTCATTAAAACCAAATCAGTACAAAAGAGTTATACTGATGGGGAAGAAAAGAAAAGCAGAACAAGCTACAGTGCTAAAGACCCCGAACAGAAAGCAAGAGCAACAAACAGAGTACAGACAGTACAAAAACCAAAACAGCTAAAAGTCTGTCTGACACCTAGAATCCAAGAGCGCTATCTCCTTCTAATTATACATTATTTGGTCAGCAGGATAATCTTTGAATATCGGATTTATCTTCACCCATTGTGCTACCAAAAATTTTATCTTCTCACATAAAATTTCCTCCTTAGATTTTGTTCCTTCAAAACATCTAACATTTCTCTCCTTCCAAATGTGCCATAGGACTGAATACTGATAGAAATGAAAGACTCCATAGCTCCTTTCCTTTAGGGTTTCCAATTGGAGAGTTCCACGCCTCAAAAAGTTGTTGAATACCTTCAGGCATAACCATGAACATCCAAACTAGCTTAAGACAGAATTCCATATTTTCACCGCACACCTACATTGTAAAAGAGGATGATCGGCATTTTCCTCATCCTCCAAGCATATTGGGCAAGCATTGACAATAATCTTCCCTCTCTTCCTGAGATTGTCTATAGTTAAAATTCGTCTTCTTAGGGATATCCATGCAAAAGCTACAACCTTGGGCGGAGCCTTGAGTCTCCAATTGCGTGCCAATTTACTTCTGCACCTCTCCCTTGCCGCTAGAACCGAGTAGAAAGATGAGACAGAAAAAGACCCACATCTTGATGCTACCCAAATTCTAGTATCTTCCCCATCTTCACAAGTTTGGATATTCCTTAGAATATTTAGGAGTGACATAAGCTGGCTTTCCTCCTGTTCCTTTAAATTCCTTCTAAAAGTCGGGCTCCAGATCATCTGTCCACTACTGACAGACCGATCGGCGTAACTTCCCACCTTTGCTTGTTTCTCCCCTGTGCAATTATACAACTCTGGAAATTTATAAGCTAGAGGATCCTCTCCTACCCACCTATCTTGCCAAAAAAGAATTTTACTCCCCGATCCTACTTGATATCTGATGTTTTGCATAAACTTTTCTTTGGTAGAAACTATTCCTTTCCATATTGCCGAGTGTTTGTAGATTGTGTCGCTAACTAGGGGCGGACCCATGTTAAGAGCATTGGGGGCAGTGGACCCCGTTGGGATTTGAAAAACCCACAGATTTTCAATGGGCTACTGGCCCATGCCCCCGTCGACCTAACACGCTTGACGCCTTTTATTCTGAAACCCATCCCCTTCCGAAACCCTTCCCTTTCCTCTTCCTCAAACCCCAAATCCTCTCCAACTCCAAGGGCTCTTGCTCGATGAAATCCCAGCCCTCCCCTTCAAGCTCCGACGCTCCAGCAGTCCGGCTCCGACGCTCCGGCATAGAAGGGAGGTGTGGTTTGAAGCTTCCACCATCTCAGACTCTCAATCAGCCTAGCATTTGGTAGAATCTTTTTCTTTTCTGAATCGAATATATAAATACCCATGTCTGGATTTACATTTTGACTTGATCTTTGGGACTGGGGAGGAAGACCCCATCTCTAGATTTCTGAAAAAAAACGGAAAAGGAAAAACCTTGTGGGGGTTCATGGAACCCATTTCATGGAAGACGCTTGTGGGGTCCATGGATGATAGAACCCATCTAAAAGCGATCCAAAGTTTCATTTTATTAGGACCAGCGGTCTCTTTAAAACTGAATGCAAACACCCATGTTTGGGTTTTGGTATTCCTCTTTTGGAGTAGTGAGGAAAAACCCATCTCTAGGAGGTTTTTCTCTAGCGATCCGAGTATGTCATTGTCAGCCATTGATGCTGAAACCCATGGGGTATGGAATTGAACTACAATGCTCAGTGACTTAATCTTTCTGTTCTGGCATATGTTGGTTCTACATGTATATTTCTTTTGCATATATTTGTAGGCATAGAATCCCATAAATCACTAGTGTACAGATTTTAGTTGGGTAAGATAATGTCAGTGTAGAGTGTAGACTGGTGTTGGAAATGTTGAAGACTTGAAGCTGCTATATGAATAAAAGTGTGTAGGTTTGATGCTTGGGTGCTCTTGTTTCTTTAAGCGCTTTGCATTTTTTCACCACTAGGCTGACTTCAAACTCAGGATGGAGATGCGCCATTTATCACTACATCAACATGATATCCTGTATGACTTTTTATAGAGAATGTCAGTTGCTTGATGTATTCAAATATTTTGTATCTATTTAAATGCAATGCATTCTCTCTTTTGCCATTGATAATGTGAATAAATAACAGCAAAATAATGTGAATACATAACAACAAAATAATGTTTGAAATCTTCAATTGATCATCATATACCCCCCTCGAACGAAAATCCTGGGTCTGCCACTGTCACTAACCTCTCAACCATCCTTTTGATTTCCATATTTCTCCATCACCACCCGTCGCCATAGACCTTCCTCCTCATCTCCTAACCTCCAGAGCTGTTTTCCTAGCAGGGCTTGGTTCATTTTCCTTAAAGATTTGATACCCAATCCTCCCTATAGTTTTGACGTCCGCACTGATGCCCAGTCTACTAGATGGAACTTCCTTTCAGCACTTCGTCCATGCCATAGAAACTCCTTTTGCAAATTCTCAATCCTATTGATTACAGAGGCTGGACATTTGAGAATTGACATGAAGTAGATTTGAAGATTTCCCAATACTGCTTTGATGAGCGTTATTCTTCCTCCCAAAGGCAAATAGTTTGCTTTACAAGTAGATAGTTTTCTTTCCACTCTTTCCACCACTGGGTTCCATACCACTTTGTTAGCTTGTCCTCTGCATAAAGGAAGGCCTAAATAAGTCACCGGGAAGGATCCCACTTTTCATCCAAGGATTTCTGCAAATCGTCCCATGAGAGTCTCTCCTCTACTCTAATTTCAATCAACTCACTTTTGAAGAAGCTAATCTTTAGCCCTGACACCGCTTCGAAGCAAAACAGAATTGCTTTGACATTTTTTATTTGATCTTCATTAGCTTCACAGAAAATGAGTGTCATCTGCAAACTGCAAGTGGGAGATGGAAGGAGCCGATCTAGCCACCTTGAAACCTCTAATGAGATTCTGATTTTCTACCTTCATCACCATGCCGCTCAAAGCTTCAGCTACTATTACAAAAGGAATGGGGATAAGGGATCACATTGCCTCGAACCTCTTTGAGCTTTGAAGAAGCCTTTTGGGCACCCATTAATAATAATGGAAAAGGGGAAATTAAATCCGGGAATAGTGTATGGGGCTGATCGCAGAAACTAACTCGACTATAGGTGCTGGAAAGTGTAAAAGAATTAATATGAATTCAATGTTTGATGAAGGGATGATGTAATGTTGAGTAGCATCTAAAGACTTAAGTGCAGCCTGAAATTTACCGTTGCGAACCCTAGACTGCTAAGTTTGGTACAAAGGCCCTGTGTGAATGATATTGTTTGACTTAGGTCAGCCTCGTGGTGATAATACTGTCTGACAGATGCCAGCCTTGTAAGAAAGACGATTAATGTCTGATATGACTTTGGGTCAGCCTTGGGAATGAAGCTGTTTGACTATGAGTCAGCCTCGCGATCGGTGAACTTTTGGTACCCCCTATATGTTGTTGGCCTCGCGGGTCACCTCGAGTTTGTGCATATAAGTTTATGAAGGTACCCTGTTGATCTTGTGTCATTGGGTACTTGGTCCTTGTTTGGCCCATGCTATCTGGTGGTTAGGCATATAGTAATGGAATGGAATAGATTACCATCAAGATGTTGTTGTAATTAATCATGTTTTCATTGGGCATACAAGCATTCTAAATTATTTGTGTTTCAAATTTTAATATGATATTTAATATTGCAGTTAGACTTGTATGTTTATCACTCGGTATCCACCGACTCCTGGATTGCCCCTTCCATGTGACCAGAACTTAAGAGACTGAGGAATATAATGATGACCAGGAGATAGGCTTTGGCATGCGTACTTGAGAGGAGGAGATAATCTAAAGGATTGAAGAGCAATAATTTTCTTTTATTGATTTATGTAGTTCAGATAGACTACTTAAAGATTGTAATGGTTTATTTTATTCAAAGATGGTGAATTGTTTTGATGAGTAAAAAGCGGATTTTTTTTTTTAACCTTAATACATGTTCAAATTATTTACTAGGAAATGCCTAATGCCTTATGTGAACTTATTTGATTTATGCATGGTGAATATTGCCTAGTGGTTATCACTTGGAATCCGACAGGGTTCTGGAATTCGGGTTGTGAAACATTGCAGGTTGTAATTGTACCGGCGCCTCTTTGGAGTGTGAGGTGTGTAATGGTTTCACACCTGGAGAGGTGAATTTTTTTGTGAAAATGGCTCCATTTACACACTATTTTCACACCGCATGTGATGTGCAAATTGGTGCAAACAAATGTGTTCATGAATTTGTTACACATTCATACCATTGACTTATTTAAATGAAGTGTAAATGACTGACACCTAAGGAATAAATTAGGCCTGGTTGACGTTCCAAAAACAAAAAAAACACATGGTTTTATTTGAGTATGCAGGTCGGTGAATTTGGTCAGGGGAGCTGGAAAATAAATATAATTTATGTTTTTGTTAATGTGGATCTAATAACTGGAATTTGATGATATGAATTTATGCATCTATTATTCTCTGCATGCTAACTCTAGAATATTATGTTGAACAACAGGTGAACTTATTCGAGGATAAGAAACGGTTCCAGCTAATCAGAGTGTAGATCAATTACAGAATTGGATATTTCAGTTCAACTTCAGGATATTAGCTCCCAGAGTAATTGTCTATTGGAGGACAGATTCCTGTGACAAAGATTCCCTTTGAATTTCAAGAATACCATGCCAGAACTGAGTAACAGATAATGTTAGTATAGTTCCCTTGTTGACTCCATAACCGGCATTCGTTTTTCTTTTCCTACAATTCTAATGCACTGATTGATTTTTTTGCCTTTAATGTTTCTAGGTCTCGTATATGTGTGAAGAATCTACCAAAATATGTGGCTGAAGATCGACTCAGAGATTTCTTCTCTCAGAAAGGCGAAGTCACTGATGCTAAAATCATGCGGACCAAGTAATTTTTCTTTTCTTCTTTCAGTATTGATTTTGATTTGATAACAGATAACCGATCAAATGAATATTAATTTGTTTTAGTTGTCAAGAAGATATTTGTTGGTTACTATAATCGTAAATTGTTTTCTTGATTCAGAGATGGTAAAAGTAGGCAATTTGCATTCATTGGTTTTCGCACTGAAGAGGAGGCGGATGAGGCGATCAAGTTCTTCAACAACGTGTACATGGATACTTGCAGAATAACTTGCGAGGTGTGCACTTTTATGTTTTTCGATACTTTTGGTGTGCTGAACAGTGAACTTGATGGGAAATAGATTTGTTTGCCACTAAAAGGGTGAAGCACCCTTAAAAATTTATATCAGTGACACCTCAAGGGGGAGACTTCCTAGAAGAAAAAAACCTGTGATTCTTATCTGTCCCAATCGTTGCCAATTTGTCATTATATATCATTATTTTTTCAGTATTTCCAGTTTGTTAAAATATACTCTATACTTGTTTTAGAACGCAACAATGTGCTACAAGTTTCTTTTTGTAAGTGCATATTTGGTACTAGGTGACTGTACTTGTTGGAAGGTATCTCAACTGTTAAATAGTAAGTAGTCAGGCTTGAACCTAGTTCTGTCTTTTTAAAGGGAGGCACTTGCACCAACTCACCCAAGGTTGGGTCGGATCAATTGGATGCATGAAAAGTTGGAATATGCCTTGTTTCTTTCAAATTCTTGGTCGATGTTGTCATTTTCATTGTCGTAGTCATCATTATTCTAAGCGATCTATCTCCAGCGCAGATATCTATTGTGGGTCATGTACTCATATTGCAATGGACTTTTGAGCGGCGGCGGTGTGTTAAATAGTGTTATGAAATTCGGTTCTGACACCATATCGGTTTGGCCTCTAAATGAAATATTTTGACCGATTTGGAAAATATTTCGGGAAAAATATTAAATAAAATATAATACATGATAAATTTAATTTATTATACTAAATCAATGGAACATGTCAATTTATATTTTATGGCCTATTTAATATTAGAGTGAAGCTTGGCTAGCTTATTCATAATAAAATGTTTTTTCTTGGAATAAAATTTGATTAGGGCGATAGGGCCCATATAGTTATTTAGATATTAATAGATGGGCGGCTCCACAGTGGAGCCCACTGATTTCTCTAAGCCAAAAGGCCAAAAAGGGATTTTTTTTATTTTACTTGTTAGTTAAATTTTTTTTTTTTTTAGTGCCTTCAGTTTTCTTTTTTTCTATTTTAAAGGCAACCTACATGCTGGGATGAATAATTGGACGAATCGGACAAATTGGACGAATTGGCCGAAATCACAAAATTCGGACCAAATCGGATGAATGAATTGGAACAAATTTTGGGACGAATAATTACGGGGGTTAGATTTGTTTCGGTAGAGCGAACGAATCAAAATTATTCAAAAATTTCAGCCGAAACGAACCAAATTTTGTAACACTGGTTTAAAAACCATCTGAGTTGTCTTATTCTAAAGGACTGGTCAATTGGTTAAAATTTCTGCAGACTCTTTGTTTTTTGCACACTGTTGATATACTCCTGCAAATACCTAAATGCAAATGGGTGTACTGCAGCTTATCATGCATGATGGATCTTTCTCGATAAAAATATCTTTTCCTGAATTCATAATGTCTGATTGAAATTTTATCCTATAATGAACCTTTCTTTACAACATATAGTAGTGCACACAGATTCCTGACTAGGTCACAGTGTCCACTCCACTCTCCTTTAAAGAAACCTAGTCATCACGGTTACTGTAGATTTTCTCTTATACCCCGAACAACCTCTTCATCTCCTCTCTGGCAATTTTTTGCTTTGGCTGCTATAAAGTTTTTTGGTGACTTGGTTGCCTCTCTGTGAGGCAAGCCTTGAAGTGCATGCCCCAAATGCTTCTGAAAACACCCGATTTAATGAAGCCCATCTAACTGCAATTTTCCCCTCTTTTTGGTAACCATTAATGCCATTGACTGATCAAGGAAAGCCCGTTCCAATTGAATTTGAAGAATCGCTCTTTGAAAATGTTCTGTTGCATGCCCTTATCCAGCCCCGCTTCAAGTCCAATAAGGTAGCAATAGCACATACTTCCATTACATACTAATCTCAAGGATGGAAACTGTAAAGGCTAAAAAAAACATGATACAATGTTGCCACTATTCCCCCTAACCCCCCTGCCACTCTCCTCTCACCAAGTTTCCTTATCAACATCCACCTTGAGATTGATTTTGATAACAGCAGAGGGTAGCAATGTCACCAACCCACTAATGATTATTAAGCATCAAACTGGCACCTTCTTAAATTCACTGCACCTTTTAGCCGTTAAGCACCTTTTAGCTGTTATGCTGTGATAGCTCTTTTGTACACATTGAATCCTCAATGTGGCTTATTATTGAATACCCTGTTCCTTCGTTCCACAAGAACCGAGCAGTGGAAGTAAAAGCTAAGGACCACATGACATAGTGATATCTCTCCTTATCAAATCTCAACCATTTGCAAGGTCTTATTTGGTACTATCCATCTCACATCAAAATAAATTAAAAATGGTTTCAATACCCTAAGGAAAGAAATTTCTGTCCATAATCTATGGATTTAGTCTTACATTAAACACAATATAACCCATTACAAAAACTTAAAATCTCTGAGTCTTTTAGCAGTCAAGCATGACATGAGGATCTTGTTGAGATTTGGTAATCCAAGAAAAGACACGAGCATCAGGAGCATGATTTTTGTCCATATTACTGACACACATTTGATCTTTTTTTTGGTTGAATCATGTGTCGTCTTCTCTTCTTCCGGGGTTTAATAAATCTGTAAGGATTCCTGTCACAGGATTGCTTTCTGTATAATTGGAGCCTTGAACAGTCTCTACTTTATTGATAAATAAGCTGCCCTCACATAGAAATGGTGTCTTTCTCTCCCGGATATGTGCCATGCCACTTTATTGATAAATAAAAGCTGTCCTCACATAAACATGGCGTCTTTCTTTTATGGAGATGTACCATGCCTGTAGAGATCTCCTAAAGGTTACAATGCTCATACATGCACAATTTAGCAAGTGTTTGACCAGTTCTAGTTGCTGTTTTGCATAGTTCTGAGTTTGATTGAGGATGCATGTGCATGCCGGATATGGCATTTACAGTTAATTGTAAGTGTTGGACATGTACAGTGTTTATTATTAAGTGTCCAGGTAACATAGCATGGGTGGTGTGCATGTGTGCACATGCTCTCCGTGTGCTTATGTCAGAAAGGAGTGGAAGTGCTTTGATTGGTAATGTTACCTACAGTCCTACACAACAATGCAGAGATGATTGCATCATTTGAGTGATACTTGCAATACAATTTCATTTTATTGAGTACTTATTTAAAACTCTGCACCATTGAATCCCCTCCATTTCACTGCCAGGGGGCTCGTAAAGTAGGGGATCCAAACATCCCTCGTCCGTGGAGTCGCCATTCTGTAAAGAGAGAAGGCTCATCAACTGAAGGGAATAGAAATATTACAGGTGCTGAAAGTTCAAGTCTTCTAGATTCTAAAGGAGAAGGGGTTCTTCATGTCGAGGGAAATAAATCTAAACTGAGTGTTACAAATAATGATCCTCAGCTCCAAGAATTTCTTCAAGTTATGCAGCCTCGGAGTAAATCAAAGTTGTGGGCTAATGATACGTTGGAAGCCATCCATGCAGACCGAAGTGGCAAAATCGTTGGAAATGAAACGGACAAACGCAAGGGAAATAAAAACCAGTTAGCTTATGGAAGCAGTGATAAAGAAAATGAATTTGTCCTGCAAAGTTCATCTAGTCCTCAGCAAAATGGCTTATCAGAAACTTCTGCAATGAAGCTTTTGCATGATTTAGATCGTGGTGAAATGATCTCTGACATGGACTACTTCAAGAGTAGAGTTAAAAAAGATTGGTCAGATTCAGAAGATGATGATGAAGATCTACACAATGAAAACCAAACTGGTCAAGCAGGTCAGATGCTACATGCCAAGGAAGCCTCTGCTACACTTGCAGGAGATCTTCAAGACAAGACTGAAGGAATTAGTCTTTCTGAAGATCCTGACTGTGAGAAGGTTGACAATGGAAACTCATCTTCGGGTTTGAGAGACGAAGAGAGAGAGGCTTTAGAGACCAATCGTCTCTTTGTTCGAAATCTTCCCTACACAGCAAGGTACTGCAAGATTTTATTTCTGACTAGAACCATTCAGCTAAGAATAAATTGGTTCGTCTATTAAATGTGCATATATATATATATATCTTGATTTGTTCTGATTGGTCTTCTACGTTGTTGCGTAATTCAGTGAAGATGACCTTATGGGGCTCTTCAGCAAATTCGGGGATGTCTCACAGGTTCATCTTGTAGTTGATAAAGAAACAAGGCGATCCAAAGGAATTGCATATGTTCTTTATGCGCTTCCAGGATCTGCAATAAGGTAATGTTCTTCAAGTGCAATTGCCATGTATCTTTTTCTTATTATAGTATGAATTTCTTTGAAAACTAAACTGTTATATTAACAAAATAAATTGGCTTCTCTTCCTCTGCTTTAGGACATGCTATAATTTGATATAGCTGGACTTGAACTACCATTTTGGAAGTGATTCTCTTTTCTACACCAAGTAGAAGAAAAGGATTCTCTCCTCGCTTCTACTTGGTGAACAGTGCAAATTTTGACCTTATAATGTTCTAAATTCAAATGGCAAAAGGAAAAAAATGAACCATCTTTGACATACTAATTATTAGTCCCTTCTTCCAGTAGGCCTGTGTGCTTCCTTTGTAGGATTTGGAGAGAATACTGATCTTGTTTTCTTGTTTCTTTCGGAATAGACTTTCATCAGCTTTTTTGATATGTACATATTCCAAAGGAGGAGGTAACTCCTCCTGACTACTTCGTGTTTTTTTTTTTTTTTTCAATTTGTGGAGAACAGAGAGGAATATTGTCAAAGAATGTGATATCCCTACTAATGAATTACTTCCCGTTCCTTCCTGACAAATGACTTTGCTGTCTTCAACTTGTCCTGCAAATGTTTCGGAGTATAAACAAAGAAGACAACCAAATATCCTAAGAACTGGAAATTTTGGAGCTAAAGGACATAATGCCTGTAGCTGTAATTTTCCTTTCAATACTCGTGATGACATTCAATTGATTAGAAAAGAAGCAATAAGTGCAGCATCTGATAAAAAATGCGTAGGAACATTTATCTGTAATGAGAGTTCCCTTGCAACTTTCAGTAAATGCCTGCTTTTACTTTCTACAACCCCATTTTGTTCAGGTGTATATGTGTATGAGGTTTGAGACTCGATTCTATTTGCTACCAAATAATAAATATGATTGGAATTCTTTGGAAGTATCTTGTCCACATTCCTCCATTATTTGACCGTAATACTCGAATTTTGCATCAAACCTTGTGCCTAGCACTACGAATCACGGATACTTCACAGTGGACAACATATCGTATCCGATGCTTCACTTCTTGTGTAAAATCCATGTCCCTATCATATCCTTGCCGTATCTGGGCATCATAGGCTAACCATTTTATGAAGATTTTCAAATATCATCAGCAGCTCATCATGAGACTTCGTTAGATACACCCAAGTGCACATGGTCAGTGTCAATTAATGTGACAATATATATGACCGGCCACCAATGTTAAAGGAGCAAATCAAACATATGTATGTATATAAGAGAAAGTTGAATTTCATTCTTTTCACTGACACTTACTGAATATGAGCTCCTACATCTCTTTTATAATTGACACATACTCACTGTCAATCCCTTTTCTAAAAAAAAAGGTCATTACCTAGTGCGGGCCCTGCCAAAGCAAGGTCCTGGGAGGTTCCAGACTGGAGACAGACCTAACTTTTGGCAATTTTGCACAAAATGGCTGCTCACAGATCCCGAACCTGCGTTATCAGTCATGGTAACTGAGACTTTTACCATTGCACCAAAGCAATGACCCTTTTCAATCCCTTTTATATCACTCCTAATATTAAGAACATGAGAGATTCTTCAGTATTTGAACCGGCACGTGCCCCAAATGTTAAAAATACTCCTGGGGGACCACACTCTTTACAATATATCTCTTGTACACTCATAATCTTTAGGACCAATTAGTTATCAACTAGGATTTGATCACCCTAATCAAGGGAATATCGTATTGCTGTTAGATACACTTTCATTGTAAATGCCTCACCACCGGGCCTTTAATTCAGGGGTTCCCTCTTTGTGGACATTGGGGATATGAAAATCCTGAACTGTGCACATGCCGGGCTCCAGTAGGTGAAGTGCCTTATTGTAATACAAACTCTCTGTGTTGCTTGGATGGATCTGAATCAATTTGTTCTTCTGATTGAAATGTTGGTAGCTTTACCTATGCACACTGTGTATTCTTTTTTCAAGGCCTCACTAGGCATGCTGTGAATTTCAGATTTTCATGTTCTAATATCAGCCATTTCTTGTACAATGGTGTGTATAAAAACAGCACTATTGCTTTCTATTAGGTGGTGACCATCTATATTAATAGAGATGAAACTGATTGTTGCAGGGCTTTAGAAGAACTAGACCGTTCAAGTTTCCAAGGTAGATTATTACATGTTATGCCAGCCAAACAGCAACATTCTTCTGCGAAGCTTGAGTAAGTACATGTTTAGTTGTTTTAGTGTTATGTCAGGTTACAACATAAGTTCTACTTCTGTTTAATATCTTTGTAATGAGTGACTGCAAAATTTTATTTGATATTCACTCTCTAGGTCCAGCCCTGCTAAAGGGGTTGCAAAAGGTTTAAAGCAACAAAGGGAGGAACAAAGGAAGACATCTGAAGCTAGTGGTGATACTCGAGCATGGAATAGTTTGTTCATGAACCCTGACACTGTATGTCAATATTAATGTCAGCAGTCAAAATTTACTTGAACTTGTCCAATGCAACTCTGGAAAGAAGGTCATACAAGATAATGGTCAAAACACTAAAATCTTCTGTTTTCCAGCCACATTTTTGTTATTGTGTTTGATGTGTCCTGGTACATTTCTTTTTCTCAAGCAAACCATCTTCAATTGAAGACTTTTAGTGATAATCATGAATCCTCATTAGAACTATTTAATTCTGCATCAGGTTATTGTTTCTTTCAGGTCTTCGGTATTTTGTGTTTTGTGCAAATCAGAGTTTCAACTTTCAAGACTCGGCCGAGTCCGTTAATAGTCCAAATGTAGGAAACCAAAGGAGATTTGTCCTTTGTTAGATACAAAGTGATAGGAGTTGCTTGAAAATCCATGTTAATATTGAATGGGGCATTGAGTTGGAAATTGGAATTGAGGGGTTAGTGAGGTTTCCCATATCAAATGCTCATGATTGGAGTAGATGATGCCTCATCTTGTATAACCTTTCAAATTTTGTACAATCCCATATGATCTATCTAGATGGCCAATACCAGTTTGGTTGGCAGTGCTTACCTGACCAGGACCAGGCCTAATGTGGGCTGGACAAGGTTTCAGGGTGTTTGACTTGTAGTTATGTAGGTCAGGTTTGGATTGGGACAGCTCCACCTGTACAATTATGATACCCTAATGCACCCCAACCTATAACTTATCTCAGTTAATGAAAGTAGAGATTTTCTAAGAAAATGCAGAAAAAAACAGCAACTAAATGATACAGAAAGTAAAAATTAGAAAAGGAGAGAAGAATCCCTTGCTGGTCTCCCTACTTAGGGTTGGGTGACTGCATCTCATTGTATTTATACTAAAAAAATATGACAATTTGTGTATTTACAAAAGATCCTCAATACTTATCAGTATTTATAGATCAGTACCTATGACAGGAAAATTACAAAAAGACCCTTAAATGATTTCCAACACTCCCCTTAAAGTTGGTGCATAGATATTTACCATGCCTAACTTGAATTGAATAAAAGATAATTAGTTCTTTGCGATAGCCTTTGTGAGAAATTATGCCAATTGATCGTCAACAAGAGAATATTCGAGTTGAGTTTCTTTTTGCAATAACTTTCTCTGGAACAAGTGCCTATCAACTTCAATGTGGTTGGTCCTCTCTCATGATAAACATGATTTTATCTATGATGTGCGGATACTTCAAAGTAGGCAACGTCCGTGTCACTGTTGTGTCTATGGCATGTTCCTGTCCTATCCATGCCGTATCTGGGCATTATAGGATTTGGTGCAGTATACTGAGTTGTTGTATTGTCACAACTTGGAATTGTAGGTTAAGGAAACTCCTTTATAATAATTTTTAACCACATCAACTCACAAGCACCATTGGCCACAGCTCCTTACTCTACTTCAGAGCTCGATCTAGCAACTATTGGTTGCTTTTTACTTTTTCATGATACTAGGTTACCTCCAACAAAGGTACAGTATCCACTAGTGCACCTTCTATCTTGTTTGGCCTAATTTGCATCTTAGTATGCCTCTACTTTTAGATGTCCATGGCTGGTATAGAGAATTCCTTTCCATGGCGAATCTTTTGAAAATTTTGAAATCTCATGTACCGTATTTAGATGGCCGTTCTTGGTGCTTCCATAAACTGGCTCACCACTAACTGCATAAGAAATGTCTGGATGTGTAATCATTGGATAAGCTCTTGGGTTATTCAACAAATCACCACTCACCACTATCATGGGCAATACCATGATTCTCTTCTGTGTGTTTCTACTGGTTTTGCACCAAGTTTTTCAGTTTTCTTTCAATAAATTCAAAGTAGCATTCTACCAAGTAACTACTATCCCCTTCGCTGACCTGACAACTTCAATACCCAGAATGTATTTGCAACTCTCCTAAATCTTTTATTATTACTATTATTAATTATCCCAAACTCCTTTCTAGATACTCCTTAAGATGACTGATTTCTTTTTTATCATTACCATTCACGATAATATCATCAACTTACACTTATAAATAGTTACCTTCCGTTTCTTATTTTAACTTATGGTGGCTCTGATACCAAGTTAGATCTCAGATAATGGAGAAAATGCAGAAAAATAGATGAAAAAAGAAAGAAATTGATGCAACCTAGGGTTAGGATGCAAGTGCCGGGGCACAATTATGGTCCCAAGGGAACAATCACTCGATGAAGACAATCTCCACGATAAACCCACGCAGGGAAAATTTTATTAACTCAAAAACTCTGAGATCGTTGATCTCTACAATGCTATATTTATAATAAAAGAAACCTAGGGGCTAAGAAATCAATCCTAATCAATCTAGGAAACCAAATAATCCTATCCAAATTAGAAACTAATCCTAAATATAACTTATTAAATAAAATAAGAAACTAATAACAATTAATAAAAACTCTTAAACATCAATGGGTCCCACATGTGGCCCACAATAAATCTCACATCAGATATTGGTGTTGCTGCATCATCCACCCCAGGTTGGAAAAAAAAAAGAGTTCGACCTCGAACTCGGCTCTTCTTCTTGATGTTGATTTTGTATATAGTGTGCACATGAAGCGCTTCCTTGATGAGACAAGAACTTGACCCTTTCTTTGGTGGTGTCGGCTTTATAGGACGGAGTGTGACTTGCTTTTCACCATGCGTGAATGTGTATGTGTTGTCGCGCATGCCATTAGTGCCATTCTTGTCATACATCCACGGGCGGCCCAATAAGATATCACAACTATCCATGGGTACCACATTACATCAAACTGTATTTGTATAATCTTCACCAACAGAAAATGTAACTGGACATGCATACCGTACTTGCACTTCATCACCTGTCATTAACCACCTAGCAAAATAAGGACGATGATGCTTTCTAACTTTCAGCTATAATCGATCCATAAGAGCTTGAGAGATAATGTTCTGAGGACTTCCTCCGTCAATGACTACTGTGCATTCTTGACCCTTGACTGTTCCTCTGGAGCGGAAAATATTTTGTCGCAACCATTTATTTTCAATAGTTAAGGTAGTGCTAGTAATGACCATAAGAGAATCAAGATCCTCCTCGGGCAGAATGTCCTCCACTTTCTCCGTGTCATTCTATTTAGGATCATCGGGTGCATCTTTCACATCACTTTCATTCTCAATGAGGTGGATGTATTTTGGACATTCCGCTGCACGATGCCCTTGTTGTTTACAATTAAAGCATGTAATCCTAGTTTGACCTTCCGGCTTGGCGAAAACTTTCTCCGATGAATCACTCAGTTTAGAACCTGCAATGGAGGAATTCTTCTGCATAACCCATTTAGATGTATTAAGTTTTCTGGCTTGATGGTTTGCAATCCCCTCAGCTTTGATAGCATGCTGAACAATCTCATCAACATTATTAAAATGCTTGAATGCGAGGATATCTTGTATGTCAAGTGTAAGCTCATTAAAGTATCGGTCAACTAATACATCCTCATCTTAATCTAAACCACAACAAGCGTGCATGGTCATAAATTCCTTAGAATACTCAACAATTGTCTTAGATTCTTGTTTCAAATATTGAAAACTTTCACGCAGATCTCTGGAATAATGGACAAGAAGGAATTTTTGCTTTAACAGATTTTTCATCTCAGTCCACGTGTCAACGGGGTCAATTTGTTGGTTTCTTCTCTTCCTTTGCAACTCGGCCCACCATATCGCTGGTGAAATCGAGTTGCCACCAGTGTAATCTTATGACCATCTGTCATTGACTTGTGTGCAAAAATATTTTCAACACTAACCAATCCATGAATTCATCTGGTTTCAATTTCCCATCATATTCGGGAATCACAAGTTTAATGCCCAAATCACGATCAACATTGGCTGCATGTAGATCTTGTTGATTCCGATTATGTTCGCCATCATCCCGATGATTATCCTCACGCCGGTTAGTTTCCAAAATAGTTAATCGAGTTTCGATCCTTGTAAGAGTCTCTTGCATTTGAACCATCGTTGCGAATATTTGATTAACAGTTACCGATAATTCCGCAACGGTTCCCCTCAAATCATCATCATTATTGGAGGAAGACTCCACTTCATGTTTCTTGGGAGGCATTTTGTTTAATGCAAATTTAAAATTTTTAATTGACGTGATGTGTAAATCTGCTGTCCACGATCATGTTGGTGAAAACGGATCGAAAATTTGATGGTGGATGAACTTGCTATCGCGAAGAGAAGATTTAACTGCTGATGAGGCCAAATCTGCCGTTGATCGGATTCCACCTCTCTTTATTTTTATTTCTTTTTATATTGCTGTTGGGTTGGATCGGACTTGAAACTAGCCCAACTAGAAATTAGGCCCAACACTTAAGCCTATGTCACATGTGTGACTTTTTCACTGTTGCCTCGTTCTCTTTGCAAGAGAAAACAAGAGAAAAAGGGATGAAACTCCTTTTTCATCGTGGCTTCGTCCAATAAGAGAAGATACCAACAGGGAGAGGAAAGGCGATGTCGAGGGGTGATGGGAGAGTCGGGGAAGATGTGCGATCGCGAGGCTCTGACGATGTTGGCTGGCAGGTGAGGGGCTTGACTGCTTGAGCAATCCGTTGGTGGCAGCTACACCTTGCGTTCCACTTCTTCTCCTCACTTCTTTGTATATATGTATTTTTTTCTCTGGTGCAGGGCTTTGGGTGTTTCGGGGAATGGGAGATGTGCAGAGATGGTGGGATTTGGGTGGTGACGACTATGGGTAGGGTTGTGGAGAGCTGTGGGCTGGGTACTTGGAGAGGTGGCTGGGTTGCTGATTCGACAGTGTAGCGAGATTAGGGTTGGGGTGGCTGGGTTTGGGTTTAGTCGAACGAAGGTGGAGATTGGGAAGACGGGTTTTGGGGAGCATGGGTTTTTGTGGAATGATGAATGGGTTTTGGATTGTGAAGTATGATGGTAGGTGGTGGATTTGGGGCCTCGGCAGTAGGGCTGTGTTGCGGGAAGGGAAGATGGTTCCGGTCGATGGGGTTTCTGGAGGTTTCAGGGTAGCGGGACGGGCGGAAGTGGTGTTTGTGGGGTGGTTTCTGTCAATTTAGGAACTCTAATTGTATTATATTAGAAAGTTAGCTATAACTTAGGAAGTTGTTTTGTATAAGGATGCTATAACTTAGGAAGTTGTTTTCTATACGAATACTAATAATAGGGAAATCAATCCCTATATAATGAGAGGGTTACAACCCAAAAGAGGACACGTTTTTCCTCCTCCAATACTCTTGTTTTCTCCATGCATGTGCAATTGACATGGTATCAGAGCAGGTTCCATCACCTTTGATCATCCTCTTATCATCTTCCAACGTTCTGGAAGCCTTCTGAGACCAGTCTGATCATCTGGATCATTCCTGATCATTGCAAATCTGACGTGGCCCACTTCAGATCATCATCACCACATTTGCAGAAGCAGCCCAGTATGGTCGCAGGGATTTCTAAAAAGTTATAGTAATTTTTTCAAGAATTTTTTATCCTCAGAGGTAGGCCTTTTGTCCACTTCTGTGGTTTTTCAGTTTTATCCAAATGTTTTCATCATAGCCGTTCAAACCTGTGGATTTTGATCCGTTTCGAGTGGGACTTCTTCCAATAGTTGCGGAAAATCCTAGTCCTTTCATCTCCACCCTCTGATCAAACCTCTAATCATCTATTGGGGCCCTCGTGGACATCAATCCACTAACGTCCAAGGACGTGTTACAGCAGAAAAAAAAAAAAAAGAAAAAGAAACACAGAGAAGGAAGACGCAGAAGAGTAGAGAAGAAGAAAGAAAGAAGAAACAGAGAAGCGTACTGTGCACCACGACCCTCCAACAGCAAGCGCCTCTTCATCGTCCAGCAGCGAGCACCTCAGCAGCAACTGTGTCTTCAGCCCTTCTCCCTTCGTTTCGTTGACGAAGCACAGAAAGGGGTCTTCAACCCTTTTTCTTACTAATACTCATTCCCACGTGTGGAGTCCACGTGTTTGGGAGTGCAGTCCAAATTTAGTTTGGGTCTACAGGGATCCAACCCGCTTGCGGCCCAACTGGAGTGCAGTCCACGTGTTTGGCATTCTTATTAGTTTGCTATTAATGGAAAAATTCGAGATCGCTCTAGTTCGTTTTGATGGAAAGAATTACACTCCATGGGCATTCCAGTTTCAAATCTACTTAGAAGGAAAAGAACTCTGGGGATACGTAGATGGTTCTGACCCTAAACCTGAGGAAGATGACAAGAAGATTTCAGCCTGGAAAACTAAGGATGCTAAAATTAAGACTTGGTTACTAGGATCTGTTGAACCCCATTTTATTCTCAATATGAAACCTTGCAAATCCGCCTGTGAGATGTGGGATTATCTCCAAAAGATCTATCAACAAGGTAATGTGCCAATTTCAATTGGAACTTGACATCTCTCAGTTTACCCAAGGCACCCTGTCTATCCAAGAATATTACAACGGGTTTCGAAGACTATGGTTTGAATATGATGAGATCAAGTTTGCCACTGTGTCTGAAGCACTTCTACCAGAACTCCTTCCTCTACAGCAAAATAGCCATCGAGACCAGTTTCTCATGAAACTTTGTCCGGGCTTCTCTTCCCTACTTAGATAACTGTCTTCAGGAACTTCTGAGGGAAGAACAACGTCTAGTTACCAAAACTTCTATGGAACAACTGAGATCTGCTGAGACTCCACTTGCCTATGCTACTAACACCAGACCACCCTCCGGGACATCAGTAAAGTTCAGTGCTATAACTGTAAGAAGTATGGTCATTTTGCAAACCAATGTAAAGCAAAGATCTGTCGGTATTGTAAAGCCATTGGTCATGTTATTGAAGAATGTCGGAAGAAGGGTCGCAATTCTACTTCCCGCAAGTATACACCGTTAGCTCCTGGTACTTCCACGGTACAGTCCGCTCCTAGTGCTTACACAACGACCTCTCACCAATATGCCACCTCTGACTTCAATGGCTCCCTCCAGCATGATTCTTCGTTACAGCCTGGTTCCTCATCACAATCTGCATCCCCAGCTCATCTCACTCCCGATATGGTAAATCAAATGATACTCAATGCCTTGGCCTCTATGAACATCTCAGGTACGGGTTCGTCTATGTCTCATACATGGTACTTAGATTCTGGAGCCAGTAATCATATGACCTCTTCACCCACTAACTTGCAAAATGTTGTTCCATACACTGGTACCCTTACTGTTCAGACTACAAATGGAGCCCATCTTCCCCTCACATCTGTTGGTGATACCTCTGGCCCCTTACGATTAACCAATGTTTTAGTGTCTCCTCATCTTGCTACAAATTTGGTTTTTGTGGGTCAACTTGTTGAGAATAATTTCAATGTTTCATTTTCTTCTTCTGGTTGTGTTGTGCAGGACCAGGAGTCGGGGAAAGTGATTGCGAGGGGGCCTAAGCGTGGCGGACTGTTTTCCATTCCAGTTTCTACATTTACTCATAACAATTTTTTACACCAGTTATTTTGTTTTTTTATTCAGAAAAATTCTCGGTTGTGGCATAATAGACTTGGTCATTCGAATGCTTCTACGATGACTACTTTGTTTAAATCTGGATTCTTCAATAAACCTATTGATTCTATTTCTTTTGACTGTGATGCTTGTAAATTAGGAAAAAGTAAAACTTTACCTTTTCCTTATTCCACAACACGGAGCACTGAATGTTTTGAATTAATTCACAGCGATGTTTGGGGCATTGCCCCTCACCTTTCACATAGTCATTTCAAGTACTTTGTTACGTTCATTGATGACTACAGCAGGTTTACTTGGATTTATTTATTGCATTCTAAGTTTGATGTTCTTAATGCTTTTCAATTTTTTCTTAGCTACGTTGAGACCCAATTTTCCAAATGCATTAAAACTTTGCGCTCAAATTCAGGGGGGGAGTATGTTTCCAATGATTTCCAATCTTTCCTAAAGACTAAAGGAATTATTTCTCAGCGTACTTGTCCGTATACTCCGCAACAAAATGGAGTTGCGGAACGGAAAAACAGGCATCTTCTTGATGTAACTAGAACTCTATTGATTGAATCATCAGTTCCTCCTCGATTTTGGACTGAAGCTCTCACCACATCAGTACATTTAATAAACCGTCTTCCATCACCTACCATTGATCACTTTACTCCGCATTTTAAACTGTTTGGTCATCATCCTGTATTTGATCATCTACGCACCTTTGGATGTGTTTGCTTCGTTCATCTACCACCCACAGAAAGGACAAAATTAACCGCACAATCTCGCAGGTGTGCATTTCTGGGTTATGCCACTAATTAAAAAGGTTTTGCTTGTTATGATCCCATTGGTCGTCACCTCAGAGTTTCTCGCAATGTTATTTTCTTTGAAAATCGGTATTTTTTTCAAACTCACTTGGATTGTCCTCCTCCATCTTCTCCTGCTTTATTACCGGGTTTTTCAGATAAAACAACTGTTACTAGGTTTCATCCTGACTTTGTTTATCATTGTAGGAAAAAGCCTGCCACTGCAGATGCCCGTCGTCCTGATCCTCGGCCGGCAACTGGTTCCACTGCTACTCCTATCCTACGTCGCTCCTCCAGACCTTCTAGACCACCTGAGTGGTATGGATTCACACACACTTCCTTGATGACAACCCTTTCTTCTGTCTCTATCCCGAGTTCTTATTTGCAGGCAGTCCAACATGACAGTTGGAACCAGGCCATGAAGGACGAATTGGATGCATTGGATCAAAATCACACATGGGACATCATGGATTGTCCTTCTGCAGTTAAACCCATCGGTTGCAAATGGATCTACTTCATCAAACTTAAATATGATGGCTCCTTGGATAGACACAAAGCTCGGCTTGTGGCACTCGGTAACAGACAAGAATATGGCATTGACTATGAGGAGACGTTTGCCCCTGTAGTTAAAATGACATCGGATCGGTTACTTCTCGCCATTGCTTCCTCCAATTCTTCGCCTTTATACCAAATGGATGTTAAAAATGCCTTTCTCCATGGGGATTTGAAGGAAGAGGTCTACATGAGGATACCGCAGGGTGTCACCTCTTCCTCTAAACATGCTATTTGTCGCCTTCGAAAATCTCTTTATGGTCTAAAGCAAGCTCCTCGGGCGTGGTTTGAAACTTTTAGGGGCGGTTATGCAAAATTGGCTTTACTCAGAGCCCTTACGATCCCTCTCTATTCCTACAAAGAACATCTATTGGTGTTACTGCTCTACTTGTGTATGTTGATGATATAATTATTACTGGCACTGATGCTAGTATGATCAGGTCTGTCCAAGCCTCTCTCAGGGATTATTTTCATATGAAAGATTTGGGTCCTTTACATTATTTTTTGGGCTTAGAAGTGTATTAATCTCCTAAAGGCCTCTTTCTCAATCAACACAAATACACATCTGATCTTATTGAGCTTGCTGATTTACATGAATCTTCGCCCGTTGATACCCCTGTAGAGGTCAACCTCAAATTAAGCAAAGATGATGGTGACCTTCTTCTTAATCCTCATACCTACAAGCGCCTAGTGGGCAGCCTTGTCTATCTCACGATTACTCGACCGGATATCTCTTATGCTGTCAATCTTGTGAGCCAATTCATGACTTCTCCTAGACACTTTCATCTGACCGCTGTTAAGCATATAATCCGGTATTTGTTGGGCACTGTCACTTGTGGTTTATATTATCCCAAGGATAATCCTCTTCTGTTGACTGCTTATGCAGATGCTGATTGGGTGGGCTGTTAGGATACTCGTCGATCTACTACTGGTTGGTGCATGTATCTTGGCAATTCTTTAATTTCTTGGAAATGCAAGAAACAAGAACGTGTTTCTCGATCTTCTATAGAGGCGGAATACAGGGCGATGTCTTCTGCATGTTCAGAATCTTATGGCTACGGGGACTTCTTTCGGAACTCGGATTTGCACAATCATCTCCTACATCCTTGCATGTGGATAATACTGGGGCTATCCGGATCACTGAAAACTCTGTCTTTCATGAACGCACCAAACATATTGAGGTGGATTGTCATTTTATTCGGGATGAATTGAAACGTGATGTCATTTCTTTACCTCATGTCCTTACTGACCTTCAGTTTGCTGACATCTTCATCAAAGGACTTCCTCGGCCTCGACATCAGTTTCTGGTTTCCGAATTGCTGCTTTATGACTCCCCCGCATCAATTTGGGGGGGGTGGTCAATTTAGGAACTCTAATTGTATTATATTAGAAAGTTAGCTATAACTTAGGAAGTTGTTTTCTATACGAATACTAATAATAGGGAAATCAATCCCTATATAATGAGAGGGTTACAACCCAAAAGAGGACACGTTTTTCCTCCTCCAATGCTCTTGTTTTCTCCATGCATGTGCAATTGACAGTTTCAGTCTGAGTGGATTTGGCAGGGAGATGGACAATGGATTGGGGGAAAGAATGGGGGTAATCACGTCGACGATCGAGGGATCGTTTGGCTCTGATACCAATTGATGCAACCTAGGGTTAGGATGCAAGTGCTGGGGCACAATTATGGTTCCCAGGGAACAATCACTCGATGAAGACAATCTCCACGATAAACCCATGCAGGGAAAATTTTATTAACTCAAAAACTCTGAGATCTTTGATCTCTACAATGCTATATTTATAATAAAAGAAACCTAGGGGCTAAGAAATCAACCCTAATCAAACTAGGATACCAAATAATCCTATCCAAAATTAGAAACTAATCCTAAATATAACTTATTGAATAAAAGAAGAAACTAATAAAAATTAAAAAAACTCTTAAACATCAATGGGTCCCACATGTGGCCCACAATATATCTCACGTCAGATATTGGTGCTGCTGCATCAGAAATATCAGAAAAGTAGTGGAAAAATGAGAGAATCTTTTGCTGGTTGTCCACTTGGGGTTGGGCGACTGGTAACATTCAAAAAAAAGAAAAAAGAAAAAAAGAAAACAGGTTGTGTGACCACCATGTCATTGTATTTTTACTAAGAAATAAAGCTTTTTTTTACTTTTACAAATATCCCAACACTTTCTTGATATCACCTCTTCGATCCACCCACTCCACATGTACAAACACAAAATGCCCCTTATGCAGTTGCCCAAGTGGCTTGATGGAGATGGAATTGGTGGCCAGGCATAAATATTTTTATTTCCTTTTTAAGCTTTTGTTTTCGCTCTTATGTGGAGGCTCTCCTCATTTCTATTTGTGTGTGAAATGGGGAAAATTTGGCTTGGGTTCTAATCAGGTTTGACTGGTTGGCTTGCTTGGGATTTGGATTAGGATTTAATTGGACGTTTGGAATAGGGTTTGGATTGCGGGTTTGATTGGAGTTTTGGTTAGAGCTTAATTTGAAGTTTAATTAGGGTTTGCTTGAGGCTAGGATTCAGGATGTTGGTTGGGAATTTGTTAATTAATGCATATTTTCCTTCGTTTTTTTGAGATTTTGAGAAGAGAACAGGTACAAATATCTAATTACATTAAACATGATTTATGGATTTTGATTTGGCTTTTGATTAGAGTTTGATTTGAGCCAGAATTGGAAGTTTGAATCAGGGTTTGCTTGGAATTTGTTAATTGAGGCATGGATTTTTTAATTTTAGACTTTGCGAAGAAAGTAGGGACAGTTATGCTAAGATGATATATCGGTTTTTATTTGCTTTAATTTGCTAATTTACAGTAATTCATGATTAGGCTTTAATTTTAATGGGCATCTGGTTTTGGGAGGGGGGCGGGGGCAGGGGCGAAAACAAAAGCCTAGCCCTAGGATTGCATCAAATGCCCTTAGGGCTTTTAAATGCTAATCCCCATATCAGAAAACAAAACCCCCCACATCTTCTTCCTCCGGCACCCAAAAAATATCTCTAATTATGTTCCTGGTCTAAAGATTTGTCTCACTCATCTTCTTGTCAATTCCTAAACTTATTCCAGTGCAAACTTACTAGTCCTAATCCTGTCCTAAGAACCCATTCCCAATCCTAAGCAAATCCAATCCTAACATTTCCCAACTTCTAACTGTTTTTTTTTTTTTTTCCGACCCGACTTCCAACATGTAACAGTCACATTCCCACTCTAGAACAGTCCCTTAAGCAGTATTATGCATACGATAACACAACCACAAATTCCTATCCTCCTACAGTTGCTATCCCATCCAAACAACACCTCATTTGTGTTGTTCCACTTCATCTGAACAGCATCTATCTGTCCCCAATCCGTAGCAGTCCCTGCGGCGGCCCTCTTTATTTTGACTCTACATCCAGAAAGCCTGTTTCTGCCTAAACAGTAACTGACATTTTTTTGTTGTCAATTCCTCAGTTGTTGTTGGTCAAGACTGAATATGCATCATGTTGAATGGAAGAGTCCTAAAATTACCAACTTGTAGCAAATAAGAGATCCATATATTTTCTTGGAATTGGATCGATACAGTGGAAGACTACTTTCAGCGCTCCAAGGCAATTCCTGGGTGCTGGTGCTTGAGGAAGAAGATGCTGGTTGTTGGGGTGGGGGGGTGTTGGGGGAGGGGGTTTCTGATATTGGGATTAACATTTTAAAGCCCTAAGGGTATTTTGGCGAATTAGAAAAAGGGGTAAAAAATCAGCGGCGGGAAGTGAATATTGCCGGATGTCCTGATTTGAAAGAAACACAGGAAACTAAACGCCCATTTTGAAAAATAAAAAATTTCAATCCTGTTTTGAAAATTCCAAAAAACTTGAGCCCTTTAATGAAACTCCCCCCTTTTTTATTTAAAGCATGAATTTTTTTCCTTTAATTCTTGAATGTTTAAGTATAAGAGAGCAAATTTACCAAGAGAACAAAAAAACCAGCGCAAATTATTTATTATGCGTTAACATGATATATGGGCTTTATATCGCTTTAATTTTTATTATTCCATAATTTCTGATTGTGCTTTAATCTGAATGGGCTCTCCATCGGGGTATGATTGATTGTGCCACATACCTCACACCCTTGAGATGTATTGGTGATGCAGGCTGATCCAAGACCAGGACCCGTAGGCTCTGATGGACCCGCTTGATGGGGTCACATGATCTCTAATTTTGAGATCCCTATCATTAGTTTAGATAGTCTCTAAATTAGTAGAGTTGCTTAGTATATTTGCTTCCTAAATTCTATTTTGATAAAGATTAGGTAGTTTCTTATTCTAGAATGTCATGGTTATTAAGAAACAATGTAGAGTAGTCCCCTATTGTAATGCTCATGCTTTATTCAATTAATTCAAGTTATCGTGAGTTCTCTCCTGTTATGGTGTGTTATGTGCCCTACGGCTGGAATCCTTTGGATTTAGTCAATCTCTTGGGGTTTGGTTTACAATTTCGATCAAGGTCCTGGGGCTGCGCCAGATTGGTATCAGAGCCAAGATCCGGTCGTCAGAGAAACGATTGTCTTCCCTGGTTCGTAATCGTCCACCCATCTCTTTACCCATCAACATCCTCCTCCTCCGTCCAACCCATCTCCCTTAGCCCAACCAGTAACCCATCCACGATCATCAAGAAATCTAACCCAGCCAATCATCATCAACGCCTCACCATCCATTCATAAACCAGAAACCCCACATCTCACAAAACGGAAACCCATTCCCATCTCTGCCGATCAGTAAAAAAAAAAAAATCCAAACCCAATCAAACTTCTTCAGATCTGACACGTCCGTAACCCTCCCAACCTCATTCACCTCATTCATCACCCTATCACCACAGGCCCTGCCTTCCAAAATCTGAACCCTAATATCTCAAAAGCCCCACTTCTCGAATTGAAACCAACCCTACAACCGAAACCAATATCTCAAAGTCAAAATCCGTCACCATAGTGCCCTCCCTACAACTGAGACCAACCCTATCCTCCTAGACCCATTCAGGGAGAGTGAGAGTGAGAGTGAAAAAAAGAAAGAAAGAGAAGCAGCAGCAGCTGAAGAGGGAAGAAAGCAGTAGAGAGAAAAAAACAAAAAAAAAAAAAAAAAAAAAAATAGCAGAAGAAGAGAAGTCCGAGATAGAGAGGGCATTCCTGGCACCAAAGTCCCCCAGCACCCTAGTAAACGTTGAAGTCTCCATCTTGTCTCACCGAGGATCGTCAGTTACAGCATCAGCTCCATCTTCTCGATTGGCAGCATCGTCGAGAGCTCCACTGCACCGTTAGCTCTTTACCAGCAGCACCTTCCATCAGGAAAAACAGCCAGCAGCCTCCATTGCCTCGCCGGAGCACCTCGTCTCCAGCCATCCTTGTTGTCCCTGCATCGTCATTGTCAACTCCTTCAACCCTTCGTTTTCATTGCAGTTGAATGCACCAATAGCGAGTCCTGTCTCTTTTAATTCTTTCTCTACACGAAGTTCAACGCAGAACCTGCACTGTAGCAGGGTATTCTTTCTTCACACATGGCTTCATCGGGCATAAACTAAAGTGGGCTTTCCAGTTTGGGCCTGACTTGAGTTTGGGATTGATCTAAGTCCAGACCCAACCTAACCCAAAGCAAATAACAAAAAAAAAAAAAAAGAAAAAGCAAGAGTAAATTTCATCAGATTGGATGGTCCGGATTGAATTCGTTGATATTGAAGCTATCTGTAATCCGATCATCGATCCATCTTCGCTAGTGTGCTTCACTCCTCAGGATCCACACAACAGGTCAGCTTTTTCTTAAACATAGTTAAATTTTGATATCCTTGCATCCAAGTTATCATGAGAATTTTTGGACACTCCATTGAAATTCAAAGAATTTAGTACGAGCGTAAATATGGCAATTGGTATTTTGAAAATGAATTCTATTTTGAGGAATTTATCAATTTGAAGCAAGAAAATTTGACGGTTGATGAATATACCCGCCAATTTCGAGAGTTATATGCGAACTGGATGAAGATGAGACACATGATTTTGTTCGTTATGTCAGAGGCTTGAGACCAGACATTGTGGAAAATATGAATTATTGTAACACCAGCCAAGAAGCATACTTGGAAGCCTTTCGTGTTGAGCATATGCTTTGACGGTCTCGCATCCAACAATGTTGACCAAGAGCTCATGTTGTGGAGAGACTTTTTGAAGGAGAAACTACTCCCACTCTTGTAATTCGGTGACTCCTCAATACAAATAAAAAGGAAAAAGAAGAATGGAGACAAGCTAAGAAATTTCACACGCAGGTAAGAGTCAAAGACAAGTCTATTAATGTGATTATTGACAATGGTAGTGCAATAAATTTTATCCCATAAGAGGTTATTGACAAACTTAATTTGCCAATTGAGAAGCTTCCTACGCCCTACCAAGCCACATGGTCTAATGGTCATGTCATCCCTGTGACTCATAGATGTTTGGTATTATTTAAGATTGGCAATTATGAGGACAAAATTTGGTGTGATGTGATCCATATGAATCCTACTCATATTATTTTTTGGCGTCCATGGATTTTTGATCGAAAAGTGCACAATGATAAAGAGGGGAATACGTATACCCTTTTATGGAATCGAAAAGGGATTAGACTCATTCCAATGAATTCAATACCCCGTCTTCATCTACATCTTTTCCTTCGACAGATGAACCATAGAAAGAGCACAATGTTGAAAGAGAAATTATGGTTGACCCACAAGCGAAGACAGAAGACATCAAGGATAACATCGAAGAGCAATTTCATAGCAAAGTTGATTTCGTGGGTACAAACAATATTGATCAAGGTAGTGCAACTCAAGAGCTGCAAAGGTTTGAGGAAGTACAAGGTCAAGCAAATATTGAAGACTTTGACCAGGTTAGCAAAAAGAATGAACATCCGGTAGATCTCATTGTCATGCCACTTCAAGAAAATCCAATTGCATCATCGGAAATCAAATCAAATGTCCCAGTGGTTTCACAAGAAGATCAAGCTATTGAAGTTCCTCACATTGACTTCATTTTCGGGGAGCCACGATGGATATTTAATGATCATGATCTATTGGTACAAAGGCAATACCTGAAGCATCTAATAGCTAGATCACACATTCGAATTCACTTCATACATCAGCAGCAAAGACACCTCCAACCTACTTTTACACGAGGAAAAGATCGCATCAAGCTTCTAAGCTATGTCATGCGAATGCAGATCAAAAGAAAAGATGGAAGTTTGTGCACTTGATTTTCGACCCAGGAGGACATTTCCCAAACTTGTGGTTGAATTCTTTTCGGCATTATCAAGCTGTCAACTCGCTGGAGTCGAGTTCTTTCAAGCCGGGGAGAGTTGATGCAGGCCGATCCAAGACCAAGACCTGCTGGCCCTGATGGATCCGCTTATCTCTAATTTTGAGGTCCTTATCATTAGTTTAGATAGTCTTTAAATTAGTAGAGTTGCTTAGTATATTTGCTTCCTAAATTCTATTTTGATTAAGATTAGGTAGTTTCTTATTTTAGAATGTCATCGTTATTAAGAAACAGTGTTACTCTATATATAGAGGAGTCCCCTATTATAATGCTCATGCTTTATTCAATTAATTCAAGTTATTGGGAGTTCTCTCCCGTTATGGTGTGTTCTGTGCCTTAGGGCTGGAATCCTTTGGATTCGGTCAATCTCTTGGAGATTGGTCTACAATTTCGATCGAGGTTCTAGGGCTGCGCCAATTGGCTTCAAACCAACATTTACTAATGGGTTCAAATCTAAAGGAGAGGCATCGGAGCCAATTTCCTCGAACCTTCATGTCCTTTATCAAATGAGTGGCAGTATATATGTTCTTTTACCCATGTAAGTGATCCTAGAAAGGAAGGCATAATATTATTCTTTTCTTGATTATTCAAGAGCTTGATTTTTTCAGTGTGGTTTCTTGACTTTGCTAGTTTCTTGAGCATAGTCGTATAATGTCATGTCGATCTAGATTTGGTATGTACTAGTCCAAAACCATCCAGGCTGAAATAGTAGTAATCCAAATGACTCCTTTACTTCCCTAGGGCTGCACCAAAATTAAAGCATATCGAAATTCATAATTTTAGTGTTGGGAGTTTTTGGATCTAGGTCATATTTGATGTAGACTCATCCAGACTTTTCAAGCTTGAACAAGACAGGGCAAACCCTTCTACACAAAGGACCTGTTTATTTACAGACATACGAATTCATCCCTAAGTGGTTAAAAAATGAAGATCCAAGGTGAATTTAAAAAAAAAAAAAAACCATCAAATAACCTCCACTTTAATGGAAAGCGAATCAAGGGAAGATGGAAAATGAATACCCAGCCTTCACTCTAGTAATTCAAATCCTAGGAAAGTCAAGGTCCCATCTACATTGCTACCTTATATCCTTCATCGCTTGAGGTATCATTCACACTTCACTTCTTTAATAATCCTTCTGTGGAGCTTATTTGACAATAAATTCTTTTGTATTATAATTCAAACAAATAAGCCCCAAGGGTTTAGAGACTCACAATAGTACCAAAACCTGGTGGGCTATTCACTTGCTCTATGATGTCATAAATCCAGTTATATATATTTTATTTTCTTACACACTAGAAAAAAAAGAATGCTTTGACCGGTTGAAGTTTTATATGAGGCTACATATTTCTATCCCATTAGTGAAACCTTATTTCTTAGATGTAAATTTTGATAAGTAGTCCCTCTTAGATGTATTTCGTTGTTCTAAAAATGGTTGAAACCAGGTCCTATCACCTGATACGTAAAGGTCTCAGTGCCGGTACTCATTTCCTATGGATTTAGTCTAAAAACTGAAAAGTATTGAAACTCCATTCTCAGCACCCTATTAAAAAAAAAAAAATTTTAAATGTGTGTGTGCATACATGTTTTTTTTAAATCTTTTGAACATTTTAGAAATTTTCAATATGGAAAAGGGCTGAGAAAATTTTAGATGTCAATCTGGGGACCTTGGCTGATACGTGAAGGTCTAAGCTATGTTTGAAACTTTTTTTTTTTCTGAAACATGATTACTTTAAAAAATTTGCTGTTGTGGGCTTTTCGTCAAACACTATCGTTGGGAGATTTGGGTTATACTCCTTTTTCTTACCATAAAAAGAAAAAAAGTGAAGTAGTACTCTACTTCTTAGCTGTTGCCTTTCATACAATAATATCAAAATATTCATGCTTGTCTTGGTCTTATACTAATTTTCATCTTCTCAGAAGCTTCTGTTGATGAATTTATTCCCTTCTGTGAAATAGGTTGTTGAAAACATTGCTTTGCAATATGGTGTCAGTAAAAGCGATTTTCTTGACAAAGAGGCGGATGATCTTGCTGTTCGTATTGCTTTGGGGGAAACATCTGTGATTGCTGAGACAAAGAAGGCTCTGGTAAATGCTGGAGTCAATATAGGTGCCTTAGAGGAATTAGCTTCTGGGAAAAAGGGTGATGTTAAAAGAAGCGACAATGTGATTTTAGTGAAGAACTTGCCATATGGATCTTCTGAAGGAGATCTTGTGAAGATGTTTGGGAAGTTTGGAAGTTTGGATAAGATCATTCTTCCACATACAAAAACGTTGGCCTTGGTAAGCATTTGTTCTGTTTTTGTAGTGAGGATTTGACATTTCTACTTTATTTTTATCAAATGATCTAAGGCTTTTGATAATCTTGTAGAATTAGTTACTGATTATTAGTGAGCAGTTCCTGTTTTGCCTGGCTCTTTTCTTTAATAAAATTTACCATTAAAAGAATTATTAGTGAGGATTTGGTTTCACTCTACTAACACCTGCCACTTTAAATTCATTTGTTGAATTCATATGCCACCACCCATCCTTCTTTTGTGCTAGTCTTGGAAGGGTTGGTAGTATGCATTGGGCGTACTTAAAAAATTTCCGTTCTGCTGATTCCCTCACTGATTACATTCGTCTCATTTATTAGTAAACCAATTTGGTGAAATGCATATAAACACAGGATCAATGTGGTGTTGGATCATGTATGTTCTTCATAGATTATTTAAGTTGCTCTTTAGGGTAATTCACTTGTGAATAGTAGTATCATTCTACGTATAAAACCACCAACGTCAATCTCCCCTTACCACATATATTTTTTTGGTCTCATGGGCTTACTCTATAAAGTTAGACACAGGGGAAATCTGTGTCCTCCAAAAAAGCGTTTTGTTGGTTCTTCCTCACTAAAAGGCCCTAACACCTCTTTCACATTATCTTTCCAAAAGTAACATATTTTTTTCCTCCCATTGGTGTCTTATTGCCAAGTGCACTTCAGTATTATGTATCATGAAAAACACACTCATGGAGAAATTAACAAGATATTTGTTTTGTGCTGTTGTCTTTTATTGAACCACAGAAGGCAATACCTTGTTGGATGCTCCTCTCTATTGGTTGCTTGAACTTGTTGATTATCCCTTGTCTGACTGTTATCAATCTCACATTGTTAATGACCATACATCACACCAGCCCTGTTCATTGTGCAAGTGATATAGAATATGCTCGAGTGAACCCATTCCTTTTTTTTTTTTCCTGATCCTTGGATGCAATCATACTCTTTTGGAGAACTAGTGCACATTCAGATTCTCCATAGGTAACATCATTATCGTGTTCTGCACCCATGATCTTGTCATAACCAGGTTTATCATCATCTTTCTCTGGTGATACTGATTCCTGACCATTATCCTCTGTTCTTTCTGTGAACTATCTGCCACATGTACTTCATGCTACATTCTGACGAGGTAAGACCATTGTTGCACTTGTTGAATTTAATTGCAACCTTTCCTCTATTCAAGTCATTTACTTTTGCCACCATATGACTTTTTGGCAGCAATGGATTGTCCTTTGTCAGCACCAACTTTGCGGCAATGCTCCTTGTGTAGTTGTTCCTTGATTCATCAACCCCCTATTCAGTCTAAATGTGTCTATACATTGCTCATGTGAAAGATTCCTTATAGTTCTTTGATAATCAGTAACTGGGTAGAAGAAATTAGAATAAGGGTCTCACTTCATATTCCTCATTTGCAAATGAGGAGGCAGATCATCTAACTAAAGAGGGGATTGTCAAATTCTGTCACTGTCATCGTTGTCTTGTTCTTCCTTCTTCATCGTCATCATCATCATCATCATCATCATCACTATATAGTGGTAGATTGTTTATTCCATTTTGGTTTTGCTTCCTTGTATATGCTTAATTTTTTTTATCACAACATTTTGTATCTTTTTATATAACAGAAAAGAAAAAAGAAAAATAAGAACATAGAATATCCCCACTTTAAAGATATGTGGACCGCATGTCTACTTGAGGGACGCAGTAACAAATACATGAAAGGAAGATGAGGACATATGTTCCTGTTGCCACCCTCACCATCAAGACCCCAAACAAATCCTTTGCAGTAAACACTCTACAAACTCTTTTACACATGGTTATATGTGCTTGCCATGTTTATTTTGAAGAGGAACATCCTAATGGTCGTTTTCTTTCTATTTTATGCAATCATTTGCCAGTAGAATACCATCAACAATTTGGTTCCCATTTTTTATCCTTTCCTTGACCACAAAGTCTATTTCTTGTTCACGACATCTCTCTTTAGTGTAGTATTGTTCTGGTTATCTCCCTTAGTCGAAGCAAATCGTGCTTCTAATCTTATGCTAATTTTTTTTTGATAAGATAATCTTATGATAATTGGTGATATTCCTTAGGTGTCGTTTTTAAAGGAGGATCTTCTTTTATCACACCATTCTTTCTTTGATAATTGTAGTTTTCCATTTAGATGCCCTTTTTAATTTACTGATTCTCTTTGCATGATATTTTAGGTTATTTTCCTTGAAGCAGCAGAGGCTCGTGCAGCTTTTAAGGGCTTGGCGTATAAGCGATACAAGTATGCTACTCCTAACTTTATCTTTTATGATACTTCTAAGTTCCTCACATCCCACCTCATTGGCAGTTAGTGTTAGAAAAAAAAAAAAAAAAAAAAAAAAATAGCACACAAACACTTCTTGACCTTTTGACTGGTTGAAACAAAACTTGTAGTCGAAACATCCAAGAGGTGATGTTAAAATCAATAGAATCTTCTCCTGACTGGTCATTGTGGGTATCTCAAATCTGGTACTCTTGTGGAATGGCATGTGGTGTACGTCTACCATAGTTTCAACGTACCTTAGGTGTACTATATCGCGATTAGATTTTATTTTCATTGGTTGGAGATAATCTAGAGGATTATGATTAGGCCTGTCAATCTGGCTTTCAAACATGGGGCCTAGGCTGCCTTGGCCCTAAAAAAAACCCTTAAAATGAGGGCTTCTGTTTTTAAGAAAAAGTCCAAGGGCCGATCTAGGGCAGATTTTTTGCAGGCCCTTGAATTTGAAGGCTGGGTTTGGACATTACTAGGCCCGACCCCTCCATTTTTCTTTATTTTATATAATATATACTAAAATGCTACTTGTAGTAGTCGCGTAACAGTAATAAAATTGTGTGTTCTCTTTTTTGGGTCTTGTGGTGTGGGGGGTGGGGGGTTGTATTTTGCTACTATTTGTAGTGTGCATGTGCCTTAGAAATGAATGCCCTTTCAAACTGTTTCTGTAATTAGATCCAAGGAAAAAAGTTGGCCTTTTTACTTCTTTTCTGATGTTGATTTTTCTTTATTTCTATTTGAAATTCCCACATTCGTTCTATTTCTTCTTTGTGATGGGGTTAATTTGAGGAGAAAACCAAAATTTTATTTAAGGCAGCCCTTACATTTGGTGGGCCTTTTATCCAAGCATAGCCCTTTTGATTCCCTCACTTCCCTTCTCCCAGGTGGGTTCCACTAGGCCCTCACTCATGAAGCTCTAGTGTGATTTTGCCAAGGAGATCAATGCTCTACCATGAGCACAATCATCTTCAAACATAAAATAGTTGGCAAATAGTTCGGAGTTATAAATGGAGGTGAAGAACCTGGGTTGGGGCTTCTTCTTGTGTAGGATCCAAAGAGAATTAACATTCTCACGGTTATTTTGAAAATCGGAATAGTGTCACAAATTGTTCACGGGGTGAATTGAATTGTATCTTTAGTGGTAGGGTTTTCTATATTTCTTATAAAAATGAAAAAAATAATAGAAAAAGAGCTGTTATTCGTAATGCATCTATTTTTCATCCTTATGATACTGACAGAAAAGACTCATTTATTTAATTATGACATGGGCAGTTCATCATATTTTAAAATACTTAAAGGTTCTCCTTAAAGTACTTAAAGGTTCTCCAAGACCAGGAGTTCTCAATATTTGTCATGGTCATCTAAATATGGAACCATCCATCGATGCTGATTCGGTAGGTTCCAAGTCAGACCGAAGATGTCATGACCCCAAAATCAGGGTAGGATTGAGGGGCCGTGATGTCGGGGATTACTGTAGCATAATATTTCTTTTTCCCTAGGATCCGCACGGGTGAGAATTACATGATCCATTACCGTTATGGAATATTTAGCGGAAGCTTGCATTGCGGTACAACCCAAAGTCCGGAGCTCATCGGATTTCGTATTGCATCACTAATGTCTTATTAACTGCATAACACATCATCGGACTGGTATAAGTTGACACAAACAGAATATAAGCAGAGCTGAACAAGTAAACAGGAGATTTCATTCTCATGATTTAGTTTATAATTTAGAAAAGATGTATTAATTACATTCTCAAAATAAAGGCCAACAGTGGCTAGTAAAACAGAATATAAAACCCAAAATAATACTCCCAGGTATATAGCATCTCATGTGCAAGGAACGGAGTCTATATGACAACTTCTGCACCTCAAACACGTCACTTACGGCTCAGCAACCGCCTCCTTAGAATCTGTACATGTCAGGAAATCATACTTACGGCACCAAGCATAGATCAAATAAATTACCTGACAATTATCTAAAATAAAATGCATAGTTTGCACTTTGTAGGTACAAAGCAGAATATATACGACAGGTTAATTAATTAGATGTCAGGTAACAATATGTCTAGGCAAAGTCAGTGCATCATGAGTAAAATTGCAGAATCAATAATAACAGAAAAATAGATTATATTCTAATTGGCAGCGACGTCGCATAATCTTCGAAAGGGGAGCATTCGCTTGCCCCAAACGATCTGGCTGATAGTACCTTGAACTCACCTGGGAGTCCCTATCACGGGACTTCTTGGTTTGCCCCAGATAGGTCTCTATCGCGGGAGTTCCTGGTTTGCCCCGGATAGGGTAGGTACATTGGTGACACCGGTCACACACAAGACTACAAACTGCAGCGAGCAATATATCTATATACATATATAGTAATAATCATAAACAGCTGGGTGGTGCCGACTCGGAAATCAATGTGTATAAATGCAGAAATGGGCAAAACAGGTTGTTCAGTGTTCAAATCAATGTTCAGTCTGGGGTACATGAGTAATATCAATACTCTCAATGTATAAATACAAGTACGGGAGAAAACAAATAGTTCCATTGGGCGTATACAATCCAGAATTGAAAACAGTGCAATTTTGGACTAGAAAAATGGTCCATCTAGGTCTGGAAAATCCTACATAAAAATGGGCAGCATTTCAGCTAGAAATGGAGACCCCGAACGGGTAGGAAAAGGATAAGGTAATCCGGGTAACTCGGAAGGGTTGGGCAACTGATTGCTTGCACACCAACTGAAGAAACCACCTAAGGCTTCCGGTACATCCAGGGTCGAAGCATGGCTAATACCGTGTGCTAATTACCAAGGACTCCCATAGGTCATGATACTAGGGCATAGGAATATCACCATGCTCCACATACCCCTTAATTTATTCAGGTTAAGTATAAATAAAAACCATGGTTGGTCGGGGTTTAGGTATGGGGTCCACCAATTATCTGAGTTCCGGGTTCCCTTTTTACAAAAAGGAAATCTACATTTAATCTTGCTCAAGGGGGTTGCTAGGGTCTTAGGGACCTAAATCAAAGTCCACAAGTGGTTTGGGTTAATATCAAAGGGTATCCGGGCTTCCAAAACGAAAACCTGTATTTTTGTGGGGGTTACACAGTTCGGGTACCACCTAGTTTCTCATCTCTAAGTTTTAATTTGGTTTCCCAAAATTTTTCAGAATTTGTGGGGGAGAAAATCGGGTGAAAACAGCCCAAAACTGGTTTCGCGGGGCCCACAACAGGGGCCGCTGGCTGCTATGCGACCAGTCGCGCCACACTGGCAAGCCGACTGCTGGTCTGTTGACCGCTGGATGATGCAGCCGCTAGGCTCCTGCTTCTGAGTGGCTGCTGCTAGCTGGGGTAGACTGGCGG
Source organism: Persea americana (assembly GCA_029852735.1). Lineage (NCBI taxonomy): Eukaryota > Viridiplantae > Streptophyta > Magnoliopsida > Laurales > Lauraceae > Persea > Persea americana. The sequence goes on from CM056814.1 coordinate 29,310,565, forward strand.
CTGGCTGCTGGCAGACTGGCTGGGTCTCACAGGGTATTTTCAGGTGGGGTCCATATGTCTGATTTAGGGGGGATTAAAAGGGGTAAATCCACTAATGTTTTGTCCCAAAAATAAGGTTTAATCTCATCATTTATTTCAATTCCCAACTCTAATCCAACCATAGATTAGGATTAACAAAACTAATTGAAACCCTTGGACAGAACACTAATTTAGCAAAAACCGTTTACAAACCAATGTGATCAATACCAATCATTTCTTAAACATGATTAACATATCATGATTAATTAGAATCAAGGGTAACCACACATATTATGCAATTTAATTTAAATACTTGCCTCTAATCAAGAATAAATCCAAACCCTCACAGTCAAACCAAACTCCAAACCAAGAGCTTTCTCTTCCAAACAACCCCAAAATCACCCTAAACAACAAAACCCATCCACTGTCAAAACCCAACCCCATGAAAACCAAAACGAATGGTGTAAATGGGTTCAAAATCAAGAAACATTCAAGAAGGAAAGAGGGCCTACTTCTTAGAAGTCCAATGAAAGGAAGGGTGATGGATGAAGGGGCTGCCACTAGTGGATTTGGACCAAAATGAACTATGTTGCGTCGCTGACAACGTAAACTTTCTTGGTGGGGTCGGATCTTGCAAGAGGAGCTTCTATAAAGGTGTTCTTCACCGAGCCATGGAAGGGAGAAAATGAGACAAGAAGAAGAAAGAAGAGAGAAAGAGTCTCCCTTGCTGGCTGATGGAATGGGAGTGAAATTGAGGGATGGTGGTGGTAGGTGGGGAGCATTTATTATGTGGTAGGTAGGATATTTTGTGAGAGTTAGTTTGTGAGTTTGCCACACTTTTAGCCAAACTTGGAATGCAGAAACGGAGGTCTTCGGGACCTCTGACGGACTTGGTCAAAGAAGAACAATTGTAGGGCATCAAGAGAGCTTTCCAACAAGCCTAAGATCAGATTTTTCGGAGATTGTTGGAGGAAAGTGCGATTTACATAACTGCGGTAAACATCTCGAAAAGTGTGACAGGTCAAACTGGGCTCTTGGGGCCTCACATGAGTTTGGGCTGAATATGAAAGTTGTTGGGCAAGTTAAGATCTAATTTTTGACCTTAAGAGCCAAGCATTTCGAGGCTCCGAGGAAATAGTCAACGGTTCGATCAATGCTTCCCAATTTTTGATGGAATTGGTCAATTGTTGAAGGGTTTCAGGGTCTCAAATTGATTTGAGTTGAATATAAAAGTTGTCTGGAAATGATAATCTTGAAATAGTTTGAAAGAATTTATGAATAACCCCCCAATCTCACTTGAAATTACAGACATGCTCCAAAAGGGGTCAAACTAGACTCAGAGGCTCTCAAAACTTCCCAAAGCACATAAAGCACTGCGATTGGCCTAATCCCACTTAGTTAGGGTTAAGAGGTCGGGTTCTTACAGAAGATCAACAATTGGCTATCGTACTTAGGTAGGAGGGTAATCTAGTATCATGGAAAAGTAAAATGACATAAAGTTCTAAAGCCAAGGATTGTAGCTATGGCACATGGTACTTGTGAATTTTGTGGTTCAAAACTCTTTTGAAGGAAATGTCTCTTTTAATGGTGATCCTATGGGCTAAGGTCCTACATCATGAATCATGATAATACTAAAGCTCTTCATATTGCATCAAAGCTAGTTTACCATGTGCGGAGAAAATTCTTTGAAGTTGATTTCCGCCTTATTCATGATAAGTGGTTGCTAAGGAAATGCGCCTTGAATGTGTTCCTACCGAAGATCAACTGCCAAATTTCTTGCATAGGCTGTCAAAAAGTGGCAGTTATTATCTACAAGCTGGGCATGGTAAATATCTATGCACAGCTTGAGTGGGAGTATTAGAAATCATTGAGGGTGTTTTGTATATATATATATGGGGAGGGGCTCTCCTCAGCTCATACGGGGGCGGGGGCCTCTCCTCAGCTCATGCTGAGGAGAACATCAGCTCACCCACGTGCTGACTTAAAGAATACATGTGGCTGAAGAATTTTATTCAGTCCCAAAAATTGATTGTGCCTGCCCATTTTTCGTTTTGGTTATGGACCCTCTATTTCAAAACCCATCTCCTGTCTCAAAACTCAGTCAATGTCTTCTCCACCTTCTCTCGCTTCCAAGGATGAAAACAGCGGCCACGCCCGCCGCCAAACCGCTACGAAGTGGGCGATACGTAGCGTAGCGGGGATATGTAGCGGCATAGCGGGGATACGTAGCGGCGTATCGGTGTGATTTGAAATACTCGCCAAAAAAATTTGAAAAAATTCCAGAAAATCCAGAAAATTGTAAAATGAAAGAAAATGTGGTTCTTTTGCAAAAGTAAGTAAGAAAAGCGGGTGTAGCGGTGCCCCTCAATATATGAGGTCATGTATCGCTATATAAATAGAAAATAATAGTAATGATTAGTTTTTTCATATGTATTCATGTTTTTTAGTCATGCTAACTTAGAAAGTAATGAAAAGCTCATAAAAAAAAAAAAAATAGAACATGAAATAAAGGCATAAGACTTAAGAGTTAGGTCATTACTGACCATTGAACAATCAATAGTCAATACTTCAAGCCTCAAGGTTAAAGGTTCAAATTCAATCAAGTGAATGAAGTGGTCAACACTCAACAACTCAACATTCAACACTAATTTAGAAATGAAGTGGTCAACACTCGTTCTCTCAGAAGATGACACATCTGATTAGAAGGAAGACTCCAAGGTCAACGCATAAATCAATTACATCTCCTACAAAACAATGATGGAGCCTGTGAGAACTTAAGAAGTTCCCTCTCCCACTTAGTTATTTAACAATGAGGGTTCTTCTAAAACAATTTAATTAAGACCAGTTTAAAATTTAGTAGTAAAAGACTAATAGGTAACCATATATATACTACTACACACATTCCAAACATAATTAAATAGGCTTAATATCATATATTAACAAATAATTATAATAATAGACATCCAAGCACAACAAAGAAAGACAACCAGTAAAAGAGGCCTAGCTATCGTGGTCAAGTAGGATCCTTTTATCTTCATGATTGCCACTTCTTTAAAACATGCGCTTCGGAAAGGGGGTCGGGGGTATCCCCCGGCAGGGATCGAGCTGTGCCCCTCTCCTCTTGATTTGGAAGCAAAAAATCTTGAGAAAATGGACTTGGGACCACTAGGAGATGAGAAAAAAGTGAAAAAGTCGTCTTTTTTTTTTTTGGGGGGGGGGGGGGGGGGTGGGCGCGATACGTATCGCCGTGGCGGCCGCTACAGGCCGCCACGGTTGCGACGACTGATATATTGGCCATAGCATGGCGTTGGCCACCGCTACGGCCGATGTAGCGTGGCGGCCGCTATTTTAATCCATGCTCGCTTCCCTCTTTTCCTCTCTCTCCCCATCTCCAAAACCTTACTTTCATCATTCTCCAATCTCCTGCTGCCCTAGAGACAACCGTCCCCCACTCCTCCACGGCCGCATCCTCAGCTCCGAAGCCATCCAAGCCCTCAAACGCTCCTCCTCCACTGACCTCCACCCCCTCTTCTCCCACCTCATCAAGCCCGACCTCCTCACCGCCCTCCACAAGCTTCTCTGCCAGAACCCCTGCCTCTCGCCCTCACCCTCTTCTCCGCCGCTTGCCGTGCCGGAGGTTTTATAATATTTCTTATTTTGACTCTTGACAAAGGATGAGATGAGTGTTGTGGGGGCCACTGCGCATAGTGGGCCATGGTTAGGTGATCTAGGTTGTTGATCTCATGTCATTTGGATTTTGATTTTGATGAGAATGGTGGTCACCATTGTGGTCACCACCTGTGTTTTGTACCTTTCTCCTTGTACAAATACAATCTCCTTTTTAAAGATTTTTTATGAAAACAGTTTGGAATGATTCTAATGAAAGAATTCCTGGATCTTTTGATCATTGGAAGGGCAAGTTGACATGGGAACTGTTTTTAAAGATCTCTTGCTAGCTCTTTTACCACTTCCCTCGCCTCTCAGTAGAGTAAATATTGAATTCTTTTTCTTTTTCTGGTAAGAAGTTGTGTAAATATTGATGAAGATACAGGAGCTGTAATTTGTATCACAGTAGTGAGAAATCTGCAAATTTGAGAATTCCTCATTGGTCTAGAACTAAACTTGTATCAGTATCACAGAGGATTTGTGTATATGGATGCAAATGAGTAAGTTTTTTTTTTTTTTTTTTTTTTCTGACGGTGGTGTTGTGTGTTTTGGGTGGGGGGTGTGGGGTGCGGGGGGTTAGTGGATCTTTACTCAAATGGGGGTGTTAAAAACTTGGTGGATAGATCTAAGCTCATTCCTTAGAAATTTAGGTAACGTTTTGTAACAAGTTAGGAATTTGCATGTTTGTTGATTTTATACCCTTTCACATCCTATATGATGGGGTGAGACTTGAGAACTTAAAAAATGAAGATCTCTAATGGCCCAAATCTTTGGGGATTTCAATTGCCAAACATAGGGTTTTCAAGATTTTTTTGTGAAAAATTGAAAATATTTTCTTCAAAGATTTAGTTGTCAAACGCGACCTTCAAACCCTTGTTTTTTCTTCTTGAAATCAAATTCCTGCAAACAAATAGCCCCTGACAACTTCAGCAGCAACTTCTGATAAAGAATGGTGGGCATTCTCTGTTTCTGTTTTAGTAAAGGAATAATTATAGGTCTGACATGCCAAATTGATGGAACCAGGGTAAACCACCCACAAAAATTTTAAATTAGGATGCGGCAAACCTCATCAAAACAATGGAATTGAGGTGGTTTCATCTGTCTAAATGAATGAAACATGGCAGGTGACAAATGGTTTTTGTATTTAGTTTTCTGCACTTATCCACACTGCAATGTCTATTTTACCCATGTATTTACTATCTACCGTCGTATAGGCTACGTACATTTGTAATTGTGGCACAATCTATGATCCACAAATATTCATGTTCCAACATCAAGAAGTTTCACTTCAACCATAAGTGGGTCGGCATATAGATTGGGACTCTCCAAGATTCATAATTGTACATTGTTCTTCTTTTGGAATACAATTACTTCCAAAATAAAAGAAAAAGTTTCATCTTTCAACCATAAAAACTTCCAAATTACATTGCTGATTGTCCTGATATCTTTTGAAGGGTAAAATTGAGCACAGAATCTAGACAAAGAAATTTGACTTCCATCAGGTTTCACTCAATTGAATAGACCTCCTTTATGTGAACTACAGGAGTAACCACACCAATCAATCAAATAGCACTTGAGCTTGTACATTCATCCATCACTCTTGTAGTGCTTAAACAATGTGAGTTTTCACTCGATCCAAGCCATTTCTTGATGAGTTGAAACTCTTTTTTGTCACTTAACAATCCTCAATGATCAGCTTCAACTCCCACCCTTGCCGCTGCTACAAATGAGTTAGCCTGCATAAAAAGATGTAGTTAACCAACAACATTGGGACCTTTGATCTGTCTAGTTTTAGGAGTTGGGGTAAAATATTTTCCCCACATTGCAAAAAACATAAGATAATCACACAAGAAACCACTTGGTTTTTTAACATTCTTTATTTGATCAAAGAACTCTTATGTCCTCTCCATGGAGGGAAGACGTGCCGCTGCTGTATATGCATTTTGTCTCCTAATGCTAAAGGCAGTTTCTTCTAAATCTATGAATTGGTACAACAGGATATGAAAAAACAATTAACTGCTGCAATGAACGTTCTTTTCACGTTCTTCACCTGTCCCATTTCATATTTCCATGTTATGTTTTTTTTTTTTTTTTTTTTATCTTAAATACCCACTTAAAAACTCCATGTAACTACCTTACACCATTGGGATTCCCAAAACAAGAAACATATAAAAGGAAAATCACACCCCCTTAGATAGTTGATTCCCTCTGTTCTTTCTCCAAATAAATCCCAGCTTTAAACTGCAGGAATTTGAAGATTCCACCCATCTTAATACTCTGATAATGCCCTCTAATGGAATAATTTATGCTAATAACACATAAGCCTTTTGAGCAAAATCAACTCATCAACCAAGTTCTAAATCTAAACCTCCTTTCACAGCAGGAAGCATTAAATCGGAAGATCGTAAACAAAAAGCATCACAAAATCATCAATTTGGAATTAAATTTTTTTAAAGAACTTGCCCATATATCGAGCTCTGACACCAAATGGGCACTGAAACACCTCTTTTTATCCAATTTCAGATCCTGTGTCCACTGCTTTCTACCTTCGCATTAATCGATCAGTCGATATGATCACGATCCCTTATCTCACCACTCTCGCCACGCTCTTTGGCTATAGCTGCTATTTGCCTTTGGACGGATTAGAGATCTGTTTTGGAAGTTCCTCGATTGGTCCGGCGGCGACTAACTTTTGGAGCAAGCAGAGCAGTCGGTGTGGTACCAGGGCTCACGGGCAGGCAGCGGAGAAGAGGGTGAGGGCGAGGAGGCAATGGTTCTGGTGGAGTGGGAGGAGGAGTGTTTAAGGGCTTGGATAGCTAGGATGGCTTCGGAGTTGAGGATGTGGCCGCGGAGGAGTGGGTGACAGTTGGCTCTGGGGCAGCAGGAGATTGGAGAGTGATGAAAGTGGGGTTTTGGAGATGGGGAGAGAGGAGAAGAGGGAAGAGAGAGAAGACGGAGAAGACATTGACCGAGTTTTGAGATAAGAGATGAGTTTTGAAATAGAGGGCCCATAACCAAAACGAAAAATGGGTGGGCACAACCAATTTTTGGGACTGAATAAAAGTCTTCAACCACACGTACTCTTCAAGTCACATGTGGGTGAGCTGATGTTCTCCTCAGCATGAGCTGAGGAGAGGCCCCCTCTCTCTATATATATAGTCATTATAGGGACTGCTTTATAAACAGGTTCTTTTGTAAACACTGAAAATTAATGGGGAGTATTTTGTAAATACACAATATGATGTGGTGTAAATTGAATGCGATGTTGATCCCCTTACCCTAAGTTAGAGACAATTAGCATCTTCTTCCTTTTTTCTTTATTTTTTTCTCATATATATTTTTTCTTTTTCTGAGATTGATCTTAAGAGTTTCAAGTTATTTAAATCGTTTACTACTTTTAACAAATTACGTGTCACTTAACTGTTCTTATTTACTGTAGAGATCGTCCATTGTATTTAGAACGGGCCCCCAGCAATATCCTTTCCTCAAGTACATCATTAAAGACTGAAGAACAAAATGATGCTGTTGGTGAAAAAGATCTCAAAAGGGTATTGATAGAGCAATGTGTCGAAGGAATATCAGGAGAAGATATTGATCCTGACAGGGTCGAGGTTAGTAATGTGGCACTGCTATACATTTTTTTGGTGCTTCCCCATGTATTTCTTGTTAATTCATCTCATCCCAGAAATGTGGTCAATAGAAACTGTCTGCAGCAATATGCGCACACATTATATTTATACCTTCTTCAGTACCTCATTTTGGTAAATGACACTAGTTTATTTAATGCAGTACACAACCATAGAAAATTGTACAAATGCTCCAGTTATAAATGGCGCTCTACCTCTCTGCCAAATATATATATAGGTGGGCCCCACAAAGCAGGATTGCATATTGACAGTATGGATCCTCTCATAGGTATATATGAACAGAAATATTATCATGAGAACTGTGAGAACCAATTTTTCAATCCCATATGGACCAGCCAATGTACAATCGACCTCCCTTGCCCACATGGACCAAACAGTATTCCAAGTTCACCGGGATTTGGTTGTGTTCTTTTTCTACTGAAATTCAACTTGTGACCTTTTCTAAAACAAGTCACATCCATATGCTAATTAATGACTAGGAACTTAATGCATAGAAGTGGAAGAAGTTTGATCCGACTTGTCTTCAGTCTGGCCTATTGACTCATATGAGTCTATCTGTTTGACTCGGTTAGACATTGAATATTGGGTTTTCAGGTTTTTCAACTATAAATTTCCCTTGGCTTAAATTGTAGCCCATTGAAGATATGTGTGTCCTTAAAATCATCACCATCATCACCGTCATCAACATGGATGAAAATAGCGGTAGCGGCGGGCGTAGCGGCCCGCCGCCAAACCGCTACGAAGCGGGCGATACGTAGCGTAGCGGGGATACGTAGCGGCGTAGCGGTGCGTTTTGAAAAAATCGCCAAAAAAATATGAAAAAATTCCAGAAAATCCAGAAAATTGTGAAATGAAAGAAAATGTGGTTCTTTTGCAAAAGTAAGTAAGAAAAGTGGGCGTAGCGGTGCTCTCAAGATATGAGGTCCTGTATCGCTGTATAAATAGAAAATAATAGTAATGATTAGTTTTTTTACATGTATTCATGTTTCTTAGTCATGCTAACCTAGAAAGTAATGTAAAGCTTGTAAAAAAAAAATTAGAACATGAAATAAAGGCATAAGACTTAAGAGCTAGGTCATTAGTGAACATTGAACAATCAATAGTCAATACTTTAAGCCTCAAGGTTAAAGGTTCAAATTCAATCAAGTGAATAAAGTGGTCAACACTCAACAACTCAACATTCAACACTAATTTAGAAATGAAGTGGTCAACACTCGTCCTCTCAGAAGATGACACATCCGATTAAGAGGAAGACTGCAAGGTCAACACATAAATCAATTACATCTCCTACAAAACAATGATGGAGACCGTGGGAACTTAAGAAGTTCCCTCTCGGGCCTCTCCCACTTAGTTATTTAACAATGAGGGTTCTTTAAAAACAGTTAAATTAAGACCAGTTTAAAATTTAGTAGTAATAGGTAACCATATCTATACTACTACACACATTCCAAATATAATAAAACATGCTTAATATCATATATTAACAAATAATGATAATAATAGACATCCAAGCACAACAAAGAAAGACAACCAGTAAAAGAGGCCTAGCTATCATGGTCAAGTAGGATCCTTTTGTTTTCATGATTGCCACTTCTTTAAAACATGCGTTTCGCAAAGGGGGTCCGGGGGTATCCCCCGGCGGGGATCGAGCTGCCCGGTCAGCTCGCGGGGGCCCAGGGGGCAGCGCCCCCGGACCAGAAATTTTTTATGAAGTTCTTCCTTAGAAATCGAATTTCTGCTTTCAGAACCTGTGCCCCTCCTTAAAAGTTGTGATTCATAGTAGTTAGAGAGTGATAATCTCAAAAGTAGAAAAAAAGTGAAAAAGTCGTGGGGGGGGGGGGGGGGGGGGGGGGGTTTGTTTAACACTGCCGATATGTATCGGCCGCCACCCGCTATTTTAATCCATGAGTCCTAGATGATGAATCTTCTTTAGATTTCTTAGAATAGTTGAATCTCTTGATTTTGTAGCAACAAATCTTGACAAAATGGAGTTGGGACCACTAGGGGGACACACAAAGGGTTCACAGCAGTAAAAATGTAGAAAAAAGAGGAAGGAAGATGAAAAAAGTTGAAAACGTAGAACGAAAAGTCGTCAGGGGGGTTTTATTACCCCCCAGCGCCACGTAGCGGCCGCTACGGCCTGTAGCGGCCCGTAGCGGCCGCCACGCTTGCGTAGCGGCCGCTACGGGCCGCTACGGGTCGTTACCCGATAAAATCAATGTAGCGTGGCGGCAGCTGCCGCCACGGCCGATATATCGGCCGCTACGCTACGTAGCGGCCGATATTTTCATCCTTGGTCATCAAAACCTTGTCCAAACTATGTTGGGGTTGGCTACATGAATTCTATTTCTCCATTCCGATCTATCTTGAGCCAAATCCTCAGTTAAGTTGCACTTCTTTGGATTTAATTTTACTACCTCCATCCATGTCCTCTTCGGCCTACCCCTTCTCCTTGGTGGGCTATCAACTTGCATAGCCAAACTTTTCTTTACGGGCGTCGTTGTTGGCCTGCGTTGGACATGCCCAAACCATCTCAAACAGGTTTTCCTAATTTTATCCCATATTAATTGAAGCAGGCCCTAGGTTTAAATTGTAGGCCCATTAAAGATGGTAATGGTATGTCCTCATAATGACCTGAACAAATAATTTAAGCATTCTACTCCTTGGATCAATGACGCATTCCTTATATCTTACAATTTATGTTTTTTTTTTTGGGGGGGAAGATGTTCAATTTTGTTATGTTTATTTATTTATGTTTCACCCCTACAATAGACATACTAAAACTCAGAGATTCAGAGAACCAAAATCATCCAGGAGTACAGTGGCTGAGTAATGTACTCAAATTTTCAAATATTACCGGGGTAATGCTAAAAATATTTATTGCAAGAAACTAACCCAAGGTTTTCTAATATGGTTAGAAAGTAAAATTTTATGTTGAGAATTCATGACAACCTAATGAATCGTGTCTCTTTGCGTTGGATCTAAAAGGGGAAGCAAGAGTGATATTAGCTTCCGGAATCCGGATACAATTTTGATTATATGGGATCATCATATTAAAAAATCAGATAAAAATTCATATTAAAAGAAAAAAAAAAAAAAACTGCTGTTCATGGTGCATCCGGATATTTTTTTAAATTAGTGAAAAGGATGCCAGCATGACTTTTAGTTGTTATGGGGAATAGTTGCAGACACCATCAAGTTATATCTGGATGCCAAAGTGGTTTAACAAGTACAAAAAAAGGATGAAGCTTTATTCTTCTTTAATTGAGATTTTTCTTTTGAATGCATTTTTTTTAAGTGCCAAATTGAATCCTCATATAGCTTTTATCTGTGGCAGTCGCGATCACTATTTGTCAAGAACCTTAACTTCAAGACTACTGATGATGTTTTAAGAAAGCATTTTAGTGAAAACATGAGAGGGGGGAAGATCCACAATGTTAAGGTAATGCTCTCATGTTATTGAAGTATCTTCTTTACAGTACTTTTCTCTTCTTTCTTATCATGTTGTATGTTTTATCCCTTCCAGATAAAGCAGCACTTGAAAAATGGGAAAAATGTTTCCATGGGTTTTGGTTTCATTGAATTTGATTCTATGGAGACAGCAACAAGTGTATGCAGGGATTTGCAGGTAAATTTATACAATAGGGGCACTAATCCAAAACTAATCGATATCAACTTCAAACTTACTGCAATAGAGTCAAATGACAAGACTGTTTCTAATTTTTTTTACAGGGATCTGTCTTAGAGGGGCATGCTCTTATTTTGCAACTTTGTCATTCCAAGGACGGAAAGGCACTGGAAAAAGTTGATAAGGATAAGAGCACAACAAAATTAATTGTGAGAAATGTTGCTTTTCAGGCAACAAAGAAAGATCTAAGGCAGTTATTCAGCTCATTTGGCCAGGTAATGATTGTCCGCTTCCCTTTATTATTCAGAAGAAACTGTAGTAGTACACCTTATTTTTGGCTTTTGTAAAAGCTGACACAAGTGCGTTTTCCAGCCATGATTTCCAAGACCGCCCATGGTTTCATGGAACCTCATAAGACAAAATAACTATTAGAATTACCATATGTTGTGTTTATATGTATTTCTAGATTATTAAATGCAGAAATCAAATCATGGCACTTCCTTATAAATCTAAACCACTAATGAACATGGTCACCTTATGTGTCGGCACTGGGATGTATTTCATAGCAAGTGGAGTTGTTGCAGCTCGGTTAGTCAATTTTAGGAGGCTTGATTTTACTATTAGATTTGTGTCTTATTCTATGCTTTACCCTTGATCAGTCAAAAGGTGGGCCCACAAATGCTTGTAGAACAATTTCAGTCATTTTCAACACACGGTTTAGCCATCTATTTGAGCAATTTCGATTTTGAAGCTGGACTCATCTTTTTTCATGTGTATACTACCCTGCAACATGGTATGTGCTTGCTGTTTAGAAAGTTCCAGTTTTAGAGTATTCTCCGTCGCAATGCAGACTGCAGATAATTTCCTTACTCTTGTTTTACTGCTGTATGCATCCTTGGAGTGGGATGGCAATGGCTTAGGGTAGATATCTGCCTACAGCACCTGACTTGGACTCAATCCATCCCATAACCTGCCCTGTGATTGGTATAGGATACAATCCTGCCCGTTTATGGTTATTGGTTGGGTTGTTCTGTACTCCCCTTAATAGTTAGTATTCCTATGTCTCTGGGTAAAATGGTTGGATTGAAAGTTTTTAAAATTAAACTCTTGGGGCAACTTGCTCAACTCGAGTCGAGTCGACTCAGACGAGTCTTATGGCCCTCAATCGACTTGAACCAAGTCGCACCCTAGAGTTCAATAGCCTTTAAAAAGGTGCATAAACTAAAAAAAATAAAAAATTCCAACGAACTACAGAACACTGTTCCATGAATACATTAAAAGACGTATCTTTTGCTCTAACAAAGTACAGAACACGCCGGTCAAAAAAAAGTACAGAACACTGTTCCATGAATACATTTAAAGACGTGTTTTGCTCATTAATATTGAATTTTAGTAGTTACAGGCATTCATGTTTATATTTCACACAGATGAATAGTATCTTTGATCTTTTGATCCTTAGATCTTCCAAAAAAAAAAATGTTTTGTTCTATTATTAATGCAAAATGCCCCTAATAAGAGCCTCCCACTCTATTAAAGCTTCTCCCAATAGAAGAAATTTGTGAATAGGTGAGTTTTGAGCCCAAAACCATAGGACTCAGCCAACAAGGAGACTTGGTTGATTTGAATCGGCACCTGTTGAGTTTGAGTCCACTTGCCTGAGTCAACTCAGTCTCTACTGATTAATAAATCATGGCCCACTTGGATTTAAATCTATAAATCGTTACCTTCCCTGGACCCTTGAAAACCACTGTTGGGGCAGATTGAAGTGGATTACAATCTCAGCCTATTGCGATTCCTACTCAAGAGAATCCATGTTTAATATTGCATTTTGTGCTGGCAGTTGCAAGGCAACCTAACTGATTTGGTTTGTCTGTCATGGATGTTGATTTACTCTTGTTTTAATTATACTACATCTGTCTCCTTGCCCTTCAAGGAGCGGGGCCTGAGAATACTATTATGAACTCCCAAGTAATCTGAAGAATCAGCAATGAATCCTCTTGCTGCCCCAAATATCATGCAACTGACCACAGCCTACTGGAAATTAATAAGAAAGCTGTGAACCAGGTTCTTTGAGAACTCTGATTTCAATAGACCTTAAATACCAAATTTTTAAATACTGTATTAGTTTCATTTTTAACTGATCAATTTTGACCACGCCCCCATTACATCAATTGCATTATATTCTTAATGCCTAGCCTTCTGAGAACTAATTTGTTCTTCATGCATCTAAAATTATTGTTTCTGTTATTTCCTTCCGCTAAAAGCCGAGTATGGTAGTGCTGCTGCATCCATGCAGTGAAGGACAATCCCTTGTATGGAAATTTTCAAATTTAGCGTAAATGATATTTTTGCAACAAATTTTCTTGCCATTCTAGATCAAGAGCTTAAGGCTGCCAATGAAGTTTGGGAACCACCGAGGATTTGCATTTGTGGAGTATGTTACCAAGCAAGAGGCTCGAAATGCGCTCCAAGCACTTTCAAGCACCCATCTGTATGGTCGGCATCTGGTAAGCTTTCTGTTGTTATCAACTCTTGATACACATGCCTAGTCAGCTTATGGTTGCTCTCAGGCTGAAGAACCAGCAGTCTTGGATTGGGCGTACTTGGTCTGCTTCTCCGGTCAATGGTCTGGGTTGGGTTCAGCCAACCATGAAATGGGCTATGTTATTCAACCTCAAGGCCAGCTGATTAATCGACATTGTTCATGTATTGGTTATCATAGATGAGATAAATATGATGAACATGCACTGTTAGTTTTATGGTCAAAGCCTAGCCTGTTATAGCCCGAGAAGAATGACAACTGACCTTGATGTAAGGATGGCTCGCTTAACAGTCGGTCCTGAACCTTCAAGCCAAGACTGGCTAATTGTGATTTGTTGCATCAGTCTATCAACCAAAGCAAACTTCTGTTATCGGCCAGGCTTGAGCTAGCGGACTGGTTGACATCAACCTCTTGTAATTTCAGAGAGAGATTCAACAGAGTTCATCATAGGTTTTAAGCCTCGGCCTTCTTTCTGACTATTGAGTCTGGATGGAGTCTTTCAGACTTCGGTAGCCCTATTCATTTGTAACCTTCTTTATGACTTTCATTTGGTAATTTCAGGTCTTGGAACGAGCAAAAGATGGGGAGAGCTTGGAAGAATTACGAGCACGAACAGCTGCCCAGTTCATGGATGAGGAGAGGGGACTTCAAAATATGCAGAAAGTGTCCAAGAAGAGGAAACTTATCTCAACTGTCAACAAAGAAGATGATTAATATTTTTTTTGGATAGGTAACCTGAGTAGAGGGGTTTTTTTTTCCTTCCTACTTTTGCTCTGTGGGATTCATCTTTTGTTTCCCATAACTTTTCAGTCAAAATATGCTTTCTGTTCTTTGAGAAGAGGGGCTACCTAATCATAGTGCACTTGTTTGTGTCCGCTTTTCTGTACCTCACTCCGCCTTTCCTGACATCCCCTCTCCCCTAAATTCATGTTCTCCGCAGGAAATGTGTTACACAAAGGTGCCCTTAACTGATATTGAATGTTCAATCTCCATAGTTTGGGCTCACCAAGCTTTAAAGAATTTCAAGCGTGGGTGAGGACGTCGAATTATATTGTTCTTTCAGTTTTGCCATACTAAAAACTTGGAACTCTCACAGCCTCTCAACATGCATGATGTCCACAACCAACTGAGCTTCAAGCCAGAGTTCTTACATTCATTTGATGAAGAAAAGGAGCCTTTTTTTTTTTTTTTTTTTTTTTGGTTTGGAGTGAAAATTCAGTTAATGAATTGGCTAGTCAGGATAACCAATTTATTTTCTGGAAAAATTCTTGGTCATAACTTCTGAGATGAATCATGTGATTTAGAGTATGGAAATGATGGATTTCACAAAAGTTTGTGAGGCTCTTGCTAGGTTTCACCTAGTGAAAATCTAAATTGATGAAGACAAATGCCTTGCCCTCTCTTTTGGAATTCGAGAAACTTTGGTTTCTTTCCTCTTTGGATAAAAGCTTGTATAAATGTTTGAGTTTTGCATTCGAAATGGGCGGGGGGCCATTTGCTCTCTTTGATAGATTCATTTGTGATCTTCCAAAATGAATAAATAAATAAATTTCTGACACTTTTGGATTTAGATTCAAGAAATTTTGGTTCTGTCCTTTTTAGATAAAAGCTCACAGAAATGTTTGAGCTTGCGTTTGGATTGGAGTTCCAGTTGCTCTCTTCGATGAATTCATCCGTGACCTTTCAAAAAAATCCTTTCTTGTGTTAATTCCATGGATGCAATATTCAAAATTTGTTTCTAGCGGTTCTAGTACGCCATTTTGGGTCTACTTTATTCGCGACGAACACATTTTTTCCCTCAAACATTTGTGCTTAGTAGTGCTAGTATGCCTTTTGAGTTTACTGTATTCGCGATCGATACATTTGTATCCTTAGCCTTTTATTCATTCTACCTTGAGTAAGCCTTGCTCTTTGGTAATTTGGATTAAGGCACACAATTGTTTCTACCAAGTACTGGTAAGTTCTCTTAGAGACTACCGTACCTACGACCAGGACAATTGTACTTTATACTGCTACTCCCCGAACCATTGTCTTTGGAACACTGAGATCATTCTCACTTCCCGAAGAAGAAGTCAAACTCGTCAAAAAACAAAGAATCCCCTCAGGACATGTCACCACCGTGGCACCCAGGGCAAACATAAAGAAAGCTGAAGCTCGTGGCACTCCTGCAAAGCTTCATCCTACCAAAAACAAGGTTTGCCCCAAGACTTGGTCCCCGAAGCCTTCACTAAAACAAACGAGGTTTCAAAAATCTGCAAGGCCAGCATACTTGGCCTCGCTTAAGGAAAACCGGTTTTTTCCTCTTGCTCACATGAAGGAGGAGAGACCCACCTTCCACCCAACATCAAAATCAACTCAGCACAAGCCAGCCCATTCCTACAAGCCCAAGGTCAGATCATGCATTACATGGCCTCCTTAGAAACCTGCTAAGGCCTACATACCTTTGGTTCGACCCCTTGTCTCCATAGGGCTGAACTTGAAAATTGCAAGGCATCACTACGATAGGCAAAAGATTGGGTTCGGATCCTGCCCATGCCAAGCTTCAAAAAAGACGACCTAGGTTGCTGCTTCGTTGCCAAATCCCGGCCTGAGCCAATTGAGGCTCAAATTGCTCGTCGCATACTCCGCCGTGCGTTGTACCGACAAAAGAGACTTGAAAAACAAATGAATCATCTTCCTACACTTCAAGTCTCTCAAAGATGGGTTGAAAAAGACAAGACCCGACCCAGTTGTTGCTGCTCTTGCTCCTTCAAGCCAAGGAGAGCATAGTGGCCCTTCCTCCAGCACCTCATCCAGAAGAATGAGTTCAAGCTCAGTCACCAAGACATAATCCTCTTTCGAATCCCGAGGGATGAATGTCTTGGTCACAAATTCCGGGTCACCTCATAATCCATCTCAAAATGACCTGACCGAATGTATCCATTAACTAGAGCAAGGTTAACAAAAGATTAAGGCCTTGATGGAAAATCTTCTCACCCTCCAGCGCTAGGGAAATGATGAAGTTCCTCTAAATCATAAAGAGGACGGAGCGGGCGAATGAGAAAATGAGTCGCGCGCTCTCACTAAAAAGGACGTTGACGACATCCTCATTAAAGCAAAAGAAGATAGTACACTCAAAGATAATGGGACTAAACCACCATATCCCTTACGGATGGAGTCGGTCCCGTTTCCTGCAAAACTCAAGCAATCTACTCTCCAGACATATACGGGGAAATATTCAGTTCGACAATACATCATCCACTTCAAAATCCTAACAGGAGACATCGCGGATCAAGATGCCCTCAAGATCTGTCTTTTCGCAAGTACCCTAAAAGGTATGACTTTCGAATGATACTCCATTTTGCCGAAGGACTCCATCCAAAATTTGGTCATGCTAACATGCTTCCTGACCCACTTCCAAGGTGAAGACCACCCTATTACTATGGCTAAGATGTAAAGTTTGAAGCATGAAGAGAATGAGTTAACATAAGACTTCATTTACAAGTGGAAACCAATGACGTACAAGTACTCGGACGTGCTACCGCAAGCGTCGCTGGTCAACATCTACCGTAATAACATGAGAGCAATGATTTTCTCTATGATCATTGGCAATAAATCAAAAAACCTAGGAGAGCTCCTGGAAGCAGCCATGGAAGCTGAAACGGTGATCGTGATGGTCGAGGAGCAGTTGGGAATACTTTTACTCACTATTGGCCATAGCCAGAGAAATCGAGTAATGTGGAACTTGTTTCAACATTCAGGAGAGACAATCAGTCGATACTTTAACAAGACATTGGATGCAATCATAAAATTCGTGCCATATTATGTGAAGCTATCCAATGGGGATTGCCCACCTGAGAATGCAAATAATCCTTTGTCCTGCCCATTTTTCAATGTAACATTTTAATGGGGCAACAAATATAAAACTAAATACTATATTTTTATACATGTTGTATTCATTTATAGGATTATGTTGGAGTGATAGATGGTATACATATGCCTGCATGGGTTAGACTTAAATAGCAAGTCCGTTATCGCAATAGAAAGGGTCGATTATCATAGAACATTATGGTCGTTGTATCGTTTGATATGAGTTTCCAAATATGTATGCGCTGCATGGGAAGGATCAACCTTAGACTCAAAGATTCTTCAACATGCAATATGGAGATAGGCCCAAAATAGGTTACGTGTTGCAACTGATAGTAAACTCTAGGCCTTTTGTTATTAAATGTATATAACTTTTCCTATTTAAGTCATAACAATAATGTCCTATTATTGTTTTGTAGGAAAATCTTATCTAGTAGATGCTAGTCATGCAAACAAGCACGGGTTATTAGCCCCATTTCGCGGCGTTCGATATCATTTAAAAGAATGGTCCACAACGCACGCGCCTAGGAATGAATACGAATTGTTCAACTTGCGTCATGCAAAGTTACGCAATATAGTGGAGAGAACATTTGCGGTATTGAAGCAACATTTTGACCTGCTGCAAATTGCTACACAATATCCTATGAAGACACAAGTGAAGACTGTTGTGGAATGTTATGTTTTACACAACTTTATCCGTTGATGGGATCTTGAGGACAATTTGTTTAGGTACGCATTTAATGAGAGATGGAAGAGGATGATCTCATTGATGAAGAAGATCAGGATATCGGAGTGGACAATGTTGATGATCTTGCGGACAAGCAATTTATGACAGATTTTAGAGAACAACTACCTAAGATATGTGGGAAGCTAGAGGGATAAGGAGAGTTTGATTTCACATTAGCTTTATCAATGTATTTTGTGGGAACATAAGTTAGGTCTTTCTTTGACATGGGCAACTTTTGTGTACCTCTTTTGGGATTTCATGGCTGGCCCAGCCTAGGGCATCATTTTTTGGTGGTACAGCTCCAACTTGGTTGTGTCTCTATGCTATGGGTGCGAGTGGGGTGGAGCCGCTCCTCATTATTTTGTATATTCAGCCATTTACTTTGGAAATATATACTTTGGGAATATATAATTATTCTTCTCTAAATCTGGATGTAGTCTCGGTTAAGGATTCCTGATATCCATACATTTCTCTTGTTTCCCCTTATTATTTTGTGTCTATAGTTATGTTTTTTATGCAATGACTTGTCCTTTTTCTGAAGTTAATTCATGAGAACTTCGTATTATTTGTTCTACTCATTGTATCAAGTTTGTTGATATTAATGATGTGATTGATTTAAACTTCCTCCCATTTTTACTTCTCAGTATGTTCACACTACTCTTTCACTTATATTTATATTTGTTGGATATTCTCAGAAGGTCTTGAGGTATTATCATCTACAAGTTGTAAATTCTGACGTTGATAAGAAAAATGCGGATTAACGTATTTTCATTATCTAGCACAACTAATATGGTAGACTCAATTAGGTTGTAAAAATTAGAGTTTCCTCAACAGCTCCTAACACTAATATTAATATGAGATTGTTAAATCAAAGAATACTCGTTGGTGAGCTTCCTGGTGTGGTTAGTACAATGCATGTAGGTTAGTACAATGCATGTAGTTGTCTAGCCTATTATGGAGAGAAAAAAACAGGTTTGTTTTACTTGTAGTACCAATTTTTTTCTTTTCTGATAAGATTTTTAATGGGCTGGATGAGGATAAGCCCTGATTTGTTACTCAGATCCTAAATAACTTCACCGAGTATGTTTCAACCCTAAATATCTGTTCTGACCATAAACCTGGATTTGAGTTGGAGATGGTCCAACCCCCCAACCCTACCCACCCGAGACTTTTTTTTTTTTTTTAAGGTTGCCTCAGTTACAAAAAGGACAGAAGGTAAATATTGTAGTATGCCTGGATAGGCTACGTACATTACATAAAATAACAGAAGAAGAGTATGAAAACGGCCGACCCGTCCTAAGCAAACTTATGAAGTTCCAATTTTTTGCGATTTTCCGGCTAGTCTGCCGAGCGCTGCAAAATGGTCCAAGACGATCATTGAGAAAGATGGAGATTGGCGGTGGAACTCGTCGCCCCTAGTGCAATCCGTGAGTTACTGTAGCTGGGCAGCAGTGTGTCCCCAGCTGTTGTGCTTAGTTCTGGCTCCGGAGGGTGGTAGAGAAAGGAGCGAGTATATGCCCCTGCCCTCTCCCGTTCTTCATCCACTACACAACAAATGTGTGGGGGAGGCTCAGTCCTTGTGACAGTATCTGCTGGAATCTCGTACCTCGAGAGCATATCATCGATGTGGTTGGCTGAATGTTTACAGTAGTGAACTGTCCAGTTCGCAACGGAGGTCAACAGGTGCATGGTACGATGCCACTGGGGAACCATATCCCAGCTCGGATGTGATGAGTTCTTGATGGAAGTGACCAGGGCCAAACAGTCACTTTCTATCTGTAGTGCAGCGGGCAAGATGGATTCGAGATGCAGCAGGCCCTTCTGTAGTGCCATTAGCTCAGCTTGAAGTGGATGTGACGCTCTTATATCACATGTGTAGGCCATCAATAAGTTGCTGTATGGATCGCGTGCCACTCCACCGATGCTTGCTTTTCCTGTTTGGTGGTCGAATGGTCCGTCAAAGTTTTAACTTAATCCAACCCAGCGGCGGAGGGAGCCACCAATCTGTTGTCATGCTCTGATTGACGCCTGGACCTACATAAATGTGAGCAAGATTCCAATTAAAAATTGCATTGACCGTTTTATCCTTGATCTGGTAAGGTTTTAGAGGATAGGATTGGAAAATATATTAGTTCCTGGCCTTCCAGATGTACCAAATTAAGGTGGTCCCTAGCCTCCTATGCTCATTGTTGGCCTGGTGCAAGAACCGCTGATTGATTGAGCCTGAGATAGTCGGTTTCTGGACAGTGGATGGGGTGAGACTCCAAACCAGATGGGCAAAAGAGCATGATGCAAATAAGTGGCTTGCCGATTCCTCTGCCAGATAGCAGAGTGGACAGGTACGGTCGATGGAACTATCCCACTTGGCTAGTTGCCCTTTAGTCGGTAATTTCCCCAAGAGTAGCCTCCAACAGAACAATTGGAGTCTTGTTCGTAATTTTAGACGCCATAGGATGCGCCATGGAAATGTGGGGCCTGTAACTCGCGGGTGAAAATGTTTGTAGATAGTTTTAAATGTGCACGTGCTCGCCGGCTCCTGTTGCCAACATCTGATATTGCATGCACCCTGTGGAATGGAGATAATTTCTTGGACTATTACTGCCGGCCACAATCGCATTAGCAAGTCAGCATTCCAGTGATTTGGTCACTGTGATCCATCGATTAGATCGGAGACAATCAACGGGGTTGTAGTTGAGTTTTCACCAAGAAAAGAGTCCCGCAGTAACCCCCTTCTAGGGACTCGAAGACAATCAACGGGGTTGTAGTTGAGTTTTCACCAAGAAAAGAGTCCCGCAGTAACCCCCTTCTAGGGACCCGTCGATCGTCGAGTGCTCAAATGTGATTGTCGTCACCTACTACCCACCATTGATTTTCAAGGACTGCACTTCTGGTGTTCAGTATTGATTTCCAAACCAGGGAGTCCGGTTTACGGATCTCTGTTAATTCAAAAGAACTATTTTAGAGATATTTCTGTCGGAGGAGTTTCATCAACCATGAATCTGTCTGAGTTAGGAAACGCCATACGAGGTGGGCAACAACTACTTGGTTCTGCACCTGCACATCTCGCACGCCTAGGTCCCCATCAATAACCGGTAACGTTACCGTTTTCCATGCAACTGGGACCCAACCCCTTAGATAATTGGTGCCCGTCCAAAGAAATTAGGACTAGGCAGATCTTATCTGTGCTGAGTGATAATTGGGGAACTGGGTGAAGCCAACCCAGTATTGAGGGATCACAGTGAGGACTGAGTTTAGAAGAATGTGGTGCCCTGCCAGAGACATGCCCGACCCTCACCATTGATTTATTCTCTTATGGATTCTTTCTTTGAGCAGCATCCCTATCTGTGTCCTTCACCTATCAATGCCGATGGAGGTGCTTAAGTATGTAAAGGATTGGCTTACTGATGAGATACCCATTACCTAACGCACCGCTCCAAAAGTTTGACGATCTGTCCCACTATTGAAGATAATACTCAATTTTCCCAAGTTTGGCAGCAGTCCGGCCTCCTGACCATACAGCTGCAAGATGGATTGAACGACTCTAGTAGTTGCCGTTTTAGCTCTAAAGAAAACAAGAGTGCCATCCACATACTGGAGTAGCGGTATACGGTCACCCCTTGGGACAATCACATGGAAATAGGCCGGCTTCCTGGTCGATAGGTGGAAGAGAGTGCATGCCGGGGCAGAGAATATAAAGATAGGGCAATGGTGGGTCACCCTGACGCAGCCCCTGTGATGGTTGGATGATTTTAGAGTGTTGTCGATTGACCACCACCCTGTATGAGACGAATGAGATATAGTGCATGATGCGAGAAGTGACCAGATCTGAGAAACCATGTTTGGTGAGACACTCTCTAATAAATGACCAAGACAAACTGTCATAAGCCTTGCGGATGTTAAGTTTGAGCGCCGAGTTTTTTTTTTTTCATGGCTCTCCCATGTGGTGTAGCAGTTCTCTAGAAATAATGATGTTATCCGATGGCTGTTTCCCAGGAATAAACACGCCCTGCACTTTGGTGATGGTTTTTTCTAGCAGAGGCTGCAGTCGATTCACCAGTATTTTAGAGATTATTTTGTATCGAACATTGCAGAGGCTAATGGGGCGATAGTCGTCCAGCTTCACCGTTGCTGCCATATTGGGTATTAATAGATGTTTGTGTCATTCATCCCTGGTTCTAATGATCCATTGTTGAAGAAAGAGTGAACCATCCACACCACATCAGTATCTATCAGATGCCAATATGCTTGGAAAAATTTTCCATTATAGCAGTCTAGGCCTGGGGCTTTGTCCCCTTTGATGGAGAAAGTGGCTGCTCGGATTTCGTCCTCCGAAGGCAGTTCAAGGAGTTTTTGGTTATCCGCCTTAGTGATCAAGGGGCCCTTGCAAGCGGCAATAGGCTTGGTGCTGTCGAGCTGTGTATATTTGAGTAAAAAAGTCCCTCCATTGCCCTTTTAGCTCTGCTTGTGTGGTGAATGACGTACCATCATGTGCAATGAGGCTGTGAATCACGTTCTTCCGACAGTGCATTTTAGCCACTCTATGAAAAAACTTTGAGTGTTGGTCTCCTTTTAGCGATTGTATCCGAGAGCGTTGCCTCCAGAAGACCTAGTGTGGGAGAGTTTTAAGGGAAAAATCCTTTTATAGATCCATTTCTAGCTGATGGAGGAAGATTGATGTCTAGTAATGCTGGCCGTTTTGTATTCCCATGACGTGTCTCTGAATGCGCCAAAGGTCCCAAGCCAACTGTCCAAACGTGTCGCATTTCTATGTTTGCAGCTGAGTAGCTAGTGAGGTTAGCTTATCATATCATGAGTCCGCGATGTTTCCTCCTAGGTGTGTTGGACGATTTCATGGAAGCCTGGTTGCAATAGCCACATGTTTTCAAATCTGAGTTGCCTACCTCCAGAAAGATTTAAACGTGTCTGTGAGTAGGATTGAGCAGTGGTCGGATCCTAACCTCGATAGGTGATGTACTGTGTGGTCCCCAAAATCCTATAGCCACGACTGATTCCCCAAACATCTGTCCAGGTGTTCGAGAATACGGTTTGGTGGCTTTCTATTATTAGACCACGTTTAGGGACTCTAGACAAACCCCAGGTCAGTGGTTTCAGTGTCATCTAGAAATGCATGAAAGTCCCGAGCTATACTTCGACTGTTGTATGTGCGGCCACCCTATTTTTCACTGGGGTCTGAGATGCTTTTGAAATCACCCGACATTAGCCAAGCCTCTCTATGGGTTATTTGGCTGTTCTGAAATTGGTGAAGTGCTTTCCATAGCTCTTGCCGCTTTCTCCAATCGGGAGAAGCGTAGGCAGTTGACAGAATGAAGGATTTAGATGGCCCGACTAGAGTTTGACCTTAAGAAGTGATACTGTGGTTGCTAGCCACTTTGTGGAGTGAGATCCTTTCAGGTTCCAGAATACCCAGATTTTTTCCAGAGTATCCATTGCCAAATTGTAGTTCGCTCATTGGGTAAATTTGGTGTATCTTGGACAAAATTCGTGACGCTTTGTCTTGTGTAGTTTTTGTTACAATCATTATTAAGATATGCATATTATGGAGGGCACTTAGGTCTCTTAACAGTGGCATAATGGGTGGCCTACTAGTTCCTCTAACATTCCAACTGAGTACTATCATTATCAACAGTATAGTTGAGGATAACATCCTTACCTGGTTCTTGAAACAATGCCTTTTGGAGGTGGGCCAGCGAAGATATTCGTAGACCACGGATCACAATGGAAACCCTTTACTTCGATTTCGTGGATTTGAACTGCGTGTCCACTATGGGATGAAGTGGAAAGATGGGGCTTCTAGGAATCCCAGATCCATCCATTCGTCGGCTGGAGTGAGAGGACAGTTCCACCTGGCGTTTGCACTTATCTCTGAATTTTGGGTGAACTGCGGAGGAGGTGTAGCGGCGGCTCCCATTATTGCTTGAGCCTGTCGTGTCCATTGAGAAGGCGATGAACCACCATCTAGCAATGGTAGTAAGTTGGCAGTATATGATGCAGGGAACCGTATGAGGACACTAGCAAAGTATGTGCTTCAATGACAATTCATCCAAGAAAGGAAGGAAGAGATTTTAACCACACAAAGGTTGTGGTCCCTGCAGTGGCACTACCTGAATCTGGAAATAGAAACTTGAAGTCGATGAGGTTTTCTTGTTGTGTTATTATTGTTCTTTATGGATGGGTTAATTTATTGAAGATCATGGAAGAAAGGACTATTTATATGAAGTAATTATATATTGTTTGATTTTACAAGTACCTAAACAGGTTGGAAGAAAAAAAAGCTCTTCCATCAATGGGAGACTATAAATTTTTTTTATAAGTTCTTTCATGTATACTAAATGGTTTTTTTTAGGATGGAGTAGAGGATATGCAATTTTTTTGGGTTATGTTAAATGAATTTGAAATGGAGATGATTAGGTTTTTTTTTCTTTTTAGGATTCCTCTCCCATTACCAAACTTGTATTTAAAGGAATCATCATTGACTCCTCTATGCTCGCCAAACGTGGAATGCAATGAATCATTTCCCTCATAAATCCTCAAATAAGAAAGTCTAGCTTCGTGGAATTAAAGATTCCTCCAAAGAAAGGATTCCTCACCCATTACCAAACGTGGCCTTAGAATGCTTATCTTCTTTGTTCGGTTGTTGTTTTTTTAATCTTTTGAAGAAAGAGTAGTCGCAAACAAATTTTTTTTTTTATTATTATAGGAATTCTACTCAATTAGCTTGACTGGATAGATAGACCCAAAACCGGACTCAAACCTAGTTCTCTAACCGGGATCAATTCCATAACCAAAATCAGCTCCGGTTGATGGTTCTGGCCTAGAACCAACCTGTTTATCTCCTTACACAATGATGAAGCCTAACATAACTTGCCTTTCTATGAGACCCATTATTTGAGTACTCCAAAGAAAAAAGTTTGGATGGCGTGAGTTTAATTGTAAAAAAATCTATAACGATCCGGCCCCGCTATCCACATGATATTGTCCGCTATGGCTCATAGGATTCCACCCTAATTTTTCCGCACGATTTTAAAAGGCCCCATATGGAGTTAACGTTAAGTCACACACACATACCCAAGATCAGAACTAGCATGTTTCTTATGTGAAACTTGTACATCACTTATAGTAGTCCTTTAGAGTTTCCCCCGCTTTTACTCTCTAGGCGGATGCTTGCTGAACCTAACGCCCTTCTGCAGGGGGACCACAAGCATGATATACTCGTTGGATGGCACGAGTTTAATTGAAAAAAAAAAAAGTTTCCTATAATTAGTGTTGATGGGTAGGGTTATTTGAGTTAGAGAAGGAGAAGTCATTAAAGAGATGATTAAGATAAAAGAAAGTTGTAGAATGCTGTTTACAGAAAGTTATAGAGATGATATACAATACTCTAACAGGAAGAAAGTGTTAGATTGTATGTCCTCAATCTAGTGGATGATGCAAATTAATTCATTTATTGTCTTAGTTGATTTATAAATTCATGTTTTTATTCATGAGATGAATGGGATTTGATTAATGGTTGCACATAATTAATACAAAAAGACACAATTATTCATAAGATGAACATGAGCCTTTAAGTAGATTAAATGTGATCCGTGTGTATGGATGAGAAGTATATGCAGGAGACATAGATCACAAGTCTTATAGTTTAAGTGTTTTCACAACCATTGATGAGACTAGACATCTCATCTTAAAAGGTTAGAGCACTGCAACCATTATGAGATAATATGATTTGTCTCAACCATCGGAGTAGAAGACTCTGGATTTTGTGCTGATACATTAAATGTACTGAAGGACCATGAGTAACACCTTAAGCCAAATATTGTCTCTGATTAAGGAAAGCTCTCATAATTACCAAATAATACGCTCTCAATCCTGAGAAAGTAATTGACTAAAGTTTATGCGATGATTTACTTTAACTTACCAATGAGTGAGGTCAATTGTAAATCAACACTCGGTATATTGGGTAGATGGTAGCGGGACAGTGGGAATATATATTCTCAAGATAGAATCTATCATCTAAAAGAGAAATATCCCATTGTACTGATTAATGGAATTTATCGTCAGTAAGTGCGCACCCGTTCTGATCAAGAGTTAATGAGATGGTATCAATGATCAGTGTGATTAATTGGGTCACGAGGATAATAAGAGGTGGGTCCACACCGGTTAGACAGTTTAATTCCAATGGGTCCCTGGATATAATCAATGAAGGGGCCTCCTTGAAGTAATTGAAAAGTTTAGGATCTTGTAAAATTCTTAAAATTGGAGCGCAATTGCATTTATATACTGGATTTATTTACATTTAACTGTGGGTCTGGAACTTATATGAAATGTGGACTTTAGATGCTTCAATTGGAGCCAGAACCAAGGAATCCCTAGTGGATTTATTTATTTACATTTAACTGTGGGTCTAGAACTTACATGAAATGTGGACTTTAGATGCGTCAATTGGAGTCAGAACCAAGGAATCCCTAGTGGTCCCCATACTAGCCCTAAGAAAAAGAATTATAACCAAACAATACTCATAAGAGGAAGAGAAGTAGGACTTCTAAAAGTACTAGGAGAGAGTCTTAGAAGGTATATCTATGCCATACTAGGGCTGGATGTCCTTTACCTGCATTTGACGGTGTTTAGAGCTCTCCTTTTCTTCTCAGGTTTCTCTAGTTGAGTGTTTTGAGGGTTTCCTTCTCAATTGAGATCCCAGTATTCTCTTTAAGAAGTTCTCTGTGATTGGATCATAGTGTGGAAGATCGCAAGATCTAGTAGATCGTGTCTGCGAAAGGGTTTTGCAGAATCAAAATATCAAAGCCTCAGTTTGAGCACAACAGAGCTCCTCATGTATAGATCTGCACTAGTTAGCTTTATAGATCTAGATAATTGTTTGTGCATGATTAGATCTGTCTTTCTTGTTGATAGATACTCAATCTTAATACAATGAGACAAGGATATTGGATCTTGGGATTGAGTTCTTCGCCTTTTGAAATCCTATCTAGACCTACTTCCAACATAAAGTTGTAGGATAAATCACTTCTAAGAAATCAGCTTAAAAATGATGCAGATTGTACTTTAACAGGAAGAAAGTAAACTAATAGGTACAAAAATAAGGTTGCCAAAATAGTTGTTCATAGTAAGAAAGTTGCGAAGGGCAATGCAGGAAAGACCAAAGAGAGGGCTGTTAGCCCTAATATCACAATAAATTTCCTTAGCTAACCATTCGTGCCAAAACCATGAGGCTTGCATAAGAGACTTGCTTAAAAAAACTAGTAGTCAGTCAATTCATTTTGCTTCGGACTTCAAGGTTCTAGAGCCATAGAATTTGGTCTAATTTTCGACGAAGGTATCAGCCAGGACATTGTCCTTCCTCAGTGGATGCTTGGTTGTCCATGTTGAGATAATTCTCATGAAGCTTGATTGGTCGGATCCTCCTAGGCTTTCCAGGAGAGTTAGTTCTCTGCCCTACTTGGACTCTCCTGACCTGCAAAAATGGCAAACTTAAGCCTATGAATAGGTGAGATTAGTTTAGAGATTAGTTTAGTTATGTTCTATGATGGCCAAAGCAGTAGACCCATTTGCATAAGCTGCAATGTTGAATCCTTGGAGCTAAAGATGCTTTCTCCATTCCAACTACATGCCCCTTCGCTCCATCAGAGGCAATTATGAATCTCTTTAAATATTGCTTGTATTTTGACAAAATCCTATGCCGACAAACAGGTTATATTTATCCATTTGATTATCCGAATAATGGCTTTGCAGATGGTTTCTCACTTTGGATGGATCAGGAACTTGGTCTGATGTGCAAGCAAGATCAAGGTCCTCACCAAAAAAATATGCAACGCTCATGCCCGAAGGAATAAAGGAAAAGAAAAGGAAAATCATAATCTCCATACTTATTTTGTCCCATTGGCTTACATGAGTCATCATAATCTTCTTCATCATAACTATCTACTTAGGGTCTGTTTGGATGTCTACAGAATAAAATATTTATAGATTTAAATATAATATTGCAAGAATAAAATAGTACAGAATACAATAATGCAATATTATAACAGTATAATATTTTTACCGTTTGGCAATTTTTGAATAATATTACAGATTTTAAATTGAGCAGTTTAGAAGGTGTTCTGATTAAAGTAAATTACATTATAAGAATATTTTTTTATTAAATATTTTAATTTATATGTAATTTATCACATCTAGATAAAAAAAGTAATGTGGTAAAGTAAAGTTTAACTTTCATGTTTTTACCATAAATTACTTTTCTTTTAACACATAAAACCATGATAAAGTATAGTAAAGTAAAGTAAAAAAAAAATAACTGCTTTATAAGTCTCTCTCTCCCAGTTTACTTTATCACATACTTCATCTGACCTTACTTTACCTTACCTTTAACCATGATATGACATCAATCTTTATTTTACCTTACCACACCCATAAACAAGTCATTTTTTATTTACCATATAAAACTACGATAAAATATGATAGAGTAAAGTAAAGAAAAAAAACTACTTTACCATTTATTTCCACTTTACTTCGCCATGTACTTTATCTCACCTTTACTTTACCACACATTTATCGTTCTGTAAGATTTACTTTTACTTTACTTTACCATATATGTAATCATATACATTATAATGGATTTGGTGAACTAAAATCTTTACTTTACTTTACAACTTTTAAATAGTCATTTTTAAAGATTCTTATCTTGTAGAAAGTTTTCTACAGGGGGAAGCTGTAGGAGAGAATATTGAGCTTTTTGAAAGAAAATAATCTTTTTTTCAAATTTTTCTTAAGTTATCAAACGTACAAGATTTTCTTTTTAAAAAAATGAAAAATTATATTCTATAAAATATTATTTTCTTGTGTTTTTTTGTGCATCCAAACAAGCCCTTAGTGTATATGGAAAACAATCTTAATCAAACTTCAAACGTTAAGAAAACTAGAATCCTATCAATAAGAAATGGTAAAATGTGTAGCTGGCTTTAATTTCCTAACATAAGATGGGCCTTCGACAGGCTTGATTATGAACTTCATCAGGGCTCATATCCAAGGGCTACATCATTCGGCCACCCAGGCCCGATTGGCAATTTACTAAATTAGTAAACGTAATGTGAATTTATTTTTTTTAAGACAATGAGTCACATCAAAAGTACACATCTTCAAAATTCTCTCATTCATATTATAAAAAAAAAAGTAAAAAAGCAACCTTTTTCCATTAAAAGCAAAAAGTTACTCACTTCTTACATAAAAAGTCAAAAGAACTCTCTACGAACCCATTAAAGATAAAATACCATCATAATCACATTGGATGCTTTACATTAATTTTACTTTAACTGTAAATTATCAAACGGGCCTAATAAAAGAACAAACACTCTTATTAGTAGCGGCGGCAGAAAGTAAATGAAAAACAAATTAAATTCAATCGACACAAAGCTGCTCATCCATCCGCTCCCCTCCAGGTCTCTTTCCAACTTTACCCTACTGTTTTACAGTTTCTTCAAGAAGGCAATGAAGTTGTTCTATATTAAACCGGCACAACTGCGAGCCTTCTCGAACAGTTATGCAATTCATCAATTTCATTGGAAAGCCTCATAACAGCAAAATCTACCGGAGACCAGTCCTTGTTCTTTTCTTTTTGGTCTGCTGGAATTGTGTAAAATCACTCATATCTTCCTATGCCACTTCGGGATTTCATTAAATCATTTCATCTCATACCGCATTCCAATTACCATTGCGGAAATGAAAGCAAGCACCACTTCAACCAGCAGCAGTTGTGGAATCACCAAAAACAGTACATTCAGAGAGAACTTTTAAGCATCCAACTTATCTATCTGTTAGAAAGAAAATATTCAGATTTTTTTACTGACACAATAAAAGAAAATAAGGCAATCAGCTGTAAGGAATTTCAGATCTGAAAGTCTCTGCGGTCACCATTTCCCAATGATGACCTTTCAACGGGAGAGAAGATACAATAGATTATGCAACAATAGATTGTAAGGATCTCCACATCTATGTAATCAAATTAACTCAGCGTATACCGCTCCCTAATTTCCTCATATATCTAATATCTAAGGAGAGGGACGGGGGTAAGTGAGCTTCTTAAAGCACCCTTTCTCCCCTCTTTTGGCCTGTTTGACGACTCCAGTCAAGTAAAATAAAATCTCCATTTCTAGTTTAATTCAAATTTCCTACAATATTCTTAAAAATAAAAAAAATAAAAATAAAAAAACAACCTCTTTTCCCCATTAAAAGAGAAAAAAAATTCGCTTTTCAATACAAAACGTAAAAAAAATTCCATTATAAACAACTAAAAACAAAATACAATTATAATCCATTTATATTTTATTCTTTCTACTAATATAGTCAAGTAAATAATGCATAGCCCCAATTTCTAAAAAAAAGTCACATTAAAAGCATTTGAATTCAAATTTTCTGCTTTTTTTTTTAAGAAAAAAAAAAAAAAAAAACAAAGTCCTTTCTCCACTGAA
The DNA here is from genome assembly GCA_029852735.1 of Persea americana. Lineage (NCBI taxonomy): Eukaryota > Viridiplantae > Streptophyta > Magnoliopsida > Laurales > Lauraceae > Persea > Persea americana. The sequence continues at coordinate 29,341,133 of CM056814.1, forward strand.
AAATAAAAAAAATCTACTATTTTATACAAAAAATCGTAAAAATTTCATAACAAACAACTAAAAATAAAATATTTTCATAACTCGTATTTTGTTCTTTCTTCAAAATAATATTCACTTCACTCAACTCCATTAGAAAAGGCCTGGTTAGGCTCCATTAATAGCCATGGATCAAAATAGAATAAAAAGACCCAATTTTTAACCTTTTAGTTACCACGTCTCTCCTTTTGTCTATGGCCATAGCTCAGCTAGTTGGGGGAAGTACGGTGAACGTGGGTGTGCCAGTTCAAGTTCCTTCTAAAGAGCAATGATTTCAGCTGGTAAAGGGTTGATATTTTCTGAATTAGGTGGAAGATTTATTAGATTTTTACTACTGCAGTGGAATCAAAGATGTTAATAGGGAACCCTCTAATGAAATTGATCAGCTTGACAGTCTCTTGGTTTAAAGCAGTCTGTTCGATACCCTTTATTTAAGAACTAATTACAGCGTCAATTTCTGTGACAGCATATAGGGTTGCAAGGAGCAGTAGAAATATTCTCATTGATGGGATATTGTCAGTGACATCTTCTCGTGTGGTTCCATTCTATATTTCTACTTTAAATCAGCTTATGCATGGATAAAGAATAATGCAGAATAGTGTCATACAGAAAAATAGAAGCTCAAAAAGTACGCGTGCTATAAAAGTGCATCAAGCAAAATTAGGCCAGCATAAGCTTGCCATCAAGGCTCCAATAAGGATTGTTGCCTAGCAGGTGCCTTGCTCTGTCTTGATGTCGGCATTTATACACAGAGATGAGTCCTTTAACAAGTTGAGCAGATGTCCTCCCATGTGCGTGTGCACACGCGCCGGTGCGCCGGTCTATGTGACTCTGTATGGGAAATCCTAATATGGTGCAAAGCTATATTGTCACCCTTCGACTAGCTAAGCAAAAACATACAGCCATCCTTTTTTCTTTTTTGAAGATTCACATCCAGCCATCTTTAACATTGAGGAACATATCCACTTAAGGTCACTTTTGTGAGCTTATTCCTCCTCCAATTGACCCTATTTAACTCCATGCCTCCCTGTAATTTCATGCCATCCTCATTGCTTCATCTATGGTCATGAACGGCCTCCTCTTTTCCTAATACACTCCACATGTAACCCTTTGAGTTGCCTCAGATGGTTTCAACTCCATTATGGATGATGTTCTAACAGACTTAGCCCCTAATTGCAAATAGGATGTTGGGCAAAAGCATCCTAGGAGAACCCAATTGCAATAATTATGGGCCAAAATCTAATACACCCCAAAGACCCATTGCTTTTGTGAAGCCGAGACCATCAAATCACATAAACAAAAAACAATACAAAAAAATTTCAAATAGATGCAAGTCTATAGCCATAAACTATCCATGGAAACCTTCATATAAATTAAGAGAAAGGGAAAAAAATCAAAACACTACTCCACTTAGGGAAAGATGAGATGCTATCTACCTACACATCAATAAGAAACTTGACCAAAATCAATGTGGAAATTGGGTTTTCTACCCACATCTGAATGGGCACCAACACCAACCTAAGTCTTAAGGTTGTTTCCGGCCTTCTGCAAGAACAATAGTTTTAGACACAATAAAAATTCATTTTCTTACTCCAAAATCTAATCTTTTGGTTAGTTTGCATTCCTTTAAAAAGATGTAAGCATCCAATTGCAACATATTAAAAAAAAAAAAAAAAATTCAACCTTGTGTGGTTCTCCACAAAACAGCCCACATTAACGAAAAATCATAATCAATCTAACATATTATAAAGAACCAAAGTAATTAAAGGGAAAATGTATCAAAGGAACAAGTGAATATAAAGAGAAGAAAGCATGGGTTAATCATTATCAACATCAGATACTTAAAACATGTTGGCAGTACATTTGTGATTTTAAAAATCTTCAACCAAAATGTTAAATAATAGTTCACATTGCCAAACCTATAGGTACATTACATGGCTGGGCAATACTTGTGTGAATTGGGTATCATGCCTATACTCATTATAGAGTAAGAAAAGCTTGGTTGGTATCAGAACCCTGTGTACAAAAAAACTGATATGTATCACATTATATATATATATATATATATATATATATATATATGGTGAAAAGAGGCCTATCAGATATGATTTCATTTTCAGCTAAAACGCAAGATAGTAGCCTAGGGCCATATTGGCCTATTTCATTCATTTCAGCCTATTAAACCCAAAACCCTTAATCTTATACCCTAAACCCCATAGGGTGTTCTCAAAACCCGAAACCCTACAAAACCCTAAATCTTAAGCCCTAGACAGAGTTCCCTCAGCAAAGCAAAGATCGATTCATCATGAATCTCAGCATTACATTAGCATGAATTTAGATATGGCATCACAGGGAACCAAGCCCAACCGAACCCAACCCACCCCACACATATTGATGAAATCTGAAAAATCCAAAAAAAGGTAAATGAATGGAACATAGACAAGAACAAAAAAGGCGGGGTTTGAATTGACTGGATGTATGCTCAGAAGTTATTGTAGAAACAAGTAATTTCATTGACCATTCTCCAGCGGATGGAGGAATGGTCTAAAAGAGCTGGGATTAAGAAGAAATACTATCATCATCACATCATCCAAACGCCAAACAAACCCTTCTGATATGATACACCATTAAAAGAAAGAGAGAAGAAAATGGAAAAAGAAGAGGAGACGGCACTGGATGCAGATCCCTCTGCAAGGGTTTTATAGCTTGGCAGCGAGAGTCGTTTGGGTATTTATATAACCCTAGAGAGCGCACTCCAGAGACGATGCCCTAAAAAACAGGGTCTGTTTGGGAACTTCAAAGGCTGGCCCTTCGTGTTGTCCAGGCCCTACCTTCCGCCTATGAAGGCTGGGCCTGGGCGTAGGCCTGTCAATGGGTCGGGCCGAGCTAGGGCTTGGGTTGTCTAATCCCGTTCCGAAAATAGGACAGGCCTGTTGGGTGTTGTCCAATTCCGGCTCTAAATTGAATGGGCCTACATAAAATCCCGTCTCATATAGGCCCGGGCTGGGATTGGGTCGGGCCTGGGCTTAACCCGATCCTGAACATAAGCAAAACATTATCTAATTATTCCTACTGTCACCAGACACCCGGTGTGAACCGGACTTTAAACCCTCCTCCTTTTTTCCAGGCTTGGGACCGGCAATGTAATGCAACAACTACAAGCAACATGGTGGAGTTAAAAACCTTTTCTTTTTCCGGTGACAGTAGAAAATCAATAGAAATGAATGAATATCCTATAAGCTATGGGTCAAGTAATGTAGGAACGGTTAAAACCTCTTTTTTTTTTTTTCCGGTGTAAGTAGAAAATCAGAAAATCAATAAAATGAACGAGAATGAGTATCCTATATGGGTCAAGTAATGTAAAAAAGAAATCAACATAAATTATTTTTCTTTTAATATGTCTAAAACATCAGTTAGTGCATTCCCATCATTGTCTAAATCATCAAACCTAGTTGGGTCATGACTAAACCAATCTTGGGCACAAACTAATGGTTCTACTGTATCTGGTTTCAAAGAAGTCCTATGTGGGTTAAGTACCCTCCCTCCGGTGCTAAATGCTGACTCTGAAGCAACGGTAGAAACTGGAATAGTTAGAATATCACGAGCCATATGAGATAAAATAGGATATTTAGTTGAATTTAATTTCCACCATTGTAATATATCTATCATGTCATCTTCTTCTACTGACTTGTCATCAAAATAACGATCTAATTCTGTTTTTTCTTCTACAACTGCCTTATTGGTGATTTCATTTCGATACTTTAAAAAAAGAGAACGAGCCTTTCCATGTTCATCATCACCAGCCTTTCTTTTAAATTGCCTACTAGTTGCATCATTTTTATTTACTATCTGATCACTTTCTTTAGCACCAAATCTCACACAATACTCCTCATACAACTTTTTAAATAGATTACGAGCTTTAATCATACGAGTATTTCTATATTCCACTGTTTCACATAATATCTTAAAAACCCATTCCAAACCCACTATCTTAGAGGAGGGATCAAGCAATATGGCTATTTCAAACATTTGATTAAAATTCTTCCAATATTTATCAAATTTTTCCATCATCACTTTAGCCATTCTTGCAGAAACAAAATCAAAATCACCTAATTTTTGTACCAACTCATTATGTATTGTACAAACTTCAGGTAAAAAGGTATGAATGGTTGGATACTTTCTAGCAGAGAATCTATTTGTCGCTTCATAGAACCTTTCCAAAAAATCATTAAGAGTAGCAATCTTGTCCCATTCCTCATCCAAAGGAATCAATGTCTTATAGTGTAAGTCATCTGTTAGAGATAGATAAGAAAAAACATCTCGAAAATACAGTGCTGAAGAAACCATAAGACATGTGGAGTTCCATCTAGTTTGAACATCAAGAGGTAATCCCCTTGTAGAACTTAGCCCTTTCACACTTACAATATCACGAAACTGATGTATACGATTCGAGCTATTCTTAATGTATTTAACTACCTCCCTGATGTTCTCAATAATTGGGTCTATATCTTTAAGTCCATCTTTCACTATAAGGTTAAGAATATGTGCAGCACAATGTATATGAAAAAATTTACCATTTAAGACGAGAGCATTGGTTTTCAAAAGTTGATTTCTAAGTGTCCTTACAATACAATCATTTGTAGAACAATTATCTAATGTCAAACATGATAATTTATTCTCAATATTCCAATTAAGTATACTTAGAGTAATATTGTCAGCTAGTATTTGGCCAGTGTGGGGAGGATCAACATTATGAAAGTTAATTATATGCGATTTAAGAACCCAATCAGAGTCAATATAATGTGCTGTAATAGCGATATAACCTAAATGCTGATTGGATGTCCACATATCTGCTGTGAGAGCAATCTTACTAGTTAGATCCTTGAATTCTGTAAAGATCTCATTCTTTTTTCCATTGTGCATTTTCATACAATCTGCCTTCACAGTGTTACGTGATACAATCTTGAATTCAGGTCGTAGAGTCACACAGAACTCTTTAAAACCTCATTGTTCAACAACATTAAAAGGATGATCATGTAATAACAACATTGTTACAAGGGCTTCTCGACTCTTTTTTTTTGATCAAATTTAAAAACACTAACACCGGTTTTGGATTGAGCATTAGTCCTTAAAAGTAGTTGTTTTTTTTTACTTATCAGTGCTTGGTTTACAAACACACGATTTGCAGTGTCTATGCAGGTGTGAAGTTCCATCCTCGGGTCTACTGACTAGAGATTTCTTGCAATAGTTGCACGCCGCTTTAACTTTAAGGACATCCTTCCCATTAACTTTCACAGTCAAATCTAATTTTACAAAGTGTTGCCAAACCGCTGATTTAAGCTTTTTTGCATTAGGCTCAGCATTGGGAGAGGGAATGGGAGGCTCTTGCTCACTACCACCACTACCCATCTCATTATCAATGGAGATGGGGACATGTGCATGAACAAGAATGCTACCAACATTAGAAGGTGTATCAGGAGTATTAGAAGACATATTTAGCATCTCAAACAAAAAACAAGTATCAATCCCTAATATCCACAACTATCCACAACTACTCACAACTAAACAAGTAAAGCAATTATCAATTCCTAATATCCACAACTAAACAAGTTATTAATAAGCTACTATCCACAACTAAACAAGTAAATCAGTTTCTACTATCCACAACTAAACAAGTAAATAAATTTAAAAGAAGAAGAGCCAAGAGACGTATCTTAGTATCCTACAATCCCGAGAGCGCAGCAGTCACAGCAATGCAATTGACCCAAAAAGGACAAAATCTAGCCAAGTAAAAAGAAGTTAATTCATGTCAGTCTTTATTGTAAAATCCAATTATAATACTAAGTTCAAAAATTATTTGGTGAAAGTTGAGACTCTTGTGATGCAGTCACATACGTAGAACAAAATTGGATAGACATGAATTTTTTTGGCCTACATATATCCCACCCCATCTGCAAGATAAGGTCAAGAACAATTTAGGACCTTTTCTTCTCATTCCTCTCTTCTTCTTTGTTTTTTTTATCTTTGTATCTTCAATTCATTCTCAGAAGAAGAAGATAATGGCTTCTGTGCCATCTCAAGGATGGAAGCTTGCTATTGAAGATGGCCTAGAGATTGATGGTGATCTTCTGATGGCTCTGCTTGAATGGCTGGGATAGAGTATCATGAAGGTCATGAACATCGGATGGATCATGTTATGGCCAAATCATTTATCCATTCGACTGGGATGATATGGATATGGTTACCAACTCTCACTGTGTTGACATGGGCAATTTGTATGTGGAAACTTGTGGGGATGATGTTGAGATGGTTGATAAAAAGTTAAAATAGATGCTTCCAGCAACGCCGGAAGTGAGGTGGTTGTATTTTCATTTATCAATGGAAAGTATTAGGTTGGATCCAAGATTTCTTGATTGCAAGACATCATCTATACTTCTTAACAATCAAAGACAAACTTTAGTAATAATAATCTTCATCTTCGATTAGCATGAAAACTGACATTATACTTGATCAGAGAGCATACCTGATTAACCAATGGTTTAGATCTTTTGGGGCTTCTTTGGTGTGGGACAGAGAGGCGATAACAGAGAGAGCGCAGAGTAGAGAGCAAAGAGGTAGAGCAGAGAGCAGAGAGGGAGAGCTGAGAGGCGAGATCTAAGAGCTGAGAGGCGAGATCTGAGAGCTGAGAGATCTGAGAGCAGAGAGTGAGATTTGAGAGCAGAGAGGCGAGACGAGATCTGAGAGCTGAGAGTGAGATCTGAGAGCAGAGAGGCAAGATGAGATCTGAGAGCAGAGAGGCGAGACTAGAGCGTCGAGAGCGAGACGAGAGAGCAGAGAGGCAATACGAGAGCAGAGCGGAGCTCTGAGAGTAGAGAGGCGAGCCGAGAGAGCAGAGCGGAGACCTGAGAGAAGAGAGGCGAGCCGAGAGAGCAGAGCAGAGATCTGAGAGCAAAGAGGCGAGCCGAGAGAGCAGAGCAGAGATCTGAGAGCAAAGAGGCGAGCCGAGAGAGCAGAGCGGAGAGAGCAGAGTGGAGATCACAGAGAGGCGAGACGAGAGAGCAGAGAGTAGAGAGCTGTTCGCAGAGATTGCAAGGAAGCTGAGAGAAGGCGAGACGAGAGAGAAAATCGCTGTTCGATGAACTGATGTAGTGAATAGTGATGTTAGGGTTTGCTGGTTTTGTGAAAACAGATGGGAGCCAAAATTTACGAGAATGCTCCTCCTAATAGCCGTTTGTTGCTGTTAGTGAGGGGCAATTTAGGTAATATATAAAAAATTATCAAAATTTATTTAGAGCGGCCCCCCGGCCAGGCCTGAACGGGTTGGGCATCCTTTGCCCAATCCTAATCCCATTTTGGCCGGGCTTCTACTATTATTGACCAAGCCCAGCCCATTGGGCTCAAAAATTTTTAAAAGTCCCATATTTTCAGGCTTGGGATGGGACTGGCCGGGCTTTCTACCTATCTCAACGCGTCCCATTGACAGGCCTACTTGGGAGGGAGTAAAAGCCTAAAAGCCTGGGATAAAATGCACTACCTACTCCTATACCCAGCCCCCACAGGCAATGATATTGCTAAGGTCGGCCATAGGGTTTGAAAAAAACAAAATGGGTTTTTAATTTTTTATATGCCAATTGCCACCAAACACTAATGCAACAAGCAACATGTCGGTAGATGAAAATCTTACTGTTTTTTATTTTGTAGGGCAATCATTTATTATCTAAAGAGAAAAATACCTATTGCATTGGTTAATCTTATATTTTCGCTTATCAATCTTAGTTTATTGATAGAATGCATTGCATTTGAGGTTTTATGAATTAAATTATGAGCAAAGAAAGGGATTTTGCATGAGAAAAGAAAGAGATTATCTCATAATATCTTTTACAGCATCCCATTGGGATGTTGCTATACTTTATGAGTTTTGATAAGAAGCGGAACATTAGATCCAATAACTAAAGAGGTCATCCCTAGCTATCGAAAACTCAATTGAGAATGTTGCTCAAATAAATCCATACAACAACTATATATGGATAAGTCGTTGCAAAAAGTAAATCACATAAAAATTATGCTAAGATAAGCCCCCATATATTTATTCTCAAATAAGTTCATATAAATACGAGGAATCTTCAAAACGCCTCCTGTTTTGCCCCTTTTTCTGGCACGGCCCACCCTTGAGCCAATCCAATCTTTTCACACACACTACCCTTCCAATGAATAGTCATAAATCCAAATTTGACACTCATCGAACTTTTACTCACCATTGGATTAAAATTGTAAGAAAATTATGTCATTAAAATCATTGCAATTTAGGGCCATGGATCAAAGGGTTATGATGATATGAAGGAGTCTAAAGTCTGTACATAGGTAGGTCTCATGTTGATCTTTACATTTAATGGACTTTCATGATCATCATGCATCCTAGTGGGTCTTATTAAGAGGGGAAAAAATGCCTAGGCGTTTTCTAGTGATGTCCAATATATATATGTATATATATATAAATAGATGGGCCGAGCTGGACCTAGTATTGTTCAAGCATGGCCCTCAAATAGAAAAGCGGTGAAATTTTTTTTTCCAATTCTTGCCCTCTAGCTTTTTAAAGAAAAACTAAAACCCTCTTTTTTGTGTGCTTTATGAGGTCAGCCAAGTACCTTCATAGGAGGGCCCAATTTTAGCCCTCCTTCCTAAAAAAATGTTTTGTGTTCAAAGCATTATAATATAAAACAAGAGCTTGACTAAAAAAATGCTCATGTAGGTTTTTTTTTTTTTAATTCTCCTTTCAATAGAGTCCATTTAGATGCATTTAAGGGATGCACAATGATTGAGATGTGAAAATCATACATCAAAATGATTAAATGATGCTTTTCCTTTTTGTTGGCACACTTAACAGTAGTGTGACCATAACCTTGACATTCAAAGCATTGGATAGGCTTGGTGAATCCTTTAGATGGGTTCTTCTCCGGCACAGATTTGGTCTTGTAGGGTGCCTTGTTGTTACCATCCTTCTTTGCCTTTTTATTTTTCAACATCTTTTTGAATTTTTTAATGAAATATTTTTCAAACTCTGCGTCCTCTAAGTCACACTCTGATTCAGAACTACTGTCCACAGATTTCGAAGACTTGAGTGCAACTTCCTTATCATTCTTGCTAAGACAATGATTAGCTTCGTATATCTGCAAATTACCAACTAACTCTTCCACACTGAAGGAATTTAGTTCTTGGTACTCCTCAATGGCAACTACCTTTTGACAAAACCTTTCTGGGAGAGACCTCAATATTTTCTTGACAATTTTGGTTGAGGTATAGGTTCTCCCAAATTAAAACTTGAGTTCACAATTTTACTCAATTTAGAATTGAACTTGTCAAAAGTTTTAGAATCTTTCATTCGAGTTGTCTCCAAAGCGGTTGTCAAGTTTTGGAGTTTGGTTTGCTTGACAGTGTCTGTTCCCTCATGGATAGTCATTAACAGATCTCAAGTTGCCTTGGCATTAGGGCATCCGGAAATTCTATGAAATTCTGCTGGGGTCACTCCGTTGTAGATTGCATTAATTACCTTATTATTGTAATTAGAGTTGGTTTTTTCAACAACAGTCCATTGTGCTTTGAGTTTCAGTTTAGTTTGCCCATCTACAACGACATTGGGATCAGAGTATCCATTCACTACAATATCCCAGACCTGGTTGTTTATAGCCCTAAGAAAAGCAATCATCCTAACTTTCTTAGTTCTGTCTAAGGGGGGGGGGGGCGGGGGGGGGGGGGCTTAGTGGTAAATGTTCCTTCTCTGTTAAAATCCATTAGAGATTATTTCTAAATAGATCACACAGTAAATTAGTGTAACCCGCTCTGATACCAATTGAAAAAACCTTGGAGTTGGAAAGGTATCTTAGCACTTAGACCGTTGGGTTTACCTCATAAAATTCTTGATTGGTAATGGCCTATCCACAAATTTCTGGAAGGACCCTTGGCTTCATGGTGGTCATCTACAGGACTATTATGGATCCTGAGCTATGTATAATATGGGTCTAGGAGCTGATATAAGGGTTAGTCAATTCATTCTAAATGGTGGTTGGCATTTTCCATCCCCTACATCGAATGCCCTGATGGATATTTTTCAACACATCCCTAATGAGATTCAGCCATGGAGTACCTTTGATGATGAAATTGTTTGGATGCTTGAAGAGAAGGGGTTCTTTTCTTTAAAGTCTGCCTACAAATTTATTTGCAACATTCCCAACTAGCAGACTCCTTGGACATCAGCTATATGGTTTAAAGGGTGTATTAAAAAGCATTCTATTTGTGCCTGGATGTTATTTAAAGGTCGGCTCAAAACAAAGGACTTTCTGTTGCAAAGAAATGTTGAGTATGATACTTGCTGTGCTGTTTGTGATTATACATGGGAAACGTCTACGCACCTCATGCTTCAGTGTCCATATACACGAGATCTGGAAAGTACTATTTTCTAAATCGAACTTGATGCTAATCAGCTGTTCTGATGTTCAGGAGTTGTTAGATTCCATTGTCTCTCATATTGCTTAGAATTGTGATGGTGCCATCACTCTTGGAAAGTTTCTTTTTAGTGCGTATGTGTGGCATGTGTGGGCTGAACGTAATGCAAGGATTTTCAGGGTCAAAGCAAAGTCAAGTGGGACTGTAGTGCAGCACATTGTTTAGATTGTGACAACTAAAATCTTGTATATTGGTTCAGATTACCAACTGACATTCAGTGTCATTGGAATGTGCCTTTGAATGATCAAGTTATAATTAGAAACTTGATTGGTGATAGAGCTCATGGATGGCGGCTTTCAATATTTACAATGAGTCAAGTTTTGGTTGGTATTATGTGGAGAGATAATCACCACCCTTGGAAGGGACAAAGGGTGCAACTGCTGAATTATAATGATGGTATCTTCCAGCTTATGCAGTTTGTTCTAGCTGATGCTTCTCCCATCACCATCGAGACTGATGCTTCTTCGCAAAAAATGCTCCTTAATCCAGAACAATCTGACTGGCGTATGCGATTCAAAGCGAGAAAACTTCATGCATTGGTTACTAGCTTTGATCATGTCCGCTTCTCTCCACTTCATCCACATACTGTGCGTTTCAGCAAGCTGAGAAGCAGATTCTCTGGTCCTCCAATGCTGAATGTTGATAACATTGATATTTTGTATAATTCTATTAGTGAGCGATTTAGATCTCATTTAGTCGTTTGATTAGTTTGTTTTATTTAGGATTGTTTTGTCTTGTTTTTGAAGGGGTATGCCGCGGTTTGGGAGCTTCTTTAATCATCCTGAAAATGGACATCCATTTCTTCTAATATTTATTTATTTGAGCAATTGAAGAACTAACTTACTCTTCAAAAAAAAAAAAAAAAAAAATGATCAAATGCTTCTGACCCTTAGTTTTAAGTCCCAAAGTTTAATAGCTACACACCATTTATTAGTTTATTTATGTATTTATTTTGTATGAATTCCAACAGTGGATAATGTTTGGAACCATGTAAATTTGGATTTGTGTCAATTCATGGGAGAATCAGTGTGTGTGAATGGATTGGACCGAGTAAGAGTTGGCCCTAACTATGACAACTCTAATTCCCCTTTTTTTTTGTACTATTGTGAGAGAAAAATGGAAAACTAATTTAATTTATTAGCCCAAGGATCATTTCATGGGGTGCTCCTTTTATGCTTCGCCACTATATTTTCCGCATCCATATTCCGCTCAAGTATGCACTTATTCCTTTACTCTGCCAATCGCTTGTTCTAGGGGTCGATGCCTAGCACTGAGGTGAGATGAGATTAGATGCCATTTACCACTTAAGCTATCTCATGTTCTCACAAAGTGCCCGATTCTTTGGATGTGTGATATAATGATTATGAGAAATCTTATTGTCAATTAAGTAGTCCTACCCTTAGTTTGAGATTCTCAAAGTTTCAAGTCTATTAATGACTAATGCTTGGATTAATGTTAACTTAGGATTGCCATTTCAGATGGGAAAGGCTGGACTTTTGTAAAGAAATAAGAAAAGCAGTGCAATAGAAATAGGCGGTTTAGAGAATATACTAGTGTAAAACAAATCTTTGGATTTTTAAGCTACCTTCCAAACTTATCCTTATCCTTGTGGTCAATTTACCCTTACATTGTTATAAATGGTTTTAATTGAGGAAGTAAAATGACTTAAGTGACTATAGTCCTCTAACAAATTTACAAAACTAAATCTCTCGAATAATTTTTTTTTTTTTTTTTAATCAAGCTTCATCAAGTTCACTATAAAGGCCCATTCATTTACATGGGATTGCATTTCTAGAAACTCTATTTATGTATCCTAAAAAAGTCTAAAGTAGGAGAAAAACGAAGGTGAAGATCCATAAATAGCAATCAAATAACCTTTCATTTTATGAAAAATGAATTAAGGATGGATGAGAAATGATTACTAACCATCATCCTAGTAAATGAAATCCTAGGAAAGTGAGGTTCCATCTACTTCACCTTTTATCGTTCACTCTTTACCTCTTAAATAATGCTTGGTTGGAACACATTTTACCATGAATTCTTAGGATTCAATTTCATGGCAACAAAAGGACCTGAATGTAGCTAATACAACTACCCATTCTTCATCAAACAAGACAAGCAGCATCACCCACCCATTACACTACACTATGCGCCTTAGATAAATCGTATTCACCGTATTTTCAAATTTCACTAAAAGTCGATCCTTCTATTCAGACATCGTTTCACATTAAAGGGCCTACGCTGTGCATTTCAACTCCATCATCATCTTTGATCAAAATTGCCCCCTTCCATCCCCTGATCTCTACCAAACCTTAAGAAAAACCAAAGCTCATGATTTGCTACCCAAATCAGCTACCAAGCTCTCATCAAATCCACCCCCGAACATTCTACAACTAATTGAGCCCAAAAGGTAAAAAGAAAGTTAAGGAAAAAAAAAAGAGTAGAAGAGATTAGATGACAATGATTAGCTAGCCAAAGACCACCTATGGTCTCTAGGAAAGGATTTATGGGTTAGATTAGACTTAATTTAAAATTCTGAGTCATGTGACTTAATAGAAACTCAATCTTGAAATTTGAGAGATTGGGTTCAGACTTGAAGTTTGAGTTATAAATAAGATAGAATCCAGATTTGACAAGCGAATATAAACCCCATTTTTTTCAAAAAAGAAATTGTTCCTCAGCTCGGATTCTCTCTCAAGCTCATCTCTATCTTTCTACTCCCTTGCCTCATCCTGGCCAATCATAGAAGAGATTATGACTTTGGTTTTTATCATCATCTCCTTGTACTAATCTTCTTTTCCTAATATGGACTCTCCCTCTATGACCACCTTTTCTCATGATCAAAATCTCTCTCTATCACACTATCTCTCTTCCTCTCCATATCACGGTGTGGTTGCATGGCGACTCTTTTGTGCTTTTGCAAATTCATTGAGTGATGGACAAAACCAAAAATTCTATTTTTAATGTATTTTATAGATGAACTGCTCGGAATGAAGATTAAAGAAGAAAAACAAAAAAGACAGAAAATTGAGTGAGCGCTTGAGTGGACCCACATGTGGTCGAGTGCACATCAACCCGAGAGCAATCGCGCTCGATCACAAAATTCTACATACGAGTTGCTTGACAAGATTGAGCATCCGCATGAGTGCAGGCTTTACAACCAGTTGAGTTATTTCAGGAAACTATTTTCTCATTTGTCCCAACTTACTAGTTTGAGTTCTACTCTCCTTAGATAATAACCCTATGCATGTCCCAAGGCCTATATATTGAGCACCCTAGCAACCCTAAAGGGGTCTCTTACACTCCTCTCAAATTCTATACCTTAGAATCAATTGATAAATCCATCTTCTTCTCCAAAGCTTCATTAAGTCGTTATGCTGAAGACTTTTAGACTTTGAAGTTCCTTTCATATACTCTCTTGAAGTAGGTACACCTTGAAGTTCAAGGTGATTGTTGCAAGCACGGTGAAGGTGTACGACGAGGTGTCGGCAAATCAAGCAGTTCTTAGGTTGAGTTGCAATTGGGAAGGGTACTGTGAGTTTGTAACTTTCAATTTTATAGTGCTTGGTCGGCTGTTGGCCTAAACGATAAGGCCCGTGGTTTTTTTCCCGAGTAGGGTTTTCCACATATAAATCACGTGTCTCCTTCTCTTGTGATTGATTACTTTTTATTTGGGTTTGGATTAATTAACCCTATATTAATGATTGGATTTGAAATTCAAAAGAGATATTGATTTGGGACCTTAGCCCGTGTTAAGGCTTAAATCCACACCCTTCACTCCATCAAGTTCTCTTCCTATCTTTCCTCTGGTTATTTTGATACTCTTGTTATGTTATCATTCCATTTACCATATCTTTCTTTGTTTATTTTTATTTTTCCATTTGTTTCCATGTTCCTTTATTTATTTCATCTCTATAGCCAACATTGCTCTAACTTAAACCTACCTAGAAATCACCTAACCCATTGGCCAAATACGTCCCATATCCAAACCTGACCTACACAACTCATAAGCTACTAGAAAAGATCCCATGTCCACAACCCATCCCTGATTTGTGAAATCATGCTAGCCCATCATTGTCAATCTCACTTTGTTAGAAAGAATACTTGGTACCAGTTTTAATCTTAGTAAGTTCCAGAACTGTAAATCTAAGCAGAAGTTAAAAACAACACAGAACTGTAATGGCGAAAGTAAATCCACTTATAATATGTAGGCAAAAAATAGAGAACTGTTGATGACTGTTATCCGACAATTTGAAAGTAGAACAGAGGTCGAACATGGCTAGCGTTTAATGCTATGTCCTTAAGACAAATTTCACCCCCGCAGTGGTGCTTACGAGCTTCTGTGGCATTTGTCTCCCAGGATACAATGATCACTCACACAGTACCAGCACTATAGACCGTGTGACCGACAAACCAAAACTGTGACAAATCTCTCTTGACTCAGACTCTGACTGATGAGAGACGACACAGACAAGGCACAAATGCAGGAAAAAATGAATGGAGAAAGCACAGGTCGAATGGGTTTAATTACAACACTTCAAGACTGTTCAACAGGGGTTGCATTGGTTATGTACAGTGACTGTTCGCCTGAACAATCACCCCTTTGCAACGTATTGATTTATTTGGACACATCTTTCCAGAATTCGAACACACCCTTCTGGACACAACTTAGAATAATAAATTTCTCCGAAGTGGGCCAGGCCTGTGTGGCCTGAGCCTGAGCCCGGCCTGGGGTGGGGCGGCGCTTGTGCATGTGGTGGTGAGCCCACCCTAGTCTATGTCAGACCCTGACCCGGATTAGCCCGATTAGTGCCTAATTAAGTGAGTGTTTAGTCCTAAAAGGGTTTAGGGATCATTGGGTTAGAATGCGGTTTGACTTAGTCTTGGAAATAGCTTTGGCAATTTTGAGAGCGTTTGGTTTTTTAGTCAGACATGCTCAAGGATGCCCTGAGTAAACGTGTGAGCATGGGAAGCTGATTCTGGATTTTTGATTAAATTGTGATTTCTTTTTCTTTTGAATGGTTTTGTTATTACCTACGACTTTTGTATTAAGTCCGTCTTTGTTCGAAGCCCAAAACCCAGTGTTTTGGCCCGAAAGGGTAAAAATTGACTTTTCGCACTATAATCTGCACACGATTCTCGAAATCTCAAAACCATATGAAATTTATACTTTTTGGAAACTATATTTTTCAAGGATCATTTTATCCTTCTTCATTGATTTCGTTTGAGGCCAGCAAGATGATGTTTTAGTCGTTTCAAGTTTCAGACCTATTGGGGCCCACTTTCCACTTAACTTAAGCTACCTCTCCCTCACTCACGTTCACTTTCAAACTCCCTTTAGTTGTAGAACTCCAGAACTCAAGCCTTAGGAAGAAGCCACCTTCTTCTCCATTTTCTTCCTCTTGCATGTCATGGCTATTGGACTGGGAACAGAAATCTGAGCTCATCTCCTTCTTCCTATCTCTCCATTGCACCCATTTATTTGGGGATTCCTGCTAAACTATTACCTCTTCTTTTTCCTTGCTTCTTGTTTAGATAGCTTCAAGTAAGACCTCCTTTTGATCTCTTTAATGAAGTCTTATGAACTCCCAAGGAACTTGTTTCTTTAACATGCAAACCCATTTTCGAAATGGGTCCTTTGTGTTCAAAATTTTGTGGGTTTTGAGGTTCTTTTCTTGGGTTTTTTGTACAGTTTGGTTCAGCTGTGGAGAGGGATTCTTGAGGAGGTTTTTGGTTGGCATTTTGGTCTAAGGCAAGTGATCTCTTTAGTTTTGTTAGTGTATGCTATGTTGGATATTACTTTGGTTACAAATGGTTTGATTTCTTATGCTTTGCAATGGAATTGATATCAACATGGTTGAATGATTTGAAACTCTACTTTTAGCTTGAATGCATGTGTTTCTCGTCTTAGTTTGAAAATTCTCTATTTAGCTAAGCTTATTTTTGTTTTTGTTCAATGTTCATTGATGTTTAGGAGATTGGAGGAGTTTGGGAATGTGAATTATTTTGCAATGGAGGTTATTTGAAGCTATGGGATGTTGAAGGTGTGCAAGAAGGGTTGGAAATGTTCCTATGAGGATCTTTGCAACTCTTGGAAGTGAATAAAGGAGAGAAGAGATCAGAAAGTTGCAAAAGGAGGAGAATTTCCCATACAGCGCGAGTCAAGCAGTAGCCTGTCCGCACAAGCGAACAAGCTTCTATTTGAAGGGGGCGCTGGCTAGAACCCTGTTCGCTTGAGCCGAGGTTGGGCTCGCTCGAGTGAGAAAGCTTCTGTCTGGAGGGGGCGCTGGCCAGAAGCTTGTCCGTTCGAGCGGAGCTTGGGCTCGCTCAAGTGAGCAAGCTTCTGTATCAGCTCGCTCGAGTGGACCTGTGTTGTCCCTGAATTAATTATATGAAGAAGAAAATTTGGGTTTTTGGAAGGATGTTTGATGAGATTGAAAACCAGAATACGTTGCGGGACTTCTATTTTGATATTGTGCATTTGAAACTTGAAATGTTCTTTAACTTCAGAGGCACCTATCCATTTTAATTCTGACGTTTGGGTTTCAAATACATGAGGGTCAAATGAAGGGTCTTAACATATACTTGACAAGCTTTTTTTGAAATCTCAATTTTTGATACGATGAATATCGCTTTGCACCTGTTTTGATTTGCAAGTACTAGCTTTGTTTTGAATTGTTTTAAGAACTAATAAGGGGATCACTTCGTAAGCTTCGTTCTACTATGGCTTATGCTATTTCTGTTTAGTCTTGCTTTGCTTTATTTTGGTATGTGATTTCCCCTATTTTCGATCCATTTTGTATAAGTATCATTTTGTTTTGTGCATTCATGAATTCAGGTGAATACCATCGAGCTTGGATTGCCCATTCAGTCTGATCCACTAGTCCGGGGGTCCTTAAACATATGGATTATCTACAGATTAGTTGTGTATCTTATACACATCTTTGCTTTGTTCCGGTTCTGCGGCCGGTCCTCGCCCACCTCATGTGGCTCGAGCTTTTGCTTTGTTTTGTCTTGCTTCACTTTGTCTTTGCTTACTCTTGTCATCATGTATGATAGAGAAAAGATGAGCTCAATGTGGATTTACTAATAATGATATTATATGTATTCATGCTAGTTTGTTTGGTATACCATTCATGGACTTTGTTTTCTTGATAAGTATATTGTTCAAGCGTCGTTACAAATTCAGCAAATGGTTTTAAACTTTGTTTCTCTCAAGTTTTAAATGAATTATACTCATGCCTAAATTGATCACCTGCCAGACCGTCGTGTCTGATCCGTTTCTTTTGGTGCTCAGGTGCAGCGTCGATGCCTTTGAGGAGGAGCACCAGGAGGGGGTTGTTGAGCCACCCCCAGCTTGAAAGTGGCAGCCCGACGACGTCATCTGGACATCGGGCGGGATCTTGAGACTCGTTTCATTTTGCTAAGGGTTTCATATTTTTTTTTACTTGAGATGTATTGGCCTTTGTTAGCCTTTTATTTGGGTTATAAACTTAATCAACTTACTTTTGCCGACTTTGAAACTTGAATGGATGTGGGGAATGCTATGTTTACATTTCTCCCTCTGAAATTATATCTTGATGATTTAACTTATGCCTCTTGAAATTAATTTGATATGTTTTGTTTAGACGTGATTTGCTACACGCTTCCACAACCATTGATCGTGTGAGTTTGTCCCATGTTTTGGGATCCTCTCCGCTGGAACCTATGGGAAACGCACGCTCGTGAAGCCGGGCCCAGGATTCTTGGTCCTGGTTCGCGACATTCCAGGTCCTCCCTCCTCCCCAAAGTGGGGTGCCTCTTGGTGCCCAACCTTACTATCAGGATAATCATATTTATATCCAAAGAAGGTTCTGTTCCCAAGCAATGTGGGATATAAGTTTTCCACATGCTTGTGTTACCATGTTCAAGTAGTGATGTTAGGAGTCAATTTCTCATTCACTCAATGGATTAGAGCAACCCAATACATATTCTTAATCTACTCATGGAGTATATCCCATTCCCATGTAGTCCCACCTAAAATGATAAGTGGGGCCCATTTTTATTTTGGTTCAAACTTAGGCTAAAATAAGGTGCTCTCATCCATTTTTCCAACAATCCCCCACATGAATGAAATGACTGAAAACAATGAAATGATATGCAAACATATAGAGAGTATAGTTGGAAATCTTCTGTATAGAGAAAGATAGCTTGTGGCCTTGAACCTTCCCTTGTGAATAACTATTGGATTTACTGATTGAACAACGAACATGATGTTTTAAACTGCTCAACTTTTTTCTTAAATCGAGTCAATAGAGTTCACAAAGAATCTTCCCTGACACCGTTGGTTCTCATGATTGTGTTCATCTTGGCCTTGAACAATGCCTGGTTTCATGAGTGTTTTAGAGAATTTAGCATTATAATTCTCCTAGAACCGGCCCAGTTAACACTCACATAGGCGATTCTTATTAAGAGTATCTTGTTATACCCCATCTAATTAGCCGAGCTATAAGAATCATTAAAAGCTTTGCTTACCCTAATTACCGCTACAAGTATCACGATTTCTATCATAGGAATGAGCATGAGAGTTTATCTTCATAGTGATATCGTTAAAGTCATATACAATTTGGTTGTCCCTTTGAACATAGATCTTGAGATCTTCAGTCAACTAAGTTGGTTGCCATTATGACGACTTTTAATTAATAGGCTTTAAGCCCATGCCCTTCAATGAATGATTTACTTGCTCTCTGGCTAAACCTTTGGTAAATAGATCCGCAATGTTATCTATTGAATTTATGTACTAAATGATCATAATGCCATTAGAGAGCAGTTGTCTCACGATATTATGCTTCCGATGAATATGTCAAGACTTATCGTTATATATTTTACTATGTGGCCATCCAATTACTGATTGACTATCGCAATGAATATAGATAGGTGACACAAGTTTTGACCATATTGGAGTTTCTTCTAGGAAATGATGAAGCCACTCAGCTTCTTCGCCAGCTTTATCCAGTGCAATAAACTCAGATTCCATTGTGGATCTTGCAATGCATGTTTGTTTAGAAGATTTCCAAGATACCGCTAAACCACCAAGCATAAATAGATATCCACTTGTGGATTTTGAATCATTGGTACGTATCTGATATCCAGTTAGCATCACTGTAGCCTTTGAGTACAGCTAGATATCTTGAGTAATGCAATCCATAGTTTTGGGTGTATTTTAGAGATCTTAAAACCCCAAATATGGCGTTTCACTGGTTTGATCCTAGGTTACTTGTGTATCTACTCAATTTATTGACAGCGTATGCTATGTCATGATTAATGCAATTCATCACATACATTAGGATGCCAATTATTTGTGCATATTATCGTTGTGATATGCCTTTTCCATTATTTTTGGATAAATGGATACTTATATCTATAGGTATTCTTGCTGGACTACTATTATCTTGATTATATTTCTTGCTTATTTTCTTAATATAGTGCGATTGAGATAATATTAGTCTATCCAATGATTTAGGAATTCTTTTTCCTAGTATGACATCGGCATCACCTAAATCTTTCATGTCAAACTTGTTGTTCAACATTCTCTTGGTAGCTTGAATGATTTCATCATTACTACCCATAATAAGCAAATCATCAACATATAAACAAATAATGACATAGCCATTGTTTGAGTTCTTGACATATACACACTTGTCACATTCATTGATCTTAAAACCATTTGACATCATTATACTACCAAATTCCCCGTGCCACTGCTTTGGTGCTTGTTTTAATCCATACAGAGATTAAACTAGTTGACATACTTTCTTATCTTGACTTGGAACATTATGTGATAACCTGGGCCAGGTTAGGCCCAGATTCGTCCGACCCATAAGGTATTGGGTCGGGTTGGGTTGCATTATTTGTTTCTAACCTGTTAACAACCCAATAGTATCCCTTTATTGCTGGGTTGTTAGAACGATACTACCTTGGGGGGGGGGGGGATTTCGTTTGGGTAACTAGGGGATTTTCCCAAAGGATAGAGATACGAGTTTATCCCAAAGTTAACAAACTCTTTTCTCATTTTGGTTATAGAGGAGAAGAGAGAAAGGAGTGCAGAAGGATTTTTCTTGGGAAGCAACAGAGAAGAATCACAGAGAGGAAGAGGCCAGAAGATTTAGTGGATGCAATACTCAAGACCTCATATTAACCGGGCTACAATTTGCTACACTAGGAGGTGAGTAATATTCTCCAGTTGTGTATAATGTAGAAATTGGACTGTTATTGTTCGTCGCCATGATCAGACCCAAAAAGGGACTATGAGACAGAAAATCTTAACACTGTCTGCAAGGTGTTTCTCCTGCTTATTTTCATCGTACGTGGGTGGAGACCTACATGAATCTACTGTTCATCTTGGCCGAATGAAGAAAAGAAAATGAAGTATAATTTTCTTTTACTTTGTGATTAAACTTGAGTAATTGTCCCCATTATCTTGATTAATCCCTAAGTTGTGAAATCCATTCCAAGAATCCATCCCGCAGAGAGGAACAGATCTGAAAATGCATTTTTTCAGAGTTTCAAACATTCCCAACATCTTAGGGTCGACAGATCCTATGGGGCGCGGGGGTCCACCTGATCGATGATCAGGACCGGCCTTCTGGCTCGGCCTTGAGGGGCGACCAAGGTGGGCTGGTCCCCAGTGGATCGGACCATTGGGGACCCACCTTTGGTTTATCCCAGAGAACAGTGGCGGAAGCCTCTGTTTCTGCTATTTTGTTCCACTGCATAAATGTCAGTTTTTCCTCCCCAAAACAGAATCTTGGTTTAGAAATCAGAACATAGGTGTGAGGAATCCTACCTTATAAGATATGATCCAGAGGAGGGATCAAACTGATGAGAAATGCAGAAATTCTAGATTTTTTAATGGTAAAGACCCCTTTTGAACAATCAGATTTGTGGGACCCACTGGTCCACCTGATCAAAGATCAGGACCACCCATCTGCCTGGTCCCTGATGGGCGAGCAGGATGGCCTGGGACACGTGGATCTGGCCACTAGGAACCCACCTTTTTCTTCCTCCATAGTGTTGGGCGTGAGACGAGACCCATCTTTTTGAAAGTAATGATACAGTGCTAATTCTTTTTCGTTTTTTTTTTTTTTTGTATGCTGTGTTGTATCTTTAGTATGGTGATCTGGGGGTGTATGGGAAAGTGAAGACACCACTCATGCCACAGAACTTAAGAGTTCTATTAAATCGTTTACCTTGGCTTGAGTTTCTGGAAATTAAGAAAAGGACCCTAGTATTTCCAGAATTTCCCAAGGCCTCTTATGATTATTAGGTATAGAAATTTGCATTTAAACCCTATGTTATTTTAGAATTTATAAACTGATTATTACCATTATAGATTTTGTTATGGGCCTGTAATTTTAGCGTGGACCCTGATTGAATTATATAACTTAGAGTTGTATATTATAGGTATATGTTTAGCGAACCTGAATTATGGTACAGGGTTATGAAATAAGAGTCCAAGTCAATGGGACAATTCCTCAACTGATAGCAATTCCTTATATAATTAGACTATAATGAAGACTTAGCACTTAAAGATATAAGAGTAGTGCCACATAGGCGGGTACCAAATTTTGAATTAAAGTGGGGCATTTATAAACCCGGGTATGTGGAACTAGCCCTGTATCAAAATAATTACTATATATATGTTCTATGATGGTTCTACAGCATGCATAAATATAAAAGAACTAATGGACACTTCCCAAGGAAATTAGAGTATTTTAATATAAATGTTATGCAGGACAGTGACAATTTATCTGAAACATCAGTGAGGGCACTTACTCTGATTACTGATCAATTAGTGAACCCCTTCTGGGCATGGAGGGATAAGATTGGAGAGGGACTAAATCAATGATTATTGAACCAATCTCCCAATGGAGAGTTTTGACTAACTTATGGAAATGACTTCCTTATTGGAAGGGACTGAAACACTGAAACTCATACGATAGAGTTCTACTGTATTATAAGGACCCATATTTGGGAATATTGAACTTGCCCATGCTAAGAGATGAATGTGAAATCTCATAAGATAAATAAGAAATTCTATAAGATATATTTTTCTCATCTTCTATCATTGAATTATGTTGTTAAGTGACTCGTGTATTTTAGATTATTGCTCACCGGTTTTCTGATAAGTAGTGTGCCCCACTTCAGGTACAGGTAACTTGGGGGAGCATGGAAACGATGGGGATCAGCCCTTGGATTTCAATCTGCGTGGCTAATGAGAGAGCGTCACAATCGAATTGAAATTGAGATTTAGAATTTTAGAGATAGATTACTTCTTTCAATAATGATGAACTTGGTTTCTTTATGGGTTAGAAATTTTGTTATTGGACTTGTTATCACTTCACATCTATTTAATTGCCTCTTCAATAAATTAGAAGCATTGCTCAATTCTTTGTCATAATTTGATTTATGTGGTGATCTTGACTTACTTATAGTAATGTCCCGGAATCTGATGAGCTCTAGGATTCGGGGTGTTACACATTAAACCCTTCTGGTTGTTCCATATATATTTCCTTATCTAATTCACCATTTAAGTAAGTTGTCTTCACATCCATTTGATGCATTTCGAAATTGTCTATGGCAACAATTGCAATTAATATTCAAATGGATGTTATCCTCGTAACTGGTGACTATGTGTCGAAATAGTCCAAGCCTTCCTTTTGTTTGTAACCTTTAACAACAAGCCTAGCCTTGTACTTTTCGATTGATTCGCCTACTTTCATTTTCCTCTTAAATATCCATTTGCACCCAAGAGGTTTGCAACCTTGTGGAAGATCC
The DNA here is from genome assembly GCA_029852735.1 of Persea americana. NCBI lineage: Eukaryota > Viridiplantae > Streptophyta > Magnoliopsida > Laurales > Lauraceae > Persea > Persea americana. The sequence continues at coordinate 29,364,485 of CM056814.1, forward strand.
ACTAGTTCTCATGTATGGTTTTGCATGATGGATTCAATTTCACTATTTATCGCCTCTTTCCAATATGGTGCATCGGGACTGGACACAACTTCTTTAAAGCTTTGAGGCTCATCCTCTAACAAAAATGTTAGAAGATCTAAACCAAACATTTTTTATGTTCTAGCCCTCTTACTTTGTCAAGGTTCATCAATCTCTTGTTTGTCTTGATTACTTCTACTAGCAGTATCATCAGTTCTTTTAAGAGAACTTAATTCTTGCGAGGGTTTGTTGGGAAACATATGTTCAAAGAACGATGCACTCTTTGACTCATTAATAGTATTCGGATGCATATCAGGAATCTTAGACTTGTGAAACTGATACGCACTACAATTATGAGCATCTACAATGAGTACACAATTAACTATCTTTGGCCCTTATTTAACCTTTTGAGGTGTAGGAACCACCACTTTAGCCAAACAGCCCCACACTTTTAAGTATTTGTAAGTAGGCCTTCTGCATTTCCATAATTTATAAGGGGTCTTATTGGTTTTCTTTTGAGGTATTCGGTTCAGAATATAATTTGCGGAGAGTGTAGCATCCCCCACGAGTTCTGAGGTAATCCAGAACTTATTAACATATCATTTATCATTTCTTTTAAAGCTCTATTTTTCCGTTCAACAACAACATTTTGCTGAGGTGAATAAGGTGCAGTAGTTTGGTGCATAATACCATGTTCTGAATAGAATTCACCAAAAGGTGATTCGTATTCGCCACTTCTATCGCTTCTTAGCACCTTGATCTTTCTAGCAAGTTGATTCTCAACCTCATTCTTGTAATGTCTAAACATGTCCAATGCCTCATCTTTACTTCTCAGTAAGTAAACATAATAGTATCTTGTGCAATCATCAATATATGTAAGAAAATATTTCTTACCACCTTTAGTTTGAACAAACTTTAGGTCACGGATATTAGAATGAATTAACTGAAGAGGTTTAGAAGTTCATTCAATTGAATGAAAAGAAGTTCTAGTAAGTTTTGCTTCTACACATGTTTCACATTTGATATTTGTATCAAAACTAAATTTTTGCAAACATTCCATATTAACTAATCTACGCAATACATCATAATTAACATGGCGTACTCTACCATTCCACATATTAGAAGACTCCAAGTATATAAGCAGAAGACTTATTCTTATTAGGAACAATAGTCATTACATTCATTTTGAAGAGCCAATTGCTCATATACCCCTTTCTCACATACATCTCAGATTTAGTAAGTATAAATTTGTCACACTCGAATGCTAGCCTGAAACCTTTCTTACTCAGTAGTAAGCCTGATACCAGATTCTTGCGGATATTGGGTACATGCAACACATTATTAAGAGTGAGTTCCTTTCCAGGAGTCATTTTTAACACCACCTGTCCTTGGTCTTCAACCTTAGAAGTGGTGGAGTTGCCCATAAAGAGTTGTTCTCCATTTGAAGCATGATAAGTTGAGCAAACATGGCCGAGTGGCCCAAGTCTCCACCCACCATTCCCTGGTGTTACCAACCAAATTGACTCCGTATACCATAATAAACAGATTGATGTCATCTTTGGAGAGGGTGTCTAGTACTGTCATGTTGGCCTACGCTGGTTTCTTGCCGGTACTCCCTTGATCCCTTTTCTTATGACAGTCCTTAGCACGATGGCCTGGTTTGTCGCACACATAGCATTTTCCTTTGAACTTCTTATTATCATTGGGACCTTGTTTTGGACCGTTGTCAAAGTTTCTCTCTTTGGGATTCTGCCAATGTTCCACTACATTGGCCTTTGCTTCTGTGAAGGTTTTCCCTTCTTTAATCTCAAATGCATGATTGTCGTCCTCTATCCTTAATCTGACAATCAAGTCTCCAAGTTTGATCTCCTTTCGCTTATGCTTCAGTTAGTTCTTGAAATCCTTCCATAATTGTGGCAATTTTTCAATGACTGCAGCCACTTGGAAAGATTCACTACAAGACATTACTTCTGCATGAATTTCATGAAGGATAACCTGAAGATCTTGAACTTGATTGATGACAGTCTTGGAGTCCACCATCTTGTAGTCAACGAATCTGCCAACAACGAATTTCTTCATTCTGGCATCTTCAGTATTGTATTTCTTATATAGTGAGTCTCATAGTTCCTTTGTTGTCTTTAGTGAACAATACACATTATACAATGTGTTCTCCATTCCACTGAGGATGTAACTCCGACAGAGGAAATCAGCGTGCTTCCAGGCATCCACAACATCAACAACTTGCTTGCCTGTTTCACCATCTTTTTGAGTAGGAGCTTCTTCATGGAGGAAGCGAGTCAAGTTCAAGGTTGTGAGATTGAATAACATTTTTTGTTGCCATCTCTTGAATTCGATACCATTGACTTTCTCGGGTTTCTCCCCATGGTTCACCATAACAGGGGCAGGGGTATTGACTAAAATCATCCAAGGAGTATTATTCTCAATACCCGTTTCTATTTAACGAAACAGAAATCTCTCAACTAAAGAAAATGTAAAGCTTAATGAGTACATCAGTTTCAAATGTAAAGCAGAATATTAAAAAAAGTATTGTTTACTGTAAACTCAGACAATACTATAAGCAAATATTGTTTTCTATAAACGCAGACAAAGAAGTAAGTAGTATACAGAACGAACTAAAGTTCTGCCAAATGTAAATAATGAAAAAACCCAGTTTTACGATACTAGTTTCAGAATTAGAAAAAAATAGAAACCAGAAGTAAAACTGATAGAAACAGAAACCAGAAATACTGAAGTAAAACTAAGAATAGAATGTACTCAGAAAGAAAGAAGGAAATTTGTCTTAAGATTGTTAGACAAAGTACTTGGTACCAATTTTGATCTCAGTAAGTTCCAGAACTGTAAATCTAAGAAGAAGTTAAAAACAACACAGAACTGTAATTGCGAAAGTAAATCCACTTACAATATGTTGGCAAAAAACAGAGACCTATTGATGACTGTAATCCGGCAATCTGAAAGTAGAATAGAGGTCGATCAAGGTTAGCGTTTAATGATATATCCTTAAGACAAATTTCGCCCCCACAGTGGTGCTTACGAGCTTCTATGGTGTTTGTCTCCTAGGATAAAATGATCACTCACACAGTAGCAGCACTATAGACTCTCTTGACTCAGACTTCGACAGATGACAGATGACACATGCGATGCACAGATGCAGGAAAAAACGAATGCAGAAAGCACAGGTCGAATGGGTTTAAATACAACTCTTTAGGATTGATTATGCAGGGGTTTCATCGGTTTTGTACAGTACAGTGACTGCTCAGGTGAATAGTCACTCCTTTGTAATGTTTTAATTTTTTGTTTGGACACATCTTTCCAGAATTCGAACACACCCTTCTGGACACACCTTTAGGAAAATGAACTTTATTAAATAAGATTTCTCCAAAATAATAATGTTTAAGTGGGCCGTGCTAGGCCCGGCTCGCGTGCTTGTTGTTGAGCCCCCTTAGTCAAGTTCTTCCCTCCTCCACAAAAGTGGGGTGCCCCTTGGGGGCCCAACCTTTACTCCCAAGGTAATCATATTTATATCCAAAGAAGGTTCTATTCCCAAGTAATACGGGATGCAAGTTTTCCACATGCTTGTATTTCCATGTGTTACCATGTTCAAGTAGTGATGTTAGGAGTCTATCTCTCGTTCACTCCTTAATGGATTAGAACAACCCAATACATGGTCTTGATCTACTCATGAAGTAGATCACATTCCCATGTAGTCCCACCTAAACTAATAAGTGGGGCTCACTTTTATTTTGGCTCGAACTTAGGCCAAAATCAACTTCTCTCATCCATTTTTCAAACACACTCATCATTTGATACTATTGTACATATAAAGGTAGGCCAATTTGATCAACCTCTCCATCCACCATTGATTTGAAGATTCCATTGTCAATCGAGGTAAGTAACCTTACTATAATATTTTAGTATTAGATTTTTCTATTTTCTTGCCTCCAATATGCTAGATGTAGAATTTGTTGTGCTTTCCTTTTGATCTTTCTGTGGATATGTGATGAAAGGGGCGGATTCTAGAATCTTAGCTCACCTAGGATCTTCAGTTATTATTTGAATTTTATAGATCATGTAGATTGTTGAATAAGTCCACTTTTTTTCTTGATGATCTAAAATCCTATTGATGTTTCAAATGAATCATTGTAATGGAACCTCTCATTGAGAAGTTATGATAAAAATCCACACCTTTGAGCTACTGTACAAAACTATTGGTCGGAATCTAATTTTATACATAAGAGGTCTTGACCATGTATGCAAGTTTTTTTTCATTTCTTTTGTGTTCTAGAGTTAGATCCACATTTTGATTTTGTAGATCGAGCATGCTTCCTTAGATTTGGATATTCTTTTACTCAAGATCCTATGGTCAGATTGTTGTAGATCTGATTCCATGTGACGATTCATATTTCCATCATGTGTATAATTGTGCCCTATGCAATCTTTGTGTCTCATTTTGATAAATTTGAATCACTAGTGTATTATGTTAAACTTATGCTCGAGGGCATGTATTAGATCTGATTTACATCTCCCTCGATATCTATCTTTTGAATTCTTCAATTCAGTGCATAAAATGATTTGTTTTCCATATTTTCACAATCTTTGTGTCTCTTTCTTATAAATCTAAATCACAACTGTATTATGTTAAACTTATGCTCTAGGGCACGTATTAAATCTAATTTACATCTCCCTCGATATCCGTCTTTTGAATTCTTCAATTCAATGCATAAAATGATTTGTTTTCCATATTTTCACAATTTATGATCTATCACCAGCCCCTTTTCTCATTGTTTAAACTTGAAATCTGTCTTAGAAAACAAGTTTGTATTGGTTTTATTCATATTTAAAAGATCTTTTCAGCAATATGAATTTGCACAGTTTTGATTTCATGCCATCAAGTTACACCTATTTTAGTGAAACTCTGTAAAACTTTCATTTAAAAATCTCTTGTGCACAATTAGTCCTATTCTACCCAGGTTTAAAAAGATACTAAATGATCTCAAATAATTCTAGAAAAAATAGATTTGAGAAAACTTTCTATTGGATTGAGAAAACGCCTATGGTTTGCTAGAAATTAATTCTTAATGATCAAACCTTCATTGCATTTGTAAAACCAATTGAAAACCAGCTTGGCAGCAACTATACCGGCTGCTAAATCAGTAATCAACCAAAATTAGTAAAGACGTGATTTTCAGTGTCTCATGAAAGTTATAGATCTTTGAGTCGCCAAACGACCCCATTTGGAATCGTATTTTCCCGAGTTCTATAGAATATTCTATGAATTTCCTAGGATGAGCCGTTAAAACCATTTTTTTGGAAAAAGAAACTAGTTTTTGGTAGACCTACACATTGTCTTTGAAAATCTGTTAAAACTTAAAAGTAGAGAGCTGCAAAATGCACACTAATTTTTAGTCTCTCCACACTAGTACTCTCTACAATCCCCACACTTAGGCCTGTCAATTTAGCCTGTTAAAATGGGTACCCGGTTCATCCCAAGCCCAAAAACACATGGTTTTTAAAAAAGTTTGAGCCCAGCGGGCTAGGCTTGGAGAATTATTTGAAAGCCTAGCCAAAATGGGACTGGGAATGGGCAGAGAATGCCTAGCCAATCCAGGCCCGGCCCGGCTTGCCTGCAAGGTTATTTTACTAAATGTCTCTTCCCTGCACAATATATCCAATTGGACCGATCTGATCCCTGTTTGCAAAACACTCCAATAAAAAGAAAAGAAAAGAGGAGAAGTTTGGGTTGTAACAACTTCTCAAAAGAAGTTTGGGCCTAAGTCATTTCTCACTATGTGATTCATAATATATATCGTTTGTTTTTCATTAGAGTTCTCAGTTGGCTTCAATACCAGAAACACCTAACGCCATTATCTATACCAACTTGTGCTAAAGTTATGTTCATGTTTCATGTTTGTTAAAATCACCAATTTTTATTGGATGATGGTCTTCATAGGTGTACTGAAACTAAATATTTTGGATGTTTATCATTAAAATATAAAATGAGACTATTAAATAGTTTAGATCATGGATTGGTCCAACAAGAGCATCGAAAATTAGGTTCATAGGTTATCTTTAGGACGGTTTTTTTTTTAATTATAAAGCACTCAAAATCTATGAAGATTTAAGATAATTGGCTTAAAAGTCTTGAGTTCTATCAGTTCGATAAGTAAACCAAACATATTGAGTTACAGAGGTGTTTATGGGCCTAGCATAGATATATAATTTAGTCACATTAACATTTGGGCCAGGCTTAGATTAAATCATACAACATATCAGGTAGATAAGAGAAGCCATCATCACCAATATATTATCTAAATCACACGAGCACATAAGCGTCACCAACAACAGAGATAACATGAGGAAGTAGCCTTACCATGTCCGTAACCATCGTATCTACATCTAACCATATCAACATCGGCAGTCCAAGGCACTAAGCAACATCATCCTTAATACATAATAATCATACATTCAATATACATCCATAGGAGCATGTAAAGATACGTCCATAGTTAAAGTACAAGGGACGTGGGGGTTCAGAGCCAGCGCATCATCATCATCCCAACAACTATCGATGGACATCAGCCATAAGGATCATGGCCGCCCATCGCTGTTGTCTCATCGAATAGGAGCATACAAGATTCTATCTCATCCATCAATATCCATAGCCATGGCTAAGTTCCAACCATTGGTTTTACGAGCTATCTCAACCAACAATATCCATAGCTACAGCTAAGTCTCAGCCATTGGTCTTACATGCTATCTCAACATCAATATCCATCCACACGTACCTGGTCCGAGTGTCGGCGGTCTCGGTACCCCGAAGGTACATACTGTACTCCACCACATCTCAATATCAATATACATGCCGGTACCAACATCCCTCAATAGTCCAACCGTACATCCACAGTCCTACAGACCACTAAGTGAGGGTACTCAGAACTGGATTGCCTTATCATCATTAATATGAGACGATAATAGTCAAGGGTATGAGTCGCGGAGTTCGGGTATAGCTAATCTACCCTTGTGATTTCCAACAGTTAATAATGCATACCCTTGTACAATCAGCTTCTTTATATACTTAATTAACATTATCTCATTATATAGTCCGTCTATCAGTGTCTACCGTTAAGTTTCCAATATTATAGGTTAGGATTTCAAGTGCAATGTGTTGACATCTCATCCAATACGGACTGTGATCATGAATCAAAGCCTATATACGATGCCCTGATATATAATACCTCCCAAGGCCTACATCCAAGGTTCGGACCTACTAGCCAGCCTTAGTGTCCACTCTCAACAATAGAAGTACCATGTGTCTCAATACATCACAATCGTTGGCCCCTTTCAATGATCATGGAGTCCCAAATGCTTATTAAGTATCCTTGGTGCTCCTATAGGTGTTTAGCATCATAGGACATCCATAACCATTGAATCGGGTTTCGTTTTACAACCCAGGACCCTACTTAGGCAGCTGCACAGGTCAAGGTTAAGCCTGGCCCTTGACTCGTGTCTAGCGTATCCCAAACAATCCAAATGGAAGGTCAACGGGGCCCACACATGATCAAATCATAAAATGATCCACATCTGAGAAATGGCTGTCTGCAGTATACCGGGTCGACATCATGGTTCCTCAGGTTGACTTGGTACACTACGAAAGGACACTTAACCTGGGAAGCAGAATTCACTGTCCATAGTGTTCTTGGTTGACTCGAAAAGTCCTCAAGTCAACCTGGTACACTGTGGGCATTTTATTAGAAATCTGGCATGTGGGGGAATCCTCAGTGTGGCCGGTCGACCGGGCGTCTTGGTTGGTCGACCGGGTACACTGGATTATGTACCTTGAGTGTGGTTTTCTGCTCTCAGTTGTGGGGAAGTCCTCTATGTGCCTGGTCGACGTCCTGAGTGACCAGGTCGACCAAGTACACATGAAACCCTGATTTCCAGTATTATGTCATCTTCCATTTTCCATCAAGACTCCATCAAATCCATCCCAGATCTACACCAATCATCTCCAAACATCAAGCACACCTCCCACATCATGATTCCATCACACATGGGACATTGATCTTCCAAATGGGAGATTCCTATCCATAAATGGCCAAATACACATAAGAAAGGCTTAGAATAACAATCCTACACATCATATCATCCAATCAACCATCCATTATGAAGCAATCCAATGGGGAGTGCCCACCTAAGATTGCACATAATCCTTTGTACTACCCATTTTTCAAGTTAACATTTTAATGGGGCAACAAATATAAAAATAAATGCTATATTTTAATACATGTTGTATTCATTTATAGGATTGTGTTGGAGCGATAGATGGTCTACATATCCCCGCATGGGTTAGACTTGAAGAGCAAGTCCGTTATCGTAATAGAAAGGGTCGATTATCATAGAACGTTATGGTCGTTATATCATTTGATATGATTCTCCAGTATGTATGCGCTGCATGGGAAGGATCAGCCTCAAACTCAAAGATTCTTTAACACATGCAGTATGGAGACAGCCCCAAAATAGGTTACGTGTTGCAACTGGTAGTAAACTCTAGGGCCTTTTGTTATTAAATGTATAAAACTTTTTCTATTTAAGTTATAACAAGGATGTCCTATTATTGTTTTGTAGGAAAATTTTATCTAGTAGATGCTGGTTAAGCAAACACGCGTGGGTTCTGTAACACCCCGTACCCTAATCCCGTATTAATACTAATTAATTGCTTGGTTAGTTAATAGTTTAGTTAGTAGGTGTGTTAGAGTCTTAGCGAGTCGGGTTTGGCGTAGGGATCGCGCGTGCGAAGTTTCGTGCGAGTCCGAGTGAGTTTGGATAGAGTAGGGGGCTGGTTTGCAATTTTGGGAAGTTTTCAGGGGTTTTTATGAGATTTTGAGTTTTGTGAGTTTGGGTGCATTGGATAGGTCTCGTCATTTCATGACCTTTAGTCTTCTATCGCGTTTCGATTCGACGCGCTGAAGAGGCCCAAATAATTCCTTTTAGCTCACCAAGGACTTAACCCAAATTTTGACAAAAATACCCTTTTGAACAAGTCATCAACCGGATGACTCGTTCCCACCTTCTTATCTTCATTCATCTTTATCCCTTCTTCCCATTTCTTTGTGTCTTCTTCAAGCTCTTCCTTCTCTTCACTGTAGCCTTGCCAAAGAGAACCATGGGAGTCCATCTTCCCTAGCAAATCCATCCATCATCTTCATCAACTCTCCAAGACCTCAACCATACAATTTTCTAAAGTTTTCATCAACACATCACTCCAAGGTAAGCTCTCCAAGCTACTAGACTTAGCTAATCTTCTTCCTTTGGATTAGAAATGGATTAGGGAAACTCATAGCAAGCCTTTGCATTCATTTTTGTAGTGGAATTTTGGGTTGGAATCCTTCCTCTTTCTCTTTGAGCTTTAGTGGAGTTTCTTCATCAAATTTCTTCTTGAAATTTTCCCTAAGCTCTTCATCAAGGCAAGTTAATATGTATATTTATGATTTGATATGTTGTCTTCCTTTTGATTGATAATTGATGATGTTAGATGACCCTTTGCTCTTTAGATTTGTTTTAAATTGAAACATGATAATGGCTTGAAATTGCTAATGAAATGGATTAGGATTAGGATACTAATGACTTGATGTAAGATGGGGTTTTAGGGACTTGTTGCATCTACCTACATGTGGGTTTTTATGATGTTTAATCAGGTGAAGAAGTCCCCAAAAACCAAGTGGAACAGGACCCAGGTGCACTGCCCAGTTACAGAACTGTGTTCTGTAACTGCAGTGTACTCGGTCGACCGGCTGTGCACGCGGTCGACCGGGTACACAGCACCTGGGGTCGACCGGATGGGAACCAGGTCGACCTGGTTCCCTGTGCACGCGGTCGACCGGGTTGGGACCCGGTCGACCGGGTCAACTGCAGGGAGGGGTCTTTTTGGTTTTTTTTCCTTTTTCTTTCTTTTGTTTGAGGACCTTAGGGGGGGTCTTGGTGAACCTTTTTGAGACTTGTTTGAGGACCTTAAGGGGGGTCTTGGTGAAACTTTTGAGACTTGTTTGAGGACCTTAAGGGGGATCTTGGTGAAACTTTTTGAGACTTATTTGAGGACCTTAGGGGGGATCTTGGTAAACCTTTTGAGACTCATTCGACTACTTGTGAGGACGTGTTGAGCCTACGTTCTTCACGTTAATCCGGGTGTATCGGGAATCGATTTCACTCAATCCTGAACGGTACGGGACAACGGGATACCTTTTCTATATCTATGCACGAAGATCATTATTCAGGTATCGTGCACCCTAACCCTTTCGTGGACTGAGTAGAATTGTACGATGCTTCAGGTTAACCATTGACCTAGGAATTGGATCGTTTCTTGCCTTGAATTCCGGAATGTACTGTTTGGTACTGTTTACATGAGACGTTCATGTTCATTAGTTTCGTTTATTTGTTTTGTTTTGGGATCACGTTTGAGAACTTAGAATGATGAATTTAGGATTCCCTTTGATGTTTCGTTCTTTCAAAGTTTGATGGGAGTGCTGAGACTAGACGGCTTTAATTGGAAAGCTTGTTTGAGAACTACCGGTATTGATGGTTTTGACTTTGATTTGATGATGGTAGGGTAGTTCTCTTCGATCAATGAATCTTGTTCACACAAGAAAGTCTAGCTCTTCACGATGGGTTGTTTAGGACTCTGTGTGTCAGGCACCACTCGACTGTTAACGCCCAACACAGATGGGGCACCATTCTGTGTGAGGACTTTGGATGGACCGTCTGCGCAGTACGACTTTTTATATTTTGATGGCTGTACACCATCGGATACATATTGATTGACTTTGATTTCTTAGGCCTTTTGGTATCCATTTTGATTGCTTGCTTGCCGGGGTTCATCCCGTGCTACTCTACCACAGCTCAAATGTTGAGTCGGGAGGGTCATGTGGAACTATCCTGTGGTGTATTAGTTTATGTGGGTTGCCTCTTTGCTAGATGGTTATGTTAGTTAATTTTGATTCAAATGCTATGCACTTTCTACGATCAGGATGCTATGCATTTCATATGATTTTGTTTCTCGTTTACTCTTATTCGTTCTACATATCTGAATGATTCATATATATATGCTTGCCGACCTTCGTGTCTGATGATGCTACTCTTGGTGCATAGGTACCGAGCTCTACTTAGCTGAGGAGGAGTTGACGGAGGAAGTTCAGGCTGATCAGCCTGATGACTTCTTGGAGTATAGTACGGACGGCATTGTATAGCCGTACTGACCCCGTACATGAGAGCCATAATGATATCTTTTGTGTAGTTTCATCTTTTGTTCTTCATCTTTTGATTAGGCCCGAGTTTTGGATGTGGCCTATTGTTGTAATTAATACTTTTGTTTAACTGTTTCAAACTTGAACTCTAGTTAATATATGTGATCAGTCTTTGCTCGTAACTATATACTTCAAGATACCATTTGTCCTATGAAGCTTCCGCTATACGTTTTATGTATTTGAGGAAATGTTTATACCTCACAGCGATCTTCGATCCATATTGGGACATGATTAGGGCACAGTGTTATTATTAATGCTGAAAATTTTTAATTAGCCCTAATTTCACGCATAAACCCTGGTTTCACGATCGGGGGCGTGACAGGTTCTTAGCCCCATTTTGCAGCATCCGATATCATTTAAAAGAATGGTCCACAATGCACGCGCCTAGGACTGAACATGAACTGTTCAACTTGCGTCATGCAAAGTTACGCAATATAGTGGAAAGAACATTTGCAGTGTTGAAGCAACATTTTGACCTACTGCAGACTGTTACACGATATCCTATGAGGACACAAGTGAAGATTGTTGTGGAATGTTGTGTTTTACACAACTTTATCCATCGATGGAATCTTGATGACGATTTATTTAGGTATGCATTTAATGAGAGATGGAAGGGGATGATCTCGTTGGTGAAGAAGATCGGGATATCGGAATGGACAATTTTGATCGTCTTGCGGACAAGGAATTTATGATAGATTTTAGAGAACAACTATCAAAAGATATGTGGGAAGTTAGAGAGCTAAGGAGAGTTTGATTTCACATTAGCTTTATAAATGTATTTTGTGGGTACATAAGTTGCCTCTATGGGTCTTTCTTCGGCATGGAGGACTTTTGTGTACCTCCTAAGGGTTTTCATGGCTGGCCCAGCCTATGGGCATCGTTTTTTGGTGGTACAGATCCTCCTTGGTTGTGTCTCTATACTATGGGTGCAAGTGGGGTGGAGCCGCTCTTCATTGTTTTGTATATTTAGCCCTTTACTTTGGAAATATATACCTCGGGAATATATAATTGTTCTTCTCTGAATCTGGATGTAGTTTGGGTTAAGGATTCCTAATATCCATACATTTCTCTTGTTTCGCCTTATTTCCTTGCGTCTATGGTTATGTTTTTTATTGAATGACCTTTCCATTTTTTCGAAGTAATTCATGAGAACTTTGTATTATTTGTTTTACTCATTGTATCAAGTTTGTTGGTATTAATGATGTGCTTGATTTAAACTTCCTCCCATGTTTGCTTCTCAATTTGTTCATACTACTCGTTCACTCATATTTATATTTGTTGGATAATCTTGGAAGGTTTTAAGTTATTATCATCTACAAGTTGTAAATTCTGACGTTGATAAGAAAATTGTGGATTAATGTATTTTCATTATCCAGAACAACTGATATGGCATACTCAATTAGGTTGTAAGAACTAGAGTTTCCTCAACAACTCCTAACACTGATATTAATATGACATTACTAAATCAAAGAATACTCGTTGGTGTGGTTAGTACAATGCATGTAGTTGTCCAGCCTTCTATGGAGAGAAAGAAAACATGTTTGTTTTACTTGTAGTACCAATTGTTTCTTTTCCGATAAGAGTTTTAACGGGCTCAACGAGGATAAGCCCTGATATGTTATTCAGATCCTAAATAACTTCGCCGAGTCTGTTTTAACCCTAAATATCTATTCAGACCATAAACCTGGATTTGAGTTGGAAATGGTTCGACAAGCCTGTGAGTGAACTTGAGTGAACCCAACCCCCCTTCGATACTGTAGTATGAAGTAGAGCCATGTTTTTGGAAAATGTCTTTGACCTTCTAATGGGCATTGCTGAAAGAAATGTAGTTATGTCTTCTTCTCCTTTTATGTTTATTTTAAATAGTTGACGGTATTGAAATCTTCTAAATTGTTATGTGATTTTAAAAGTAGTTAGGCATTTAGAACATTATATTATGGCTGGGAAATGGAAGTTAGATGTTGGACTTTTTTGCCATTTTTGGGTTGGCTCTCTTTGGTTCCTTCTCCATTGTGGAGTGTTGGAAATGAGTTGGAGCTTCCTTTAGCATTCTTTTGTACATTGTACATTTCTTATTGGGAAAATTACCGTACGGATGGCCCAAAACCCGATATTTATCCAATACTAGATTAAAGACTAAAAGTTTTCAAATAGAAGATCGTACATAAAAGGACGCCTAAAGTGGGACGGTTTTACCCTTTTTCCTGCAGTATCCTAGGCATGTAGGATATCACAGGATTTGATATCCTAAGCCCGTAGGATATTGAGGATATCGAACCGTTCGATATCCTACATATATAGGATATCTTTGTAAAAACTTCACCTTCTCCTTTCAACTTAGGTGAAACAGGGACAGAGATAACTCGGTAAAAAACCCCCCTTTTATTGTGATCATCTTCTTCGATCCTCCAATGGTTTTTCCTCTATGTTTTTCTCATTGTCTTGCTATAGATATTTCAGGAGCACAACCTTCCGCTCCATTCTCCTTCGTCAGTTGCTGCAACTTCGTGGATCGTCAATTGCGTAGGGTTTTAGTGCGAGAAATATACCCACTCATCAGCAGTTTAAGGTAGGTGGAAGAAGCATTGTTTTTCCTTTTTTCTCTTGATTTGTTTTAGTCTTTTTTCTGATTAAGGCTTTTTTTAAGGCTGGGCATTTGGGTTTTTATTGTTATTTGGGGGTTACATCATGTGATGTTGCTACGAATCTTATTCGTCTTCCACTCTCTGATTATTGTAGAACCATTTAGTTGTAATAGGCTTGTGCCTTGTAATGGTTTTGTACATGATGTAATCTGACTGGGAGGTGTAAAGATTATAAAAGTCAAAAGTGGTGACTAGCGTCTAATTGGTTCGAGTCACTTGAAATTATTGGGTCAGTGCTCATTGGAATTAAGGTGCAACCTATATATCAAGCAGTAGGGCTCAAGGCACATGCATGAAAATATTGGATGAAGCATGAAAGTTATTAGTGAAAAAATAACATTTTCCAATATAGCTAAGGGCCTGTATTGGGAGATTCCAAAACCTTTTGTTTCTTTTTGCCCAATTTTAATACTAGAATTCCTCAAAGCCCCTAAGTATTTTAAATTTTGCTATTCAAAGAATTTCTAAGGTCAGAAGGCCAAAACACTAGACCTTAGGGATCCAGAGGTGTGGGGGAGGGGGGGGGGGGGGGGTGGGTTGGGGGTTGGTTTGGCTTGCCAATATGAGTTCGCCAATGCCATTACATGGTCACCCAAATGGCATTGCAAACAAGATTTGTCAAACTGAATCAGGCATTTTGGTTTTATTATTTTAAAACATTTTAGAAACATCTTCATTCAAATGGGTATAATATAAATGTGCATATTCTCTTGATGAAGCTCTCAGCACCAAAAATGTAATTGGATCTCTTCCTTTGTCTGAATCCAAGTTACGAAATGAAAATATCTTTTTTTTTTTTTTCATATCCCCTCTATCATAAGACCATGTTACTCTTGATCCCCTAATGGAAAAATCATTTGTCCTTTCTATCTAGGAGGTGTAAAGATTATTGCAGAACCATACCTTGTAAAAACTTTAGTAGTGATGCTATTGTCTGCTTATTTTACCATTTTTTCATGGAAGATATTGTTTTTAGTGGGGATGGTTGAAGTGGGGACATGAATCAAATAGTCTAAACTAAACTAAAATATTCTTTTGTGTTTTTGTTTTCATTTGCACTAGAATGAAAGCGCTGCGATGTAGGGTTCAATACCATCCAAACAATGTACCTATATTACTAACCTTTGGAGAAATTAGGATTTTATATTGGTAAAATGCTTAGTCAAAATAAAATACAACTAAAAAAACTTTCAATTTCTTCTAATGAAATCACTTGATTATAAACTGTAGAAATATTTCCCAAAATATCATTAATCATCATCTCTAACCAAAACTTCAGAAAATCCTATGTTTCAATTTCTTTAGCCAAATCAATACCAATGCTCTTAACAAATCTACTTCAAACATAATTTTATACTAAGTTGCATGCCTTTATCAACATGAAAGAAATTACTTAAAAAGAGAAGGATGACGACATCAGAAGATTTCAGAATCGGCTTTAAGTCCACCTCTAGGTGCCATTGTTGAAAGTCCGAGATCCGAACCCTAGGATAGGGGGGGGGGGGGTGAATAGGGTGAGCTTCTAATTAGTGACCAATTATGTCAAATTTTAAAGTTCTTTAAATCAATTAGTGACAAGTGATGATATAGAACTACAGTGCAGAAGCTAACAAAAATATTCATCACAAAGCATTCACCACAACACAATGATTTACAGTGGTTCGGCCTCAATGCCTACATTCACTACGGGCTTGTGATCCTACACCCCACTGGATTTCCACTATCTATGATTTTGAATAGGCTAAGCAATAACCTTTATAAAATGTTTTCCAAGGCTAAACAATAACCTTACAACATGCTTTCCAAGGCTAAGCAATAACCTCTTGGGTTTTATGGTTCACCCCTAACCATACACTTGTGCTTTTCTAAGGCTAAGAAATAACCTAATGCACCCAAAATATTTTCTCTACAAAGTGTCTACACAACACTTGAAGAGATACAAATTTAAGCTCAAATACAATGCCTCTTAATTAGGCAGATATAGAAGTATAAATCTGTATAAATCTAACTCACACAACACACTATGTAATGCAAAGAAGATTGTGCAATGTGTTTGTGTGAAAACTTCAATCAAGTTTAAAAACGATAGCTCAATGAAACTTTTGAAAGTTTAAATCACAAATGTTTTGATTGAAGGGTAATGCTAATCAAATGTATAAAAATAACTTGTTGATGATATGACAATCAGTGGCTCACAAGTTGTTTTGAAATTCCAAATCTAAAACATGTGATGCAAGAGCATTGTTGTTTTCAAAACAAATTAGTTTCCTTCTGTGTTCATGGAAAGAAAACAACTATTTAGAGATTCAACCAAGTATAAGGTTCTGCTATGAGAGAAATCAAAGTTTTAAGAATGCATGAAACCATTTTGATATAAAAGTTAAAACTAACTTGGTTTGAATCTAAATGATGAATCCAAGACAACAAAGGAATTCAAAGTGAAATATATATAATGGATTCATCAAATCATAGTTTACATGCTAAAATTAATTTTTCAAATATTTAAACAAAGCATGAAAACATATGATAAGGAAAACTAAGCATACTTAGATGATTTACTCAAGATTCCAAGCTTTAGCTTCCCTTTATGACCCTCTAGCCTTCCTTAACTCATTCTCCTTTGTTTGGCCTCAAAACACCTCTAGGAGGGCCTCTTGGTTCCTCAAATTTGGCTTAGGAATGAGTTGTTTATATAGAAAAAGTTGTCCAACGGCTAGCTTGTCGGTCAACCGACAAACAGGGTTCGGTCAGCCGAACTCAACGGCTAGAATCCCAACGGTCGTATATTTTGAAATTTGCAGACTGAAATATGCTTGTCGGTTCACCGAACAGAAGTTCGGTCGACAGACAGTTGACCGACACATGACCGACAGCTGACCGAACTTCCCTGATAGCACAATTTTTTACATTCTGGAAGCGGAACCGACAGCTGACTGAACTTGGTTCGGTTGGCTGAACTTTCCCAATAATTGAATGATTAATGGGATAATTCAGATTAATTAACGACGATGAAGATGCTTGTTGATAATTTTAGACTTAGCTCAACGATTTCTAGAAATTCATAAGAGAAAAGCCGAATCGCGTTGATACCTCGAGTCAAACCCACTACTCACTAAGGTACATAGACCAATGAGTTCTAAGTCCTGAGATCTTTCTGACGATATGTATGGCACCCCTGTATGTGCACCCAAGTCCCAATTTGCTTTCTGGCCCACATTTTCTATATTTTGCATTGCAATTAGCTTGCTGATTGAATTTCTGTGATGACTGTGATTGAATGTTGAACTTCTGAACCTCAAATTATTAAATCATCACATTTTAGGTTAGGTCGCATCGATATCACATAAAACCCAAACAAAATCATAAAACATAAAATCACTTCTTCTCTTTCCTTACTCTCTAGTAAATTAGAGGAGAAACCAGAAAAAAATTAAAAGACACCCAGAAAACCCAAAAATAGTAGGTAGATAGTCTAGGTTACCAAATCTCGTGCCTAAGTAGGATAAACCCTAAGATTGAATAAGAATTAACTATAACATTTAATTAATTGATTAAGAACCATCAAATCATTAAGAACCCTAAAATAGAGAATCTTAATTAGTTTAGACTAAAATTGGATTAAGAAATTACTAAAATTAATTAGGGAACCCAAATTGTTAGGATAGGCTCCTCTCCCTTGGAGCCTAGTTTGCTCATTCAATAAAAGCCCCTAATTAAGGATTAAATATAATTAATTAAGACTCTAATCTCACACCAATTAATACAGTAAACTCCTTTAATTCAAAAGATCTCAGGACCTTAATTAGTTCGGATTAAAAATAACCTAACTCATAAAAACCGAAAAACACAATCACTTGGGCCCCACCCCCTGGGTGCCCATCCTACCAAGTCCACCTTGGCACCCAGCCTGCTCACTACCAAAGAGGTTTTAATTAAAACCTAATCTCATTAATCAAGACCTTAATCTAGTCCCAGTTAACACATAAAAACACCAATAACTTAAAAGACTTGAAGCCTTAATCAATTTGGACTTGAATTAACCTAAGAAATACAAAATCCTAAAACCAAAGCAAACTCACCCAGGCAGCACCCCCTGGGTGCCCATCCTGCCAAGTCCACCAGGGCACCACCCTTTGGGCGCCCATCTTGTCCAATCACTAAGACTTCCCAATTAAAATTAAATAAAACCCGAATCAACACAATAAAACACTTTTAACTTAAAAGACCTGAAACCATAGAAGCCCAACCTCAAATCAACCTTAAAAATATGAAACCGACCCGAACGTCAACGCAGTCACCTGGGCATCACCCCCTGGGCGCCCAACCTATGAACTCCACCCAGGCACCATCCCTTGGGCGCCTAGACTGCCAATTCCCCTGGAAACCTCAATCAAAGATCCATCTCGATTAACTAAGATCTAATCCCATCCCAATTGAATACGAACAAACACTCCCCATCAAAATACATTAAGCCCCTTAATCACTTCAAACTTGAATTGACCTAAGAATCACCAAACCTATCCAAACCCTTAAGACAATCAACCTGGGCGCCACCCCCTGGGTGCCCAGTCTTCCAAATTCACCTGGGCACCACACCTTGGGTCCCCAGCCTACCCATTTTCAAAAAAACCCCAATTCACAACTTAGCCTAATTAATTGACATTCAAAGCCATCCCAATTGAGTACGAAAATACACTTCCCACCAAAACATACCCAATCCCATAAAGATTCAATCTAAAAATAACCCTAAATTACCAAAAACCCCTACAAACCAACAAACGACAACGTAGGCATCACCCCTCTGGCGCCTAGCCTACACTTTGACCCTATTAAAAACCCAAATTCAAAAACACCTAATTAATAAACCTTAATTAAAACACCTAATCAAAACAAACTTAATAAATAAACCTTAATTAAGATCCTAATTAATAAATCCTAACTAATCTACAACCCAAATCCTAAAAAATCAATAAATCTTAATCAATAAACCCTAATTAAAACCCTCAATCAACAAAGTTCTAATTGGCAACCCTCCGACTTCAAACCTTAAACCCTAATCACAAGCTTAATTCAACAAACCCTAATTAACAAAGCCCTAATTAAGACCCTAAATCAAAATCCTAATTTATGAACTCATAATTAGCATAATTAGTAAACTCTAAATTAATACAAACCTTAATTAATCCAATCCCAAATTAATTTGAATTCTAATTGATCAAAACCCTAGTCAATACAAAACTCTAAACCTTAATTAATTAAAACCCAAATCAACCTAAACCCTAATTAATTAAACTTCAATTAATAAATCGTAATTGATAAATCCTAACTAAATTAAATCCTCATTAACCAAAATCCTAATAAAAGACCCCCAATCTCAAACTTTAATTAATAAACCCCAAAAACACCACTTGGGCACCACTACCTGTGCGCCCAAGTCACCTAGAAGTACTTAGGTGCCACTACCTGTGTGCCCAAGTCACCTAGAAGTACTTAGGCGCCACAGTGTGTGCACCGAAGTCCCAATTTAGTGTTAGAATCGCAAATTCCCACGTCATTTCAAATTTTGGCCCTAATAAGCATCACAAAACCTTCACATTACCAATAACAACTCTAAAATTAAAAATTCAATTAACTTAAACCCATCCAGAACCTTGAACTGAAATCGGGCGACCAAAGAGCAACAAATTATAACTTGGGCATGCCAAACATTTTAATGGGGTAACAAACTTGTAAAAATAATTTTGGATAGGGAAATATCATCTTGGAGAACTAGGTTTAACTAGAGACCAACTAAAAGTTATTTTCCAAAACATGAACCTATCAATGACTAATATGATTTTAAAATCTAGGTCCAAAGGCTTGTATGATTCGAGAATCTTCTTTCCAAAACTTAATGCATCTGAGTTTAAAATCTAAAACATGCATGTAACATAATGTTCAAAAAGCTTTAAATCAATGCATGTGAAAAATCAAGATTTCAAGTTTTTCAAAATCAATGCTCATGTGAAAATTCGAATGATGCTAAAATGATAATGCATCCATCAAATTGCAAAACACAAAATCCCTAACAATTGTTGGTACGAAGATGAAGATGAGACTTGCATTGGAGTTTAATGTAGATAAGTGAAGGTGTTTAGTGATGAATTTTTTTTTCTATAATTTAAAATTTTATTTTTTGGATTGAATTCATGGAAAATATCTTTGAAACACTTGATTTTCCATTTAATAATCTAGAGTTGGAGGAAAATCGACTCACTTTTACATTACCCATTTCTGATAAGGAAAATCATGAATTTCAAGAATCCATCCATTGTACCCAAGCTCTGCCTAAAAAAAAAACAAATGCTTCCAAGGGATTTGTGACACCTATCAATCAACTAATCATAAGGAAAAGATTTGTATAAAATAGCAAATCTCTTGAAAATAGTCATGTCAAGTGATGCTTTGGTCGGGCCTAGGAAATGTATGTATCAGATGAAATCTACATTTCTACAATCCATTCAAGTTGAGTGCTTGTTTGTAATGATCCTATTTACCTTGTTTGCGTCTTGGATTCATTGGACATCCTTTCACTCCTCTCTCTTTCTCTACACACACAGAGAAGTATTAATTGAAATGCTTGTTTATTAGTTCTCCTTAGTTGCATTTTGGTTTCTCTGATCATCTTTCCAGTTAAGCGCCAACTTTGGTATGTGTTTCCTAGGACAAACTGAACTTTTTTGACACTTTGGATTAGAAAAAGGAGAAAAATGTTAATGATAGAAGTGTACGTTATGTACCATTCGCCAAGGCCTATCTGTGAACTTCCTTATGCCCTTTAAAAATTTCTTTTTTTATGACCCTTACTTCAGTTCTTAAAGCACAATTATGAATCCTTATGGTAATATATGAATCTGCTGGAAAACAACTTGAGATTTCTCATTTTGGTGTCTTAGTTGATTGTGATAGATTTTTTTTTTTTTTGGATGTTAGATTAGCTGTTAAATTGCATTCTATTTTTTAGTTTTGTTATTTCCACCTAATTCGAGTAATGCTTGGCAGATGGAACCTTCTCAACCCGGTTTGATTGATGCATCAGTATTATTAGAACAAGATAATCACATATCAACAACAATATGGAATGGCAAGAAACTTGGCGTTTACCGATGTATTCCCGCTAACCCTAAGAAGGGATTTTGGAAATTAAATGATAGGCAATGCGATAGTGTGAAAAGGGCTGGCCTCCACCATCTGTCACAGATTTTTCACATGCGAATCGACCATTCTCTAATAAGTGCATTAATTGAAAGGTGGAGGCTAGAAACAAATACCTTTCATTTTTTATCCAGAGAGGCCTCTATTGCACTTGAAGATGTGTCATATATTTATGGCCTACCCATTGATGGTCCACCAGTTATAGGTCGTACATACACTAAGAGACCCATCATTCAGGAAGTATGCAATTCACTCTTGGGAAAGGTGTCGAAACCCACGGACATTGAAGGTGGACAACTAAAGTTGACATGGTTTCATTAAAACTTCGTTGAGCCCCAGAGAATGCGTCTGAAGAGGATATCAATAGGTATACTAGGGCATATCTATTTTGCCTTGTTGCATCCCAAATTTGTGGGTTTATGTCGTGGTTAAGGAGGGCTGCCTACCTTCTTGAATTATTTGAAACCTTCCAAGTGTATGCATGGGCTCCTGCTTGCCTCACAAATTTATACAAAACACTGTCCAAGGCCACCCGAGTGAAGGATGGGGTAAGAACAATATGTGGGGCCCTCCAACTTCTTCAGGTAAATAATAATTTAAAACATATTGCTTTATTACAATAAATATTGAAAATCCAAGTTTATGATTTGATTATATCTCAACAGATATGGGCATATTCTATAATGAAGATTGGATGTCCAATCAAACAAGATATGGATTCTATTAAATTCGAGTTCCCACTTTTTAAAATGTGGGAAAAAAGAATTGAGCAATCACTTCTGGTTGACTACTATTGAAGAAGCTCGTCAACAACTTGATCAACAAGGCATTGATCATGTAAGTTCTTTCAGCTATCTCTGTGTTGCTATATGTTTTCTCTTAATAGGTCGTAATGAAAAAATCAATGTAGTTTGAATGGCAGCCTCACCTCCAATTTGTTGAAGAGTTGATTGAACACATGTCAAAAGCCGATAGTTGCCTTTTTATAGCATGCACGGAAATGATCTTTTACTCAATTGTTGAACCTCATAATGCAGATCAAGTAATGAAGCAATTTGGTTTCAGACAAATCCTACCTCCCCACTCCATCCAACTCCTTGGAGAGATGAAAAAAGTTCAAATGTTACAATCGATTATGGAGTTAAGCTGAAACAACAGGTAGAAGCATGGAAAAATAGAGTGTCATCAGTTATCGATGAAGAGTATGATGACCAGGTCGGTAGACATTCTGATGAGTACTTTGCTTGGTACCACCACATCACTAGAATGCGTGTTGGGCGGCCATCACAAGGAGAAATCCACAATATGAACATGCAGTCCAATAGGTAACAGCAGCTGCAACATTGGCGGAAATAGTGGCCTAAGCAATAAATTTGTGTTATTGATACATTACTTCTTCTTTTTTTTTTGGTTTAAAGAACATGTTACTCTATGTTATTGATACATTACTCTATGTGGAGCTAATCTTGACATATTCTATCATCAGATGGAAATCTTCTTCAAACATGTTGTGGCTACCGTAGATAGTCCGGATGAGAAATATGATTCATGGTTCTTGTACAAAATTACGCAAACAATTCAACACCCATGTTTGAAATTTTGTACTGCCTGCTCTGCTGGATTTGAAAATTTCAGCTTGGCGGAATGTATTAATAGTGGGTCATATGAGAATTGGCATGAGGTTAATTTTGATATATTAACAATTCTTTCATTGTATACTACAAATTTCTTGAATTCCATCAGTTGTTTAACACTATTGTTGAATATAATTTTATTGTGAGATATCTATGTTGTGCAACAGGAAAATCAAGAGGAAGAAATTGGACAAGTTCCACCTGATGTCCACACACCCCAACCTTCCCCATTCGCAAACCCAAGTCCCACAGACTATCCACCCCCATTCGTAACCCCAAGCGCCACACCCAAACCTTCTCCATCTGTGATTCCAAGTCCAACACCACAACCACCACCATTCTTACCCTAAAGCTCCACACTCCAACCTTCCCCATTCATTCCAAGTCCTACACAACAACCAACCACCCCCATTCATACCCTCGAGCTCCACACCCCAACCTTCCCCATTTATTCCAAGTCCAACACCACAACCACCCCCTTTCGTCCTCGAGCTCCACACCCCAACCTTCCCCATTCAAAATCCCAAGTCCAACACCCCAAGCAGTCCCGTTCGTAATCCCAATCTACGTGAACATTCCAACTCCATGTTTATGACCTTTTTAGCGTAATGGGTCATCCTTGTTTCCAGTAACTGTGATTTCAAGCGCCGATCTTCAGAAAACTCCATCAGTTTGGTGCGTATCGCTTCAACTTGTTTCGCTATAGGAAACTCCCTCACTTCCTTCAGCAAAGCATTCGTACATTCTGCAATGTTCTGAGTGAGCATATCATAACGTCGGCCCCTTACAAATGCATTTGCCCACTGCTCTTTTGGGATGTTTTCAATGTACTTGTATGCTTCCTCTGAAACAATTCATATATCAGCCATCTCTTTCTCATACTCGCATTCTCTGTACGTTTTTGTTGCTCTCCAGAACTTAGCCACGATAGCTTTATCCTTGAATCTTTTAGTTATATTATGTGCAATATGTCGTACGCAATGACAATGATATACAGTTGGGAACCTATTGGAAATGGCTTGCATAAGTCCTTTTTGCCGATCAGAGACAATGGTCAAATTCTGTGTGGGCCGAAACGCAATGGAAATTGCAGGAAGGAACCACTCCCAAGAATCTTGTCGCTCAATTTCAGCTATGGAAAATGCAAGCGGAAAGAGTTTGCGGTCTCCATCATAAGTCACGGCTGTGAGTAAGACTCCAAGATATTTTCCGTGAAGATGGGCACCATCGACAGCAATTAATGGTCTTAGAGATGAACGAAATGATTGTATGCTTGATCCAAATGCCCAGAAAAATCTTAAGAATGAATCATCATTTTCCTTAATTAGCACCGTTAAGCTGCCAGAATTTGTCCTCTCCAACTCAAGGCAATAGTGGGGCAAAATACTGAATCACTCCTCATATAAACCCCGTATATCAAGCATCGCAATTTCTTTTGCTTTCCACCCCTTCCTGTAACTAAGTAAAACACCAAATTCCAATTGAAAGTCAGAAATAATTTCCTTCAGTGTGTATGAGGGATGGTATCGAAGCCGCTCCTTGATCCACGTAGCGACTAAAATTGATATAGCTTGCCTATGTCCCATTCCCATCGTTGGCTTTGAACAACAGTGACTGTTGTTATATGTCCTCACTTGAAATTGTGGTCTAGAAGCCACAATCGAAGCGTGGATATGCCAGGGACAAGTAGGATCAACACATCTTGCAGCGACTTTTGTCTTGCTCGTTTGCAGATGCTTAATAGCAAAGTTTTTGTGCATTGCAAATTTTTCCAATGTTTCTCTGAATGAATCACGATCTGGAAATTGTCTTCCCTTCCACATGTCATGTTGGGAATTCTCTACATGCTCATCATCAGTGTGCTCTAAATCAGGAGTTAAAGTGTCAACAATATTATTGTCTTGTATTGCATTAGATTTCCCTCCATTAACTTCTGCGACACATGCTCCGTTTTCTACCATAACAAAATGCTAGGATTCACGCGGTGGGGGAGTAGCACGTGCCACGGGACTGTTTAAATCAAACTAAATAGGTTCAATGCCCGATAAATCAAACCTTCATAGTAGATGATCAATCATAAACACATTGATGGAAAAAATATTCAGAAACTGAATTTCAAAAGTTTTAGTGCAAACCTATTGGATATTGTAATTGGAAAATGACTGACTTCATCCTCAAGGACTCTTGATGGGTTTATATCAGCTTCATTTATGAACAGTCTCTTCCTTACGCCATTACTTCTCATTACCTTCTCATCATCTTGTTCATCCTCAAGAACTATTGACGGGTTTATATCAGCTTCATTCATGGACAATCTCTTCCTTACGCCATTACTTCTTGTTACCTTCTCATCATCTTGTTCATCCTCAAGAACTCTTGATGGGTTTATATTAGCTTCATTCATGAACGATCTCTTCCTTACGCCAATACTTCTCGTTACATTCTCATAATCTTGATCTAATTGAGATATTGTACACCTACTATGCATCCAAATTGACCTTGGTAATAAAAATTATAATAATAGATATCAAGCACTAATGTGATTTATTCCATACCTTAAACTTGTTGGTTGATGGTTTGTGGCGACACCATCACTTCTATGGATATACAGAAAGATAGGATCAACTCCATATCAAAATAATCTGAACATTCTCATGAGATCGTCATCACCTCTTAGGCCTACTAATGTGAAGTTCCGGCTTGTATGATATATTTATTGCATGTAAGGGTACCCAATTCTCATCTCCCAATTGGTTTCTGCTGCAACTTTTTCAATTAGTGAACTGTAAGTTATGTTGCTATAGATAAAGATAGGCTTCTGCTCTCCACCGTTATATATTGGATGTGAGCAATCCACATCTGGTTCTCCATCAAAGTGCAGTATAAGACACAAATCATCATCTGACATCCTAATAAAAACAGTAAAAACACAATATATTATATTAATAAAAATTTCATGGGTTGGAAATATGTAGTAATCATAGGATGAACTTTACCATCAAATCCTTTGTTATGAGATTTATAGGAACAATATAATGCCACAATATTAGTACCTATAAAGGACTTAGAATGCCTTATTTTCTAGTGAGTAACAACATACATTTTATTATAACATAGAAATAAAAAAAAAAAAAGGCTTCACCAATGGACTATTAAATAGGTTAATGGTGAAAGATAATGGAGAGTAGTATATATAAAAGAAAAAAAAAAGAAAAAAAAAACCCACATCAAATGCAAGAAGATGAACAAAATAATGCATTTCATGGAGGGATCTAAATCTTCATAAGTGATTTATGGTTGCCATCATAAGAATAAGAGTAGAAAAAAGGTTTATCAATACCACATTCATAGGCTGTTTTTTTAATGCATTTAGAAATTATATGGTCCCACATACCTGTTGTGATGAATAAAATGTATAAAGTACAGATGAAAGAAGATGGAATGGTAATATCCTATTAGAACCCACAAGCGTAAAAGGAGAAGATGGAAATGGAGGTCTCTAGTTCGTGGTGAAAAAATGTGTTATCCGTTGAGGTGGGAGTAGGTAACAGTGCGATATCCTACGGGCCTAGGATATTAAATCCTGGGATATCCTACAAGCCTAGGATATTGCAGGAAAAAGGGTAAAACTGTCCCACTTTAGGCGTCCTTTTATGTATGATCTTCTGTCTGAAAATTTTTAGTCTTTCATTTGGTATTGGGTAAATATCAGGTTTTGGGCTGTCCGTACGGTAATTTTCCCTTTCTTTTTTTAGAACTATACTGCTTACCTTTCTAAAGTAAATGTAAAAAATCATAAAATTCTTACCCGTCTGACAGAGCCAAAGGCAAGACATTGCAGCTGAGTATTAAAACCATGCCAGGGAATAATATGCTGACAACTTCCTGTAGCATGGTTTGCTCAGTTGGATCATAACTTGGTTGATGGTTCGAGTCATGTTACCATTGAAAAAAGATGATAATAATGATAATAAACAAACTCAATTAGTTGTTCCAGATTCAACCTGACATTTGCTTGTTCCAAAACCCAATGTAAAGTAGACCAATATGGGTCCAAACCTAATTCAGCCAAACTAGATCTCAGCCCACTGTCACTCAATTAATACAACGACATTCATATTTTGTGAGATTTGTTTGTGTAGGCGGTAAAAACGACACCTACTTAGATTGAGATGAGATTGTGGGTAAAACTCCTTAGGACGGGGAATGCTGAACGCCAAGAACCTGAAAAGGAAGGAGAAAGGCTAGAGTCAGAGCCCCTGGCTGCCGTGAGCCGAAGGCACTCCAATGCCTGAGTTAGCTCTGAGAAAACTAAACAGGAGGAGGAAGATGGGAATGAGACGATGTGGAGTCTTGTGAGTTGTGTCTTGCGTAACTTTCATGGGACTGATCCCATGTGTATATATAAGTGAGCGTTCCTCGTTCATTCTCTCTGTGAGTGGGGGTAGGTGAGGTGAGGTCCTATCGATCCTTACCCTGACTGGCAGCAGTAGGTAAAATGGGCAACACCCCTCCCTCTCTTTCCACGCCTTCAGCCAGTTGGCGTACAGGGCTGATAAAGCGCACTTCTTATCTCCATAAATGAGCGATCCTATCGCCATAAATGACTGCTCATATCTGTCTGGGCGCGCCGTATTTCCAGGAGGAAGGTGGCAGCCCACTCTGACTCTAGTATTGTGGTCTGAGACCAAGGATGGCTTGGCCGTGGCGTGCCCTTATACTGAGCTGGCATTTATGCCGAGCTGCCGAACCGTGGTGCCGAGCTACCGAGCTATTAACTGAGCTACTGAGCTAACGAGCTATTGACCGAGCTGCCGAGCTAACGAGCTTTTACCACAGAGGCTGAGGTGTTCGGCGAGTTTAGCTGTAATCTTTGCTTAACTTCGTCATTACGGTGTTTTACCCACACAATTGCCCCTAGCTTTTGACTTCTGAGAGCCTCCCAACTCGAGGAGGTCAGAAGCTTGATGACCGTATAGCTGGCTCCGCTACCGAGCTCAAGTGAGGGTTATTGTCATATGAGGGTAGTACCGGGATGAGGGAGCTTCGGATCAGGAGGGTCCCCTTGGGCCTGGAGGTCGCTGCTATCGTGCGGTCCCCTTCGAGATGTCCCTTCGCCTGTCCTGGATATTCAATAGCCCTCGGATATCGCGCTAGTGGTGGCACGTGTCGCTTTTTTTGGCTGTTTCGTAATTACTTCGAGGAGACGTTAGGGCTGCGAGATGGGACGTTAGGGCTGATTGAGGGGACGCCTCTTAAAGGCTCTCCTTGAAAGTCGAATCGACGCCCCTAGGCCTTATAAATCAGGGCGCCTCCTTCGTCTTCACTTTCCTCTGCTTTCTTCAGATTTCTACTGCGCTTTGCAAGAGAACTTTCTCCGGCGCCTGCGGACTTTCGACGATCCTGCTTGTGCAGTCCCCATTCGTAGGACTCCTCTCCGTTTTCCTCGTCTTTTCTTTTAGATAGGCCCTTGTCTGAGTCGAGAATGGGGGTCTATAGACATTTATTAGGAGACCCAGGTTCCATAGATCACTTTAGGGATTTATACAAGGTCCCCGCCAATGTGGAGGTCAGACCGGATGACCCTGATGACGGCCTCACCTATCGTGAAGGCTGGATGCCGTTCTGGCTGGTCTCTGCAGTGGACGTGGGGATCCGCTTCCCCCTGCACCCACTGGTCCGGCACTGCCTCTGGGAGTGGAGGTTGTGCCCATGCCAACTAGTTCCCAACGGATACAAAATCATAATGGGAGTAGTGCGGCTCAACCAGATTCTGAAAATCGGCCTCGATGTCCCGGATATCGAGGACACGTATGACCTCTGTAAATCCGCAGAAGGGGATACTTACTACCTCCGGCTGAAGGTCCGCCGGACTGGGTTCGTGACCGCGCTGGAGGACTCCAATAGGTACGCCGGCGAAGACTGAGTACTCGTCAGAGGAGGATGGGAGTTCAGTGAAGCAGAGCCGGCCACCACGGTCCGGGTCCCTCGAAAAATAGGAATTCCTCCAAGTAAAGACCGAAGTTCTTTCGGTTTGTAGTTCTTTCCTTTCTTTCTCTGTCTGGCTCCTGACACGATTTTGTCTATGCAGATTTCCGCGAAAAGAGGGAGCTTGCGAGGAGGAACCGCTGGATGATGAACAGCGCGTGGCACGACCAGGTGAGAAACTACCGCGGCCACAACTGTCGTGCTGCGTGGTCTCTCCTGGGGTACGTGCCCTACTACCGGTCTTTCAACACCTCCAGAAAGGTATCGGGAATAGACTCCGTGCTGAGCGGGGAAGGCGTCAGTCAAGGAACAGCGACGACCGCGGTGCCTGGCTCGGCGGTGGTGACCGTTACGATTCCTACCGGACGTCTGATTGAGTTGGGAGACCGTGCTCCAGCAATCTGCGCCGCGGAGCCTGTCGGGACCTCGAGAGCCCAGCCCCGGCCTTCTCGAAGGAGGCTAGTAGCTTCCAGCTCGGAGGAAGAGGAAGAGGAAGAGGAGATGCTACGCCAGCGAGGGCGACGCTACGCTGCAGAAGACCTGTCCGCGGCGGCATTCGGGGACATCGGAAGCGGGGTCTGGAGTCCTCCTCAGGCAGTGGCTGCGACGCCTCCGGCGTTCCCGGCTGGCTCTCCTGCCCCAGACGCCGAGACGGTTGGTACCGCCACGATTGGGGCTGCTCGGCCCGACGAGGCAGAGGTCGTCTCAGCTCCGCCTCAGGCCGTCGTCGTGGACGACTCACCCCCCGAACAAGCTGTGGGGGCTAGAGGTCGGGCTCGCTCCGCCGAGGTCGCTGAGGGCGGGCAATTCGAGAAGAGGTCAAGGGTTGAGGCCTCGCCTGGCCCCTCCTCGCCTTCGCCCACTGGTGGGACGATCTTGCCTCCTCATCTGGCTCTGTGGAGGCCGGCCATCGAGGAGGTTCTGGGGAGGCAGCTGGCCGAGACAGACCGTGCAACCGATCCCTAAGTGGTCGCAGCGCTAGGACGAGCCTGCGCCCTTCCTCAAGACATGACGAGGTGGGCCGGGATGGACAACGAGTCACTCCTGCTCTCCTTGATGCGATCTCTGGTGTCGGTAAGTGCAATATTCTTCCCTCAGCTTTTAGTCCGGTGTTGTTTTATTGACTTCAGGTTCTCATCTTGCAGCAGTTGCAGAGGTGCCAAATAGGCATTGAGAGGCTTGATGCAGCTGAGGCGCGGGAGGCGGAATGGGTGGTTGAGAGGGACGAGCTGCGGGCGTCCTTGGCGTCTAAGGACGCGACGCTGGCAGAGATAGCTGCCAGGAACGCCGGCCTCGTCTTTGATTTCGAGGAGTCGAAGGTCGAGGTCGAGCGCCTCAAGGAAGAGCTGGCGGACGAGAAGACCCAGAACCTCCACCTCGCCTCTGAGCTCGACGATCTCCGGATAGCGGCAAAGTGGCTGGAAGACGACCTGCAGAGTGCGAAGGGGACGAACAGGAGGCTCCTCTCTCAGCGGAACCAGGCCCAAGGTTCCCTGGAGATGGCGCTGAGGGAGAAGGCGGCCGAGATTGAGTCTGCTCTGGCAAAACAAGAGGCCAGGCTCAAGGAGGAGTTCCTCGCTGAGCATAACTCCATCATGGGGGAGGAGGTCGGTAGGCTGTCCGCTGACTACAAGGCTCAGCTGCCAGGGATCTGGGACTGAGCCTGGGAGCTTGGGTGGAAAGCAGCTTTGAACAAGGCTGGGGTCCCCGAGGATAGCCCTCTCTTCCTAAATCCTCCAAAATTCTCTTGCTCGGACTCGGAACTTGCGGCCGTGTCTCGGGTCCCCTCTGACCCTCCTTCGCAAGCCTGTCCGGAGGCGAGCGCCGCCCCCGGAGCGCCTCAAGAGGCTCCAGCTGCCAGCGCTGATCCCGAGGGCTCCCAAGTGACTGCGGTCGTCGAGGCCCCTTCTGAAGCCGTCGCTCCCGAGGCTAGTGTTCCTGAAGCGAGCGTGGTTGTTCCTTAAGCTACCCCGACCGCTCCCGAGGCCAGCGAGGTCGTGGCCGAGGTCCATCCTGAGGTCCCTCCAGAGATTGACTGCAATGTGGAAGCTGCAGCCCTCTGAGGCTTTTTGTAATTTTTCTTTTAATGCATCTCCATTTACCTTGTAATCAGAGTGTTTGATTAATGAAAACTTTGAAACTTTGCTCGCATTCTGGCTTCCTTTCTCCTTGTCTCTGATGAAATAGGTGTGGTCGACCTTATGTCGCAATGCTTTTCTCTGTTTTGAGTTATTGGTCCGGATAGCCGAACTCCCGGCCATTCTCAAAATTGGGACATCTGCTCATGACCGAGACCCGGTGTGTGAGCCGTGGTCTCGGTCTGCCGTGCACCCACAATCTCTCCCCAAGCTTTTGACCTGTGAGCTCATTCGAGTAGGTCGGAAGCTGAGTAGCTTTGTCAGGCCGGCACTGCCGCTGATCTTTAAGAGTACCCGGAGTGTGAAGCGTTACCGAGACGGCGGAGTCTCGGTTCAGGTAGGGCTCTTCCTCATCACCTTTTACTGGCGTGGAGTGCCTCATTAAGTTCTCTTTCGCCAGTCGAGGCAGTTGCCCTTTCGTCCGTCGAGGCATTTATTCTCTCGTATGTCGAGGCATTTAATAGTCCTCTGGAAATGCTGCGCCGGTGCCACGTGTCGCTTCTCCGAAGGGCATGTAATCATATCTGCAGGACGCCTGGGCTGCCCGAGACGACGTTAGGGCTATTCGAGGTAGTGCCACATTAAAGGCTTCTCTTGAAATCTGAAACGGCGCCCCCATCGCTTATAAATTAGGGCACCTTCACCGTCTTCCCTCTTTTCGATTTTCCGGAGCTCCTGTCATATTCTGCTGAAGAACGAAACTGCCTGTGAGCGCTCCTGTTTGCACGGCCTTCCACCGTAGGATTTTGTCCTTCCCTCTTCTCCCTTTCTAGTAGGCAGTTCTCCGTTAAGGGTAGAGAATGGGCATTTACAGGCACTGGCTGGGTGACCCACTGTCCATAAGTTTGTTCAGGGAGGCATACAAGGTCCCCGCGAACGTAGAGGTTAGGCCAGACGGCCCTGACGACGGTATCATATATAGCGACGACTGGATGCCATTCTGGCTAGTGTCTGTCGTGGAGGGAGGAATCCGGTTCCCCCTTCACCCACTCCTCAGGGATTGTCTCCGAGAGTGGGAGTTAAGCCCCTGCTAGCTACTTCCCAATGGGTATAAAATCATCATGGGAGTAGTGCGGCTAAACGAGATTCTCGAAATCAACCTCGGTGTTCCGGACATCGAGGAGGCGTATGACCTCTGCAAATCCGCAGAAGGGAATACGTATTACCTCCGGCTAAGGGTCCACCGAACTGCCTTCGTGACCGCGCTGGAAGATTCCAATAAATACGCGGGGGAGGACCGTGTCTTTGTCAGAGGGGCATGGGAGTTCGGCGAGGCAGAGTCCAGCACCACAGCCCGGATCCCACGAAGAATAGGAGTCCCCCCAAGTAAAAAAACCGAGGCCCCCTGGGTTTTGTAGTTTAACCTTATGTCTCTTTCCTTCTGTTAACATCGCTCTGTTACTGCAGGTTTTCGGCAGAGAAGGGAGTTCGCCAGAAGGAACTGGTGGAGGGTGAACAAAGACTGGCACGAGAAGGTGCGAAAGTACCGCGGCCATCACTGCCGAGCCGCGTTCTCGCTCCTGGGGTACACGCCCCACTACAAGTCTTTCATCACCGCGAGGCGGGTGACCGGGATTGACTCCGTGCTGCCCGGGGAAAACATCAGTTCGAACACCTTACAGACCGAGGTCCCTATCTCGGAGACGGTGACTGTCGCGATTCCCAGTGGGATTCCGGCAGAATCGGGCGAACAGTCTCCGGGCCGTGAACCCGCAGGAACTGTGAGAGCCGAGACCGGGCGCAAGCGGCAGAGGCAGAAATTTGTCGTTTCCAGCGCGTCTCGGAGCTCATCCAGCTCGGAAGACTCCGAGGTTGAGATGTTGCGCAGTCGTGGCCAGCGCTTCGTGGCCGAGGACCTGTCCGCCACAGCCTTTGGGGACATAGGGGGCGAGACCTTGAACCCTTTTCAAGGCGCCAGCGTCGCCCCGACTACGACGCCCGTGGCTGCTGCAGAGGTTCTCGCTCTCGCGGCCGAGACGGGTCCAGGAGCCATTGACGGGGCCCAATCCGGACGTCTTGCCGCGGCCGAGGTCGGCGCTGATCCTCCGGCCATAGCCGTTGACGGATCGCCCTCTGACTTGGGCAGAGAGGGTCCTGCCGAGGTCGTCGAGGCGCGCAGGCTGGAGAAGAGGGCGAGGGTCGAACTCCCACCTGCCCCGGAACCGCCTGTGTCGGTCGGGGGATCCGCTACTCCTTCCGAGTTTGTCCCTTGGAGACCGGACATCGAGGGAGTGCTGGGGAGGCAGTTAGCCGAGTCGGACCAAGCGGTCAACCTTGAAGTGGTTGCCGCACTGGGACGAGCTTGCGCCCTTCCCCAGGACATGGTAAGGTGGGCGCGGATGGACAATGAGTCGCTGCTGCTCTCCTCAATGCGGTCGTTGGTAGCGGTATGTCACCTCATCCTTCATATTCCTCTCTTTTCTGTTGGGTTCTTTCAGCTGACACACTGTTCTTACTGCAGCTCTTGCAAAAGTGTCAAACTGGCATGGGGAGGCTGGACGCAGCCGAGGCCAGGGCAGCAGTCTGGGCGGCGGAGAAAGAGGAGCTGCTGAAGTCCCTGGCGGCAAAGGACGCGACGCTGGCGGAGGAGGCGAGTAAGAATGCGGATCTTTTTGCCGATCTCGACGCAGCCCGGGCCTTGGCCGAGCACTTCAAAGAGAACGCAAAGGAGGCGGCGGATCAAAACGCCCACCTTTCCTATGAGCTAGACGAGGTCCGGCTTGCGTTGTCGCGGCAGGAGGAAGATATGCAGATGCTGCGGGGGACGAACAAGAGGCTCACCTCCGAGAGAAGGCTAGCTGAAAAAAAGCTGGAGATGGCTCTGGAGGGGAAGGCGGCCGAGCTCGCGCTGGCTCTGAAAGGGCAGGAAGCCAAACTCAAGGAAGAGTACCTAGCCGAGCACGAGGCCGTGATGAACGAGGAGGTCGACAAACTAGCAGCTGACTATAAGGCGCAGTTGCCAGGAATCCGAGACCGGGCATGGACACTTGGGTGGAAGGCGGCCTTAAAAAGGGTTGGAATCTCTATGGACAGCCCTATTTTCCAGAATTCCCCCAGGTTTCCTCGCTCGGACTCGGAGTTGCAAGCCGTCTCGGAATTCGCCCCAGTTCCCTCCGCCTCGGAAGTCGCCCCGGTTCCCTCCGCCTCGGAAGTCGCCCCAGCTTCCTCTGCACTAGAAGTCGCCCCCGCTCCCCTGGCGGTTCCCGAGACTGCCTCGGCCGTTCCCAGCAGAGCGCTACCGGGACTATTGTAATAAGGAAGTTGCGGCTCCCTGAATTTTGTACTTTTCTTTTCTTTTTACATTGTATTCATTCCGGAAGGTTCTTATGTAATAAGACAGCATTCTTTCCACATGTTCTGTGCATGGTTTGTGTCTTGTTTGTGGTGGAATGGGTGTCTGACACAGGTAGTTCACCTAGTAGTTTAATAGGTACTAACTGAGGGCGGTCGGCCCTCTGCACAGAGGGGCCGAGCCGCAAGGGAGGTACTGCTACCAGACCCTGATGTGCATATGGCTGTGCCGCCCAGGCTGGTGCAGGCACCGAGCTGAGGGCGGTTGGCCCTCTGAACAGAGGCGCCGAGCCGCGAGGGTGGTAGTGGTACCGGACCCTGATGTGCCTATGGTTGTGCCGCCCGAGCTGGTGCAGGCACTGTGCTGAGGGCGGTTGGCCCTCTGAACAGAGGCGCCGAGCCTCGAGGGTGGTACTGGTATCGGACCCTGATGTGCATATGGCCGTGCCGCCCAAGCCGGTGCTGGCACCGAGCTGAGGGTGGTTGGCCCTCTGGACAGAGGCACCGAGCCAAGAGGGTGGTACTGGTACCGGACCCTGGTGTGCATATGGCTGTGTCGCCCAAGCTGGTGCAGGCACCGTGCTGAGGGCGGTTGGCCCTCTGAACAGAGGTGCCGAGCCGCGAGGGTGGTACTGGTACCGGACCCTGATGTGTATAGCTTTGTCGAAGCTGGCGATGGCACCGAGCTGACAGTTGATACTCCGAACAGAGGCGTCGAGCCGCGGGGAATCTCTAAGTAATGCAAAGACTCATTCCAGAAAAAGCGCCTTTTATTGATATTTGATTTCTTTAATACATTTCTCAGAAGTAGAATTTTTTGAGATGTGTCGCATTCCATGGTCGCGGGAGCGCCTTTCCCTCCATGTCTTTGAGTCGGTAGGCAGATCTCCCGGCTGTAGAGGTTATTCTGAACGGTCCCTGCCAGTTGGGGGCTAGCTTGCCTTCGTTTGGATCTCGGTCGCCAGGAAGGGTTTTCTTTAAGACTAACTCTCCCATCGCAAATTTTCTTTCCTTGACCTTCGGGTTGTATCCCCTGGCCAATTGTTGTTGGTAGGCGGCCAGGCGGATAACTGCCACCTCTCTTCGTTCTTCAGCCAAGTCCAGCTCCCGCGCTACGTTCAGATCGTTCAGACCCTGTTCACAGAGTTCCGACCTCAAGGTCAGGAGGCCGACCTCGAGGGGAATGACGGCTTCCATGCCGTAGGCGAGGGAGAACGGGGTAGCCAAGGTTGAACGCCTTGGAGTAGTTCGGTAGGCCCATAGAACACTTGGTAGTTCTTCCGCCCATCGTCCTTTGGCTCGGTCGAGTCTCTTTTTAATTCCGTCAAGGAGCACTTTGTTCGAGATCTCGGCCTGACCGTTGCTCTAAGGATACGCCGGGGTGGAGTAGACATTGCGAATGCCGTACTCTTGGCAGAAGCTTTTGAAGAGGTTGGAATCGAACTGCGTTCCGTTGTCGGAAATGAGAGTACGGGGAATTCCAAATCTTGTGATGATATTCTTCCACACAAAGTTCTTCGTGTCTAATTCGGTGATGGAGGACAAGGGTTCAGCCTCGACCCATTTCGTAAAGTAGTCCGTGGCCACTATCAACCACCTTTTGTTCCCTGGAGTTCGGTGAAGTGGTCCGACGATGTCCAGGCCCCATTGGGCGAAAGGCCATGGACTGGAGAGGGAGCTCAGGTCCTGGGCTGGCCGGTGGAGAGAGTGAGAGAACTTCTGGCACTTCTCGCATTTTCTGGCATAGAGCTGGGCGTCCTTTTGCATGTACGGCCACCAGTAACCCTAGCTGATAGCCCGGTAAGCAAGAGACCGACCTCCTATATGACTGCCGCAGATTCCTTCGTGAATCTCGTAGAGGAAATCGTCGACTTTGCTGGGGTGAACGCACTGGAGGTAGGGCCCTGTGAATGACTTTTTGTAGAGCTTGCTGTCTGGGGAGAGCCAGAACTGGGTCGCCTTCAATCTGACCTTTCGAGCTTCAGTCCTGTCCTCGGGTAGCTGGTCGTCCTTCAGGTATGCAATGATGGGGTCCATCCAGCTCGGGCCGAGATCAAAGCACATGAGCTGCCGGGGTCGCTGGAGGTTGATGCTGGGCTCCCGCAGCGTTTCTACTTCGATAGTTCTTTTGTCACCGGCTTCCACAGCCGAGGCGAGGCTGGCTAGGGCGTCTGCATGGGAGTTGGATTCTCTGCATATCTGCTGGACCTCGGCCCTTTCGAACTGGGAGAGAAGTCCCCTGGCGTGGGCAAGGTAGGCTGCCATCCTGTCATCCCAAGCTTGGTAGTCTCCGCTGAGTTGGCTTGTCACCAGCTGGGAATCGCTGAAAACCATAACGGACCGGGCTTCCAAGATTTTGACACTGTTAAGTCCGGCAATGAGCGCTTCATACTCGACCTCGTTATTAGATGCCTTGAAACCAAGTGTCAGAGCTTGTTCGATGACGAGGCCATACTCGGCCTCGTTATTAGATGCCTTGAAACCAAGTGTCAGAGCTTGTTCGATGACGAGGTCTTCGGGAGACTGGAGAACTACGCCAGCGCTAGCTCTTTTGGATGTTGAGGATCCGTCGACAAAGACTTTCCAGGATGAGTCGAGGAGTTCTCTCCAGGACTGTTCTTGCTCAGTCTCGGTGACAACCTCTGCACCCCTATCGCCCCCTAGTTCGGTATCGAGCGAGGTCGGTGCCGAACTCTGAGGAGTAAATTCCATAATGAAGTCCGCTAGGACTTGAGCTTTGATGGCCGTTCTGGGCTGATAGCTGATGTCATATTGCCCCAGTTCGACAGCCCATTTGGAGATCCGTCCGGAGAAATCTGCCTTCCGGAGGAGAGCCTTTAGTGGGTTTTCTGTCACGACCACTATTGTGAAGGTTTGGAAGTAGTGGGAGAGCTTTCGAGAGGCGCTAACGAGCGCCAAGGCGAGCTTTTCGAGCTGCAAATACCGGGTCTCGGCGTCTAGTAGGGTTTTGCTCATGTAATAGATAGGCTTTTGCTGGCCGTTGTCCTCTCTGACGAGCACCGAGCTCACTGCATGGTCCGAGACCGACAGGTACAAGAACAGTGCCTCTCCAAAAGTCGGGGTGGAGAGCGGCGGTGGAGAAGAAAGGTATTGTTTTAGCTGTTGCAGCGCCTGAGAACAATCCGACGTCCATTGGAACCTGGAGCCCTTTCGCAAGAGTTGGAAGAAAGGTCTGCACTTGTCCGAAGCTCGGCTGATAAATCGGTTCAGGGCGGCGGCCATTCCGGTCAGCCGCTGAACTTGTTTTGCCGAGGTCGGACACTGGAGCTCCTGGATCGCGGTGATCTGGTCAGGGTTCGCTTCGATCCCCCTTCTTGTGACCAGGCTCCCTAAGAACTTGCCGGAACCGACACCAAAGGCGCACTTGGATGCATTCAGCTTCAACTGGTACTGGTGAAGGATGCCAAAAATCTGGCGGAGGTCGGTCAAGTGGTCCTGCGACCTCTTGGATTTGACGACCATATCATCGATGTAGACCTCCACCGTCTTGCCAAGCTGGGCCTGGAACATCTTTGTCACCAATCGCTGGTACGTCGCTCCCGCATTCTTTAGCCCGAAGGGCATCACCTTGTAACAATAGGTGCCCCTGGGAGTGATGAAAGCCGTCTTCTCCTGGTCTGCCGCGTACAGGGGGATCTGATGGTACCCCCGGTAGGCATCCAGGAAACTCATCCGGTCATGTCCGGCAGTGGCGTCGATGAGCTGGTTTATCTTCGAAAGAGGGAAGCTGTCTTTGGGACAGGCCTTATTGAGGTCGGTGAAGTCCACGCAGACCCTCCATTTTCCCGTCTTCTTTTTGACCACCACGGTGTTGGCTAGCTACTGCAGATAGTGGACCTCCTTTATTGCGCCTGCCTCGAGGAGTTTCTGAACTTCCTCAACCACGGCCTCGGTCTAGGGGACCCCAGTCCGGCGCGGTTTTTGAAGCACGGGCTTATGGTTGGGGTCCACCTTCAGTTCATGGCAGATGACTGCCGGGTCAATGCCGGGCATCTCATAGGGTGTCCAGGCAAAGACCGCCTTATTCCCCACGAGGAGGTCAAGCAGTTCTGTCTTCTCGGACTCGGGGAGCTGGCTTCCAACGAGAAAGAATCTGTCGGGGTCGGCGAGGTCAATGTTGACCTTGGTGAGGTCCTCGATGCTTTTCTGCGCCAGAGCCCTGCCGACGTCCCCAAGCTCGGCCTCTCTATCCAGTTCGGCCACATTGACTTGGGATGGCTCAGCCTCGCCAGGCAGCACGGCCAGCAGGCATTGCCAGGCCATGTGCTGGTCGCCTCTAACGGTGATCACATCCGTTCGGCCCGACCGGTTTTCCAAAGGGAACTTGAGCTTCTGATGACGGGTGGAGGGCACCGCCTCCATGCTATGCAGCCACGTCCTCCCCATTATAACATTGTATGGGGAAGGGACATCGACTACTAGGAAGTCAACTTGCCTGCAGGCGCCACCTACTTGGACTCCGAGGGAGATCTTACCCTTAGGATAAACAGGCTCGGAGCTGAAGCCGACCAGAGGGGTGCGGGCAGCCTGGAGGTCCTCATCCTTCAGTCTCAACTTCTTGAAGCAATCGTAGTAGAGGACTTCGGACGAACTGCCAGGGTCCACAAGGGCTCTCTGAACCAAGAAGTTCTGCAGCTTCAAGGTGAGCACTAGAGCGTCGTTGTATGGGAGCTCGATGTCTTCCAAGTCCTTGTCAGAAAACCATATTCTGATCCCCTCCGTTTTGGCTTTCTTCGCAGCCGGCTCTGGTGCCGCGGTCAGCACCTGCTTCTGATGGGTGGCGCGCCTGGCCTCAGCGCGAGCCTGAGAACTCTTCTTGGGTGGGGCGGCGAGGTGAATGACGTTGATGATGCCTTCTGGCTCGCTGTCCTGGTTGTTAGCGTCTCGCCGCGGAGGTCGGTCATCACCTCGGCCTTCCTGCTTGATGTACTCCCTGAGGTGCCCCTCCTTCACGAGGTTTTCCAGGTGGAACTTGTAGCTCCTACATTCGTCGGTTCTGTGCCCATTTTGTTTGTGGTAAGCACAGAACTTACTCTGGTCCCGAGAGGAGGGGTCAGTCATCATCGGCCGCGACCACTTGAAGAAAGGCTGCGCTTTTATTTTGTGGAGGAGCCTATAGATCGGCTCCTTAAAGATGGTATTTACTGCCACTTGGGAGGTTGGCTCGTGACCTGACCTTCTGCCGTTCCCTGATCGCGCTGCCGAAGCAGAGGGGGTTCAGCGCTGCTCCGAGGACCGGGCCTTGCGCCGATCCGGGGACGGATCTCTGCGACGATCCTCCCCTCGGGAGGACCTGTTATCTCCTTTTGCTGGTTGGCTCTTCTTGGTGAGGCCGAAGTTATCGCGACCTCGCGCCTCATCTTCTTCCGCCAATATGAACCGATTCGCTCAGGTCATCAGCTCCTTCATGGTGGTCACGGGGTACATGACCAGCTGTGCTAGCAGCGGGATGCCCGGTCAAAGAGCCAGCTGGAAGGACTTCACTGCCAACTCTTCAGAAGCGCACTCGATCTGGCTGTAGACAGTCCAGAACCGACGAGCGAACTGGGTGACGCTCTCGTCCTCCTGCATTCGGAGGGCCATCAGGTCAGCATCGGTCTTTGGGACGACGCGATGAGCTTGGAATTTTCCCAGGAAGAAGGTCCGGAGCTGCCGCCAACTGGAAATGGAGTCT
This sequence comes from Persea americana, assembly GCA_029852735.1. Lineage (NCBI taxonomy): Eukaryota > Viridiplantae > Streptophyta > Magnoliopsida > Laurales > Lauraceae > Persea > Persea americana. The sequence goes on from CM056814.1 coordinate 29,404,403, forward strand.
TCAAGAAGCGAGCAAAACCATCGCAGGGGGAGGTCCGCCAAACTGGAGGAGAAAACTCTACAGTTTAGGGAGTCGTCGTCCCCCCAGACCGACATCCTCTGGACGTAATGTCGGAGATGAGCCGCAGGGTCCGAGGTTCCGTCATACAGAGCGAACCTCGGGACGCTGAACTTCTCAGGGAGCGTGTATTTTCTTATCTCCCTTGAGAAAGGAGACGCGCCAGTGTCCTCGGCTTCGAAGGCGCTAAACTGGTCTCGGACGATACCAGCAGTCTCTATATTCTGACGGATCGTCTGCTTCACCCGCTGGTCGATCCACTGCTTTAGCTCTTCATCTTCCGAAACCTGGCGTTGCTTCTTCGACCCTTCATGCATGTGACTGCTGCTGGAGCTTTCTTCCCCTTGGTCTCGGTCGTGCCTTTTACTGTTGAGGACGTGCCTCATGTCTCGCCTGTGGCCCAGGCGCCTGGGCGGCGGGCTCTGACCCTTCTTGTCGTCGAGCTGTTGCTTGAGCCATTGGATAAGCTCATGCTGTTCCTGGATGAGGCGGTTCTGTGCCCTGATGTCATCCAGGCGGGGGTCTTCGTTTTGATTGAGGCTGGCCTGATGATGTGACTGCGATCCAGCCCGCGCTGACTTCTCGTGTGGCTTGGTGACTGACTTGTCGCCTTGAATGGCCCGCTTATGGCTATGGTGGGGCTGCTCCGGAGGTGGGACGTCGCGAAGGGAGAGCATGGTCACTCCCCTAGACCGCGACTGTGTCTGGACCGTGGGAGACCTCCCCCCAGACCTCCTTTGCTGAGGGGGTGGAGGTGGAAGATTCTGCGCCAGCGTAGGCTGTATGGACAAAGCCTTGCCTTGGGAGGGTCCTTCGCCATTTCTGGTTTTTGGAGGCATAGTGTTTACAAGCTTTTTGTTCAGTTCCCCACAGACGGCGCCAAACTGTAGGCGGTAAAAACGACACCTACTTAGATTGAGATGAGATTGTAGGTAAAATTCCTTAGGACGGGGAATGTTAAACGCCAAGAACCTGAAAAGGAAGGAGAAAGGCTAGAGTCAGAGCCCCTGGCTGCCGTGAGCCGAAGGCACTCCGATGCCTGAGTTAGCTCTGAGAAAACTAAACAGGAGGAGGAAGATGGGAATGAGACGATGTGGAGTCTTATGAGTTGTGTATTGCGTACCTTTCATGGGACTGATCCCATGTGTATATATAAGTGAGCGTTCCTCGTTCATTCTCTCTGTGAGTGGGGGTAGGTGAGGTGAGGTCCCATCGATCCTTACCCTGACTGGCAGCAGTAGGTAAAATGGGCAACACCCCTCCCTCTCTTTCCACGCCTTCAGCCAGTTGGCGTACAGGGCTGATAAAGCGCACTTCTTATCGCCATAAATGAGCGATTCTATCGCCATAAATGACTGCTCATATCTGTCTGGGCGCGCCGTATTTCCAGGAGGAAGGTGGCGGCCCACTCTGACTCTAGTATTGTGATCTGAGACCAAGGATGGCTTGGCCGTGGCGTGCCCTTATACTGAGCTGGTATTTATGCCGAGCTGCCGAACCGTGGTGCTGAGCTACCGAGCTATTGACCGAGCTACCGAGCTAACGAGCTATTGACCGAGCTGCCGAGCTAACGAGCTTCTACCACAGAGGCTGAGGTGTTCGGCGAGTTTAGCTGTAATATTTGCTTAACTTCGTCATTACGGTGTTTTACCCACACAGTTTGCAAGATTTGTTTCATGAATCATTTATTTACGTTTTAGCTGTCATTAGAGCTTCATTGAACCCACAATCTTATGGTCCAATACCCTAATAAACTAGTGCTGATAAATCTCATTGTAAATGGGTAGTAGTATTCTCGACACAATCAGATCTAAGATGAAACTTAAATGCCACATGTTTATAGAGTTCGTACATATAGCTGTTGGAGTATAGGTAATGATGATTGTGGGTTCAAGTCATCTAATCAATCAAGCCCAAAAGATAAACCAACTAGTATTCTTTCTAGTCTTATTTATTTATTTGGGTACAGGAACCAACTAGTATTCTTTGGTACCTTTGATCCTTATGGCATGGATGATAGGCTGAGATGGATATGACGATTGGGATGGAGATTAGCGTGCATGTATGCTTAGGTAATGTTTTGATAGGCCGGGCGTGATTAATGCTGCTGAGGTCGTAGTTGTACACTTTTTAAACCACATAATTGATGCAACTGCATTTAACATGGTTAGGGGTAATTTCAATTTGAAATTGCATTGAAGTACTATGGTTCTGCTTTTTCTCAATACAATTTGTGCACCGATTATAATATTTCTAATATTTCTCTAAAGCTGAGTTATTCTAGTGTTATATTGTATGGCAGGAAGAACTCAGCAAAATGTCTCCTTCAAAATCCAAGTTTAAGTCATCTGCTAGACTAGCAAAGGAACAGCAGAAAGCTTCTACAAAGTCATCTGCCACACCTAGTAGTTCAGGGAATGTGATGGGGTAGGTACATTTAATCTAGTTTCAGGCACATTCCACTCACTTGAATCCACCCCAACCGCCTCTTCTCCACATCAGAATGGATGGTGCAACAACAATGGCTCTCATCCTAAATGATGGCCATGTTGAAGAGTCCGTTACATGGGTTTCCAAAGGGCATGAAGAAGGTGAAGAGCAGAAAGATACAAATCTCCACAATACTGGTAATCTGAAAATTGATAGCACGGAAGAGTGTGCCTGAATCACATAAATCGCAACAAGGACAAAGTACTCAAACCATGAGCTTGAAAAGACTGGTGTGTTAGGGTTTTCATTTGTTTGCAATTTGATTGGATGTATTCATTTTAAAATAGCTTGATCTCTCATACACTCATACTTATTAAAAATTTGAATCTTCATGCATTATTAGCTTTTAATGTTAGCATCAAAAGTTTCTTGAAAAGACATGCATAAACATGTTTTAAATCGCATTTTAAAAGCTTTTTTCAAACATGTTAGCCTCTATTCAAGCTTAGTTCTCTATGGCCAAGTTTCCATTCTTAAAATCATTTTCACAAGTTTTTACTAGGGAAGTTTGGTCAACCGACCCTCAGTTCGGTCAGCTGTCGGTTCCTATTCCAGAATGTGAAAAATGTCAAATCTAGGAAAGGAAATTAAGAAAAGAAATTCACAGAGGACGTCCAAGCTATGCCACTTCAAAGTGTTGTATGCTCCATGTGATCCCACACCATGCCAAGCTTTGCTACAAATTCAATTTCAGATTTGTTTGAACAATTTCTCAAAGAAAGTGGGCCATAGCGTGGGAAGTTCTCAAGCAAGAGAAGAAAAGAAAGCAATAAAAAAGAATCATATAAAAGAACGTAGGTGTGGGACGTCCAACAAGCCATGTCCCATTCCACTACAAATGTCCCACATGAAGGAGATTCACACGTCCAATGCTTACCATCATCTTACCAAAAAAACTGAATTGTCAAAGTTCTCTTTTCAAGGTTTGTTGCAAAGAAAGTGGGCCCACTTCAATAGAATTCAAGAGGAAGTCCTTGCTGGCAAAGGAATCCAACTAAGAAAGTCTTGTACAAAAAGCTAAAATCTCTCCAAAAGTTGTTAAGAAACCCACCTTAGTTTGGAATCTAAGAGAAGAAGTTGCAAAAGAGTAGCAAGCCAAGAGACAAAGAAGGAGGACACGTTTGGAAAGTGTGAAGTATGCAAGGAAGTCAAAGTATAACCATGTGGTCCAATGAAACCATGTGCTTTATCATCTACACATGGAAGTATCCATTGAAGATTAACATGATGGGTGGACCATGATAAAAGGAGAATGTCTTGGTAGCCAATCAAAGAATTTGATTTAGCAAGACTTCTAGCCAAACAAGGAAGTAACCTACACTTGCAACTATTATAGCATGAAAATCAACATGACTAGATGGCAAGTTTTGAAAACAAGGGATCAAACAACTCTATATATTGGACGTCCCATAGCCATCAAAAGGACATCTCACGTCCAGCCCTCTCTCATATTCCCTCCTTTCTTTCTTTCTTCTTTCCCATTAGTTTTTCTTTCTTTATTTTGGTAACCTTGGGCCATGTCCAAAGACTTGTTTGAGAATTTTTGTGAAGGAGAAGTTGTAAAGATGCAAGCTTTAATGACAAATTAAGAATCATTCTTTGCAATGGTGGGCTAATTCTCTTGAGTAGAGCTATGGATGCAGATAAGTAATCACCTCTTTATTTGTCTAGCAGTTCTAATTTGTGTTCCATATTTATGTGCTTGGCGATTAATAGGCTTGTCTTCGTGTTCTAGGCAAATCTTCATTCCTGATTTCTAAAAATAAAAATTAAATTTTGACTATCCATGCTTAGGTTTGATATGCCATGCTTAGAACTTAGATCTTTTGATGGGTAGCGCTTTGATTAATTTTATTTTTTTATGAGGTGAAGGAAGTCTTGGGTTTTGGATTTAATGATTAAAAATGGATTTTAAAAGTTAGGCTTTCCAAATTAAAAATATTGATTTGTCTTTGATTTGAAGTAAAAATTGGAACAAATTAGGGTCACTTGATAAATAATTGGTGGATGCTTATTGGATTCCTATACTCTAATCACTTCCATTAATTGGTAGTTTTCATCTTTTTGAATTGCTTGCTTGCTTTTATTTCTAAATGCCAAAACTTTCCTTAATTGTTAGTTAATTAGTTTTGTTAATCTAAAATTTTCTTAAATTAGCTCCCTGTGGGTTCGACCCATTCTTGCCACTTACTCATATAGGCAGCCGTGCACTTGCAGTAAAATTAGTATCTTGAAGACCACCTCACATCCATTTAAATACTCAAGCATGTGATCATCCCCTGACATATTGATTGCAAATAGAGCACTTGCACCGTTCATGATCCACTTTTGCTTTATAGATGCTTTTTCTTGTGGTATTGTGTCTCCTTCACATGTTATCTCCCATAAGTTAAAATCTATTGGATAAGATTTCATTTGATTTCTCTACAAGTTGCAATTTGCCTTGTTGTGGAGTATCATGGGGAAAGAGAGAAATAAACCATCTCAAAATCCATTATGAAATTCATCAACACTGATCTAGTCTGATATGCCTCAATGCCTACACCACTGAATAATTTTTGTCACCACGAGTATGAAGGATCAAACGGATCTGGAATCTGACTCCTGATAGCCCTGATATCACAAAAGGAATTCTTGTCGACGATCTGGTCAAATTGGCCCTTTGATCGTGGTGCTGACATTGTATTGACGTCAACGCGGTTGCTGGGCTCTTCTGCTAAATTCGGTAGGGTCGGGTCTATTTGAAACGAACTTGACCTGGCCCGGACACATGTTCACCTTCTTCTTCTTGAACGAAAAGCAGAGCTGATAAGAAGCAGCAACGATTTGCTGCTCTTCTTTCCTACTTGGCAGCTGTGATACATGACTCCCTCTCTCATTTCTTCTCCAATGACGGCACAGTGACAATTGGCTTCTCATCGACTTCTCTATCGTCGGAGAGGACTGAAAGGCCAGAATCGAACCCTAGAGGAGGGGTGAATAGGGTGAGCTTTAAAAACTAGACCACTTCTTTTTAAAAACTTATGTCAATTATGCTTTTAGGTTTTATCATCTTGTTTATAAGGAGTTCTACTAACAAGTAAAACATCCAACTAACCATTCAAGATAGACATTTAAAAAGATGCATGAGCATAAGTATAACATCCACAATCAATCACCACAACAAGCAAATTTATAGTGGTTCGGCCAAACAAGCCTACATCCACTCCCGGTTTCCGTACCGGTATTTCCACTATCAACTTAAGGTTTAGGCTAACCTCCAACCTTATAACCACATATGCTTTTACACAAGGCTCAGCAATAACCTATTACAATCTCATATGTTTTTCAATAGGCTGAACATTAACCTTTACAACATCAAATTTGTACTTCAATAAACTATGCCTAAACAAGCATACAAATGAATACATGTTGATGCCTCTTAACATAGGCTGATAATAAAATTGAAAACGTATCTAAGACATATGCATAATGAATGCAAAGGTGTATGTGAGATACATATGCCTTAAAAACTTCATCTACCTCTTTTGAGAATCAATGCTCATAAATGATGCAAATGTGAGGTAGAAGATATTCACACATGTTTTTGAAATACTAACATTAAATAACTAACATGTGAAATACTATTCAAATGATGAAGTTTAAGTGATAAACATATTTTAAAATCAAAGCATGTTTAAACAAACAACATTTGAACATTTTGAACACTTTTAATCATGCCATTTATGAAATCAAAGATTAAAGACAAGCATAATAAAATAAGTCAAGAAAGGCAAACCCATTGAAGAAATCAAAGGTTTGAACTGATTGATTTGCCCTCCTTGCCTCCCTCTAGCCTAGCATGGATGTCCCACCTTCCTTGGCCCTTAAATGTCTCAAAAGTGTTGGCACAAAACCCAAGGAAGTGGTGTTTTTATAATAAAAATTCTTTTCAACGGATCTATTGTCGATCAGTCGACATCCAGGGTTTTGTTGACACCAAAAATGTCACTTTGCCTCATCAACAACAAAAGCTACATTGAGCCGCATCCTACTAGAAACAGGTAAAGCTGCTTCAAGCATCAGATCTTGTCAGAATCAAACAAAAAACTACAAGATCCTTCAAAATAGCCAAAAAAGAGGTACACATGAAGTTTCGGGCCATTTCGACACCATTTGGCCTAACTTCAATCCTCCAACAGTTGAGCGGAGCTCCTGGCGGCAACAATGCCGAAGACTTCAAATCTTCGATTAGAGCCTATGGATGGTTTCAAAATACCTCCAAAAGGCTCCATGTCGAATTTCAAGTCAAACCGACACCGTTTGACCCTCCATCAACTCTCGAACGGTGAAATCAAGCCTTTCGGCGGCGAGAACCTCCGATGCCGCCACTCATCAAACAAAGCACATGAGTAGCTTTTACATGCTTCCAAAGGGCTGCACGTCAAAATTTCAGGTCATTCCGACAACGTTTGACTCGGCTTTGACACTCCGAAGCAAAATCAAGCCTACCGGCTCCGGAGCTCCCTGGGACCATTGCATCCAAATCGGAGCTAATGGATCACCTCAAAATGACTCCAATAGGCTCCCTGTCAAATTTCAGGTCAATCGGACATCGGATGACCGTACATCGAAGCTCGACATCTTTCGCACGATGAAATCAAGTCTAGCATCGACGGGACCCCAAATGGCTTCAAAACTCAAATAAAAGCCCATGGTTGGTCCTATCTAATGGTTAGGAAGCTTCACCTCAAATTTCAGGTCATTCCGACATCGTTTGACCTAGTTTCGATTTTTGGCGGAAAATTGTCTATAAAGTCTTCGACTTTTCCAAAAATAGGAAACTTTGTGCTCTAATTTGCATGGCTTCTCAACAGGTTTTCTTCAGTGGAATCAAGCCAATAAATGAGGAGAAATGTAAAAAAAAAATACAGGAGAAAATATAAGCGAAAAAGCCCGAGAAACGACCAAGAAACGGCGACCGAAAATGGGGCAAAAGCCCCATGGTCGCCCGCGACCATGCGACCACGGGTGCTTGGTCGCCGGCGACCATAGGGATCCAGGCCACCAATGTTTGCCCGGAAACCCACTTTTTTGGGTATTTTTCGCCTTTCGCGATGATTGGGCCCTGTGATTTTCTCAAATTCTGATTTTTGAGGCATAATATCCGTCGATCTTCGCCAACATCACGGATCCACCATCAAAATCATTTGATCATCATCGGACACTTTGAAACCGTCAACCGGCCGACCAAGAAAGTACACTTTCTGCCTGACCGATCGTGAAATCGACTGGACAGATGTTGCCGGCCCATTTTAAGTCTGAATTTGCATTGTCATCCGACATCAAATAACATGCGGATCCATCGATGATCATCGCAAGAAGAATCCCAAAAGACGAGGCGCGGCCCGCGACTCTTCAAGCGACTTGGTGACTAATTAATGAAGTTAAATGAACTTTTTATGACAACTTATTAGGGTCATTAACCCATTATTTTGGACGGCCCAATTAGAAGCAAGCAAATGGGAGTTACAAGTCCAATTAATCATGGCAATTAACCATGTAACTCCTATCATTATGGAGATTAATCATGGTAATTAATCATGAAACTCCCATTATCATGGAGATTAAATGTCCATTATTCTCCATTGGCCAATCAAAATCCAAGAAAAAGGAGTTACAAAATTATGAAATTAAATCTTGTAACTCCTCCCATCATGGAGCATTAATGTCATTAACGTCCATAAAACCTTCCTAATGGCCACCAAAAGCCTATAAATAGGCGGTCATTCCAAAGGGAAAGGGTAAAAAAAAATCATCTGAAGGGTCATAAAAAAATCATCCGAAGTGGTCCTGAAAAATCGTCTTGAAAATTGTCCTGAAGAATTCTCTGCACAAAGAAGCTCTCATGCCTTGAAGAAACTCTTCTGCAAACACTACAAGGTGATCGAAGTCCTTTGGGGGGCCATTCTCCCCAACGTTTCCCCTCTTCTTCTATCCAATATGGCCTAGATGCGGCTTTTCAGCCCGTCTACTTGGTTTTTTATTGGATATAGGACCTTCCCTTGGTCTTTGTCCTCCAAAAATCTGAGGTCAAAGCCAAGCCAAGTGAACTAAAGCATCAAGTGTTCTCATCTGAAGGACGATGGCGGAGTCCATACATGACTCGCGACCGTCAATCTGAACAAGTCCCCACAATATCCTGAGAAGTCAGATCCCTCTTTCTTTCTTCTCCATTGTATTTTATATTTTTTTTAAAAGAGACAAAAAATCACAATTCCTATCTTTCACTATTGATAAGATTTATAAAATCGCCTTCCAAGGCAAAATCGCCTTCTACGGCACAAAACCGCCTTTCACGGCAAACTAAAAAAAATCGCCTCTCATGGCATTCTAAAATCTTGTCTCTTTTTTTAAATATACATGCAATGGAAAGTTAGAAAAAAAGTTTGATTTCCTTTCTACTTGTGAAGGTGAATCTCCGGATCACCATTTCAAATTCCAAGTAGAATAGAAAATCTGGCATACCCGTTCAAAAATGTTGATGCTTGCTCTTTTTTTCTCTTCGCCCCGCCGCACCCCAATGGACCCGGGACGGAGGAAGGCAAGAAGAAAAAGACGGGTCCATCAAGTTGGCACTACCCGGTGGGACTCGTTCATTTAAGAACATGATGCTTAGAATCATTGGCTCCTTTCTAGTTGGTAGCCTATGTTGGATCTTGTATCTAAAAAAAAAAATGAGATGGGATTCTTTGGAAACTTCTTTCTTTGAACATGTTTCCATTCTTTATTTTCTCAAAAACAATTTTTTTTTCCAAATTTCTTTCTTTTGGACTCGAATTGGAGAAGCTTTGGTTCTTTCCTTTTCGTACAATGGCTCGCAGAAATGTTTGAGCCAACGTTTGGATTGGGAGGGTCCATTTTCTTCTCTTTGATGGGTCCATTGGAGATCTTTCAAAAAAAAAAAAAAAATGGAAAAATGTTTTCAAATTTCTCTCTTTTGGATTCAAATTGAAGAAACTCTGGTTCTTTCCTTTTCGTACAATGACTCGCAGAAATGTTTGAGCCAACGTTTGGATTGGGAGGGGCCATTTCCGTCTCTTTGATGGGTCCATTGGTGATCTTTCAAAAAAAGGAAAAAAATAAAAGAAAAAACTTTTCAAATTTCTTTCTTTTGGATTCAAATTGGAGAAACTTTGGTTCTTTCTTTTCTGTATAGTGGCTCGCAGAAATGTTTGAGCCAACGTTTGGATTGGGAGGGGCCATTTTCCTCTCTTTGATGGATTTATTGGAGATCTTTTAAAAAAAATGCATTAAGGTTGCACCAATTGCGTTCTTTGACCAAAGTGAATTCAAGAAAAGCCTTATCCAAAGTATGGAGGTAGCTAGACTGTTCGAGGCAAGGGTCCTTCAAATGGGTTCATTAAGTAACCCTACCCTTACCTGGGGGCTAATCTATCCTATAACGTTTCATAAGACCGAATTGGGAGACCTATGTGCAATCTTAAAAAGAAAAAAAACTTCTGTCACTATTGTGTTCAAATTCGAGAAATCTGGGTTCCTTCCTTTGCGGATTTAGTGCTCGCAGAAATGTTTGAGCCTGTATTCGGATTGGAATACCATTTGCTCTCTTTTATGAATTCAATATTGGCTTTTCAAAAAAAAAAAAAGCTTCCGTCATTATTGGATTCAAATTTGAGAAATCCTGGTTCCTTCCTCTTCGGACTTAGGGCTCACGGAAATCGCTGAGCCTTTTTTCGGATTGGAATATCATTTGCTCTCTTTTGCAAATTCAATCTTGACCTTTCAAAAAAAGAAATCCCATCTCGTGTCCTTTTCAAGGATGCGATTTACAACATTTGTGCCTAGCGGTGCTAGTACGCCCTTTCGGGTCTACTGTATTCGCGACCGACACATTTGTATCTTCAACCTTAAATCATTTTACCTCGAGTGAGCTTCGCTTCTCAGTAACTTGAATTAAGGTTTACAATTGCTTCTAGCAGTCACTGGAACGCTCATTACGAGCCGACCATACTTGCGCTCAGAACAATTGTACCCTCTATGGCTTTTTGCCTTCTTCATTACGCTCAGAATAGGCCATGCTTGCTGAGCGATTTGAAAAGACAAAACCATAGTGTTTTCCATTTATGATCACCATATTCTTGTGATTACTAATGTATGTGGTCTTGTTTCAGAAGTTTTCCGAAACTAACAATGGCAGCTTTGTTGACCATCACCTTCGATGAGAACAAGTACCAAGTCATGCTTCAAGAGAAGTAAAGCCAGCGCACTTTCAAACGCCCCGCCAGCTACCGAAGCGTCACCTCCCTCGGCAACTCCCAAAGCATCGGGTCAACCTCCACTCCCCAGACCATCATCTTCGGGTCACTGGGACCATTCCCACTACCCGTAGAAGAGACGGCGCCTACTAAGAAGCAAAAAACCGCCCCTCAACATATCGTTGCCCCGACACCAAAGGCGGTCGCCAAGAAACCTGAGGCTCGTGGCAATCCCACAAGGCCTCAACCTACAAAAAGCCAGGTCTGCCCCAAGACTTGGCCCCCGCGATCTTTACCAAAACAAAGAAGATCCTGGACATCTGCAAAGCCTGCATACCTAGCTCCTCTCAAGGAGAACCGGTTCTATCCTTTTGCTTACATCAAAGGAGAGAAACCTACCCTCCACCGAACAACCAGAACAACCCAGCACGTGCCGGCTTGTTCATATAAGCCCAAAATCAAGTCGTGCATCACAAGGCCTCGACAAGAACCTGCCAGGGCCTGCTCTCCTGCAACTCGACCCTTCATCTCAACAGGGGCCAAGCTTGCGAAATTTAAAGATTCGCTGCGACAGGGTAAGGACCGCGTCCAGATCCTGTCCATGCCAGTTTTCAAAGAAGACGAGCTCGATTGCTGCGCACGGGGGACCACGTACTTCATTGCCAAAGCACAGTCCGAGCTAACAGAAGCTCAAATTGCTCGTCGTATACGTTGCCGCGCGGTATATCGACAGAAGAGATTAGATAAGCAAAGAACCCAGCATTTTGAGCTTCAAATCTCCCAAAAATGGTTCGAAAAAGAAAGACCTGACCAAGTTGTTGCTGTCCACATGGTTGGCAAAACCAAAAGAAGGCAGAAATCAGCAACAAAAATACATGTGAGACGACCGGTGACTCACAGCGTCTCTTGGACAAGAAGACATCAGGAAGACTCTCCCACTCCTTCAAACCAAGGACACCGGAGTGATCATTCCTCGGGCTCTTCATCTAGAAGAATGAGCTCCAGCTCAGTCAATAAGACAATATCCTATTTCAACTCACGAAGAGCGAATGTCCTAGTCACAGACTCTGAGCAACCTCCATCGAATGACAACATGGCTCTATGCATTCAGCAGTTAGAGCAAAGACAGCAGAAAATAGAGGTCCTGATGGAAAACCTCATTCTCACTCTTCAGCGTCCACCAAACAATGATGAAGTTCCTCCACAAGATGAGGTAAACGGTGGAGAAGATGAGTCACGCGCCCTTACTAAAAAGGACGTTGACAACATCCTTGCCAAAGCAAAATAAGAGGATACACTGAAGGAGCATGGGATCAAGCCACCATATCCCTTATGGATGGACTCGGTTCCGTTCCCTCCAAAATTCAAGCAACCTCTTCTCCAAACATCTACGGGGAAAGGTTCAGCCAGACAACACGTCATCCACTTCAAGATCCTGACAGGAACGATTGTGGATCAAGATGCTCTCAAGATCCGTCTCTTTGCAAGTATCCTAAAAGGTACGGCCTTTGATTGGTACTCCACTCTGCCAGAGGATTCCATTCAAAATTGGACCATGCTAGAGACACGCTTCTTGACCCACTTCAAAGGTGAGGATCGTCCTGTTACTATGGCTCAACTCTGCAGCCTTAAACAGGGAGAGAATGAGTCGACATACGACTTCATTCACAAGTGGAAAGCAATGGCATACAAATGCTCAAATGTGCTGCCACAAGTGTCGCTAGTCAACATTTGTAGAAATAACATGAGAGCAAGGATCCGCTCCATAATCATCGGCAACAAATCAAAGAACTTGGGAGAACTCCTAGAAGCGTCTATGGAGGCTGAAACGGTGATCAAAGACCTCAACTGTCAGAAGTCATCAAAGAAGGAGCCAACCGCCATCCCGACCTCCAAGCCAAAGAAAAGGGAGTTTCTCAATGTGCAAACCAAGTTAGCTCCTCAGCCACCAAAGAAAACTGAAAACAAAACTGCAAGTAAGAGACCTGAACTCTCTGATGCCTTCAAACAACGAGTAGAGAAGAAATACCCGTTCGATGAAGATGTTGAAGAAATATTTGGGGCTCTCTTGGCAAATGGCAAACTCACCTTGCCTGACCTCAAAAGACCGGGAGATGTTGGCAAAACCAATGATCCCCGTTATTGTCCATACCACCAAATGGTCTCACATCCTCTTAACCAATGTTTCGTTGTGAGAGAGAAGATCAACGAGATGTGGAAAAATGGAGTCATTACCTTTGACAAAAACTATGGGCCTGCCTCCATTAACATGGTGTCATATGGACAAACATCCAAATCACCAAAGGAAAAAATCACTACTTCCTTAAAGGTGATAAAAATGACCCAGACGTCCCAAGAGCTGGTGCCTTACCCAATGATCATAGCCCCAAGTGCAAGGCCGTGATTGTAGTAATAACCGGTGAAACCGGATCGATCCACGGAGAGTTTATTTATCGCAAAACCTGTCCTAATAAAAAAAACTAGTTCTAGCCTAAAAAAAAACTATACAAATCAAATTTTCTAATTGAATTAAAAATTAATTACAAATCTGAAATATTAATTAGAACCAAAGAAAATTAAAATCCTAATCTAGAAACCTAATCTAACCACTGCATCACCATAAGATTCATTAGCCCAACCAATTGCAATAATTGTTAAGGTGAAAAAAATAAAAAAAATAAAATAAGAGAATAAAGAAATTAGATTTTAATTCTAAAACTTTTCAATAATTACTTTGCTTAATTCCATCAAGAAAAATCAAGACCACCGCACCAAGTGCGCACTGTCACTTCGCACAAAAATTCAATGTTGACTCATTGGTGAAGACCAAGACCCCATAAACTTGATTTATTAATGAAAGACCCATTACAAGCAAATAACCATTACAAAATTCTTTTAATAAAAATAAAGTGCATCCAACCTTACCATAGACACAAGAAACACTAAACGGAGGAGAGGGACTCGCGGTCTTGAACGGCGATCCAACCGGCTCTCGTTTCACGATCTGAAATCCAAGCAAGGGAAGATGATTTCAAGGATGATCTGATGGTGGAGTGACGATAGCAACGGCGGCGGCGCGGCGGCGTAGAAACCCAAGTGGTAGTGTGCCTTAGGGAAGGCCTTGGATGAAATATTGATGGAAGGAGGAGAGATGAAGAAAAGTTAATGGAAAAGGGGGAATAATTGTTGCTGGTCGTCCAAGAGGATTGGGGGGTATGGTATGCACGTCCAGCCCTCTTTGTGTCTCTTTTTATATATTTTTGATAGCTTTTGTTGCAAGGTTTTTGATTTGGGTAAGAATTAGTAGTGTGTGGTCCAAGTTGGATTAGGATTAGGAGAGTTTTTGAGAGATTTTCTAGGGGTTGGCTCACAATCCTAGTAAAAATAAGATTGTTCTTATCTCATGCAACTCCCTCTCTTGGGTCCCACTTGGGTTAAGGATCAATTCAAATCTGAATTTCAGATTTGATGTGCAATTCTTGAATGCATGTGGACCCCACTTGGATGTAGACAACATGGAACGTCCCATGCCTTGGCTTGACTTTCTTTTGCAATGTTTTCTCTTCTTTGTTTGGCTTGAATTGAATCTTAGCCATCCATCTTGACATGTAAGCAATATTTGTTGGAGAGTAGATATGACACCTCATCATCTCATGGCCCACCAATTCGGAACTTATCTTCAAGAGATTAAATCTGATTTTTTTCTTGCATATGAGAGCGGACCCTACCATGGCCGCCCCTACCTTAGATTCCATGCCAAAGGAAGGTGGGTCCATGGTGCATTTGATTCATCAATTCTCTTCCGTGGGCCCCGATTTCTGAAATTCCCTACAAAAATAAAAGCAAAGATCAAAGAATAATCTACTCATATAGGTAAGGAATTATACAAGATGCGGGCCCAATTCACACCAAATAAATGCATAAAGTGTCACAATTTTATCAAGTTTTCTTCAATTAAATTAAAGGTGCAAAGAAAATTCATCATTTCATGTGTGATTAAAAAGTTATGAGAAATTTTTGACTTTCAATGCCAAAAATAGAGAAATTCATGATTTTATGTGAAAATGCAATTTGTGGATGAATTTTGACTCAAATTCAGACTTTAATGCTCAAAACATAAATTAATAATTTTTTTACTAAAATGGTCCATGATTTGATGATTAAGTCCTTAATTACTCTAAAATGATAAGAACATATTACATTTTTAAGGACTTATCACACCCCCCAACCAGCTTTTTGCTAGTCCCGAGCAAAATATGCAAACTATGGTAGGTCTTCTGGCCTAATCTAATCTAAACTAAATGCAAAGACAAAACGAAAAACGCCACTTTCGCTAGCACTCTCGGCTGCATTTTGCGTATGCAGCAAGCCCTTAAACCCCTAGGTTACCCTTAGTGGACGAGTTGTGCCTCGTGAGGGTTTGCAGTGAATATGCCCACAAAATTCATTTACCTAAAAGTGAAAGAAATTCAATGGCAGGTTTTTCAAAAGAAGATTGAGTCAAATCGGATGCCTCGAATCCTCAAATAATCAAGATTTCAGACTTTTCAAAATCCGGTTCACCTTTTTTTTTTTTTTTTTTTTTTTTTTAATTATACCAAAACTTTGAGTGCCTTGTGCAAATGTATACATCAAAACAAAAATTTTAAATGTTCTACGATAATGCCATGAAAACAGAATTCTCCCTCGGAATTTCCAACTTTCCTAGATTCGGGCAAAATACAAGTCTCCTCTCAAGGCTACTATGATGGCTTTTGCACTGTTGTTTTTCAAAGGCCGCGAGATGCATCTTTTTTTATTTTTTTTTATTTTTTTGAACCACATGTGACTGTGCAATGCCTAGGTCCCTTAAGCTTTCTAATTAACCCATATAATGAGCATTAGGCCAATGACTCCCAAAACAGATGTCTTTAGGGCACTAGGTATATAAATACCCCTATGGGCTTACTGGCTCAGGTTAAAAAAGCTACGAACCCAAACTAGTCACATAACTTTTTATTCTTTTCAAGAGTTATAACTAAACTCTTTTTTTTTTTTTTAACACTTATTTGTGCATCCCTTGGCAATTTTTTTTTTCTTTTTAAATGGTCCCCAACAATAGGCAGCCCTTTTCAATTCACCCGAATTAATTCACTGGTTTTGGTTGGCCTAACCATGCCGATGAACCAGGAGAACTCATATGGCCAAATTTCAGAAAGTCGTCTCTTTTTCTCTCTTGAAAGAACTCTGAAAATGACACTTAAATCTTTTTTGTCCAAAACTTTTGAAATGATGTACGCGTGGTACTGTGAAAAACAAAGTTCGGTATTCTTTTTATTTTTTAGAAAATAATGAACTTCATTTTACTTCCTTCCAAAAAATTCTGAAATTCCAGATTTCTAAGCATCTTCGAATCGTCAAGTTCTTTTGAAAACCCCCTTTTTTTTTTTAAAGACTACGAAAAAAATTTGTCTAAAATTGGACAAGTGTGCTTGTTCCTACCCCCCAACCTAAACTAGACAACGTCCTCGATGTCATACATGAAATGCGAAATGAAATGTAACATGAGGTGAAAATGTAAAAGGAGGAAAAAGGGTAGAAAGCACCTAGAGTAATGAAGCTTTTGCGTAGTACCCTGTCCAATGTGAGACAAAGAACACACAAAGAAAATAGAAAAATATATGCATAATATACAAAGGTATGGGCCACTGTCAGATCCAGTGCCCATCAATCCTGATAGATAGGATCGATCAGAGGAATTACATTTTCCTCTGGAGGAATAGTCTCCAAGAATGGTTTTAAACGTTGTCCATTGACTTTAAAAGAGGTACCATTCGATGGATCAATGAGGGTCACTGCCCCATATGGAAATACTTCTTGAACAATGTAGGGGCCTGTCCAACGAGATCTTAACTTTCCAGGGAAAAGATGAAGTCGAGAATTGTACAAGAGGACTTTTTGAGAGGGATGGAATGATTTTCTTAATATCCGTTTATCATGAAAGGCCTTAGTCCTGTCCTTGTAAATTCTTGAGTTCATATAAGCCTCGTTTCTCAATTCTTCTAATTCATTTAGATCAAGAGCTCTTTTCTCCCCAGCCTTGTCTAAGTCAAAGTTCAGTTGTTTTATGGCCCAATAAGCTTTATGTTCCAGCTCCACCGGAAGGTGGCAAGCTTTCCCATATATAAGCCGGTATGGAGACATCCCAATTGGGGTCTTATACGCAGTGCGATAGGCCCACAATGCATCATTTAACCGCATGGACCAATCCTTACGATTCGGTTTTACCGTGGTCTCCAAAATTCTTTTAATTTCCCTATTTGAGACCTCTACCTGCCCACTTGTTTGAGGATGATAAGGGGTAGCCACTTTATGTGTAACGCCGTAATTTTGAAACAAACTCTCAATAATGCGGTTACAAAAGTGAGTGCCCCCATCACTAATGATGGCACGCGGAGTTCCAAAACGGGAAAAAATACTGTCCAAGATAAACTTTTTTTACCGTTTTAGCATCATTGTTCCTACATGGGATTGCTTCAATCCATTTGGAAACATAATCAACTGCAACGAGGATATAATGAAAACCAAAGCTCGGGGGAAATGGTCCCATAAAGTCTATACCCCATACATCGAATAACTCGACGACCAAAATTGGGTTTAAAGGCATCATGTTCCTTTTGGAAATTGAACCCAATTTTTGGCACTGCTCACATACTTTACAGAAATCATATGCATCTTTAAATATAGTGGGCCAGTAAAATCCAGATTGCAAAATTTTGTGAGCGGTCTATTTAGCAGAAAAATGGCCACCACAAGCTTGAGAATGGCAAAATGATATAACACTGTTCATTTCATGGTCTGGAATGCATCTCCTAATGATTTGGTCTGGGCAGTATTTGAAAAGGTATGGGTCATCCCAGAAAAACTGTTTCACCTCAGTGAAAAACTTGTTTTTATCTTGTTGGGTCCATTCTTTTGGAATTTCACCCGAAGCTAGATAATTAGCAATGTCAGCATACCATGGAGAATGGGAAAAAGTGGCAAACAAGTGCTCATCAGGGAAAGTGTCCTGGATTGGCAAGGGTGCTAAAGCGTTGGAAAGGATAATCCTAGAAAGAAGATCAGCCACCACATTTTCTACTCCTTTCTTATCCTTGATTTCGATATTGAACTTTGGAGTAGAAGGATCCATCTGATCAGTCTGGGCTTGGCATCTTTCTTAGAAAGCAAGTACTTCAGCGCAGAATGGTCAGTAAAGATCACAATTTTGGATCTAATTAAGTAGGAACGGAATTTATCCAGTGCATAGACCACAGCCAATAGTTCTTTCTCTGTTGTAGAATAATTAATCTGTGCACTGTTTAAAGTCCTGCTAGCATAGTAAATTACATATGGCTTTTTGTCCCTACGTTGCCCAAGAACTGCCCCAACTGCATAATCGCTAGCATCGCACATGATTTCAAAGGGTAGGCTCCAATCTGGAGGTTGCATAATTGGAGCAGTCGTCAACATGTCCTTAAGCTTGGTAAAAGCCACTTGACATGCCTCCGTCCACTCAAATTCTGCTTCCTTTAGCAGAAGGTTGCATAATGGTCGAGAAATGACACTAAAATCTTTTATGAACCTTCTGTAGAATCCAACATGCCCTAAGAAAGATCTTACATCTCTTACGGTTTTTGGGGCGGGCAAATTGGAAATTAGATCTATTTTGGCTTTGTCCACTTCCAATCCTTTAGATGAAACGATGTGGCCAAGGACAATCCCTTGTCGTACCATAAAATGACATTTTTCCCAATTCAGTACTAAGTTCTTTTCTTCACACCTAGAGAGGACCTTAGTTAAGTTGCTCAAACAATCTTGGAAAGAATCTCCAAAAACGGAGAAATCGTCCATGAAGACTTCGAGAAAACATTCCACCATATCACTAAAAATACTCAGCATGCACCTTTGAAAGGTTGCAGGAGCATTACACAGCCCAAAGGGCATCCGTCGGTAAGCAAAGGTGCCAAAGGGGCATGTGAAAGTTGTTTTCTCTTGGTCTTCCGGGGCGATCTCTATTTGATTGTATCCAGAATATCCATCCAAGAAACAATAATACTCGTGGCCAGCTACCCGTTCTAAAATTTGGTCCAAGAAGAGTAGGGGGAAATGATCCTTTCGTGTGACAGCATTTAACTTTCTGTAGTCGATGCAAACTCGCCAACCTGTGGGTACGCGGGTTGGGATGAGCTCATCATTAGCATTACGGACTACAGTTACGCCGGCCTTTTTAGGTACAACTTGGGTAGGGCTGACCCATTGACTATCCGAAATTGGATAAATGATACCCACATCTAGAAGTTTCAAAACTTCCGCCCTAACCACTTCCTGCATGGTGAGGTTTAACCGGCGTTGCATCTGACGGGAGGGTTTTGCATTCTCCTCCAAATAGATATGATGTGTACACATGAGGGGATTAATTCCCTTAATGTCAGCCACGGTCCAAGCAATTGCACCTTTGTGCAGTTTGAGCACTTCTAAGAGTTGGACTTCTTGGTCCTTGTCAAGGTGTGCAGAAATTACTACAGGAAATGTTTCATTTTCTCCAAGGTATGCATATTTCAGGTGAGAGGGCAAGGGCTTCAACTCAGGTTTGGGCGGCCTCACCTGAGATGGAAGAGACAGAGTACCAGTTGGTAATAGCTCTTCAAAAGAGGGTTTGCCTATAGTGTTGACCATTTCAACAGTGTTATCAAGTGTTTCTTCACAGAGGGTCAGGCTCTCAAATGACTCAATGGAATCAGAGATTGATTTTTTAAAAGTTTCTGCTGTAAGAACACTGATCAAATCTACTTCTTCAAGGTCAATGTTATCATCCCGTGGTTGTTTGCAAAGGTCAAAAACATTTAGCTCTAATGTCATGTTACCAAAAGATAGCGTCATTTTTCCATTCCGGCAATTGATCAATGCATTGGATGTGGCTAAGAATGGTCTCCCCAGAATTACCGGAATCTGAGCATGAGGATCTGCCACAGGATGAGTGTCTAGCACAATGAAGTCTACTAGAAAGTAGAACTTGTCAACTTGCACAAGCACATCCTCTACTATCCCTCTCGGTCTTTTGACTGATCGATCTGCGAGCTGCAAAGTAATCTGGGTGGGTTTGAGTTCGCCTAACCCCAATTTTACATAGACCGAGTAGGGTAGTAAGTTAACACTCGCCCCAAGATCAAGCAGCGCTTGTTCAATTTGACAATTTCCAATAATGCACGAAATCGTGGGGCATCCTGGATCTTTGAATTTAGGGGGAGCGTCATGCTTTAAAATTGCACTAGCTTGCTCAGTGAGGAACGCTTTCTTTTGTACATGTATCTTACGCTTCAACTTGCACAAGTCCTTAAGAAACTTTGCGTAAGATGGGACTTGTTTGATTGCGTCTAACAACGGGATTTAATTTTAACCTCTTTAAGTACATCAAAGATTTCCTGGTTCTGTATAGATGGCTTGGCAAGAGCTAATCGGTTGGGAAAAGGCGGTAAGGGCTTGAATCCTGGAGGAACTTGGCTTTTTTCCTTGATAGGAGGGACTTCATTTTCTTTTCCCTTCCGGATCTGAGGATGCAGGTTGTTTATTTTTTTCCAGATCAGGCTTTGCAATCTCTTTACCACTACGTAGAGTAGTAACAGCTTGAACCTGCTCCTTTGAATTTGACGGACCACCTTGATGAACCTTAAATTGCCCTTTTGGATTGGGCTGTGGTTGGGCTGGAAAAGCCCCCTTATTTTGTGATTCAATCAATTTGCAGAGGTTCTGCATGGTGTTCTGTAAATTCTCAAAGTTCTGATCATGTTTTTTATTGATGGACTCTTGATTCACCATAAACTTAGCCACAAGTTCATCCCAAGGTGTCGTTTGTGTTGTAGGGGGTACCATTTGCTGTGTGTTTTGAGCATATGTACTAGGAGTACCCCCAAATGGATTTGACATTTGGTTGAAATTTGGCTGAGTAGCATTTGGGCCATTCCTCCAACTAAAGTTGGGGTGATTCCTCCAATTAGGGTTGTATGTGTTACCCAAAGAATTGTTAAACTGCCGGTTGTATGTGTTAGTGGCATTTGCTTGCTCGTGAAACGCTTCTTGAAAAGCAGGGAGTGTTGGGCACTCCGAAGAAATGTGTTTATCACTAGCGCAGATGCCACAAACTATAGGAGGTTCCTTATTCTTCACAAATTTCAAGGACTCAACTTCTCTTGTAAGATAGGCAATTTTTGCTTGAAGATCATCGCTTTCTTTTAATACATATAACCCCCCTCCTTTGGCCTGACTCGATTGCTTTACGGGGTCTATACCTTCAGATGTGTACCAATTTTGTGCACTATCTGCCAAAAACTGAAGGTAGGTCCATGCTTGATTTGGTTTTTTCGCCATGAACTCCCCATTGCACATCATCTCCACGAATTGACGTGTTTCTGGACTAAGTCCATCATAGAAGTGACCAATTGTATTGTGCAATTCAAATCCGTGGTGGGGACATGCAAGGAGTAGTTCATTAAAGCGTTCCCAACACCTATAATAAGACTCCTTGTCTTTTTGTTTAAAATTCATAATATTTCTCCGTAAGGTGTTGGTCTTATGTAATGGGAAAAAATTCTTTAAAAATTCCCGGACCATGTCGGACCATAGAGCAATCGAATTGGGTTGTAAGGAGTGAAGCCATGCCTTAGCCTTATCTTTGAGGGAAAATGGAAATAAACGAAATTTGATAAGGTCTTCCCTCACATTATTGAAGTGTAGTGTTGCACACACTTCTTCAAACTCTTTAATGTGCAAATATGCACTTTCTGATTCAAGTCCATGAAATTTGGGGAGAAGTTGGATTACTCCCGGTTTGATATCAAATTGACCCGCACCTGCGGGTATGACCATGCATGACGGTGTGGCTTGTCGTGTAGGGTGAAGGTAATCACGTAAACTCCTAAGAGGTTGATTCACCTCCCCATTATTATTGGGTCCATTCCCATTACCGTTCTCCTCGTTATCACTCTGCTCATCAGCCATATTGGAAATCCTAAGAGAACCAGGAGATCTAGATTCGTAGAATTTAATCAAGCTCTTGACAGGTGATTCCTTCCTTACTAACCGATTTAAGGAGTCCCTCTGCCAAAAAGATGGGGGTCTTTCCTTCTTTTTTGGAATTTTGAAAAGTTTTTATTTATTTATTTTTTTGTTTTTTATAAAGAAACCTAGAAAGAAAAACTACCTAAGGTCCGTTCTTAGATTTAAAAGAAGATTCTCAAATTCTTGCAAAGTCCTAATCTTAGAGAGTTGAATATCTCTAAGGAAAGTTCCCAAACTCAAATCTATGAAACTGGCCCGACCAGGTAAGTCCCCAGATCAGTGGTGGGGTCACGATGCATTGCAAAGGTCCCGCTTAAAAACCACTTTCTAGAACAAGAGACTTGTCTCCCTTATCTATTGGGACAAGACTTGCCTAGACATCGAACCAATTAAGAAAGGCAATTTGTTCGGCTTCCCAAAGAAATAACTAACCTTCTTAAAAAAAAATTACAGCAAGTTTTTAAGAGTCCTTTTAAATTTAAAAACAACTATAAAACTGAGTTTCTAATGAAAGTTCTGAAATTTTCAGATTCTTGCAAGTTTGGTGGCCAAAAAGCTGAATTTGTGCGATCTACGACTTGCCTTTGTGAGGGAAAGTTCCAGAATTTTTTTGAAAACTTTAAAAACCTAAAAATATGAAAAACAACTGAATTTAACAGACCCTAATTAATCCTAAACAGCAACAAAAAAAAATTGAAAAAAAATGACCTAAACTAGTCCAAATTAGAACAAGTAAATTAGGCAATTTTCAGAAATTGGATGTGATTTTTGAAAAATCAGAAAAAAATAACTTTTTCAGATCTGAAATAGTTCCAATTTTATCAAAAATCAGAGATTAAAAATCCACTTTTTAATGCAATAGGGCTGGTCCAAACATTCCATGCATGCTACCCTTAGATTTAGAATGATTGAGGAATAGTAAAGGCACACCCACAAAGCAATTAAAAAGATAGGTTGGAAAAAATACCTTAAGCGAAGAAAAACTCCCCGGCAACGGCGCCAAAAACTTGATCATAGCCCCAAGTGCAAGGCCGTGATTGTAGTAATAACCGGTGAAACCGGATCGATCCACGGAGAGTTTATTTATCGCAAAACCTGTCCTAATAAAAAAAACTAGTTCTAGCCTAAAAAAAACTATACAAATCAAAATTTCTAATTGAATTAAAAATTAATTACAAATCTGAAATATTAATTACAACCAAAGAAAATTAAAATCCTAATCTAGAAACCTAATCTAACCACTGCATCACCATAAGATTCATTAGCCCAACCAATTGCAATAATTGTTAAGGTGAAAAAAATAAAATAAAATAAAATAAAATCAGAGAATAAAGAAATTAGATTTTAATTCTAAAACTTTGCAATAATTACTTTGCTTAATAACATCAAGAAAAATCAAGACCACCGCACCAAGTGCGCACTGTCACTTCGCACAAAAATTCAATGTTGACTCATTGGTGAAGACCAAGACCCCATAAACTTGATTTATTAATGAAAGACCCATTACAAGCAAATAACTATTACAAAATTCTTTTAATAAAAATAAAGTGCATCCAACCTTACCATAGACACAAGAAACACTAAACGGAGGAGAGGGACTCGCGGTCTTGAACGGCGATCCAACCGGCTCTCGTTTCACGATCTGAAATCCAAGCAAGGGAAGATGATTTCAAGGATGATCTGATGGTGGAGTGACGATAGCAACGGCGGCGGCGCGGCGGCGCGACGGCGTAGAAACCCAAGTGGTAGTGTGCCTTAGGGAAGGCCTTGGATGAAATATTGATGGAAGGAGGAGAGATGAAGAAAAGTTAATGGAAAAGGGGGAATAATTGTTGCTGGTCGTCCAAGAGGATTGGGGGGTATGGTATGCACGTCCAGCCCTCTTTGTGTCTCTTTTTATATATTTTTGATAGCTTTTGTTGCAAGGTTTTTGATTTGGGTAAGAATTAGTAGTGTGTGGTCCAAGTTGGATTAGGATTAGGAGAGTTTTTGAGAGATTTTCTAGGGGTTGGCTCACAATCCTAGTAAAAATAGGATTGTTCTTATCTCATGCAGCTCCCTCTCTTGGGTCCCACTTGGGTTAAGGATCAATTCAAATCTGAATTTCAGATTTGATGTGCAATTCTTGAATGCATGTGGATCCCACTTGGATGTAGACAACATGGAACGTCCCATGCCTTGGCTTGACTTTCTTTTGCAATGTTTTCTCTTCTTTGTTTGGCTTGAATTGAATCTTAGCCATCCATCTTGACATGTAAGCAATATTTGTTGGAGAGTAGATATGACACCTCATCATCTCATGGCCCACCAATTCGGAACTTATCTTCAAGAGATTAAATCTGATTTTTTTCTTGCATATGAGAGCGGACCCTACCATGGCCGCCCCTACCTTAGATTCCATGCCAAAGGAAGGTGGGTCCATGGTGCATTTGATTCATCAATTCTCTTCCGTGGGCCCCGATTTCTGAAATTCCCTACAAAAATAAAAGCAAAGATTAAAGAATAATCTAATCACATAGGTAAGGAATTATGCAAGATGCGGGCCCAATTCACACCAAATAAATGCATAAAATGTCACCATTTTATCAAGTTTTCTTCAATTAAATTAAAGGTGCAAAGAAAATTCATCATTTTATGTGTGATTAAAAAGTTATGAGAAATTTTTGACTTTCAATGCCAAAAATAGAGAAATTCATGATTTTATGTGAAAATGCAATTTTTGGATGAATTTTGACTCAAATTCAGACTTTGATGATCAAAACATAAATTCATAATTTTTTTACTAAAATGGTCCATGATTTGATGATTAAGTCCTTAATTACTCTAAAATGATAAGAACATATTACATTTTTAAGGACTTATCACCCAACACCAGATGGACACCCCATATGGGTACATCCCGATCTCCTAGAAGATAAAAATTGGGAGATCGTCAAAACAAAGGCGACCGCTTAACAGCGAAGGTAAGCCAAGAGACAACTCCGTAAGCTCAAACAGCAAGAGAAGGCTCAAACAAAACAAGAGGTCCCTGAAAAGGCAAAAACCTCCTCTACCGCTTCATTGGGGGCAGCAGTGGAGTTCCTCCCCAAAGCTCCAAGAGTGGTAAGAAAATTCACCCTCAATGATTTCATGCCACCACGGCTCAGAGATGAGACTACGCAGGGGGCATCATACTCTTGTAACTCGGTAGTTGGATTCTCCATGAATGGGTACAAGTCCAGTGACACTGCCAGTGACACAGATGAATGGGAGGAATCCCTTGAAACCGGAGAATATCTCTCCTATGAAGAATGGATCCCAGAATCCCACCTTATGCCAGTAATCTGGTATGACCCCTTCCAGCCACAAGGATCCTGGTCTAATGATGATGAAGACCAAAAGGCTGTTCAAGAAAGTGCTGTCAACCCAGCGCAAACAAATGCTCCAGTGGATCCCAACCAGGTTGAACCACAAGGGGAAGATGAAGAAGAAGATTTGGCTCTTATGCCCGACCTTGAAGAATATGCAAGAATCTTGCAGCGTCTAGCCATAGAGCAAGAGCAGGATCGCATCAATCAACTTCATCAAAATCCAAAACCGGAAGTCATAGAGAATCTACAAACATCTCCTCCAGTGACTTTGGAAAATGAAGAAAGTTGCTGAATTGATGATCCTCTTACATCGAAGGATGAGTCTGATTCCCAACAATCCATTGTGGAGGCATCTTCTATCGAAGTTGCCTGCAATATGATAGTTTAGGATGATAGTGCCTCTGAAGCTTCATCTGTTGAGGCCACGAACTCTCAAAATGCATCCGACAGCATATCTTCTGGAGCTACATACTCTCGGGTGACTTCCACTGAGATAGCATCCTCTCAACCTTCGTCTCCTGAAACTGTGACATCAGATTTCAAGCCTCTTCCTACTGATCACCAGGAAGAAGCTTTGGCTGATGAAGTCTTCAAAGAAAACCCAGTCAATTAGTCCCAGGTACCCAACCTTATAAGAGATGTCTGGACCGATGAAATACTGGACAAAGAAGAAAATTTGTTGGAAGTTGTTCAGGACTTGTTCCCGGAAAATGCTCCATGCAACGCAATAACTGAAGGCGGCAATGCTGCTACAAAAGCGTTTTCAGCAAATGGGGAGGATCAGCCCCTTGAGCCCGAAGGGGGTCTTCCAAAAGAAGAGCCACCTCTAGAAGCTTTTGAAGTTGGGAAAGGTACCCTATCTGGCCGGGATTACCACAAAAACTACAACCAACCTTCTTCTTCTTCTTATGTAAATCCTTCGGGAAAGCAAGCTGTAAATGCCCCAAGCGGCAATGATAATGAAAATGTAGGCCCAAAAGAGGCTTTCAAGTATGAATTGATCGAGCACTTCAAACACATACCTGCACGATTGCACATCCTAGACTTATTACGAATGTCACCACAAACTCGTGATAGTCTCATTTCAGAACTGCAAAGGTTCAATGTGGATGTCGACAAACATGCCCCACAAGTCCTACAAATTGAAATGGACTATAGGGTCAAAAAGTCAAAAACCTCCTCAAAGGAAGAAAAGAAAGAAGCTGGAGGACCTTGCACTGAATGCCTCTCGGTCCAAAAAGCCGCAAGTGCTACCATCGCCTTTAATAAGGAAGACCTCCTGCTAGGCGAGACGAAGTACAACCGACCCTTGTACTTCACGAGGTATATCAAAGAGATGCCGATACACAGAGTCCAAATCGACCCGGGGTCTACACTCAACCTCATCTCTACTACGGCACTCGAAGAGCTGGGTATCCCACCTAGCAAACCGAGCCACACATCTGTGTCCATCTTTGGATACGATGGGAGTGCTCAAAGGCCCATTGGCAAAATCAGATTTAGGTTGCAAATCGGTGATCTTACCTCTGAGCCCACCATGTATGCAATAAAAACCCCTTCATGCTACAACATCCTTCTCGGACGCCCTTGGATACACGAGAACGGTGTCGTCCCTTCAACTCTACATCAATGCATCAAGTTTGTTGGCGACGACGGCTTGATACATCAAGTGTTTGCAGACAAAAAGCCCTTCAAAGGCAAAGAAGTCCATTTTGGAGACTCTCAGATGTACAAGGATGAAAAAGAAGAAAAGGAGGAGAAAATAACATCTTTTGCAGGCAATCTCCAAAAAGATAAAGGCAAGGCTCCTCGGCAATCAATGGAAGAAAACAAACCTTCCGGCAAACCCAAAGAGAGCAATCCGTCTCCCTTCGTTGTCTCCTTCAAATCTTCCAAACCTTTGGTAATCACTACCAAATCAAAGAAGACAAAGCAAAAGATTGGGGGCAAGTTCGTTGTTTCCTTCGTGTCTATCATTCAAGACACGGATTCAGATTTAGAGACATAAGACGATGCATCGTCAAGTCAAGCTGATACTCAGCAAGTTCGGCCTGCTCTCACTCCATTGGAGACTCCTGCTAACGTGGAAGATCCTGCGTCTACTACCTTCATCGTTCCGGCAACGACGACAGAAGAGACACCAATCTTCTTCCATAGATCGGACACTTCTTCATCAAATTCCTTGCTTGAACCTTTCCAAAATGAAGGTATGCCTCAACTATCCTTGTATAGTCCAATGGCACAAGCTATCATGAAGAAAATGGGTTATAATGCTCAAAATTCAATTGGATTGAGAGGTGGCCGTGGTATTCTCACACCATTGGAACCCACCCTGACCAAAAGTCAGCTGGAAGATTGGAAACTCCATCATCGCATAAACAAGTCTTCATACGAATTGGTGTATGATCATGACACTCCGATAAGACAGCTGACACAAAGGCTGCAAAGTCGTTTTGCCTACCAGGCCTCAACATCTCGTGTCGATGAAGACATCAATCTCCCTGGATATCTCTTTGAAGAGTTACACGACGAGGACCCAGGAAGCTCATCAAATTGGTACAATTTCTCTAATGATGAAGAGAAATTGTTCGATGACACAGATGCACGATTCTCTGATTCAGAAGAGCCATCGTCTCCAAAGGAAGTGCCTTACTTCGACCCAGTTTCAGCAGGTGATTGGGATCATCACATAGCCAGTCTTGAGAAGAGTACCGATCAAGAAGATTTATGGACAAAAGCAGAGCCATGGTCTGAAAATGCCCTTGGAAATCCAGAAGGCCTTGTTGAGTTAGAAGGCTCTGAAAATATTGTGGAGGAACCACCTTCAAATCTCCCAACAGAAGATTCTGTTCAAAAGATAGACTTGGGGAACACCTGATAACCCACGTCCTGTATTCATAAGTAAGAATATAAAGGATGATGAGTTACCCGAGTATGTCTCTTTTCTTCGTGAGTTTGTTGATTGTTTTACATGGTCTTATGCTGAAATGCCTGGCTTAGATCCCAAAATAGCAGTTCACAAACTCAACCTGCAAGAAAATATCAAGCCCGTCAAACAAGGCCAAAGAAGATTCCGTCCCGATGTGATGGAAAAAATTGAACAAGAAGTTCAGAAACTCAAAAATGTTAGCTTCATCCGCGAGGAACAGCATCCCGAATAGTTGGCCAACATCGTCCCCGTGACAAAGAAAAATGGGCAAATTAGAGTCTGTATTGACTATAGAGACCTGAATAATGCTTGCCCCAAAGATGAATTCCCGCTCCCTATACCGGAGGTAATGATTGACAACACCTGCGGGTTTGAGCGAATGACTTTCATGGATAGCTTCTTTGGCTACAACCAGATAAAGATGCATCTCGAAGATGACCGGCATACATCATTTTAGACCCCATTTGGTGTGTATTGCTACACTGTCATGCCATTTGGTCTGAAAAATGCTGGTGCAACATATCAGAGGGCTATGATGAAGATATTCCGAGATATGCAGCACAAGACGATCGAATGTTATGTTGATGACCTCGCCGTCAAAAGCAAAAGAAAAGAAGACCATCTCGAAGATCTTCGATTTGTCTTCCTCCGTCTTCGCAAACACAAATTGCGGATGAATCCCCTCAAATGCTTCTTCAATGTCTGACCGAGTAAGTTCCTCGGATTCATAGCTCGGAAAGCTGGAATAGAACTTGACCCTATCAAAGTCAGGGCAATTCTAAAAATGCCATCTCCAAGAACCCTAAGAGAACTAAAAGGGCTTCAAGGAAGATTGGCATACATCCGATGGTTCATTTCCAATCTATCAGGAAAATGCCGTCCATTTTCTCGCATGATGAAGAAAGGTGTGGACTTTGTTTAGGATGCTGAATGTGAAGCCGCATTTCAAGACATCAAGTCATACTTAACCAAACCTCTGGTGTTGGCTACTCCCACAACCGGAAAACCATTCATCTTGTACACAAGAGCTCTCGACTATTCTTTGGGCGCTCTACTTGCACAAGAAAATGATGGAGGAAAACAAGCTTCTCTATACTACCTCAGTCGCATGTTGGTAGGTGCAAAGCATCGCTACTCTCTAGTAAAAAAAGAATGCCTGGCAGTGATGTTTGCCGTACAAAAGCTACGTCACTATTTGCTGTTAAACACAGTATACCTGATTTCGAGGATCAATCTCCTAAAGGTCCTTGTCACAAAAGCAGGTTCTCTCAATGCACGATTGGCAGAATGGTCCATCCTTCTGTCACAATCTGATATTAGGTATGTACCACAGAAAGCAATCAAAGGCCAAGCTTTGGCTGACTTTCTTGCAGAGCATCCACTGCTTAAGGATTCTCCGCTTAGGGATGATCTCCTAGACGAACCTGTCTACAGCGTGGAGACTTCCTCACCAAATGCCTCCTGGAACATGTACTTCGATAGTGCAACCAGGACAAATGAAAAAGGAAAGCCGATATCAGGAATTGGCATTCTCTTTATTAGCCCCGATAAATACATGATTCCTCACGCATTTTCGCTACTGGAACCATGTTCAAACAATGCAGCTGAGTACCAAGCTCTGATCGTAGGATTGGAACTTGCCCTCGAATCTGGTATCACCATGCTGGAAGCATTTGGGGACTCCCAACTGATCGTCAACCGATGAATCAGAAATATGAAAACAGGAAGCCTGATCTGTTGCCTTACTACAACAAGGCACAATCGCCTCGTCAAAGGTTTGACATCTGTCACATCACCCACATCCGCAGAGGTGAAAACATCCGTGCAGATGCCCTGGCTGGACTTGCTGCATCTATGGCAATCCAAGAAGGGGAAAACATGTAAATTACAGTGTGTCAAAAAAGGATTCTCCCTCCTCTCAACACACATCAAGCAGTTGCTGAATGCCATCGAGTGGTCGGAAGTCGGATTTCCATCCTTAAACCTCCAATCGGCGACTGGAGGGATCCGTTCATCGATTACATTATGTTCGGAATCCTACCAGAAGATCCAAAAGAGCGGGTAAGTATCCAAAGACGAGCCCCAAACTTTCATTTGGATATTCCCTTCAAAATGCTTTACAGAAAATCCTTCAATGGAGTACTTCTAGGCTGCTTGTCACAACAAGAGGCGGAAGAAACTCTAAAAGAAGTTCATGCTGGTCTTTGTGGAGCCCATCAGGTTGGTCATAAGCTCTACGATCAGATAAAAAGGTTGGGTTACTATTGGCCTACCATGATGGCTGACGCAATGCAATTTGCTAAACGTTGCCAACAATGCCAAATTCATGGAGATTATGTACACATGCCTCCAGAATGGCTACATCCTACAACAATCTCATGGCCCTTCGAAGCCTAGGCTATGGAAATCATAGGTCTTATCTCTCCCCCGTCAAGCAAAGGTCATCTCTTCATCTTTGCCGCTACGGATTATTTCTCCAAGTGCTCAGAAGCATTTGCGTTCAATGAAATGAAGACCCCATCAGTCCTTCAATTCTTACGAACCAACATCATTTGTCGCTTCGGCATACATAAAAGATTCATCCATGATAGCGGACCACAATTCCGGGATCACAGATTCTACAGGTTCTGCGACAAATACAAAATCCAAAGTTGTCCTTCGACTCCGTATAACCCGGCAGCGAATGGACTAGTAGAAGCCTTCAACAAGACACTCTACAAAATCCTCAAGAAAATGGTCTCTAGTCACAAAAGAGACTGGAGTGACAAACTGCCTGAAGCTTTATGGGCTTACCGGACTACTGTTCGAAGACCAACCCATAGCACACCATTCTCATTGGTCTATGGATGTGAAGCAGTTGTTCCCCTAGAGGTACAAATCCCTTCCTTAAGGGTATCTCTACAAAATGAAGTGATGCAAGAAAACAATGTCAAATTGATACTCCAAGAACTGGATAATCTCGATGAAAGACGGCTCGAAGCTCTACAAAGCGTTGAGCTTTACCAAGCAAGCATGGCATGATCTTTTGACAAGAAGGTTAGGCAACGCGCCCACAAAAAGGGTGACTTAGTTCTTGCGGTGAAAAGGCCAATAGTTTTTGCCCACAAATCCAAAGGCAAATTCAAACCAAAATGAGAGGGACCCTTCGTCATTGACAAAGTCTTCTCCAATGGCGCATATGCTCTTCTAAACATGGAGGTTGACAGATGTATGCAGCCCATCAATGACAAGTTCTTGAAGCGGTACTACCCTTGAAGACTTCCTACATCGGGTCAAAGCGATTCCTGCATGGCCAAAGCCTATTCCTAGGTACTTGCTCGTCAAACCCACCCCTTTTAGAGTTTTCATCCCTATGTTGAAATTTGTAAAAAACCCAAAACAATTTTACTTTCAATGTTTCATTGTTAAAAAAAAAATCAAACCCAAAATCCAAGTTTAGGAGCCTCTTCCTGAACTTGACCAAAACTTTCGATCCTTGAACCCATAATTCATGGTTTGAAACAAAAATCAGGACTCAGGAATTTCCACCCTAGTCTACCCCAAATTTTACCACCAAAAATGGTTTTGAGTCAAAATTTACGACCCTCGTGTCTTTAAACAAAAAAAAATGGTTTTTCAAAAAACCGTGGAGAAGCGACGTTTAGTCGATACTCACACAAAACTCAAAAACCGAAAGGATGCGAACCCCATTCGATACTTCCAAAACCACAAATCGCAAGGAAGTGACACCTCGTCGATACTTGCAAGATTTCAAAAATCGTGGAGATACAACGTTCCAGTTGATATCCACAACCCAAATTTCAAAAAAAAAACAAAGGTTCGAAAAAACCTCAAATTTCAAAAATTGTGGGGAGGCGACATTCCATCGATACCTACAAAACCAAATTTTTGAGAAAAAAAAAAGCAAGGAAGCGACATTCAGTCGATACTTGCACCCAAATCCGCGAGGAAGCGACATTCCATCGATACTCGCAACCGAATGAGAAAGGAAGCGACATTCCATCGATATTTGCAATACCATTCAGCAGGGAGGCGACTCTTAGTCGATACTTGCATTTTTGAAAACCAAAAACTTGGCTTTCACACCAAAACCCTGCTTTCATGCCAAAAACCTGGCTTTCACGCCAAAACCAGGCTTTCACTCCAAAAACCCGGCTTTCATGCCAAAAATAAAAAATCTGGCTTCCATGCCAACAAAACAAAACTTGGTTTTCAAAAAACTCTGCTTCTATGCCACGAAATCTGGCTTTCACGCCAAACAAAAAAAAAAAAAAAAACCGGCTTCCATGCCACAAACAAAATTTTAGCTCTCATGCCACAAAACCAAAACTTGGCTTTCACGCCACAAAAATTGGCTCTCATGCCAAAAAAACCGGCTTCCATGCCACAATCAAAATTTGGCTTTCAAGCCATCAAAAAACCAGGCCTTTTGCCACAAAATCTGGCTTTCATGCCCAAAACAAACTTTTGACAAAAGATTTTCACAAAATGACAACCTTTTGATCAAATTCTCAAACAAACATTCCCATCCAACTTTTTACTTACTTTCATAAAAAAAAAAAAGAATTTAAGTGAAACGAGGGAATACAAAAAAAAGGGTGCAAAAAATGTTTATACATGGAGGTACCAAAAGAAAAGAAGAAAAAGTTTGTTACAAATCAGGAGGCTAGTCCGACATGGTCTTCAGCCAAAGACTTAACTCCTTAAGCAAACTCTTGGCCTTAGCCTCCAAAGGTTCCAGGCTGCATTTCTTCAAAATCTTCCCATAAAATGCGGTAGGCCGTCGCGATCCATCTTCAGCACGAGGAAGCTCTTCCCAGAGAATCTGTCATTTTTCATATTCTTGAGTCTTCCTCCGGAGATTGCTTTCGACCTCCTCAACCTGGCGAATGAGAGTCCTCTCTCTATCGCGAACTTTCAAAGTAGCAGCCCACTTGGCAGCGGCCTGTTCTTCCAATAGCTCAAGGCGCTGTCTGGCTTCAGTGACCTCCCTATCAAGACGGTGCTGGTCCCGTGTCAGCTCAATAATAGCCAACTCGATGACGTTCCTCTCCCGAACGAGCTGCTTCCTAGTCCGCAAGATCTCATTCAGTTCAGATTTGACCTCGCTGGAAGGCTTCAAAAACATCTCGTTGAAGAAGTCATCATTTGGAAAGCTCTTGGTCTCATTCCACTTGTTGCCTAGAGTGATGACTTCATCAACAAAAGCCCTGACATCTGTAGTGTCCAGACCGACTCTTCGCTATCAGCAAGAATGTCCTGCACATGCTTAACCATGCCAAAACCAGCCACCAAATGGCCAGAAGAAAGAGTCTCGACCCATGAACTTAAGACTCTCTTCAACACCTTCCTCGCAAACTGACGGGACTGCTCAGATGAAGACTCGCCATGCCTCGTTGGTCAACTGCCCATGTCAGGCACCGTTGGAAGAGTAATCAAGAAACTCTTTCCAATTGGAGCCGTTGAAGAAGGAATATCAACAAACGGACTTGCCTCTGCCTCATCAAAACTGGTGGAAGAAGCCCTTACTCTTGGATCAGCCACAGGCACCCCCTGCTCTGGCTATGAGAAAAATAGAGGAACTTCTTCTGTCACCTCACAACCTGCCAATGAAAGATGAAAAAGGTATGGATATGATCTTGTCAAAAATCAAAATATCGAGATTATCACTACAAAGTACCTTCTTCAACGACTGGCGGAATACTTTCTGCCTCCATGAGCTCATCCGAAGCATCATCAAAAGTTGCATCCATGGAGGGCTCAAAGTCGTCGGAATCCCCTGGCAAGTCAACTGGCAAGAAACAAAAAAAAAATGTCAGCTAATGGCGGTAAAAAAAAAAAAAAAAGTCATACCAGGAGGAGATTCTAGATCTACTTCAGAATCTCTGGGTTCTTTCTCAAATGCCACAATCGGATCCGTCACCGCCTCATCGGCCGGAACCTTAGGCATCATCAAATCATCATCTTCTGCCAAAAGAAAGAAAAGCAGTAGATCAAAAAACAAAAGCCTCATAAAAAGAAAGAAGCGGAAAAAGAGAGAAGAAGGGTCATACCATCACTACTGATCTTTCCCCCTCGACTCCTCTTCTCTGGAGGCTCATCATCATCCCCTGATGCCTCCTCAACAATGGTGGAAGGAATTTCCAGATTAGGAGAACTTTCGTGCCGCCTCTGACTTCAGCGCTGTCCTCTTCTCCTCTTACTCCTACGGGACGAATTGCTGGAAATACCCGCCCCACCATCGAAATCTGATCTCTCGCCAGATTCCTCACTGGATGGTCTACTCTTGCCGGTAGACTCCATGGAAGCCTTTGCTCGCTCAGCTTGTATCCATGCAGTGACCTCAGCCTCCTCCTCGGCGAGCTGTTCCAAGACCTCACCAGGTATCTCTTGTACAGCTCCCGATCTGATGACGTCTTGGTCCTCGAGAAAACCTATTATGTGCTTTTCTCCAGAAAGGAAAGCCAGAACTTCTTTTCGGTGGACGCCATCTAACTTCCCAAGACCCTTCCCGGAAGACTGCTTTACATCAAGCTCTTTTTTGGAAAGTCCTCGGTACACTGAAAGGCTCTCCACAAACCATTTTGTGAAGCCAACAGTCCGGAAAGTAGGCAACTCAGGTTCTTATCCTGGCAGTAGTGCCTTCCGTACTATAAAACGCCCGTGCATTCCTCCCATCCTACAGACCTCGAAAACGCTTAACCTTGCTCGAAAGCGCGCCAACAACGCCTTGGGAGAAGCCCAACTGCATAGCAAAACGCGAGGGAACATACAGCTGGATGTCGACGAAAAGATGTACACCATCGTGCCGACACGAATGTTAAAAATCCAACTCCTCTCCGCATTTGTCAAAGAATAGTGTCTCCCCGACCTTGCTCTGGTGGAATCTCAGGAGACACCAAAATCAAAAGCCTTCTTCCGTAAGCCCGAAGAAAGCTTCACTGAAGACTGGCCCATCTCGACCTCCCAGAATCATCGGATCCTCAAGCGGACAGATAAAAGAGATTCGAAAACAGGCTTCCCTCTAGCCAACTGAATCATAAACGGGTCATCGTCCTGTGCAGCACCCAATCGGTGGAAATTGGGACAGTGGTATATATGCCACGAATAGAAAATGTGGGCAGAAAATACCCTATTCATGGGAAGCCCAAGCCGAACCAGGAAAGCAGCAACCTACGGTTCGGTGCATAAATAGGAGTAAAGAGTAGGCACCAAAGCAAGCCGCTCTCCAAACACCATCTGACAAGCCGGAAAAATGCAGTGTGGCCTGATGTGCGTACCATCTCCTCCAGTAAAAACAGCCTCACCCAGCCAATAAGTGAGGTAGACGGCGAGATCTCTCTGCAGCGCAATGTCAAAATGAATGGCGTCTGTGCTTGCGAAGACAAAAAGAAAATTTTCTCGCATGGCGGAGATCTTCTTCGAATCCGGGTTCTTAGCCCTGGCTTCTTGGGTCATACTCTCAGAAGACTCCCCGCTGTCAAAGAAGTTGGAAGACAAAAAGCTACCACTCCTCCAACTGCTACACCGGACTTTCGAGCCCTCCTTCTCATTCAAAAAATCGTAGAAGGCGACGAGCTAAAAGTACAAAAGCCTGAACTCCTCAGACTGCTCCTCAAGGACGCTGTCAATAGGCATAAAGTCCTCATAAAGATTGCCGAGGATAGGCAGCCCAGTGATGGCGCTCAGTTCCTTTAAAGAAAAACCAATCTCACCATTCGTGACAACGAAGGTATTGGTCCGTGGAAGGAACGACTCCAACATGGCCATGAAGGCCTCATTAGAGAAAACCATGGTTTGCTGAAAAGTACGAACCGGGTCAAAAATCTCGGCCTCCTTCAGAATGGCACCGCCAACCTACAGGATGTGATTAGTCCATGACTCCCAGCTTGAGTCAGCATTGAAACGGCTGCAAAGTCGAAAAGGCTTCACCCAATTGCTGCCATCGCCCTTGAAAATGCCAAGGCCACCGGTCTCAAATCAACCGAACGATGGTCTGAACCTTGGTAGCCGCTGGCTGGCATCAAAATGTCCATGCGGGCATGCGACTTCTCTGTAAAACCAGAAGGGCCGCCAACAAAAACCCCATTCTTGATCACGTTTGTCCTCTTTACCCATCTTGGAGGATCTTCCCTCTTTGAGCATGTGGAGGAAAGGCTCATGATCGAGATAGTCCGATCAAAGTTCGACCGGGTAAAAACAGTTCTCTTCTCACCATCAACTGTGAAAGAGAACTGAAAACATCTCCTTTGGTATGTTGAATTGTCGGGGACGGCATCACCAAAGAAGAAGGTAGGCTTGGGCACAATGCTCTGATCGTCCGTGACCCAAGGACGGTTGGTTACCATGATTTTATAATACTCCTCATCCTTGAGGGCAATCAAACGGTGCCTCATCTCATCTCAGTTGAGCGAGTCACACTCTTCCAAGTTCCTTTCGACATACTAAACCTCTTCCCAGGCCTGCTGTACGGCCACATTATAGGATCTGGTAGAACGGCGAGGCGAATCAGTGACCGGCTCCTTACCCTTGTTCGTTCTGGAGGAACTACCTGCAAAGGATGGAAAGAAAGAAAATCAATAATCAAGATGACAGAGTTTTGCTAAAAAAAAAATTCTAGCAAAATTTTGGCATGGTTCTGGGGCGATTCCGAAGAAAAGGGAAACACCCCGAAAGAAATAGGAGCTTGAAGATGAGCTCAACATTGCTGCGAGCTCCAAAATCCAAAACTTGTAAGGCTTTTCAGAAAATCCCCATAAGACCAAGAAAGGGCTCAACATTGCTGCAAGCTCCAAATCCCAAGACTTGCGAAAAAGATTTTCAGGTGTGCACATCATACTTCCAATTCCATTTTTTCTATAAAAAAAAATGCATAGAAGGAAAGCTATCATGCATGCGCGTCTCAAAATCCGAAAAACAAAAAAGAGAAGAAAATAGTCTCTTTCGTAAAAAAAAAGAAGTGTCCACTTGACCATACGACCATGACCGTACGGTCTTGTCCGTACGGTCTCAAAAAAAAAAAAAAAAAAAAAAAAAGAGGAAGAAGAAACACGGTAAAAAAAAAAAAGAGAATAAAAAAAAAAGAAGAGAAAACCGTGAAAGAAAGAGAAGAATATGAAAGAGATAAAGAGAAGAAAAAAAAATAGAAAGAAAAAAATGTGTTAAAAAAAACAGAGAAAACACGTGGAAAAGAAAAAACAAAAGAAAGAAAAAGAAAAGAAAAGAAAAGAATGAAAACCTTTTCTACATGGGGCTTCTTAAAGAAAAAAAAAAGAAACTTACTTGAAGCCATTGATGGAGAAAAAGGAGAAAAAGCTTGAAGATCCTTGAAGAAGAAGAAGAGTTCTTGATCTTGGACCACTCTTGAAGACTTTTGCAAAAAGAAGGCAATAGGAGCAAGAGATCCAACCTCCCATTGCTTTTATAGAAGAGAGCAAACCGAAAGAAGAAATGAGGAGAAAAGAAAGGAGGTAAGTGCTACAAATTAGCAAACTTCTTAAAAGAAAGGAATCATCGATATTCTTTCCCAATGAAGAGATTCTTTGAGAAATTCTCTCCAAAAAGAGAGGGATTATGAGAAACTTTCTCCTAAAGAAAGATATTTTGAGAAAATCTCTCCCAAAATCAAGGAAACTTGAGAGATTATCTCCAAGTAAGAATATTTTTAGATATTCTCCACCAAAAAGAGATACTTTTAGATATTTTTCACAAAAATGACACCACATGAGATCTAAGCCATCTTTAAAACTTAAGGTCCCATGGGCTAGCCCACATGAGCCAGGTTTGACCACCTAGGCACTAAAAGTGGCTTTTAGTCAAAATTCCTCTTACCAAGAGCATACAAAAATGGTTCCATGCCTCCTTTGAGTTGATTGGACCATACCAAAAATAAAATGAAATCCAAGCCTCATGAGTTTCCAAAAATCCAAACCATCCCACCTCATGAACCAAATTAAGCAAAAACCTTGAAATTGACATTCCACAAAACCAAACCATGGTCCCCTAACTCGCCACATACAGCTTGTTGGGTCACAAGGCCAAAACCAAAAGCAAATCCCGGTCCCCTAACTTGCCACATACATCCTGTTAGGTCACAAGACCAAAAATCAAAATTCAAAACCCGACCCCCTAACCTGCCACATACAGCTTGTTAGGTCACAAGACCAAAAATCAATATTCAAAACCCGACCCCCTAACCTGCCACATACAGCTTGTTAGGTCACAAGGTCAAAAACCAAAAACCTTCTTGACCGCCTGATGTGCCACACAAAGCCTTTAGGTTCACAAGGTCAAAAAGAAAAATCCAAAACCCAAAAACACAATCCAAATGTCATTTTCAAAATTTTGCCTTGAGATGGTACGTGATCTCTCTTACTACCATAAAATCCCCTTGGAAACTCAAAAGGCTACTCTATCAAGCGAAAAATGCTCAGAGACTCTTGGTCAAGTCAGAAGGTCTCCTTCAAAATTTTCTTCGAGGCACATCAACAACAAAAGCTATCCAATTCGTCGTTGTACCTCGATGGGGCATTTGTTGACACCAAAAATGTCACTTTGCCTCCTCAACATCAAAAGCTACATGGAGCCGCATCCTACTACAAACAGGTAAAGCTGCTTCAAGCATCAAATCTTGTCAGAATCAAACAAAAACTACATGATCCTTCAAAATAACCAAAAAAGAGGTACAAATGAAGTTTCGGAGCATTTCGACGCCATTTGGCCTAACTTCAATCCTCCAACAACTGAGCAGTAGTTCCTAGCAGCGACAGTGTCGAAGACATCAAATCTTCGATCAGAGCCTATGGATGGTCTCAAAATACCTCCAAAAGGCTCCACGTCGAATTTCAAGTCAAACCGACACCGTTTAACCCTCCATCAACTCTCGAATGGTGAAATCAAGCTTCTCAGCGGCGAGAACCTCCGATGCCGTCACTCATCAAACAAAGCACATGAGTAGCTTCTACATGCTTCCAAAGGGCTGCACATTAAATTTCAGGTCATTCTGACAACGTTTGACCCGGCTTTGACGCTTCGAAGCAAAATCAAGCCTATCGGCGGCGGAGCTCCCCGAGACCATGGCATCCAAATTGGAGCTAATGGATTATCTCAAAATGACTCCAATAGGCTCCCTATCAAATTTCAGGTCAATCGGACATCGGATGACCGTACATCGAAGCTCGACATCTTCCGCACGGTGAAATCAAGTTTAGCATCGACAGGACCCCAAATGGTTTCAAAACTCAAATAAAAGCCTATGGTTGGTCCTATCTAATGCTTAGGAAGCTTCACCTCAAATTTTAGGTCATTTCGACATCGTTTGACCTAGTTTCAATTCTTGGCGGAAAATCGGCTACAAAGTCTTCGACTTTTCCAAAAATAGGAAACTTTGTGCTCTGATTTGCACGGCTTCTCAATGGGTTTTCTTCAGTGGAATCAAGCCAATAAATGAGGAGAAATGTCAAAAAAAAAATATAGGAGAAAACAGAAGCAAAAAAGCTCGAGAAACGACCAAGAAACGGCGACCGAAAATGGGGCAAAAGCCCTATGGTCGCCCGCGACCATAGGGATCCAGGCCGCCAAAGTTTGCCCGGAAACCCACTTTTTTGGGTATTTTTCGTGTTTCGCGATGATTGGCCCCTGTGATTTTCTCAAGTTCTGATTTTTGAGGCATAATATCCGTCGATCTTCGTCAACATCACGGATCCGCCATCGAAATCATTTGATCATCATCAGACACTCTGAAACTGTCAACCAGCTGACCAAGAAAGTACACTTTCTGCCCGACCGATCGTGAAATCGACTGGACAGATGTTGCCGGCCCATTGGTGTCAACCAATGTCTAAATTTGCATCGTCATCCAACATCAAATAACATGCGGATCCATCGATGATCATCGCAAGAAGAATTCCAAAAGACGCGGCGCGGCACGCGACTCTTCAAGCGACTTGGCGACCAATTAACGAAGTTAAATGGCCTTTTTATGACAACTTATTAGGGTCATTGACTCATTATTTTGGACGGCCCAATCAGAAGCAAGCAAATGAGAGTTACAAGTCCAATTAATCATGGCAATTAACCATGTAACTCCTATCATTATGGAGATTAATCATGGTAATTAATCATGAAACTCCCATCATCATGGAGATTAGATGCCCATTATTCTCCATCGGCCAATCAAAATCCAAGAAAAAGGAGTTACAATATAAAGAATTAAATACTTGTAACTCCTCCCATCATGGAGCATTAATGCCATTAATGTCCATAAAACCTTCCTAATGGCCACCAAAAGCCTATAAATAGGCGGTTATTCCAAAGGGAAAGGGTCTGAAAAAATCATCTGAAGGGTCCAGAAAAAATCATCCAAAGTGGTCCTGAAAAATCGTCTTGAAAATTGTCCTGAAGGATTCTCTATACAAAGAAGCTCTCCTGCCTTGAAGAAACTCTGTTGCAAACACTATAAGGTGATCGAAGTCCCTTGGGGGGCCATTCCCCCCAACGTTTCCCCTTTTCTTCTATCCAAAATGGCCTAGATGCGGCATTTCAGCCCGTCTACTTGGTTTTTTATTGGATATAGGACCTTCCCTTGGTCTTTGTCCTCTAAAAATCCGAGGTCCAAGCCAAGCCAAGTGAGCTAAAGCATCAAGTGTTCTCATCTGAAGGACGATGGCGGAGTCCATACATGACTCGCGACTGTTGATCTGAACGAGTCCCCACAATCTCCTGAGAAGTCAGGTCCCTCTTTCTTTCTTCTCTATTGTATTTTGTATTTTTTTAAAAGAGACAAAAAATCACAATTCTTGTCTTTCACTATTGATAAGATTTGTAAAATCGCCTTCCATGGCAAAATCTCCTTCTACGGCACAAAACCGCCTTTCACGGCGAACTAAACAAAATCGCCTCTCACGGCATTCTAAAATCTTGTCTCTTTCTTTAAATATACTTGCAATGGAAAATTAGAAAAAAAGTTTGATTTCCTTTCTACTTGTGAAGGTGAATCTCCGGATCACCATTTCAAATTCCAAGTAGAATAGAAAATCCGGCATACCCGTACAAAAATGTTGATGCTTGCTCTTTTTTTCTCTTCGCCCCACCGCACCTCGGTGGACCCGGGACAGAGAAAGGCAAGAAGAAAAAGACGGGTCCATCAGGTTTGGTCGACCAAACCCCAATGGTCATATCCCAACAGTCATATATTTGAAAATTTGCGGACCGAAACAAGCCTGTCGGTTCACCGAACCAAAGTTCGGTCGAATGACAGCCGACCAACATTGAGTCGACAGCTGACCGAACTGTTTTAATAAAACTGTTTTTACATTCTGGAACCGGAACCGACACCAGTTCGGTCGATTGACGGCTTGACCGAACTTCCCTGATAAACTGTTTTTACATTCTGTATCAGGAACCGATAGTTGACCGAACCCAGTTCGGCTGACCGAACTTTCCCTGTTTTTTAAAGACTTGAAAAATGAATTTTAAAGGAAAACTTGGTCTTGGAGAGCTAGGCTTAACTAGAGGCTAACATGTTTGAAGAAAAAAGTTTTTAAAATGTAATTCAAAACATGTTTGAGCGTGCCTTTACAAAATCTTTTGATGCTATTGATTAAAAACCGATAATGCATGAAGATTCCAAGATTCTAAAAAGTATGAGTGCATGAGAGTTCAAGCTTAATAAAAATGAATGCATTCAATCAAATTGAAAACTAAGGAAAACCCTAACAATCTCCCCCTTTGTAATTTGATGGCAACTCTTGAAACTTTACTCTCTTTCTTACTTCAATGATACTTGGACATCTTCTTCTTTGGATCTTAAGGAGCTTTGGATATAAGGGAGCAATTGGATTTTTCTTACGGGAGCAATCTTCAAATGTCTAAGTCATTTCTCCCCCTCCACATATGCACGACTTAAAAAATATATACCAATAAAACTTTCCGCCTCCTTTGATTGATAGAAGACTATAGCTTTTCTCCCATTTAATCAATGTCAACTTCTCTATTTTTCTCCCCCTTTGACATCTAATTGCAAAGTATTATGCCCTTGAAACAATATAACACACCTTGTTAGTAGCACATGTTTATCAAATAAAGATGAAAATGAAAAGCAAAAACAAGTGATTTAACCAAGGAATTAGTATTCAGGGCATGGGCCAATGCCCAATTGATGTCGTAATGAGATGAAACGATCATTTCCAAGGGGTTTTGTGAAGAAATCAGCCAGTTGAGCATCGGTGGGAACAAAAACTAACTCTATGGTTCCTTGATCAGCATGATCACACAAAAAATGATAATGAATATCTTTGTGTTTGGTGCGTGAGTGTTGAATAGGATTTTCATATATGCTAATGGTACTAGAATTATCATACATGATAGGCATATATTGTTGTGGAACATTATAGCCTAAAAGAGCTTGTTTCATACACAACAATTGAGCACAACAAATACCTACAGCAATATACTTAGTTTCTGCAGTAGACAAGGATACAAAATTCTGCTTTTTGCTATGCCAAGCTACTAAACAGTTTCCCATGAAATAGCAGCAGCCACCAGTGCTCTTCCTGTCATCTATAGATCCTGCCCAATCTGCATCACTATATCCAATTAATTGCAAAGTTGGGTCACGGGGATACCATATACCATAATGAGAAGTCCCATGAATATATTTTATGATACGCATGACAGCTTTGAGATGGGACTCACGAGGATCAGAATGATGCCTTGCACATATCCCAACACTAAAGGAAAGATCCGGTCTACTAGCTGTAAGGTAGAGGAGGCTTCCTATCATGCTTCTATAGAGTTTTTGATCTACTTTCTTCCATTGATGGTCACTGGATATTTTAGTAGTAGATCACATGGGATTGCAAGTGGCCTTAGAGTCTCCTAGACCAAACTTTTTCACTATTTCTAAAGCAAACTTGGATTGACTAAGAAAAATTCCATGATCAGTCTGACTAACTTGTAATTCAAGAAAAAATTGTAAGGGTCCTACCAAACTCATTTCAAAAGTAGAGCTCATCAACTGAGAAAATCCTTGAGCAAGATGTTCTGATGTGGATCCAAAAATTATGTCATCAACATATATCTGAGCAGTGAGAATGTCCTGATCAGCTTTCTTAGTGAAGAGGGTCTTGT
This sequence comes from Persea americana, assembly GCA_029852735.1. Classification (NCBI taxonomy): domain Eukaryota; kingdom Viridiplantae; phylum Streptophyta; class Magnoliopsida; order Laurales; family Lauraceae; genus Persea; species Persea americana. The sequence goes on from CM056814.1 coordinate 29,447,692, forward strand.
CCACATTTCCACAATCAAAGTTAAGTGACTTGTGAGCTTCTCATACCAAGCCCTAGGAGCTTATTTCAGGCCATAAAGAGCTTTCTTTAATTTAAACACATATTTCGGGTGATGAGGATCTTCAAAACCTTCCGGTTGTGTAACATACACATCTTCCTTTACTTCACCATTTAAAAAAAGCACTCTTCATATCCATCTGGAACAACTTAATTCTCATGCTACTAGCATAAGCTAATAAAATTCATATGGACTCCAGACGGGCCACTGGAGCAAAGGTTTCTTCAAGATCAATTCCTTTAACTTGAGAATACCCTTTAGCTACAAGTCTAGCCTTGTTTTTTTTATCACATTTCTTGATTCATCTAACTTGTTCTTGAAAATCAATTTGGTGCCAATTTGAGTTTTGCCTTTAGGTAGAGGGACAAGATTCCAAACATCATTCTTTTTAAACTGGTTTAACTCTTCTTGCATTGCATCAATCCACTCAAATTTCGTTTCAGCTTCAGAAAAGTTCTTAGGTTCTATTTGAGAGACAAATGAATAATGAGCATGTAGATTTTGAACTTGTCTTCGCGTCATGACCCCGCTTTTGATGTCTCCAATGACATTATCCAAGGTGTGATTTTTCAACAATCTGGTTGGTATAACAGAAGTAGATTGAACAGCCTCTTCATTTTCTTTAGGCATAGATTGTTCACTAATGATTTCAGTTTCATCATCGTCTTGTAAAGATCTTCCTATTTGATTACTTTCATCAATAACAACATGAGCTGATTCCATTATAGTCAAGATTCTATGATTGAGTACTCTATATGCCTTACTTTTATCAGAGTATCCTAAGAAAATTCCTTCATCTGACTTAGGCTCAAATTTTTCTAACTGCTCTTTATCTCTTAGAATGTAAGATTTACTTCCAAATACTTTCAAATACCCCAGATTTGGTTTTCTTCCAAAATAAAGTTCATACAGGGTTTTGTTGGTATTCTTTGTCAAATAAACTCTGTTTATCAGATAGCATGCAGTATTGATAGCTTCAGCCCATAGATTTCGAGAGAGGTGCTTCTCATTAAGCATGGTTCTAGTCATTTCTTGGATCACTTTATTTCTCCTTTCAGCTACTCCATTTTGTTGAGGAGTTTTAGGGGCAGAAAATTTGTGAGTTATGCCATGGCTATCACAAAACTTGGCAAATTTTTTATTTTCAAACTCTCCTTCATGATCACTTCTAATTTTTCGAATTTTGCAATCTTTTTCGACCTGAATCTTGTTACAAATTCTAATGATATTGTCTACAGCATCTGATTTAGCATGAAGAAAAGCGATCCATCCAAAACGAGAATAATCGTCTACCATAACTAATATAAATTTCTTTCCTCCAATATTTTGCATAGGTGTAGGCCCAATCAAGTCCATATGAATTAATTCAAGAGGATGAGAAGACGATATATCCTTTAATCCCTTAAAACTTTTCTTGATTTGTTTCCCAAATTGACATGCCTTACAAAGTTCAGACTTTTCATCACTCAACTTGGGAATCCCTTTTACAATTTCATTCTTTGACAAGATTTTCATCAATTTGAAGTTTATGACTCCCATCCTTTGATGCCATAGGTAATTTTCTTGATCTTTTGTAATCAGACATCTAGACTCATTTTCACCACATTCTTCAATGATATAAATATTCCCTTTTGTCCTAGATCCAGTGAGAATGATTTGATTAGATTTATCATTGATCACTTTGCATGACTGACAATCAAAAACTACTTTGTTTCCTTTGTCACACAATTGACTTATGCTAAGAAGATTATGCTTTAGTCCTTCCACAAGAAAAACATCACTTAAGTTTGGCATTTGATCTCCTTTCATACATCATTTCCCAGTGATTTGAGCCTTACTATTATCTCCAAATGAAACATTTCCTCCATCATAATCCTCAATAGAGCTAAATCTAGATTGGTCTCCCATCACATGTTTTGAGCAGCCACTATCTAAGAACCAAGTAGGATTTTCCTTAGCCTTCAAGGTGATTTGAACTAAAATACTCTTAACAGTTTTTTTCTTTTTCAAACCATCTAGTTAAGGGAGATTTGGGGGGAATGAACTTGGGAACAAACTTAAAAAGAGCTTTAGAGGGATCTTGTAAAGACAATCTGATTTTGTATGGGCAATTTGGAACTAAATGACCACTAAAATTGCAAAAGTGACAAGTCCATCTAGACGTAAAGTTATTTCTAATCAAGGGTTTGTGAGAAGTTCTAGTAATTTTTTAAAAGCTGTTCTTGTTGTTACTAGAGGAACAATCAAAACCTACCCCACTCATGTCACCATAAATTTTATGCATGCCCAACATTTGATAAAACTTATCATTTCCTAGTGTGAGTTTATCAACAACAAATTTTCCTTTCATGAGCTTCGTTTGAAGAGAGTTAGTCTCAAGTTGACTGGATTCTAGCTTAGATTGTAAATTATGAACCTCCTCTTTGGCTTGTACTAGATTTTCATTTAAAATAGTCAACTTATGTTCTAAGTTCTTTTTCTCATCACTTTTTTATGTCAGCTCATCTTTTAGATCGTTGTTATCAATTATAAGCCTTTTGGATTCTTCTCTTAGGACTTTTTTTTTCTTTATCATGTTTTCCCAATTTTCATATAGCTCATCATAGGTTTGTTGAATTTCATTCATTTCATTTTCATCCTTTGTTTCATCTTTCCCTATTGTGTCATCTATTAATGTATTATGCTTATTACTTTCTTCAGTAGATGAAAATAGAAGCCAATTGAAAATATTTTCATCTTCATCATTTTGGGACTCATTGTTGTCACTACCTTCATCTTCCTTATCCCAAGTTATATTCAACACTTTCTTGCCTTTCCTATCTCCTTTTTCAAATTCTTTAGGGGTGGAACAATTTTGAGCAATATGTCCAAATCCCTTGCAATTGTAACATTGCACATCATTTTTAGTAAAAAATCCTTTTTTATTTCTTTGGAATCTTGGACTCTTGGTTTCTTCGAAATTTCTACTATTTTTGTTGTTCCTAAAGAATTTCTTAAATTTCTTTGCAAACAAGGCATTGTCATCATCACTCTCGACATCACTTTCATTTTCCTTCAATAGAGAGGAAAAGGCTACTCCTTTCTTCTTGCTAGGAACTTCTAAGTCCAATTCATATGTAAGGAGATTTCCTCTTAACTCTTCAATTTTAATTTTGTCAACATCTTTGCTTTCAGCAATAGCTACAATATTAGGTTTGAACCTTTTGGGAAGAGATCTTAAGATTTTCCTAACAGCTTTGGATTCAACCATCTTCTCTCCTAAACCTATAAGGGAGTTGACAATCTCCATAAATTCTTGAATAGAATTCATCAAAGGTTTTTTCCTCAAGCATTTTGATATCTTCAAACTTGGAGGTTAACATTTGGATTTTAGCAATTTTCACTTGATCCGTTCCCTCATGTGTGGTCTCTAAGGTATCCCAAACTTTCTTAGCCGTATTGCAATTAACTACCCTATTGAATTCTTCTTGAGATAGGGCACAATATAAAGAGTTCTTTGCCTTAGCATTAAGATTTGCCCTATCTTTTTCTCCTTGAAACCACTCTTTCTTGGGCTTGAGTTTCATAGATATCACATTTCCTTCCGAATCTTGTTCTATGATAGTGGGTGGATGATAACCTTCCTCTATTATATTCCACACATCTAAACTTTGGGATTCCAAGAACACTTGCATTCTAATTTTCCAATAACGATAATGTGTTCCATTAAATAGTGGAGGTCTATTGGTGGCGTTGCCTTCTCCCAAATGAGTTTGCATAATGACAACTAATGAAAACACTCTCTAGGGTCTAACTCAATGTTTGTTAGACCTAACACAAGAGCACTTAAGCTCTGATACCAATTGAAAGGCCATAATCAAACCCTAGAAAGGGAAGGGGGGGGGGTGTAAATAGGGTGAGCTCTAAAAACTATACCACTTCTTTTTAAAAACTTATGTCAATTATGCTTTTAGGTTTTATTATCTTGTTCATAAGAAGGAGTTCTAATAACAAGTAAAACATCCAACTAACCATTCAAGATAGACATTTAAAAAGACGCATGAGCATAAGTATAACATCCACAATCAATCACCACAACAAGGAAATTTATAGTGGTTCGGCCAAATAAGCCTACATCCACTCCCAGTTTCCGTACCGGTATTTCCACTATCAACTTGAGGTTTAGGTTAACCTCCAACCTTACAACCACATATGCTTTTACACAAGGCTCAGCAATAACCTATTACAATCTCATATGTTTTTCAATAGGCCGAACATTAACCTTTACAACATCAAATTTGTACCTCAATAAACTATGCCTAAACAAGCATAAGATGAGATGCAAATGAATACATGTTGATGCCTCTTAACATAGGTTGATAATAAAATTGAAAATGTATCTAAGACATATGCATAATGAATGAAAAGGTGTATATGAGATACATATGCCTTAAAAACTTTATCTACCTCTTTTAAAAATCAATGCTGATAAATGATGCAAATGTGAGGTAGAAGATATTCACACATGTTTTTGAAATACTAACATCAAATGACTAACATGTGAAATACTATTCAAATGATTAAGTTTAAGTGATAAATATATTTAAATTCAAAGCATGTTTAGACAAACAACATTTGAATATTTTGAACACTTTTAATCATGCCATTTAAGAAATCAAATATTAAAGACAAGCATGAATAAAATAAGTCAAGAAAGGCAAACCCATTGAAGAAATCAAAGGTTTGAAATGATTAATTTGCCATCCTTGCCTCCCTCTAGCCTAGCATGGATGTCCTACCTTCCTTGGCCCTCAAATGCTCCAAAAGTGTTTGCACAAAACCCAAGGAAGTGGTGTTTTTATAATAAAAATTCTCTCCAACAGATCTATTGTCGGTCAGCCGACATCCAGGGTTCGGTTGACCGAACCCCAACGGTCATATCCCAACGATCATATATTTAAAATTTTGTGGACAAAAACATGCCTGTCAATTCATTGAACCAAAGTTCGGTCAACCGACAACTGACCGACATTGAGCCGACAGCTGACCGAACTTTCCTGATAAAACTGTTTTTACATTCTAGAATCGGAACCGACACCAGTTCGGTTGACCGACGGCTTGACCGAACTTCCCTGATAAACTGTTTTTATATTCTGTATCTGAAACCGACAGCTGACCGAATCCAGTTCGGTTGACCGAACTTTCCCTATTTTTTAAAGACTTGAAAAATGAATTTTAAAGGAAAACTTGGTCTTGGAGAGCTAGGCTTAACTAGAGGCTAACATGTTTGAAGAAAAGAGTTTTTAAAATGTAATTCAAAACATGTTTAAGCGTGCCTTTACAAAATCTTTTGATGCTATTGATTAAAAACCGATAATGCATGAAGATTCCAAGATTCTAAAAAGTATGAGTGCATGAGAGTTCAAGCTTAATAAAAATGAATGCATCCAATCAAATTGCAAACTAATGAAAACTCTAGCAAGGACGTGCAACAAGTCCCGATCCTCTGCTTCTTCCTCCTTTTTGCCTTTTCTTTAGAAACTAGCAAAACTCTAGCAATGGTCTGGCAACGATGCTTCGGCAACTAGAGAGGTCCAGATCCTTTTTCATTTTCTTCTCTTTTAGAACCACCAATACCAAGAGTTCCAGTCCTCTTCTCTGTTTTAGCAAGTGAAAAGCTGACAACCCTTTCTGTACTCTTTCCAATCTAATCTAGGCAGTGATAAATCTAGATCCTTTGATGTGCCTTTTCTGGAAATCAAGAGTCGTCAAAGACAGTAGTGGTCGGATCTACTCCAACTATGTCTCCTCTGCGATATAGAGCACCTATGCTTCTAGCATAGCTTCCCACTGAAGATTAGATCTCCTCTATACTCTTTGATTGATGAGCAAGTAGTGGACCTCAATGATCTGGACTGCCCACAATTCAAACCCAATCTTTCTCTCTCTTCCCACAATCAAGATTATCTGTCGACCCATCAAAGTCGATTACGCCTTGACATTTGATTTGCACACAATCCTTCCCTCGGCTCGCCTGATCTTCTCAAAATCGGTGATCTATCTCTAATACGACTTGTTAAGAGATAAGAAAATAGAGAAGTTGAGAAGACAGCTAAAAGTAGTATATTATATTTTACTGCATTCTACTGAATCCTATTACATTTACCAATATAAATTGAAAAATCGTAAGCAGACTTAGGAAGCAAGACTCCTGGCCCAGGATAAGAAACCCAATCCTAATAGATTACCATAAACCTCACCTACCTAAAAAAGGAATATTCTAATAATATTATATTTTTCTTTTCACTGCATATTCAGCCGTTGATTCATTGTGGATCTCGAGAAATTTATGAAAAAATGTAATCCGTTGGATGTTCTCAGGTGAAATTGGCTGTAATTTCACACAATTCACACCTTATTTTTTCCCTTTTATTCTCATGGCCCACTAAATCACAATCTGCACCATTGGTTGTCTTCAAAAGTCAAACAATAGTGAGTGGGTCAAGTTTGAGGTGGTGCTTCATCACAAATCTTGAGATATTTGAAAAAAAAAAAATCAGACACTTAGATCTACATTTCTAGATTTTCTTGGCCCCTAAATCACGATCCAGACCCTTCATCTTCTATAGAAGGCTGAAAAAGGGTAGGAGATCAAATTTGATGCCTTGAATCATTGTGAATGACGAAGAGTTTGAGAAAAATCATGAGCCGTCAGATTCATAAAACATTTATTTCAAACAATCTATTTGAAATATTTGTCTACCCAACCATCTATTTGTGAAACATCTATTTCAAACTGCCCCATTTGAAATATATCTTATTCTAAACAGAACTATTTCATACATATAAGAATTTTCAAATGGAGGCTCTTTTTATTGTACTAGAAACTAAACCACACACAATTCCCAATCAATGAGAAAGAGATGGCTTTCCTCCTTCACTGTGCCCCAAATCACTCGATTCTCATTTTATTCATAGTTCTTCTAGAACTAGGTCTACATATAATCAACTACTTTCTTGTCTATTGAAAGGCCTTGGCAGGAACATCAACGGAAATGGGCTCATTGGATCCAAATACTGCATTAGCCACTATCACAATACCAAGATTTTGGCTGCTTAGTGCTAAAATACTAACCACATTGCCATCTCCAACATTCCGCTAGAAGTGAATTAGGCCCACTGGAAAGACAAACACATCGCCCTTATTAAGGACCTTGGTGATTAGACGGTTCTGCGGGTTGGAGTTGGCAAAGCCGGCGTGGAGGGATCCCTCCAAGATCATCAAGATCTTGAAGGCGCGAGGGTGTGAGTGAGGAGGAATGAGGCCCCATGGGGCATAGTCTATCCGGACCATGGAGATGCCAAATCTGTTGAGCCCAGGCAATTGGGCCACAGTGACTGGGCTCACTACAGGCCCAAGTTTGTTTGATATGTTGCTCAAGTTATGGAGACCTGTAAAGAAGAGATTATTGGCTTGAACAAGCTTTGGGTTCTTATAGACCAACCCATTCACCAACACTGCCACAAAATTACCAATCATGAAATGATTTTATCCCAATAGGTTGATTTGATTCTATCTCAAACAGTTCAAAAAAGTCACCAAGACAAGTAGAATAATTCTACTTCAGTTCTCGATCTCATACCGCGAGAAAGATCCATGTTCTATATAAGATTGAGACACTGATTCAGTGGGTCATGGCCAAAATAATCTAGTCGATTACTCTGACTACCCATCTGTGGGATTGTAGAATGTGGTCTACCACCATGACATGGAATAGCTAACCAAATCAAAGCTTCTGATCAACCAACGTGCATACTAATGATTACATGTTTACTTGGGGTAATGTACTCAATGGGATTTTGGTGAAATTTGCATCATAGAAGCATTGATAATAGCATCAATGAACAATAAATAGCATTTAGAGAGAAGCGTGGTACCTTGGCCATTGGTGTTGGCCACACAGAAGTCCTGCAAAGGATTGGAATTAGAGGCAAGAGCAAGAAAGCAGGAGAGAGCAAGAAGCCCTAACATGAGAAATTGGTTTGCCATATTGAAGAAACGCGCTCTCTATGATTTCTACTAGTAAAGAAGGAAGACCCAAAGGCCAAAGAGAGACTTTTAATTATTTTGGTTATGGCATTTGCATAGACTCCTATATATAGACTATAGAGGTGTGGGGAGATTCAAATGCACGGAGATCTTGCAGTCCATTGAATGGGTCATATTTTCTCAATCGAATATTTGGATATAAAAATCTCAAGTCACAATCAAAGCTGCTAAACCTAGTAATGACGGACATATGATGTATTCTAAACGAAAGGAGTTTGGGATAATACATGGAGGATTGATTGGGGCTTTTCTTTATTCAATTGGTTTGAGCTTTAAGCCAATTCAATGACATTACTATCAGAATTGTTTATACATATCTACATTCCCATGTAGTGCAAGACGACCACATTTCACATCCATGGAATCTCATACACAGACAATGGTATTTGTGAGAACTATGTCCGAGCAGCATCCTTAACCATAGGGCATAACATGTCAACCACAAGCTTCAATGGAGAGTATTCGCAAGTCCCACCTCGAATATAGCCGCCCAAGACCCCTGGTTTATAACTCAAACCCCATCGACACCTCTGTAGTTAAGCCCACTTAGGCGGGGTGCAAAATCGGATTATATCATGTTGAGTTGGGCATAGGACTACTCATGGGACAAATCGCCCCAAGCCCACTTTGGGCTGAGCTTGGATATGTAATTAAGGCTTGTTAAGTAATTTGGTCGGACTTGGATTAAGTGATAGAAAGCCCAATGTCTGACCCAGCCCATGTAAAGAATACATGTGATTTAATTTAATTGGCCCAAACAATTGATCAAATGGCCGGCCCAATTGATTAACTGGGCGGGATCAGGCCTAACTTTTGCAGCCCGTGTAAAGGCTTGGGGCACACCCATAGTTGGACAGGGCTGTGATACTAAATATCAGTGAGCCTTACTTTTTTATGCACATTACATAATTGGATAGGAATGGACTTGTTAATATTTTTGGATTTTCCTCTCATGGCAAGAGGATCGTTGGATGGAATTGTTATGGTGGGGAATTGGCCATTATGTCATGATTCAAGCAAAATCTTTTACCTACATTTTGTTCTATTTGGGAGCGTGTGGTGAATCAGTCTTAACTCTTTGGTGAGGAAGTTCCATAAACTCTTTTTTTTTTCCTAAAGGTTTTCTTTTTTCTTTTTTTAGAATCTTTCCACTTTACATCATTTTCGAAAACTCAGTGAGTTTTATCAATTTAAAATTGATTGATTACATTTGATGTTTGGACTAAAAATTATTTAATGTGCAAGATTTTATTTTTCCTTCTATTTTCTTATAAAGTAATTTGGATTTATTATTATTTTTGCATGTTTGAGGATAGGGGCTGATTTTCTGCACATACCTACTTCCCGTCATGATCTTTTAATCCCTTATGTCCTTCATGGTTGACCAGGTGGGCCCTAAAAAGTTAGCTCATATACCGCACCATCTCGTTAGACCATCCACTCTCTCTCTCTCTCTATATATATAGGGGGCTCTCCGAAGCTACAACTTACGTTATCCTAAGCTGAAATCGTTTGCAAAATTATCTCCATCATAAGCTGCTTCAAGTCATCGTCTCCAAAATCAAGATAAATCCAATCAGAACTGGATTTTCCAGTTCCATCAAGCCAAAAGCAGAGTAGTCAACTTTGATTTATGGGACTCAACTTAGGATAACATAAGCGGCAGCTTAGGAGAGACTCATATATATATATATATATATATGTATGAGAAATATTCATGCGCATCCATTTCTCACTATTTTATGGTGAGGGACAACATAGTAAGGCCAGCTTTATGATACATATGAAACATCTACATACATGGTACATACTTAAGTACACTAGATCCATCAAGTTTTCACCTATTCAAATTGATTGGACCGTTGGATTGAAGGTAATTTTATTCTTTAATATTAGGTCGTTAAATTTGTAGGCCACGGATGAAAGGGTTAGAGGCATGAGATTGACCCTAAACTCGATAGATGGGCCCATCCAAGATGATCCCCCCCAAGTCCCATGATTATTGGGACCCTATATGGGCCCCATTAAGTTTGTCCCTCAACATATGGTGAGGGAAGGATGCACATAAATATCCCCATTTATATATAAATATATATATTATGAGAAATTCTCAAAAAACTCCCATATCTCAAAAGGGGAGTTTCTGGCCATATTTAATAGCCAATGATTTGTTAGTATTTTAAAAGATCCACCTTTGTAGGACAATATTTAGGAGAGAGAATCAGACATGTATATTACTGATGACACCTTTATTGGTCAACAGCCCATTCAGATCGATACACAGTCAATCCGACGGTCCAATAAATTCGGATCTGACCAAAAGTTGGTGGACATGTGCACTTCAAAGGGGTTGTGTGTTTGGTCCAGTTAGATGGACCAAGGGTAAGCCCCACAAGCGTGAGCTTACGAGAGAACTGTTCAAGTAAGAATTGTTCTCATGTAGTCACCGTGAGAATTATGTGGGTCCAATTTGGAGATGAGACTAGGGGATGAAAAGATCTATTGAGACCAGCCCCACATAACAAGTTTGACCCCAATCTCATGCCCCTAACCCCTTCATCCGTGGCTCACACGTTTAATGGCTTTATATTAAAAGAAAAAAAGTTCAACCCTCCATCTAACGGTCCAAATTATTTGGATGAGTGCCGAACCTCAAGATTAGTGACTACCAAGGGGTCCCTGCTTGTGCACAGTTTGAATGAGTTGCTAGGTGGGCCCACTACGTGAGAACAAGTTCTTACTTGAATATATAAGTTGCTAGGTTAGACCTTGATTATCATCAGTAAGGTTCGTTGTCAATTATATCTACTGCACCACAGACTAATCATCATAACCATAAAATAGTGTCAGCTTTTGAAATCAGATGTGGGATTCAGTGTTTATAATGTTGCACAAACTATATCTTTCTTCCAGCTCTTTCCCCTTTCCATCAATTAACATGTTCAATTCCCTTCAGAATTCCTCCATCTATAAACTCGAATAATCACTAATTATATTTATTAACAAAAAGTTTCAAACAGAGAACATTCCTATATCTCCAAGATTTTCCACAATGTAGTAAATATTTATATCCAGTTGAGTATCAACAAAAACAATCACAAACTAAGCTCTATTTCAGTGATTGGACTCTCTTACTGTGAATAGTTTGTGCTGTTCCCCGAGCCAGCCAGAAAACATGAGCGCCTCACTCGAGCAAACAAAGGAGCAAGTGTAGGCGAACCCAAGGGAGCAAGCTACTACAGCTTGGCTTTCAAGCCTAAACCTACCCCACCAGAAAAAAAAAGGTCCCTCCCCAACCCCACAACAAACAACAGGAAAAAAAGGTATATAACCATCACAATTTATGTATCGTTGAACATAGATACGGATGAATGTATTTATCCATGTTTGGAGAGCTTCTAGAGAATCATCATCGCCCATTGCCAACAATCTCTTCAAGCAGTGGCCCAGCGGAGTTTGTAGGCGAGCTCTCTATATGAGTTACTGTGCTTGCATTTGATGATGAGGTCAGTTGTCTGTTAGTGTTTATACTAGTTGAAGCACCAGAAGTACTGTCAGTCATGAAGCTGCTAGTATCTCTAAAAGGCAGATCAGTTAAGTAACCAGGCCTTGTTGTAACAGTGCTCACTTCTATGTCTCCCAACAGCATTGCTATTACACGTGACATGGGAGGGCGTAGCATTGGCGATGCCTGAATGCAGAGAAGAGCCACACCTATCATTTGGGTCGCCTGTCCTTCATTGAACTCAGATAGTGCTGGGTCGACCAGTTCCAACGCACGGTTGTTTTCATACAAATGCCAAGCCTACAATTTCATAGAGACGAAATGGATAAGGTACTGATTGAAGGGGTGTATCTGTGTGTGTGTGTGTGTCAGCAGTGCTCAACAGTGACAGGACTTAGGATGAGAGAAGACGACTTTTGAAAATTGGATGATCTTGTCCATCACTCCTTGCTTCATTTATAACTTAGGATGAGAGAAGACGACTTTCGAAAATTGGATGATCCTGTCGATCACTCCTTGCTTCATTTATAAAGTCTACTAGCCTTAATCAAGGCATTTACAATCTATGTATGTGGAAAGAATATAAAGAATATATGTTACAATCTTTTATACATGGAAAGGGAATATAAACAGATTGGACAACTAATCCCACGTGATGTATGTGAATGGGCCTGTGGGCCTATTGTACATAGGCGTTGTGGGCCAGCTGGTTCTAACAGTGCTCGACGGCGCCCGAACATTTCCTAGGAGAGAAACGACCCTCCAAATAGGACCCATCGGGATGCATGATGATTATGGAAGTACGTTAGATGGAAAGATCTATGAGGCCTACCTAAATGCAAAATTTGGACTCCATGATATCATCTTAACCCTTTGATCCATTGCCCCCAAAATTTAATGGTTTTAAAGGCATCATTATCTTATGATTTCAATCCAATGGTGAAGAAAAGTTAGATGAGTGTCAAATTTCGACTTATGACCATTCATGGTGATGTGTGAAAATACTAGATTGACTCAAGGTAGGACCCATAGAAAAAAAAAGAGGGGTGGATAATGGGGCGTTTGGAGAATTACCACATTTATATATATATATATATATATATATAATCCATTTTGGAGTTTCAACGATTGCGACCTGTGCTACTGCTGTTGTGAAGTGGAAAAACCTTTTCATAGAAAAATAGTAAACGCCACAAGAGAAGTGGCTTTTACTATCCTTTCTATGAAAGCCATGGTTTTCCTATTTTCATTCCACTGCAGACGCCAGAAGCATTTTCAAACCACATGTGATTTTGGATAACATCTAATTACACCATTAGCTTGGATGGGGAAAATAATACAGTTTGGATTCCACACCTTTTCGCCACCCAAATGACCAATAAATGCTACAGTCATTAGATAGAGTGGCCTTGTATATAATTTAGTATTAAATGTATGTTGGCCCGAATCAATGAAAAATCTAGGATTTCCTTAGCTACTAGAGATTGACACACAAATGCAACTGGAATTTCTATCTGTTCTGTAACAAAGTAGAATTTCTATCTTTAGATATGGTTCTTGTGTGGTGATAAAAACTCCATACCCATTCAAGGAGATACATCTTCTCTGGATCTTCGTTTAAGCTTGAGTTTGGCCTTCCACTCAGAATCTCAAGAGTGACCACTCCAAATGCAAACACATCAGCCTTTTCTGTCAGATGCCCACGCATTGCGTACTCCGGTGCAAGATATCCTCTTCATAAATTCAATATGTATGAGGTGCTTCAGTATTAGCCCACGTATCAAAATAAGCAACTAAAATGTGAAAGAAAAATGGCAGTGGTGCTTACATTGTCCCTGCAACACGAGTACTGATGTGGGTTAATTTGTCATCATAAAGCTTAGCCAAACCAAAATCTGAAATCTTGGGGTTGAGATCAGCATCAAGCAGAATATTGCTGGCCTTGACATCTCTATGTACAATTCGAGGCCTTGACTCCTCGTGAAGATAAGCTAGACCTCTTGCTGTTCCTAAGCATATGTCAAAACGAATTGCCCAGTTCAGATGCAAATTGCTCTTTCCTGCAATGGCAATGACATGTACTTGAATTAATAATGTTAGGCAGGCATGATGAAAAAGGAAAACATTGAAGGGCAAAAAATAGTTTTATTTTATCCACATAAGCTTCAAAAAAAATAATGACCGACCTTCAACAATGCTAGTTCTGAATCATGGAATGATATAATTTTTGTTGTTTTTTCAAATCAGTAACATAACAGTTCCATTGTAAGCAAAAGCACAGTACAGCACATACCTGGTATAACAGGCATATATGAAATGACACTCTAGAAAGTATAAAGAAAGAAATACAAAAAGAAAAAAGAAAAAATTCAACTTAAGACCAATATATATATAGAATTTCTATAAACTACTGTTTTAGATTATACCCCCATCATTAACTAATGATTCTACTAAGAGAAAATAAGGATAATTGTTTTAATCAATGATAGTACAGGTGAAGCCCACCTTCCCCTAGTGGAGTATGTGCAAGAAGGCTGCAACTCAATTCTTTAACATTTTTTCATTGTAGGCAACTGGAAAACTATTATGTGGTTCAAATAGGAAAGTCAGCTGATTAGTGGAACTTCCTTAAAAACTCCCTCTCTAATTCGGTCATTTGCATGATGAGTGTTATTTTTGTGTGCTTCACTGTGTACAGGTTTCTATTTGTCTTTTCCTTTGTGAAAGAGGATGGACTTGGAAGAGGCATTTCTTCTGAGGGCATAATTTATGTGATACAATTTCAAAAGGCCTTATTGAAGGTGAGAGACATGGTAAAAGGGATTCTTGAGTTTTACTTCTTCAAGACACACGACGGTAACCTCGTTCTCTCTTTACTGCATTGTATCTTCTTCCCTTGCCCTGTTGACGTAGTGAAAAGTTGTCTTCCTTTTGTCCAATTTATTAGAGCCAATCAAGCCATGGACCCCACATGGTCCATGACCTTCAGATGATAGTTAAATCTTCTAGAAAGAAGATCTGTCTTATTGTGTAGGGATTGACTTTTGATTGATAGATCAATTAGTGGGATTATTCAATTGTAATTACCCAATAATGGGGATATGTTTGCAACAAAATTTTCCTCATATAGTTAACAAAATATTATAAATACAAATGTCTCCCAAAGGGATGGACACCGAAAACTTCACCAGTCCTCTTATGCTTTGTCATGGTATCAGAGCATCGGTTATAAAGAAAGTCTCTATTTATTGATCAGTGTGTAAACACTGTCTTTGAAGAGATCAACATCTCTCTCTCTATTTGGCAATCAGAGAAGGGGTTTGACTTGGTGTCATCCGTGGAGCATTCTTGAAGAAAACTTCAAATTTGAAGTTTGGGGATATCACAGTCATTTGGCTGTCAGGACACGTCTCTGCCGATCATCTGTGGAGACAACTAGAGTTCTTTAAACAACTTGAGATTTTCAGAGAAGGATCAACTGTCTTAGAGGTATTTTTCTGCATGTTCTAAGAGTTTTTGGGCTTCTCTAGGTATGATTTTTATTACTCTCTCAGATTTGGGCAGTTTTGATCTAGGATTTCATCAGTGCTGGACGTTGTGAGGATTTAAACTAGATTCTTCTCCAGAATTGTTTGGTTTTGCATGTACTATTTTCAGAATTTTCTTTCTGAAACTGCACATTTATTCTCAAATACAGCATCTGAGTTCTTTATTGAATAAAGGGAGATAAAAATGAAATTCTACATGTTAAGTTGAATGGAAAAAAGTACTTCTCTTGGGAATTTCAAGTTTGCATATTTTTAAAGGGAAAAGAACTCTAGGGACATATTGATGGAACTATATAAATAAGCACAGTGAAACCACAAAACTGATGCAATGGGAAACTAATGATGCTAGAATAATTAGTTGGGTACTCCTAAGTTCTGTAGATCCACAACTGGTTCTCAATTTGAGACCCTACAAAACTGTAAAAGGAATGTGGGACTACTTAAAAAGGATTTAAAATAAGTAAAATTTAGCAAGAAGGTTCCAATTGGAGTATGAAATTTCTGAATACTCAGAGGGAAATAAGTCTATTCAAGACTATTTCTCTGGATTTGTTAACATTTGGACTGAATATACTGAACTGGTTTATGCTACCATTTCTGAAGAAGCAATACCCACTCTCCAAAAGGTTCATGAAGTAAGCCAATGAGATCAGTTCCTTATGGAACTGCATAGAGAATATGAAACAGTGCGCTCAAACTTGATGATGAGGGAGCCAACTCCATCATTGGATACTTGTCTCAATGAGCTTCTTCGAGAGGAACAACGATGTATGACTCAAATGACAATGGAACAAAAAGGAGCTGGTCCTAGTTCATTAGATGTTGCATATGCGACTTAGACAAGGTCAAGAGATATGAGTAAGACACAATGCTACAGCTGCAATGAACATGGGCACATGGCTAATCAATGTAAGAAAAAATTCTGCAATTGCTATAAGGTAGGGCATTTGATAGCTGGCTGTCGAAGACCACAAAATAGGACAAACTGGGCTCTTCGTACAGCAACAGCTGTCACACCAACTGAGCCTGATCCAGCATCTCATGACACCACCGCTCTAGCTCCCAAGTTAGTTCAACAGAGGATTCTGTCGACTTTCTCTGCCATTGCTCTTACAGTTAACAATAAAACCTCCTCAATTTTGTACATTGATTCGGGAGCTTCCAATCATCTGACCTCTTCAGCAGAACTTACCAATGTGAAACCGTACACTGGAAAATTACAAATTCACACTGTTGATGGAAAATGTCTTCGGATTAAGGCTATTGGTGAACTTCCTCATACTTTACCATTACATCATGTTTTTACACACCTCATCTATCATCCAATCTTATATTGTGTTGGTCAATTAGTTGACAGTAATTGCAATGTCTCATTCTCCCGATCTGGTTGTATTGTGCAAGATCAGGACTCGGGGAAAGTGATCGGGAAGGGCCCTAAATGCAGAAGACTATTTCCTTTAAGCGTGTCCACATGCCCTATGAGTAAGTCTTTAGTTTCATTATTTTGTTCTTCTAACAATGTATCCCAACTGTAGCATAGACGTTTGGAGCATCCTAATGCCAAAAAGTTATCATTTTTGCTGAAGTTTAGACTTTTATTGAATAAATCTTTTGTTTCTCTTCCAAATGTTTCATTTGATTGTTCTAGTTGTAAAATGGGAAAAAGTAAACCACTTTCATTTCCCATATACAATGAGACCACGACAAACCGCATTGACTTGATCCATGTTGATGTTTGGTGAGTTGCTCCTGCCATATCACATTCACATCACAAGTATTTCGTTACCTTTACTAATGATTATAGTCAGTACACATGGATTTAATTTTTTGCATTCTAAGTCTGAAGTTTTTTATGCATTTAATAAATTTCTGCTATCAAAATTCTCCGATTAGATTCTGGCGGAGAATATACATCTAAAATGTTTCAAGATTTTTTGCAAACTGAAGGAAATATTTCCCAATGGACTTGCCCATACACTCCCCAGCAGAATCGGGTTCCAGAAAGAAAAAACAGACACCTATTAGATATTACTCGCACTTCGCTCCTTGAATCTTCAGTCCCATCTCATTTTTGGATGAAGCAATTTCTACTGCAGTTCACCTCATTAATAGGAACCCCTCTTTAAAACTTCATTATCGGACTCCATACTTTAGAATGCATGGAATTCATCCTAGCTATAATCATCTCCATACCTTTGGGTGTGTTTGCTATGTTCATCTCCCTTTACCTGAAATAAATAAATTAACTGGTCAATCTGTTAAATGTGCGCTTCTTGGTTATGCTATGAACCAAAAGGGGTTTTTGTGTTATGATTCTGCCATTTGTCGCATCCACACTTCTCGTAATGTTGGTTTTGTTGAAAATTAGTTCTTTTTTCAACTTCATACATCCCCATCAGATTCTTCTCCACACTCTTTATTTGCATGATTTCACAGCTGATTCTTCCCTTGATCTAAAATTTATACCTGGGATTGTATATAAGCGAATAGAACAACCAGACACAAATACTAATGAGGGCCCTAACCATGATATGACTCCTACACCTGATCCTCCTCCTCTTCAAAGTTCCAGTCACCAGTCCAAACCTCCTGATCGGTTATCTCTAGTTGTCATTCTATCATCCACCACAATTCCTACTTCTTATGCTCAGGCTATGGGGTATACTTGTTGGCAACAAGCACTGCAGGAAGAATTGGAAGCTTTGGAAACTAATCATACTTGAGATATTGTCCCTTGTCCTGATAACACAAAGCCAGTAGGATGCAAATGGGTTTACTCAGTTAAACTCAAGTCAGATGGGTCGTTGGATCGATACAAGGCACGCCTGGTTGCTCTCAGGAACAAGCAAGAACATGGGATAAATCATTGAGGAGACTTTTGCTCTTGTGGCTAAGATGACTACAGTTCGAACTATTATTACTGTTGCAGCTTCGCAGTCATGGTCTCTTTTTCAAATGGATGTAAACAAATGCCTTTTTACATGGGGACCTAAAAGAAAAGTTATATATGAAACTTCCTCGGATCATTGGAACTACTGAAGTAGATGGGGACCTTAAAATAAAAGAAAAGGTATATATGAAGCTTCCTCTTGGGATCATTGAAACTTCTGAAAAAGATGTATGTTGTTTGAGGAGATCTCTTTACGGACTCAAACAAGCCCCACAAGTTTGGTTTGAAAAGTTTCAAAAGACACTTGTCACATTGGCTTCCTACAAAGCAAAAATGACCCTTCTATGGTTCTTCATCAATCCCTTTCTAGAATCGCAGTTCTTCTTATTTATGTGGACGATATTATAATCACTAGAACTGATTCAGAGGGGATTCGCCTACAACCTTCACTTCATGCCTCATTACACAAGAAAGATCTAGGCACTCTTACTTATTTTCAAGGTCTTGAAGTTCATCCATCAACAAGAGGAATCTCAATCAACCAGCACAAATATACTAAGGATCTAATTGCTTTGGCCTGACTAGAAAATTCTACTCCAGTTGATACTCCGCTTAAAGTGAATGTCAAATATAGTAAAGATGAGGGAGAACTACTTTCTGACGATTGGTTGGGAGTCTTATCTACTTGACAATTACAAGACCAGACACTTCCTATGCAGTTAATTTGACGAGTCAATTTATGACTAAACCTCGAATCTTCATCTGGCAGCTGTTAAAAGAATAATTCGTTATTTACTGGGTACTTCTAAGTGAGGTTTATGCTTCCCTGTTGGCTCCTCACTTCAACTGACAAGTTACAGTGATGCTGATTGGGTAGGCTGTCCTGACTCTCGCAAATCCACGACAGGTTGGTGTATGCATCTTGGGAATGCCCTCACATCCTAGAAGTGAAAGAAACACAAGACGGTTTCTAAATCTTCTACAGAAGCAGAATACAGAGCCATGTCATCTGCTTGCTTTGAAATTGTTTGGCTCCGTAGAGTTTTGTCTGAATTAGGATTTCCTCAAAGTTCTCCAACTCCTTTGCATGCTGACAATACGAGTGTAATACGAATCACAGAAAATCCAATCTTTCATAAACTGACCAAACATAGAGGTCGATTGTCAATCCATTCAAGAAGCCCATGGTGATCACATCATCTCTCTTCCTCATGTGTCTATAGATCCTTAGAATGCTGATATCTTCACCAAGGCCTTATCAAAAACTCGTCATCAGTTCTTAGTGGACAAATTGCTGCTCGTGAATTCCCCAACATCAATTTGAGGAAGGGTATTCGAACCAATCAAGCCAAGGACCCCACATGGTCCACGACCTTTAGATGATAGTTAAATCTTCTAGAAAGAAAATCGGTATTGTTGATTAGGGATTGACTTTCGCTTTATAGATCAATTAGTGGGATTATTCAATTGTAATCACCCAATTATGGAGATATCTTTGCTATAAAGTTTTCCTTGTATAGTTAACACTATTATAAATACAAAGGTTCTCCCAAAGGGATGGATACCGAGAATTTCACCAATCCTCTTATGCTTTGTCACAATTATTTTGGATCTTGAGTATTTCTGTTTTATTTTGCACTTAATATCCATCACAGAAACAAACTGGCATCAAATGAATTTGTTTTGCTGCTCCCGCTTGTGACTTCTGCATTGGTATAAAGTTTGATCTCTGCCTGCAATTTTTATCATATATAATTGGCGCATAGTTCATGCAGTTGTCCAAGCACTACAATCATGCAAGGAACTAGGCTGCATAAGTTTTAAGTTCTTAAACTCTGACAGGAGAAACAGTCAAGAACAGCTGAACACAAGGCTTGTAGTTTTGAAGAAGGGTTGATGAGCATCTTTGCAATGGCAGGGTTGAGAGGGAAGATTTTGTTGAATTCATCCTTCATGGCAGTCATTTCGATCATTTGGAACGAACAGAATCTCAGGTATTTTAAGGAAAAGTTCTACTGTTGAGGCTCTAAAACATAGAGATTCTCAATTTCTTCTTAAGCTTCAGTCCTTCCTCAGTTTCGCAATTTCTCCATTAACAGTATCATCCTAAATTAGGTGTTTGGGAGTCTGAAGCCGCTACAGCTTGTTTCTTTCTTGCTTTTGTATTCCGGTGTCCCTGTATGTTGTGGGACTTCTGTGAAGTTTGCCAGTATATATCTTTTGTACTATTAAGCTCGTTTTAATGAAATTCATCAATTAACTTTCAAAATACCAAAACAAAACAATACAAAAGAGAGAGAACATCTCCACGATCTTTGCCAAGAAAGAAGTTTTTCTATAAAACCCTGTCTCAATTCCACTGCCTCTTCAAATCGGAAACCCATTAAGTGGCTGAAATAGGAAAGTGGAATGAGTAGGAAAATGCCTAAAAGATTACATTTTTATTTCGATCTTTACATGGAAGTATTATTGCATATGAATATAAGGGTTTCTGTTGTGTCTTTTTTTGTGGAAGAAAGAAGTTTTCCTGTAAGGCTCTGTTCATTTCCTTTGTGACATGAGATGGATTTGAAAGAGGCATTTCTCAGATATAAAATGTAGAAGTGAGTCACATGACCCAGGACTCCCTGGCTTATCAGGACAAAGCTCACTCAACCATTAGTCAAAGGGAATATCTTTTCCTACGTGGTCTTAGCTAGATGTGTATATTTGCTAACTATAAAGATTCTAATGAGCTAATCATAGATAACTGATTCATTGTAATTTACATAATTACTTGATTGTAGCCAACTGTTTTGGCAATAACAAATATTATATATATGGTCGAACCCTGAAGAAAGGTAGACCTTTGCTACAAACTTTTTTCCTTGTCTTTGTTTCTCATCTCTCTCTTTCTTGTTCACTTTGTTACATGGTATCAGAGCACTGATACAATCAGCAACTAAAAACTCCCGCTGCAGTGAAGTTTTTGTTAACCCATAGACTTGTCGACTGGATTTGGGAAAAGTGAGTATCAACTGTCAGATACTTTGTCATCTCGATCTGCAGAAATCGATCCTCTATTGATCGATTCAAGAGTTCTTGCTGTCTGAAGCACTCATCTATCCTCAATTGGATAGATTCTGAACTTTCCTTAGCCATATTGCAGTCCGTTGAAGAACAGTGAACACACTGTTCAACATCATCTACATTGCATCCATTCCTTGGCATAGGATTTCTGAATTTGACACAAGTTTGGACCCATATCAGCAAGGATTTCCCCTGATAAACACTTGAGATCATAATCATTTGGTTCCACTCCTGCAAGAAGCACTACAGTCGGCATCACTGTCTCATGGGATCTATGAGTGTGCCTCACCTTTGATGAGCATATCGACACGAAACTTCCTCAGCATATTCGCCTGGATTCTTTTAAGAACATTGGGTATTTTTCTTTGAGTTTCCGAATACCAGAAGGTTAGTATAGAGAATCTCTTCTGTGTCAACTATTTTCGAAGATAGTTTTCATCAAATACTTCAGATAGATCGAGATGAATCTTCATACACAAGTATAAAAATAGCATATGAACAAAATCTGGGAATTGTATTAGTGATCAAGATTCACTGAAGTGTCATTTTTACAGTTCCAGTGACGACTTAGGGTTGCCCAGGCCATATTTTCTGAAAGTCAGCTTCGGGTTTTTTTTTTTCTCTAATAATTTGGTAACATGGAGAAAAACAATGTTATCTCAATCAAATTCAATGGAGAAAATTATATGGCATGGTCCTTCCATCTCCTAGATTTTGTGGAAGGCCAAGGACTTAGGGGATTTCTTGATGGAACAACTGTGAAACCTATTGATGGTGATAAATTTGTAACCACTTGGTCACAAAATAATTCTAAATTGGTCACGTGGATTATTAATTCAATTGAATCCAACATTAGCCTTTCCCCGCAAGCCTTTAAGAAGGCCTCAGATATGTGGGATCATTTGAAGAAGTTATATCATCAGGCAAACAAAGCTAGGAAATTCCATTTAGATACTGAATTGGCTAAATTGGACAAGGAGACAAGACAATCCAAGATTATTACAATGGCTATCTCACTTTGTGGAATAAAATAGATTCCATGATCTTCAGTTAAGTCCCAACGGAGGCCCTTTCTTTCGCCATCAAGATACAAGATATAAAAGAATTCTCATATTAGCCAAATCCTTGATGAATTTAAGGCCAGAATTTGAGTCCGTCCGAGCAGCTTTACTGAGTTGGGAGGTAACCCCAGATCTTGATACCGTGTTCAGGAGGGTCTGAGAGAAGAAATCCGTCTCCAATCTCAAAACACTCTAAATGAGGAGCCAAAGGCTTTTATTACCCCTATGATTGGAAATCAGGCTCTAAAAACTGCTCAATGGCAACAAGTTCAATGTTTTGAATGTAAAGATTTTGGGCATGTTGCAAAGAACTGCAAAAAGAAAAACTTTTACAACAATTGCAAAAGAAATGGACATATCATCTCTGATTGTACTTGCCAACCACAATGAAAGCCCGACCAGAACCAGCAACGACCCACCTACCAAAACCCAGGTTTTCAAGCACAAGTCCAAACTGGAGATAGTGAAACCAATTCTTCTCTGTCCATGGTATTCACTCCAGATCAAATTCGAGACATGATTAATGCTTCCGTCGCAACTGCCTTCACTTCTATGGCTGTAAATGGTCGATATCATTCTTTTGCCCTCTCTAACTCCATGTCTCCCTCTTCTTGGTTCATAGACCCCAAGGCTTCCAATCATACAACGTCTATGGAACAAGTTATTAATGCAATCCAACCCTATACCGGAAATGACCTAATCATTAACAGTAATGATTAAAAATCGGATCGATAACCCTTGGAACTTCACAGGACCCCTCTCTTACTCTTTCTAATGTTTATGTCGTTCCACACCTACTGCTAACTTGCTTTCCGTTGGTCAGTTAATTGATAATGGATATTCTGTTCATTTTGCTCCTTCTGGTTGTGTCATACAGGACCGGTGAACAAGACAGGGAGTAACTGCGGGCGGCTACTTTTGTTGGACATTGGATTAAGATCTCTTTTGCATCCTCTCTTAGCAGTTAGCACTTCAAATAATTTGTGGACCATTTGGCATAGGCGCCTTGGTCATCTAAATAATGAAAAATTAGCCTTTCTATTTAGACATGGTTGTTTGGAACCTTTATTTAATAAAAATATGCTTGCTTCTTTTTTAAAGTCTCAATGTGTCTCCCGTTGCTTGAGAAAAGTCATGTTTTACCTTTTCCCGTTCATTATTCTAGTGTTATTGTTGCTTTTGATATGATACACACCGATGTTTGGGTCTCGTGTTATTGCTATTTTTGATATGATACACACCGATGTTTGGGGTATGGCTCCTCAAACAAGTAGGCTTGGTTTAAATACCATGTAACTTCCATTGATGATCACTCTAGGTTTACTTGGATTTATTTTCTTTGTTTTAAATCTAAAGTTTTGCCAACTTTCAAAAATATTTATAATTTAGTGCAAACTCAGTTTAATAAGAATATTAAGGTACTTCGCTTAGATTCTGGGGGAGAATATATCTCTGGTGATTTTTTCTTAGTTCTGATAGAAAAGGGTATTATTCATCAAAAGACTTGTCCTAATACTGTAATATCCTAGAACAGTGGGATCCACATCCATAAAAGGAAATGCTCTGAAGATTTCCGTAATTACGTCATTGGCCCACCTGACTAACTCCAAGGATACCGATAGTCCATTAGAGTTGAATTCAAAACTTAGAAGAGAGGAAGGCAATCACTGCCTGATCCAACTTTGTATCGGTGTCTAGTTGGTGGCTTGATATATCTCACCATGACACGCCCTAACATATCACATGCAATGCAGATGGTTGGTCAGTTTGGCAGCAATCTCCACAAACCTCATTTTACAACAGTTCATTGGATTCTTCGATATCTTAGAGGCACTCTTGATCATGGACTTTTCTACTCCTCCACTTCCTCTCTTCATTTTTGAGGTTATGTAGATGCAGATTGGGCCGGATGTCCGGATACTAGGAGATCTACCACTGGCTAGTGCATGTTCCTAGGCACATCGCTTAAATCACAGAAATCCAAAAAGCAACCCATGGTCTCCAAATCTTCTGCTGAAGCTGAGTACCGATCCATGTCTTCCGTTAGTAGTGAGGTGATCTATCTTCGACAACTCCTTCGCGAACTTGGTGTGCCTGTCCATAGTCCCACTCCACTCAATGCCGATAATACTAGTGCCATACAAATCGCTAATAACCCTGTATTTCATGAGCGCACCAAGCACGTCGAAGTTGACTGTCATTTTATTTGACCGCATGTCTTCTACGGAGTTATACAGCTTCCTCATGTCTCTTCTCAAGATCAGCTGGCTGATCTCTTCACAAAAGCGGTGCCCTGACCTTGTCATGATTTTCTTATGACCAAATTGATGCTATGTTCCCATCGGCATCAATTTGAGGGAGCGTGTAAAGTGGGTCACATGACCCAAGCCTCTCTGGCTCATCAAGACAAAGCCCACTCAACCATTAGTCAAAGGAAATATCTTTTCTTACGTGGGTCTTAGGTAGACTATATATTTGCTAACTATAAATATTCTAATGAGCTAATCATAGATAGCTGATTCATTGTAATTTACCCAATTACTTGACTGTAGCCAACTGTTTTGGCAATAACAAATATTATATATACATGGTCGAATCCTGAAGAAAGGTAGACCTTCACTACAAACTTTTCTCCATGCCTTCGTTTCTCATCTTTCTCGTTCTTGTTCACTTTGTTACAATAGATGCCTTCCAAGGGCATGATTTTAGTGATAAAATAGCCTTCTTGAAGGTAAGATACAGTGTGTAAGGGATTCTTTTGGGTCTTATATACAGAGCACATGACTATAATCACTTGTTCTCTATTTGTTGCACTGCATTTTCTTCCCCTCTTGATACAGTGAAAAGACATCTTTCTATTCACCCCTGGATGCTGCCCATAGTGGTGAACCAGATAAATCTTTGTATTCAACTGTGGGTGCTTGTTTATATTTTGAATCTTGTGATTTTCTCGTTTGTTTTGCAGTTCTCCACATCCATCTCGCTACAGTATGTTATTGGTTTGGTCCATCATGGGATGTGGAATTGCCTAATATTTCCCCTACTAATCTTTTCGCTTGCAAAGAACTTAACCATAGCCAACGGTCTAAATTTAATTAAGAAAAAATCGGACAGCTAGTAGTCCAGTGGGAAAGTTTCTCAGAGCGTCTCCCATCCACAATGTAGTGACACAAACAAACTTTGGAGGGCCAATCAGCGGACACATCATGATCAAGCATTGTGATTTTCCTTTACAATTTCTCTAAAGAAGAAAGGGAAAAGCTCCATACCAAAAAGTGCTTGATCAAGACTCTTGTTTTCAAGATATTCATAAACCAGGAGTCGCTCATCTCCCTCAATGCAGCATCCATACAATTTCACAAGGTTACGCTGTTGAACTGCAGATATAGTAGCTATCTCTGCTACAAACTGGTTCTTTCCTTGGTGAGATGCAACTGAGAGTTGCTTCACAGCCACTATACGCCCATCCGGAAGTGTACCCTGCAATGTAAACACAGAACAGTTAAAAGAACAATACATATATATTTTCAGTTTTTCACTTCTATTCAGTTTATGCATATATATATATATATATATATATCCATAGACATCATGCTTAGAGCCTTAGAGAGTAAATCATTCTGAATTTATGAACAATGAATCTAACTACAAGAAAAGCAACTTACCTTGTAAACAGGTCCAAAACCTCCCTCTCCTAACTTATTCGCTGGACTGAAGCCTTCGGTAGCAGTCTTCAGTTCTCCATAGCCGAAAGTGTTCGGTCTGGAATCCATTCCTAGAAAATCTGCAAACCCAAATAAGACAATGGATTATATGCATGTATTCACTCAGTCGAACGCAAAATCTGTCAGATCTATTTTATTCATTCAAGTGCTCCCTTGAATATGTTAATTTTGTTCCGCAATCATTGCTCCATAGACCGCAATGATGTAGAAACCAAACCAGCCACCGATGTATGGTTTTCTATGGTCCAGTCAGTCCCCTATCTGATTATCTACCTGTTAAAGTTTTTTAAGCTAAATGAAGTAGGAAAAATATTTTAGAAACAAAAAGGAACCATAAAAAATGCAAAAAAAAAAAAAAAAAACAAAAGAAAAAGAAAAAAAGAAAGAAAGGAAAAATAAAATATAATTAATAAATAATATTTGAACAGTAATAATGATAGTTTCTTAGCACCAAAAATAAAATATGTCTATTAAAAGGTAACAAACACTCAACTCAATTGGAGAAAACTGACATCCTCAATGTGAGTGATCACCCTATTTATACATTAGATTGCCTTGATTTCGGCCCAAGAAATGGCTATTATAACCTCCTAAAATCATCTTTATATATAATACAATCAGCGGAGATGAATAAATGGTATAGTACAAAGAAAGAGAAAATTAAAGTAGTACTCATCTCCTATTTTTTCATGACACCTTACAACTCCCATGTCTTTGAGAAGTAACATTCAAATCAAATAGTTCTGAAAATGACTACTTAGTGGACAAGGCGGCTTTGGGAAAACTGATAAAGCGAGCTGGTTGCGTAAGATTATGATAGACTTAAGCGAGCTAGTAGGACAATATTATGACATATATAAGTGGTTTTGACCTTGTTGCCAGTTCTTCATTTAACCAGATTGATATTATCCAGTAACATATGGCAATCAGGAAAACAAAAATAACGTACCCTCAATCACAAGATATATTAGGCAACATGGAAAATGATGAAGAACCACTGTGCCTTTTGCTTCCCCAAATTATTATAAACTCAATTATCCAATATAGTTTTGGGTTAGAAATGTTGAAGCACAGTATCTCATTTAATGTTATTTTTCCATTTTTTTTCACTGCCTCAAATGCAAATTGGAGTTGCTAAACACCAATCCTCCAAACTATTCATTATGATGGTGATCTGGAGTGCATCCAAATCTACCCTAATATTTCAAATAAATCGTCTAATTGAAAACAAGCACACCCAAAAATAGAACAAGGTTAGACAGAAACGACGAGACCTTACATATTGAATGAACTGACATATAAATGGATTCTGCAATTGTTCCATTTGACACATATTTCTGAATTCAGGTTTCTATATGTAATAGCTATTTTGCACACCAAGATTACCTTCATCTTCATCATTGCTTCTCATTTTACTTCTTTTCCTCCAAATAAAAACAAAAATGGATAGAACACCCACAACTCCAATAGAAACTGAAATCCCAACAATCAACCCAATCTTCTTGTTCTTTGTGGAAGTAGCTGGAGGGCGGACAGATGGTATGAAGTCTACAAAAAGAAATCAATGTTAAGTTGTCGATATAGATCTGTAAGAAGCCTTCAAATTTTAATTTTAAATTACCTGGAGTGACTTTGATGGCTGAAATGGCTGGCCCATAAGTTCCTGGACTGGGTATGCAGCAAGTACCCTTGCCAGCCCATAAGAGATGAATTTCAAGATAGTTGTCAGATACACGAGCCGTCAGTATCTCCCCGACAGCTTTAAGAGTGACCCCGCCTGCCGCTTTTTTTATGTCAAAGTCTTTCACTTGAAGACTTCCCTGCAGCATTAAACAAGAGCCTCAACCAATGGAGATTATTCTCATTAACAGATTCAGTAGACAGAAACTGCTCTCAACAGATGGTTATTCAATACAATATGGACCTTTAGAATATCCTTAATGAAACGTTGAAAATTCAAAATTTCTTTAACTTATGTACAAAATTAAAGATGACATATCCGACTGTTCTATAAATGGTCATGAGTAATATTGACTTTCTATGAATGGTCAAGAGTATTATTGGTTTCACCTAAATGCAGAATCATATCAAGGCAGGTATCTGCAGTTGGATGAACAAAATCAGGGTGGATCTAGATGTACACCAAACTGGAGTTGATTTGAAAATTGTTATTAGAATCAATGACATTAAGGCTTTTACAATTAAAACCAAGAACTTAGTTCTTAAGCACCTTTTCTGAAAAACTTGAAAGATAAAGTTTACATTCCAATCTCCAACCAGAAAACTTTTGAGTCATCTTTGAACTATCAGACAAAGAAGACATCTTGATGACTCCAAGAAATTTGTTTCAATCTGTCATCCTTCAAGTTCATATTTATAACAAATACAATTGAACATGATTAAACACTACTCACCATGTTTCAACTCAAAATTCGCACTAGTGAAATCAATCAACATTTAAGATTGAAGAGTTTCTTATCTTTCTATCTTTAAGTGAAGACAGCCAGAACATGTAAAATTGTCGTGAGCTTCATCAAATGGATAATGATACTGGAGGTTTGTGAAGATTGATCTCTAGATTGGTCAACTAAAGTGTGCAAAAACAATGTGATATGCAGCAGAAATAAAAAGCAAAAGCACACACCACAACGAACACCAGATGTAACGTGGAAAACCCAAACTTGGTGAAAAACCATGGATCCAAACTGGATCAACAATCAAGCACTATGAATCTCGCAATTACAAGACACTCACAGATCCCTCCCCAAATAATCACTACCTAAAGACTGCAGTTACCTCGTGTAGCATCACGCCTCAATGACTTCACACCATTGATTGCAACAGATTCAAACCTGCTTGACTCCTCAGATCTTCTACGAAAGAAGATGGTCTTCTACAAGAGATGTAGAAGAAAACGCTCACTAGATGAACTCTTGCGGCACAACTCTTCAACTGAATCTCTAGAGAAAAATTATCTCAATTGAATTTTCTAACTCAGAATAATGAGAGAGGTGTGTGGTCTCTTTAGGGGGTAGCCCATGAGTCCTATAAATAGACTTTGGGACGTGCTTAAAGTTGCCTAAGATGATTAGGACTAAAACAAGTAGATTGAGAAACACCAAAAATAGAAAATCTAATTCTGGCATTACACTTCACGACTTCTGCACTCGAGCACAGGTGCTCTCTGGACATTCAACACTCGAGCGCGCAGGGGTCTGCTCAAGCAGATAGTCCTGGTCTTCGGAAAATTGCCTTTTTTGCATGTACGTCTTCGCTTTAGATCTTCCCAGCGACGCAACTACAATCCATTAAAAAATATATAGAAAAATGCAACTCAATGGAACCAGAGTTTCGTCCAACCCATGAATTAGCCAACACACGGAAACCTAACAATCTCCCCCTTTGGCAATTCATGGACAAAACTCCCTAGGACGATACAAATTGATCTACCCAAAGTAAAACCCAAAATACATTGAATTTAAAAAAAAAAATTCAACAAACAACACTGTAAATCTATAGTCTCAAGAAACCTCTGAATTACTTGTACTCCCCCCTGATTTAGCATCTTTCATACCTAATCTCCCCCTTTTTGTCCATAGTTGACAAATCTAATGATATAAACATGCAGCATACTTGTCAATTAGTATCGAATAGCTCCCCCTTGATGTATCTTCATAGCAGCACTGGAGGTGGAAGCTTGATCTTCTTGATCGGGGCTTTTTATATATAGCCACCCATACTTGTGCAGTTTAATATTTCAGCACAGAGTGAGCAACTTCTTTAGGCAAATCAGATCTTCTTACCCAAATTACAGTCGTCTTGGGTGGAGAGAAATTCTTCTGCCATTGCTTGGTCTTTGGTAGACTTTTGCAGCTTTGTGCAATGGGGACCAATGTGTCTTTTTATTCCACAATGATGACAAGTGGATGTGCATGCAGTGCGTGATACATTCTTTTTCTTAGAACTACTCAACACATTATTTGCATGTGTAGTATGTGGAGTAGTGTGTGCAACACTTGAAAGAAACACAATTTTACTTTTTCTTGTCGAAGGGGATGCACTATGATCATAACCAAGACCGCTGTTGTCAAAAGAAGAGTTCTGACTGCACAATATGTCTTTAAGGATTTTTGAACCAGTATTCATCTTGTTTAAAGAAGCCTGTTTAACCTCTAACTCAAAAAAAGTGATCTTCAGTCTGCCTTTCAAGTCTTCTTTATCTGTTTTCACTTTCTGCAACTCTGTCTTCAGATTCTTAATCTCTTGTTCAACCTTCTTAAGTTTTTTACTCCTAGTAGTCAAATCTTTAGCCATGCAATTTTTTTGACTTTCAAAGAGATCAATCTTTTCAACTACTTTCTCTAACTCATTCTTCAGTGTAGAGTTTTCTTCTTAAGTAGCTTTCAATTTGATTGTGACCTTGTTTCCATACTTGGTCATCCTTGCACAATTAGTAAATGCAGAGTTATATCTTTATTTGATTGCTCTGATACCACTTGAACGTTTGTGAAGATTGATCTCTAGATTGGTCAACTCAAAGTGTGCAAAAACGATATGATATGCAGCAGAAATAAATAGCAAAAGCAGATACCACAACGAACACCAGATGTAACGTGGAAAACTCAAACTGGGTGAAAAACCATGGGTCCAAACTGGATCAACAATCAAGCACTATGAATCTCGCAATTACAAGACACTCACAAATCCCTCCCCAGATAATCACTACTTAAAGACTGCAGTTACCTCTTGTGTAGCTTTACGCCTCAACAACTTCACACCGTTGATTGCAACAGATTCAAACCCGCTTGACTCCTCAGATCTTCTATGAAAGAAGATGGTCTTCTACAAGAGATGTAGAAGAAACTGTTCTCTAGATGAACTCTTGCGGCACAACTCCACAACTGAATCTTTAGAGAAAAATTATCTCAATTGAATTTTCTAACTCAAAATAACGAGAGAGGTTTGTGTGGTCTCTTTAGGGTAGCCCATGAGTCCTATAAATAGCTTTGGGACGTTCTTAAAATCGCCTAAGATGATTAGGACTAAAACAAGCAGTTTAAGAAACATCGGAAATAGAAAATTTAATTCTGGCAAAACACTTCGCAACTCTTGCGCTCGAGCGCGCAAGGGTCCGCTCGAACGGATAGTCCCAATCTCCAGAAAACTTTCTTTTTTTCATGTCTGTCTTTGCTTCAGCTCTTCTTGGCGACACAACTACAGTCCATTCTAAAATAAATAGAAAAATACAACTCAATAGACCCAGAGTTTCGTCCAACCCATGAAGTAGCCAACACACAGAAACCTAACAAATACATTTGGATTAAAAAAATTCTCAACAAGTTTTAAATTATTTGGCACAATAGACTATTGAATTTTGGGATCCAGAAAATGGAAATCATATCAGATGGGTCCTTCTTTTTCTAGAGGATTGGGATAAGGGATGTATGATATATCAACCTAATTAAGAGGATAAGATAGGGATATTGATAAGTCCATAAAACTGTACTCTATTTTTATCATTTCATGTAGATTTATGGACTTATTTTGGATAAATTCATTGAATTTCATAAAATCACCCATTAGTGATTTCAAAGTTGGTTTTATGTGAAAAATAAGTTTAAATTCATAAAATTGCATATTCTTATCAAAATTATTCTTCTGAATTATTGGACTATTGTGGCGAATAACTTTTGATTTACATGCAAACTCAAGCAATTTCTTTGCACCGCTACATTCTTCACAAAAGTCTAAGCAACATGGTATATTTACTTGAGTTCATACATGGTGAATTGGCTCCCATGCATAGCATGATAGTTTACTACATGAGAATTATTCTTTTTAATTTAATTTCATTATTCTTGTAGGAAATTCGGAAAATTCAGGGCCCGCTTTGAATAAAGTTGAAGAGGAAGTAAAAAATTACAAGAGAGAGAATTTGGAAGGGAATAGGACCTCAGTGGGACCCACCTCCTTGGGCGTGAATCCCAAGGAGTGTGCGGCTAGGTGGGGCCCTTTCCACTTTTGTTGCAAGCTTCAAACTCTTTACTAGTTTTTTTTTTTTTTTTTTTTTTTTTTTTGTGAAATTTTGAATTTCAAATTTGAAGAAAGAGTTCAAGAAGGAAAGAGAATCTAGAAGACTTAGAGTCCAAGGAATTCGATCAAGGAGACAAAGCTAAGGAAGAAAGGAGATCCTAGCACGCATGGCACGCCCATGTGTGGCCCACCAACCTTGCACACCCAAGGAGGGACCCCCTTTGGTTGCAACAACTGAAATTTCTTTCCTCCTATGAAGAATTCAAAGTTGAGACGGGGCCCATGGTGAAAATTTTCTAAGAAGCAAGAGGTAGGGATCAAATTAGAAATTCTTGCACAACAAGGAATCTAGCGTAGCAACATTTTCAAAATTCCATTGTTTCTCTCCCACACCTTCCAAAACCTTCCCAAACTTGGAGAACAAGCCACAAAGTTTCCAAATCCCATCAAAAGTTGCAAACCAAGTTTACAAAAATATAAAAATCCCACAAAGGAGCTTGGATGTCCCCCATATTCTCCTCCCTACATTGGACATCCAGCCCTCTTCCATCTTTCATTCCCTCCATCTCTCTCTTCCATCTACTTCACCAAGGAAGCCCTCTTCTTGGCCGACCACCCCCCTTGGCCCATTCACCACCACTTAACCACCGTCTAGTCCTTGTGCAATGCTTTTTCTTCAACTTCGAGGATATCAGTAACACTGAAATTCAAGTGAAGACAAACACCATGCCAGGCTAGTTTTACTTTTCCGGGGAAAAGGGTGACTCTCTCATGTACTTTTATTGGTTTTGCGCATAGACAATGGTTAGAATTCAATGTGTTTTTCAATTAATGTAAAGAAATGAGTTGGACATTATTTGCCTTATTTAGTACACAGTTTGATGCTTTATTCTTTCCGTGATATATAGGATGCTCAGAGTCCATGCAAATACATGCAAAAGAATGATTGGTGCTATGGAATGTTTCAATAACTATTTATGACATTAATTGGATAAATACATTGTTTTCATTCTTTTTTGGGAATAGACTAACAACCTACTCTTGGGAAAGAGATCTAGATTTATTTGTACCTCCGATCATTAGGAGGAAAGAGGATCCCCGATCCTTGGAAGTTTTTATTTTATTGATATTTGTATTCGTTTTAGTTCCTGATTTTTCTTTTTATTTTTCTGAAATTAGTTGTTTTAGTTTATTTTTCTTTGGTTGCAGTTTACTTTTCTAGACTAGGATTTTTAGTTTTAGGGGTCTTAGACTAGGATCTTTTTAATTGGATGTAATGTAGTAATTAATTTTCAGATTAATTACTGCTGGTTGTATAGGTTTTATTTAGGTTAATTTTAGATTCTAATTAGGCTAGGTCAAGTGCTAAGCTACTACCATTCCCTGTGGATCGACCTAAGACTTACCAAGATTGTTACAACATCATGACGACCCTTCACTTGAGGTAGTAATCAGATACTAATTAGTTGGGATCATCCCTGAAAGAAGGAAGTGCTGATCACTTTGGGA
The DNA here is from genome assembly GCA_029852735.1 of Persea americana. Taxonomy (NCBI): domain Eukaryota; kingdom Viridiplantae; phylum Streptophyta; class Magnoliopsida; order Laurales; family Lauraceae; genus Persea; species Persea americana. Next base: position 29,481,178 of record CM056814.1, read on the forward strand.
GGCACTAAATTGGATTCCAATTTTCTGTCTTCTCAGTTTCTCTTTCATTGTTAGAGAGTATGGTAAGAGCAAATTTTATCAATCTCCAAAAGCCTCCCTCATATTGAGGAAGATTCCTCCTTATAACTAAAGAATTTTAGTGAAGGTAGTCAATGCCGTATATGGGAAGAGTTGTCATCCATCTATAGTACCAAGGATAGTTGAATTTTTCTTGTTAAATGGAGGTTAATTGTACTGCAGTGGGTAACATGGATAAAAGGAGAAGATGTGACTTCTGAAATATGGACAGAGGGGAAGAAACTGGCCATTCATATGGATCTTTGCATGAAAATGGGAAGGTGGAAAGGGCTTCACAGAACAAAATGGGGAGAGGGAGAATGGAAATTGGCTATACTTCACTTGGGTGCAAGGGTACATGGGATTGTATGGGAACGAGGCGGAGGTTGAATGGCTTCCTTGCTTCATGGATTCCCATTCACAAGTTGGCCATCTTGTTACCACAAAACATGGTTTGAAGGTTTCCTATTTTGAAGGGGCACATGCACAGTGGATGAATTAACCGCACATTCTAACAAAATTTTCAAACCAGTGTGCCGATAAAAAAAAATTTCAAACCAGTGTGCCGATAAAAAAAATCTCAAACCAGTGTAGCTTGAGGTACATCCAAGTGCAAACTAGAACACGGCTGACTATTGACTCCCAGGAACAGTAGTCAGTCAATAATTTGATAAATATGATTAAGGATAACCCAATAAAAAGGAGCAAGAATATCTGACAATTTTAGGTAACATATCATAGTTCAAAGCACATACCTGTATATAAATGTCAAAAACACGCCTTCCTACACTCTGCCACGTGGCTGAATCTGGGAAATCAATATCTGCAAACTGCAGGTTTACAGTATAGTTTCCATTCTCAAGACCTAGACCATAGTATCTTAGTGACACAGGTGATAGCCTTATCGACTGGAAAAGCTGCAGGTTTAAAGCATTTGAAAATGTCTGTTGGGTAAATCTGGTATATGCGTCATTGGTGCCTTCAAGATACCTTCCTACACTGCTGACTGCCCAGTTGTTTGCGCTAGTAACATAATATGATGCCACACCAAGAGTTTCATTATCCCTCTCATAATTAGCGTCACTAGTTCTCAATGTATCACCGCCACAATTTATTGCAAAGTCAGAATCTGTGAACAATTGACGTTGATCAGTGCATAATGGAATTATCATCCTTAGTAATGGTCAGATGGTCACACGCCCGAACAAAGGAGGGTGGTTGCGTCAAGTAGGTTGACACATGGCGCAAAACTTTTGTGACAACTCTTAAGTCTAACATGAATTCTGATTATACAGGATTCACGCCTGACATAGCTGGGACAAGGCTCATGGTCAGATTGTGAGGCCAACCACGTCCTATGGAGGTATGGTATTGGGCAGGTGGTGAGTTCGGTGAGTTTTCACCCACTATTAATGACCCTCATCAAATTATTGGTACTATATGCTGGTCAGGCATAAGAAAGACAACAGTCAATCTCATGGAAAGAAATTAAATCATTATGAAACTAAAGTAATTATGCATCAATTATTATTTTGCAAATGTTTTAGTTCATGAGATTGACTGTTGTCTTACTTTTTGTTGTTTTAATTCATTGTTGTTTCACTTTTTTGAGGAGATGCTTTTAGTTCTGTCATTCTGTGGCCCACTTGGCTCATTGCCACACATGTTGATTTGGTTGGACCATCATTCTTGTAGACCTAACCGAATGAGCCACCCTTTCAAAAAGTTAGATGACTCTAACCCTTAGGTATTAGATCATGAACCATTTAAAGATCACTAATTGGACATTTAGATTTGCATGTTTGTAGTGGAACGTTAACATTGGCCATCTATGGTGAGCTCACCGGGACAGTCTAAATAACATACAACAAATGAAGTAAACCAAGATTGGCCTTTCTACATCAGACAAGACATTCCCTATTTGTTAAAGACCATTTTCAGAGTACCAGAAATAATCTCTATCGCTGTAACAACTGAAGCAATTAATGGTGTATTTTTTCAGATGACATTTGTCTTCAACTCTTCATAATACCACATTAGACTTCATTTTTATCAACTTGCTAGCTTGATATGGCTAAAATATAAACCTTTAAAAAGAGGAAACGTTCTGTAGAGAAATAAAAGTATAGCTTACAGATTGGAGAACCACGGCCACATGGAAAGTTACGTTGAAGACAATCCAAACCTGAAGGCAAAACACTGAATTCACGAAAATGGGTCAATGAAAATGCAGAAATGGAGAACAAAAAATGCCTTTTTGTTTCTTGAATTACTGAGAAATGGATACAACCAATGTAGAAGAAAGTGCAGCGGACCGGTCTTTTCAACTGGCCAAAAGACACACCCATAATAGTGATTACTTTAAGTTCTTTGACGGCATGGATATTTATCAATGCCACAAGTTGAAAGATTAACCTTGTTTTTGGGAGCATGTAAATCTAAAATCAGAATAGGTGCTGTCCTTCCATTATCTTTGTTCCCCAATATCGACTTGGAACGGAAATGGAGGAAACATAAAACAATTTTCATGCCACACAAAATATTGGCAGACCTGAAAATGATCCTTTCTACCAATATTTTCAAATAAATTGTGATAATGGAGCATATACAGACTCTTCCAAATTAAGTTACGGGATCAATAAGCACCTGTTGTTTGAACTATCGAATATGTAGTTGTTGGCAACCAAATTGCTGCACAAACCCAGAATACATTACTCATCAGTGCCACAATGTTGAAAATAGAATAAATGCACTTGCCCAATTGATCATAAAAAAATATAATGCACTTTAGGGAACTTGACTGAAAGCCATGGATATTCTCTTTTGAACTTGCCATAACATGGTTTACTCTGAAACATGATTTAATCAATGGCTGTATATTATTAGAGGAAACAGAATGCAAGGAAAATTCTGCCCTCTTCCACCATTAAGATATAAACAATATTTATTGGAACAAACCATTGTTTTAAATGCAGTAGGATGTACCTCCCAATTGAAATCAGTTAGAATTTTGGAATAAAGGACAGACATCTATTCCAAACTGCATTTGTCTCTCTGCAAATGGGAAAACTCATAACGTCCAACACTGTTTTCCCACTCCGAATAAATACTGTATATTCAATGATGGTAAGGATTGGAGATAGAAAGGCAGAAAAGTAGTATCCAACAAGGTGCAGTTTCCAATTTCTGTAGCACCCTAAGCACATAGCTGAAGGGATAACCATGTATCAGAACAAGAAACCCCTTACATCCAAACACACTCTTACAACTAGAAAAGTGAAAAATAAGATAACACTTTATGCTTCTTCTGACATACAGTTGTAAGCCTTGTTCTCTAACCCAAGAAGGAAATGTCCCTGATAACTGATTGTAAGATAAATCTCTGCAGAAACAATGGCCAAAGATAGAATTCATCACATGAAAGTAAAAAAGCATATGAAACTAACCATTGGATAGTTTATACCCCAAACCATAAAGGCAAACAATTGAATTTCAATGAAAGGAAAGAATATATCATCATCTTCTTCTTCATCATCATCAAAGCATTGTCCCAACTATGTTGGGGAGGGCTACATGAATTCTATTTCTCCATTCTGGTCCAACCTGAGCCAAATTCTTTGATAGGTTGAATTTCTTCAATATATCATTACTACTTACGTCCATGTCCCCTTTAGCTTGCTTCTTTTCCTTGGTGGGCCATTAACCTGCAAAGAAAACCTTTTCCTTGGCAGCATCAATCCTAGCATACATTGGACATTTCCAAACCTTCTCTGACGAGTCTCTCTTAATTTATCACCTATTGATGCTACCCCAAAATGCTCCCAAAAACATTTATTTCTGATTCTATCTTTCTTAATTATACCACACGTCGATCTCAACAGTCTCATCTCTTCTACATCATTTTGTGCATGTGTTGCTTTGTAAGTGCCCAGAGCGCCAAGGGGGAGCGCGAAATGCTAAATTTTAAAATAATTATATGTCCGAAGTGCTTATACAACATAATGCTTGTGGGTTTATAAACAATTAACTAATGGGCACGAATATATCTTTTATCCATATATTCAAGTATACAAAATGGAGAAAAATTTTAATTTTGCAATTTGATCACATAAAATAGACTATAATTAATAAGTCAGAGGAAGTTTCTTCATTCAAAAGATAAATGTCAAGCTTACAAAAAAGTAAAATGCACAAGAAACGAAAGATTCTGCACGGTTCGCTCCAATTCGGTCAAACCGTGCTCCAAGGACGGATCCGCTTCAAAAACTCCGATCCGTGTTTTCGGAGCGGGATCAAGAAGGCTGAGAGGAGGTCCGGGCAATAAGGCTGCTTCTTGATTGGCAAACATTCTGCTCCAGAGGTCATAGCCATGGCCTAATCATTGTCCTGTAAAATCTCCCATTCAATTTTGTTGGTTTGTGCTAACCACAAAGAACTCCAGAAAAAAGTCTATGCTTTAACCATCTCACTCTTATCCCATGTTCAATATCTTCCTTAATCTCTCTATCCTTAATAATTATTGAGCCAAGGTATTATGGTATCTCTTAAGCTTCAATTCTTAAGGGAAAGAATATATGCATTTATAATTATTACTGTTTAATAAAAACACTGGAAAGATGATTAAAATACACTTAAAACACAGGAAAACTAGTGAGATTTTCTAGAATATAAACACAGGAGAGATTCTGCTGCAAGTTTTGAGGCAGAAAACTCAAGAATTCAATTTTTCCACCTAATGTGGTTTCTAATTTAAGGCCACCTAAGTGCATAGCCATCCTTCTTGCGAAAAGTGACTTGCAACTTTTGAGAACATGCAAACACATTATGGGATTAACAACATAGATGTCACATAGCAAATTTATTTTATAGAAGAGAAAAGACTTAAGTCTAAAAATGCAGTGCAAAAGCAAGGAACTTACATAGCAGTTAATAATGATCTTTTATTCAAAGGCAATGTACCAGACAAGCTATTGCTTCCAAGAAACCTGCACATTGAGACAATTAAGGAAAAATAAAATACACATATGAAATATCATTGATTAAAAAATAAAGACAGTGCCTCCATTTTTCATACAAGTAACTGAGTGAAGTCATATTAAAGAGAGAGGCAGGAAGTTCGCCAGTTAAATTGTTGAAGCTTAAATCCCTGCAAAAGTGCAACATCAAATTAGAACAGAAAAATAAAAAGTATGATGCAATCCTGTCACGCTCCTTAATTTACTCTGTCACAGGTGTGGAAGTTGTTGAAGAGAAATGGCATTTCATGTTTTTCCTTTTTATCCTAACATAGCATTGGTGTCTGTCCGGACATGCTTTTCGTCATGTCATTCAACTGGTGGGCTCCAACATGTACCGGACCATCCACACTTCTCTCCTATACGCTACAATCTAGCATTCTGATGGATCTAGACAGTTTCAACCTTCAACAGTAGTTTGCATTTAATAGGGGACCGACTAGACAATTGCAGTTATCCAATAACCAAAATGCAGGCTAATTGTGAGGTTTGTCATGGTAGTAGATGCTCCATTGAAATTGTAGAGGTATTCACTCCAATATAAGATATGTAAATATAAACTATCTGCATAGATCTGTAGCAGAACTTACAACAGTTGTAATGCACTATAATCTCCAATGCTGGATGGAATAGAACCAGAGAGCATATTATTTCTCATGACTCTGTTCAAAGCATGAAACTGATTAAGCACAATATTGAAACAGTAAGAAACATAAAATCAGCTAACTGAGGAGTATGAATATAAGGACTTTGTGATCTTACAAGGTACTTAAACTCGTCATATTCTTAATAAAATCCAATGTGGAGCTCCCATTGGATACATCACTTAATCGCCTACATGATTAATGTGGGATAGTCAAAAAGAAAAAAAGAAAAACGATAATGTAATTATTAGCAGCAATGAGAGACTACACTCACAAATTAGTCAACGAAATCAAATTACCAAAACTTGAAGGTATAGGACCCTCAAATGAGTTCCCTTGAAGACTCCTGAAATAAAATTTCTTGTTTAGAAAATTTGAAAAGAAAAGTAGACTTCAGAACTAGGGAAATATACTATCGCTAAAACATATTATTGGCTGTAATTAGGCCCCAAAATTACCCATTTTTAACCAGGAATATTGGGGACATAAACTGCCAAGGAAAAAATCCAAATAGTTGATTGGTAATCTTCTCTAAATTCATTTTTCTGAAGGAGAAGCAACATCACCCAATCTTCCATTATAACTATGCCCCTTTTCTGTCCTGCACTGCAATGTATGCCAGATCCACCTGAATTTCCCTTCATGAATTCCTAAATATTTAGACCGAATCGGTTTAAATTTCATCCTTTGTATTGTTACCATGTATAACTACTTTATTCTGAAGTTGAATGCCAAATCCAGCATTCACAGTCATTACTCTTCAACCATAACCCCTCCATTAGCCCCCAGAATTTTTACACTCCAGGAAGTCAATTTTAGCATTCAGTTTTGAATTCTCCTGCTCTTCTTGCATAAGAGTTTCATACTCCACTTATAGCCTTGTATCCTATCATTGTTGTAAGAAGAAGCCTTTGTTCAAAGAAAAGAAGTGTTGCAAGATACCAAGGGAAGGAGAATGGGAGGAAAAAAAAGGCGGGAACATGGAAGTAGTTAGAACTTAGAAGCGATATATAAGGTCGGAGAATGACAGAGAAAAGAAGAGATGAGCAGAGAAGAAGAACAAACAAAACTAACTAAAAATAGATCCAACAAGGCTCTGCATATGATAATGATTGTAATAGAAGAAAGGTGTTACTAAGAACTTGCATGCAGGAAGAAACTGGAAGTTGGGAGTACTCTGTACATCAGCCTTATATCTAGTGAAAGATAAGAGTTGTCTTTTAGTGTTGAAGAAAAGAGTTTTTTTTATTTAAAAATGCCACAGGTTGGCCCGCTTTCTGATAATATGATGTTCATATAACAAACCCCTCAAGGAATGGATCACACTGACATCACATCCATAAAAATGATCAAAGCAACTGCTGAAAATAGTTTTTTTTTTTTTTTTTTTTTTTTTTTTTTTTTTTTTTTTGGTATTCCAGCTTAGTGGGGACTGGGGCCCCTAGCCCTCTAGAGAGGGGGCCCTTGGGTGAGTTGGGGGGCACTTTGGTGAGGGAAGTAGACCTCTAGTGAGGTATCACAGCCTCGGGTGAGCAAAGGCGCCTGCCCGGGTTCGAACCTAGGATAGGCAGGTAAGAACTGGTGCCTCATACCACCATGGTAAGAGGCCGTTCTTTCTGAAAATAGATAATTACAAACACAATTGCTGCATTTTAGTGGCTGTCTAACTAAAGGATTAGGGTCATTTGATGGGGATACATTTTTGAATTGATTCCAACCCACCATTGGGCCTTGGATCAACTAAAAGGTGGCAGAAAAGTGCTCAATTAAACATTTGGTAATTCCTATAAACTTTCAAGAAGATTTGAAAAAAAAAAAAAGAAAGATCTTACAAAATGGTAATGTTCGTCCAGTTGTTCCCAATGAAATCAGGGAGCTTGCCACTGATATTATTGTCGGAGGCCCACCTAAAACCCAATTAATATTCCATATGTTCAAAAATTATGAAAATAAAAAAAAATTCAAATATTAACTTGGATGTTAAATAGGTTACATTTTATGCAATAAAAAACTCTTACACAATCTTCAAGTTCCGTAACTTAGCAAATGTTGGAGGAATCTCACCACTCATTCCAGCACTGTCAATGTAACTGCAAAAGCAAAAATGGATAATAAATCCAACTGCAACAGGTCTCTGTATGTTCTTTAAAATCGAAAATGTAAAAGTTGTAGGGTAGAGAAAATGTCCAATGCGCATTTGGAGTTATTTTTAGAAACTTCGTGACAAGTTAGCAGTTGGGCAGATGCATTGGTGAAGTTAGGAGTATAGGGATGTTGCTTTGCATGCCCCTTTGTACTTTTCTTTTGTTAGTGTGTGAGTATATTCTTCTTATAGCCACACATAATTTTCTGCAGCTTTTCTATGTACTTTATCCTCTACACTTTTTAATATAATTCTACTGTTACCAAACAAAAATGTCCTCCGCTCGGTCATGAAAATGTGTAAGAGAGGAGTCTATGATGGTATGCTAGATAAAGCTATAATGGTACCTCATGCATGCAAATATAAAAAGGACAAGTGGCATACATTTATTCAATTTTAAACTTCCATACCATGCAGCGCTTTAGAAGGAAAATGGTGCAAACAGATCAGGAAATTCTAACCATTTGATGCCATTCCTGATTCCACATCTGAGCGTCATCATCTAAAATTTTTTACAGGAACCTACAAAAGCCTGCTGGCTTTTCGCTATGATGACTAGGACCTGATTGGGGATTGAGTACTTAGAATATGAGGATTCTTTTGTTGATCTCATAGTCAGTGAGGATGACAGCGTCCCCATTCATATGCAAAAAAGGTAGTCCAAGATCCATCACTATTTAGGAAAATGGTTTTTCTTCCTGTGAATGGATGACTAATTGAACATACTCATCGAGTATTGTTAGAAAGAAGCCTCTCTTCCCGTATAAACCCTACCCTATAGTAGTTAGACAAAGAACTATATATTGTTATCTAACTCTAAGATTATGTTCTCTTTGAACTTTTAGACCTTGAGGAATCTCAAGGCCATAGGTAAAATTTATTCACGTGTCTATAACTAACCAGTGATATTCTCCGGCAGTTGAAGAATAGTGAAACTGTGAAACAGCCCTTAGCAGCCATTACAACTGTTAAAAGATTAAAATATAAACTTTATAAGTAGGATTTCCTAAATATTTATAAAAAGCAGGTAACTTTCAGTAAAGACCCAATTCTTGGGCTCGTCTCACTGTCTTAGCCATCAAAGCTCTATACTTAAGACAAGTAATTTCTTCCATGTTCTCAACATAAGAGATAAGAAGTAACAATACACAAGAAACATCAATTTGTATTCACGGCATAGGATTCAATACTAGTAATCCATGGTTCACAGCCAGTTCATTCTATATAATCCACAACTTGGTACATTCTTTATCATTTTTATTTTTGATTGGTAATATGACTCAAACCAGCAACCTCATGGTTGTGACAATGAGAAACTTCCAACTGTGCTACCTTTCAATTCACTATCTCCTTACAAAACTAAGCCCATTTTGGAATCACTAAATTTTGCCTCTATTTCTCAAAATCTCTTTGAGAATAGAGGCGTTTGGTAGCATTTGACAGCCTCCTTTTTTTTAGAGAAGTAGAGGCAATGCCTCTATTTCTCACAGCCCACCTTTGATAGCATACAGAAAGTAAAGGGAAAAAAATAAGAAGCGAGTGAATAGTGTTTTTGCCCATTCACACCCTAGTCCTTTTTCTTCTCTTTTTTTTTTTTAACAAAATCTAAGAGTGTGAATCAAGATCCAAACTGTTGGAAATGTTCACAAGATCAAACACGGCCATGACACCAAATTTCGGCCTTTGGATCATCACCAATCTCGAGATATGTGAAAAGAATATGAGCCATTGGATGTAATTTTCTGAAATATGTGTGCCCCAAATGCAAAATCCACACCACTAGATCTCTTTGAAAGGCTAAAAATGGCTATGTGGTCAATTTTCAAGGCTTGATACCTTGTGGATCTCAAGATACTTGCAAAACAATATCAGCCATTGATGTCTTACGCTCAATATTGGATTTGTCCATGAGCAGTAACACTTCTTTTTTTTTTATGGGAATGTAAATCAAGATCCAAACCGTTGGAAACGTTAAAAAGATCAAACACGGCCTTGACACCAAATTTCAATCGTTGGATCATCACCAATCTCGAGATATGTGCAAAAAACATGAGCCATTAGATGCGATTTTTTGGGATTATGTGGGTCCCAAACACAGTATCTAAACCATTAGATTTCTTTGGAAGGCTGAATACGGCCATATGGTCAATTTTCAAGGCTTGATACCTTGTGGATCTTGAGAAATTAATAAAAAACTTTCAACCATTGATATAAAAAAGTCTATTTAACATAAAATCTTTGCATTACCAAACACTTCTTTTGATTTTAGCCTCTCTTATTTATAGCTCATTTTTTAATGGGTCTATTTTGATGGGTCTATCCAAAAAAGAGTAGAGATACCAAACAAGGCCTAAGAAAGCTAACTTAAATTAGCTAATTAAGTAGTTCATTGGTAAGTAATTTGATCCCAAAGGGTTTAAGTTAAGTCACTAATGCCTATTGAAAAGAAGAAATGTAAAGAGCGAACAAAGTGCAAAAGAATGACACAATTTACATAGTGCAACAAAATGGCACAATTTACATAGCTCATCAAGGTATGTGACAACATCATTAGAGAATACTTGTACAACATGTGTGTGCTCCTTTGCCTTATAGTGGACTTGTTTGTAAAAAATACATTGGCATCAAATTAAATAGGATATTGAATAGATCATAAGTGTACATGCTATACTACTGTATTTTCAAAGACACAAATAAAGCATCTAGCATTTTAGTAGTCCGTTGTCATTAGAGAATACTTGTACAATATGTGTGTACTCCTTCACCTTATAGTGGACTTGTTTACCAAAAGACATTGGCATCAAATCCAATAGGATATTGGATAGATCATTAAGTGTACATGCTATACCACTGAATTTCTCAAAGACACAAAATATCTATCATTTAGGAGTCCCAAAATACATTTTATATTCCCATTTTAAAGATGGTATAGTAAAACTAAATAAGAGAGGAAATAATGACTTACATCTGTTCTAGCTTGGTCAAGTTCCCCAACTCTGGAGGCAGGGAGCCAGAGAAACTGTTTGAGCTGAAAGAACTGCATGAAACAAAAGCATAAAGTGTTCCTGTGTTAGCATTGAATAACTTGAGCAAGGCTAGTATGATGCTATGGCAGAGTGCAGTGGATGAAACTCATGCACACATCCACCTCAAAGGTACAAATACCAGTAAAGCAATGCAAACCATCTAAATGGTGGGTCTATCAAGAAAGGAACATGACGTAAAATTAAAAATGCTGAGCGACTATCTGGTGACCAAAAAATGAGTAGTTATATGAACTGAGAGAGAAAATAGCATGGTTCAAAATAGCGGCCACTACGCTACATTATCGGCCATAGCCGTGGAGACCGCTACGCTATTCTGAAAATAGTGGTGCTACGGTCTAAAATCTAATAGAGCCAAGCAATTTCAATTTAAAACATTGTTTTTCCTATTTCTTCTCCTTAATAGCATTTTCTAAAGTTATCTCTACTCAAATCACTAAAAAAACTCAAGATCAGCTGCAACACAAGATTCAAAAAAAAAAAAAATTACCATTTGAAAAAATCACATCACTACAACGCTGTGTAGCGTTTTGACCATTGGCCACTCCACCTGCCGCAACCACTATTTTGATCCTTGAAATAGATTAAGAAAGTTGTAGTTGTTAGTTATGTTAGGATGTTATGATCAATATTGTGACTATATTAGATTAGATTGAAATAGTAATATCATTAACATTAACGATAATGTCCTAACATAATTAAAGCTGGTGTCTTGGTGCACACCTTATTTTGTGGGGTGGGGGGTGTCCACTTGGATTTTTGTGTGGAACACAGTGTGCATGGCTTTTTGGTGCACACCCTATAGAAGGGCCCACCCGATGACCCATCTAAATGGACCACATACAAGGGGAACCACCACCCCCACCCCCACCCCCACCCCCACCCCCACAAAATAATAATAATAATAAATAAAATAACAGTCCCCTTTTCTTTACACCTATCCGAATGTAATGAAGTTGGATTGATGGGTCCATTTTTTAAGGGGTGAAACTTGTTGGCTATTGATGAAGGGGTTACAATGATCAAACGGGGAGCATATTTTGTACAAAGGTAGGCCCAAGCCAGACGCAGAGATCCCCATAGAACAGTTGCGGTCACTATGCTTTTTTGAAAAATAGTAGTGCTCTAGTCTAAAATCTAATAGAGCCAAGAAATTTCAACTTTAAATATTATTTTTCCAATTTCCTATTTCTTCTCCTCAATAGCCTTTGCAAAAGTTGTCTCTACGTTCATATGGTTCCAAATCACTAAAAAAACACCAAATTATATGTTAAACAAGATTCAAATATTTTTAACCACTTAAAATTCACACCGCTATGCCTTTACATATCACCACAATCGCTACATATCACCCACTACGTAGCAGTTTCGCCACTGGCTGCTACACCCGCCGCAACCGCTATTTTGATCCCGCGAGTCCCATCCAACCTGGCCCCCGTGGCAAGGTGCACATGGAAGCTTCTATTATACATATATATATTGTAAGACCCCGCCCCGAGAGTTTCCTTTTTAGTGTTAATTAAGACGTGTTTTAGCTATAAGTGTGATTAGCGGAAATGGGTTAAATCTGGATTAGAATAGCTTTTTTTTATAGCTTTGAATAATTTTGGGAACTCTTTTGATTTAGTGGGGCCCTTTGGGGGTTCCTTCTATTGTGTCTTGATTAGTTTTGGGATTTATTTAATAATTCTGGAAATCGGTAATTTGCTCCGTTTAATGTATTTTATGATTCCCAAAAACTTTCGTATTTGTTCCGTTTCCATTCGAGACCTCTAAACCCTACTTTGTCATTGATAGGGGTAAAACAGTCTTTTTACACAAAATCTGGACACTAATTTCAATGTCTCCGAAACTCGTAAAATATATACTTTTTGGAAAGTAAAAATTTTGACGATCAATTCTTCCTTCTTCGTCGAATCCATCCGAAGCCCGTAGATTGTTGTTTTAGCTCGATTGGACTTTTAAGTTGTGGGACCCATTGCCATTTTCTATATAAGGAGGGGTCATTTTCTTCTTCCTCTTCTTGCAACTTCTTGAGAAAAAGAGGGAATTCCAGCCCAGCCTAGGGTTTTCTTCAAGCTATCTTACCCCTTGCTTCTCCATCTCTCAATCTCTCTCAAATCTATTGCTAAAGGCAAAATGGAGGTGGTAATCTCCTTCCCCTCCATGAGAGCTTCATCTTGATACCATTTGTAGAGAGAGCCTCCCATTCCAAGCTACCTTTTGAGCAAACTCTTGCCATTAGAGAACTTTTCATGTAAGTTCTTCTTCTCATCTCTTGGTGGTGTATTCTTCTAGCCATGGAGGTGCTTCACCTTGATTATTGGAAGCTATCTCCATCTATTGCTTGATTTTGACATTCTAGGGTTGTAATGTTGTATTTTGGGGATTTTTGTGTAGATTGTAGATTTTGAGCTTGATAGAAGGATTAGAGCTTGACTAGCATACTTGGAGACCAAGGCAAGTGGATGAATGGATTCGATTTGAACAAGTTCTTATTTTGTTGAAAATGTGGATTTTTACTACTCCTATTTCACTTGATTCATTATGTTTCATAATGCCTTTGGAAATGTACTTATTGACATGGTTTTCCTCTTAGTTAGTTTTATGAGAATATATGCATCCATCATCAAAGTTTATTTTGGTCATTATAAACTTCTTAAATGCATTGATGGAATGGTGGTTGGTGGAAAGGGTTAAATGTTAAATGGAAGGAATAGACCCATTTCATGCTAGGAAATGGTTGGAGTTGAGGTGAAATGGTTTAGGAAAGAAAGGACTGAAATCTGCACCTGATGTGTAGTTCCCGCAGCTGGGCGGTCAGCGGGCGGTCACCTTGGCGGCTAGCCGACAGGTGACCGGCGGCTAGCCGACCCAGATGCGGTTAGAAACACAGAATGCTGTGTTTTGACAGGCGAACCGCGGTCAGCTGCGCGGTCAGCTCGCGGCTAACTGCCAATCAAAAACCCCGTGACCGCTAGGTAGCCGAGATGCGCGGTTAGAAACACAGAATGCTATATTTTAGCAGGGTGAACCGCGGTCAGCCCCGCGGTCAGCCAGCGGCTAACCGCCAATCACATCGGCGGCTAACCACAAGCTGACCGACAGGTGACCGAGTTTCACCCAAAATTCCTGAGTCTTTTCTATTGGTTTCAGATATGGCATTTAAAGGTTTGGATGGGTTGTTCTGATGCCCTACCACCTTGGAAAGACCCAGGGGATGACATAAGGAGATTGACATAGAAAGAAACACCATTTCGGAAAAGGTATTGGGACTTTTAGATTCATCAACGTGCATAAGGAAACTTAGTATGTCCTCTATCATTCGAGTACCATACCAAGGGTAATGTAGACATACAAGACCCTTATACATGTCGTTTGAATATGGATGCCCCAATATATAGTCCCTAATGATATAAGGATTCATTGCATCGTTTTACTCAGATTATATGTATAATCACCCGATCCTACTGGTTTAATCCCAAATTCTGATTTATATGCCTGCTATGTCCTGCCAGCCCCGTTTATGCATGAACAGATAATAATATGAAATGTGTGCCTACGAGCACCATGCCCCGTCTACCCGAATGTTTTATACTGATATGTTATGTATACGTGTTGATTTCTCATGTAACCTATGAGTCGGCACCACTAAGCTTGGACGTCCTTGTCAGTCTGATCAACTGACTTGGGCCTCCCCCTTGTGCTCCCGCCAGTTGCAACTTGGATCCTGTCCTGTCCCGTTACCCGGTTCCGCGGCCGTGGTCTTGCCTAGCTATATGTATATGTATATGTATATAATGTTGGTTCTCGTCACTTCGTGTGCTCGAGCCCAACGCACTGAATGTGCTCTCATCACCTTAGTGATAGAGAGGATTTAGCTTTAGTGTGGTTGCCATCTAGTCAGTTCCTGTACCTTGAATACCCCACATGACTTATATTGCATCTGTACTTTAAATGAACCATGCATCTTGTTTTATGACAATTATCGTTTTAATAAGTTTTCGTTATGTCTACGATATGCTTTGATTTCTTTCTTGCTATTATCTATTCACCCACCTGCCAGACCGTCGTGTCTGACCCATTTTTGTGGTACTTAGGTCCAGCTCCCGTTATTGCCTTTGAGGAGGAGCCGGAGGGGGCAGTTGATGAACCGCAACGATTAGTGGAGTGGCAAGCTGACGATGTCATGTAGACATTCGGTTTAGTTTTGAGCTGCGAACATTTTGGGGAGTTTATAGAATGATACTGATTTATACTTTTGGTTGTACTGGCCTTTGTTGGCCATTATTTTTGGGGAATGTTAATTTAACTTGATCTTTTGTTTAAACTTTAACTTCATATTATGGGGAATGCTAATGAGATCATTGCTCACTCTGACATCATGTCATACTTGTGTATCATCAGTCTTATTTGATGGGAATGGATTAAGAGTTTGATTTGCTACACGCTTCCGCACCAATATAAATGTTCTATGAGTGTATGTGGAATCCTCACCGCGGAAACCTGTGGGAAATTAAGGAAATGTATAATTATTATTAAGGAGTAGTTCTTTATCCACACCACACCGTCGCGGCCCCGGGTCCCGGTTCGGGGTCGCGACATATATAATTCCCAATGGTCCGGCCCCTATAAACGTATTGGTATCGGAGCCTTTTTCCGATCCTTGGTTTGGAGAAGTAAAGAACCCAATAGTGCAGTCCGCTTCAGTGCCCTGACACTATCTGGAAGCTATTCCAAGGGACTTTAGTATTACCAGAGTAGATTACCTACACCACTCCTCCCTCTCATGGCACCCATTCCACCTCTTCCTTTCCCAGACACCCTTTCTTACCTTCACCTTTATCGGACCATCGACTTTCCCCACCAACTTCCTGCTTATAACTTTGTTGTTAGCCGTACGAAGCAAGGCTATATCATTGATGACCAGTTCCTCTGTCTCAATGATCATTACCCAGATGGTTTGCCTACCCGTACCCTTGCTTGTTACTACAACTGTGAACCAAACAGGCTGATTTGCCTTTACAAAGAACAAGATCCATAGCCTGACCTGCCTTCCTTGTTAAATCCTATGAGTATGACTATGTCACACCCAGCTACATACCTCTGCTCCCTACCTTTAATCCAACTGGTCAATATGAGGAATCGATGGCTGACCCATATCCTATTAAACAAATCTGCAGCTGGGGTGCATATTTGACTCGCTCAGATACTCAATAGATTTATGCTGTCTCATATGATTCCACTGTCCAACAGTAGGAACCATTTTGTTCCATTTTTCAAAAAAAATTGCATACACTCCTATCCATGAAGGCAGAGAAATTCATATCAAAGCTGTAAACCAACTACCTCCAGTGGTTTGGCTTACATTACTAACAGCGAGTCATCTCCCAACACGACTCCAAAGCCTTCTAGCCCAATTACTTGCCAAACAAATGCTGATATCATCTGAGCTATGTGTCCACACACTACTGGTGATACCATCACAGCAAGATGGGATGATCAAATCTTTGCTCAAGGCCTTAGTGCCTATAAGGCCCACAAGAGCATTCCACTACCGACAAACTGGCCTAGTCCCCGTTCAAAAAAAAAAAAAAAACTGGCCTAGTCCATCTGGTTGGTATGATGATGCATCTGCATATCCCCATGCAATCTCTACTAAAGTCTGCAGGCTTAACAAAGGCCCAAAGTTTGAAGAAGATCTAGATGACGAATCTAGCATCTCATACAAACTTGAAGATGATTATGCTTTTGTTAATTGTTATAGACTTCCCTCAACTGTTGGGATCCCTCTCATCCCTCTCTGAGAGAGACAGTGATAAAGAAGATACCCTTCCTCTTTCTTCTCTATTCGAGGCCACTGAAGCACTTGATATTAAAGACAAAATCCCTTTGTCTCAGCTTCCAATGCCACATGATGCAAGCAAGGCACTCCACTATAAATACAAACACTCCTAGCTTGTCTGTATTGCATACCTCCCTCTTTCTTCTCTATTCGAGGCCACCAAAGCACTTGATATTGAAGACAAAATCCCTTTGTCTCAGCTTCCAGTGCCACATGATGCAAGCAAGGCACTCCACTACAGATACAAACACTCCTAGCTTGTCTGTATTGCATACCTCCCTATTAGGAAACGAGGCACAGTTGACTTCTACAAGAGAAGTCCGTTTCCCACTTATAAAAAAGGAAGTTCTTTATATGGTATCCTCTGCCCAATCACGTCTCCTTTGTTCAATCAAACAAAACGAAGTCAGCATCGGCGTCCAAGGAAATGGAGTACGCCCTGAATTCCTACCTTTCTTCTCCAAAGCAGAAATTACCAATTGAAGAAAAAAAGGCTACAAATTTGTCCACAATGGACAAATTGATTTGCTCATTAAACCTCACTTCAAATATGAGCTAAATGCCGAATATCTCATTTCTCTGGTTGATGTCCGGCAAATTGAATGGCAAGACGCTATCATCTGGTAGTTTCGCGGCACTTTAAACAAAGTTGGTTTGTGTGTTGTTTAGCCAAACTTCACACTCTCTTCATGATCCACATCTGGCGTCTTTGTTTGTCACCTGCGTCCAAATCAAAGAGTGCAGTTACTCCTAAATAGCATCTATGCAACAATTGCCTCCCGGTGTATTTTCAATTTGCTTGATACTACCGTGTCAAGATTCAGACTTGACTATGGTACGCAGCTGCCTGTCAAACTCACGCAGAATGTCGAATCCTTTGCTCCGTCTCTCGACAACACAGAGTTCTTACAAGGCTTTCCTCCTCTCAGCAAATACCTCCAGTACTAGGAATTCCAAGAAAAGAAGCTCTACAAAAGCTTACTCCCTTCTTTTTGTAAATTCCCTACAATCCATTCTTCAAGACAATCCGCTCTTTCTTTAATCCCTCCCGAAGTGCCAAGATCAAAAACCAATCTACCTCCTTTACCCATTATCCTCGATCCATCCCCAAGGCCCTTAACATCATCCCCAAACCAAGACTCTGCATCTGTTGCCTCAACTTCAACCCAATCATATATGATGTAAAGTAATCCCTCTGTTTCCAGTGCCCCCTCCAGGCTTCCCAAAACTGATCACAACAGGCCAATGGCCTCCGAACGCTACTTATACTACCACCACACCAGATCAACTCATTTTTGGTGAGCCAAAGCTGAAAGCTGATGTGAGCTATCTGCTCCTCCATGGCATCAACTCCACCAAACAGCAAGATGATCATATTTGACAGCTAAATTATATCATCCACTGGACTTCTTATGCAGAAAAGCATTCTGCCAAAATAGAGCAGCAGTTGGACCAGGGTCCAGCAAAACCTTCAAGCAATTGCAAAAGTGAATAAGGAAGACAAGAAGCATACCCAAACTATTACAGGAATGCAAATTACTCACCTCAAAGCTCTAGAAGATTTCAGGCAAGAAAAAATGAAAGCAAATTCAAAAATCATACACCTTCCCCCGATCGATTTCAGGCATAAGAGAACCAAGACAGAAGATGATGATGATGAAACACTTCCCCCCACCTCATTCATGTTTCAAGCAAAAGGAGAAAAAGGTCCTTATCCTTATGCTAAGAATATTATTTCAATTGGCATTGATCTCCCCATTTTAAACCTGGATGATTCTCCACCCAGCAAGATTGAAGATATTATTACTATCTGGAAATAGCGGTTTTATTTGGTGCAAGTTGCCAAAAAATTGGATCATGCTCATCTTTTTCAAATACTGCCAATGTCTCTTGTTGGAAAAATAAGAAATTGGTTAAATTTCTTGACTAAAGAGCAAAAACAATCTATTATCCATAAAGGAGTTCTAGAGCTTGCAAAGCGCATCCTTGTGGAATGTTGAGCAGATGCAGTTCCTAATCTAGCCACTTATATTCTCCTGCTCAATAGGCGCCGCCTTAAGGATCTTGGACATTTTGAAGAATATGCAGAAAAATATCTCCAAGAATCTTATCGAACAGGCATGCACCGCCAGCCGACAATCAATATTTAGTTTCTGGCTTCTCTACCCGATTCATTAGGACATCTTGTCCTTGATGAATTAACACTCAAAGGTATGGCGGTAGACAATCTTCTCCTAATTGATTTAATCCAAAGAGTGCGCCAAGAACTCAAGATGCTTTGTTATGGCCTCAACGTCAAAAGGACAATGCCAAATGCATCCACCTCTATATGTTCTCAAATTGAAGGAGCCGAACCCCATAATTCCAAAGTTTCGAAGACTCCGCAAACAAAAGAACTTCAAACCCTTCAAATTCTACCAAAAGAAGCCCCGCTCAAAAGCCAAACGCCTTCCTAAGGCAGATCTTTGTTTTGCCTGTAAGAAATCAGGGCACTATGCAAAAAATTGTCCTACAAAAGCTCCCAAGCATGTAAAATTCATGTTTGAAATCCCGCAGATTGAGAATGATTGGGAAATGATTGAAACCGATGAGCAATTCCAAGCCTTACTCTCCATAGGCGACATACTGTATCAGCTCTCCAATGATGAAGCTACACAAAGCAGTAGCGATGAAGATGTTGCTGGAGCCCAAATGCAAACACTCAAAAACATCTTTGTTGACCACTCAGACTCGGATGATGAAGAATTTCGCAAAACTAATGCCTGCAGTCTCCCTGATCTAGAATGAGATACTGATTTCGCATCATCCTCATCAACTTTTTATGACATTCATGATGGTAGCTCGTCCGCCAAAGAAAGTGCCCATAGCAATGCTACTGATCTAGACGATGAAGCAGCAGCTGCTGAAATTTTTGGCTCCGAACCTGTCTTGCAAATTCCAAGTAAGAAAAAGACAGTTTCTTTTCTCAGTGATTATAAAATGGACACATTAAAAACCTTCTAGATTGCACCTGTGGCTAAACCCTCTTTTGGTCTCAGCGATTCTGATATTTTACAAATCAGAAAGATTATTACGGCATCCCCGCTAATAGTAATCCCAGCAAAAATTGCATATGATGGACAAAATAAATGGAAGAAATGCAACCTTTTTGTTGACACTAGAGAAAAAATAAATTTCTGCAAAAAAGAGTTCCTCACAGATTGGAAGTACTACCCTCTCGAAACTACTGTTTCAACGATGAATGGCACCCGGTCATTGAACCATTTTGGGCTTAATATTCCTATCAAGATTGGGGATCATACAATCTTGTTAGATTTCGTCCAAGTTAATGATAGCAGATATGATGCCGGTATTGGATCGGTTGCCCTTGATAAGCTAGGGCCCTACACCGTAGCTAAAGATTTGTTGTGTTTCCATTGTTGTGAAAAAAGGCGGATTGTACCTAGAATATCCAATACATTTCACACTCAGGCTAATACTACCCAACAAAAAAGCCAGTCCAATGAAAATCCAAGCATTACCCAGACTCTCCATGAAAAACTGCAACTTTATGAATAGGCTGCAAAGCACAGCATCATCCACCAGATCAATGCCATGTCTGAAATTGCTCGGCCTTATCACAAAGAACTCCACCTACTTACAAAGCACCTTGAAGAATGCTGTATAGAACATCCTTTGGAAAAATGGGATGTATCTAGCCCCACGGCTCATATTCTAACTCTACACAATATCCCACTCCAAGGCAAAGCTTTCAGCCAAAAACCTGAAGATGAAGCAGAATTAAGAACTCAAGTCCAAGAGCTGCTTGACAAAGGATTAATTCGGCCTTCTCAATCTAACTATGCGTGTACTGCTTTTATTGTCCATAAACACAGCGAACAAAAGAGAAGAAAAGTCGCATGGTGATTAATTATATCCCACTCAACAATGTCACTATGGATATAAAATGGCCTCTCCCTGAGAAATGAACAATGGTCCAAAGAGTAGCACTTAAGAAAGTCTTCTCCAAGTTTGATTGCAAATCATATCACCAATTCAAATTGGCAGCAGAAGATATTCATAAGACAACATTCATAACTCCAGATGGCTTATTTGAATTGATTGTATTGCCATTTGGTCTCAAAAATGCCCCCGCCCAATTCCAAAGCGAATGAATGAGGTTTTCAAATCCTCCAATGATTTCATTGCTAACTACATTGATGATTTTCTTGTTTATTCTGACTCCATGCAGAAACACTTAGAGCATCTCAAGCTGTTCCATCATCTAGTCACAACACATGCAATTGGCCTTTCTGCTAGCAAGGACAAATTTCAAATTGCTCAAACCGACATTGAATTTCTAGGAGTACATCTTAAGAATGGAAAAATCCATATGCACCCACATGTTATCAAGAAAATTGATCGATTTCCTGATCAGCTTTATGACAAAGAGCAATGTAAGAAATTTCTTGGCTGTCTGAATTATGTACGAGAATACATCCCAAAGCTGTCACAGAAAATAAAAGAAACTCGCCGGGCTATGGTCTCTCAGCCGTTTAGTTAGACACCCGTAGCCACCAGAGCCGTCCAAGAGTTCAAGCAAACCACTCAAAAGCTTCCTCCACTTGAGCCTATTTTTAATAGTCTTTTTGTGCTATCCACAGATGCATCTACCGACACCTGGGCTGCAATTTTATTAAGGAAACATCAAAATGGAGAGAATTTGTGTCGATATGCTAGTGGCCAATTTAAATGGAATCAACTAAATTATTGGCCTGCTGAAAAAGAAATTCTTGCTGCCATTAATGGTGCCGAAAAACTTCATCCATACTTAGTAGCCGAGGAATTTATACTGCAAACAGATTCCACCACCCTAGCCTCCTTCATGAAGATAAAATTAGTCTCTTCCCCCAAATTGCAGCGATATACTTGGTGGCAATATAGATTGTCTCAGTATGTATTCACCATAGTAGTAGTTCCTAGCAAACAACATTTCTTGCCCGATGCGCTCACAAGGGAAATGAAGATGTCTCAAGCATATAAACATGTGTGGAATGAATGGTCCCTTGCTACACCCAGAGACCGAATACTATGGTGCCAAGGCATACACCATGCCTTTCCTGATCATGCTGGCGCCCTTCGAGGAGAATACCTTAATATTGACTGTTTCTACACTTCATCAGGCTGTATCAGTGTAGCAGTCAATAATCTGAAATGGTCCGAATTGGAAATCGGCATTCTAAACTAGCTCATTGCAAAAAGGTTTTTAGATGATATTCTCTTATTTAGAAGACAGCTCTATGCTAATCTTGTTTCCCGAGAATTCTTCAACAAACTCTTAGGACACAACGAATGGGAACAGTCACTCTGCCACCAGTTTCAACGCATAAATTATACTGATCCCAGTGAGCTCCGCTACTACCAGGATGAAATGATTGTTGAAAGCACAGTAGAAAAGGCACCAACGCTAGACTAGCTTGAAGCATTATTACTTGATACCCGTCATTGTAACGTATGCACCAAAAGAGTGAAAGGTCTTTGTCTCCATCATGAAAAAGCATACCTTGATGCCCTCCATGATCTGAATGCAGACTAATCTAGCTGTCACAAGTTAACAATTTTGGTCAAATCCCTCATCACCATACTGCAGCCGCATGCCAAGGACCACGTAATCCTGTCCACCATCAAAAGGATAAACTTATCCTCCCACTGTTCACCACCATAATTGTATAATACTGTAGAAGAGAAAATTATTGCAAATACTGTAGCAAGGACTTTAAAGTAATTGTACACTACAAACCCTCCCTATATAAAGGGTTATTAGCTTGTAACATGAGGCATCGAATGAATTTAATCACTTATTTGCATTTGCAACAAACTCTCCGTACTCTCTCTTACTACGCTGTGTGTGTATAGCAAAAACCTCAGGTTAGTACTGATGTTCACAATAAGTTGAGCACCACGTGCCTAAACCGTTGGATCACTTACTACCAGGTTAGTCACTGATCCCGGTTTTAGCACCCATCCAAATGAACTGAACCGTTGGATCAATTGTGTACTCATTTTGTACAATGAGAACTTGTCAGTTAATGATCAAGTGGTTGGGAGATGATTCGAACCAACCCCCCCCCCCCAAAAAAAATCCATAAGAAATGATGCTCACCTTGTCGTGAGCAGTGATGCTCAGGTGAGGGGGGCATATATATATATATATATATGCTCAGGTATGAGAGTAAGGGGGACCTTCATATACAGGCTGTCGGCATTAGACATGGAACCAATGGGTTCCCCCCCATACTCTCATAGCAGTGTGAGTTACTCTCATAGGAGCATTTCCATATATATAGGAATCCTAAAAAATGCCCCTCCAAAAATGGGGCGCTTTTGCCCCTATGTGACATTCAATAACAATCAGCTATATTTATTACTATTCTCATGGCTATCATGGATTGAATGTCCAGCTGTGAATAGAGACAGAGAGAATAACAATGAGTCTTTTCAACCGCAAGATCTGCCAAGCATTATAGGATTCAATTATTTCTTACTTGTGGGATAATTAAAGCTGAAAAGAACCATCATGGTGGTAGATCCCACCACATGTAAATTCGAACTATCATGATAAAAGTGATATTTGAGGATAAAAGATCATGTAATAGGAATTGATTTGGTGTTTTGGATTTAAGAAATCTAGGGTCCGCATATGGTAGTGGAAGGGCAGCCCACCCATTTAAAAACATGTTATTTCTTCACATGTAGATCATGCATTCTCAATATGATCTATTGTGGACACCACAATAATAGATTTGTACTCTTCCTACTGATGTAAAATGCGTAATTTTACATGCATGAAAATGAGAGAGAGACAGAAATAAATCACATAAATCATGCATTTTGAATATGATACATTGTGGACCCTACTCAGGTTGGAGTGAAATTAGTCCATTGCTACATAATGGAGATAGTTTATTAAGATAGACAGGCTTCCTTTAAAGGAGTAGTAAAAATGGGGAAAATGACTAATCATGCATTGGTTTAGATCAGGAGGAATATAGGAAGTTGCGAAGTCATTAAAGGTGGAGCAAAATAGGAAACCAAACTCTCTTATTCGTTCAACCTTGGGGCATTTTCGCTTTAATAAACACCCGGGGCATTTTATTTAGCCCTATATATATAAATATATCTATATATATACCCCAACTGCCTATGTATGGTGATAAAGGATCGAATCATCACCCTAATCACTTCATCAACAGCCCACAAGTTTTCACCGTCCAAAACGAGTTCATAGTCAATCCAACGGTTCAATACATTCAGATAAGTGCCAAACCTAGGATCGGTGACTATCCGGAGCGGTCCCTATTTTAGAGTCCCCTTGGATGGATCATAACGTCCGCCACACTAGGTGTTTGCACATAGGGAGCTCATGGGCTCTCTCCATATATATATATATAAATATATATATATATATACATATATATATAGGGTGGGTGGGGTGGGGGGTGGAATTGTCCTATGTGCACCCCTAATGACGTCTATTTGATGGTCCATCCAAGTGGACCAAATACTGCCTTATAGTTCATGGGTCCCCACTAAGTTTGCACTTTGCACCCATACGAATGGACTATACACTGTTGGATCAACTGCACACCCATGCAAGTGGACTAAACTTATGGGCCCCATATAACATGGTTAGAAACTAGGAGGATCGGATGGAGATGATTTTTTTTGCAGAGAGGTGGGGCCCAGGCACCCGAGGTGGGCCAACATGTGGACCCCACAGCATGGCGGCGCAGATATACATATAAACAAACGATCCTGTACATCAGGTTTGAATGGTCCTATGGTAGATACCGAAGAAATATATATATATTTCTACATATACCACCTAGTGGAACCCACCTTATGATACATCCGAATGGATTAATATCACACACACCCTGATAGTCACTAATCCTATTAGTTTGCACCAATTCTAATGGACTAGACCATTGGCTCGAGGGTCAATATTTTTTTTTTATATAAAGCTGCTAAGCTTGTGGGCCACAGGTGAAGGGGTTCGGGGGGCATTATATTGACTTCAAATTTGATAGTGGAGTTGTTCTAATTGGATCTTTTGATACCATTATTCCTTGACGTTGGGTTCCAGGCCCAGATGGCCCCAATAGCTTCTATATGCAATAAGGACGTACATGAAGAATGTACAAGAGCAAGGCCCACGTATATATGGAGAATCCTCCATCTATCTCAACGAGCTCACCATGTGCAGCACCTAACGAGGACCTCCTTATGATCCATCTAAGTGGATCATATAACAAGGAACCCCTTATTAATCATCGATCCCGAGGGTGGAGGATGCAGTGAGATCCAAGAAGAAGAGGGCCCACCAAGGAGTCTCTCCCATTAAGTGTTTTCCCCAATTAGATTGGTTTAAATTTATTAAGAGAATATTTGATTTGATTCTGTTAGAGATTAATTAAAATAATTTAGCAATCATGCAATAATTAGGATTTTCCTTATTTACTCTTTCCTCTATTATAGATAGAGAGGAGTTCTTTATGTAAGTATGCTAATAATCCTCAATTATAAATAGAGAGGAGTTCTTTATTGTAAGTATGCTATATTTATTCTTAATAAAAAGTTCAGAAGTGTTCTCATTTGGTATTTTCTCCTAAGTGATCTTAGGATTTTGAGTCGGAAGACTCGATCCCACCGTTGATCGTGGCAAGCTGCACCAAATTGGTATCAGAGCGAAGATCCAATCTCGGATCACCATCCCTATCACCGATTCAAGGTAACCCGTCCGTTATCATCCACCATCTACTGTAATTGTCCATCACTATCATTCACCCCATCTCTGCAATCCCACTGCAATCTTTGATCGGTGATATTTAGGCCATCCACAGTCTGATCAACAATCCATCTTCGCCAATGTTCTCGAATCAACAAGATCCACATATAAAGTTAGTCCTTTTGTTCCAAATCAACATGAAATTTTTTTAAAACTCCAATGAAAGCAAAGAATTTGGTAGAAACTTACATATTGAGATTAGTATTTTGAGAGTGATCTCTATTTTGAGGAATTTCTCAATTTGAAGCAAGAAGATTTGACAGTAGATGAATATACCAGCCAATTTGAAGGTGTACTTGGAAGCCTTCCGTGTTGAGCGTATGCTTCGACGGTCTCACATGCAACAATGTCAACCTAGAGCTCATGTTGTGGAGAGACTTTTTGAAGGAGAAACTAATCCCACTCTTGTCATTCGTCGACTCCTCAATTCCAATGAGAAGGAAGAAGAAGACCGGAGACAAGCTAAGAAATTTCACACGCGGGTAACAATTAAAGACAAGTCTGTTAATGTAATTATTGACAAGGTAGTGCAATAAATTTTGTCGCACAAGAGGTTATTGACAAGCTTAATTTGCCAACTGAGAAGCTTCCTAGTTCCTACCAAGTCACATTGTCTAATGGTCATGCCATCCCCATGAATCATAGTTGTTTGGTATCTTTCAAGATTGGCTCTTATGAGGATAAGATTTGGTGTGATGTGATCCATATGATTATTGCTCATATTGAAGAGCAAGTTCATGGCTAAGAAGATTTCGTGGGCTCACCCCATATTGATCAAGATGCAATGGACTGCATAAGACGGGCCAGTCACGAGCTAAAACAGACTACAGAAGAACATGGCCTCGCGTACATAGAATACTCTGAACATGTTAGCAAACAAACTCAACATCCGGTTGAAATGATTGTCATGCCACTTCCAGAACACCCAATTTGGTCATCAAAAGTCAAATCAACGGCTTCCCATGAAGATCCAGTTGTTGAAGTCCCTCAATGACTTCATCTTCAGCGATCAACAATGGAAGCTTGAAGATTGCACTCAGATATGGCAGATTTTACAGTAGCAGCCTCTGATGGGAAAAGCGCACGGTCGCACTAAATGCAGAGGGCAGAAGAAGCTACGCTTCCGATCTACTTTTAGATGGCTGAACACATTGCGTCAAACTCCCAAGACATGCCATGCATATTAAAAGAAAAGGCGAACATTTGTGCATTTGATTTTCAACCCAGGCGGACATTTTCCGAACTTGTGGTCAGATTCTCTCATGTGTTATCAACCTTTCAACTCACAGGAACCGAATTTTCCCAAGAGGGCGAGAGTTGATGCAATGAGATTCAAGTAGAATAGGGCCCCCTAGTGGACCCACCAAGGAGTCTCTCCCATTAAGTGTTTTCCCTAATTAGATTGGTTTAAATTTGTTAAGAGATTATTTGATTTGATTCTGTTAGATATTCATTATAGTAATTTAGCAATCATGCAGTAATTAGGATTTTCCTTATTTAGTCTTTCCTCTATTATAAATAGAGAGTTCTTTATTGTAAATATGCTATATTCTTAATAAAAAGTTCGGAAGCATTCTCGATTGGTATTTTCCACTAAGTGATCTTAGGATTTTGAGTCGGAAGACCCGATCTCACCGTCAGAGGTGTAGATCTCACCGTTGATTGTGGCCGGGCTGCACCAATGGATCATAAGGTGGGCCCCACTAGTTGTTTTGCACGGCGAGCTCATGCGCTTATGAGCTCCACGGAGGATTTTCTTTATCATAAGGGGTACTAGCTAAGCCCCACAAGCACGGCCATTCATTGCTTAAGAACCTTGTAGAAACATGTAAAATTTGAGCATCAACAATGGTACATTTACCATGGGTGATATTCCTGTGCATCCTTCTCTCACCATATGGTGAGGAACAAACTTAATGAGGCCCACCTAGATCATGGAACTTGTGGGGGATGGGAAGAGACATATTGGATGAGACCATATATCAAATTTGGGGTCAACCCGATGCCTCTAACGCCTTCATCCGTGGCCCACAAATTTAATAACTTCATATTAAATGAAAAAAATTTGACCTCAATCCAATGGTCCAATCCATTTGGATAGGTGAAAATTCAATGGATCTAGTGTACTTAAAGGAGTTCCATGTGTGTGGATGGTTCGGATGTGTTATAAAGTCAACCCTACTATGTTGTCCCTCACCAATGGTGAGGGATGGATGCACATGAATATTTCCCCATTTACCAAGTATCATATATAAAATTTATCCTTTTAACATAAATTTAAGTGGGAGGGAAGCATATCTTACAGTGAAAGTAGATTTTGAAGCTTCCCAAGCTCCTTTGGAATGTTCCCAGACAATGCATTAATACTAACTGACCTGTCATAAAATCAAAATAACCACTATGGCTTAAAGATGAAACGAATAAGGAAGAGATAATCTCATACACCTCCATAAGCATATGTATAACCAAAATTGAACACACAAAGACTATCAAAAGCAGGGGAGCTAGGATTTTTTTTTTTTTTTTTGTTAGGACATGGAGAAAACCTTAGTTTTACACATCGGGGTATTCAATAAACAATGTGATATTTCTAGGAACCAAACTGAATCTATTGATAATAGAATATGATATCTAACATCTACAAACTTATAATGTCGTTCAGAAAGTAAATAGTATTATAATATTATTTTGTATGTGGAGAAATTATCCATTGTAGGAAATGGTCATCAAGGAGTACCAAATTTCGCAAATCCAAGCCATTTACTCTAAGCTACCACCTATCAATTGGCAGGCACCAGATATTCACTGTTTGGTTGGATGTACTATTAACTATCATAATTACCCTCAGAAATATCAATTAGTAATTTAGTATCTAAGACAGATTAAGATACAAATTTAGAAATGATAACGTCATCAAAATAATTTGAGTGTCAATATTTGCTTGTCACCCTTCAACTCTCCTTCAAAAGTGAAAAAGGTTTTACATATTCTTTGCTTCAGTTTTAAATTTTTAATATGCTTCCCTCCCCTCTATCTCACAAGCTACAAGAGGATGAAGTTACAGTGACTTTTCAGCTCAGTTATTGCACTGTTCTAACTAAGTAGACCAATGCTTGGGCAACTCCAACAGAATCCAAGCATTGGTTGTGTCATTTTTCCTATTTTTCAAAAACGACTGCTCATACTATCAAAGAGGATGGCTGAGACCAAACCATTTTGTGCATCAGTCCGAACCTCATTAAGCATGATATCAACAATGACAAAATAAAATCAACAAAAAAAAAGTTGTTCAGTACAATCTGATCAAGAATGCT
Source organism: Persea americana (assembly GCA_029852735.1). Lineage (NCBI taxonomy): Eukaryota > Viridiplantae > Streptophyta > Magnoliopsida > Laurales > Lauraceae > Persea > Persea americana. The sequence continues at coordinate 29,510,067 of CM056814.1, forward strand.
GTTTATAATTTATACCCAGCCAATCTCTGGTTCTAGCATCAGTCCTAATTATTTCATAGTTTGAAGATCCATTTATGGTGAAAACAGTTTGACCAGCTTGTTCATTGTGGTTTTCAAGACATTAACTACTAATTTAGAAGGACACTAAGATCCAGTTTAGCCTGTCTTTATACAGGAAAGAAGAGTTTATATATACATACATACATACATATATAAATTATAAAAGTTATGTACAAGATGTTGGGATAAATAGGTAACTGCATGTGATCTTTTCTTTTCTTTCTCTTTTTTTCCCTTTTGAATAATATATGTGATTATTTCTCACAACAGCAAGAACAACCATATGCTGAGGCTTCCCAGCTTTCTTATTAGTTAACTGGCATTAGCCTTGAAAATCTTATTTGTTAAGAGTCATTAGACTTGAAAATCTCTATTTTACATCTGGCATAGATTAAAGGAAATCAAAACCATTGATATGGGGGACCACTATGTGAACTTGCTATATGTGAAAACCAAAACAATCAGACTAAGCGATTAGGATTTAGAAGCCAGAACGGCAGTTGAAAATGAAAATCAAAAATAGAAAAAAGAAAAGCAGTGAAATACAAATTCAATGGCAAAATTACAACGGCAAAGGTGTGTACACATGGTGGTCCACTATATCAAGGGTTGTGCTTGCCACATGTCCCATGTTTACAACTGTGAAGACAGGGGAATGGAGCTGAGCAATACTCTATTGCTCACAAACATCCATTATCTTTCCTACTTTAGTTTATATTTGTGATGACAAGAACAGGACCAATGCCTACTCTACAGTCTACACATATTCCACAGTGGCTGCAGCTTAAAAAATCAGAGATTAGACAAACCTTCTTAAGTGTGTATATATATAATAGAAGTTGATGAGTTAACATGGGAGAAGCTATGTAACTTACAAGTATTGCAAGGAAGTTAAGTTCCCAATAAATGCTGGCAAGGGACCTGTTAAGTAATTTTGATCCAAAATCCTGGAAAAAAAAAACACATAAAAAAGCGCCGCATGGTAAACATATTTCAACTAAGAGCTTCTTAGGGGGAATGATCTTTTGGGTACCTAAATGGACTGTGAGCTTGTAAGCCTGTTTATTTTTCAAGCCTAGCACTAAAGGCCAGAATCCAGCACATGGGTATAAAGCTGGGCTAGGGCCAGTCAAGTATTTTGGTAGAGACAAGTCCGGGCCAGCCTTTTTAGCTATTGGGCCAGAGGATCAGACTAAGGTCAGCCATGCTAAATGGCTAAAGGTTTATGTGGGAGTCCACAACCAGTGCAAGATGGCTGGATTCGGCCCAGTCCCTTTTGACAAGTCCCATACACAACCATGCAAAGATTGGAGAATATCACAAAATCTCTCAAATAAACCACATCCATGGTGGGTCCGAGAAGATGAACAGACCAACGGTGGAGCCTCCTAGATGTAAAAATCGTCTGACTTATCATCAAAAGCCAAAAGTTTATATATTGGATTGGAGTGTGCCCATATAGAAGATCCACAGTAGAGTTGTGCTTGCAACATACAAAAAGGGCCATGGGCCGAAGTTTGTCCAAATCCAGCCCTTCTAATAACTAGCTAAGGCATAATATTTTGGCCTTGACCCAACTCACTGTCTTGTGAGAGTCAGACAAAGTTCTAGCTCTCCAAGTAATAGATATACCCATTTGCAATAGATATGTCAAACTGCACTGGGCCATTTGATTTTGATTGGGCCTTGATGTAGACATTTTCAAACCTAGTCCATTTAATTAACAGACCAGAAAACAGACCCGGTCTAGCCTAAGGCCTGAAAGCATGGCCAAGATTCAGCTCAAAATGGGGTAGACTTTGACTAGGGCGAATTGTTTCACTTAGGGATGGCAATGTGCCAGGTTTGGTATTGCCTGGCTAATGTCGAATCCTTCACTCACTTTCTGGGATGGCTTATGATTTGCAATACCAAACATGCCTGTACCCCTTGTTTGTTTACACATATGGAGTAGCAAAAATGAAGCGGATATCAAATCATGAAAAAGCAACTGGTAAGGTATGTTAATGTAAATAGTAGAAGTGAAGTAAGATTCTTGTTTCGATAGTACAAGGTAAAGTAAGGTGAGAGAGAGAGAGAGTACAGATTAAAAAACAGCTTTTATTATAAAATTTACTATTCCTTACTTTATTGGGGTTTTGAGTTTTGACATATTACTCCTCGTTAAACCCTTTTTTTTTTCAATTACATGACTGAAATTAGATAATGTCACCAAGGTCAATCACTCGACTTTTAGCAACATTCTTTTTAAACTTTTGCCCCAAATTCCATGATCTCATAATAACAGGATATGTCACCTGATAAATCCCATAGTATCATGGATTGTCCCATCATGTCATGGCTTTTATGCAACATCTTTTCGAATGATAAACCTGACAAATGGTACTCAGATATGTATTTACTTTTTTACAAAATATGAATTTTTCTATTCAGTAACAAACAAATTCACTTGTTAGTTTTAGAAAATGAATGATACAGAAACCCATAAATCGCACAATATCACGAGACTATCCCATGATGGGAAATGGCAAAAGAAAGTAAAAAAAAAAAAAAAATACATTTACCAGAGTCAACTAACTCTGGTGATATTATCTGAATTTCGGTCATTAAATTAGAAAAACCAAGTTTAGAGAGAAACTTATTTTATTGTACGTTCTTTTGTAGTAAAAAGATATAGGCCCATGGAGTGTCACATTATAAATATACTTCTCCATTCCTTGCCAATCCTAAATAAACGGGCAAACTGTAACCCACTTTGATATGAATCTTACTAGAGAAATTGAATTCATAAAGAAGTAGAGAAATTCGCACAGATTCGTGAGGAAAGGTAAACTCCCAATCTCTTCCGTAATCACTCCTGTTGCTTGCAGGCCCTGGACTTTCCTGGAAAACGGAAAAAGTAGAAAAAGAAAAAAAAGAAAAAAGGAGGAAGACAAGCACAAGCACAGAGAAATTGATTTCATCAATCAGCAGTGAAAAAGGAAATCGTATCTGATGATGGATGATCAAGTGGGCCCCATCGGAAAAGATGGGGGTACTTACAATTGGGTGATGTGGCAGGTGGTGGAGCTGTTGAAGGAGCAGTCGCATTTGATGGCGGGGTTGAAATTGTCGAGGGTGGTGGAATCGACGGCTTTTCCGCTGCATGGCTCGCCGCTGATGTTCCAGGCCGAAGACGATACAGACACGCCCCATTGCCCAAATATGGAATTTATGGCCCTCACTGTTTAATTTACCATCATTCATTTGAACCATAATAATAATAATAATAATAATAATAATATCATAAAGAGATTAGGGTGAGATTGGAAGCTCATCAGGGTCCATTTGTTTTGTTCGCAAGAAATTGAATTTCTTATCCTACAAATAGCCTTTGAAATTATAAGATCTCCTTATCAAGCTCATCACAATTTTGCCCATTACAAATTAGCCTACAGATAGCCGTTGAAATTGTAAGATCTCCTTATTTATCAAGCTATTTCTCTTTACAACCAATAACCTACCCGAGTTTTGATGAGAAAAGGCCCAACGGTGATCGTGAGTGGACTATTAACGGCCTGCCACATCACCCCATGATCGTGAGTGGACTATTAATGGCCGGCCACATCACCCCAGTGAGCCAGCCATGCATCCGTGAAGGTTCGTTTGTGGACATGCTTTAAGTAGACGCAAAGCTCACAGTTAGGATCACGATTCTTGCCTATTAATACCCGGTGCCCTGGACTCACAGGGATTAGTCCACCCGAAGGGCTTTGACACCCTCCATTGAAAAAACCAAAGAAAAAAATTTACATAGAAGTAGCATTTCAAAATAGGTGGACCTCATATGATAAAAAACTGTCAAGTCATAAATAAATCAGTACCCTATTTCCAACATAATAATTTGTTATGTGTGTATATGGGTTAGACTAACAATGGTGTGGGTGATAAAACACTTTTCTATTCAGGTTGATATTTTATTTTAAAAGAAAGGATAAGTCAAACAAGAAGTGACTGAAAATAGCAAGAAAATGATCTAGACCCGCATTTCAAAGAAAGGATTCGGATCCAGCTGGAACCTATCGGATTGGATCCGGAACCGGTTTCGACTCCACCAATCGATTCTGGTTTCGGAACCATCTTTGATTGGGCCTGTTCGTTTTTTCAGATCAAGGGTTTTCAGGAACCTAATGACTGAAAATAGAGATCCAGTGAAGAAGGAGAGAGTGGAGGGAGACAACTAATTTGTGATTGAAAGCACTAAGAAACAGGAGAGATCAGATTAGACTTCACTGTTTTAAAGGAGATTAAAGTTAGGATATTAGAAATGGACCTTGGGGGAGATATGGGTTCGTCTTCAAAAAGAAGATTTAACCTAAGATGGGGAAATGCAAGCTCATTAATAATCACATGTAGACGTAAAGCTCACAGTGGGGGATATCTTGCTGAATGGTATTGGTCTTAGTAGTTTGGATTTTGAGACACCATGAAAGAATCAGATCGCCAAGACGCCGCAGCGGGGATTGAAGAAGAGAACATTCGGTTGGTACGGTTTTGAGAAGAATCTAATTGGTCATGGCCTAAGGAACGGAAATGACTCAAATGAGAAATAGTGTAGTAGTGTAGGTGTGTAGAAGCAGCGGCGGACTCAGGATTTTCATTTGAGTGGGGCTAAATTTTTGGTCAACTTTCCTGACTTTTCTCATATGAACAATACAAAAAGAAAAACTTTATTGCATTTATAAGGACACAATTTTTTTTTCATGCTCAGATCCCCTGCCCAGTTAGGGAGCTTCCAACTACCTGACTCAAATTTAGATGATCATCAATTAATCATCATCAAAGTTGACTAAGATAATATTTCCTTTAATCCTATTTGTTTGGGTGCCCTGAAACGATGATTTGGGTGAGCAACAATTACCCAATTTGGGTTCCCAAAGAGTTTTATTTGGATCTAAGGAATTTGGTTACCTACACTTGTTTTAGCTGTAAAAATAATTTCCTATGGTTGGTCATGGCCTCAAGGCACTTAAATGTAACTCAAATTATCCAAACATATAAACTCTAAGACCCAATTTATGTACGAATTAAAGATTAAAGTATGCCTAATAGTGATTTGGTCATCTTCGGCTTGTAGATATGCTCAAATTTGGTGGTTTAGGGCTGATTTGGATTCTAATATGGAGATTAAGGATTTAAATTTTAGTATAGAGTGATTAGGATTATACCACATCTAAGGAGGGAGGGAAATTGCTTTATTTATGGTTATTTGGAGAGAGATATTAACCACGAGATTACTCATGATGAGAAGCTCGATCGCCGCAAAGAATATCTCACACTCTCAATAGAAAGAAGATGTCGACAGACAATGAGGCAAAGAACGGTACTGTCAGTAGGAAGAAGGTGTCTAAAGAGAGCAAGAGTCTCTCACCAAGGTTTTTGTGACATTGGGTGATCACAAAATTTTTACATGGGGTAATTGTTTATTAGATATTTGTGGAATAGGTTCAGGCCCATTCAAATATCAAGCGATTTCAAAATCAACATTGGGCGACCGCTCCATGTCATCTTCATGTAGGTCTGCCACTATGTGGAAGGTTAGGACTTAGGAGGGTACTAATTGAATAGCCTGCATAGGTGTGACTTTGCTTGTTATAAGGAAGTATGTTAGGTTTTTGTTTATTGGCTAATTCATGGGTTGGACGAAACTTTGGATCCATTCAGTAATAATTCTTTTTTTAGAAAATAACTCTGAAGATAGAAGACTGGAAGGACTCAAAGAAGAAAGCTGGAAAAAAAATTAGAACTGCAAAAATTCTAGATCAACAAGAATGGGGTCCGCTTGAGTGGATACGAGTCAAAATAGCCAGATGTTGAAACAGAACCTCATCCGCTCGAGCGGATGGAAGGTCCGCTCGAGCGAACATTCGACAGAGTCTTAATAAAACTAAAAAACTGATTCTAATTGTACCAAAAACTGCTTGTTTTAGTCTCAATCACCTTATGCAACCTTAAGCACGTCCCAAGGGCTATTTAAAGGACTCAAGGGTTATTCTAAAGTAAGATCTCATCTCTCAAAGTTCTGAGTTAATGATTTAATTGAGAGAATTTTTCTCTAGAGATTTATTGAAAAATTGTGTTGACAAGTTCTCTAGAGAGCCAATTTTTTTTTTTTGCATCTCTTGTATAAGATCACCTTCTTGCATAGAAAATTTGAGGAATCAAGCGTACAATTGAGTCTGTTGCAATCAATGGTGAGAAGTCGTTGAGGCGTAAAGCGACACAATGTAACTTTAGTTCTTAGGTAGGCAATATCTAGGAAAGAAATATGAGTTTCTTTTAATAGCGAGATTTCTAGTGCTTAATTGTTGATCTAATTCGGATCCGTGGTTTTTTCACCCTATTAGGGTTTTCCACACTAAATATGGTATCATTGTGGTGTGTGCTTCTTGATTTTATTTTCGCTGCATGGTTATTTGTTTTTGTACACTGTTTGGTTGTTTTATTGGGTTGACCAATCTAAAGATATCTATTGTACCCTAAACTTTCAAAGTATGATATAATAATTCACACAAGGGGAGTACATCTGTCTGTTTCTTTTTCACAGTGGAGAGAGAACTATGGGTCTGGCTTTAGATATTCGGGTCGGTCCACGTATGGGCCCGGAATTGGACCCCGATTATTTAATGGATCCCAAAATAGGATCCAGACTTGGCTCTGATTCTTAATTGGGACCACAATTAGGTTCCAAACCCGTAATCTTTTGGAATCGAAGACATCGGTTAATCAGAAAAGATAGTTGGGTATCTCTTTGCAGTCCTTACTGGTAGAGAATAAAATTCTTAAAAACGACCCAACATAGCTAGTTCCGACTTGGGGCAGGGCTTCAGTGATGATTATGGTGATGGTGTGAGTTATGGGGGTCACTCATCTTAACCCTGTCCATTTAAAGTGCTTTCCAACCTGATAACGTCACTCATTTTAATCTTTTCCTGCTTTTTATTCTACAAAGGTAAACTTAGCACGCGGCTTTTTATCATTCATATCTACTTTTCAAGAGCTCATCTTAGTGGCCTTGTTCTGTTTGCTTTTGGGCCGGCCTATGTATTTTATATCATCAAATTTCTTTCTCCATCTCCCTTACAAGCAGCCAGAAAAGTAAAACAACAGAGAAGAGATCTAATAAATATAAAGGACAGATGGTGGCTTCAGAGGTGAAGGCCTATATCAAAGGATAGATTCGGTCTCTATGTTGGCATCAGTCTGCTTTTAATAGTATGTTTTACAGAGGGCAGTTGTCACATGGTAGGGGTGTCCTTGTCTTGCTGGCAGTGTTACCTGTTGGTCTTTTGTGGAATGGTTGGTAATGTCTGTCTCATTATATGGTTGGTCTTGTCTGCTATGGTTGTCGTTCTTTGATGGTCTGTTGTGCCTGATGTGCCTTTAATGATTAATAATAGCTATCCTTTTTAGAATATATATTTATATATATAAAGGACAAATAGTTGCTAGGTCTTGCTAATATTTTAAATTAAATGCAGGTATTGACTTTCTTATCCAGATAAATTCAATTTATAATTAGATTTATTTTCATGGAAATATCATCTCAAGGCCCTGTTGGAATAGCGTCAGTTAAAATGGTTTTGAAAGAGACAATGGCACTAAAAGTCAACTAGCTGACCTTTTACATTTTTTATAATGTCATATTACCAGAATAAAATATGAGAAGTAAACAAAACCTGGCACAGAGTTGACTCAGTCCATTTTTAACAACCTTGGCGGCATTTGAAACCTTCTTATCCCTCATCACCCAAGACATGTATCCAAGTTGACCACACGGTGGATTGTCCTTTGGCAAATTAGCAGTTTTGGCTGACCAAAACCTGCACCAGTGCAGCACAAGTGGAGCCGGAAGTTGGATTTAGGTTTGCAGACCTAAGTTGGATCTGAACCTGAAAAATGCTCACACGAGGTTGGGCCCTGGGCGGATAAAGGTCAAGTTTGGGTCGGCCTGAGCCAAATCTCATCGCCTAACTTGTATCATCGGTAGTTGAAATTATATGTTACTGATGAATTCAGATGAAAAATGAAACAATATTACAAGAAATTGCAGAAAAGAGAGAAGATTATGGGAAAGGAATAGGTTCTCAAAGACACTCTCTCTCTCTCTCTCTCAAACTTCTATTAAATAAAGAACCCAACTAAATAAACAGAAAATAACCTAACTGCTCCATTAAGTGATTCATAACTACACTAGCTTTTTTGAGGAATTTAGAAATAATAAGGTCCACATATGCATCCGGCTCCAACTCATACTTACATGCACATCGATCTGATTGGTACAAACTGTGGAACCCAAACTGATTGATTGGACATTACCCACTTCCGATTGATAAACATTTTGTTGTTTCATTTGGATGATTGACACTCATTTTTCAATCATCAATCAAAATTAGCTCATCTGATCAAACTAGATATGAACAAATTAAAAACTATGATAAGAAACTAGAAAGCTCATTAACTGAAACTGGGTTTTACCAAAAAAAAGAAAAATAGAATTGGGTTTCATTATAAAAGAACCAAAAAGAAGGAAATCACATGATCTTTTCTGATTAGAGTAAAACATCAAAAGATCCTTGAACGTGAGTTGAGTTTCAAAGGCACAGATCCATACCTTCAGATGGATCTGTTGTTGCATTAGTTGTAGTTTGAGCTTGTGATCTCCCAAGCAGGACCAGAAGGCAGCACATACACCAAAAGCAAACCAGAAATAGTGAAGGAGTTGGAGATTTGTTGATTAAGCCTTTCATAGTTCTGCAATGAAATGCGCCAAGGGAAGGACCTGATATTTCTGAGGCTGAAGATTAGGCAGCGATACCATGAATCGGTTATTATCCCCTTTAAAGGCGGAGGCGGCTGGTCGCTATTGGCGATTATATTTAAATATTAAATAATGTCTGCTGCACAGTAAACAGATGACGTACGCAGTTGACTGATGAATGTCGGACTGCAATTTCTTCTGTTCCCCTGGAGTACGAGAATATTAACTGTTAACTAATTTTATTTTAATTTTGACTGGTGACGGTATATTATATTAAAATTTTAAGAAAGGTATAAAAAAAGAAGATGGAAAGAAAAAAAACAAACAAGCGTTGATATTAGAGCTAAATACTGACACAATAATAATAAATTATGAAGAAGCAAGCAAAATTTTCTAAAGTATTACTTCTCCGATTTATGCTTCTTTGGTATTAAGCTTTCAGATCCCTATGCTAGGCTGTGGAATATTTCCTCTCCTATGCCTACTAGCCAACGAAATACTTCTACTTTTTATGGAAGTTATCATGGATGGAGATTGCAACAACCCGACTCTTAATTCAATAGTAATTATAATTAATTGCTTGCTAGTTAATTAAGTGTGTTTAGAGTCTTAGCGAGTTGGGTTTGACATACGGATCACACGTGCGAAGTCTTGTGCGTATGGGCAGAGTAGGGTATTGGTTTGCAATTTTGGAAAGCTTGTAGGGTTTTTTATGAGATTATAAGTTTTCATAAGTTTGCGTGCATCGAGTAAATCTTAACATTTAATGAACATTAGCCTTTTATCGCATTTCGATTCGACGCATCAAAATGGTCCAAATGAGCACTTTAGTAAATCTGAGGACTAAACTGTAATTTCCATTAGCCTAACCTAATAAAACCCAACGATCCCTATTTCCTTATTTCTTTCTCTCTTTCTCACTCCACTCTCTCAAGCTCTCATTCTCTCTTCTCCCTCACTGTCTCCTTGCCGTCGACGACCACCAAAGCTCCATTCTTGCCAGCCGGACGTCATCAAAGCTTAATTTTCCCCAAATTTCTCACTCCACTCTCATTCTCTCATCTCTCTCACCGCCTCCTTGCCTTCATTCTTTTGCTTAGAAATGGATTAGAGAAACCCACCCCAATCCATTGCATTCATATTTTAGATTGTTTGGGTTGAGAGTGTTTTCTCCCAAGTTTCAGCTCAAATGGGTTGTTTTTCCCCAAATTTCTATTGCGTTAGAAGCTCTTCATCAAAAGGCAAGTTAATATGTATATTTATGTTTGGATATGTTTGTCTCCCATTGAGTTAATGATTGATGATGATTTAGATGACCACATGCTCAATTGATGTCTTTGATTTTGGAAAACATGATAATGAAGTTTTTATGTTTAATGAAATGGATTCTTAATTAGATGGTTAGACTGTTGGATTGGATGGGTTTTGTATGGACTTGTGGTTGGAAGATGTCAAAGGCACTAAGAGAGGGCTTGGCCCTATATTTTCTTGGTCTACAGTTGTGGATGGAAGAGGGGAGTGGAACTCCCCATTTCTGAACCAAATAAAGAATTTGTTTCAGAATTCTGGGAGCAATTGGTTAACCGAACTTGGTTGTCGGTTAACCGAACTGCAGCTTGGTGAACTGTCGGTTCCAATTCCAGCGAGCAAAATTTTTGGAGGAATTATGTAGTCAGTCACCTTGTCGGTTAACCCTTTGGTTAACCGAATTGGTCGATTAACCAACTATGTTATTTATTCTAGACTGAATTCCTTTTTGGAAAAAGGGACTATTTCCCTAGTTTAAGGACTAAGGTGGGACCTTGGCTGCCATTTTTTTACTCATTTGACTATATGTGAGGATGTTTTGAGCCGACGTTCCTCACAGTTATTCCGGTTGTTTTGGGATTCAACTTATCTCAATTGGTCTATTCAACCGAGTGGGGCAACATAATACCCTTCTTTGTATCTATGCACGAAGATGATTCATTCGGGTATAGCGAATCCTAAATCCTTTCGTTGATTGAGTAGGGGTGTCCGATGCTTCGGGAATGACATTGTACTTTGGTTTGGAGTGTCTATCGCTTCTGATTCTGAATTGTACCATTCGGTACTTGTCTACATGTGGTGTTCATGTTCCTTAGATCTCTTTGCTTTGTTTTGTTTGGGATCACTTGAAGAATGTAGATGACGGATTTAGGATCTCTTTTGATGGTTCGATTGTCCCAAGGTTTGATTGAGGTGTTGGGCTATGTGGCTTTGAATATAAGCGCTTTACAGAGGACTACTTGGATTGTTTGGATGGAAGTTTTGATTAATTGGGTTTGATGATATGGAGCAGTCTCTTTTTCGTTTGACGAATCTTGTTCACGCAAGAAAACCTAACCATCACTGATGTTTGTTTCGGATTCTCTATGTCAAGCACCACTAAGCTGTTAACATTCGATACATCTAGGGCACCAATTGTGTTAGGGCTTTGAACTTTTGGTCGCCTGCAGTGTGGATATTGAACGATGGATGTACACCATCATATACTGATAGGGGTTTTAGACTTTTAAGATTTGTCCCCTGATATCAATTTTGACTAGCATTTTGATTGAATGGGCTATAATCCCGCATTGATATATCCCTACCACAACTCTATGAATCGGGAGCGCAATGACACTATCCCGTAGTGATTAGCATATGTGGACCGCCTATTTCGATAGATGTTTATGTTAGATTGTTTTGATTCAAATGCTATGCATTTTCTATGATCTAGTCTATTGTTTACTCTGATTCGTACTATATATATCCATTTATGTTATATGTGTATATTGCTTGCCGACCGTCGTGTCTGATGATGCTACTCTAGGTGCATGGGTACTTAGCCTTTCTACACCAAGGAGGAGACAACGGAGGAAGTTCAGGCAGATCGGCTGATGACCTCCTATATTATTGTATAGATAGCGTTGTGTAGCCGTACTGTCCCCGTACTTGAGAGCCTTCACGCTATATCTGGAATTAGATTTATCTATTGGTCCTTTTGTCTTTTGATTAGGCCCGAGTTTTAGTGTGGCCTTTTATTGAAAATAATACTTTTGGTTAAACTGTTTCAAACTTGTACTCTAGTTAATATATCACAGTATTTGCTCTTAATCATACATCTTGAGATACCACTTGTATTTATGAAGCTTCTGCTATTGTTTTATGTATTCGATAAAATGTTTATATCTTACAGCGGTCTTCGATCCATATGGGACATGATTGGGGCTACACGTTTTTTTTTTTTTTTAATGTTGAGAAATTGTAATTGGCCCTAATCTCATGCATAATCTCCGATTTAACGATTGGGAGCGTAACAGAGATGATCTATTGTGCATTTGCAGCCTAGTATCATTGGGATTCTTTGGAACCCATCTGGTAAACCGGAGCAATATTCAATTTTTTATAGAGACCAATTATTCTTTCCAGAGCTTCATTTGATGTTTGATATTCTTCCTTCGCATATTATTGAGCCATATTTGAACTGGATAATGAGCCTTTTCCAGCTATAAATGATCCATCGTGTCCTCCTTGGAAATATCATTTTCAATTTAGAAAGCTTCATGCAATGGTGCAACAATTTCAACCATTGTATAATGATTACATTTCACTCCAAGTATTGAAACTTAGAAAGAAGATTAAACAACTTGTATCGGCACCATCATGTTTATCCAATGTGGAGATAGAGCAATTAGAAAGTGTTCAGTAGCCTGGACCCAGGTTGTGGGTTTCTTTTTTTGTTTTTTTTCACTCATGTTGGGGTCATGTTCTCTCGGCATTTTTTTGTATTTGTGGGGTATACTCCATAAGGAATTATTTTGATTCCTCCTTTTTGTATTCTATTCTTTATTTTTAAATGAAAGACTCACTAATCTTTCAAAAAAGAAAAAAAAAATACAAAGGAGGAATGTTCAGTACCAATTATTATATATGAGCAAGCTCCATTGCAACCACGCAACTTAGGATTTTTGTAGTAGATCAAGTGATGGTGTAATGCATGGAACATATGCTTCTATATAAACTTGCAAGAGAGAGATGAGAGAGAAGAAAAAAAAAGTTTTGTTTACAGGAGTTATTCAAGAGAAGGAAGAATACATGGTAATTCTCAAACCTTTTTTTCGATTTCTGATCTATTTCTTTTGAATATATGTAACGCTTTTTAATTTTTTAATTTTCTCTCTTTTCTCCTTGTTGATTTTTTTTTATTTCTATTGTAGATCTACAGACTAAGTGATAAAATGCTCCTGATTTTGAGCCATATGGTTTCATCTAATGCGATACAAGAATCAACTCTTACGATTACGGTCTAAAATATTTCTAAATGTCCGTTCTACTCCAAAATAATCAAACCTTGTGTGCTTTTGAGTTACGTTTGGATAAAAACTTTGTTGGGTTAATTTATTCTTTTTTGGACTGATATTGACAACCTCTCAGCCTCAACTTATTTTAAAAAAGTAGATGTTTAAAACTCTTTCCTCTTAGAATTAACCGAATTATGATTACAAGAGAAGGGCTTTGGATAGCCACTACATGGATTAGGACCAACTTCGTAAAATTTAGGGAAATTGCCCATACAATGGTCTTTAGACCTGACATTCGCCCGTAAACTGTTAAAGTTTAAGTATTTTCCACGGAATTGTTCATGTGATATCCTAGGGTCATGCAATATCACACATTTAGGATTGTGCGAAATCCTACATAGACATACGAAATCGCACCATATTGTATGAACAGCTTTACAAGAAATGTTTAAATTTCACATGTTTTGAGGCAAATGTCAGATTTAAGGGCAGTTGTATGAGCAATATCCCTAAAAATTCAAGGAGAAAATTTTGGTTGGCCATGCTCATCAATACCAATGATCACGTGCTCAAAGGCACAGGTGTCCAACACTTCGACCATGCTTAAGTGGAACCCTCGTAGTGTATTTGGATGTGTGGTGAAGTTAAGTTAGATGAGGTAAAGCCTCCATTATCCAAACAAGAAAAGACAATCAAAATTACACAATTCCAAAACTCCCTCCATCTTTTTCAAGAAAAGTAAAAACAACAACCCACTTCTCTACGAAAAGACAAAAAAACTCCACTTATCTATACAAAAAGTAAAAAAAAAATTTCCATGCCAAACAACTAAAAACAAGATACCATCATAACTCCTTATATTTTATTCTCTCTTGATTTGATGCTTCACCTCACTTTACTTCAATTTACCATACATCCAAACAAATAGAGTGACCTATGACAAAGAAAAAACTACTTATTGGTCAATTATCCATATATGGTTCATCAACAACATCAAGCTTTCTTGAAAAAAAAAAAAAAAAAAAAACAAGTTGTAGGATATGCTAGGGCCTAGTAAGTATATGATTATTTTTTTTTGGTCATATATGATGATTGATAGTCTATTAAGGATTTTACGGGGAAAGACCCAGTAGTTGGCCATGGCACGAAAAAGGATCATGTAGTTCGTGCCACACAAATGGAGTCTGTCAACCCATTTTCATTTGTTTTTTTAGAATTCTGAGAGGAGCGATGCTAGTCTCTTCCTCGTCCACGTCCTCCATTACTTTCTCGAGTCGCCCCCCACCCCCTTCCTCGTCCACATCCTTAATGAACCCCAAGAAAATAAAACATCACTCCAATTTCACTACCCCATGCACCCTCTAAATGGCATGAGGCCTCAAATGTTTATATATAACTCATCATTTGATGGGCAATGGAAAAATGTGCCCTGCAGTGGTCCGCTGAGTTTTCCACTACCTTAACTAGTCGACTTCAGTTAACCGGTCACACCCTAGTCTGTTCTACCTCGAGTGTTCTAAAACGAAATTATCTTAAAAACCACTTTAACCATCTTGATACTCTATCAGCTAATCACCAGCATACTTTCTTTTTTTCTTTTTTGGTACCCCAGCTTCAATGGTTGGGACCTTTTTTTTTATTATTTTATATATATATATATAGAGCCCGGTACATCCGGGAAGAAAGCCCACTGAGGTGGGAAGAAAGCCCGGCACACCCAGGAAGGAAAGCCCACCGAAGTGGGAAGAAAGCCCGCATATACACATGCAGAAATATATAGGGAGGAGGTAGGGGTTGAACTCCTTGCTATTGGCAAGTGGGGAGTTCCTTCTTCTTGGGCTCTAGATAATTGAAGTTTAAACGCTTATAACATTTGATCTAACCATCGAATTTTGACGTTCTATATACCACTGCAAAGCTCTTCTTGAGAATATTTCTAGAGTTAAAAGAATTTCTGATCAGAATGATATCAAAGGAGATATGGGGTTTTACATTTAACTGATGGGAACCTTGAAAAGTGCTTCAAAGACTCAAATTTTTTTAGGGGGGTTGTTTTAGTTCCAACCTTTTCTTTAGCATGGAGAATTCCACTTTCCTAGTATTTTCTATGGAATCGCAATTTCCGGGAAAATCTCTCTTCTTTATGCTAATTCCGTTGCACTTATATCCCTATGGTCCTCTCTTCCGCCCTTTTTTATTGATTATGTCTCTTTTTTCAAGCCTTTTTCAGGTAGTAAAGAAAAATTGCCTAGTGATGGTCCCATCGTAGGGAGACGTTGCCAAAGTCCAGCTACGAGTTGTTCTTCCCCACCCATAGATTTTTCTACTTCTACTCTAGCAGTAACTTCCCTGGTGGACAATCAAAGGATCGGAGGAGGTATCTTGTAGCCATATAGGAATTGGTACGAGCCTTAAAGCAAAGAACAACCAGCCTATACTATGACATGATGGTGGATGGCCCACTTCTTGGAAAAGAAGAAGCCGAACTTGCTCCTCCGGATTTTACTTTGACAGCTACACACTGGCTTTTGCTCTTCACACAATGTACTTTTCTATGATCAATATAACCCTCACCCCCCCCCCCGCCCCCGCCCCCGCCCCCGCCCCCTGGGGCATCGCCGCCGGAGAGAGAGAGAGGGCATAATTTGTATGTCTATTTCCAACAAAATTATAAATGCACAATGTAGAATAGTTTTGAGGCTTTGAACTGGTAAACAAGTTAGAAAACAAAACAATAACAATACACATATACATTTTCTTTTCCCTTAAAAATGCCCAAGCATGTACCCAGCACCTCGGACTGCAACAGGATTTTTTATCCCCTTCTTGAACATGCATTTTCAAACAACATTGGCTGAGACATTTGCTATAAAGAAATCTAGTAAACATTAAAATCCGACAGGAACCAGTTGGAAGGTGCTCATTGTTGAAACTATAGAGGTTGTGGGTTCAAATCATATTCCCTATCAAAGAGAAAGCAACAATTAAAATCCATGTAAGCGAGAAATAAATAAAGTTACCTTTTTTTTACTGGTATAGTCAAAGAAAAATCAAAAGTAAATCTCTCTTAAATCTTGCAATGCAGATGATCAAAACCATTCAAACCTCAAAGGTTTAAATTGACTCAGCTAGGAATGCATTTGACTTTCAGATTACATTATGATCTCACACTATCCAGTCAAGGTCCTTCAATACCAATTAATGAGATTCAGCATGAATCTCACACGGATGTTTGTGCAAAACCTTAAGAGGATTTATGAGCAGTGACATCAGATTTGCTAGATGGATCTCTAGGGGGGGCTTCTACCAATGGCGGAACATAGATTCAAGCTTCTTTTAGAATTTCTGCAACAACCCAGTGCTTTCTCTTGCTCAATGGTCGAGAAGGATCCAACCTAACCTGAAACGACAATTCCTACAAATTAAAGATATCTAGCTTAAGGAAACAGATGTGAGATGGGTAAGCCAAAGGAGAGAGAAAAAAGAAATCAACATGGTTTTAGTCCTACATAAATATTGAATGAAGTTATCTAAATAGTTGCCAATATAAATAGAAAATATAAAAAAGTGTGTCTGTGACGTTTATAAATAATAATTAAAATAAATAATATCATTTAATGATTTCAAAAGGGCTATTATGTCCAAGGCAAAATCTTAAAAACTACACGACCGTGTTAAATTAAATTTGATTTTAAAAAAACTTCACAGAAACAAAATCCAAGTTCACCATTCAATCCTCAAGAAATAAACAGAAAAGTGAAAGAGAAATGCGATTTTGAAGGCCATCATAAAAATAAAAATAAAGAGAGAAAAGTAGCTTCCAGCCTCATCTCGAAGCAAGATAAAAGAGGAAAACACATATGGAAAGAAAGGAAAGGAGTGGAAAAATCCTTATTCCCCTAAAATTTTAAATACATTTTTTTGCTAACCTCATCATTTTTAATTTCATCACAAAAATTTAATCCACGCAAATGAACTTGAAGTAATTAACATTGCATTCTTGTAGAAGAGGAATTACGGGATTCTGAGGCTTAGAAAGCATCCAATTCCTCAAGCCCAACCCTGAAACTATGATACGTATGGTTTTCTAATTCAAAATATTTAACTGAAAGGTCCCGTCTCAAATAAATGAAGCCAAAATTCCCAGAAAATATCCTAATCTTTCTTTAATTGGCCTTTTTCTCTTTGCTATTTCTGTACTCTCTCAACCACCTATTTGGAGTCCATTGATCAGATAGTTAGGAACACGAGATACTGAAAACATAAGGATACTGGAACACAATCAGAGAAGAGATGGTGGGCTTTGTTAGAGGCATTTTCATGTCTAATGACAATACTCGACTGGAACCTCTAGTAAATGAAACCATAATTGTTCTCATACCTAAAAGTCAAAATGCAACTCAGATAACGAAGTATCGACCCATTAGCCTTTGCAACACTCAAAATAAAATAATTGCCAAAGTCATTGTTAATCGTATCCACCCATTGTTATCCATGCGTATATCTCAAAATTAAACCAGGGTGCTCTCGTGCCAGGTCGTAGAGCAACAGATCAGGTATTTTTTTGCGAAAGAAATTGTTCACATGATGTCCCAAAAAGCTAGGAAAAGGAAATTATGTGCTGTCAAATTGGAGATCCATAAAGCATACAATACAGTCACTTGGAATTTCCTAGTCAGTAGTCACCTGCATGATCAACCTCGGTTTTGCCCAGCCAGTGGTGGATAGAATAATGAATTGTGTTTCATCAGTCACCTTTAGGATTGGAGCAAATTGCACTCTTACCGAACTAATTTTCCGCAAGAGCGGGTTTCGTCAAGGACACCCTTTGTTGCTTGTCACGTCGGTCGTCTGTCGGTCAACCGATCCCAACAAGAGTAATTTTGGTCAGCAATTTTCAGATTTTATGACCGTTGAGTTCGGTTAACAAACCCCAAATGTCGGTTAATCGACAATAGAGGCATTGGAGACGTTTTTCCTATAAAAAAGAACATTTTGTTGGGATTTGTGCCAATGCTTTTGAGACTTTTGAGGGCAAGGAAGGTGGGACATCCATGCTAAGCTAAAGGGAAGCTAGGAGGACAAATCAATTATTATAAACCTTTGATTCTTCAAATGAGTGTGCTCCTCTTATCTTATATTTATTCATTCTTGTCTTTAACACCTTGCTTTCATTAAATGGCATGATTTAGTGTTCAAAGTGTTCAAATGTTGATTGTTTAAACATGCTTCGTTTTTAAACATGATTATCATTTTAACTTCATCATTTGAATAGTTCACATGTTAGTCAATTAATGTTTTAAACAAACTTACTTGTTTTAAGTTACACTTTTCAAAACAAGTTCGTTCATCATTTCAAAAACATGTGTGAATAATTTAATTACTCTATCTCTCATTTATGGTTTTTATCTTTGCATCATTTATGAGCATTCAATTTCAAAAAGAGATAGGGTTTTTAGGTATATGCATCTTTTATAGATCTTTGCATTCATCATACATATGTCTTAGATAGGGTTTCACTTTTATTATCAGCCTATGTTAACAGGTATCAATATGTATTCAATTGCATCTCATCTTTTGCTTACTTAGTCATAAACTATTGAGATAAAAAAATGTGGTTGTAAAGGTTAATGTTTAGCCTATTGAAAAGCATATGTGATTGTAAAGGTTATTGCTTAGCTTATTGAAAAGCACGTGTGTTTGTACGGTTAAAAGTTAGCCTAAACCTCAAGTTGTGATAAGTCCACAAAATTAGGTCATTAGGTCATCATTTCATTAGCATTTGTGGACTTAATTATGTTCAATTGCAAAAAATTCCACTTAATTTTATGATTACATGTATTTGGGGATATTTTTGGGAAAATAGTCAAAATTGGTCAAAATTCATTGACTTGGATGACTTTTGTGAAATTAAGGTTTTTCATCCCATTTATCACCCCAAAATAGGAATCGAATCTCAAATTTGTGAAATTAAGGTTTTTCATTAGGCATGTAGGGTCCCCTACATGATTCGTGTTTATTTTCTTACACGTAATTAATGTGAAATTTATTTCTTTCAATTTGTAGGAGAACTCAATATAGGGCTGCACATTGATGAAATTTGAGAGGAGAGGTCAAAGGAGAGTCAAATAAGCATGCATTGGACGTCCAACATGGGTCCCACACACCCCATTGCATGCCAACATAGAAGCTTCCATTTGTGCAAAATTATTCCCGGATTTTCCAGGGGCAACAACTTAAAATGGCCATAATTCTCAAACCGAGTCTCGGATCGAGGCAATCTAGGTACCGTTGGAAAGCTCTTTCTGAGTAGATATCCATAGAGCTTAAGATTATGTAAATCAAAGCTATATTGAGGGTGATATGACCTCAGAAAGTTGTCTGCTACAATTTTAGGCGGGAATTGCAAGAAATCTCAATATTTGGAAAGCTTCTTTCATCCACACTACTTGCAATTTTTGATAGATGTTTTAGGACTCTACAAGGAAGTGATTGTTCTCCAAAAATTCCAATTAGCAACAAATCTTCAAAAAGTTAAATTCTTTCCAAGTGTGAAGCATAGCTGGAGGCCTAAGCAAGAAATCTCTACACATAAGGAAACAAGTCCCTAAAAGAGAGGAAATTCTTAGCAAAAAGAGGAGGCATCATACACAATAAAATCAGCCCATGTGCTGGAGGTCCATCACCTTGTGTCCATACCTTACAGGCTCTCTTTTTCTTTCCATTCCACCCCATCCACCCTTTCTCTCTAAGTCCCTTTCTTCTTCTCCTCCCTTCTAATTCTTTAAACATAGGTTGAGAGATCATGTTGAGAGAATGATGAAGAGAGGAGAATCTTAATTTTTTTGTATTTCAAGATCAATGAATAAAGATACTATTCGGATTGATTCTGTGTGTTTATGTAGGTGGTTTAATTTTCTTTTTCTGGTTCTTTTATGTGTTTTGATTGAAGACAATATTTCACATGATTAGATCTAGGATTTTGAAACTAAAATAAACTGATTAGAAGTCCTGAGACATCAAAAAAAAAAAAAAATCACTTGCATAATTTTTTCCTACTCTCAGAAAAGAGGACATCATCATTGCATTGTCAATACGTGTAGGATTGTCTAGTTTCTAGATCTTTGATACTACTTCTCCACTTTTTATTTTCCACCCCTTTTATTTTTATTTAAGTTAATATTCTGATTATTTTTATTTACAAATTCCAGATTTAGAGGTTACAATTTGCATCTCTCTATGTTTAGTTGAAACTTTCTATTCTTATTATTTGCATAACATATGGTTGGAAAGTGTCTTTTTGCATGCATCATATCTAGAAATCGCATTAGAAAATGTTTTACTACTGAAATCACAATATTATCAACTGATAAGAAAGACTAAATTCGGACCTAGTATGTGAATAGTGAGAAATTCTGTACAGTTTCAGCAGAATTGACCCAACTGTATTACAAAAGTGTACAATTTAAAAACCAGGTAAACGTGAATACTTTGGTCCGAAAAATAGCAAATTTAAAGTATAATATTAGGACTTTGAAACTCCAGAATTTCAGCCAAAAATAACCTCAGGAACCGTGTCAACGAGAGACCCAAACAGGCGTAGTTGGAAAGCCTGCAATCAAATTCCATCACAAAATAGTTCAAGTAGGCATCTTTAGGTAATCATATCTTTTTCGTTTTAAGTCTTTTTTCGATTCTTCGTTTTTTGTTGTGTTCATGCATCATCAGAGTATCGATCCCAGCCATTAGATTTAGGTTCATATCATCTTAGGCCAGTCATACAGTCCATCAAAATTGGGCCTGCACAATAGTTTTCATACTTAAAATTTTTCAGCTTGCATCATATTTTTAGAAACTTTTCTAGATTTGCATTGTTAGCATTTAGGGCATTATAAATCATTCATATTTACATGTAATTTGTTTTAGAAAGTTTTTTTATTTATCTTATATTAAATTGGTTGTCTTGATGAGTTTGTTACTTTTGCAGGTTATAGTTAGAATATGCTTGAATAAACTAGGTTTCTTTACTTAGTTTAGGTTTATTTTTTTATTTGGAAAGTTGTAATTGTTAATTTTCAGTTTTCAGGAATTTTCTTGTAATTTGATTAGTTTCTTTATTAGGTTAGATTTAGTTTCTAAATTAGGATAGGTTGAAGTTGGAAAGTTTCTCAAAAAACATTGCTCCCTGTGGATCGACCTGGACTCACTAAATTATTACTACAATTGTACCCTACACTTGGGTCCAAACAAGTTGATTTAGTGAAAAGTCCAGTAGGGAAATCGGGAGTGGATGTAGGCATGTTTGACCGAACTACTATAAATATGGTTGTTATGGTGATTGCTATTTGAACGTATGGTTGATGCCCATATGATTATTGGTTCTTCATTAATGTCAATATTGAATGATTACATATTTTCTTTACTTGTTCATGTATGAGTTAGAAACTCCACTTGTAGTCTAGGCAATTAATTTACAAGTATAGTTGGCATTAGAATTTAAAAATCAATCTAAGTTTTTGAGCTAACCCTATTCAACCCACCCCCCCCCCCCCCCCCCCCCCCCCCCCCCCCGCTCTCCTCAGGGTTCATATCTGGGCTTTCAATTGATATCAGAGCTTAGGTACTCTTACTTAGGTCTAACAACCTAGAGTTAGAATCCTAAAGTGTGTTTTTATTTGTAGCAAATATGCACAGAACCCTATGAGGACACATGCAATGGTAGTAAGTTGGGAGTATATGATGCACAGAACCCTATGAGGACACTAGCAAAGTATGTGCTTCAATGACAATTCATCCAAGGAAGGAAGAGATTTTAACTACACAAAGGTTGTAGTGCTTACAGTGGCACTACCTGAATCTGGAAATAGAAACTTGAAGTCTATGAGATTTTCTTGTTGTGTTATTATTGTTCTTTATGGATGGATTTAATTTATTGAAGAACGTGGAAGAAAGGACTATCTAAATGAAGTCATTATATACTGTTTAATTTTACAAGTACCTAAACAGGTCAGAAGAAAAAAAGCTCTCCCGTTAAGGGGAGACTCTGTCAAAAATTTTATAAGTTTTTTCATGTGTACAAAATGGTTTTTTTTTTAGGATGCATTAGAGGATATGAATTTTTTTTTGGGTTATGTTAAATGTATTTGAAATGGAGATAATTAGGTTATTTTCTTTTTAGGATTCTTTTCTCGTTACCAAACTTGGATTTAAAAGAATCATCACTAATTCCTCTGTGCTTGCCAAACGTGGAATGCAATAAATCATTCCCTCATAAATCCTCAAATAAGAAAGTCTAGTTTCGCGGAACCAAAGATTTCTTCGAAGAGAGGATTCCTCTCTTATTACCAAATGTGCCCTTAGAATATTTATCTTTGTTGTTCGGTTGTTGTTTTTTTAAATCTTTTGAAGAAAGAGTTGTTGCAAACGTTTTTTTATTATTATTTTAGAAATTTTGCTCAACTAACCTTACAAGATAGATAGACCCAAAATCGGACTCAAACCTTGTTCTCTAATCGAGATCAATTCCATAACCAAAGGTACCTTCGGTTGACGGTTCTGGACTGGAACCAACTTGTTTATCTCCCAACACAATGATGAAGCCCAACAAAACTTGCCTGTCCATGAGACCCATCATTTGAGTACTCCAAAGAAAAAAGTTTGGATGGAGTGAGTTTAATTAAAAAAAAATCTGTAACGATCCGGCCCGCTGTCCACATGATATTGTCTGCTATGGCTCATGGGATTCCAATCAAATCTTTTTGCACTATTTTAAAATGCTTCATATGGAGATGTTAGTATTTTTGTTGGCTAATTCATGGGTTGGGCAAAACTCTGGCTCCATTGAGTTGTATTTTCTATTTTATTTTAGAATGGATTGCGGTTGTGTCGCCGGAAGGGCTGAAGCGAAGATTAGAAGAAAAAAAAAGACCGGGCAAATCAACTCAGGCCCGATCAATCGGAGCCTCTGTCCGATCGATCGGAAAGAGAATGCACCTAAGTAATTTGGGTTGTCCGGTCAATTGGATGCACTGTCCGATCATCCGATCGATTGGACAGGCGTCGCAGAAACAGAAAGTCTATTTTTCTGATTATGTATTGTTTCCCTTTGAGTTCTGATTGCGTATTGTTTCCCTTTGAGACTTGGTTTCCCAATTTGAGTCCTACTTGTACACTAGGTCTAAGGCACTAATTTGGGGCTATATATAGGGTATTGCTCTCAACTAGGGCTGTCAAAGGGCCGGGCTAGGCAGGGCATGAGGTTATCCTAGCCCTACTCTCAATATATGTAGGGCCGGGCCAGAGCGGGCCAAAGCCCTCGGAGGGCCTTCACTATCTAGGCCCTTACCCTACCCTCGAGGGTCAGGGCCGGGCCGGGGCAGGGCTCAGGGCTTCAAAACGAGGAAATTATTTTTTTTTAACATTGTTACCAAAATCTGAGTGTGATCGAGCGTTATCTTGTCTAACCTCAATTGCAAAGAAACCATTAAGAAAACATCTGTTATCTTGTCTGATCTCAATTGCAGACAAACCATTAAGAAAACATCGGGAAAATATAAGTCATCTCTAAAAGCTTTCTTTTAATCTGATAAAGTCATACATGCTTTGGTGATGTGGGTTGGGTTCTAGACATATGATTTTATTTATTTTGATAAAAAAGGAAAATGGTTAAAGAGTATGATCTATTTCACACATTTAATATGACTTTCATATGAATTTCCACATATGAAATCATTCCAGTAGTGTCTTATCTTTGAGAGTTTTAAACCATTTACAATTACATACCTTTTATCAATTGACATTATTTTTAATTAAACACTGATCTGACTATTAAGCATTCTTGGATTTCAGTTATAAAAATAAAAGCACTTAAAAAATACTATTAGTTAAAACTTTTAAGAATTGAGAGTTATAATTATCTAATTAAAAAAATGTTTGGATCACCCCATATTCTTAAAGTTTCATACACATACAAACTAATTATATGAATTAGTTGACATCCCAAGCAACACTATTGAGAAAAAAGTATATCATTATTAATAGAAATGAGTACATCCCCTTTTGCACTACTAATGATTTATAAAAATAATATAAAATGCCTACATAAGAAGCAATAAAACTAAAAGAAAGGGATTAGAAGCACCATGCAACACTTAATGATTATGTATTAAGTACAATACATAATATAAATGATTAAATATAGATGAAGTGAACAAAGTATGTATGTATGTATGTATGGATTTTTTGGACATTTTTTAATGGGTAAGTGGGTATGAAATGGCTTTCATATCCCCCATATTACTACAAAATGACTATGATAAGGGCATTTTAGTATATATTTACATATATGTATATATTATATATAAAATAAATAAAAGTAAAAGGGCCAGGGCCAGGGCCAGGGCCAGGCCAGGCTAGTACTGTCCAAGCCTAGCCCTCAAATCTCAGGGCCTGTAAAAAATTGTCCAAGCCTAGCCCTAAGGCTTTTCATTAGAAATAAAAGCCCTCATTTTAAGGGCTCGGCCCGACCCCCTTTCTCAGTGCCAAATTGACAGGCCTACTCTCAACCCTAAGGTACACCACACCTCTCATTAATTTGAGTCAGAGATATCTAAGAGAGAGATCATTCTCTAGAGCCATTGAGAGATTGTTCTGAATGGCTGCTCTAGAAGGTTGTTGCTGCTTCTGCTATCTTGTAGAAGATAGTTCTTCTTGACTGACAAGGTGTGAGGAGATCAAGGAGAATGGGGCACGGTGAATGTTATGTCAGTGGATTCTTTACAAGAATAACTACAGTCCTTAGGTCGAGGTACAGACTGGGGTAAAGGAGCTTGTGAGTATATTTTGTAGTTGTTCATGAACTTTTGATTTATTGTTCGTGGTTTTTCTCCCTCAATCAAGTAAGGAGAACGGGGCACGGTGGATGTCGTGTCAGTGGATTCTTTACAAGAATAACTACAGTCCTTAGGTCGAGGTACAGACTGAGGTAAATGAGCTTGTGAATATATTTTGTAATTGTTCATGAACTCTTGATTTATGGTTCGTGGTTTTTCTCCCTAGAGAGGGTTTCCACGCTAAAATATTGTGTCTGCCTTCTTGTGGTGTGTGACTGGTAGATAGCTAATTCTATATTCTGATTGGTTATTTCCGCTGCATGTTGATTGGTTAATTTAGAACTAATATATTCATTCTGGTAACCCCTGCAAAAACTCTCAATTGGTATCAGAGCAGATTGCACTATTCTATTATGTTGATTCTTTTGTTGCTGGGATGGATAACTACCGTAAAGGCATGTCAACCAATAAGCCTCCTTTGTTAGATAGTAACATTTATGCTTATTGGAAAGTCAAAATTGTTGCCTTTTTAAAAGTCATAGATCAAAAAGTTTGGAAATCTATTAAGAAAGGCTATTCCTTGCCCAATGTCACTACTGCTGGGATAACCAGTATTAAATCTGAAGAACAGTGGACTAGGGATGAAGAATTGGCAGCCACTTGCAACTCTAGGGCTTTGAATGCTATTTATAATGGAGTTAGCATTTCTGAGTTTCGTAGAATTTCTACATGCTCTACTGCAAAAGAAGCTTGGGATATTCTACAGACTGTGCATGAAGGAACTGACACTGTAAAACAATCGAAACTTCAGAAATTGTATGCAGCTTTTGAAACCATAAAAATGGAAGATGATTAAACTTTTGATGAATTCAATTCGAAGTTGAATGCAATAGTGAATGATACATTTACTTTGGGAGAGCCAATTCCTGAAAATAGAATTGTGAAAAAGATTTTACGGTCTCTTCCAGAAAGGTTTGATGCAAAGGTTGTAGCCATAAAGGAGAATAAAAATCTAAATGTTCTTTAAGTCGAAGATTTGGTTGGCAACCTTCAGACTTTTGAAGCAAACCTAAAGACTAATGACAAATCAAAATCCAAAGGTATTGCCTTGAAAACCTCCAAAGAATCATTCAAGAAAATTGCTAGTAATTCTAATTCTGAGGAGATAGATCCCCAAGTTGCTGTCCAATTTATTAAGCAATTTCAGTTGTTTATGAAGAGGAAAAAAAGTGATTTAAAAATCCATAAAAATCCTGTTAAGAAAAGATCTTCTAAGGGAATTCAATGTTTTGAGAGTCATGGTTATGGACACATTGCTAGTGATAACAAAAAGCAAAAGAAGAAGGCTTTCAATTTAACTTGGGATGATGACACTTCTGAGGAAGATGATAAAAAATCTGAGTCTGAGAAGCCTGACGCTAGCAAATAAAAATTTATGGCATTTATGGCAACTTCAGTTTCTGTTACTCCACCACATTCTTCTGATGATGGTACTAATCAAGATGTTAGTAAGTCGAAGACTGAACATGATTGGCAAGCTAAATATCAATTATTGTTCACAAATCCTATGAAGATGCTAAAGATGAATGAAAAAGTGGCTACAAGCTGGAAAGAATCTGAAGAACAAAATACTTCTTTGAAAGCTGAACTATCAGATGCTCTTACTAAAGTGAGTCACTTAGAAGCTGAAAATAACAAGTTGGCAGATAATTTGACTGTTGAATCACAAAAGTGTGATTTACTTGATCACAATTTGAAGGCCTCAAAAACTGAGAATACTGACTTGCAAGGAAGACTCAAAATAGTTCTTTCTAAATTAGATACTACCAACGCTTCACTCAATAGGATGAATACTGGGTCTAAAAAGCTTGATGACATCCTGTGCAGTCAAAAGGCAAAGACAAACATGCATGGCATTGACTACACTGACAAGGCATCTACATCTAAAGCTAAAGGTACTAACTGTTTTGTTCCAAATTCAGTGGTTACTAATCCTGTTGTTCATGTTGTCAACATAGCTACTAAGAAGAAGAATGTGTCACGTCCTGATCAAATTCCCACTTGTCATCACTATGGAATTGAAGGACACATTCGACCCCATTGCAATAAGCTGCGAAAGTTACCAAATCGAATGCAATGGAAAACACAGAAGACTGAGTTGAAAAAGAATACCGAAGCTGCTTGGGTAAAGAAAAAATACATATTTTCTGTATTAGTACACACTTTGCTGAAATGTCCGAATATGCAAGTGTGCGTACCAAAGCTTCATCACCCCTATTCTGCAAGATTATGCCCCTGCACCAGTGCTAATACGAAGATCATATTAAAGGGGAGCTGCAGAATCCAGATTGACAGAAGCTGCTTGAAAGATAATTGTTTGTCAATTATGGACAAAAAGGGGGAGAATAATGGAGCTAAGGACAGAAAACAAGTAAAGATTTACAGATGCTGAAATTTTTTTAGGGCAAAAAATTTAATGTACTTTTGATTTTTTCTTTTAGGTAGATTGTTTGTATTGTTCTAGGGAGTCTTGTCCATAAATTGCCAAATGAGGACATTGTTAGTAGTTTTGTTAAAACTCTGGGTACATTAAGTTGTATTTTCTATTTTATTTTAGAATGGACTGTGGTTGTATCGCCAAAAGAGCTAAAGCGAATATTAGAAGAAAAAAAAAGACCGGGCAAATCAACCCAAGCCCGATCGATTAGAGCCTCTGCCCGATCGATCGGACAGAGAATGCGCCTCAATTATTTGGGCTGTCCGATCGATCGGATAGGCGGCGCAGAAACAGAAAGTCTCCTTTTCTGATTACAAATTGTTTCCCTTTTGAGACTTGGTTTCCCAATTTTGAGTCTTACTCGTGCATTAAGTCTAAGGCACGAATTTGGGGCTATATATAGGGTATTGCTCTCAACCCTAAGGTACACCACACCTCTCATTAATTTGAGTCAAAGATATCTAAAAGAGAGATCATTCTCTAGAGCCATTGAGAGATTGTCCTGAAAGGCTGCTCTAGAAGGTTGTTGGTTTCTGCTTTCTTGTAGAAGATAATTTATCTTGACTGACAAGGTACGAGGAGATCAAGGAGAACGGGCACGGTGGATGTCGTGTCAGTGGATTCTTTACAAGAATAACTACAGTCCTTAGGTCAAGGCACAGACTGGGTAAATGAGCTTGTGAATATATTTTGTAATTGTTCATAAACTCTTGATTTATGGTTTGTGGTTTTTCTCTCTCAATAGGGTTTCCACGCTAAAATATTGTGACTATCTTTTTGTGGTGTGTGATTGGTAGATAGATAGTTCTATATTCTGATTGGTTATTTCCGCTGTATGTTAATTCGTTAATTTAAAACTAGTATATCCATTATGGTAACCCCTGCAAAAACTCTCAGGAGTTAAGGTCGGGTCACACGCATATATACCCAAGATCAAAACTAACGTGTTTCTGATATGGAACTTGTGCACCGCTGCATACCCAGTCCTTTAGAGTTTCGCCTGCCTCAACTCTCTAGGCGGATGCTCGTCGGACCCAAAGCCCTTCTACAAAGGGGCCACAAGTGTGATATACTCATTGGATGGTGTGAGTTTAATTGGAAGTTTTTCTCTTACAATTAGTGTTAATGGGTAGGGCTATCTAAGTTACAAAAGGAGAAGCCATTAAATAGACAACATAAGAGAAAGTTGTAAAATGTTGTTCACAGAAAATTATAGAGATGATATACAATACTCTAACGGAAATAAAGTGTTAGATTGTATGTCCTCAATCTAGTGGATGATGTAAATAAATTTATTTATAATCTTAATTGATTTATAAATTCATGTTTCTATTCATGAGATGAATGAGATTTGATTAATGGTTGCACATAATTAATACAAAATGACATAATTGTTCATAAGATAAATAAGAGCCCTTAAGTAGAGTAAATATAACCCGTGTGTTTGGGTAAAATATACATGCAGGAGACATAGATCACCAGTCTTATACTTGAAATGTTTTCACAACCAGTGTTAAGACTAGGCAACTCACCTTAAAAAGTTATAACACTGCAACCACTA
Organism: Persea americana; assembly: GCA_029852735.1. Classification (NCBI taxonomy): domain Eukaryota; kingdom Viridiplantae; phylum Streptophyta; class Magnoliopsida; order Laurales; family Lauraceae; genus Persea; species Persea americana. The sequence goes on from CM056814.1 coordinate 29,539,120, forward strand.
TGAGATAGTATGGTTTGTCTCAACCATCGAAGTAGAAGACTCTAAATTGTTGTGCTAGTACATTGAATGTACTGAATGACATAAGTAGCACCTAAAGCCAAATCTCGTCTCTGATTAAGGAAAGCTCTCATAATTTCTAAGCAATAGGCTCTCAATCTTAAGAGAGTAATGTACTCAAATTTCTACTATGCGATTACTTTAACTTACCGATGAATGAGGTCAACTGTAGATCAACACATTGGCATATTGGGTAGATGGTAGTGGGACTGTACAAATATATATTCTCAAGATAGAATCTATCCTTTAAAAGAGAAACAACCACTTGTATTGATTAATGAAAGTTATCGTCAGTAAGTGCACGCTCGTTCTAATTAAGAGTTAATCAGATGGTATCAATAATCAGTATGATTAATTGAGTCACGAGGATAATAAGAGGTGCGTCCACACTAGTTAGACAATTTAATTCCAATGGATTCGTGGATAGAATTGATAGATGGCCCTCTTTACCGCAATTAAAAAGTTTAGGGTCTTTTTTATAAAATTCTTAAAACTACAGTACAATTGCATTTATATATTGAATTTATTTGTATTTAACTGTGAGTCCGGAACTTACATAAGTTGTAAGCTCCAGATGCTTCAGTTGGAGCCAGATCCAAAGAATCCCTAATGATTTCCATGCTAGCCCTAAAAAATAGAATTATAATCAAACAGTATTATAAGAGAAAGAAGAGTGGGAGAAAGAGAGGTAGGACTTCTAAAAGTACCACTTGCATTTGACGGTGTTTGGAGCTCTCCTTCTCTCCTCTTCTGATTTCTCTACTAGAGTGTTTTGAGGGTTTCCTTTTTTATTGAGATCCCACCATTCTCTTTGAAAAGTTTTCTGCGATTAGATCATAGTGTGGAAGATCGCAGGATCTAAGAGATCGTGTTTGCAAAAAGATTTTGGAAAATCAAAAGATCAAAGTCTCAATTTGAGCACGACAAAGCTCCTCATGTATAAATCCGCACTAGTTAGTTTTATAGATCTAGATAGTTGTTTGTGCATGCTTAGATATTTCTTGTTGATAAATACTCGATCTTAATACAATGAGATAAGGATTTTGGATCTTGGTATTGAGTTCTTTGCCTTTTGGGTGTTTGATCCCTGCATTAAGAAGGTCAAAATTTTCGAAATCCTAATTAAAAGGCCCACCTATTTCTAGCATAAAGTTGCAGGGATAAATCACTTTTAAGAAATCAACTTTAAAAAGATGCAGACAACACTTAACATGAAGAAAGTAAACTAATAGGTTCAGAAAGAAGTTGCTGAAAGAGTTGTTTGTAGTAAGAAAGTTGCGAAAGGGCTAGCTACACATGATAGATTGAAGAGGAGGTTGTTAGCCCTAATACCTCAATAAGTTTTCTTAACTAACCATTCAAACCAAAACCACGAGGCCTGAGACTTGATACAAAAAACTAGTCAGTCAATTTTTTTTTGCTTCGGAGTTCAAGGTGCTAGGACCATAGAGGTTGGTCTAATTTTCGACGAAGGTATCAGCCAGGACATTGGCCTTCCTCAGTGGATGCTTGGTTGTCCATGTTGAGATATTCTCATGAAGCTTGATTGGTAGGACCCTCCTAGGTTTTCCAGGAGCGTTAGTTCTCTGCCCTACTTGGACTCTCTTGACCTGCAAAAATGGCAAAGTTAAGCCTATTCATGTTCTGTGAAGGCCCAAGCAGTAGACCCATTTACATAAGCTGCAATGTTGCATCCTTAAGAGCTAAAGATGCTTGCACTAACTCACACACCGCCCATAAATTAAAAAGCCACAACATTCCATCTCCATGCTCCTTCGCTCCATCAGAGGCAATTATGAATCTCTTTAAATATTGCTTCTATTTTGGCACAATCCTCTGCCCACAAACAGGTCTTGGTCTGATGTGCAAGAAAGATCAAGGTCCTTACCAAAAATATATGCAATGCTCATTCCCAAAGGAATAAAGGAAAAGAAAAGGCAAATCATAATCTCCATAGTTATTTTGTCCCATTGGCTATCATGAGTCCTCATCATCTTCATCATCATAACTATTTATTTAGTGTAAATGGAAATCGATCTTGATCAAAACTTCAAACGTTAAGAAAACTAAAATCCTATCAATAAGAAATTGTAAAATGTGTAGGTGGCTTTAATTTCCTAACATAAGATGGGCCTTCGGCAGGCTTGATTATGAACTTCATCCGGGCCCATATCCAAGGGCTACATCATCCCGCCACCCGGCCCGTTTGGCAATTTACTATATTAGTAAAAGTAATATAAAGCATTCATTTTTTTAAATAAATGATCACATCAAAAGTACACATCTTCAAAATTCCCTCCTTTATAAAAAAAATAAAACAAAATATATAAGTAAAAAGGCAGCCATTCTCCATTAAAAGACAAAAACACACTTATTACATAAAAAGTCAGAATTCCCTACCAACCCACCAAAAAGATGAAATACTATCATAATCTCCTTATATTTTATTTAATTCATTTGATGCTTTACATTACTTTTACTTTAATAGTAAATTACCAAACGGGCTAGTAAAAGAACAAACATTCTTGTTAGCAGCAGCAACAGAAAAGAGTAAAGGAAAAACAAATTAAAGATAAAAAAAAATAAAAAAGCAACATCATCACCCTTATTCAATCAACACAAAGCTGCTCATCTATCAGCTCCCCTCTCTAGGTCTCTCTTTCCAACTTTACCCTACTCTACAGTTTCTTCAAGAAGGCGATGAAGTTGCTCTATCTTAAACCGGTACAACTGCGAGCCCTCTCAAACAGCAGTGCAATTCATCAAAAACATTGGAAAGCCTCGTAACAGCCAAATCTATTGGAGACCAGTCCCTGATCTTTTCTTGTTGATCTGTTGGAATTGTGTAAAATCACTCATATCTACCTATGCCACTTCGGGATTTCATTAAATCATTTCATCTCATATCGCATTCCAATTACTATTGCAGAAATGAAAGCAAGCTCCACTTTAAGCAACAGCAGTTGTAGAATCACCAAAAACAGTACATTCAGAGAAATTTTTTTGGTATCCAACTGATATATAAATATTCAGATTTTTACTGACACAATAAAACAAAATAAGGCAATCAGCTGTAAAGAATTTCAGATCTGAAAGTCTATGCGGTCACCATTTCTCAATGGTGACCTTTCAGCTGGAGAGAAGATCCAATAGAATAATGAGAATGAATAGATTATGCAAAAATAGATTGTAAGGCTCTACACATCTATTTAATCAAATTAACTTAGTGGATGCCACTCCCTAATTTCTCTTGATGAGACAAATACATATAAGCATACATGCACATATATCTACTATCTAAGTAGAGGGAGGGGGTAAGTACGCTTCTTACCTTTTAGTTGCAACATCTCTCCTACTGGCTCTGCGGCCATAAAAGCACCCGTTCTCCCTGCTTTTCTAGTCTTTCACGGTTCGGCTCCAGTAATAGCCATTGATCAACGTAGAGAATAAAATAGCCAATTTTTAACCTTTCAGTTACCACAACTCTCCTTTTGTCTCTGCTGCAGTGGCCCTGGCCATTGCTCAGCTAGTTCGGTGAGCATGGGTGCAAGTCCAATTCCCTCTAAAGAAAAAGAAGTGCTTGCAATGATTTCAGTTGGTAAAGGGTTGATATTTTCGGAATTAGGTGGAAGATTTATTAGATTTTTACAACTGCAGTGGTGTCAAAGATGTCATTAGGGAACCCTCTAATGAAATCGATCAGCTTGACAGTCTCAAGGTTTGACTCAAAGCAGTTCGTTCGCTGTAATTAATTAATTACAGCAAGTCTATTGCTATAACAGCATATAGGGTTGCATGGACAGCAGAAATATTCTCATTGATAAGATATTGTGAGTGACATCTTCTCATATGGTTCTATTCTATATTTCTACTTTCAATCAGCTTGCGCATGGATAAAGGATAAAGCTAAAATGTGACATACAGAAAAATTGAAGCTAAAAAAGTACGCATGCTCTAAAAGGTGCATAAGCTTGCCATCTAAGGCTCCAATAAGGATTGTTGCCTAGCTTGTGCCTTGCTCTGTCCTGATGTCGGCATTTATACACGGAGACGAGTCCTTGAACAAGTTGAGCAGAAGATGGATCGAGTCAAATAATACCTAATTTAAGCTTGGCTCATAAAAAAATTACAAAAATATGTACTAAGTCACAAAATCCTTGGGAAGATGGCAAACCAAGCACTCAACATCTGTTCCAACAATGTGCAAGACCCATAAAAAAATGCCCAGGCTGTGGGGCCTACTTGAATGGACAACAATCATGGACATAGGTGGATGAATAGATCCGCGAGGACTAGACATGAGACAAATACAACAACTTCAATCAAATAATCCTGGCTCCAGACTTCAATACAGAATAAGTATCAGTACTGTCACCACAGCCATAATCCCATCAAATTGGGGTTGTGTAAAAGAATTCAGCTCTGAAATGCCCTCATCTGCAACCATCTAGCCAAGACTAAATGACCCATTTCCTCAGCTTTTAACCAAACTTCATAGCCAGATGAGCCCAATCATTCCATCAAATGGAACGGTACTATAACCTTAAAAGGGCATGGAGGATTCTTTGAATGCACACCAATGAAGTTGGAATATTTAGGGAAAATAAACATTGGAGCAGTACAAAAGTTGCAACTTGACCAGATCAAATACAGAATATATAACAAAACATAGGATAGTGAATACGAGCATAAGTTGGTAAGAGAAGTAGAAAAGCTACACAGAAAACATATGTGAGTGTGCGTGAGAAGTCCTAATATTTGTGCAAAGCTATCTTCTTTTTTTCCACCCTACGGCTAGCTAAGGAAACATCCAGCCATCTATTTTTATTTTTTTTTGAAGATTCACAGCCAGCCATCTTCAACATTGAGGAACATAGCTACTTAAGGTCACTTTTGTGAGTTTTATTCCTTCAATTGATTCTATTTAGCTCCATGCCTTTAGGCACTCCCTGTACTTTCATGTCATTTTCATTTTCATTGCTTCATCTATGGTCTAGAATGGCCTCCACTTTTCTTAATACACTCCACAAGTAACGCTTTGGCTTGCCCCAGAGGGGTAGTTTCATCAATACGTACCCAAGCTATCTCAATGGTGGATGATGTTCTAACATCTTAACCCCTAATTACAAATACAATGTTGCGCAAAAGCTTCCTAGGTGAGCCCAATTGCAATAATTAAGGGCCAAAATCTAATACAGCCAAAATCTAATACAGCCCAAACACCCATTGCTTTTGTATGGCCATGACCTGCATACACAGGGACAAAACAATACCAAAAGAAAATTCCAAATAGATTTATGTCTATAACCACAAACTATCCATGGAAACCATTATATAAATTAAGAGAAAGGGGAAAAAATCAGAATATACCTCAACTTAGGGAAAGATGAGATTTGGACTCTTATCTACCTTCACATCAATAAGAAACTTGACCAAAATCAATGGGGAAATTGGGTTTTATGCCGACATCTGAATGGGCAGGCATCAACACCAACCTAAATCTTAAGGTTGTTTCTGACCTTCTGCAAGAACAATCGTTTTTAACACAATAAAAGAAAAGATTTCTACCCCAAATTCTAATCTTCTGGTTAACGAATAACCAGAATCAATCTAACAAATGATAAAGACCCAAAAGAACTAAAAAGAAATCGTATCAAAGGAACGAGTGAATATAAAGAGAAGAAAGCATGGGTTAATTTGTATCAGATACTTTAAACATGTTGGCAGTACATGTATGTTTGATTTTAACATTTTCAACCAAAATGTAAAATAATAGTTCATATTGCCAAACATATAGGTACATTACAAGATTGGGTGATTCTTTTGCCAATTGGGTATCATGTCTAATTACCACTCATATTAAGAAAAAGCATGTCAGGCATGAGAAACTTGTGTACAAAAACACTGATACGTATCAGACTATATATATATATATATATATATATGAGAATATTCATGTGCATCCATCCCTCACCATAGGGTAAGAGACACTTCCATAATTGGAAATTTTCATGTGCAAAAGAGGAAAAGTCATATATTGTCATATGCATAAAAGGAATATTCCATATATATATATATATATGGTGAAATTGCTTGGACTCTTATCTACCTTCACATCAATAAGAAACTTGACCAAAATCAATGGTGAAATTGGGTTTTATGCCGACATCTGAATGGGCGGGCATCAACACCAACCTAAATCTTAAGGTTGTTTCTAACCTTCTGCAAGAACAATCGTTTTTAACACAATAAAAGAAAAAAATTTCTACCCCAAATTCTCATCTTCTGGTTAACGAATAACCAGAATCAATCTAACAAATGATAAAGATCCAAAAGAACTAAAAAGAAATCGTATCAAAGGAACGAATGAATATAAAGAGAAGAAAGCATGGGTTAATTTGTATCAGATACTTAAACCATGTTGGCAGTACATGTATGTTTGATTTTAACATCTTCAACCAAAATGTAAAATAATAGTTCATATTGCCAAACATATAGGTACATTACAAGATTGGGTGATTCTTTTGCCAATTGGGTATCATGTCTAATTACCACTCATATTAAGAAAAAGCATGGCAGGCATGAGGACCTTGTGTACAAAAACAAGGATACATAGCAAATTATATATATATATATATATATATATATGTATATGAGAATATTCATGTGCATCCATCCCTCACCATAGGGCAAGGGACACTTCCGTAATTGAAAATTTTCATGTGCAAAAGAGGAAAAGTCATATATGGTCATATGCATAAAGGGAATATTCCATATATATAAATATATATATATATATATATATATATGGTGAAAGAGCCCTATCAAATATGAATTCATTTTCATCATTTAAAAAGCAAGATAATAGTCCAGGGCCATATTGTCCTCTGTCATTCATATCAGCCTATGAAACCCAAAACCCTTAATATTATACCCTACCAAACCCTAGAAAGTGTTCTAAAAACCCTAAACCCTACCAAACCCTAAATCTAAAACCCTAGAAAGAGTTTTCTCAGCAAAGCAAAGATTGATGAATGAATCTCAGTGTTACATTAGCATGAATTTATGGCATCACAGGGAACCAAGACCCAACAGAACCAAACCCACCCATATTGATGAAATCTTATAAAAAAAAAAAAAAGTGAATGAAAAAAAATAGAAAATTAAAAAAGGGAGGGTTTGAATTGATAGGATGGATGCTCGGACACTATTGTAGGAAGGAGTATTTTCAGTGACCATTCTCCAGGGGATGGAGGAATGGTCTCATAATGAGCTGGGATTAAGAAGAAACACCATCACCACCACATCATCCAAACCCTTTTAAGATGAGATACAATAAAAACAGATCCTTGAGCAAGAGTTTTAGTTTTGCAGCAAAGAGTCGTTTGGGTATTTATATAACCCTAGACAGCACCCTACCCCTACCGAGAAGATGCCCTCAAAGGCTGACTATTTCATGGGTTGTCCAAGCCCTACACTCAACATATGCAAGCTGGGCTTGGGAGGGGCTTACCCAGCCCTCACGGGCAAGGATAGGGCTAAGGCCCGCCGCTAAAAGGATTGAAAAAAAAAAAAAATGAACTTTTGCCATCTAAGGCTCCAATAAGGCTTGTTGCCTAGCTGGTGCCTTGCTCTGTCTTTTTGTTGGCATTTATACACAGAGATGAGTCCTTTAACAAGTTGAGCAGATGTCCTCCCATGTGTGTGCGCGTACGCGCACCTATGTCTATGTGACTGTATATGAGAAATCCTAATATGGTGCAAAGCTATATTGTCACCCTTCGACTAGCTAAGGAAACATACAGCCATCCATTTTTTCTCTTTTTTGAAGATTCACATCAAGCCATCTTTAACATTGAGGAACATATCTACTTAAGGTCCACTTTTGTGAGCTTTATTCCTCCTCCAATTGACCCAATTTAACTCCATGCCTCCATGTAATTTCATGCCATTCTCATTGCTTCGTCTATGGTCTTGAATGGCGTCCTCTTTTCCTAATACACTCCACATGTAACCCTTTGACTTGCCTCAAGTGGTTTCATCTCCATGATGGATGATGTTCTAACAGACTTAACCCCTAATTACAAATACGATGTTGGGCAAAAGCGTCCTAGGTGAACCCAATTGCAATAATTATGGGCCAAAATCTAATACAGCCCAAACACCCATTGCTTTTGTATAGCCGGGGCCATCAAATCACATACACAAACACAAAACAATAAAAAAAAGAGTCCAAATAGATGTAAGTCTATAACCATAAACTATCCACGGAAGCCATTATATAAATTAAAAGAAAGAAGGGAAAAAATCAGAACAAACCTCCACTTAGGGAAAGATGAGATGCTATCAACCTTCACATCAATAAGAAACTTGACCAAAATCAATGGGGAAATTGGGTCTTATGCCAACTTAAATCTTAAGGTTGTTTCTGACCTTCTGCAAGAGCAATAGTTTTTAACACAATAAAAACATATTTTCGTACTCCATATTCTAATCTTCTGGTTCATTTAGATCCCCTTTAAAAGATGATATATTCTATATCTAAATGATATGTTCAAAGAAAGGCAAATATCTTCGAAAGATGAGATTCTTATTACAATAGTCAAGGAAAGAAAACAAGTCCACAAGGTGTTCTTAAAACCCGAAACCCTACAAAACCCTAAATCTTAAGCCCTGGACAGAGTTCCCTCAGCAAAGCAAAGATCATGAATCTCAGCATTACATTAGCATAGGGAACCAAGCCCAACCGGACCCAACCCAACCCACACATATTGTTGAAATCTGAAAAATCCAAGAAAAAGTAAATGAATCGAAAATAGAGAAGAACAAAAGAGGTTGGGTTCGAATTGACTGGATGCATGCTCAGACACTATTGTAGAAAGTAGTATTTTCATTGACCGTTCTCCAGCGGATGGAGAAATGGTCTAAAAGAGCTGGGATTAAGAAATACTATCATCATTACATCATCCAAACGCCCAACAAACCCTTTTGTGAGATGAGATGAATAAAAAGAAAAAAAAACAGAGAGAGAAGAAAATTAAAAGGAAAGGGAAGAGAAGATGCAGATCCTTGTGCTAGGGTTTTGCAGATTGGCAGCAAGAGTCGTATGGGTATTTATAGAACCCTAGAGAGCGCCCTCCAGAGAAGTTGCCCTAAAAGGCTGGCAAAGGGCCTGGCAAGTCTGGCCCTGTGTTGTCCAGGCCCTACCTTCAACGTATGCAGGCTGGGCTTGAGAGGGTCTAAAACCCTGGAATAAAATGCACTACCTAGGCCTTTACCTAGGCCTCACGGGTAATGATTTGCTGAGGCTGGCCATAGGGCTCAAAAAAAATAAAGATTTTTAATTTTTTATATTTTTTTTCTGGAATTTTAATTTTTAATATGCCACTAAACACTAATGCAACGAGCAGCATGTAGCTAGATAAAAATCTTAATTTTTTTTATTTTGTAGGGCAATCATTTACTATCTAAAGAGAAAAATACTTATTGCATTGGTTAATCTTATCTTTTTGCTCATCAATCTTAGTTTATTGATAGAATGCATTGCATTTGAGGTTTTATGAATTAAATTATAAGCCAAAAAAAAAAAAAGAATTCTTGCATAGAAAAGAGAAATAAATTATCTCATAATATCTTTTACAGCATGACATTGGGATTTTGTTATACTTTATGAATTTTAATATGAAGCTGAACATTAGATCCAATAACTAAAGAGGTCATCAAAAACTCAATTGAGAGTTTTGCTCAAGTAAATCCATAAAACAACTATATATAGATAAGTCATTGCAAAAAGAAAATCACATCAAAATTATGCACCAATAAGCCCACACATATATGCTAAAATAAGTTCATATAAATACAGGGAATCTTCAAAATGCCTCCTTTTTTGCCCCATTTTTGGCATGGGGCCCACCCTTGAGCCAATCCAATCTTTTCACACACTACTCCTCCAATGAATAGTCACAAGTCCAAATTTGACAGCCATTTAACTTTTACTTATCATTGGATTGAAATAGTAAAAAAATGTGTCACTAATCATTACAATTTAGGGCCATGGATCAAATGGTTATGATGATCTTATGGAGTCTAAAGTTTGCACATAAATAGGTCTTGTGTAGATCTTTACATCTAATGGACTTTCATGATCATTAAGCATCCCAGTGGGTCCTACTACGAGAGGCATTTTTCTCTTAAAAAACGCCCAGGCATTTTCTAGCGTTGTTCAATATATAAAAAAATAGATGGGCCGGGTTGGACCTAGTATTGTTCAAGCTTGGACCACAAATAGAAAAGCGGTGCAAAGAATATTTCCTAGTCTTGCCCTCTAGCTTTTAAAGAAAAACTAAAACCCTCTTTTTTGTGTGCTTTATGAGATCAGCCAAGTACCTTCATAGGAGGGCCCAGTTTTAGCCCTACCTCCTAAAAAATTGTTTTGTGTTCAAAGCATTATAATATAAGACAAGAGCTTGACTAAAAAATGCTCATGTGGTTTTTTTTTTTTTTTTTTAATTCTCCTTTGAATAGGGTCCATTTAGATGCATGACAATTATGGGATGCACAATGATGGAAATGTGAAAATAAGACATCAAAATGATTAAATGATTATGAACCTTAGTTTTAAGTCCCCAAAGTTTAATAGCTATGCGCCATTTATTTGTTTGTTTATTTATTTATTTATTTATTGATGAATTCCAATAATGGATAATGTTTGTAACCATGTAAAGTTGGATTTGTGTCAATTCATGGGAGACTCGGTGTGTGTGTGTGTGTGTGTGTGTGTGTGTGTGTGTGTGTGTGTGTGTGGATTGGACCAAGTAAGAGTTGGCCCTAACTATGACAACTCTAATTCCCCTTTTTTTTTACTATTACGAGAGAGAGATGGAAAAGTAATTTAATTTATTAGCCCAAGGATCATTTCATGGGGTGCTCCTTTTATGCTTCGCCGCTACATTTTCCGCATCCATATTCCGCCTAGGTATGCACTTGTTCATTTACTCTGCCAATCACTTGTGACAAGGGTCGATCACTAGCACTTGGGTGAGATGATATGAGATGTCATTTACCACTTAAGCTAACTCTATTGGAAGTAGGTAGGCCTTCTAGATGGGTTTCAAAAACTTTTGACGCACTTAACGCATGGATCAAATACCCAAAAGCCCATGAACGCAATCCCAGGATCTAAAACCCTAATCTCATGCATTAAAATCAAAGATCTATCAAGTAGACAGATCAAGAAATAAACAAACACAAAAGATCTGGTAAAATAAATAAGTTGTAGATCTATACCTTTGGAGCTTGGTTGTGCTCAAATTGAGAACTTGAAAACTAATTCTCTACAAAAACCTTTTTTGTAGACTTGATCTCCTATGCCTCGTGTTCTTCCACGCTATGACCCTCTTGTTGAAAACTCTTCAAGGAGAATGGTGGGATCTCTCAGGGGAAGAAACCCTAAACACTTTAGAAGGAAACCATATGAGAGAGATGATCTTATGAGATTATGTGTGTAGAGATATCTAACCCTCTCCTTTTATTTATAGTTTTTGGAGCACATCCTCTTTGTCCAGTTAGAAATCTTACTTCTATTCTTAGTATATGTTCTACTCCTCTTTCATTAAGAGCTTCAATTGGATTAATAACCTTCTCTTATTCAGGCTAGCATGGGGACCACTAGGGGTTCCTTAGAATCCGGATCCAATTGGAAACCTGGACCCCACATCTCATGTGAACTCCGTACCCACGGTTAATTGCAAATAAGTTTATTATATTAATGCAATTGCACTCCAATCTTATGAATATTTACAAAAAGACCCTAATATTCCCAATTACTGCAAGTATACCGCTCCATCAATTATATCCATAGATCTATTGGAATAAATATGTCCAATCAAATTTGATCAACATCCTATTATCCTTGTGACCTAATTAATCACAGTAATCATCAGTACCATCCAATTAGCTCTTAATTGAGATGGGTGTGCATGCACTTATCAATGAAAAATTTCATTAATTGGCACAAGGGGATATTTAAGGGATAAATTCAATATAAAGAATTATATGTTCTTACAGCCCCACTATCACGTGCCCAAGACATTAAGGTGTTGACCTACAATTGGCCTCACTCAATGGTGACTCACAGTAAATGCATAGTAGAAACTTAAGTCCATTGATCTCACAGGATTAAGAGCTTATTGCTTAGGAATTATGAAACCAGACCTAAAATCAAAGACATTTACATAAGGTGTTGTTCATGGTCATTCAGTACATCTAATGTACTAGCACAACAATTCAGAGTCTTACACTCTGATGATTGAGACAAATCACACTATCTTATAGTAATTGCAGTATTACAACATTTTTCAGATGAGATGCGTAGTTTCATCACTGGTTGTGAAAATACTTTAAGTATAAGATTTGTGATTCATATTTCATGTATGTGAATCTCATTCACACACATGGATTACATATAATACACTAATGGGCTCCGGTTCATCTCATGAACCATCATGTCATTTTATACTGGTGATATGCAATCATAGAATAAAATACCATTCACCACATGAATGAAACATGAAAATATAAATTAATTAATAAAATAAATGAATTTATTCGGATCATCCACTGAATTGAGGACACCCATCCCCATCATTATCAATTGCACTCATCATTTGATACTATTAAATGGCAGGCCCCACTGTACATATAGAGGTAGGCCAATTTGATCAACTTCTCCATTCACCGTTGATTTGAAGATTCCACTGTCAATCAAGGTAAGTAAACTAACTATAATTCTTTGGTATTAGATTAGTCTATTTTCTTGCCTCCAATATGCTAGATGTAGACTTTGTTGTGCTTTCCTTCTGATCTTTGCATGGATATGTGATTAAAAAGGGTCGGATCCTAGAATCTTAGCCTGTAACACCCCGACTCGATTTAAGTTTGATTAACAATAATTAACTTTGTTTGTTTTAATTTAATTGTATTTATGAATGGATTAAGTTATTTTAATCCTAATTGGTCTTATGGAGGATATTGGGTTAGACTTCGGGTCATGGATAGGCAGTTTGAACACGATTTGACTTGATTGGGCAAGACAAAGGACTTTTTCGTAATTTTATATTTTTTAAACTTTCATCATATGCATGTCATCTTGGCATCATCGCGTGTATCTCGATGGTACATCAATTTTCATAATGAACCCCACTTCCTTTGACCCCATATTAATCAAGTAGACCATCATTTGACTCAAAATGAAATTATAAGAAGGAAACTGGGTTTTTATGAAATAGAGAAAATCGCCCTTTTTAAACAATTCCTCATTCTCTCTATCGGCATTTCTTCCATTGCATGAGAAGAGAACTCTTTTCCTTCATCTTCCTTCTTCTTCTTTTTCTCTTCAATCACCCAAGAAGGAGACTTGCTTATGAGTTTGAAAAAGGGATTTGGCTTCCACATATTCTTCTCTATCTTCTCATCTCTTAGAATTGGCAAGATCACCTTCCCCATCTCTCTATTTTTTACAATAAGTGAGAATCCGATCTTTCCTTCTAGAAATTGGTTTTCAAACGAGTCAATGGATTCTTCTACACTGCATGCATGTTGTCACGCCCCTGGACCAAGTCCGAGCCAACTAAATCCCTAATCAGGGGTCGCGGTGCGGTGAGCAAAAAAATTTCGCCCGCGCTAGTTATTTTCCCATAGGTTTCCGTGATGAGGATTCCCAAAGCGATCCATCACAATTAGACAATCAAATTCACGATGAATAGATATATGCAGAAGCATGTAGCAAACACAGAGTCAAATGGATCCATAATAGACATTCAAGCCTTGCATCAAACTGAGAAATATATACAAAAGCAAAACCCAAGGTTAAAGTTTTAGTTGTACAATTCACCAAAAGTAAGTTAAAGTTTACATCCCATAAAAAGCCAACAAAGGCCAGTAACAAAGTTTACCAAAAAGAATCATCAATCCCATAATATTATCCAAGACTCATGCCCCAACCCGGTGTCTAAATGACATCGTTTCCATCGGAGGTTCTGATGTGCTCAAAATAATTAACCACAATCGCACAAATTTCTATTAAGTAGATAATGGCAAATATGGGTCGATCCACAGAGATTTGTAGAAATAAGATCCAAAAATCCTCAATCAATTTTCACACTAGAGATTTTAAAACCACAATTAGTCAAGGAAATAATAACTAAACTGATATCAAAAGAAATCTAAACACAAACTTGATCAAAGAAAGAGAGATCAGGGTATCAGATTTCACCAAAACAGATTTAATCATTCCAAAATTACTTCATAGTCTTATCCTAATAAAACTCAATCCAATGTGCAAGCAATTGCCTTGGATCGGAAGATTTAGCTTTGAAAACCCTTTTTCTTGAAAAAATCCAATTATCTAAATAGCACCTAAGACTCCCTTCACTTCAATATGTTGAAACTCTAATAACTATTTATCAAGATCAAGCACAAACCATTAAAGGAATTTAACCTAAACATGATATGTCAAGATCAAGCATAAAAAGTAAAAGACATTCCAAATAACCTTTACAAAACCAGAAGTTGAATAACATTCATGAAGGAGAACCTATTAAATCATTAAGCATAATGAGGGAAAGACATAGAAGAATAATAAGGAACGAACTCACCGGTTTTGGTTTCCTCCTCCACCCTAATCCATGGATTAGCCAAGCATTGTAAAACAAACAATAACAATGAAGCAAATCGTCATTATTGAAAGCCTTCAAGTTGTCTATTACACCACTCAATCTTCACCTTTAATTTCTAACAAAGATTGAAGAAAACTAAAATTCACTCTAGAGCAAAAGAGAGCCTCCCCTTAAAAAGAAGAAAAATACAAGAAGAAAAAGAAAGAGAAATCACTCAAATTCGTCATCCCTCATATCCCTCCACTTGACAGCCTGTTTTGACCCCTAAAACGTCAGAATTGGGAGATCCTCGTGAGACATGATATTTCTCTCCTTTGAGTCCACTTTCCAACGCATCTGACTTTGCCTTAATCGGAGTCTTGAGTCACAAGTTATGGTAAAAATAGTAAAGCTTGCGCAGGATAGCTACAATTCCGAAAATCTTCTTTCTTTCATGATTTGATCACTTGCTAAACAATAACTTTCTTATTGATGTTCATGAGATTCCTTCCATTTCTTGCAAAGTTGATTGCTAAGTTTTAGCAACCATTATCAAGCATTAGATATGGTGGGGGCCACCAAATTCGGTCTTCACAAAAATAAAAGCTGATTGTGCCAAGTCTTGAAC
Organism: Persea americana; assembly: GCA_029852735.1. NCBI lineage: Eukaryota > Viridiplantae > Streptophyta > Magnoliopsida > Laurales > Lauraceae > Persea > Persea americana. Next base: position 29,554,459 of record CM056814.1, read on the forward strand.
TCATGACCTTTAACTTGAAATTCCAACTATCCTCCAACAAGCCTATATGCTCTTTGTGTATAACTTTTCCCAAATGGGGTTTTAGCTTTAAACCTCTCCGAATTAAGCTCAAATATTCTCAGCTCCTTCCAATTCCTGCGTAATAAGAAAACTATAAGTAGAACATTTAAGACAAAATAAACAACTAACAAATTCAAATAAAATGGTAGTTATTTATATTATGCCATGCATATCAGGTTCTACCGCCCCCTCCGCGCACTCCGTCTCAAGGGTGACGGGTTCAATATTTGGCACCAAACAAAAGAGTATCAGACATGACGGTCTGGCAGGTGAATAAAGCAAATAAGATACGCAAGTGTTTATCAAGTCATATTTAAAATCATGAAAGTGCATTGAAAAGCGAAACATATGTAAAGATGAATCAAAGTAAACAATTCCTGTGTAAAAAGGAAATTAACATTAAAATATTTCAAAACTAACTGACAACGGACTAAAACATTGGCAACCCACATTGAGCTATATTCTCTTATTACCGAAGTAACAAGAACAATCAATAACCGTTGCCATATAAAATGGCCAGAACAATCAGAGTATACAACAATAGCCCAATATAGATGGGGAAACAATCAAAGTCTACCGTGGAACGGATAATAATCAATCAAAGTGTCCAAGCTGCAGTTGGCAAAATATTTGAGGATCCCAAGCCGGGTGATCAGCCTGACTAGGCAACCCAAGCTTTGTGTTGCCGACAGAAAACCAAAATGGTGCAATCAAAACATCGAAATACATTTCAATCGATAAAAGGACTACTCCGAAACAAAGTGCAAACGAACAAATACAAACGAACCAAACGAGTAGCCTTACTAATATTTTGAAACGCAGCGAATCACTCAAAACCATTTCAAATCAATTTATAAGAAAGAAGTATAAATCTTCTAACTTAGAATGAGGAATGTGTATTGGCTGATTGGTCTACCTAGGGTCGTCTCATTATACACTTAGTTCTTCAACATCGGTCTATGCAAGAAGGATTTGATGCCTCTGAAGATCTCCAACATTTGAGAACATAAAGTGTACCTCGAGGCTTGAAGAAATTCCCTTGTAATCTAATATCGAATATCCCTTTTTCCCCCATTTTGATTTCCATGTCCCAAAGTGTTTAGGGTTCAAATTTCCATTCTTAACCCTTCATAAGTCCATAAGGCAGGTCTGCACTTCGAAACAACGAGACCATGTGCAGAAAACATACCCCAGGACAGAGCCCAAGTCCGCTCGAGCGGTGGAACATCCACTTGAACGGGCCGTTCCAGGAGTTTGCTCGCTAGAGCTAACCCGAAGCTTGCTCGAGCGAGAGAGGTTCTGTCTCGCACTTCGCCAGCCAATGGCCAAGTCCGCTTGAGCGGTGCCATGTCCGCTTAAGCAGATAGCCATCGGCTGGGCTCGCCTATTGCAGAAATCCTACTCTTCTTCATCCATTTAGGTCCTTTTTCCTACATTCCCTTCCTCCCTCATTCACATCCAAACTAAACTTTATTTAGCTTTAATCAAACTCCATTCAGCCACAATCAACACATCTCATTCCAATTGTAACGCCCCAATTCCGAATACCGAAGATAACACTAAGGTATCCGAAGTTGGTGCGCTACTTCCCGGAAAATCTGAGAACTTCCAAGATCGTAGTCCGCAGTGAGGTTAAATTTTTAAAACTTTTTGAACAATAATGTAATCAACAGTTGTATTGCGGAAGCGTAAGAAAAGATAGCGGAAGCAATAGTATCATGTAAATGAGTCAAATATAACAATGCAGAAGTCTGATAAAAAGCTCAAGTGTAGTTATCAAAGTTTATACAAAACTGTCTATCTACCCAACTCACTACATAAAACTCTAAAAAATAAAAAAGAAAGAACTGCACTCATTCCCCTTGTGCAGGCACTTCGTCTTCCGGCTCGACCACCTGGACAGTCGGCCCCCACCCATAGTCACCTACTACAGGCGCTTCATAGATCGCGTCGTCCGCGGGGTCATGGTCTGGACCTAAGTACCAAAGATGGGTCAGATCCAAGGTTCTGGCAAGGCACCATATGCAGACAGCAAATGATGCATACAACAAAGAGAGTAGAGACGTACATGAAATCATAAGAATAACAAAAGTATAGGATCTAGGCAATTAAGCAGTAAGTAACAGTTTAGAATCAGAAATGTAAAATATTCTAATATAAACAGATGCAAAGTGGCACATTCACACAAGCTGGATATACCGCGGGATATTATGTCGCGGCCCTCCCATAATATAAGCAGTTTGCAGTGGAGAAAAGGGTAAATAACCATGCAAGGGATAACATCCCTGCTAATAATAACATACATAATGTAACACCGATCACACCCCTTTATCAGATTAACCCGGACCCGGTATCACACCGTCCGTCTAATTACAGCTCGTCATGATAGCTTTAAGTAACTAATATAGCTCCTACCAGTGATGATCAGTCAACTGGCTGAGTTTAGATCAATTGAGTGAATGTTTAGTGCCGACCCTGGGAACAAGTACAGGTCTGTGTTTGTCTAGGTTTATCTTGCGTGAGCAAGATCCTAACCAAGTCTCTATGAGGTTAAGTTATAATATCATGAAACACCGTCTAATATCCAAGTCCAAGTCCAACATCATTGGATCTACTCCAAGGCCCACAACCATGGCCCGAGGCAATACAAGTACAATGCCAAGTTCATTTCACAAGTAATCATTCTATGCTTATACACAATGAGCCAACAATCCATTTGAACTAACATTTCCATTCTAAGGTTCCACATACCCAATCTTAGGCCGTATGAAGGCCCGGCTAGCCACAGACACGGGTCATTTATCTCCAAACACATCATAGGGTCACCATTAAGTAATCCTAGGTTCAGGTCCTCCAATTTCCATTAATTAATAGGTTTATGACAACAATAAGGATAGGAGAGAAGAACAATACATGAAATCCTCAAAATCATGGAATCAAGTGGAAATAGACAAAGGACCAATCCTAAGTAATGGTCTACTCTTGGTTCAGGCCTCATCATGTGATTGGATCCCTAGTTGTAACCTCAGATGTCAAAGACAATAATTCTGGTGCTCCTGAAGTTATGGACATCACGGACTACAATTAAGGTCGAATCATTGACGATTAAAATCCCAAAACCTCAATTGGTGGACTCCACGAGTCAAGGCCGAGCCATGCCATTTATTCGTGTTTGGCACACTTGATGGAAGCATATTTGGATGTTCAATGGACCCCACAAATGATCAAACATAAAAATACATAAGTCTGGAAACTCACTATTCACGGTGTGCCCGGTTGACATCATCCCCTGGGATGTCGACGGGGTACACTGGATGTTGAACCCCAGGTAGAGGTGGCAAAATATGACCCGACCCGCCAAACCGATCCGACCTGACCCGTGTATTACTCGTTTAACCCGACCCGTTTGATAGGCGGGTCGGTTAGGGGTCAAGTATTCATGACCAGCAATTAAGCAGGTCGGGTTAGGGTTGACCCGCTTGACCCGCATAAATTCTTGTAATTAAGATAACCAAAATTTATTTAAGAATGTACGTGGGTGGGCATTAACTTAACTCTAGGGTTCTTCCTCACGATTCTTCCACTTCCATCGTTCCACATTCGTTGCCTTCTTCCTCACAGTTCTCACTCAATTTTGTAGTATCTTTTTATTTTTATATGATATTTTTTATTTTTAAGAAAAAAACTATTTTATTTCTAATAGTTTTGTTATTCCATTTTTATTTTCATTATTTAAAATATATATTATACTCAAAGAATAGACCTTAACCAATTTAACCTCACCCTTTTTTATTAATGGAATGCAAGGTAATGCGCATCAAATGATTGTTGAAATGAGATTAGACCAAATTTGAGCTTAAAAGTCAGTTTTGGTTACGCAGAAAACTATGGTTGAGTCGATTGATTCACTAGATGGATGTGGGTTAAGCGGGTCGACCTAACCTGTATAACCCGCAATGGTTATGCGGGTTAAAGTGGGTTGGGTCGGGTTGACTCGTGGTGGGTGTGGGTTAGGGATTTCCAACCCGTTTAATAAATGGGTTGGATGCGGGTTAGGCTTGTCTAGCCCGTTTAATAAACGGGTTCGACCCGTTTAGCACAACCCGACCCGATTGTCACCTCTACCCTCAGGTTGACATCCTGCAGTGTCTCCGGTCGACATCATGGCCGTGAAGTCGACCGGTCCATAGAGACCTAGAGCCAAACAACTAGGGGCTGTGTACTGTGTATTCAGGTTCCACAGTGTATTCGGTCAACATCATGGCCATGATGTCGACCGGGTCCACATGAGATCTGCACATACTGAAATTCCATGTCCCAGTTATTTCTTGCAGGGTCCTGTGTATCCGGTCGACCAAGATAGGGTCCGGTCGACCGGGTACAATATCTGTGAATTTTTACAGAATGCTAACTGGGACTTGGTTTTCTCTGTATTCAGTGTGCCCGGTCGACCGAGACAGGGTTCGGTCGACCGGGTACACACAGTGAGCTGACAATTCCAGAATTCTGGAATTTCTCATTCTCAACCCATTTCTCATCCAATTCATCCCAAATCTCCTCCATTCATCACAAAAGCGTACAAGATACATAAAGCATCTCTATAATCATCCATCCATCATAAAAATGGGCCATTGATCTTCCAAATGGGAGAACCCATCCATTAAATGGCCATTTATCCATAAACAAGCTCAAAAGGAAGATTTACACATGCATATCTACTTAATTGAATTGAAATTGTATGATCAAAAGGAGAAAAGCATGCATCATGTGAAATTAGCATAGGGTACTTGTCTCAATTCGAAATCGGAATTAGAGTTGAGAAAGAGATGAGAATCCAAGCTCCTAACAGTGTTGATTGTGCAATTGGGATGATCTCTAGCTTCTTCTTGGGCTGGGATTTGGGGAATTAGGGTTTCTTAGGGAGAGGTAGGGAAGATGAGAGTGAATTAGGGTTTTTAGGCTAAGTTGCAATAGTTTGGTTATATAGCTTAGGGTTTAGGGCAATTACAAAAAGGGTAACTTAGTTGTAAATGAAAAAGAGATGGGGCCATAGGTAATTAGGTCATTAGGTAGGATTCTAGAATGTTCTAAACTCACAATGCCCCTCCTATTAATTATAATATTAGCCAAGTCCTAATCAAATCAAAACCTATTAAATTAACAAAGAGCACGTAATATCTAAGAAGAATTATAGAAAAGCTGAATTCTAGGACTTAGAAGTATTACTATCTATTCTATTAAGCCTATTAACTGGCATATTAAAGTAGGTAATATTATATTATTAATTATTTATTTCAAATTGAGGGCCCACAATGGTTGGGGCCTCACACCAATGCCCATTACCAGAAAAAAAATTCAAATTTCAACATAAGTAAATGCAGAATTAAGAAGAATCAGATTTTTAGCCTTATAAAACAACCCATGGCCATAATTTTTCCAAACTATCATTGACACAAAACTCTGCAGAAAATCATACATATCCTGAACACAAAGCCTTATGAAATCAGCAATGCATGACCAAAGCAAATCAAATGATTTCACATCAAACTTAGAAGAAGAACATCCATTTCAGTTGCATGCATTCCAATCAGTTTATTCACTTGCCTTGACTTTAAATGGGTCCTAAATCACTCCAAGAGATCTCTTCCTACGGCACACTCTCCAATCTACACAAAAACCCCCTTGAAAACACATCTCAAACTCCACATTTTTTTAAGGAGAAAAGGAGTTCTCCAAGAACCTCCTTGTATGCTTGATAAAGAAGCTCTAAAGGATCAAACAAACCCAAGGTTGCAAGAAGGAAGCCATTGCTTACCTCTAGAAGTTCCAAACAAGAAAAGGAGCTTGAAGAAGGTAATGGGTCCAGCTGAAATCCTTCAAAAACAATGTTTATGGAAAGCTCAAGAGATGAGGAAGATGGTAGTGGAATTAGAATTCCAATTTGGGCTAAATTGCATAGGCATGTAAGAGGGGAGAAGGTGAGGAAAGGAGAGGAAAACTCTCCCTTGTTTAGCTGTAGCAGACAATGAAGAAGAGAAGAGAGAAGACGTGGGTTTTTAGTTGTTTTCAATTTGGTTGTGGGCCCCATTGGCCCCAAAGTTTCCAGTGGCTAAAACTATCATTTGTGGGTCCTGGATGAGATGGATGAAGAAGAGAAAATAGATCGTCAAAATATCTAGTTTTCAAAAAGTATATTTTCCTCATGGTTTGCAAATATCGAAAATCATGCACAGATTTTGGTGTGAAAAGTTAGTTTTGTCCTTTTCCTTGAAAAACGTGATTTCTGAGGTTCGAACATAGATAGAGCAAACATAAAAGTTGTAGGGTTGGACATAACAAATCAAAATCGTAATTTTTTGAAGTAAATGATAAATTCCCACACGGATACGCGTCACACGGGCTACCCTGGGCCTGGTCAACCCAGACTCAATGACTCTCAAAAGTCCCCAAAGCTATTCAAAATTCTAATCTAGCTAAAACCCAAGCTAATCATCTACTAATCCCACTTGAAGACTAATCATTGGCTAAAACCATGAAAATCATATTAAACCTGGGTTGGGGTTTGACACATGTCATCTTATTATCATCTTCATAAGATTTCATTGATAGGGTTGGGAATTTGGGGATTTTGCTTGATTTGAGTCAAAGGAAGAGAAAAAAAAGGGTTGTAAGCACCAACTAAGGCAAGTGTAAGTAACTTTGATTTATGCATGATATGAGATCTTTGATGGATTTGTATGAATTCAGTTATCTGGTGTTTTAAGCCTCTAATTATAAATTTTGTTTGAATGGAATGTTGAATGAAAAGGGGTTTTCTTGGAATGACTGTTGAGAGGGGAAGTTGATAAGAGGAGTTGTGTGAATGTCATTTTGCTGAAGAAAATGTGAATTTGGAACTGGTTGACCAAGAGGTTTCAATCTATACACCGATTTGGAAGGGGAATAAGAGTGCCAGAATTCGAAACCAAAATTCTGTGCACTCGCTCAAGCGAACCAAATGGTCGCTCGAGCAAGCACCACCACTAGTTGGGTCTTCTCGAGAGCACCATGTGGTCTGCTCGAGCAAAAGAGGTCTCTGCCTCGGGGCCACTTCTGACCAAATTCAGGTTTACTACCTAATTTTATAGGTCCATAACTCTTCATAATTAATCATCCTCTGGGTTAATTATGAGGTACACGCTAACCTAATAGGGTCATTAGACATGGAAAACCCTATAAGGCCTAGAGATAGAGGCAGAACTGGGCGCGGGCAGGGGCCATGCGCCCCCCCCCCCTCCCCCTCCACACACACAAAAAAAAAAAAAAAAAAAAAAAAGATCTGAATATCTCCATGTGAAGAGATCCTCTGCCCCCCACCAACCCCACCCCCTCATAAAATTCGATTCTCACAATCTTAGATGATTTTTCCAAAGAAAGAAATAAAAAAAGAATGAAGGATAGGGGAAGGAAATGCATGGAATGGAAAGACAACTTGCTTTCTTTCCTACGACCAAAATCAGATCAAGAGAGACTCCTTTCTCTGTTTGACTCTCTCCAATCCGACTTTTGAGTTGCGACGTAGATATTCTCCGGCAATAGGCAGAGGGCAGACGGCGACCCAGTTACGCCAATCTACACAATTAGATCAAAGTCCAGCCCTCTTCATCTCTTCCTGATCATCTGGACCATTCCCAGTACCCTCACCCCAAATCAATACATTCCCTGATGCATCACCATCATCTTGGCCAGAAGGCCCAGAACCTTGACTTGATGAGCTCACAGCACTGGATATGCTTATCCTAAAAAATCTGATGGGAAGAAACCCTTGGGAGGTACTACAAGATATAATATCACATTAGAAAGTGCTTTATTGGATGGTTTAGTGGGCTCTTTTGGTTGTGGCTTTATTTCATAATCATCAACACTCACTTCCACTCTCAATAAAGATCAAATCAAGTGGGCCTTTGTACACAAAGGTAAGTAGATGACCTCCTTTATCGATGTATGCATATCCCATCTTCTTTATCACATGAATTCAAATATTCAATTGTTTATGGCCATTATCTTCATGCTTGATAATTCTACCTGCGTTTAAATGCTTAGGATCTATGATCAGTGGTTGGATTTTAATGCCCTTGATGATTTTTTTTCAAATTCCATGATGCTTTAAATGAACTTGTCAATGCATGAAATAATTTGATTGTTGCATATTTTATTACTAAATTTTACAAATTTTTTTAAAGTTTTTTTTTTCTTTGGCCCCCTAAACAAAATTCATGGTTCTGCCCCTGCCTAGAGAGAGGTGCCCATTGACCATTTAACATAGCTCAATGGTAATTGTAATTACATGAGAGATTGTTAAGGCTGAGATGATCTCATATGTCTTATCTAGGTCATCTAGCGCTTCACCATGGATGTTGATTTTTGAGGTCTTGATGTACTCTGCATACACACAATGTGGCACCAACGAAATATAGTACGTACATCGAATTACCTAAAACTACATTGTAATGGATGGCTAGAGACTATGAATAATTAGATTGGGGTCGGATAGTAAATCACCTTTACTCTCTTAATTAAATCGCATTGCATATTGAAATTAACTTTAGTGCTGATCTCAAGCTCCTAAAATACTGGCTTATATGCATGAATCATATTACTCGTTAATTTGTCATTGGGAGAGACACCTCTGTTATATCTTACAAATGTTATCGTATATTAATTTAATATTCAAACTAAGTAAATATGTGATTTGAATTGTATAGAACTAATATGAAATGAAAAGATTGGATTCAAATAGAATTAAATTGAATTGAATAGTCTTATTAAGTTCTATTATTTGATTTGAATGGTTCGACACCACTTAGCTTCAACCGTATGATACTCGATGGGGATGAGTTCAGTTTAGTTATTCGAGGCCACTGCAGTAGGTCGTTTTGAGAACCAGAACTCCAGAACAGGGTAGCTAGGAGAATCTTTGACCGGATAACTGATGACATCCCAACATGAGTTCTCTCTAATTGAGATAATAGAGCAAAGGTAGTAGCCAACTAGTAAAATGAGTCTCTTGATCTATAATTCGTAAAGCATAGTTAATTCATAAAGCACAATTTGCCTAGTAGACTGTTGTTTGATCTCTTTTTAATCACCTATCAATATTCCTATTTTGATACAGCATGTGTTAGTTCATAAATTGCTTATACTTTGGTGAATTTTCATTTTGACAATGCTATCATTGTTGTCACAGATGCAGCTATCACTCCCGCCCCTGAGGAGACCCAAGAGGTTCCTCCAGGCCTAGAAGAGTGGACCGAGGAAGACTTCCTCTAGTCCTTAGTTCGGAGAGCGTCATGATTTCTGTTTTAAGTTCTCTTTGGAAAGTCATATTGCGCCATCTTACGTTACCTTTTGTTATGATTGTAATGGTGGTACTTGTGAAATATTTGGAAATTGTATGTTTGTCATGTATCTTTCATATAACTTTTGTAGTTTTGGGTATTCCCTACATTTCAGTGAAATGAACTTGACATTTTGTATGTATATATGGAACTTTAGTGGACCGTCACACTCTGATATTGCTGTTATATATACTTCCGCACTAAAAATGTGAAATGACGGATGTTAGTGAGTAGTTCTCACATGTGTGAAGTGACTGTTTTATCCTTCATGATTCGAACCTAACCCGAGACACGTGCGAATTTCGTGGGAGCAAGCATTTCACACCCAGGGGATTACTGTTGGCCAGGTAATCTCGGGACCAGAATGTGACATAGGTCACCTAGGTTCTTCGATTATTATTTGAATGGTATAGATCATGTAGACTGTTGAATAAGTCCACTATTTTCCTTGACGATCTTATATCCTATTGATGTTTCACATGAATCTTTGCAATTGAACCTTTCGTTGGGAAGTTATGATCAAATCCACACCTTTGTGCTAGTGTACAAAACTATTGGTTGGAATCTAATTTTAGACGAAAGAGATCTTGATCGTGTATGAAAGTTTATTTTCATTGCTTTTGTGTTCTTGAGTTAAATCCATGTTTTGATTTTGTAGATCCAGCATGGATCCTTAGATTTGGATACTTTTTTAGTCAAGATCCTACGGTTGGATTGTTGTAGATGTGATTCCTTGTGACGGTTCATATTTCCATCATGCCTATAATTGTGCCCTATGCAATATTTTCTGTATCTTTTTGATAAATCTGAATAAGAAGTGTATTATGTTAAACTCATGCTCTAGGGCATGTATTAGATCTGATTTACATCTCCCTCGATATCCGTCTTTTGAATTCTTCAATTCAGTGCATAAAATGATTTGTTTTCCATATTTTCACAATTTATGATCCATCACTAGCCCCTTTTCTCACTGTTTTAACTTGAAATCTGTCTTAGAAAACAAATTTGTATTGGTTTTATTCATATTTAAAAGATCTTTTCAGCAATATGAATTTGCACCATTTCGATTTTGGGCCATCAAGTTACACCTACTTTAATGAAACCCTGTAATACTTTCATTTCAAAAAAATTTGTGCACATTAGTCCTATTCAACTAAGTTTTAAAAAGATACTAAACGATCTCAAATAATTCTAGTAAAAATAGGATTTGAGATATCTTTCTGTTGGTCTTAGAAAACACCTATGGTTTGCTAGAAATTAATTCTTAATGATCAAACCTTCACTGCATTTGTAAAACCAATTGAAAACCACCTTGGCAGTAACTATACCGGCTACTAAATCAGAAATCAGTCAAAATTAGTGAGGATCTAATTTTTGGTGTCTCATGAAAGTTGTAGATCTTTGTGTCGCCAAACGAACCCATTTGGAATCGTATTTTACCAAGTTCTATAGAATATTCTATGAATTTCCTAGAATGAGCTGCCAAAATCCTTTTTTTGAAAAAAAAAAAAAACTAGTTTTTGGTAAACCTACATTGTCTTTGAAATTCTATAAAAACTTAAAAGCAGAGAGTTGATGCATGCATGGTAGTTTTTCCTCTCTCCACACTAGTACTCTCTGCACTCCCCACAATTACTCCTTACACACCCTGTTTTGCCTAAAATACCCTAACATATGGTAACTCCATTGCTCTCGGCACACCCCTTCTCCCCCTCCGTCTCAACTTTCCCTCTCTCCACCACTCCCTCTCGCATGCCGCCGTCCGCCCGCTCTCTGTCTCCTTGTCTCTCTCCCTCTCCCCCCTCTCCTTCCCTCTCTCCCCCTCTCCCCCTCTCCCTCTCGCCCACCACCCGTCTCCCCCTCTCCCTCTCTCCCAGCGTCCCTCTCCTTCATGTCTCTCTCCCTTTCCTTCACCCTCTCTCCCTCAACTCCGTCAGCCCTTGATATGCATGGCATAATATAAATAACTACCATTTTATTTGAATTTGCTAGTTGTTTATTTTGTCTTAAATGTTCTACTTATAGCCTTTTTCTTATTATGCAGGAACTGGAAGGAGCTGAGCATATTTGAGCTTAATTCAGAGGTTTAAAGATAAAACCCCATTTGAGAAAAGGTATACATAAAGAGCATATAGGCTTGTTGGAGGAGAGTTGGAATTTCAAGTTAGAGGTCATGAGTTCAAGACTTGGCACGATCAGTTTTTATTTTTATTGAAGACTGAATTTGGTGGCCCCTACTATATCTAATGCTTGGAAATGGAAGGAATCTTATTGACATGAATAAGAATGTTATTATTTAGCAAGTGATCAAATCATGAAGGAAAGAAGATTTTCGGAATTGTAGCCATCCTGTATAAGCATTACTATTTTGACCATAACTTGTGACTCAAGACTCCGTTTAAGACAAGGTTAGATGCGTTGGAAAGAGGACTCAAAGGAGAGGAATATCATGTCTCATGAGGATCTCCCAATTCTGACGTTTTGGGGGTCAAAACAGGCTGTCAAGTGGAGGCATATGAGGGATGACGAATTTGAGTAATTTCTCTTTCTCTTTCTTCTTGTATTTTTCTTCTTTTCAAGGGGAGGTTCTCTTTTGCTCTAGGGTGAATCTTATTTTTCTTCAATCTTTGTTAGAAATTGAAGGTGGAGATTGAGTGGTGTAATAGACAACTTGAAGGCTTTCAATAATGACAATTTGTTTTATTGTTATTGTTTGTTCTACAATGCTTGGCTAATCCGTGGATTAGGGTGGAGGAGGAAACCAAAACCGGTGAGTTCGTTCCTTATTATTCTTCTATGTCTTTCCCTCATTATGCTTAATGATTTAATAGATTCTCCTTCATGAATGTTATTCAACTTCTGGTTTTGTAAAGGTTATTTGGAATGTCTTTTACTTTTTATGCTTGATCTTGACATATTACGTTTAGGTTAAATTCCTTTAATGGTTTGTGCTTGATCTTGATATATAGTTATTAGAGTTTCAACATATTGAAGTGAAGGGAGTCTTAGGTACTATTTAGAGAATTGGATTTTTTCAAGAAAAATGGTTTTCAAAGCTAAATCTTCCGATCCAAGGCAATTGCTTGCACATTGGATTGAGTTTTATTAGGATAAGAGTATGAAGTAATTTTGGAATGATTAAATCTGTTTTGGAGAAATTCGACACTCTGATATCTCTTTCTTTGATCAAGTTTGTGTTTGGATTTTTTTTTATATCAGTTTAGTTATTATTTCCTTGACTAATTGTGGTTTTAAAATCTCTAGTGTGAAAACTGATTGAGGATTTTTTTATCTTGTTTCTACAAATCTCTGTGGATCGACCCGTATTTGCCATTATCTACTTAATAGAAATTTGTGCGATTCCGGTTAACTATTTTGAGCACATCAAAATTTGGCGCCGTTGCCTGGGATTTGTTCTTGAAAATTGTTTCAAAAATCTGATTTCTGATTTTTACTCTAGTTTAGTTTAGGATTTTATTTTATTACTTTTTTTTAATTCCTTTTAGGATTTTAACTAATTAGCATTTTTTTTCTTTTTACACTTTGGTATTGTTGATTTTGCAGGATTGAAAAAAAGAAAAAGAAAAAAAAAAGGAGCATTTGTAGCAAGGAGTTACCAGATTCGGAGCACAAAGAATCTTTGATTAAATTACCAAAAAAAAAATAATAATAATAAAGAGAAGAATCTTGCAAAGAAAGCAACTCAAAGCGGGAAAGAAATTTTAGTTTTAGTAGTAGTATCTTTTTTTAGATCCATTGTAGTAGGACTTTCAAAGTGTAATAGTTGTAATTATTTTTAAATTCTGGGAAGGCCCAGATTGTAATAGTTAGGGGCAGGGAAGGACTACAGTTGGACGATACTGTCTCTACTTGAGTGGGAGGTGAGTACTGAAACCTTACCCACGCCTCTTCAGTAAGTGAGTTAATTCATGGTTGTTTAATTTTGGCAAAAGTGTGATTGATTGAATGTACACATTGATTAAATTGGAATCACACACTTAGTAAGGGCAATCATACCGCCAACAAGATAAGGATTGGATTTCATCACCATTTCCTTGCCCATAGGAATTTATTTTCCTCACTACTTAGGAATCATTAGCCCTTAATAAAATTTGAGTAGAAACGTGACCTTAGGACTCGAGCTCATTAGGAGAAGACCATCAAAGGTTGTACCATTTGCGCTCCTTGACGGAAATCGGTGCCTAGAATAGCCTTGTTCCTTAAGGGAGACAGTTCATCTGTTCTAGGAGTTTGGTATTTAAGCGGAACCTTTGCCACGAGCATCGTGATCCCACCAATCCCCTGGGGGCTTGCCTGGCCGACTACGTTTCATAGGACCGGTTTGGAGGCCTAGGTGTACTCTTCACAGTTAGGAGCTGTCTAGTTAACATAGGCTAGCCCATTAGATTGTTGGTGTGTTAACATTAAGGTGTGCTTCCTTAAAAAAAAAATAAAAAAATAAATTAAGGTGTGCTTGGCTTATGCAAACTTGGACACGTGAGAGAGGTCGTTTAGCCCGAATTGAATTATTTGAGGTACCCATCACGTTTGTAGAAAGTTTCTCAATTGATCCCAAAATGGAAAACCGAGAGAGCACTTTGAATGAGATGTTTGCACCCACTTCTGCTACCGCACCCACTTGCATAGTTCTACATGCAACCACTGCAGCCCAGTTTGAGATTAGAGCTGCTACCATTAACATGCTTCCTAAGTTCCATGGTTTTGAGAGTAAGCAACCATACATCCATTTGAACAAATTTTTGACAATTTGTCAGACATTTAAAAACCAGAACTTAGATGAAGAAAATGTCAAGTTAAGGCTCTTTCCCCAATCCTTAGAAGACCATGCTGCAACATGGTTGAATTCTCTTGCTCCTAATTCCATAACAACATGGGATGGGTTGTCAAAGAAATTCATGGCAAAATTCTACCCAATGTCCAAGACAGAGAAAATGAAGGATGCCATTAGGAACTTTAGGGGACGGCCTGACAAAGAGTTTTCTTAAACTTGGGAAAGGTTTCATGACCTTCTTGTCAAATGCCTACACCACGGGCTTGACAAGGCCCAGTTGGTCCATTTCTTCTAAAGAGGACTAACCACTGCACAACATACCTTGATTGAGTCTATGCACAAAGGGAAATTTATGAATCAGACTTCCAATCAAGCGAACGACTTCCTCGTAGAGCTGGCTGAAAATTCCCAAAACTGGAGTAGCAATGGTGGAGGATATGAGAGAGAAGAGATAGGGTCTAGAAAGCAAGGACTTTATGAGATGAAAACAGACCCTGATCTTAAGAATGTAATGGCTAGTCTGGTCAATGAGGTGAACAATCTAAGTAAGAAATTTGATGCCTTTACAGTGATGGCCAACAGGAACCCCCACCAAGACCAGGATTCTTTAATGAATGTTGCATCTGAACCAAGTGCAATGTGTGTCCTTTGTGATAGTTCTGAGCACATGGTGGAGTGCTGCCCAAATTTGTCGGTCGTTAAAACTGAGCAAGCCAATGCCATCAATGGATATAGTACCTTTAGGAAACCTACACCAAATTCTTTTAATCAGACTTACCATCCTGACAATAGGTTTCACCCGAATTTCTCCTATAGGCAGAGTGAACCTATTCAGCAACAAAGTGGTGGCCCTCCAGGTTTCCAAATGAACTTTTCAAGGGAAGGCTCTTCTCAGTACCCTCAGACAAACCAAGCTTTGGTTCCTCAACAGCCATATGTTGGTCCTCAACAGCCTAACAAATGTAGAACTCTAGTTCCTGACCCAATGACAAATTACTCTCCCTCTGTCCCACAACAGTCTTTATCCTTGGAAACTATGATGACTGATATGATGAAGTTGCAACAACAATTCATCCAACAACAGCAGCAAACCAACACAGCCCAAGCCCAGTTGAATCAGGCTACTGCCCAGGCCATTGCCAAGATGGAAGTCCAGCTTGGCCAGTTAGCAGTATCAGTGGGAGGGAGAGAGAAAGGGCAGTTTCCCAGTCAAACAGTCCCTAATCCCAAGGCCCAGCCCAATGCTAAGAATACTCTTAGAGGCCAATTTGGATTAGATAGTACTCCAGGACTACCCCATGATGAGGTACAAGCTATCCACACCTTGAGGTTTGGCAAGCAAGTGGACAACCAAGTCAGAATGCCTAAGGAAAAGAATGTAAATGTGGGTGAACCAAACAAGGACAAGGGGCAAGATGTCCAAAAGAAAGGGGAGATGAACCAGGCTCCTATAGAGAACCATCCAGTGACACCCTACATACCTAAGGCTCCTTATCCCCAGCGCCTGCAAGACAATGGAAAGAATAAACACTTCGAGGGGATCTTAGAGGTGTTTAAGAATGTTCAAATCAATATCCCTCTCTTGGATGCCATCAAGCAAATACCTTCCTATTCCAAATTTCTTAAAGATCTGACCACTCTTAAGAGAAAGACTTCTGTCCCTAGGGAGGCTGTGATGGCAGCTCAGGCTTCAAGGCTGATCCAGCAAACAATTGTTCCCAAATATAAAGACCCTGGATGCCCTACAATCTATATCAGAATTGGAGACACAATGGTTGATAAATGTCTTTTGGATCTTGGGGCAAGTGTGAACCTTCTGCCTTACTCAGTATACAAACAATTAGGTTTGGGGGAGCTCAAGCCCACATATATAACTTTGAGTCTAGCAGATCAGTCAGTCAAGGTTCCCAAGGGAATAGTGGAGGATGTCATAGTAAAGGTGAATGAGTTCTATTTCCCTGTAGACTTTGTCGTCCTAGATACCGAACCCGTCATAAATCCGGGCCGTCACATTCCTGTGATTTTGGGCCGCCCATTCCTTGCCACTTCCGATGCAGTTATCAGATGTAGGAATGGAGTAATGACGTTGGCCTTTGGTAACATGAAATTGAAGTTGAATATCTTCAATAATGGATTCCAGTCCCCTGAGATGGATGATGAGGAAGAAGTGAACATGGTTGATGTCCTAATAGGTCCGACAATACAACAATCTTGTTATCAGGACCCTTTGGAACAATGTTTAGCCCAATTCAACTTTGATATTGACATTGATGAATCCATTCCCGAGGTCAATGCAATGTTGGACTCAGCCCATCAAATGGATATTGGCTGTTGGAGAGAGAGAATAGAGCCCTTACCCGTTTCCACTTCGGTTCATGTGCCTTCCATTGTTGAGCCTCCTAAGCTGGAGCTCAAACCATTGCGTAAGTCCTTAAAGTATGCTTTCCTTGGTAATGGTGAGACATTACCTGCCATCATTGCTTCTTATTTGGAGAAAGATTCCCAGGAGTCCCTCTTAGATTTTGATTCTTTCACAACAATGGAATCATGTATTGTTGATTTCTAAGAATTTTGTGTTCCAATTTTAAAGGAAACAACGAAGACACATTGTGGGCCTCCCAAGAGAGAGGGGTTTGACAATTTTTTGGAGCCAATTCTACAACTTTTTGAATTTGACAATTTGAAATCACTGGAATCAGGTATTGCTCATTTCCTAGCTTTTAATGATCAATCATTATGGGAAATGGAAATCACACCCTCAAAGGGGACCCTACTACAAAATTTGAGGGAAATGGCCTTCTTCAGACCTTTGAATATGAATTTTCAGGAACATGCGTGGCACCCTCCAAAAATCTAAATGATGACATTGCCACTGCTTGTTCTTTCTCCAAATGATGACATTTGGAGAAAGATCCCCAGGAGTCCCTCTTAGATTTTGATTCTTTCACAACAATGGAATCATGTATTGTTGATTTCCAAGAATTTGGTGTTCCAATTTTAAAGGAAACACCGAATACACATTGTGGGCCTCCCAAGAGAGAGGGGTTTGACAATTTTTTGGAGCCAATTCTACAACTTTTTGAATTTGACAATTTGAAATCACTGGAATTAGGTATTGCTCATTTCCTAGCTTTTAATGATCAATCATTATGGAAAATGGAAATCACACCCTCAAAGGGGACCCTACTACCAAATTTGAGGGAAATGGCCTTCTTCAGACCTTTGAATATGAATTTTCAGGAACATGCGTGGCACCCTCCAAAAATCTAAATGATGACATTGCCACTGCTTGTTCCACACCCGTGTTAGAGGAGCTTGAGAATTCTGATTTTGAGAAATTACATGCACTGGCATCACTTGAACCACTATGCTCATTTGGGCAATCTCTTCCGTTAGACTTCCATGATTCATTCTTAAAGGAAGAGAGTTTAATGACTGTTACCCTCTCACCATTTGACAAGAAACATGTGGTCATATGTGCTGAAACTTTTTATCTTGTCTTTGTCCAGTGTGTAAAGGAGAATTTTATTTGGGATTCGGGTGGATTCCATGTTGAGTACTCTGTTTCGTGTTTGTTTGTGTGTTTGTCTAACCATGGACAGGGTTCGGAAAAGCTTCATTTACAGGTGACTTGTTCACTTTACCCTCCTGTACTTTTATCCCCATGTTTCATCGATCATTGCATTTCATTTATTTAAACATCGAGGACGATGTTCATGCTAGGTTAGGGGGTGAGAACAAACACACTTGTCCATTTTTAGACAAGAATTTCACTCTTTTTGTTTGATTTTCTAGGATTTTTAAGAAAATTTTCAAAAAATAAAAATAAAAAATAAAAAAATTGCTATTTGTGTTTGAGAAAGGAAACTTCAAAGAGAGTTTTTTTGAAACGAAGATACCACGAATTTTGGAATTCTCGATGCCATGGGCAAAAGAAAACAATGGTTTATTGTCCTGTTTAAGGAAAGGATTTTTGGAAAAGTGCTGAATCTTGATCCTTCACTTTTACATAGGTGGTATACATTTGCAAGGTTTTGAATGTGAAGTTATGATTTCCGATTTCCTTTGACGATTGGATAAAAAAATATGATGAAAAACCGACCTTTAGTATACAGTTTCCTGGTTGAATTGGTGAATTAATGAGGGCACATGGAAAAGGCTGCCTATTGTTAGGGATCGCAAAAAAAAAAAGAAAAAAAGAAAAAAAAGTGTTTAGATAGAAGTATTAAAAAGAATAAAAAGTTTTGTGACTAGTTTGGGTTCGTAGCCTTTTTAACCCGAGCCAGTAAGCCCGTAGGGGTATTTACATACCTAGTGCCCTAAAAACATCTGGTTTGGGAGTCATTGGCCTAATGCTCGTTACATGGGTTAATTAGAAAGCTTAAAGGACCTAGGCATTGCACAGTCATATGTGTGTATTTGAAAAAAAGAATAAAAAAATAATATATGGCCTTTGAAAAAACAATAGTGCAAAAGCCGTCATGGTCGCCTTGAGAGGAAACTGTTTTTCTTTGCTGAAGTTAGGTTGCCCAAAATTTTGAATTGAAAATCGTTTCCATGGAAGTTTCTAGCTAATCATTTGAGACTTATGTCTTTTTACGTGTACACACTTTTCGCCGTGCACGATCAACTTAGCATGATTTTGAGAATTTCTGACCAAATGATAGGATTTGTGAACCGAATTCCATACTTAACTTTGAAAATTCTGAGAATCGAGAATATCAGGTGTTTATAAATCTTCTTTTGAAAAAGTTTCCTTTGGTTTTTACTCTGATTGATTCAAAAAAAAAAAAAAAAAAAGAAAGAATTTTGTGGGTAAATTCACTACAAACCCTCACGAGACAACACTCGTCCACTAGAGGTAATCTAGTGGTCTAACGGCTTGTTGCATATGCCAAATGCAACCGCGATTCCTGCGAAAGTGAGTTAGGATTTCTATTATCAAAATTTAATTTTACTTTGTTTTCAAACTTTAGGTTTAGGGGTATTTGATATGCATGGCATAATATAAATAACTACCCTTTTATTTGAATTTGCTAATTGTTTATTTTGTCTTAAATGTTCTACTTATAGCCTTTTTCTTATTATGCAGGAATTGGAAGGAGCTGAGCATATTTGAGCTTAATTCAGAGAGATTTAAAGATAAAACCCCATTTGAGAAAAGTTATACACAAAGAGCATATAGGCTTATTGGAGGAGAGCTGGAATTTCAAGTTAGAGGTCATGAGTTTAAGACTTGGCACGATCAGTTTTTATTTTTATTGAAGACCGAATTTGGTGGCCCCCACCATATCTAATACTTGGTAATGGTTGCTCAAACTTAGCAATCAACTTTACAAGAAATGGAAGGAACCTCATGGACATAAATAAGAATGTTATTATTTAGCAAGTGATCAAATCATGAAGGAAAGAATATTTTCGGAATTATAGCCATCTTGCATAAGCTTTACTATTTTGACCATAACTTGTGACTCAAGACTTGGCACGATCAGTTTTTATTTTTATTGAAGACCGAATTTGGTGGCCCCCACCATATCTAATACTTGGTAATGGTTGCTAAAACTTAGCAATCAACTTTGCAAGAAATGGAAGGAATCTCATGGACATAAATAAGAATATTATTGTTTAGCAAGTGATCAAATCATGAAGAAAAGAAGATTTTCGGAATTGTAGCCATCCTGCATAAGCTTTACTATTTTGACCATAACTTGTGACTCAAGATCCGTTTAAGGCAAGGTTAGATGCGTTGGAAAGAGGACTCAAAGGAGAGGAATATCATGTCTCACGAGGATCTCCCAATTCTAACGTTTTGGGGGTCAAAACAGGCTGTCAAGTGGAGGGATATGAGGGATGACGAATTTGAGTGATTTCTCTTTCTCTTTCTTATTGTATTTTTCTTCTTTTTAAGGGGAGGCTCTCTTTTGCTCTAGGGTGAATCTTATTTTTCTTCAATCTTTGTTTGAAATTGAAGGTGGAGATTGAGTGGTGTAATAGACAACTTGAAGGCTTTCAATAAAGACAATTTGCTTCATTGTTATTGTTTGTTCTACAATGCTTGGCTAATCCGTGGATTAGGGTGGAGGAGGAAACCAAAATCGATGAGTTAGTTCCTTATTATTCTTCTCTGTCTTTCTCTCATTATGCTTAATGATTTAATAGGTTCTCCTTCATAAATGTTATTCAACTTCTGGTTTTGTAAAGGTTATTTGGAATGTCTTTTACTTTTTATGCTTGATCTTGACATATCATGTTTAGGTTAAATTCCTTTAATGGTTTGTGCTTGATCTTGATAAATAGTTATTAGAGTTTCAACATATTGAAGTGAAGGGAGTCTTAGGTACTATTTAGAGAATTGGATTTTTTTAAGAAAAATGGTTTTCAAAGCTAAATCTTCCGATTCAAGGCAATTGCTTGCACATTGAATTGAGTTTTATTAGGATAAGACTATGAAGTAATTTTGGAATGATTAAATCTGTTTTGGTGAAATCCGATACTCTGATCTCTCTTTCTCTAATCAAGTCTGTGTTTAGATTTTTTTTATATCAGTTTAGTTATTATTTCCTTGACTAATTGTGGTTTTAAAATCTCTAGTGTGAAAACTGATTGAGGATTTTTGGATCTTGTTTCTACAAATCTCTGTGGATTGAGCCGTATTTGCCATTATCTACTTAATAGAAATTTTTGCAATTCCGGTTAACCATTTTGAGCACATCAGCCCTCTCCCTCTCCCTCTCTCTCTCCCTCCCTTTCCCTCTCGCTCCCTCTCCCTCTGGCAATGCTGCTGAAGGGGGCAGTAGTGGTTGGGGATGAGGGTGGATGGGTGTAAAAAGAAGTTGGGAGGAAGAGATGTCCTTTTAGGTAATTTTACACTGGGGTATATATATTCATAAAAGAGTGCGGTGTGCGGAGAGCAAAAATCAGTCTGCATTTAGCAGCACTCTAAAAGTATTTATCTTCCTTTACTAATTTTGAGAAAGATTACAGAAAGTGTGTTTGAAGTGAATTTTCATTTTCAAGTTGAACCAACTGATTTTGGTCATCTTTGAAGAAATCAAAATTCATAAATCAACTACATGTCAAATTCTAGAAATTCTACAGTTGTTGTTCACCTAGTTATGTAACTATTTTGTGTGGTTTATTTGTTTTTTTCTTTGTGATTCTATCAAAACTATATGGATCTTTGGAAACCATTAAGTCAAGACTTTGAAATCAAAGTCTGGATCTTTGATGAGAACTTTGTTACTATGTTAATGTTACCAATCATACTTTGAGTTATGCAATCCATACTTTCTATTCACATTGTTGCCCGTATGTCTATTCATCTCCAAGGCATTATTTGATATATGGGCAATGCAACGTATGGTTCCCTCTATGCGTTATTATTAGACTGCAGCTGGTGAAGGCCTACTTCTAGTGAGATATTGTCTCAAAATTCTGCCCACACCGATGCGGGTCCACTCGTAGGCCGTACTTATATACCCAAGTCCCAAACTTGCATGTCGTGACATACCGGAAAATAAAGCCATCATCGGCTCTGATATCATCTATAACGACCTGGGCCCACTGTCCACATGATATTGTCCACTTTGGCTCAAGGGATTTCAAGCCAATCTTACTACGCGTTTTAAAATGCCTCAAGTGGGGTTAAGGCCAGGCTGCACTTATATACATAGGATCAGGGCTTGCATGTTTTCGATATGGGAATCATGCACCACTGCATACCCAGTCCTTTTTAGTTTTCCATGCCCTTTTTCTCTAGGCAGATGCTCGCAGGACCCCAACCCCTTCTATAGGGGGTCATTAGCTTGACAAAACTTAACATGTTCGTACTCATATTTTGCAACCCAATTTGCTAACCATTGATTGAAAATCGTTTATTGTAGTTTTATAGTTCTATTACTTGTAGGCTCATATGCTTGTTGTTCTCATTTTTTTCTTTTTTAAGATTTTGAGGTTGACTTTGAAAATGAGGAGCAATACGTTGCTCATGGGAATGAGCGTGACTTTGAGCAATGCTCACATTACAAAATATTTAGTTGGTAATTGACTCCACAAGTGTCTAGTGGGATCGTTACATTGTAAAATCAGAGGCTTCCTGTTGACACAAAAAATGTCACTTTGCCTCTTCAACATCAAAAGCTACATGGAGTCGCATCCTACCACAAACAGACAAATGCTACTTCAAGTATCAGATCTTATCAGAATCAGACAAAAACTGCAAGATCCTTCAAAATAGCCAAAAGAGGGATACACATGAAGTTTTGGGCCATTTTAACACTATTTGGCCTCACTTCACTCCTCCAACAGCTAAGCAGGAACTCCCGGTGGCGGTGAAGCCAAAGACCCTGACACACAAAACAGAGCACATAGCCGGCCTCAAAATGCCACAAGGAGACTTTACATCAAGTTTCAGGCAATTCCGACATCGTTTGGCCCAAAAAGGAAACAGCAACAACAATGTCAGCTCTCCCGGCGGCGATAGTGACGAAGACATCAAATCTTCGATCAGAGCCTATGGATGGTCTTAAAATACTTCTAAAAGGCTCCACGTCAAATTTCAAGTCAAACCGACACCGTTTGACCCTCCATCGACTCTAGATCAGTAAAATCAAGCCTCTCAGCAACGAGAACCACCGATGCCACCACTCATCAAACAAAGCACATGGGTAGCTTCTACATGCTTCCAAAGGGCTACACGTCAAGTTTCAAGTCATTCCGACAACGTTTGGCCCAACTTTGACGCTCGGAAGTAAAATCAAGCCTCCTAGCGGCAGAGCTTCCCAGGACCATGGCATCCAAATAAGAGCTAATGGATCATCCCAAAATGACTCCAATAGGCTCCCTGTCAAATTTCAGGTCAATCGGATATTGGTTGACCGTACATCAAAGCTCAACATCTTCCTCACGGTGAATCAAATCTAGCATCGACAGGACCTTAAACGGCTTCAAAACTTAAACAAAAGCCCATGGTTGGTCCTACCTACTGCTCAGGAAGCTTCACGTCAAATTTCAGGTCATTCCGACATCATTTGACTTAGTTTCGACTCTTGACGGAAAATCGGCTACAAAGTCTTTGGCTTTTTCAAAAAATAGGAAACTTTGTGTTCTGATTTGCATGGCTGCTCGTTAGGTTTTCCTCAGGGAAATCAAGTCAATAAGTGAGGAAAGATGTCAAGAAAAATACAGGAGAAAAAAGAAACGAAAAAGACGGAAAAACAGCGACTGAACGGCGACCGAAAAGGGACAAAAGTCCCATGGTCTCCGGCAACCATAGGGATTCGGGTCGCCGGATTTCACACGAAAACCCACTTTTCTGAGTATTCTTCGCTTTTTGAGAAGATTGACCCCTGTGATTTTTCCAGAATCTGATTTTTGGAGCATGAAATCTATTAATCTTCGTCAACATCACGGATCCGCCGTGAAAATCACACTTCGGAATCGCCAACCGGCCGACCAAGAACGCACAGTTTCTCCCCGATCGATCGAGAAATCGACTGGACAGATATTGCCGGCCCATTGGTGTCAACTAATGTTTAAAATTGTATCGCCATCCAACATCAAACAACATGTGGATCCATTGGCGATCATTGTAGGAAGAATACCAAGAGACGCGGCGCGGCCCACGACTCTTCAAGCGACTTGGCGACCACTTAATGTTGTTAATTGACCCGTTTTTGACAAGTTAATACGGTCATTAACTCATTATTTTGGACGACCCAATCAGAAGCAATGAAAAAGGAGTTACAAATCCAAGCAATCATTGCTTTAAACCATGTAACTCCCCTAATCATGGAGATTAAAGGCGATTAAATGCCCATCATTCTCCATCGGCCAATCAAAAGCTATGAAAAAGGAGTTACAAAATTAAGAACTAAATACTTGTAACTCCTCCCATCATGGAGTATTAATATAATCAATGCCCATAAACTCATCTAATGGCCACCAAAAGCCTATAAAAGGCGGTCATTCCAAGGAGAAAGGATCCTGAAAATTCCATGGAAAAATTGCTAGAAAAATTGTCCGAAAAATTCTTGGAGAAATCTCTACGCAAAGAAGCTCCGCTACTTTGAAGAAACCTTGTTGCAAAAAAACACCACAAGGTGATCGAAGTCCCTTGGGGGGCCACCCCCCCAAGGTCCCCTCTCCTTCTATCAAAATGACTAGATGTGGCTCTTCAGCCCGTCTACTCAGTTTTTTATTGGATATACGACCCTCCCTTGGTCTTTATCCTCTAAAATTTTGAGGTCCAAGCCAAGCCAAGTGAATCAAAGCATCAACATCAAATGTTCTCATATGAAGGATGATGGCGGAGTCCTTACATGACTCGCGACCGTCGATTTGAACGAGTCTCTACAATCTCCTGAGAAGTTAGATCCCTTTTCTTACTTTTTCTATTGTATTTTGTATTTTTTAAAGAGACAAAAAATCACAAGTCTTGTCTTTCTTCATTGATGAGATTTGTAAATCACCTTCTATGGCACAAAATCGCATTTCATGACAAACAAAAGAAAACCACCTTTCACGGCACTCAAAATCTATCTCTTTTCTTAAAAATATATGTGCAATGGAAAGTTAGAAAAAAGATTGATTTCCTTTCTACTTGTGAAGGTGGATCTCCAGATCGCCATTTCTAAATTCCAAGTAGAATAGAAAATCTAGCATACCCGTACAAAAAAATGTTGATGCCCGCTTTTCGCCCCGCCATACCCCGGCGGACCTGGAGCAGAGGAAGGTAAGAAACCGGGTCCATCACTTCCAAGGATCTCGGAGTTCGGGGCGTGATACTAGAAGGAAAGGGGATATATATATTTAGAGAGAGAGAGAGAGAGAATGATATGGTTAGAGATGTCAAACGTGCCATGCCGAACGAGTTTATGTTGGATTTTGCATCTAAAAAAAAACATGAGATGGGATTTTTTGGAAATTTCTTTCTTTGAGTTTATTTCCAGTCTTTCTCGTTAAAAAAAAAAAATCAGATTTCTCATTTTTGGATTCAACTTTGAGAAACTTTGATCCTTTCCCCTTTGAACTTGATAGCTCGCAGAAATGTTTGTAGCTATTGTTTATATTGGGGGATGGGCCATCTTTTCTCTTTGATGAGTCCAATAAGGATCTTTGAAAAAAAAATTTTGATTTCAAATTTTCAGATCTTGAAAAAAAAGATTTCTCTCTTTTGGATTCAAATTGGAGAAACTTTGGTTCTTTCCATTTCGGACAATAGCTCGCGGAAATCGCTGAGCTGACATTCGGATTGGGAGGGGCCATGTCCTCTCTTTGATGGATTCATTAGTGATCTTTCAAGTAGAAAAAAAAAAAACACTAGGATTGTATCAATTGCGTTCTTTGACCAATGTGGATCTAAGAAAAGCCTTGTCCAGAGTGTGGAGGTAGTTAGACTGTTTGAGGCAAGGGTCCTTCAAACGGGTTCATTAAGTAATTGTACCCTTACCTTGGGGGCTGATCTATCCACTAAGGTTTCATAAGACCGAATTGGAGACCTACGTGTACAAAAAAAAATCTTTAATATTTTTTCTTTAAAACAATAAAAAAAACTTCTGTCATTTTTGAGTTTAGATTTGAGAAATCCTGGTTCTTTCCCTTTTGGATCTAGTGCTTTCAGAAATGTTTGAGACTGTATTCGTATTGGAATACCATTTGCTCTCTTCGATGAACTTAATTCTGACCCTTTCAAAAAAAAAAAAAAAAAACTTCCATCAGTTTTGGGTTCACATTCGAGAAATTTTGGTTCCTTCCCTTTCGGATCTAGCGCTCACAGAAATGTTTGAGCCTATATTAGGATTGGATTACCATTTGCTCTCTTTTATGAAACCAATCTTGGCCTTTAAAAAAAAAATCCCATCTAGTGTCCATTCCAAGGATGTGGTTTGCAAGATTTGTGCCTAGCGGTGCTAGTACGCCCTTTCGGGTCTATTGTATTTGCGACCGACACATTTGTAACTCCAACCTTATATCATTTTACCTCGAGTGAGCCGCGCTTCTTGGTAATTTGAATTAAAGTTTACAATTGCTTCTAGCAGTCACTGGAACACTCATTCTCGGCCAACCATACTTGCTTTTATAACAATTATACCCTTTATGGCTTTTTGTCTTCTTCATTACGCTTGGGCCGAGCCATGCCCCCTGAGCTATTTGAAAAGATAAAACCATAGTATTTTCCATTTATGATCACCATATTCTTGTGATTACTAATGGATGTGGTCTTGTTTCAAAAGTTTTTCAAACTAACAATGGCAGCTTCATTGACTATTACTTTTGATGAAAACAAATACCAAGTCATGCTTCAAGAGAAGCAAAATAAGCGCACTCATAAGTGCCCTACTAGCTGCCGAAGCGTCATCTCCCTCGGCAACTCACAAAACACCGGGTCGACCTCCACTCCCCGAATTATTGTCTTCGGGTCGCTGGGACCATTCCCACTTCCTGTAGAAGAAACTGTGCTTGTTAAGAAGCAAAAGACCACCCCTGAACGTGTCATTACCATGACACCAAGGGCAATCACCAAAAAGCCTGAAACCAGTGGCAACCCCATGAAGCCTCAGCATGCAAGAAACCAGGTTTGCCCCAAGACTTGGTCACCAAGATCGTCACCAAAACAAAGAAGGTCTCGAACATCTACAAAGCCAACATACCTGGCCCCTCTCAAGGAGAACCGGTTCTACCCTCTCTCTTACATGAAAGAGGAGAAACCTACTTCCGCCAAACAACAAAATCAACTCAGCATTAGCCAGCTTGCTCTTACAAGCCCAAAATCAAATCATGCATCACCAGGCCTCAACAAGAACTTGCCAGGGCCTGCTCTCCTGCAGCTCGACCCTTCATCTCAATAGGGGCCGAACTTGCAAAATTTAAAGCTTCACTGTGTCAGGCAAAGGACCGCATCCAGATCCTGTCTATGCCGATCTTTAAAGAAGATAAGCTTGGCTGCTGCGCACGAGGGAGTACGTCTTTTATTGCTAGAGCACAGCCAGAGCCAACCGAAGCTCAAATTACATGACGCATATGTCGCCGCACGGCATATCTACAAAAGAGACTACAGAAGCAGAGGATCCAACACTCCGCCCTTCAAGTTTCTAAAAAATGGGTCGAAAAAGAAAGGCCCGACCAAGTTGCTGCTGTCCATATGGTTGGCAAAACCAAAAGACGCCAGAAGTCAGCAACCAAAGTTCATGTCAGACGGCCAGTGACTCGCAGCATCTCCCGAACACGAAGACATCAGGAGGACTTTCCCACTCATTCAAGTCAAAGACACCGGAGTGATCATTCATCGGGCTCTTCATCCAAAAGAATGAGCTTCAGCTCAGTCACCAAGACGGTATCCTCATTCGATTCTCGAAGGGTGAATGTCTTGGTCACAAACTCTGAGCAACCTCTGCTGCACGATGACGTGGCTCTACGCATCCGGCAGCTGGAGCAAGGACAACAGAGAATAAATGTTCTGATGGAAAACCTCCTTCTCACTTTCCAACGTCTGCCAAACAAATAAGTCCCTCTAAATGATAAGGCAAATGGTGGAGAAGATGAGTCACGCGCCCTTACCAAAAAGGATGTTGACGATATCCTCGCTAAAGAAAAAGAAGAGGATACACCGAAGGAGCATGGAATTAAGCCACCATATCCCTTATGGATGAACTCTGTTCTGTTCCCTGCAAAATTCAAGCAACCTACTCTCCAAACATATACGGGGAAAGGTTCAACTAGACAGCACGTCATCCACTTCAAAATCCTGACAGGAGCTATTGCGGATCAAGATGCTCTCAAGATTCGTCTCTTTGCAAGTACCCTTGGTACTCCACTCTGCCGGAAGAGTCCTTTCAAAACTGGACCATGCTAGAGACACGCTTCCTGACCCACTTCAAAGGTGAGGATCATCCTGTTACTATGGCTCAACTTTGCAGCCTAAAACAGGGAGAGAATGCCAACCTACGACTTCATTCATAAGTGAAAGGCAATGGGAGTACAAATGCTCAAATGTGCTGCCACAAGCGTCGTTGGTTGACATATGCCGAAACAACATGAGAGCAAGGATCCGCTCCATGATCATCGGCAACAAATCAAAGAATCTAGAAGAACTCCTAGAAGCATCCATGGAGGTCGAAACGGTGATCAAAGACCTCAACAGTCATAAATCATCAAAGAAAGAGCCAACAACCATTGCAACCTCAAAGCCAAAGAAGAAGGAGGTTCTTAATGTGCAAACCAAGTCAGCTCCTCAGCCGCCAAAGAAAGCTGAAAACAAAGCTGCGGGTAAGAAACTTGAACTCTCTGATGCCTTCAAAAAACGAGTAGAAAAGAAATAACCGTTCGATGAAGATGTTGAAGAAATATTTGGGGCTCTCTTGGCAAATGGGGAACTCACCTTGCCTGACCCCAAAAGACCGGGAGATGTTGGCAAAACCAACGATCCTCAGTATTGCCCATACCACCAGATGGTCTCGCATCCTCTCAATCAATGCTTCGTTGTGAGAGAGAAAATTAATGAGATGTGGAAAAACGGAGTCATCACCTTTGACAAAAATTATGGGCCTGCCTCCGTCAACATGGTGTCATATGGACAAACATCCAAATCACCAAATAAGAAGATCACTACTTCCTTTAAGGTTATAAAAATGACCGAAACATCCGAAGAGTTGGTTCCTTACCCAACACCAGATGGACAACCCATATGGGTGCATCCCGATCTCTTTGAAGATGAAAATTGGGAGGTCGTCAAAATAAAGCCGACTGCTCAGCAACGAAGGCAAGCTAGGAGACAACTCCGAAAGCTCAAATAGCAAGAGAAAGCTCAACCAAAAGAAGAAGTCATTGAAAAGGCAAAGACTTCCTCTACCGCCTCACTAGGGGCAACAGAAGAGTCTGTTCCCAAGACTTCAAAAGTGGTAAGAAGAATCACCCTCAGTGATTTCATGCCACCACAGCTCAGAAATGAGACTACGCAGGGGGCATCATACTCTTGCAACTCGGTAATTGGATTTTCCATAGATGGATATGAGTCCAGTGACATCGCCAGTGACACCGATGAGTGGGAGGAATCCCTTGAAACAGGAGAGTACCTCTCCAATGAAGATTGGATTCCTGAATCTCACCTTATGCCAGTAATCTGGTATAATCCCTTACAGTCACAAGGATCCTGGTCAGATGATGAAGAAGACCAAGAGGCTGTTCAAGAAAATGCTGCCAACCGGCACTCGCCAATGCCCTTGTGGAACCCAATAATATTGAACCACAAAGGGTAGATGAAGAATAAGATTTGGCTCCTATGCCTGATCTCGAAGAATATGCAATGATCTTGCAGTGTCTGACCATAGAGCAAGAGCAGGATTGCATCAATCAACTTCGTCACAATCCAGAATCGGACGTCCCGGAAAACCTACAACAATCTCCTCCGATAACCCCGGAAAATGAAGAAAGTTGCTGGTCTGAATCCCAGCAGTGCATTCTAAAGGCATCTTCTATTGGAGTCGCTTGCAACGCGATAGCTCGGGATGATAGTGCCTCTGAAGCTCCATTTGCCGAAGCTGCAAACTCTCAGACTACGTCTGGTAGCATATCTTCTGAAGCTACATCTTTTCAGGTGACTTCCATTGAGATATCATCTTCTCAGCCTTCGTCTCCTAAATCTATGACATTGAAATTTAATCCTCTTCGGACTGATCACCATGAAGAAGCTTTGGCCGATGAATTCTTCTTCAATGAAAACCCGGTCAATTGGTTTCAGATACCCAATCTCATAGGAGATGTCTGGACTGATGAGATACTCAACAAATAAGAAAAGTTGTTGGATGCTATTTAGGACTTGTTCCTGGAAAATGCTCAATGCAATGCAATCACTAAAGACGGCAATGCTGCTGCAGAAATGTTTTCAGCAAATGAGAAGGATCAACCCCTTGATCCAGAGGGTGATCTTCTAAACGGAGAACCTTCTCCAGAAGCTCTTGAAGTTGGTAGAGGTACCCGCTCTGGCCAGGATTACCACAAAAATTACAGCCAATCTTCTTCTTCTTCTTATGTAAATCCTTTGGGAAAACAAGCTGTAAACTCCCCAAGTGGTAACAATAATGAAAATGTAGGCCCCAAGGAGGCTTTCAAGTATGACTCGATTGGGCACTTCAAACACATACCTGCACATCTTAGACTTGTTGCGAATGTCACCATAAACTTGTGATAGTCTCATTTCAAAACTGCAAAGGCTGAATGCGGATGTTGACAAACATGCCCCACAAGTCCTACAAATTGAAATGGTCTATAGGGTCAAAAAATCAAATACCTCCTCAATGGGAGAAAAGACGAAAACTGAGGGATCTTGCATTGGATGCCTCTTGGTCAAAAAAGCAGCAAGTGCTACCATCGCCTTCGATAAAGAATACCTCCTGCTAGGTGAGACGAAGCACAACCAACCCTTGTATTTCACAGGGTACATCAAAGAGATGCCGATATATAGAGTCCAGATTGACCTAGGTTCTACACTTAACCTCATTTCCACTTTGGCACTTGAAGAGTTGGATATCCCACCTAATAAGCTCAGCCACACATCTGTGTCCATCTTTGGATACGATAGGAGCACTCAAAGGCCTATCGGCAAAATCAGGTTCAGATTGCAAATCGGTGATCTTATCTATGAAGTTACCGTGTATGCAATAAAGGCCCCTTCATGCTACAACATCCTTCTCGGACGCTTCTGGATACACGAGAATGGTGTCCCTTCAACTCTACACCAGTGCATCAAGTTCGTTGGTGACGACGGCTTGATACATCGAGTGTTTGCAGAAAGAAAGCCCTTCAAAGGCAAAAAAAGTCCATTTTGTACTCTCAGATGTATAAGGACGAGAAAGAAAAGGAGGAAGGAGAAATAACATCATTTGCCAAAAATCTCTAGAAAGATAAAGGCAAGGCTCTTCAGCAATCATCAGAATAAAACAAACCTTCCGACAAATCCAAAGAGAGCAATCCATCTCCCTTCGTTGTCTCCTTCAAATCTTCCAAGCCTTTGGTAATCACCACCAAAGCATAGAAGACAAAGCAGAAGACTGGGGGCAAGTTTGCTATCTCCTTTGTGTCTATCATGCAAGACACAGATTCAGATTCAGAGGCAGAAGACGATACATCGTCAAGCCAAGCTGATACTCAGCAAGTTCAGCCTGCTTTCACTCCATTGGAGACACCTGCTGACATAGAAGATCCCGTGTCTGCTATCTTCATCGTTCCGGCAACATCGGCAGAAGAGAAACCAATCTTCTTCCATAGATCGGACGCTTCTTCATCAAATTCTTTGCTTGAACCTTTCCAAAATAAGGTATGCCTCAACTATCCCTGTATAGTCCGATGGCATAAGCTATCATGAAGAAAATGGGCTATGATGCTCAAAATCCAATAGGTTTAGGAGGTGGCCGTGGTATCCTCACGCCATTGGAACCCACCCTGACCAAAAGTCAACTGGACTACTAGAAACTCCACCGTCATATAAACAAGTCTTCATACGGGTTGGGGTATGATCCTGACACTCCCATGAGACAGTTGACACAAAGGCTGCAAAGTCATTTTGCCGACCAGGCCTCAACATCTTTTGTCGATGAAGACATCGATCTCCCTGGATATCTCTTTGAATAGTTACCCGTCAAAGATCCAGAAGACTCATCAAATTGGTACGATTTCTCTGATGATGAAGAAGAATTGTCCAATGACACAGACACACGATTTTCTGACCCAGAAGAACCTTTGTCTCTAAAAGAAGTGCCTTACTTCGACCTAGTTTCAGTAGGTGATTGGAACCATCTAATAGCAAGCCTTGAGAAGAGTGCCGATCAAGAAGACTTATGGACAGAAGTAGAGCCATAGTCTGAAAATGCTTCTGAAACTCCAGAAGGTCTTGTTGAGTTGAAAGCCTCCGAAAATATTGTGGAGGAACTACCTTCAAACCTTCCAACATAAGATTCTGTTCAAAAGATAGACTTGGGAACAACAGATAACCCACGTCCTGTATTCATAAGTAAAAATATAAAGGATGATGAGTTGCTTGAGTATGTCTTTCTTCTTCACGAGTTTGTTGATTGTTTTGTATGGTCTTATTCTGAAATGCCTGGCTTAGACCCCAAAATAGCAATCCACAAACTCAACCTGCAAAAAAATATCAAGCCTGTCAAACAAGTCCAAAGAAGATTCTGTCCTGACGTGATGGACAAAATTGAACAGGAAGTTCAGAAACTCAAAAACGTTAGCTTCATCCGTGAGGAGCAGCATCCTGAATGGTTGGCCAACATCGTCTCCGTGACAAAGAAAAACGGGCAAATCAGGGTCTGTATTGACTATAGAGACCTGAATAATGCATGCCCCAAAGATGAATTCCCGCTCCCCATACCGGAGATAATGATTGACAACACCTGCGGATTTGAGCGAATGACTTTCATGGACGGCTCCTCTGGCTACAATAAGATAAAGATGCATCCCCAAGATGAAAGGCACACATCATTTCGGACCCCATTTGGCGTGTATTGCTACACTGTTATGCCATTTGGTCTGAAGAATGCCAGTGTAACATATTAGAGGGTTATGATGAAGATATTCCAAGATATGCAGCACAAGACGGTCGAATGTAATGTCGATGACCTGGCATTCAAAAGCAAAAGAAAAGAAGACCATCTCGAAGATCTTCGAGAAGTCTACCTCCGACTTCACAAACACAAACTGCGAATGAATCCCCTCAAATGCTTCTTCGGTGTTTTATCGGGTAAGTTTCTCGAATTCATAGTTCGGAAAGTTGAAATAGAACTTGACCCCATCAAAGTCAAGGCTATTCTAGAAATGCCATCTCCAAGAACTCTAAGAGAACTAAAAGAGCTTCAAGGGAGATTGGCATACATCCGACAGTTCATTTTCAACCTATCAGGAAAGTGTCGTCCATTCTTTCGGTTGATGAAGAAAGGTGTAGACTTTGTTTGGGATGCTAAATGTGAAGCCGCATTTCAAGACATCAAGTCATATCTGACCAAACCTCCAGTGTTGGCTGCTCCCACAACTAGAAAGTCATTCATCTTGTACATAAGAGCCCTCGATTATTCTTTGGACGCTCCACTCGCACAAGAAAATGACGGAGGAAAAGAAGCTGCTCTCTACTACCTCAGCTGCATGTTGGTTGGTGCAGAGCATCGCTACTCTCCAGTTGAAAAAGAATGCCTTGCAGTGATGTTCGTTGTACAAAAGCTACGTCACTACCTATTGTCTAACACAGTATACCTAATTTCAAAGATCAGTCTCTTAAAGGTCCTCGTCACAAAAGCAGGTTCCTTTAATGCCCGGCTAGCAAAATGGTCCATCCTCCTATCACAGTTTGACATTAGATATGTACCACAAAAAGCGATCAAAGGCCAAGCTCTAGCAAACTTTCTCGCAAAGCATCCACTACCTATGGATTCTCCACTCAGGGATGATTTACCAGACAAACCTGTCTACAACGTGGAGACTTCCTCACCAAATGCCTCCTGGAACATGTACTTCGATGGTGCAATCAGGACAAATGAACGAGGAAAGCTGATATCGGGAATTGGCATTTTCTTTGTTAGCACTAACAAATACATGATTCCACACGCATTCTCGCTACTGGAACTATGTTCAAATAATGCAGCCGAATACCAAGCTCTGATCATAGGATTGGAACTCGCCCTCAAATTCGGCATCACCATACTAGAAGCATTTGGGGATTCATAACTGATCGTCAATCAGATGAATCAGAAATATAAAATCAGCAAGCCTGATCTGTTGCCTTACTACAACAAGGCGCAATCGCTTCGTCAAAAGTTTGACATCTGTCACATCACCCACATTCGCAGAGGTGAAAACATCCGTGCAGATGCCTTGGCTGGACTCACTGCATCCCTGGTAATCCAAGAAGGGGAAAACATGAAAATTACAGTGTGTCAAAGAAGGATTCTCCCTCCTCTCAACACACACCAAGCAGTTGCTGAATGCCACCTGGTAGTCGGAAGTCGGATTTCCATCCTTAAAACTCCAATCGGCGACTAGAGGGATCCGTTCATTGATTATATTATGTTCAGAATCCTACTTGAAGATCCAAAAGAGCGGGTAAGCATTCAAAGACGAGCCCTAAACTTTCATTTGGATATTTCTTCAAAAATGCTTTACAAAAAATCCTTTAATGGAGTACTTCTACGTTGCTTGTTGCAACAAGAGGCTATAGAAACACTTAAAGAAGTGCATGCTGGTCTTTGTGGAGCCCATCAGGCTGGTCCTAAGCTCTACGATTAGAGAAAATTGTTAGATTATTATTGGCCTACCATGGTAGCTAACGCAATGCGATTTGCTAAGTGCTGCCAACAATGCCAAGTTCACGGAGACTATGTCCACATGCCTCCAGAATGGCTACACCCTACAGCAATCTCGTGGCCTTTTGAAGCCTGGGGTATGGACATCATAGGTCCTATCTCTCCCCCATCAAGCAAAGGTCATTGCTTCATCTTTGCCGCTACGGATTATTTATCAAAGTGGTTAGAAGCATTTGCGTTTAGTGAAATGAAGACCTCATCAGTCCTCCAATTCTCTCGCACCAACATCATTTGTGGCTTCGGCATTCCTAAAAGATTCGTTCATGATAATGGACCACAATTCCGGGATTATAGATTCTACAGGTTCTGCGATAAATACAAAATCTAAAGTTGCCCTTCGACTCCATATAACCCAACAGTGAATGGACTAGCAGAAGCTTTCAACAAGACACTCTACAAAATTCTCAAGAAAATGGTCTCTAGTCACAAAAGAGACTGGAGCGACAAACTGCCTGAAGCTTTATGGGCCTATCGAACCACCGTTCGAGGAGCAACCCATAGCCCACCATTCTCCTTGGTCTATGGATGTGAAGCAGTTGTCCCTCTAGAGGTACAAATTCCTCCCTCAAGGGTATCTCTACAAAATGACATAACGCAAGAAAGCAACGTCAAATTGAGACTCCAAGAACTGGATAATCTCGATGAAAGACGGCTCGAAGCTCTACAAAGCGTTGAGCTTTACCAAGCACGTATGGCAGGATCTTTTGATAAGAAGGTCGGCAACGTGCCTACAAAAAGGGCGATTTGGTTCTTGCAGTAAAAAGGCCAATGGTTTTTGCCCACAAATCCAAAGGCAAATTCTAACCAAAATGAGAGGGACCCTTCGTTATCGACAAAGTCTTCTCCAATGGCACATACGCTTTTCTAAATATGAAGGGCGATAGATGTATGCTGCCCATCAACGGCAAGTTCTTGAAGCGGTATTACCCTTGAAGACTTCCTCTATCAGGTCAGAGCGATGCCTGCATGGCCAAATCCTATTCCTAGGTACTTGCTCATCAAACCCACTCCTTTTGGAATTTTCATCTTTACGTTGAAGTTCCTAAAAAACCTCAAAACAATGTTTACTTTCAATGTTTCATTGTTTAAAAAAAATCAAATCCCAAAAATCCAAATTTAGGAACATCTTCCCTAACTTGACCAAAATTTTCGATCCTTGAACCCAAAAATTCATGGTTTGAAACAAAAATCAGGACCCAGGGATTTCCACCCTAGTCCACCTCGACTTTTACCATCAAAAATGGTTTTGAGTCAAAATTTACGACCCTCATGTCTTTAAATAAAATGGTTTTTCAAAAAACCGTGGGGAAGCAACGTTCAGTCGATACTCACACAAAACCCAAAAATCGGAAGGATGCAAACCCCATTCGATACTTCCAAAACCTCAAATCACAAGGAAGCGACACCACATCGATACTTGCAGATTTAAAACAAAAACGTGGAGACGTAATGTTTCAGTTGGTATCCATAACTCAAATTTCAAAACAAAAACAAAGGTCCGAAAAAACCTAAAATTTCAAAAGTCGTGGGGAAGGGACATTTCATCGATACCCACAAAATAAAGTTTTTTTGAAAAAGCAGAGAGGCGACGCTTAGTCGATACTCACACTGAAATCCACAAGGAGGCGACATTCCATCAATACTCGCAACCGAATGAGCAAGGAAGCGACATTCCATCGATATTTGCAATACCATTCAGCAAAGAGGCGACTTTTAGTTGATACTTGCATTTTTTAAAACCAAAAACTCGGCTTTTATGCCAAAAACCTGGCTTTCACGCCAAAAACCAAAAAACGGGCTTTTATGCCAAAAACCTTGCATTCATGCTAAAAATAAAAAAAAATCCGGCTTCCACGCCAACAAAGCAAAACATGGTTTTCAAAAAACTCGGCTTTCATGCCACAAAACCTGTCTTCCATGCTAAAAACAAAATTTTGGCTCTCATGCCACAAAACCAAAACTTGGCCCCCATGCTTCAAAATCTGGCTCCCATGCCACAAACAAAAAAAATCGGCTTTCATGCCACAAAACCTTGGCTCCCATGCCACAAACAAAAACGGCTTCCATTCCACAAAAAGAATGTGGAGACGCAACGTTTCAGTTGATATCTACAACTCAAATTTCAAAACAAAAACAAATGTTCGAAAAAACCTAAAATTTCAAAAGTCGTGGGGAAGCGACATTTCATCGATACCCGCAAAACAAAGTTTTTTTGAAAAAGCAGGGAGGCGACGCTTAGTCGATACTTGTACCCAAATCCGCAAGGAGGCGACATTCCATCAATACTCACAACCGAATGAGCAAGGAAGCGACATTCCATCGATACTTGCAATGCCATTCAGCAGAGAGGCGACTTTTAGTTGATAATTGCTTTTTTGAAAACCAAAAACTCGGCTTTTATGTCAAAAACCTGGCTTTCACGCCAAAAACAAAAAAAGGGGCTTTTATGCCAAAAACTTGGCTTTCATGCCAAAAATAAAAAAATATGGCTTCCACGCCAATAAAACAAAACATGGTTTTAAAAAAACTCGGCTTTCATGCCACAAAATCTGGTTTCCATGCTAAAAACAAAATTTTGGCTCTCATGCCATAAAACCAAAACTTGGCCCTTATGCCACAAAATCTGGCTCCCATGCCACAAACAAAAAAAATCATCTTTCATGCCACAAAACCTGACTCCCATGCCACAAACAAAAATCGGCTCTCATGCCACAAAACCTTGGCTCCCATGCCACAAACAAAAACGTGGAGACGCAACGTTTCAGTTGATATACACAACTCAAATTAAAAAAAAAAAAACAAATGTTCGAAAAAACCTAAAATTTCAAAAGTCGTGGGGAAGCGACATTTCATCGATACCCGCAAAACAAAGTTTTTTTGAAAAAGCAGGGAGGCGACGCTTAGTCGATACTTGTACCCAAATCCACAAGGAGGCGACATTCCATCGATACTCACAACCGAGTGAGCAAGGAAGCGACATTCCATCGATACTTGCAATGCCATTCAGCAGGGAGGCGACTTTTAGTTGATACTTGCATTTTTGAAAACCAAAAACTCGGCTTTTTTGCCAAAAACCTGGCTTTCATGCCAAAAACCAAAAAACAGGCTTTTATACCAAAAACCTGGCTTTCATGCTAAAAATAAAAAAAATCCGGCTTCCACGCCAACAAAACAAAACATCATTTTAAAAAAACTAGGCTTTCATGCCACAAAATTTGGCTTCCATGCTAAAAACAAAATTTTGGCCCTCATGCCATAAAACCAAAACTTGGCCCCTATGCCACAAAATCTGGCTCCCATGCCACAAACAAAAACGGCTTCCATTCCACAAAAAAACGTGGAGACGCAACGTTTCAGTTGATATACACAACTCAAATTTTAAAACAAAAACAAAGGTTCGAAAAAATCTAAAATTTCAAAAGTCGTGGGGAAGCGACATTTCATCGATACCAACAAAACAAAGTTTTTTTGAAAAAGCAGGGAGGCGGCGCTTAGTCGATACTTGCACCCAAATCCGCAAAGAGGCGGCATTCCATCGATACTCGCAACCGAATGAGCTAGGAAACGACATTCCATCGATACTTGCAATACCATTCAACAGGGAGGCGACTTTTAGGTTGATACTTGCATTTTTGAAAACAAAGAATTCGGCTTTTATGCCAAAAACCTGGCTTTTACGCCAAAAACCAAAAAACGGGCTTTTATGCCAAAAACCTGGCTTTCATGCTAAAAATAAAAAAAATCTGGCTTCCACGCCAACAAAACAAAACATGGTTTTAAAAAAACTAGGCTTTCATGCCACAAAATCTGGCTTCCATGCTAAAAACAAAATTTTGGCCCACATGCCATAAAACCAAAACTTGGCCCCTATGCCACAAAATCTGGCTCCCATGCCACAAACAAAAAAAATCGGCTTTCATGCCACAAAACCTGACTCCCATGCCACAAACAAAAATCGGCTCTCATGCCACAAAACCTTGGCTCCCATGCCACAAAAAAAAACGGCTTCCATTTCTTGGTGTAAAATAAGAATTCGTACCGTGATTGACCGTAATGAGTGCGAATCGCAACGCAATGTGCATCATAAAGGTTTTTAGGGTCGACCGCGCTAGCAACCGTGACCACGATTTTGAACCATGCCTACAGTTGTATTAGACTGATAGCAATGGCCACACCATATTGCCAAATACCAATCTAGGCCTTGGTTATGAGGGTCCATAAAAACTTTGGTCCCATAATCCTCACCACATCCTGCTATTGTGTCCCGAGGCATCAAACATCTCTATACAATCCTAACGTAACTATAAGAAAGTTGGAAAATATTTCATTTTGTTTCAGGCCCTTGGTTTCATCATTTCCAATCAGATGGCTAAAACTAATTAATGGGGCTAATTTTTTGCATATCTATACTTTAAATCCACCTGTGCATCTGGTAGGGCCAGTACGTAGACCCTACTGATATGCCATGTGTCTCAACTGGCAATTTTGGGAGCCAGATGGAAAACAGCCGTTCTTAGGTTTATATTCCTGTTAAAATTATACAAATAAAGCAGAAGATTTCAAAACCAATGGCTGATTTAGCAAAAATATTGACCATAGTTTTGGCTAGAGCTAGTATAAGCCAACCGGACCCAACCCCTGTATGACCCGCACAATCCAACCAGAATAATATATGGGTCGGGTTAGGGTGAACCCGTTTGACCCACGTGAATAGCATGACCCATTTTTCTTTTTGCAACTAATATTTGTACTCAATAACTAATTCTATAGAGTGTCTTTTTATCTTGATCTGATTTTTTTTTATTTTTTTTTATGAAAATCTTTTCTTTTTTAAATTAATTTTGCTATTCGATTTCTATGGTCTCTATTTAAGAAATATATACTAT
Organism: Persea americana; assembly: GCA_029852735.1. Classification (NCBI taxonomy): domain Eukaryota; kingdom Viridiplantae; phylum Streptophyta; class Magnoliopsida; order Laurales; family Lauraceae; genus Persea; species Persea americana. The sequence goes on from CM056814.1 coordinate 29,593,928, forward strand.
ACTCAAGCTATAAAATAATCCGTATATGATCCGCACAATCCAACCTGAATAATACATGGGTTGGGTTAGGGTCAACCCGTTTGACCCACATGAATAGCATGACCCATTTTTCTTTTTCTTTTTGCAACTACTACTTGTACTCAATAACTAATTCTATAGAATGTCTTTTTATCTAGATCTGATCTTTTTAAAAAATTTTTTATGAAAATCTTATTTTATTTTTATTAATTTTGCTATTCAATTTCTATGGTCACTATTTAAGAAATATATATTATACTCAAGGTATAAAATAATCCTTTTTTTTTTTTTCATTTTTTCTCAAGTAGGCCTTTGTTGGCTTAATTAAGAATATTTTTGTGTGGTATTCTATCTTAGAAGGATTGTAGATATGAAGAAAATGTAAATGATATTACATAAATAAAATAAAATAATTAAGTAATGGCTGAGTTCATCCTAGTTTCCACATTATTTTCTCCTTAAGCTGGAAAAAACAAGAGAGAAGGGCTAATTATGGGATCATGGTCAAGTGTTGACCTAAATTTCCAACCCAATATCAATTGAGCCTGGACGAAGCAAAATAACGGTAGACTTGTTATAACCCAAACAGAGCTTGTCAATATTGCCTATCATGATAGTTTTAAATTGCAACAATAGGAATTAAGAAGTTAAAGATTCTTCATTTATATCTTATCTCATTTTACAAATTAACTTATTTGTTTAGGTGTAATTTAAATTTTAGGTATGGCTAGAGTGTTAGAGGACTTTGTAAATTTAATAAATTTAAGTTTGGATGCAGGTTATGCAAGTCAACCCGACTTGCAGCAACCCGCAATGGTTATATAGGTTAATACCCACAATGGTTATGTAGGTTAATGTGGGTCAGATTGGGTTGACCCGTAGCGGGTGCGGGTTAGGTGTTCTTGATCCGTTTAATAAACGGGTCAGATGCTCCATTTAATAAATGGGTCCGGTCCATTTAGCCTGTTCGGACCTGTTTCCCACCTTTAGTTATGGTTAGATACATTGGATAAAGCTTAATTGTCAATACGTGTAATCTAGTTGCAATAACGATAAATATAGTATAATAATAAAGAGAGACACAGCAGATAGGTTGGTTGATGTACCACGGATAGATAGGTAGGCAGTTAGTAGCAAACTCACCATACATCTACATTTTTATATATAGTTGCTTAACCTCTTTGGTGTCCTTTTATTTCTTATTCAAAAAATAAAAATAAAAAAAATCTTAATTATCAACATGCTGATAATTTATCAAATTACTTTCCTCGATTAAGCAGATCAAATAATTGTAACCGTCAAATTAATATCAGGCGTGGGCCAAATTTGGACGGTCATGACAATGCATATTGCAAGTAACTAGATCTATTTCTTGTATAGACAAATACTAGAAATTGAATATAGATGATGGTTTAGAAGAGAAAGACATTGGCTTATATACAATAAAATTGTCAAGTGCATGGGGAGAAAAAAAATGACCATTTCAATGGAACAAAGAGAGACGTATCCAACTCCCTATAAATCTGTCCCCTGAATCCATCTTTCGCAGGTTCATTAACACTTAAAAAGAGTCAAATCACTTCCTCCTCCTGATCTTCTCTCCTTAGCGTGGAAGATTGAATATGGCTACTCACATCCTCTTTCTCGTCCTCCTCTTCATCTGTTCTTCTGGTTATGCCTATGATCCCAGTCCCCTCCAAGACTTCTGTGTCGCTGACCTGAAATCACCTGGTACTTGGTTTTTTTTGCTCTTTTTTATAAGTTTTTTCATTGAATTCAACGTAACAATCAATGTGTTTGATATTGAATTTGTTTTTTGTTTTTCAGTTTTGGTGAATGGGTTTGTATGCAAGAATCCAAAGCTGGCACAGGCCAATGATTTCTTCTTTGCAGGCCTTGATAAGCCGGGCAATACATCGAACCCACTTGGGTTAGGGGTGACCCCGGTGACTGCGACCCAAATCCCCGGGCTCAACACCCTTGGCATCTCTTCGGTCCGCATCGACTATGCTCTCAATGGCCTGAATCCACCCCACACACACCCACGGGCCACTGAGATCTTGGCAGTTCTCAAAGGCACCCTATATGCTGGTTTTGTCACCTCCAACCCTGAGAACCGCCTCTTTTCAAAGGTCCTCAAGAAGGGTGACGTGTTCGTCTTCCCGATGGGCCTAATTCACTTCCAGCTGAATGTGGGTAAGACCAATGCGGTCGCGATCAGCAGTTTGAGTAGCCAAAACCCTGGTGTCATTACTATTGCCAATGCGGTTTTCGGGTCGAAACCACGAATCCATGATGATGTTCTTAGGAAGGCCTTCCAAGTTGACAAGAAAGTAATCGATGCTCTCCAAGCTCATTTTTGAATGGAGAAGAACTAGAAATCACTAGAACAGGCTGAAGCCAACTCTTCATTTTTATTTGATGGTTGTATGAAACAAGCAAATTTTGTGCGTCCCTAATACAAATAAATTTAGTGTTTCCCGTTTGGCAATTTATTATTTAAGTCAAAATGATGGAAAGCATCAAATCAAGAGAATAAAATATAAGAGAGTTACGATAATATTTTGTCTTAAGTGAATTGGTAGTAAATCTTTTTGACTTTTTATATAAAAAGTGGTGTATTTTTGTCATTTAGCAGAGAAATGAAATTTCTTTTTTACTTTCATTTTTAAAAAAAGAGGAAGGAATTTTGAAGATGTACACTTTTGATTTAACCTGTTGTGTGAAAGAAAGATGGAGGCTTGACATTCTTTTTACTAACTTAGTAAATTGCCAACCAGGGGATTCCATCAAATTGATGGTGCTTTGTTTTAGTCCAAACTGCTCACAAACACTACCCAACTTGTATTGGCAGAGACTCAAACGTGATTCCCAATGGGAGTAGGCCAGACCATAGGATATGATTAGGTGTAAAAATCTTATACTTTTGGAGGGTCCAATAAGCAAAATTTTGGTGTGGGAATGGGGTCATATTGGGTTTGACCACTGTAGGTAACATGGGTCGGCTCAGCCAGAGACGAAATAATGTTCATTAATTGGGCTTATAATGTCAGCTCGAACACACTCTGTACCTTAAAAGGATAAACCCAAACCCTGAATAACTAGACCGTATTCGGTTTGGTTGGTGTGTCAGAGTCCAATATGTTTGGGTCAATTGGTGGTCTATGGCAAGGATGTGCCCAACATTAACTTGATCCCTTTATTAATCAGGCTGGACATGTCGACCTGAATCCACTGCAGAAATGAAAAAGGTTCAACCAAAATATTGTTCACCAGGTCAGGTTGGGGATAGGTTGGTGGGTCGTTAGGAACTGCCCTCCTGAGTACCTCTCTAGGTGCTTTCAAATAAGTTGGACCAGCCACAGCTATACCATCAGGTTATTAGTGGCCTAGATCCAGTATTACCCATTAGTCCTTAGCAGAGTTGCTTGCGGATATGGGTGATAGCTAAAGAGTTGGTACTTGTTCTCATCGAAAGTTATAGTCAATGACGCTATCATTTTGTTAGTTTCAAAAATTCTAAATATAATGATCACAAGCATATAATGATCAGGGCCATTGTTTCTACCCAGTGGTGTCACGCCCCTAAACTAGATTAACTCAAATATAACAAATCCACAACTTAGGGCGCAAGCAGTGTGGGGATTAATTTGCTACAATAATATTTTTTTTCCCCACAGTAATTACCCATAGGATTCAGCCAACATGAGGCTAAATCAAATTCCTCAGGCCTTTTCAAAACTTTTGTGGAAGCTTGTATAATCATTACCATATTCACATTTAAAATAATAAGAGACAAAGATATCCGAGTGTACAGAGTTCCAAATGCATTACATTCATGTTAAAGTTGATAAGCACAAAAGTATTAATTACAATTCCCAAGAAGGCCTTCAAAAATCCGATCATTAACCAAAAGATGCTAAACTAAAGAAGATATCCCCAAAACAGTGATAACAAAGCTCTTTTGCCAGCCAGATGCTCTAAATTACACCGTCTTCACTCCACTCTCTGAAGTGGTTTCTCTGCAACCGCCTCATCCTCTGGGCAAGGGTGGGGGATTTGTCACCTACAAATAATTAGGTTTACGATAACCTGGGAAGCAGTCAATATAAATTGCATTTCCATGTTGCTTCAATATAGAATTTAAGACAGGAAAATTAAAACCCCACGTGGCTAAGTCCTCTCGACTTCATGGTTGCGGTGGCGTGACCGTAGCAGACAGAAAAATAAACAAGAATAATTACACTAATACCTGAGGACTACATTGCAGAAATTCATTTATTAGCCATCAAGATAGTTACTTTTCTACGATCGCGGAGGTCTGATCGGGTCAAGTATGGTACTTAAGCTATAATGTGATCGCTCATCAAAACAAGGTATCCTTTGTAGACAGTATGAGTAACATGATCAAAATCCACACACAACTGGGTCCGACTGTTATGGGATCGAAGCTGAGTGATGTGGACTCAATACTCCAAAGACAAAAAGATCTAACGAGACTCTGTCTCAAGTATGATAACCAAGTAGGGAAACTACTCCAAGTGCCAGCTAAATCTGACAAAAAACACATTGTCCATGAATTGTCCTTCACAAATCCTAAGGTTGCCTACACTTGGACAAAGTTGGACAAAATTGGGCAAACTGATAGTACAAAAAAGGGAAAAAGTTTGACAAGACATGACGACACACCTCCAAATCCGAACATCCCAAAAACCGTGCGAAAGAACAAATTTAGGGACACAAACATCCAGAATTGAAGTCCACCGTGAGGATATTTTAAAATTTTCTACAACATTTGGATCAGATCGAACATTTAAGCAGAAGCAATTTTAGAAATATGCGGAAATAGTAGTATAATTCATCGAAAGCAATGAAAGATCCAATATAGGCATCCATCAACATATGGAAAATATCTAAAAACAAGTTCCATCTATAATGTTTAAGTTCCAATCAAATAGAAACTATTGTTTTATTACAATCCACAAAACTAAGCAATTAGAAATAAGCTCCTCGATGTCTATCTGTTGCTCTCTTGCAATCTCGGTGATCAAGCTATATCACCAGCACCCCACTCTAAGTCTGTTACGTTTGGCATTTCAAAGAACGCTTCACCCTCCGGTATAGCAGTAATGGGCTCACTACCTACGGCACCAAGGATTAAAGAAAGGCCAAATCCAAAGGATCCGGAAAGACAATGTACATAAAATATAATATGAATGCATCAAAATAGGCAAGACAGTGAGTATGATCAATAGAGCAACAATGGTGGACAAACTAGGCAATTAGTGCAAGAATAAAATAATATCATGAATCAATGTATAAGATACCCTATGATCAGTTCATCCATCTAACAAAGGCACATCGACATAGGCTAGCTCCGCGGGAAATTATGAAGTTGCTCCTCCGTACTACATATGAATTGTACTGGGAATGCATTTGATCAAAGCCCCGCCAAACTAGAGTTGCAGGGGAAAATCAGGCCAAAATTTTGAACCTAAAGAACCCTCAATGGTACCTAGTGGTGTATGTTGATCTCAAAGATCCCGTCTATATGGCAAAGAGAAATTAGCTCCTACCACAGGTAATCAATCCATGGCTAAGCTCTTTAATCGAGTGGATGTATTTGCTTGACTCAACGGATCACACAAAGCGGTTTGGCTAGGCCTCCCTTGTGTGAGCAATGTTTACAATTCCAAACAAAAGGGTCAGTCCATCCAAACCATCACCGTCATCCATGCCATTATATCATAACCATCAATGTATCCATTCCATCACAAATAGTCCATCAAAATATAGCAATCCATTCAATCACAAATAATCCATCCAAGTATGATAACCTTTTTCATCTGTCCATATCATACCAAGGTTCAATATCAAAGGTGTCCCATTCCATCAAGCCATTGAATAGTCCGCGTAGCTTTAGACACGGGTAATCCATCCTCCATCAATACATACGAGGTCTCATCTAGGTAAACCCTACGTCAAGGGCCTCATCATCATCATTATCTATCCATAGGTCTAAAACACACATCCAACCATAAGAATAGAGATCAAATGAAATACGAAAGCAATGTATATAGATCCATTCATCATCCCGATCAAATAAGGGAAAGTAACTAGTCAACCCAAGTCAAAGGTCTCCCTTCAGGAATGAGTGTTGAGTCATCCAACATAGTGGCCAAATTGGGCCTCCGGAAGTCCAATAAATGAATCTTGGTGCACTGATAGTAATTGACATCCAAAGATCCCACATTAACCACCCCTTTGGTTTAACTTGCCCCCCATACCCTACTTTGAATAACCGATGAGTGGATGTTAAGATCAATCATCCACTCATCATAATTCTTCCATTTGCAAGCCATTACATAGGTTATATTATATTAAAGACTCAGAACAAAAAATTTCTATACTATAGGAAACCTAGGCTAACTGTTAGTTGTGGCCCTGTCACGGCTAGCTATGAATGTACTATGGATTGCTTACATGCCACTATGGGAAGTTTTACGGTTAGTCGTGAGCTCGCCGCAGAACAAAAATTCTAATATTCAGCTCTATGGAAAAGCTTGCCGAGGTACATTCCCGGTTAGTTTTCCTGAGATCCTGCTGTTGGAAATAGGTGGCCTCTAGGATAGATTTTCAAAACTTTTGACCCACTTGACTTAGGGATCAACTATCCAGAAAGCTACAAAACCCAATCCAGAATCCATGGCCTCTTTCTCATCACCATGTACAGTAATAAACTCTATCTAGAAGATAGAAATAGCAGCAAACAAGCAACCACGAGATCCACAACATACAAGGAAGTAGATTATACCTTTGGAGCTTGGTTGTGCTCTAATGGAGAAGTTGTTACTTTCTTTGATGATGAAACTCTTTTGCGTATTAAATATGAATCTCCAAGACCCAATTGTCTTCCACGCTATGACCTGTATCAGATTCTCTTTTCTTAAGAAGATGGGTGGGATCTCCAAGATAAAGCTTTTAAAGAAACTATAAGAGAAACTAGAAGAGGAAGAGGAGAAGAGGCATGTGCAACTCTTGCACTAGGAGGCCTTGGGCGTGAATCCCTAGGTGGGATTGAGCATTGGGGACGTCCAACACACTTGTTTTTCGTATATATAGCTTTCAAGCCACCTCCTCTTTCTAATTGAAATAGAAGTCCCATTTCTCTAACAATTAGTAACTCTCTTCTTACTAATTTAAATAGAAGTCCCACTTCTATTAATAATTAGTAACTTACTATTACCACTATTAGAAGTCTCACTTCAAATAGAAATAGTAACTTTCTATTTCATTTTAGAGTTCTACTAGAATTAGTATCTTTCCAATAACTTAGGCTAGCGTGTGGACCACTAGGGATTCCTTAGAAAGCTGGATTCAACTGGGACACCGCGACCCCACATCTCATGTGCAATCCGGGCCCACAATTAATTGCAAATAACTCCACTATATAAATGCAATTGAACTCCAGTCTTAGGAATAAATTATATAGAATACCCTAAATTTCCCTATGTCCACAAATAGGCCCTTCCATCAATATCCATGGATCAATTGGACCTATGGATTGAGACCATAAAACTAACACCTACGGCTAGTCATGGATGAACTATGGCTTGTCGTAGCTTCCCAAAACTCATTTTCCTTAGATTTGAATTGACACGAAACCCATTCAAATCACCTCCAATTCCAACCAAACTCCACCAAGATATTAAATACACAATTTTAAACCATCTCCCATTAATATTTCACATAATTCGTGAGGCTTTAATCAATTGGGTTTCCAATCATCATATAAAGTTCCAAAATCATGAAAAGAGCTCAGAAGGAAGGGAATTCTATAATTAAACACTAAGATCTCTTCAACTCAACATAAGAATCAAGAAAAAGAGGTATGCATGCTATGTAATTCCAATACTGTACTTGTCTTGGGTCTAAGCTATGAGAATCCTCTCCAAATCAAGCCTCGTAGCAAAGAAGATTCTCAAATCTCACCAAAACCCCACATCCTCATGATCTAAGCCTCCTATAACAATTCTAAGTGAGGAACATGAATTAGAGCTAGAATTCAATAAAAAATCTCCTAGAGAAGGCTAGAGATGGAATTAGGATTTAAAACTCACATCGATAGAGAGAAAAGAGAGACCTAGATGGCGATCCATGTAGCTCTAGGAGAATAGGGCTGGAAGCCTTGATTTGCTGATGACCTTTAATGGATTTTTCACAATGATTGATGTACCTTACCCTACCTTGTGAAGGAAGGGCTAAAAACACTGCACAATTCTCTTAAGAGCCAGGATCTCATCCCTATTGGTCGAGATGAAAAGGATGATATCATGTACAAATTGCAAATGAGTAATTCCTTCCCTGTTAGAATTTTAGATTGGATAATTCTCCTAGTTTGAACAAAACTCAAGTCCTAATTGAGTTGTAATTTTTATTTCTTTTGGAAAAGGACTGTGCAGTAACTTTGTGACAGTGGAAGACAGTTTGTGGACTCCTTAGAACAGCTTTGAAGACTTCTAGTCGGGTTTAAAGACATTAATAGAGTCCTCTCGGAGTGTTACAGCGCTTACAGAAATCTCAACCAGAAGATGGCCTCACTATAGTGAGACTGAAGCTCGCTATAGCGAGCTACAGTGTTCGCAGACAGAACAAGGGCTCGCTATAGCGAGCAAGGGTTTTTCTGTCCCTCCAGGACTCTTGCATGCCGACTATCTCTACTTCTACTAAGAGTTCTTCTTTTATTCAAAAAGCCTTATGCACGATCCTTGGCCTATATAATGACCCCTTGCAACCACTAATGGATTTACTAGAGCTATCAAAATTTCTTAAGCATTGAGCATTCGTTAAAGAGAGTTGTGGGCTAATCTTGCAAGGGAGACTGCGCTGAAACTTTATTCTTTTTCCTTATTCTCTTAACCACCTTGAAGGGGCATTCAAGGTGGGTTTCAAGTAAGCACGTGGAAGGTGAACAGCGGGTTGTCGACAAGTACTTCAAGTCCCTTACACTACGTCAAAAAGCCCAATAAACCACTCCTCTGTGTTGGTTTTACTGACTGCCTGGAGCAGTCATATATTTTTTGACTGACTTTTAATGTTTGTTACAGCCCATGGCAGTCGTTGTTGTGAAATATAAAAAATAAAAAATAAGACTCAAAACCCTTCTCATATCACTCATAAACGACTCCCAGCCCTAACTCTTCTCTGTCTCGCTGGATCTCTTCCCCCATTGCGCCGCTCCATCTTTTCCCTCCCCCTCTCTTTCTCCCTCTCTCTCGGGCAACACCCATCTCTTCCCCCTCTTCTCCCTCTCTCCCCCTCCTTTAATGTCGAACCATTTCTGAAACGGCCCCCGCATTTCTGAAACAGCAGCATGATGGATACTAGGAGCAGAAAACGCAGCAGAAAAGCAGCCTTCATCATCTTTCCCCTCCTTCCACAACAGCAACAGAACACGCAACAGCCCGCCCATTTCTGAAACAGTGACAACACCTAAGCCAGGACCTCAGCCAACTAGGGCAAAAGCCGCAAACGCATACTAGGAGTAGCACAGGGGCTAAGCCCAAGCCCATGGGCCATCCTATTTGGAGCTAGTGCTTAATCTTTTCCACTCTCTTCGTCTCTTTGCCATCTCCTTCACAGGTATTTAGGGTTGTTATTGTCGCTTATGCTAATGCTCTCTATCTTTCTCTATCTCCTTTGTGACACAGTATCAACGGTAATTGCATGCTTCTAGAAAGGCCTGTTTGGCATGGGTACAATTTGCAATTTTTGGATGTGTGAGATTTGCAATGAGTGATTGTTTTTTCTTTGTGAATGTGCTCATAGAACATTGGCAGGGAACATTGTATCTAATATATGTTGACAGTTGATTTATGGTGTCCTTTTGGCTTGGAGAAGTTTTGGAATCACATTGGTTTGATTACCTCAAAGAAGGTCGAGTGTGAGATTGCATCTTTTATGTTCAGCAACACTGCATAGATTAAACTGGTGTTCATTCTTCAAAAAGAACAGTATAAATCAGTCTCATTCAGCTGGAGTCCATACGAAATTTGGTCTATTGGGTTATGGCAAGAGGACAAATTGTAGCTTGCTAGTAAATCAAGTTGTTTGCATGTATTGGAGTCACTAATTGAGCTCTCCAACTTTGGAACCATTTTGTTGATTTGGTAAATTATTCAATTCCTACTTTGGAAGCATTTTGTTGAACAATGATTGAACCCAAACAGGTTTTCAGATCAAATATGTTCACACTTAACAAGCATTTGCTAAAATCTACCAACCCATCGTGCAATAATAAAAGGGGTTGAGTGGGAATCATGGACAAGTTCTGAATATTTTGTAATGGAGGGCAACTGTGGACAATCATTTTACCACCCCAACCAGAAAAGAAGCAACACTAAGAATGAATAGAGAATAGCCCAATTGTCATTCATTGTAGCAAAGAATTGGCAACAATAAAGTGGGTTAGATACAGCTCTTTCTAATGTAAGGCAACAATTCCCAGTTGCACTAACAACAATTCTACACCCAAATTGAACAATTCATGTTTAGAACAATAATTTGGTCTGTTCGAGCATCTGTGATCCAAATTGATTGGTGCTCCAACATTCAAAAATTCGAAGAGAAACAAAATTAATTTCCTCAAGTACGGTAAAACATTGATGTTGAGAGTAGCAATGATTTGCAAATTGTTACAAAGAGATTTTGTCACAATTTGCAATTGTTATGACTCTCTATTGACAAATGCAATAAAAAAAAAGGGTCTCTAGGAAGAACTGCTTTGGTTTTCTATTTTACAATTTCTAACTATTACAATAACTGTATCGGTCTCCCCCTTTCCCTTGCACATAAAACATTATAAAGTAGCTATGTTAGGAGTTGTTTCCTTATTCTATCTTCTATTCCTTTGAAATATCTATTATATTGAATTCTTCGAGATGCCCTCGGCTTGTATTCATTTTTAATTTTATATCCTTTTTTTTTCACATTCTAGTCTTAGCATTTGCACTCTACCACTTACTTAATAGAAAAATGCAACTTTAAGTGCTGTATAATAAAAATGTTCATCCAACCACAATGGTGTTTGATTACTACAGCGCACTCCAATGCTTGTATCCACTTTGCCTACCCTTCACCAATCCTAAGCACTGTTGACACAAAAAATGTCACTTTGCCTCCTCAACATCAAAAGCTACATGGAGCCGCCTTCTACTACAAACAGGCAAAGCTGCTTCAAGCATCAGATCTTGTCAGAATCAAATAAAAACTGCAAGATTCTTCAAAATAGCCAAAAAGGAGGTACACATGAAGTTTCGGGCCATTTCGACACCATTTTGCCTAACTTCAATCCTCCAACAGCTGAGCGGGAGCTCCCGGCGGCGACAGTGTCAAATACATCAAATCTTCAATTAAAGCCTATGGATGGTCTCAAAATACCTCCAAAATGTTCAACGTAGAATTTTAAGTCAAACCGACATCGTTTAACCCTCCATCAACTCTCGAACAGCGAAATCAAGCCTCCCTGCGGCGAAAACCTCCGGTGCCGTCACTCATCAAAAGAAGCACATGAGTAGCTTCTACATGCTTCCAAAGGGCTGCACGTCAAATTTCAGGTCATTCCAACAACATTTGACCCGGTTTTGATGCTCCGAAGCAAAATCAAGCCTACCAGCGGCGAAACTCCCCAGGACCATGGTATCCAAATTGGAGCTAATGGATCATCTCAAAATAACTCCAATAGGCTCTCTGTCAAATTTCAGGTCAATTGGACATCAGATGACCGCACATCAAAGCTCGACATCTTCCGCACGGTGAAATCAAGTCTAGCATCGACGGGACCCCAAACAGCTTCAAAACTCAAGTAAAAGCCCATGGTTGGTCCTATCTAATGCTCAGGAAGCTTCACCTCAAATTTCAGGTCATTCCGACATCGTTTGACCTAGTTTCAACTCTTGGCGGGAAGTCGGCTACGGAGTCTTCGGCTTTTCCAAAAATAAGAAACTTTGTTCTCTGATTTGCATAGCCTTTCGATAGGTTTTCTTCAGTGGAATCAAGCCAATAAATGAGGAGAAATGTCAAGAAAAATACAGGAGAAAATAGAAGCGAAAAAGCCCGAGAAACGACGGCCGAGAGGCGACCGAAAAATGGACCAAAGTCCAAGGTCACTGGCGACCTTGGCACATGGTTGCCGACGACCTTGGCCCATGGTCGCCGCTGACCTTGGAAATCAGGGTTGCCGGATTTCCACTAAAAGTGTCGTTTTTCTGTTCTTTTTCACGTTTCGCGATGTTTGGCCCCTGTGATTTTCTTAAAATCTGATTTTTGAGGCATGATATCCGTCAATCTTCGTCAACATCACGGATCCGCTATCGAAATCATTTGATCATCATCGGACATTCCGAAATTGCCAACCCGTACAAAATTCCAAGTAGAATAGAAAATTTGGCATACCCGTACAAAAAAAAATGTTGATGCTTGCTTTTTTTTTTCTTTTCGCCCCGCCGCACCCCGGCGGACCCGGGACGGAGGAAGGCAAGAAAGAAAAAGACGGGTCCATCAAGTTGGCATACCCGGTGGGACTCGTTCATTTGAGAACACGATGCTTAGAATCCTTGGCTCCTTCCTAGTTGGTGGCCTATGTTGGATCTTGTATCTAAAAAAAAAACATGAGATGAGATTCTTTGGAAACTTCTTTCTTTGAACTTGTTTCCATTCTTTCTTTTCTCAACAAAAAAAAAAAAAAAGGTTTTTTCTTTTGGATTCAAATTGGAGAAACTTTGGTTCTTTCCTTTTCGTACAATGGCTCGCAGAAATGTTTGAGCCAACGTTCGGATTGGGATGGGCCATTTCCCTCTCTTTGATAGGTCCATTGGAGATCTTTAAAAAAAAAAAAACTTTTCAAATTCCTTTCATTGGATTCAAATTGGAGAAACTTTGGTTCTTTCCTTTTCGTACAATGGCTCGCAGAAATGTTTGAGCCAACGTTCGGATTGGGAGGGGCCATTTCCCTCTCTTTGATGGGTCCATTGGAGATCTTTCAAAAAAAAAAAAAGTTAAAAAAAAAACTTTTCAAATTCCTTTCATTGGATTCAAATTGGAGAATTTTTGGTTCTTTTCTTTTTGTACAATGGCTCGCAGAAATGTTTGAGCCAATGTTTGGATTGGGAGGGGCCATTTTGCTCTCTTTGATGGGTACATTGGAGATCTTTCAAAAAAAAAAAAAAAAAAGTTAAAAAAAAAAAGTTTTCAAATTTCTCTCTTTTGGATTCAAATTGGAGAAACTTTGGTTCATTCCTTTTCGTACAATGGCTCGCAGAAATGTTTGAGCCAACGTTCGAATTGGGAGGGGCCATTTTCCTCTCTTTGATGGATCCATTGGAGATTAAAAAAAAAAAAAAAGGCATTAAGGTTGCACCAATTGCGTTCTTTGACCAAAGTGGATATAAGAAAAGCCTTGTCCAGAGTGTGGAGGTAGCTAGACTGTTCGAGGTAAGGGTCATTCAAACGGGTTCATTAAGTAATCCTATCCTTACCTGGGGGCTAATCTATCCACTAAGGTTTCATAAGACCGAATTGGAAGACCTATGTGCACTCTTAAATAAAAAAAAAAAATCTTAAAAAAAAAAAAAACTTCTGTTACTATTGTATTCAAATTGGAGGAATTTTGGTTCTTTCCTTTTTCGGATTTAGGCTCACAGAAATGTTTGAGCCTGTATTCGGATTGGAATACTATTTGCTCTCTTTTATGAATTCAATCTTGACTTTTCAAAAAAAAAAAAAAAAACTCCCGTCATTATTGGATTCAAATCTGAGAAATCCTGGTTCTTTCCTCTTTCGGATTTAGGCTCGCAGAAATGTTTGAGCCTGTATTCGAATTGGAATACCATTTGCTCTTTTTTGTAAATCCAATCTTGACATTTAAAAAAAAATCCAATCTAGTGTCTGTAGACACCTCGTTTTGGCACCCTATGAGGGGCAATTCAGTCCACCTTATTTAATGATGTCCTGATTAGGCTCCGAGTCAAAAGTCACCTGTCGTCTCTAGGTCTCTGATCACCCAGGGAATTGGCACATCATGATCTACTCATCGAGAGCTTTCTGCCCATATATAAAACTCCAAGATCTGACGGGCGGATCAAAAATCATGACAGCGGGTCCCACAACCAGGGGCGCCCGCGTGAAAAATCACCTATCATTTATGGACCTCTGATTGCCTTGAAAATTGGCTCATCGTGACCTACTCGCCAAGAGCTTTCCGTCGATATGTAGAACGTCGAAATCCGACGAGCGGATTGAAATCTACAAAACTTGGGCCCCGGCGATAGCAACTCAACCAATCTCCACCCGGACCCCACCTTTTGGACCCGGATCAGTTTCTTTTTAATCCTGACCAAAAACCAACCCGGATCCAAACCCACCAGGACCAGCCCAATCCAAGCCCCACTAGACCTAGCCCATCCGATCCAACCAGACCCGGCTCAAATGCACTCAAACCGCACCTGACCCAAACCTGAGTCAAACCTAGATCCAAGCTGTAACCCAAATCCATATCCAAACCAGGCCAACCGGTCCAAACCCCTTGAGCCTAAACTCCTTGACCCGTCGCCCGGATAAGGAAGAAAGAGCCCAGGGATCTGGGGAAGTAGAATCCTAGATCCCTTCGTCTCTATCTCCCCCTTAAACCCTCTCCCTCATCTAGATCCTCTTCATGCGCAGATCTCTTTGTCTCTGGCCTCCTTCCTGGCTCCCCATCTCCATCTCAGGCGTACATCTCTCCTCTCCCCAACCCTGCTTTTCCATCTCCTTCTCTTCTTCATCGTCGCAGCAACTCCGTCTCCCTACTCAGCATCATCACAGCACCGCCCCTTGCATGCACCGCCACCCTCTGGAGCACCTTCTTCATCCTCGCAGTACTGTCTCCTCCGCCTCGCCGCCAGACTCCGGAACAGGATCTCCTTCCTAGAACCCATCTCACGTTCATCATCCTCCCATCTCCCGCATCACCATCAGATCCATCATCTTCTCACGCACGTCCATCTCCTTCATCACATGCAGAACCTCTATCCAGAACCCATCTTTTATTACCCATCATCCTCCATCCAGATCATCTCCTTCTCCATCTCAAACCCATCACATCTCCCCTCTCGTTCACATCCCTGCGCAGATCTCAGGCCTCCCAGATCCACCTCGCATCTTTATCTTCCCCATCACCCAGGCGCAGTCTTCTTACGCATCATCTCCCATGTCTCCCTTCCATCTCACAACTCCGTCTCCCCCGCAACCCATCTCACACACATCCATCCCCTGCACCCGTCTCCCCATCTCACCTCTCCCATCTCTGCGCCCATCATCCTCCATCCAACCCATCTCCTCCCAGGCTCCATCTTCTTCCCCAGGCGTGGACCTCTCCGTCACCATTCCTCTCTCACGCCAGCCAGCTCTCTCCTTCATCTCCTACCAACCTGCCCAGAACCCACTCCATCACAGCTCATCGTGCCCTCGCCCTCAGATCCCTCTCAAGCCCAGCTGTTGCAGCCCATCTTCTCCACCCTCAGGCATCCACCACCATCATCTCCATTCACAGAACCCATTGAGGCAGCACCCCCATTCACGCGTAACGCAGGAGAAGGAGAGGAAGCCATTTGAGCAGAACTCAGGGAAAGTCTCACACCGAGACACAGAGAGAGAGAAGAGACCGACCAACACCAGGAAAGAAGTAGCCAAATTTAACAGTGCACATGAAAAGAAGAGTTGCAGAAGTTGGCCTATGAAGACCCCTATGAAGACTTAGGAACAACTCATGGTGTGTTCAGTCCGACCCCCTCTTTTGCTCAGATTGATAACCCACTCATGCATTTAAATAGCTTGGTTTTATTATCTGTTTGTCTCATGCATGTTAACCTATGCTCCATGCATTATTAAAGTTCTTTTTCTTTATTATTATTATTGTTGCATTTAAACTCTGATTAGTATCATAGTAGCATACATATATATAAAATAAGAAGGGATTCCTGTTAGGTTGAGACTGCATCATTCCACCATCTCCAATCATTCATCATTCTGTTAGTGCAATATCCAAGTCAATCACATCCGGGCATATAGAGCAACAGTATATTGCTGTAATCATCATCATCATTATTTTCCCTCATTTTTCTGTCATATAGATTGCAACCCTTTATAGGATCATTCCTACCACCATCATTCTTAAATCCTACAAAAATAAATCATAAACACTAGGGTCATCACCATCGCGTAACCCAGAAGACATTGGCTACCACAACTTCTAATCAAACCTGGCCCAAATGACCATCTCCCTCATCTACCCGATTAGTAGACCCTAAACGCCATTGACCCACAAACTCACCTACACAGCCCCCGCGCCTGTCAACCCAAATCAAATCGCAAAAACGCGGCCCATAACCCATTAGACCCAACATTCCACATCTATCCAACCTGACCCACCTGCTAGCTCACTTTATCAAACTCAGCTATACCCACTGCCAAACCTAGCACAACAGCCCACTTACTTATCCAAGCCTAATCCACTTATCCGAGCCAATCCATCTATCCAAGCCCAACCCACTTACCCAAACCAACTCAGTTACCAATCCACCCCATGCATGCACAGCCCAGTTTCACTCTGCTATCTATTTTCCGCATTTAATTCTTCATTCACTGTGGTCTGTCTTTTGTTCTTCATGCATCTAACATGCCATGCATTTAGATTAGTGTTTTAGGCCATTTTTATTATTATTTTTTCTTTAAAATTAGCCTTAATCTGTATGTCAAGATGCATTTAACATGCCCATGCATTATAATCGTATTACATCTTGTTTCTTTAGTTTATCCTCTTTATAAAAATTGAGACTGCATTCCCTTTATCTGTTTATGTTATTCTCTATATAAAAATTAGAATAAAAACCGAAAACACCAAAAGAAAATAAAAATAGCAGTAAAAAGTAAAGATTAGAAATAGGACTTTAGCTACCCTATTAATTAGGATAATTAGGCTAAATTTAATAATTAAGTTCTTTTCTCCCCTCCCCTCTTATTAGGATTAGGAGATCTCATTTAGGAAACTTCAAATAAATTATTAAATAAAAATTAGAAACTTATTACTCCCTCCTCACCCCATTTCATTAGGATAAATCAGTTTAGGATTTTAGGCTTTATAAATAAATACATAAAAATAAAATAAAAACCATAAAAATCAAAAAGACCAAAAACAAAGTAAAATATATTAAAGAAAAAACCAAAATATTAATAAATTGGAGTTAGAAATTAGACTATAGCCTAACTGATTAGGTCAGACCCCGGATCTAGATCTAGGTCTACCCCTAGCCAGCATAGACTACCCTAGTTTCAATAATCCCAACTGATTAGGTCCCACTCGCTCTCCGGGCCCCGCTAAGGGACCGGGAGAGTGGATGTGGGCGGTTAGGACCTTCGGATAGGGTAGAGATCCATTAGGGAAATGGAACAGTTAGATTGAATCCAAGTAGGATTCCCCTAGTTAGGCCCTTCTAGCCCCAATTATTAAAATAAAAAAAAAACTATAAAACCAACAAAACCAATCCCAAAAATATTTTCTTCTCTTTTCCTCCACCTCCGGTGCCAAATATTTATCTAAACTCAATGATTAAAGGGAATAGAGGCTGATTCCAAGACCCTGAATTAATGAGAATGACGAAACGAGACGAGTGATTTCACACACCCCAATATCAGTTTATTTACTACCGGCCCATCATCAGCCACCCTCAATTAATCCCGGCCCAACATCGGCCATTTTTTATCTTACTTCTGGCCCATCATCGGCCATGCACTTTTATCACCTGCGTATCGCACACAAACCCACAGAAATCACAACTCGAAGTTTTGTCTGCATCATTCTTTCGATTCGAAGAATCAGCCTTTAAATCCTAGGTCGTCAAAGGACATTGAAGGGGGTACCTAGGAATGGGGTTGATCATTTTCTAAATATTTGGCTCCTTTCCCCTTTTTTCTTAGTTTATTTTCATTTTAATTCGCTTATCCCCTAGAATACTTGGATTTAACTTTAATTAGTCTGTTCAACCCTGGATGTTGATTTCCCCTGCTTAGTTCATTATGGTCCCATCTTGAAGCCCATAATTTGACCCTTGACCCAAGTTCGACCCGAATTGAAAGACCCAAATTAAGTGACAAGACAACCATCGTGTGTCGCCGGCGGCACATTAGACGAGAGAAGAACCCACCCCATTTTCCTCCCGCATTCTTTCAGCTTTCGTCGAAGGATGGTGTTACGGCCGAATCCGTAACTGGCGATCGTGGTCCGTCGATTTTGAGGGTAGTCGGAATCCTCATTTTCGATGTATTTGTTTTATCTCACACTGTTGAATGGTGATTCCCCTCTCGGGGGGGGGGGATCAAAATTCACATCCGACAGTGTCCTTTTTCAAGGATACGATTTACAACATTTGTGCCTTGCGGTGCTAGTACGCCCTTTCGGGTCTGCTGTATTCGCGACCGACACATTTGTATCTCCAACGTTATATCATTTTACCTTGAGTGAGCTTCGCTTATCGATAACTTGAATTAAGGTTTACAATTGCTTCTAGCAGTCACTGGAATGCTCATTTTTAGCCGACCATACTTGCGTTCAGAACAATTGTACCCTCTATGGCTTTTTGCCTTCTTCATTACGCTCAGAACGGGCCATGCCCCTGAGCGATTTGAAAAGACAAAACCATAGTATAACCCATTTATGATCACCATATTCTTGTGATTACTAATGGATGTGGTCTTGTTTCAGAAGTTTTTCCAAAAATAACAATGGCAGCCTCGTTGACCATCACCTTTGACGAAAACAAGTACCAAGTCATGTTTCAAGAGAAGCAAAGCAAGCGCACTTTCAAGCGCCCCACCAGCTGCCGAAGCGTCACCTCCCTCGGCAACTCCTAAAACACCGAGTCGACCTCCACTCCCGGACCATCGTCTTCGGATCACTGGGACCATTCCCACTACCCGTAGAAGAGACGACACCTGCTAAGAAGCAGAAGACCGCCCCTCAATGTGTCGCTGCCTTGACACCAAAGGCGGTCGCCAAGAAACCCGAGGCTCGTGGCAATCCCACGAGGCCTCAACCTACAAAAAGCCAGGTCTGCCCCAAGACTTGGTCTCCTCGATCTTCGCCAAAACAAAGAAGGTCCCAGACATCTGCAAAGCCAGCATACCTGGCTCCTCTCAAGGAGAACCGGTTCTATCCTCTTACCTACATCAAAGGAGAGAAACCCACCCTCCACCGAACAACCAAAACAACTCAGCACGAGCCGGCTTGTTCATACAAGCCCAAAATCAAGTCGTGCATCACAAGGCCTCGATAAGAACCTGCCAGGGCCTGCTCTCTTGCAACTCGACCTTTCATCTCAACAGGGGACGAGCTTGCAAAATTTAAAGCTTCGCTGCGACAGGCTAAAGACCGCGTCCAAATCCTATCCATGCCAGTCTTCAAGGAAGACAAGCTCGGTTGCTGCGCACGAGGGACCACGTCTTTCATTGCCAGAGCACAGCCCGAGCTAACAGAAGCTCAAATTGCTCGTCGCATACGTCGCCGCGCGGCATATCGACAAAAGAGATTAGAGAAGTAAAGAACCCAGCATTCTGAGCTTCAAATCTCCCGAAAATGGGTCGAAAAAGAAAGACCCGACCAAGTTGCTGCTGTCCACATGGTTGGCAAAACCAAAAGACGGCAGAAATCAGCAACAAAAATACATGTCAGACGACCGGTGACTCGCAGCGTCTCTCGGACAAGCAGGCATCAGGAAGACTCTCCCACTCCTTCAAGCCAGGGACATCGGAGTGATCATTCCTCGGGCTCATCATCTAGAAGAATGAGCTCCAGCTCAGTCACTAAGACAGTATCCTCTTTCGACTCACGAAGAGTGGTCACAAACTCTGAGCAACCTCCACCGGACGATAACATGGCTCTATGCATACAGTAGCTAGAGCAAGACAACAGAGAATAGAGGTCCTAATGGAAAACCACCTTCACACTCTCCAACATCCACCAAACAATGAGGAAGCTCCTCCACAAGATGAGGCAAATGGTGGAGAAGATGAGTCACGCGCCCTTACTAAAAAAGACGTTGACGATATCCTTGCCAAAGCAAAAGAAGATAATACACTAAAGGAGCATGGGATCAAACCACCATATCCCTTATGGATGGACTCGGTTCCTTTCCCTCCAAAGTTCAAACAACCTCTTCTCCAAACATATACGGGGAAAGGTTCAGCTAGACAGCACGCCATCCACTTCAAGATCCTGACAGGAACGATTGCGGATCAAGATGCTCTCAAGATCCGTCTCTTTGCAAGTACCCTAAAAGGTACGGCCTTTGATTGGTATTCCACTCTGCCAGAGGACTCCATTCAAAATTGGACCATGCTAGAGACACGTTTCCTGACCCACTTCAAAGGTGAGGATCATCCTGTTACTATGGCTCAGCTCTGCAGCCTTAAACAGGGAGAGAATGAGTCGACATACGACTTCATTCACAAGTGGAAAGCAATGGCATACAAATGCTCAAATGTGCTGCCACAAGCATTGCTAGTCGACATTTGCCGAAACAACATGAGAGCAAGGATCCGCTCCATGATCATCGGCAACAAATCAAAAAACTTGGGAGAACTCCTAGAAGCGTCTATGGAGGCTGAAACGGTGATCAAAGACCTCAACAGTCAGAAGTCATCAAAGAAAGAGCAGACCTCCATTCCAACCTCCAAGCCAAAGAAAAAGGAGGTTCTCAATGTGCAAAACCAAGTCAGCTCCTCAGCCACCAAAGAAAGCTGAAAGTAAAGCCGCAGGTAAGAGACCTGAACTCTCTGATGCCTTCAAAGAACGAGTAGAGAAGAAATACCCGTTCGATGAAGATGTTGAAGAAATATTTGGAGCTTTCTTGGCAAATAGCAAACTCACCTTGCCTGACCCCAAAAGACCGGGAGATGTTGGCAAAACCAACGATCCCCGATATTCTCCATATCACCAAATGGTCTCACATCCTCTCAACCAATGTTTCGTTGTGAGAGAGAAGATTAACGAGATGTGGAAAAACGGAGTCATTACCTTTGATAAAAACTACAGGTGTGCCTCCGTTAACATGGTGTCATATGGACAAACATCCAAATCACCAAAGGAAAAAGTCACTACTTCCTTCAAGGTGATAAAAATGACCTAGACGTCCCAAGAGCTGGTGCCTTACCCACCACCAGATGGACAACCCATATGGGTGCATCCCGATCTCCTGGAATATGAAAATTGGGAGATCGTCAAAACAAAACCGACCGCTCAATAACAAAGGCAAGCCAAGAGACAACTCTGCAAGCTCAAACAGCAAGAGAAGGCTCAAACAAAACAAGAGGTCCCTGAAAAGGCAGAAACCTCCTTTACCGCTTCACTGGGGGCAACAGAGGAGTCCCTCCCCAAAGCTCCAAGAGTGATAAGAAAATTTACTCTCAGTGATTTCATGCCACCACGGCTCAAGGATGAGACTACGCAAGGGACATGATACTCTTGTAACTCGGTAGTTGGATTCTCCATGAATGGATATGAGTCCAGTGACACTGCCAGTGACACAGATGAATGGGAGGAATCCCTTGAAACCGGAGAATATCTCTCCGATGAAGAATGGATCCCGGAATCCTACCTTATGCCAGTAATCTGGTATAACCCCTTCCAGCCACAAGGATCCTGGTCTGATAATGATGAAGACCAAGAGGCTGCCCAAAATGCTGTTGACACAGCACAAACAAATGCTCTAGTGGATCCCAACCAGGTTGAACCACAAGGAGCAGATGAAGAAAAGGATCTAGCTCCTATGCCAGATCTCGAAGAATATGCAAAGATCTTGCAGCGTCTCACCATAGAGCAGGAGCAGGATCGCATCAACCAGCTTCATCAAAATCCAGAACCGGAAGTCCCGGAAAATCTACAAGCATCTCCTCCAGTGACTCCGGAAAACGAAGAAAGTTGCTGGATTGATGATCCTCTTACATTGGAGGATGAGTCTGATTCCCAACAGTCCATTATGGAGGCATCTTCTATTGAAGTTGCCTGTAATGTGATAGTTCAGTATGATAGTGCCTCTGAAGCTCCATCTGCTGAGGCCACGGATTCTCAAAATGCATCCGGTAGCATATCTTCTAGAGCTACATATTCTCGGGTGACTTCCACTGAGATAGCATCTTCTCAGCCGTCGTCTCCTAAAACGGTGACATCAGAATTCAAACCTCTTCCGACTGATCACCATGATGAAGCTCTGGCTGATGAAGCCTTCAAAGAAAACCCAGTCAATTGGTTTCAGATACCAACCTCGTAGGAGATGTCTGGACCGATGAAATACTGGACAAAGAAGAAAAGTTGTTGGAAGCTGTTCAGGACTTGTTCCCGGAAAATGCTCCATGCAACGCAATAACTGAAGACGGCAATGCTACTGCAGAAGCGTTTTCGGCAAATGGGGAGGATCAGCCCCTTGAGCCCGAAGGGGGTCTTCCGAAAGAATAATCACCTTTAGAAGCTTTTGAAGTTGGGAAAGGTACCCGCTCTGGCCGGGATTACCACAAAAACTACAACCAACCTTTTTCTTCTTCTTATGTAAATCCTTCGGGAAAACAAGCTGTAAATGCCCAAAGTGGCAAAAATAATGAAAATGCAGGCCCCAAGGAGGCTTTCAAGTATGACTTGATCGAGCACTTCAAACACATACCTGCTCGACTGCACATCCTAGACTTATTACGAATGTCACCACAAACTCGTGATAGTCTCATTTCAAAACTGCAAAGGCTGAATCTGGATGTCGACAAACATGCCCCACAAGTCCTATAAGTTGAGATGGACTATAGGGTCAGAAAATCAAAAACCTCCTTAAAGGGAGAAAATAAAGAAGCTGGAGGACCTTGCACTGAATGCCTCTCGGTCCAAAAAGCCGCAAGTGCTACCATTGCCATTAATAAGGAAGACTTCCTGCTAGGCGAGACAAAGCACAATCGACCCTTGTACTTCACAGGGTACATCAAAGAGATGCCGATACACAGAGTCCAGACCGACCCGGGGTCTGCACTCAACCTCATCTCTACTACGGCACTCAAAGAGCTGGGTATCCCACCTAGCAAACTGAGCCACACATCTGTGTCTATCTTTGGATACGATGGGAGTGCTCAAAGGCCCATTGGCAAAATCTAGTTCAGGTTGCAAATCGGCGATCTTATCTCTAAGGTCACCGCGTATGCAATAAAAACCCCTTCATACTACAACATCCTTCTCGGATGCCCTTGGATACACGAGAACAGTGTCGACCTTTGAACTCTACATCAGTGCATCAAGTTTGTTGGCGACAACGGCTTGATACATCGAGTGTTTGCAGACAAAAAGCCCTTCAAAGGCAAAGAAGTCCATTTTACAAACTCTCAAATTTACAAGGATGAAAAAGAAGAGAAGGAGGAGGAGAAAATAACATCCTTTGCCGGCAATCTCCAAAAAGATAAAGGCAAGGCTCCTCAGCAATCAAAAGAAGAAAACAAACCTTCCGGCAAACCCAAAGAGAGCAATCCGTCTCCCTTCGTTGTCTCCTTGAAATCTTCCAAACCTTTGTTAATCACTACCAAAGCAAAGAAGACAAAGCAAAAGACTGGGGGCAAGTTTGTTGTTTCCTTCGTGTCTATCATACAAGACACGGATTCGGATTCAGAGACAGAAGATGATGCATCGTCAAGCCAAGCTGATACTCAGCAAGTTCAGCTTGCTCTTGCTCCATTGGAGACACCGACTGACGTAAAAGATCTTGCATCTGCTACATTCATCGTTCCGGCAACAACGACAGAAGAAAAACCAATCTTCTTTCATAGGTCGGACGCTTCTTCATCAAACTCCTTGCTTGAGCCTTTCCAAAATGAAGGTATGCCTCAACTATCCTTGTATAGTCCAATGGCACAAGCTATCATGAAGAAAATGGGCTATGGCTCTCAAAATCCAATTGGTTTGGGAGGAGGCCGTGGTATTTGTTGACACCAAAAATGTCACTTAGCCTCCTCAACATCAAAAGCTATATGAAGCCGCATCCTACTACAAACAGGCAAAGCTGCTTCAAGCATCAGATCTTGACAAAACCAAACAAAAACTACAAGATCTTTCAAAGTAGCCAAAAGAAGGGTACACATGAAGTTTCGGGCCATTTCGACACCATTTGGCCTAACTTCAATCCTCCAACAGCTGAGAGGGAGCTCCCTACGGCGACAGTGTCAAATACATCAAATCTTCGATCAGAGCCTATGGATGGTCTCAAAATACCTCCAAAAGGCTCCATGTCGAATTTCAAGTCAAACCGACACCGTTTGACCCTCCATCAACTTATCAATAGTTGACAAAATCAAGCCTCCCGGCAGCGAGAACCTCTGATGCCGCCACTCATCAAACAAAACACATGAGTAGCTTCTGCATGCTTCCAAAGGGCTGCACGTCAAATTTCAGGTCATTCCGACAACGTTTGACCCGGTTTTGATGCTCTGAAGCAAAATCAAGCCTACTGGCGGCGAAGCTCCCCGGGACTGTGGCACCCAAATCGGAGCTAATGGATCATCTCAAAATGACTCCAATAGTCTCCCCGTCAAATTTTAGGTCAATCGGACATCGGATGACCGTACATCAAAGCTCGACATCTTCCACACGATGAAATCAAATCAAGCATCGACGGGACCCCAAACGGCTTCAAAATCCAAATAAAAGCCCATGGTGGTCCTATCTAATGCCCAAGAAGCTTCACCTCAAATTTTAGGTCATTCCGACATCGTTTGACCCAGTTTCAACTCTTGGCGGAAAATCGGATATAGAGTCTTTGGCTTTTCCAAAAAATAGGAAACTTTGTGCTCTGATTTGCACAGCCTTTCGACGGGTTTTCTTCAGAGGAATCAAGCCAATAAATGAGGAGAAATGTCAAAGAAAAACACAGGAGAAAACAGAAGCGAAAAAGCCCGAGAAACGACCAAGAAACGGCGACCGGAAGGCGGCCGAAAAATGGACCAACGTCCAAGGTCGCCGGCAACCTTGGGCCATGGTCGCCGGCGACCCTGGAAATCCGGGTAGCCGGATTTCCCCAGAAACGTCCGTTTTTCCAATTCTTTTCGCGTTTCGCAATGATTGGCCCCTGTGATTTTCTTAAAATCTGATTTTTAAGGCATGATATCCGTCGATCTTCGTCAACATCACGGATCCACTATCAAAATCATTTGATCACCATCGGACACTCCGAAACCGCTAACCGGCCGACCAAGAAAGCACACTTTCTACCCGACCGATCAAGAAATCGACTGGACAGAAGTTGCCGGACCATTAGTGGCAACCAATGTCTGAATTTTCATCGTCATCCGACATCAAGCAACGTACGGATCCATCGATGATCATCGCAAGAAGAATTCCAAAAGACGCGGCGCGGCCCGAGACTCTTCAAGCGACTCGGCAGCCAATTAATGAAGTTAAATGACCCTTTTATGGCAATTTATTAAGGTCATTAACTCATTATTTTGAACGGCCCAATTAGAAGTCAAGAAATGGGAGTTACAAGTCCAATTAATCATGACAATTAACCATGTAACTCCTATCATTATGGAGATTAATCATGGTAATTAATCATGAAACTCCCATCATCATGGAGATTAAATGCCCATTACTCTCCATCGGCCAATCAAAATCCAAGAAAAAGGAGTTACAAAATTATGAAATTAAATCTTGTAACTCCTCCCATCATGGAGCATTAATATCATTAATGCCCATAAGACCTTCCTAATGGCCACCAAAAGCCTATAAATAGGCGGTTATTCCAAAGGGAAAGGGTCTTGAAAATTGGGTCCAGAAAAATTGTCTGAAAATCATCTGAAGAATTCTCTACACAAAAAGAAGCTCTCTTATCTTGAAGAAACTCTGCTGCAAGCACTACAAGGTGATCGAAGTCCCTTGGGGGCAAGATCTCCTTTCTTCTTCTACCCAACATAGCCTAGATGCGGCTTTTCAGCCCGTCTACTTAGTTTTTTTATTGGATATAAGACATTCTCTTGGTCTTTATCCTCTAAAAATCTGAGGTCCAAGCCAAGCCAAGTGAATCAAAGCATCAAGTGTTCTCATCCGAAGGACGATGGCGGAGCCCATACATGACTCGCGACCGTCGATCTGAACGAGTCCCCACAATCGCTTGAGAAGTCAGATTCCTTTTCTTACTTTTCTATTGCATTGTATTTTTTAAAAGAGACATAAAAATCACATTTCTTGTCTTTAAATTTTGATGAGATTTGTAAACTGCCTTTTACGGCACAAAATCGCCTTCTACAGCACAAAACTGTCTTTCACGGCAAATTAAACAAAATCGCCTCTCACGGCATTTTAAAACCTTGTCTCTTTCTTTAAAATATATGTGCAATGGAAAGTTAGAAAAAAGTTGATTTCCTTTTCTACTTGTGAAGGTGAATCTCCGGATCACCACTTCAAATTCTAAGTAGAACAAAAAATCTGGCATACCCGTATAAAAAAAAAGGTTGATGCTTGCTCTTTTTTTTCTCTTCGCCCCGCCGCACCCCGGCAGACCCGGGACTGAGGAAGGCGAGAAAGAAAAAGACGTGTCCATCAAGTTGGCATACCCGGTGGGACTTGTTCATTTGAGAACACGATGCTTAGAATCCTTGGCTCCCTTCTAGTTGGTGGCCTATGTTAGATCTTGTATCTAAAAAAAAACATGAGATGGGATTCTTTGGAAACTTCTTTCTTTGAACTTATTTCCATTCTTTCTTTTCTCAAAAAAAAAAAAGGGGTTTTTTTTCTCTTTTGGACTCAAATTAGAGAAACTTTGGTTCTTTCCTTTTCGTTTGTTTGCGCTCGCAGAAATGTTTGAGCCAACGTTCGGATTGGAAAGGACCATTTCCCTCTCTTTGACGGATCCATCAGAAATCTTTCAAAAAAACAAAAAACAAAAAAAGAGTTTAAAAAAAAAACTTTTCAAATTTCTCTCTTTTAAATCTAAATTAGAGAAACTTTGGTTCTTTCCTTTTCGTTTGTTTGCCCTCGCAGAAATGTTTGAGCCAACGTTCAGATTGGAAAGGACCATTTTTTTCTCTCTTTGACGGATCTATCAGAGATCTTTCAAAAAAAAGAAGAAAAAGTAAAAAAAAAAAAATTTAAATTTCTCTCTTTTGGATTCAAATTAGAGAAACTTTTGTCTTTTCCTTTTCGTGCAATGGCTCGTAGAAATGTTTGAGCCAACGTTCGGATTGGGAGGGACCATTTTCCTCTATTTGATGAGTCCATCGGAGGTCTTTCAAAAAAAAGAGAGAGCGTTAAGGTTGCACCAATTGCGTTCTTTGACCAAAGTGGATCTAAGAAAAGCCTTGTCCAGAGTGTGGAGGCAGCTAGACTGTTCGAGGTAAGGGTCCTTCAAACGGGTTCATTAAGTAATCCTACCCTTACCTGAGGGCTAATCTATCCACTAAGGTTTCATAAGACCGTATTGGAAGACCTATGTGCACTCTTCAAAAAAAAAAAAAAACAAAATTTAAAAAAAAAAAAAAACTTCTGTCACTATTGTGTTCAAATTGGAGGAATTTTGGTTCTTTCCTTTTCGGATTTAGGCTCGCAGAAATGTTTGAACCTGTATTCGGATTAGAATACCATTTGCCCTCTTTTATGAATTCAATCTTGACTTTTCAAAAAAAAAAAAAAATCTCGTCACTATTGGATTCAAATCTGAGAAATCCTGGTTCTTTCCTTTTTCGAATATAGGCTCGCAGAAATGTTTGAACCTGTATTCGGATTGGAATACCATCTGCTCTCTTTTGCGAATCCAATCTTGACATTTCAAAAAATCCAATCTCGTGTCCTTCAAGGATGCGATTTACAACATTTGTGCCTAGCGGTGCTAGTACGCCCTTTCGGGTCTACTGTATTCGCGACCGACACATTTGTATCTCTAACCTTATATCATTTTACCTCGAGTGAGCTTCGCTTCTCGGTAATTTGAATTAAAGGTTTAGAATTGCTTCTAGCGGTCCCTGGAACGCTCATTTCGAGCCGACCATACTTGCGTTTAGAACAATTGTACTATCTATGGCTTTTTGGCCTTCTTCATTACGCTCAGAACAGGCCATGCCCCTGAGCGATTTGAAAAGACAAAACCATAGTATAACCCATTTATGATCACCCTATTCTTGTGATTACTAATGGATGTGGTCTTGTTTCAGAAAAGTTTTTTCAAAAACTAACAATGGCAGCTTCGTTGACCATCACCTTCGATGAGAACAAGTACCAAGTCATGCTTCAAGAGAAGCAAAGCAAGGGCACTTTCAAGCACCCCGTCAGCTGCCGAAGCATCACCTCCCTCGGCAACTCCCAAAACACCGGGTCGACCTCCACTTCCCGGACCATCGTCTTCGGGTCACTGGGACCATTCCCACTACCCGTAGAAGAGACGGTGCCTGCTAAGAAGCAGAATACCGCCCCCCAACGTGTCGCTACCCCGACACCAAAGGCGGTCACCAAGAAATCTGAGGCTCGTGGCAATCCCATGAGACCTCAACCTACAAAAAACCAAGTCTGTCCCAAGACTTGGTCCCCGCGATCTTCACCAAAACAAAGAAGGTCCCGGACATCTGCAAAGCCAGAATACCTAGCTCCTCTCAAGGAGAATAGGTTTTATCCACTTGCTTACATCAAAGGAGAGAAACCTACCCTCCACCAAACAACAAAAACTACTCAGCACGAGCCGGCTTGCTCATACAAGCCCAAAATCAAATCGTGCATCACAAGGCCTCGACAGAAACTTGCCAGGGCCTGCTCTCCTGCAACTCGACCCTTCATCTCAACAGGGGACGAGCTTGCAAAATTTAAAGCTTCGCTGCGACAGGCTAAGGACTGCGTCCAAATCCTGTCCATGCCAGTCTTCAAGGAAGACAAGCTCGGTTGCTGCGCACGAGGGACCACGTCCTTCATTGCCAGAGCACAGCCCGAGCTAACCGAAGCTCAAATTGCTCGTCGCATAAGTCGTCGCGCGGCATATCGACAAAAGAGATTAGAGAAGCAAAGAACCCAGCATTCTGAGTTTCAAATCTCCCAAAAATGGGTCGAAAAAGAAAGACCCGACCAAGTTGTTGCTATCCACATGGTTGGCAAAACCAAAAGACGCCAGAAGTCAGCGACAAAAATACATGTTAGACGACCGGTGAATCGCAGCGTCTCCCGGACGAGAAGACATCAGGACGACTCTCCCACTCCTTCAAGTCAGGGACATCGGAGTGATCATTCCTCGGACTCTTCATCTAAAAGAATGAGCTCTAGCTCAGTTACTAAGACAGTATCCTCTTTCGACTCACGAAGGATGAATATCTTGGTCACAAACTCTGAGCAACCTCCACCACATGACGACATGGCTCTATGCATTCAACAGCTAGAGCAAGGACAGCAGAGAATAGAGGTTCTGATGGAAAACCTCCTTCTCACTCTCCAGTGTCCACCAAACAATGACGAAGTTCCTCCACAAGATGAGGCAAACGGTGGAGAAGATGAGTCACGCGCCTTTACAAAAAAGGACGTGGACAATATCCTCGCCAAAGCAAAAGAAGAGGATACACTGAAGGAGCATGGGATCAAGCCACCATATCCTTTATGGATGGACACGGTTCCATTTCCCCAAAAGTTCAAACAACCTCTTCTCCAAACATATACGGGGAAAGGTTCGGCCAGATAGCATGTCATCCATTTCAAAATCCTAACAGGAACGATTGCGGATCAAGATGCTCTCAAGATCCGGCTCTTTGCAAGTACCTTAAAAGGTACGGCCTTTGATTGGTATTCCACTCTGCCAGAGGACTCCATTCAAAATTGGACCATGCTAGAGACACGTTTCCTGGCCTACTTCAAAGGTGAGGATCATCCTGTTACTATGGCTCAGCTCTGCAGCCTTAAACAGGGAGAGAATGAGTCGACATACGACTTCATTCACAAGTGGAAAGCAATGGCATACAAATGCTCAGATGTGCTGCCACAAGCATTGCTAGTCGACATTTGCCGAAACAACATGAGAGCAAGGATCCGCTCCATGATCATCGGCAACAAATCAAAAAACTTGGGAGAACTCCTAGAAGTGTCTATGGAGGCTGAAACGGTGATCAAAGACCTCAACAGTAAGAATTCATCAAAGAAAGAGCAGACCTCCATTCCAACCTCCAAGCCAAAGAAAAAGGAGGTTCTCAATGTGCAAACCAAGTCAGCTCCTCAGCCACCAAAGAAAGCTGAAAGTAAAGCCGCAGGTAAGAGACCTGAACTCTCTGATGCCTTCAAAGAACGAGTAGAAAAGAAATACCCGTTCGATGAAGATGTTGAAGAAATATTTGGGGCTCTCTTGGCAAATGGCAAACTCACCTTGCTTGACCCCAAAAGACCGGGAGATGTTGGCAAAACCAACGATCCCCGATATTGTCCATACCACCAAATGGTCTCGCATCCTCTCAACCAATGTTTTGTTGTGAGAGAGAAGATCAACGAGATGTGGAAAAACGGAGTCATCACCTTTGACAAAAACTATGGGTCTGCCTCCGTTAACATGGTGTCATATGGACAAACATCCAAATCATCAAAGGAAAAAGTCACTACTTCCTTCAAAGTGATAAAAATGACCCAAACGTCCCAAGAGCTGGTGCCTTACCCAACACCAGAAGGACAACCCATATGGGTACATCCCGATCTCCTAGAAGATGAAAATTGGGAGATCGTCAAAACAAAGCCGACCGCTCAACAGCGAAGGCAAGCCAAGAGACAACTCCGCAAGCTCAAACAGCAGGAGAAGGCTCAAACAAAACAAGAGGTTCCTGAAAAAGCAGAAACCTCCTCTACCGCTTCACTGGGGGCAACAGAGGGGTCTCTCCCCAAAGTTCCAAGAGTGATAAGAAAATTCACTCTCAGTGATTTCATGCCACCACGGCTCAGAGATGAGACTACGCATGAGGCATCATACTCTTGTAACTCGGTAGTTGGATTCTCCATGAATGGATACGAGTCCAGTGACACTGCCAGTGACACCGATGAGTGGGAGGAATCCCTTGAAACCGGAGAATATCTCTCCGACGAAGAATGGATCCCGGAATCCCACCTTATGCCAGTAATCTGGTATAACCTTTACAGCCACAAGGATCTTGGTCTGATGATGATGAAGACCAAGATGCTGCCCAAATTGCTGTTAACACAGCACAAACAAATGCTCTAGTGGATCCCAACCAGGTCGAACCACAAGGGGCAGATGAAGAAAAAGATTTGGCTCCTATGCCCGATCTTGAAGAATATGCGAGGATCTTGCGGGATCTAGCCATAGAGCAGGAGCAGGATCGCATCAACCAACTTCATCAAAATCCAGAACCGGAAGTCCCGGAAAATCTACAAGCATCTCCTCCAGTGACTCCGAAAAATAAAGAAAGTTGCTGGATTAATGATCCGCTTACATCGGAGGATGAGTCTGATTCCCAACGGTCCATTATGGAGGCATCTTCTATCAAAGTGGCCTGTAATGTGATAGTTCAGGATGATAGTGCCTCTGAAGCTCCATCTGCTGAGGCCACGGACTCTCAAAATGTATCCAATAGCATATCTTCTGGAGCTACAGATTCTCGGGTGACTTCCACTGAGATAGCACCTTCTCAGCCATCGTCTCCTGAAACGATGACATCAGAATTCAAGCCTCTTCCGACTGATCACCATGAAGAAGCTTTAGCTGATGAAGTCTTCAAAGAAAACCCAGTCAATTGGTCCCAGGTACCCAACCTCATAGGAGATGTCTGGACCGATGAAATACTGGACAAAGAAGAAATACTTATTCCCAGAAAATGCTCCATGCAACACGATAACTGAAGACGGCAATGCTGCTGCAGAGGCGTTTTCAGCAAATGGGGAAGATCAGCCCCTTGAGCCCGAAGGGGGTCTTCCGAAAGAAGAACCACCTCTAGAAGCTTTTGAAGTTGGGAAAGGTACCCGCTCTGGCCGGGATTACCACAAAAACTATAACCAACCTTCTTCTTCTTCTTATGTAAATCCTTCGGGAAAACAAGTTGTAAATGCCCCAAGCGGCGGTGATAATGAAAATGCAGGCCTAAAGGAGGCTTTCAAGTATGACTTGATTGAGCACTTCAAACACATACCTGCACGACTGCACATCCTAGACTTATTACGAATGTCACCACAAACTCGTGATAGTCTCATTTCAGAACTGCAAAGGCTGAATCTGGATGTCGACAAACATGCCCCGCAAGTCCTGCAAATTGAAATGGACTATAGGGTCACAAAATCAAAAACCTCCTCAAAAGGAGAAAAGAAATAAGTTGGAGGACCTTGCACTGAATGCCTCTCGGTCCAAAAAGCCGCAAGTGCTACCATCGCCTTCAATAAGGAAGACCTCCTGCTAGGCGAGACAAAGCACAACCGACCCTTGTACTTCACAGGGTACATCAAAGAGATGCCGATACACAGAGTCCAGATCGACCCGGGTTCTACACTCAACCTCATCTCTACTTCGGCACTCGAAGAACTGGGTATCCCACCTATTAAACTAAGCCACACATCTGTGTCCATCTTTGGATACGATGGGAGTGCTCAAAGGCCCATTGGCAAAATCCGGTTCAGGTTGCAAATCGGCGATCTTATCTCTAAGGTCACCGTATATGCAATAAAAACCCCTTCATGCTACAACATCCTTCTTGGACGCCCTTGGATACACGAAAACGGTGTTGTTCCTTCAACTCTACATCAGTGCATCAAGTTTGTTGGCGACGACGGCTTGATACATAGAGTGTTTGCAGACAAAAAGCCCTTCAAAGGAAAGGAAGTCCATTTTGCAGACTCTCAGATGTACAAGGATGAAAAAGAAGGAAAGGAGGAGAAAACAGCATCCTTTGCCGGCAATCTCCAAAAAGATAAAGGCAAGGCTCCTCAGCGATCATCGGAAGAAAACAAACCTTCCGGCAAACTCAAAGAGAGCAATCAGTCTCCCTTCGTCATCTCCTTCAAATCTTCCAAACCTTTGGTAATCGCTATTAAAGCAAAGAAGACAGAACAAAAGACAGGGGGCAAGTTTGTTATCTCCTTCGTGTCTATCATACAAGACACGGATTTGGATTCAGAGACTGAAGACGATACATCGCCAAGCCAAGCTGATACTCAGCAAGTTCGGCCTGCTCTCACTCCATTGGAGACCCCTGCTGACGTAGAAGATCCTACGTCTGCTACCTTCGTCTTTCCGGAAACGTCGGCAGAAGATAAACCAATCTTCTTCCATAGATCGAACGCTTCTTCATCAAATTGCCTGCTTGAGCCTTTCCAAAATGAAGGTATGCCTCAACTATCCCTGTATAGTCCAATGGCACAAGCTATCATAAAGAAAATGGGCTATGACGCTCAAAATCCAATTGGTTTGGGAGGTGGCCGTGGTATTCTCACACCATTGGAACCCACCCTGACCAAAGGCCAGCTGAAAGATTGGAAACTCCACCGTCGTATAGACAAGTCTTCATACGGATTGGGGTATGATCCTGACACTCCGATGAGACAGCTGACACAAAGGCTGCAGAGTCGTTTTGCCAACCAAGCCGCAACATCTCATGTCGATGAAGACATCGATCTCCCTGGATATCTCTTTGAAGAGTTACCCGACAAGGACCTAGGAAGCTCATCGAATTGGCATGATTTCTCTGATGATGAAGAGGAATTGTCCGATCACACAGACGCACGGTTCTCTGATTCAGAAGAGCCATCGTCTCCAAAAGAAGTGCCTTACTTCGACCCAGTTTCAGCTAGTGATTGGTATCATCTCATAGCAAGTCTTGAGAAGAATATCGATCAAGAAGATTTATGAACAGAAGTGGAGCCATGGTCTGAAAATGCCCTTGGAAATCCAGAAGGTCTTGTTGAGCTGGAAGCCTCCGAAAATGTTGTGGAGGAACCACCTTCAAACCTTCCGACAGAAGATTTTGTTCAAAAGATAGACTTGGGAACACCAGAAAACCCACGTCCTGTATTCATAAGCAAGAATATAAAGGATGGTGAGTTACCCGAGTATGTCTCTTTTCTTTGTGAGTTTGTTGATTGTTTTGCATGGTCTTACGCTGAAATACCTGGCTTAGATCCCAAAATAACAGTCCACAAACTCAACCTGCAAGAAAATGTCAAGCCTGTCAAACAAGGCCAAAGAAGATTCCGTCCTGATGTGATGGAAAAAATTGAACAAGAAGTTCAGAAACTCAAAAACGTTGGCTTCATCCGCGAGGAACAGCATCCCGAATGGTTGGCCAACATCGTCCCCGTGACAAAGAAAATGGGCAAATCAAAGTCTGTATTGACTATAGAGACCTGAATAATGCTTGCCCCAAAGATGAATTCCCGCTCCCCATACCGGAGGTAATGATTGACAACACCTGCGGGTTTGAGCGAATGACATTCATGGATGGTTTCTCTGGCTACAACTAGATAAAAATGCATCCCGAAGATGAAAGGCATACATCATTTCGGACCCCATTTGGCGTGTATTGCTACACTGTCATGCCATTTGGTCTGAAAAATGCTGGTGCAACATATCAAAGGGCTATGATGAAGATATTCCAAGATATGCAGCACAAGAACGGTCGAATGTTATGTTGATGACCTCGCCTTCAAAAGCAAAAGGAAAGAAGACCATCTCCAAGATCTTCGAGAAGTCTTCCTCCAGCTTCACAAACACAAACTGCGAATGAATCCCCTTAAATGCTTCTTCGGTGTCTCATCGGGTAAGTTCCTCGGATTCATAGTTCGGAAAGCTGGAATAGAACTCGACCCCATCAAAGTTAAGGCAATTCTAGAAATGCCATCTCCAAGAACCCTAAGAGAACTAAAAGGGCTTCAAGGAAGATTGGCATACATCCGACGGTTCATTTCCAATCTGTCAGGAAAATGCCGTCCATTTTCTTACCTGATGAAGAAAGGTGTAAACTTTGTTTGGGATGCTGAATGTGAAGCTGCATTTCAAGACATCAAGTCATACCTGACCAAGCCTCCGGTGTTGGCTGTTCCCACAACCGGAAAACCATTCATCTTGTACACAAGAGCTCTCGACTATTCTTTGGGCGCTCTACTTGCACAAGAAAATGATGAAGGAAAAGAAGCTGCTCTATACTACCTCAGTCGCATGTTGGTAGGTGCTGAGCATCGCTACTCTCCAGTCGAAAAAGAATGCTTCGCAGTGATGTTCGCCATACAAAAGCTGCGTCACTATTTGCTGTCAAACACAATATACTTGAAATCGAGGATCAATCTCTTAAAGGTCCTTGACACAAAAGCAGGTTCTCTCAATGCCCGGCTGGCAAAATGGTCAATCCTTCTGTCACAATTTGATATTAGGTACGTACCACAGAAAGCAATCAAAGGTCAAGCTCTGGCCGACTTTCTCGCAGAGCATCCACTGCCTAAGGATTCTCCGCTCAGGGATGATCTCCCAGACGAACCTGTCTACAGCGTGGAGATTTCCTCACCAAATGGCTCCTGGAACATGTACTTCGATGGTGCAACCAGGACAAATGAAAAAGGAAAGCCGATATCGGGAATTGGCATTCTCTTTGTTAGCCTCGATAAATACATCATTCCACATGCATTTTCACTGAGTACCAAGCTCTGATTATAGGATTGGAACTCGCCCTCGAATCTGGCATCACCATGCTGGAAGCATTTAGGGATTCTCAACTGATCGTCAAATAGATGAATCAGGAATATGAAATCAGGAAGCCTGATCTGTTGCCTTGCTACAACAAGGCGCAATCGCTTCGTCAAAACTTTGACATCTGTCACATCACCCACATCCGCAGAGGTGAAAACATCCGTGCAGATGCCCTGGCTGGACTTGCTGCATCCACGGCAACCCAAGAAGGGGAAAACATGCAAATTACAGTGTGTCAAAGAAAAATTCTCCCTCCTCTCAACACACACCAAGCAGTTGCCGAATGCCACCAAGTGGTCGGAGGTCGGATTTCCATCCTTAAACCTCCGATAGGCGACTGGAGGGATCCGTTCATTGATTATATTATGTTCGGAATCCTACCTGAAGATCCAAAAGAGCGGGTAAGTATCCAAAGACGAGCCCCAAACTTTCATTTGGATATTCCCTCCAAAATGCTTTACAGAAAATCCTTCAATGGAGTACTTCTACGCTGCTTGTCACAACAAGAGGCGGAAGAAACTCTAAAAGAAGTTCATGCTGGTCTTTGTGGAGCCCATCGGGCTGGTCCCAAGCTTTACGATCAGATAAAAAGGTTAGGTTATTATTGGCCTACCATGGTGGCTGACGCAATACAATTTGCTAAACGTTGCCAACAATGCCAAGTTCATGGAGATTATGTACACATGCCTCCAGAATGGCTACATCCTACAGCGATCTCATGGCCCTTCGAAGCCTGGGGTATGGACATCATTGGTCCTATCTCTCCCCCGTCAAGCAAAGGTCATCGCTTCATCTTCGCCGCTACGGATTATTTCTCCAAGTAGTCAGAAGCATTTGCGTTCAATGAAATGAAGACCTCGTCAGTCCTTCAATTCTTACGAACCAACATCATTTGTCGCTTCGGCATACCTAAAAGATTCGTCCATGATAACGGACCACAATTCCGGGATCACAGATTCTACAGGTTTTGCGACAAATACAAAATTCAAAGTTGTCCTTCGACTCCGTATAACCCGGCAGCGAATCGACTAGCAGAAGCCTTCAACAAGACACTCTGCAAAATCCTCAAGAAAATGGTCTCTACTCACAAAAGAGACTGGAGCGACAAACTGCTTGAAGCTTTATGGGCCTACCGAACTACCGTTTGAGGACCAACCCATAGCACACCATTCTCCTTGGTCTATGGATGCGAAGCAGTTGTCCCCTTAGAGGCACAAATTCCTTCTTTAAGGGTATCTCTACAAAATGAAATGACGCAAGAAAGCAACGTCAAATTGAGACTCCAAGAACTGGATAACCTCGATGAAAGACGACTCGAAGCTCTACAAAGTGTTGAGCTTTACCAAGCACGCATGGCAGGATCTTTTGACAAAAGGGTTAGGCAACGCGCCCACAAAAAGGGCGACTTGGTTCTTGCGGTGAAAAGGCCAATGGTTTTTGCCCACAAATCCAAAGGCAAATTCGAACCAAAATGGGAGGGACCGTTCGTCATCGACAAAGTCTTCTCCAATGGCGCATATGCTCTTCTAAACATGGAAGGTGACAGATGTATGCTGCCCATCAATGGCAAGTTCTTGAAGCGATACTACCCTTGAAGACTTCCTACATCGGGTCAGAGTGATGCCTGCATGGCTTAAGCCTATTCCTAGGTACTTGCTCGTCAAACCCACCCCTTTTAGAGTTTTCATCCCTATGTTGAAATTTCTAAAAAGCCAAAAAGCAATGCTTACTTTCAATGTTTCATTGTTCAAAAAAAAAAAATCAAACCCAAAATCCAAGTTTCGGAGCCTCTTCCCTAACTTGACCAAAACTTTCAATCCTTGAACCCAAAATTCATGGTTTGAAACAAAAATCAGGACTTAGGAATTTCCACCCTAGTCCACCATGACTTTTACCACCAAAGATGGTTTTTAGTCAAAATTTACGACCCTCGTGTCTTTAAACAAAAGATGGTTTTTCGAAAAACCGTGGGGAGGCGACGTTTAGTCGATACTCACACAAAACCCAAAAATCGGGAGGATGCGAACCCCATTCGATACTTCCAAAACCTCAAAATCGCATGAAAGTGACACCTCGTCGATACTTGCAAAATCTTAAAAAAAAAAAAATCCTGGAGACACAACGTTTCAGTTGATATCCACAGCCCAAATTTCAAAACAAAAAAACAAAGGTTCGGAAAAACCTCAAATTTCAAAAATCGTGGGGAGGCGACATTCCATCGATACCCACAAAACCAAATTTTTGAGAAAAAAGCAAGGAGGCGACATTCAGTCGATACTTGCACCCAAATCCGCAAGGAAGCGACATTCCATCGATACTCGCAACCGAATGAACAAGGAAACGACATTCCATCGATACTTGCAATACCATTCAGCAGGGAGGCGACTCTTAGTCGATACTTGCATTTTTTAAAACCAAAAACCTGGCTTTTACTCCAAAACCTGGCTTTTATGCCAAAAACCTGGCTTTCATGCCAAAAACCAAAATCTGGCTTCCATGCCAACAAAACAAAAACCTGGCTTTCAGGCCAAAAATCAAAAAATCTGGCTTCCATGCCAACAAAACAAAACTTGGTTTAAAAAAAAAAAAAAAACTTGGCTTCTATGCCACAAAATCTGGCTTTCATGCCAAACAAAAAAAAATCGGCTTCCATGCCACAAAACAAAATTTGGCTCCCATGCCACAAAATCTTTGGCTTCCATGCCACAAAACCAAAACTTGGCTTTCACGCCACAAAAATCGGCTCTCATGCCAAAAACCGGCTTCCATGCCACAAAACAAAAACTTGGCTTTCACGCCACAAAAATCGGCTCTCAAGCCAAAAACCGGCTTTCATGCCAAACAAAATTTTGGCTTTCACGCCATCCAAAATTCGGCCTTCAAGCCATCTAAAAAATCAGGCTTTTTGCCACAAAATTTGGCTTTCATGCCTAAAAAAACCCATTTGACAAAAGATTTTCACAAAATGACAACCTTTTGATCAAATTTTCAAACAAACCATTCCCATTCAATTTTTGCTTATGTTTTCATCAAAAAATGAATTTAAGTGAAATAAGGGGATACAAAAAAAAAAAGAAGTGCCAAAAATGTTTATACATGGAGGTACCAAAAGAAAAGAAGGAAAAGTTTGTTACAAATAAGGAGGCTAGTCCGACATGGTCTTCAGCCATAGGCTTAACTCCTCAAGCAAACACTTGGCCTTAGCCTCCAAAGCTTCCAGGCCGCGTTTCTTCAGAATCTTCCCATAAAAAGCAGTAGGCCGTCGTGATCTATCCTCGGCACGAGGAAGCTCTTCCCAGAGAATCTGCCATTGTTCATATTCTTGAGTCTTCCTCCGGAGATTGCTTTCGACCTCCTCAACTTAGCGAATGAGAGTCCTCTCTCTATCGCGAGCTTGAAAAGTGGCAGTCCACTTGGCAGCGGCTTGTTCTTCCAATAGCTCAAGGCGTGTCTGGCTTCGGTGACTCCCTATCAAGGCGGTGCTGATCCTGTGTCAGCTCAATAATAGCCAACTCGGTGACATTCCTCTCCCGAACGAGCTACTTCCGAGTCCGCGAGATCTCATTCAGTTCAGATTTGACCTCACTGGAAGGCTTCAAAAACATCTCGTTGAAGAAACCATCATTCTGTAAGCTCTTGGTCTCAGTCCACATGTTGCCTAGTGCGATGACTTCATCAACAAAAGCCTTGGCATCTGTAATGTCCAGACCAACTTCTTCGCTATCGGCAAGAATGTCCTGCACATGCTTCACCATGCCAAAACCAGCCTCCAAATGACCAGAAGAAAGAGTCTCGACCCATGAGCTCAAGACTCTCTTCAACACCTTCCTCGCAAACTGACGGGGTGGCTCAGATGAAGACTCGCCATGCTCCGTTGGTCGACTACCTGTATCAGGCACCGTTGGAAGAGTAATCAAGAAGCTCTTTCCAATCGGACCCGCTGGGGAAGGAATATCAATAGGCGGACTCGCCTCTGCCTCATCAAAATTGGTGGAAGAAGCCCCTACTCCTGGATCGGTCACAAGTACCCCCTGCTCTGGTTCTGAAAAAGATAGAGGAACTTCCTCTGTCACCCCACAACATGCCAATGGAAAAATGAAAAAGGTATGAATATGATCTTGTCAAAAATCAAAATAACAAGATTATCATTACAAAGTACCTTCTTCGACGACTGGTGGAATGCGTTCTGCCTCCATGAGCTCATCCGAAACATCATCAAAAGTTGTGTCCATGGATGGCTCAAAGTCGTCGGAATCCTCTGGCAAGTCAGCTGGCAAAATATATATATACGTCAGCAAGTGGCGGAAAAAAAAATAAAAAAAAAAGAGAATAAAAGAAATTTTGCCCACAGGCCACGTGGCCGTACGGCCATGTCCGTACGTGGTCGTACGGTCTTGTCCGTACGGCCACAAAAAAAAAAAAAAAAGATGAAAAAAAGAGAAAAAAAAAAGAAGAAGAAAAAACGCACGGTAAAAAAAAAAAAAAAGGAAACCGTGAGAAAAAAAAAAGAAAAGAAAAGCCACGGTAAAAAAAAAAAAAACAGAGAGAAAACCGTGCAAGAAAAAGAAAAAAGAAAGAAAGAGAAAAAAAAAAAGGACGTGCAAAAAAAAAGAGAGAAAGAGATGCATGTGGGGAAAAAAAAGGAAGAGAAAGAAAAAAACAAAAGAAAAGAAAAGAAAAGAATGAAAACCTTTTTCTATTCCTACATGGGGATTCTTAAGAAAAAGAAGAAACTTACTTGAAGCCATTGATGGAGAAGAAGAAAAAGCTTGAAGATCCTTGAAGAAGAAGAATTCTTGATCTTGGAGCACTCTTGAAAGTTCTTGCAAAAAGAGAGCAATAGCAACAAGAGATCCAATCCCCTTGCTTTTATAGAAGAAAGCAAACCAAAAGAGGAAAGGAGGAGAAAAGAAAGGAGGTAAGTGCTACAAATTAGCAAACTTCCTAAAAGAAAGGAATTATGGGATATTCTTTCCCAATGAGGAGATCTTTTGAGAAATTCTCTCCAAAAAGAGAGGGATTATGAGAAACTTTCTCCCAAAGAAAGATACTTTGAGAAAATCTCCCCCAAAATCAAGGAAACTTGAGA
Organism: Persea americana; assembly: GCA_029852735.1. Taxonomy (NCBI): domain Eukaryota; kingdom Viridiplantae; phylum Streptophyta; class Magnoliopsida; order Laurales; family Lauraceae; genus Persea; species Persea americana. The sequence continues at coordinate 29,634,767 of CM056814.1, forward strand.
GATTCTCTCCAAGTAAGAATATTTTTAGCTATTCTCTACCAAAAAGAGATATTTTTAGATATTCTTAACAAAAATGACACTACATAAGATCTAAGCCATCTTTAAAGCTTAAGGTCCCATGGGTTAGCCCACATGAGCCAGGTTTGACCACCTAGGCACTAAAAGTGGCTTTTAGTCAAAATTCCTCTTGCCAAGAGCATACAAAAATGGTTCCATGCCTCCTCTGAGTTGATTGGACCATACAAAAAATCCAAGCCTCATGAGTTTCCAAAAATCCAAACCATCCCACCTCAAGAACCAAATTAAGCCAAAACCTTGAAATTGACATTCCACAAAAACCCAAACCACTCCAACGGACCCAAAGCTGTCCCAAAGAGTGACAAAATTCAAACCATGGTCTCCTAACTTGCCACATACAACTTGTTGGGTCACAAGGCCAAAACCAAAACCAAATCCCGGTCCCCTAACTTGCCACATACTGCTTGTTAGGTCACAAGACCAAAATCAAAATTCAAAACGCGACCCCCTAACCTGCCACATACAGCTTGTTAGGTCACAAGGTCAAAAACCAAAAACCTTCAACCTTCTTGACCGCCTGATGCGCAACACAAAGCCTTTAGGTTCACAAGGTCAAAAAGAAAATCCAAAACCCAAAAACCCAACCCAAATGTCATTTTCAAAATTTTGCCTTGAGATGGTACGTGATGCCTCTCACTGCCATAAAATTCCCTTGGAAACTCAAAAGGCTACACTATCAAGAAAAAATGCTCAAAAACTCTTGGTCAAGTCAGAAGTTCTCCTTCAAAGTTTTCTTCGAGGCACATCGACTGCAAAGGCTATCCAATTCATCGCTGTACCTCGAGAGGGCATTTGTTGACACCAAAAATGTCACTTAGCCTCCTCAACATCAAAAGCTATATGAAGCCGCATCCTACTACAAACAGGCAAAGCTGCTTCAAGCATCAGATCTTGACAAAACCAAACAAAAACTACAAGATCTTTCAAAGTAGCCAAAAGAAGGGTACACATAAAGTTTCGGGCCATTTCGACACCATTTGGCCTAACTTCAATCCTCCAACAGCTGAGCGGGAGCTCCCTACGGCGACAGTGTCAAATACATCAAATCTTCGATCAGAGCCTATGGATGGTCTCAAAATACCTCCAAAAGGCTCCATGTCGAATTTCAAGTCAAACCGACACCGTTTGACCCTCCATCAACTTATCAATAGTTGACAAAATCAAGCCTCCCGGCGGCGAGAACCTCTGATGCCGCCACTCATCAAACAAAACACATGAGTAGCTTCTGCATGCTTCCAAAGGGCTGCACGTCAAATTTCAGGTCATTCCGACAACGTTTGACCCGGTTTTGATGCTCCGAAGCAAAATCAAGCCTACCGGCGGCGAACCTCCCCGGGACTATGGCACCCAAATCGGAGCGCATGGATCATCTCAAAATGACTCCAATAGGCTCCCTGTCAAATTTCAGGTCAATCGGACATTGGATGACCGTACATCAAAGATCGACATCTTCCACACGGTGAAATCAAGTCAAGCATCGACGGGACCCCAAACGGCTTCAAAACTCAAATAAAAGCCCATGGTTGGTCCTATCTAATGCCCAAGAAGCTTCACCTCAAATTTCAGGTCATTCCGACATCGTTTGACCCAGTTTTAACTCTTTGCGGAAAATCGGCTACAGAGTCTTCGGCTTTTCCAAAAAATAGGAAACTTTGTGCTCTGATTTGCACAGCCTTTCGATGGGTTTTCTTCAGAGGAATCAAGCCAATAAATGAGGAGAAATGTTAAAGAAAAATACAGGAGAAAACAGAAGCGAAAAAGCCCGAGAAACGACCAAGAAACGGCGACCGGAAGGCGGCCAAAAAATGGACCAAAGTCCAAGGTCGCCGGCGACCTTGGCCCATGGTCACCGGCGACCTTGGGTGCATGGTCACCGGCGACCCTGGAAATCCGGGTCGCCGGATTTCCGCCGAAACATCCGTTTTTCCGATTCTTTTCGCGTTTCGCAATGATTGGCCCCTGTGATTTTCTTAAAATTTGATTTTTGAGGCATGATATCCGTCGATCTTCGTCAACATCACGGATCCACTATCAAAATCATTTGATCATCATCGGACACTCCGAAACCGCCAACCGGCCGACCAAGAAAGCACACTTTCTGCCCGACCGATCAAGAAATCGACTGGACAGATGTTGCTGGACCATTAGTGGCAACCAATGTCTGAATTTTCATCGTCATCCGACATCAAGCAACGTATGGATCCATCGTTGATCATCGCAAGAAGAATTCCAAAAGACGCGGCGCGGCCCGCGACTCTTCAAGCGACTTGGCAGCCAATTAATGAAGTTAAATGACCCTTTTATGGCAATTTATTAGGGTCATTAACTCATTATTTTGAACGGCCCAATCAGAAGTCAATAAATGGGAGTTACAAGTTCAATTAATCATGACAATTAACCATGTAACTCCTATCATTATGGAGATTAATCATGGTAATTAATCATGAGACTCCCATCATCATGATCATGGAGATTAAATGCCCATTACTCTCCATCGGCCAATCAAAATCCAAGAAAAAGGAGTTACAAAATTATGAAATTAAATCTTGTAACTCCTCCCATCATGGAGCATTAATATCATTAATGCCCATAAGACCTTCCTAATGGCCACCAAAAGTCTATAAATAGGCGGTCATTCCAAAGGGAAGGGGTCTTGAAAATTGGGTCCAGAAAAATTGTCTGAAAATCATCTGAAGAATTCTCTACACAAAAAGAAGCTCTTTTATCTTGAAGAAACTCTGCTGCAAGCACTACAAGGTGATCGAAGTCCCTTGGGGGGCCACCCCCCCAAGATCTCTTCTCTTCTTCTACCCAACATGGCCTAAATGCGGCTTTTCAGCCCGTCTACTTGGTTTTTTATTGGATATAAGACATTCTCTTGCTCTTTATCCTCTGAAAATCTGAGGTCCAAGCCAAGCCAAGTGAATCAAAGCATCAAGTGTTCTCATCCGAAGGACGATGGCGGAGCCCATACATGACTCGCGACCGTCGATCTGAACGAGTCCCCACAATCTCTTGAGAAGTCAGATTCCTTTTCTTACTTTTCTATTGTATTGTATTTTTTAAAAGAGACATAAAAATCACATTTCTTGTCTTTAAATTTTGATGAGATTTGTAAACTGCCTTTTACGGCACAAAATCGCCTTCTACGGCACAAAACTGCCTTTCACGGCAAATTAAACAAAATCGCCTCTCACGGCATTTTAAAACGTTGTCTCTTTCTTTAAAATATATGTGCAATGGAAAGTTAGAAAAAAGTTGATTTCCTTTTCTACTTGTGAAGGTGAATCTCCAGATCACCACTTCAAATTCCAAATGAATAGAAAATCTGGCATACCCATACAAAAAAAAATGTTGATACTTGCTCTTTTTTTTCTCTTCGCCCCGCCGCACCCCAGCGGACCCGGGACGGAGGAAGGAGAGAAAGAAAAAGACGGGTCCATCAGTATTCTTATACCATTAGAACCCACCCTGACCAAAAGTCAGCTGGAAGATTGGAAACTCCACCATCGCATAGACAAGTTTTCATACGGATTGGGGTATGATCCTGACACTCCGATGAGACAGCTGACACAAAGGCTGCAGAGTCGTTTTGCCGACCAGACCTCAACATCTCGTGTCGATGAAGACATCGATCTTCCTGGATATCTCTTTGAAGAGTAACCCAACAAGGACCCAGGAAGCTCATCAAATTGGTACGATTTCTCTGATGATGAAGAGGAATTGTCCAATGACACAGACTTACGGTTCTCTGATTCAGAAGAGCCATCGTCTCCGAAAGAAGTGCCTTACTTCGACCCAGTTTCGGCAGGTGATTGGGATCATCTCATAGCAAGTCTTGAGAAGAATACCGATCAAGAAGATTTATGAACAGAAGCGGAGCCATGGTCTGAAAATGCCCTTGGAAATCCAGAAGGTCTTGTTGAGCTGGAAGCCTCCGAAAATGTTGTGGAGGAACCACCTTCAAACCTTCCGACAGAAGATTCTGTTCAAAAGATAGACTTGGGAACACCAAATAACCCACGTCCTGTATTCATAAGCAAGAATATAAAGGATGGTGAGTTACCCGAGTATGTCTCTTTTCTTCGTGAGTTTGTTGATTGTTTTGCATGGTCTTACACTGAAATACCTGGCTTAGATCCCAAAATAGCAGTTCACAAACTCAAACTGCAAGAAAATGTCAAGCCTGTCAAACAAGGCCAAAGAAGATTCCGTCCTGATGTGATGGAAAAAATTGAACAAGAAGTTCAGAAACTCAAAAACGTTGGCTTCATCCGCGAGGAACAGCATCCCGAATGGTTGGCCAACATCGTCCCTGTGACAAAGAAAAATGGGCAAATCAGAGTCTGTATTGACTATAGAGACCTGAATAATGCTTGTCCGAAAGATGAATTCCCGCTCCCCATACCAAAGGTAATGATTGACAACACCTGCGGGTTTGAGCGAATGACATTCATGGATGGTTTCTCTGGCTACAACTAGATAAAAATGCACCCCGAAGATGAAAGGCATACATCATTTCGGACCCTATTTGGCGTGTATTGCTACACTGTCATGCCATTTGGTCTGAAAAATGCCGGTGCAACATATCAGAGGGCTATGATAAAAATATTCCAAGATATGCAGCACAAGACGGTCGAATGTTATGTTGATGACCTCGCCGTCAAAAGCAAAAGAAAAGAAGACCACCTCAAAGATCTTCGAGAAGTCTTCCTCCGGCTTCGTAAACACAAACTGCGAATGAATCCCCTCAAATGCTTCTTCGGTGTCTCATCGGGTAAGTTCCTCGGATTCATAGTTCGGAAAGCTGGAATAGAGCTTGACCCCATCAAAGTTAAGGCTATCCTAGAAATGCCATCTCCAAGAACCTTGAGAGAACTGAAAGGGCTTCAAGGAAGGTTGGCGTACATCTGACGGTTCATTTCCAACCTATCAGGGAAGTGCTGTCCATTTTCTCGCCTAATGAAAAAAGGTGTAGACTTTGTCTGGGATGCAGAATGTGAGGCTACATTTCAAGACATCAAGTCATACCTGACCAAACCTCCGGTGTTGGTTGCTCCCACAACCGGAAAACCATTCATCTTGTACACAAGAGCTCTTGACTATTCTTTGGGCACTCTACTTGCACAAGAAAACGATGGAGGAAAAGAAGTTGCTCTATACTACCTCAGTCGCATGTTGGTAGGTGCAGAGCATCGCTACTCTCCAGTCAAAAAAGAATGCCTGGCAGTGATGTTCGCCGTACAAAAGCTACGTCACTATTTGCTGTCAAACACAGTATACCAGATTTCGAGGATCAATCTCTTACAGGTCCTTGTCACAAAAGCAGGCTCTCTCAATGCCCGGCTGGCAAAATGGTCCATCCTTCTGTCACAATTTGATATTAGGTATGTACTACAGAAAGCAATCAAAGGCCAAGCTATGGCAGACTTTCTTGCAGATCATCCATTGCCTAAAGATTCTCCGCTCAAGGATGACCTCCCAGACGAGCCTGTCTACAGCGTGGAGATTTCCTTACCAAATGCCTCCTGGAACATGTACTTCGATGGTGCAACCAGGACAAATGAAAAAGAAAAACCGATATCAGGAATCGGCATTCTCTTTGTCAGCCCTGACAAATACATGATTCCACACGCATTTTCGCTACTGGAACCATGTTCAAACAATGTAGCTGAGTACCAAGCCCCAATCACAGGATTGGAACTTGCCCTCGAATCCGACATCACCATGCTGGAAGCATTTGGGGACTCCCAACTGATCGTCAACCAGATAAATTAGAAATATGAAATCAGGAAGCCTGATCTGTTGCGTTACTACAACAAGGCACAGTCACTTCGACAAAAGTTTGATCTCTGTCACATCACCCACATCCGCAGAGGTGAAAACATCTGTGCAGATGCCCTGGCTGCACTTACTGCATCTATGGCAATCCAAGAAGGGGGAAACATGCAAATTACAGTGTGTCAAAGAAGGATTCTCCCTCCTCTCAATACACACCAAGCAGTTGCTGAATGTCACCGAGTGGTCGGAAGTCAGATTTCCATCCTTAAACCTCCGATTGACGACTGGAGGGATTCGTTCATTGATTATATTATGTTCGGAATCCTACCTGAAGATCCAAAAGAGCGGGTAAGTATCCAAAGATGAGCCCCAAACTTTCATTTGGATATTCCCTCCAAAATGCTTTACAGAAAATCCTTCACTGGAGTACTTCTACGCTGCTTGTCACAACAAGAGGCAGAAGAAACTGTAAAAGAAGTTCATGCTGGTCTTTGTGGAGCCCATCAGGCTGGTCCTAAGTTCTATGATCAAATAAAAAGGTTAGGTTACTATTGGCCTACCATGGTGGCTGACGCAATGCAATTTGCTAAACGTTGCAAACAATGCCAAGTTCATGGAGATTATGTACCCGTGCCTCCATAATGGCTACAGCCTACAGCGATCTCATGGCCCTTCGAAGCCTAGGGTATGGACATCATAGGTCCTATCTCTCCCCCGTCAAGCAAAGATCATCGCTACATCTTCGCCGCTACGGATTATTTCTCTAAGTGGTCAGAAGCATTTGCGTTCAATGAAATGAAGACCTCGTCAGTCCTTCAATTCTTACGAACCAACATCATTTGTCGCTTCGGCATACCTAAAAAGATTCGTCCATGATAACGGGCCACAATTCCGGGATCACAGATTCTATAGGTTCTACGACAAATACAAAATTCAAAGTTGTCCTTCAACTCCATATAACCCGGCAGCGAATGGACTAGCAGAAGCCTTCAACAAGACACTCTGCAAAATCCTCAAGAAAATGGTCTCTAGTCACAAAAGAGACTAGAGCGACAAACTGCCTGAAGCTCTATGGGCCTACCGAACTACCGTTCGAGGACCAACCCATAGCACACCATTCTCCTTGGTCTATGGATGTGAAGCAGTTGTCCTCCTAGAGGTACAAATTCCTTCTTTAAGGGTATCTCTACAAAATGAAATGACGCAAGAAAGCAATGTCAAATTGAGACTCCAAGAACTGAATAATCTCGATGAAAGACGACTCGAAGCTCTATAAAGCGTTGAGCTTTACCAAGCATGCATGGCAGGATCTTTTGACAAAAAGGTCAGGCAACGCACCCACAAAAAGGGTGACTTGGTTCTTGCGGTGAAAAAGCCAATGGTTTTTGCCCACAAATCCAAAGGCAAATTCGAACCAAAATGGGAGGGACCCTTCGTCATCGACAAAGTCTTCTCCAATGGCGCATATGCTCTTCTAAACATGGAGGGTGACAGATGTATGCTGCCCATCAATGGCAAGTTCTTGAAGCGATACTACCCTTGAAGACTTCTTACATCGGGTCAGAGCGATGCCTGCATGGCCAAAGCCTATTCCTAGGTACTTGCTCGTCAAACCCACCCTTTTTAGAGTTTTCATCCCTATGTTGAGATTTCTAAAAACCCAAAACAAAGCTTACTTTCAATGTTTCATTGTTCAAAAAAAAAAAAAAAAAAAAAACAAAGCCAAACCCAAAATCCAAGTTTAGGAGCCTCTTCCCTAAACTTGACCAAAACTTTCGATCCTTGAACCTAAAATTCATGGCTTGAAACAAAAATCAGGACTCAGGGATTTCCACCCTAGTCCACCTTGACTTTTACCGCCAAAATGGTTGCAAGTCAAAAATTTACGACCCTCGTGTCTTTAAACAAAAAAAAAAATGGTTTTTCAAAAACCGTGGGGGAGCGACGTTTAGTCCATACCCACACAAAACCCAAAAATCGGAAGGATGCGAACCCCATTCGATACTTCCAAAACCTCAAATCGCAAGGAAGTAACACATCGTCAATACTTGCAAAGTTTTCAAAAAATCGTGGAGACACAGTGTTTCAGTTGATATCCACAACCCAAATTTCAAAACAAAAACAAAGGTTCGGAAAAACCTCAAATTTCAAAAATCGTGGGGAGGCGACATTCCATCGATACCCACAAAACCAATTTTTTGAGAAAAAAGCAAGGAAGCGACATTCAGTCGATACTTGCACCCAAATCCGCAAGGAAGCGACATTCCATCGATACTTGCAATACCATTTAGCAAGGAGGCGACTCTTAGTCGATACTTGCATTTTGAGAACCAAGAAACCCGGCTTTTATACCAAAAACCCGGCTTTCACACCAAAACCCTGCTTTCATGCCTAAACCCAGCTTTCACGCCAAAAACCAAAAATCTGGCTTCCACGCCAACAAAACAAAAATCTGGCTTCCATGCCAACAAAACAAAACTTGGTTTAAAAAAAAAAAAAAACGGCTTCTATGCCACAAAATCTGGCTTTCACGCCAATCAAACAAAAAACCGGCTTCCATGCCACAAACAAAATTTTGCTCCCATGCCACAAAATTTTTGGCTCTCATGCCACAAAAACCAAAATTCGGCTTTCACGCCACAAAAATCGGCTCTCATGCCAAAAATCGGCTTCCATGCCACAAAAAAAATTTGGCTCCAATGCCACAATCAAAATTCGGCTTTCACGCCATCTAAAATTCGGCTTTCAAGCCATAAAAAAAACAGGCTTTTTGTCACAAAATCTGGCTTTCATGCCCAAAACAAACTTTTGACAAAAGATTTTCACAAAATGACAACCTTTTGATCAAATTCTCAAACAAACATTCCCATCCAACTTTTTACTTACTTTCATAAAAAAAAAAAATTTAAGTGAAACGAGGGAATACAAAGAAAAAGAGTGCCAAAAATGTTAATACATGGAGGTACCAAAAGAAAAGAAGGAAAAGTTTGTTACAAATCAAGAGGCTAGTCCGACATGGTCTTCAGCCAAAGGCTTAACTCCTCAAGCAAACTCTTGGCCTTAGCCTCCAAAGCTTCCAGGCCGCGTTTCTTTAGAATCTTCCCATAAAAAGCAGTAGGCCGTCGCGATCCATCCTCAGCGCAAGGAAGCTCTTCCCAGAGAATCTGCCGTTGTTCATATTCTTCAGTCTTCCTCCGGAGATTGCTTTTGACCTCCTCAATTTGGCAAATGAGAGTCCTTTCTCTATCGCGAGCTTTCAAAGTGCCAGTCCACTTGGCAGCAGCTTGTTCTTCCAATAGCTCAAGGCGCTGTCTTGCTTCGGTGACCTCTCTATCAAGACGGTGCTGGTCCTGTGTCAGCTCAATAATAGCCAACTCGGTGACGTTCCTCTCCCTAACGAGCTGCTTCAGAGTCCGCGAGATCTCCTTTAGTTCAGATTTGACCTCGCTGGAAGGCTTCAAAAACATCTCGTTGAAGAAATCATCATTCGGAAAGCTCTTGGTCTCAGTCCACTTGTTGCCTAGAGTGATGACTTCATCAACAAAAGCCTTGGCATCTGTAATGTCCAGATCGACTTTTTCGCTATCGGCAAGAATGTCCTGCACATCCTTAACCATGCTGAAACCAGCCTCCAAATGGCCAGAAGAAAGAGTCTCGACCCATGAGCTCAAGACTCTCTTTAACACCTTCCTCGCAAACTGACGGGACGGCTCAGATGAAGACTCGCCAAGCTCCGTTGGTCGACTGCCCATGTCAGGCACCGTTGGAAGAGTAATCAAGAAGCTCTTTCCAATCGGAGCCGCTGGGGAAGAAATATCAGCAGGCGGACTCGCCTCTGGCTCATCAAAACTGGTGGAAGAAGCCCCTACTCCTGGATCGGTCACAGGTACCCCCTGCTCTGGTTCTGAAAAAGATAGAGGAACTTCTTCTGTCACCTCACAGCCTGGCAATGAAAGATGAAAAAGGTATGAATATGATCTTGTCAAAAATCAAATTATCAAGATTATCACTAAAAAGTACCTTCTTCGACGAATGGCGGAATGCTTTCTGCCTCCATGAGCTCATCCGAAGCATCATCAAAAGTTGCATTCATGGATGGCTCAAAGTCGTCGGAATCTTCTGGCAAGTCAACTGGCAAGAAACAAAAAATATATGTCAGCAAATGGCGGTAAAGAAAAAGAGAAAAAAAAAAGTCATACCAGGAGGAGATTCTAGATCTACTTTAGAATCTCTGGGTTCTTCCTCAGATGCCACGATAGGATCCGTCACCGCCTCATCTGCCGGAACCTCAGGCATCATCAAACCATCATCTTCTGCCAAAAGAAAGAAAGCAGTAGATCAGAACAAAAGCTCTCATGAAAGAGAAGAAAGGGAAAAAGAAACGGAAAAGCATACCATCAGCAATGGTCTCTTCCCCTCGGCTTCTCTTCTCTGGAGGCTCATCATCATCCCCTGATGCCTCCTCAACAATGGTGGAAGGAATTTCCAGATCAGGAGAGCTTTCGTGCCGCCTCTGACTTCGGCGCTGTCCTCTTCTCCTCTTGCTCCTATGGGACGAATTGCTGGAAGTACCCGCCCCACCATCGAAATTGGGCCTCTCGCCAGAGTCCTCACTGGATGGTATGTTCTTACCAGTAGACTCCATGGAAGCCTTTGCTCGCTTTGCTTGTATCCAAGCAGCGACCTCAGCCTCCTCCTCTGCAAGCTGTTTCAAGACCTCATCAGGAATCTCTTGTGCAGCTCCCGATCTGATGACGTCCTGGTCCTTGAGAAAACCTGTTCTGTGCTTTTCTCCAGAAAGGAAAGCCAGAACTTCTTCTCGGCGGACGCCATCTGACTTCCAAGGCCTTTCCCGGAAGACTGCTTTACATCAAGCTCCTTCTTGGAAAGCCTCCGATATGCTGAAAAGCTCTCTACAAACCACTTCGTGAAGCCAGCAGTCCGGAGAGTGGGGCAACTCAGGATAGGAAATCATGGCTGTAGTGTCTTCCGCGCTATAAAAGGGCCATGCATTTCTCCCGTCCTGCAGACCTCCAAAACGCTTCACCTTGCTCGAAGGCGCTCCAATAACGCCTTGAGAGAAGTCCAACTACATGGCAAAACGCGAGGGAACATATGGTTGGATGTCGACGAAAAGATGTCTGCGGTACACCATCGTGCCGACACGTATGTTAAAAAGCCAACTCCTCTATGCATTTGTCATAGAATAGTGTCTCCCAGACCCTGCCTGGTCAAATCACGGGAGACACCAAAATCAAAAGCCTTCTTCCGCAAACCCGGAGAAAGCTTCATTGAAGACTGCCCCATCTCGACGTCCCAGAATCGTCGGATCCTCAAACGGGCAGCTAAAAGAGATTCGGAAACAGGCTTCCCTTTAGCCAACCGAATCATGAAAGGGTCATCGTCCTGAGTAGCACCCAATCGATGGAAACTGGGACAGTGGTATATATACCACGAATAGAAAATATGAGCTGAAAATACCCTATTCATGGGAAGCCCAAGCTGAACCAGAAAAGCAACAGCCTGCAGTTCAGTACACAAATAGGAGTAGAGAGCAGGCACCAAAGCAAGCTGCTCTCCAAACGCCATCTGACAAGCCGGAAAAATGCAGTGCGGCCTGATGTGCGTTCCATCTCCTCCAGCAAAAACAGCCTCACCCAGCCAATAAGTGAGGAAGACAGCGAGATCTCTCCACAGCGTAATGTCAGAATGAATGTCGTCTGTGCTTGCGAAGAATTCCTTCAAACTCTCTCGCATGACGGAGATCTTCTTCGACTCCGGGTTTTTAGCCCTGGCTTCCTGAGTCGTACTCTCAGAAGACTCCCCGTTGTCAAAGAAGTTGGAAGACAAAACGCTACCACTCCTCCAACTGTTACACCGGACTTTCGAGCCCTCCTTCTCCTTAAAAAAGTCGTAGAAGGCGACGAGCTGAAAGTACAAAAGCCTGAACTCCTCAGACTGCTCCTCAAGGATGTTGTCGATAGTCATGAACTCTTCATAGAGATTGCCGAGGATAGGCAGCCCGGTGATGGCGCTCAGTTCCTTTAAAGAAAAACCAATCTCACCATTCGTGACAATGAAGGTGTTGGTTTGTGAAAGGAACGACTCCAGCATGGCCATGAAGGCCTCATGGGAGAAAACCACGGTTTGCTGAAAAGCGCGAACTGCATAAAAAATCTCAGCCTCCTTCAGAATGGCACCACCAGCCTGCAGGATGTGATCAGTCCACGACTCCCAGCTCGAGTCAGCACTGAAACGGCCACGAAGTCGAAAAGGCTTCACCCAATTGCTGCCATCGCCCTTGAAACTGCCAAGGCCCACCGGTCTCAAATCGATCGAATGATGGTCTGAACCTTGGTAGCCGCTGGCCGGCATCAAAATGTCCATACGGGCAGGCTACTTCTCTGCAAAACCAGAAGGGCCGCCAACAAAACCCCCGGTCTTGATCACGTTTGTCCTCTTCACCCATCTTGGAGGATCTTCCCTCTTCGAGCATGTGGAGGAAAGGCTCATGATCAAGATAGTCCGATCAAAGGTCGACCGGGTAGAAATAGTTCTCTTCTTACCATCAACTGTGTAAGAGAACTGAAAGCATCTCCTTTGATATGATGAATCATCGGGGACGGCATCACCAAAGAAGAAGGTAGGCTTGGGCACAATGCTCTGATCGTTCGTGACCCAAGGACGGTTGCTTACCATAATCTTGTAAAACTCCTCATCCTTGAGGGCGATCAAACGTTGCCTCATCTCATCTCGGTTGAGCGAGTTACATTCTTCCAAGTTCCTTTCAACATATTGGACCTCCTCCCAGGCCTGCTGTACGGCCACATTAGAGGATCTGGTAGAACGACGAGGCGCATCAGTGACGGGCTCCTTACCCTTGTTCCTTCTGGAGGAACTACCTGCAAAGGATGGAAATAGAGAAAAATCAATAAGCAAAATGACATAATTTTGCTAAAAAAAATTCTAGCGAAATTTTGGCATGGTTCCGGGGCAATTCCGAAGAAAAGAGAAACACCCCGAAAGAAACAGGAGCTTGAAGATGAGCTCAACATTGCTGCAAGCTCATAATCGATGGAAATTCTCGAAGAAGGGTTGAACTCAAACATTGCTGCAAGATCAAACCAAAGCTTCTCAAATATCCACAAGACTGGAAAAGGGCTCAACATTGCTGCGAGCTCCAGAACCCAAAACTTGCAAAGCTCCTCAAAAAATCCCTGCAAGACCAAGAGAGGGCTCAACATTGCTGCGAGCTCCAAATCCCAAGACTTGCTAAAAGATTTCCAGGTGTGCACTATCATACTTCCAATTCTATTTTCTAAATAGAAAAAAAATGCATAGAAGGAAAGTTCTCATGCATATGCGTCTCAAAATCCAAAAAAATAAAAAAAGGGAAAGAAGAGAGGAAGAAAGTTTCTTTTTTCAAACAAACAAAAAAAAATCGCCCACAGGCCACGTGGCTGTATGGCCATGACCGTACGGTCTTGTCCGTACGGCCACACAAAAAAAGAGATAGAAAAAAAAAAAAAAGGAAGAAGAAAAAAAAAAACACACGGAAAAAAAAAGAGAAACCAAGAGAAAAAAAGCCACGGTAAAAAAAAAAAGCAGAGAAACTGTGAAAGAAAAGCAAAAAAAAAGAGAGAAAGAAAAAAAAACAGAGAAAGAAAAAAAAACATGTGAAAAAAAAAGGATGCACGTGAAAAAGAAAAAAAAAAGAAAGAAAAAGAAAAGAAAAGGAAAGAATGAAAACTCTTTTCTATTTTCTACATGGGGTTTCTTAAGAAGAAAAAAAAAACTTAATTGAAGCCATTGATGGAGAAGAAGAAGAAAAAGCTTGAAGATCCTTGAAGAAGAAGGAGAATTCGTGATCTTGGAGAACTCTTGAAGACTTTTGCAAAAAGAAGGCAATAGGAGCAAGAGATCCAACCTCCCCTTGCTTTTATAGAAGAGAGCAAACCAAAAGAGGAAAGGAGGAGAAAAGAAAGGAGGCAAGTGCTACAAATTAGCAAACTTCCTAAAAGAAAAGGATCATGGGATATTCTTTCCCAATGAGAAGATTCTTTGAGAAATTCTCTCCAAAGAGAAAGGGATTATGAGAAACTTTCTCTCAAAGAAAGATACTTTGAGAAAATCTCTCCCAAAATCAAGGAAACTTGAGAGATTCTCTCCAAGTAAGAATATTTTTAGATATTCTCTACCAAAAAGAGATATTTTTAGATATTCTTTACAAAAATTACACTACATGAGATCTAAGCCATCTTTAAAGCTTAAGGTCCCATGGGCTAACCCATATGAGCCAGGTTTGACCACCTAGGCACTAAAAGTGGCTTTTAGTCAAAATCCCTCTTACCAAGAGCATACAAAAAATGGTTCCATGCCTCCTTTGAGTTGATTGGACCATACAAAAAAAATCTAAGCCTCATGAGTTTCCAAAATCCAAACCATCCCACCTCATGAACCAAATTAAGCCAAAACCTTGAAATTGACATTCCACAAAAACCCAAACCACTCCAACGGACCCAAAATTGTCCCAAAGAGTGACAAAAATCCAAACCATGGTCCCCTAACTTGCCACATACAGCTTGTTGGGACACAAGACCAAACCAAAACCAAATCCCGGTCCCCTAACTTGCCACATACAGCTTGTTAGGTCACAAGACCAAAAATCAAAATCCAAAATCCGACCCCCTAACCTGCCACATACAGCTTGTTAGGTCACAAGGTCAAAAACCCCAAAACCTTCTTGACCGCCTGATGCGCCACACAAAGCCTTTAGTTTCACAAGGTCAAAAAGAAAATCCAAAACCCAAAAACCCAATCCAAATGTCATTTTCAAAATTTTACCTTGAGATGGTACGTGATGTCTCTCACTGCCATAAGATTCCCTTGGAAACTCAAAAGGCTATGCTATCAAGAAGAATGCTCAGAGACTTTTGGTCAAGTCAGAAGTTCTCCTTCAAAGTTTTCTTCAAGGCACATCGACGGCAAAAGCTACGCAATTCGTCGCTGTACCTCGAGGGGGCATTTGTTGACACCAAAAATGTCACTTTGCCTCCTCAACATCAAAAGCTACATTGAGCCGCCTCCTACTACAAACAGGCAAAGTTGTTTCAAGCATCAGATCTTGTCAGAATCAAACAAAAACTGCAAGATCCTTCAAAATAGCCAAAAAGGAGGTACACATGATGTTTCGGGCCATTTTGACACCATTTGGCCTAACTTCAATCCTCCAACAGTTGAGCGGGAGCTCCCGGCGGCGACATTGTCAAATACATCAAATCTTCGATCAGAGCCTATGGATGGTCTCAAAATACCTCCAAAAGCTTCCACGTTGAATTTCAAGTCAAACCGACACCGTTTGACCCTCCATCAACTCTCGAACGGTGAAATCAAGCCTCTCGGCGGCGAAAACCTTCGATGCCTCCACTCATCAAACAAAGCACATGAGTAGCTTCTACATTCTTCCAAATGGTTGCACGTTAAATTTCAGGTCATTCCGACAACGTTTAACCCGATTTTGACGCTCTGAAGCAAAATCAAGCATACCGGCGGCGAAACTCCCCGGGGCCATGGCATCCAAATCAGAGCTAATGGATCATCTCAAAATGACTCCAATAGGCTCCCTGTTAAGTTTCAGGTCAATCGGACATCGGATGACCGCACATCGAAGCTCGACATCTTCCGCATGGTGAAATCAAGTCTAGCATCGACGGGACCCCAAACGGCTTCAAAACTTAAGTAAAAGCCCATTGTTGGTCCTATCTAATGCTCAGGAAGCTTCACCTCAAATTTCAGGTCATTCCAACATCGTTTGACCTAGTTTTAACTCTTGGCGGAAAATCGGCGACGGAGTCTTTGGCTTTTCCAAAAATAGGAAACTTTGTGCTCTGATTTGCACAGCCTTTCAATAGGTTTTCTTCAGTGGAATCAAGCCAATAAATGAGGAGAAATGTCAAGAAAAATACAGGAGAAAACAGAAGCAAAAAAGGCCGAGAAACAGCCAAGAAACGGCGACCGAAAGGAGACCGGAAAATGAACCAAAGTCCAAGGTCGCCGGCGACCTTGGCCCATGGTCGCCAGCCCCATGGTGACCGGCGACCATGGGTACATGGTCGCCGGCGACCCTGGAAATCTGATTTTTGAGGCATGATATCCGTCGATCTTCGTTGACATCACCAATCCGCCATCAAAATCATTTGATCATCATCGGACACTCCGAAACCGCCAACCGGCCGACCAAGAAAGTACACTTTCTGCCCGACCGATCGAGAAATCGACTGGACAGATGTTGCCGGCCCATTGGTGTCAACCAATGTCTGAATTTGCATCGTCTTCCTACATCAAACAACGTGCGGATCCATTGATGATCATCGCAAGAAGAATTCCAAAAGACGCGGCGCGGCCCGCAACTCTTCAAGCGACTCAGCGACCAATTAATGAAGTTAAATGACCTTTTTATGACAACTTATTAGGGTCATTAACTCATTATTTTGGACGGCTCGGTCAGAAGCAAGCAAATGGGAGTTACAAGTCCAACTAATCATGACAATTAACCATGTAACTCCTATCATTATGGAGATTAATCTCGGTAATTAATCATGAAACCCTCATCATCATGGAGATTAAATGTCCATTATTCTCTATCGGCCAATCAAAATCCAAGGAAAAGGAGTTACGAAATTCTGAAATTAAATCTTGTAACTCCTCCTATCATGGAGCATTAATACCATTAATGCCCATAAACCCTCCTAATGGCCACCAAAAGCCTATAAATAGGCGGTCATTCCAAAGGGAAGGGATCCTGAAAAATCGCTTGAGAATTATCCTAAAGAATTCTCTGCAAAAAGAAATTCTCCTACTTTGAAGAAACCCTGCTGCAAGAACTACAAGGTGATTGAAGTCCCTTGGGGGGCCACCCCCCCAAGATCTCCCCTCTTCTTCTATCCAACATGGCCTAGATGTGGCTTTTCAGCCCGTCTACTCGGTTTTTTTTATTGGATATAGGACCTTCCCTTAGTCTTTGTCCTCTAAAAATCTGAGGTCCAAGCCAAGCCAAGTGAACTAAAGCATCAAGTGTTCTCATCTGAAGGACGATGGCGGAGTCCATACATGACTCGCGACCGTCGATCTGAACGAGTCCCCACAATCGCTTGAGAAGTCAGATCCCTCTTTCTTCCCTTTCTATTGTATTTTGTATTTTTAAAAGAGACAAAAATCACAATTATTGTCTTTCATCATTGATAAGATTTGTAAATCGCCTTCCATAGCAAAATTGCCTTCTACGGCACAAAACCGCCTTTCACGGCAAACTAAACAAAATCGCCTCTCACGGCATTTTAAAATCTTATCTCTTTCTTTAAATATATGTGCAATGGAAAGTTAGAAAAAAAAGTTTGATTTCCTTTTTACTTGTGAAGGTGAATCTCCGGATCACCATTTTAAATTCCAAGTAGAATAGATAATCTGGCATACCCGTACAAAAAAAAATGTTGATGCTTGCTCTTTTTTTCTCTTCGCCCCACCGCACCTCGGTGGACCCTGGACGGAGGAAGGCAAGAAAGAAAAAGACGGGTCTATCAAGCATAATGTCCTTGTTTCTTCTCCTTCTCCTTTTTTTTTTTTTTTTTTTTGTAACATAATATCCTTCTTAAACCCTTTATTTTGTTGTACTATAGTAGCTCCAAAGTATCAGAACCAACACATTGTCACATTTTTGTTACTGCTGGATGATGTTATTACTGCATATGAATTTGACAGCTCGGTGGCGCAAGGTGATTTAGACCATGATGCAGTTACAAAGGTATCTTCAGTTACAAAGGAGGGTCAAATGGGCATACAGAGGGAAGTGGATGAGCTGTAACAAGCTCTTACCCAAGGTGGGTCACAAGTGCAACCTTCAACTTATCATGGTAGTTCATCTCAGGCAATGTTTATTTTTCTTACATGATTGATTCGATAAATTAATTAATTATCTTCATTGATTAAATACTAACACAATGCATTTGTAATATTGTTTGTAGGCTCAGGAAGATTCCTCATGTCAACTGGCACGTACAAATCAATTGAACACTAATACACGCCAGGGTCTGTGTAAGCTGTTGCATTATGTGCAAAAAGAGGTACTGTTGCCCTTGGACGCGTTCTCGGTTTGTCAATTGAGGAGGAAGGATGCTATAGGATCGTTTAGATGAGATCTTGAAGTTTGATGTAGAGTTGTTAGGTGGAGAAAAGACTTTTGGGAATCTCACTGTGGGTGATATCATTTCATGGCCCACATATAGAACTGTGTTTGGCTAATTTCAAAGCCTAGTAAATGATTTACTGTTAAATGACTTTATTTGTAGTATTTGTTTTGATGTGTGTGATCGTGAACGTGAACGTGGTTTTTGTTAATTTTCTACCATTTAATGTAGCTACTTTGATGGTTCAAATTTTAAATGGATGGATGATTTCTTAGCTTGTTTGAGTTATTTATTTGATGGATAATGGATGTTTGTATGGTTGACGTTAATTTACAGTTTTGAGAATTACAGGATTTTTATTAGAAAAATATAAATTTTAAAAATTAATTATAATTTTTTTTAAAAAAAACCTTCTAAAAAAACGACTGCTCCAAATAGTCGTTAAATGAATGATAAGTCAATTTTTTTAAAAATGACTTACAAAGTTTTTGACTGCCGAAGTCCGTCTTTAAAAGAATTGACTGCCATGGGCAGTCGTTAATCTGACAAATTTTCGACCGCTAATAACAGTTGTTTTTTAAAAATGACTGTGATTTTTCCAACTGCCCTTAGCAATCGGTTTTTTTAAGAAAAATGACTGTCGTCGATAGTCATTTTTCGGCCTTTTTGACGTAGTGTTAGGTTGAGTTTCAACTGGGTCAAAGGTCTTGTGAGTTCCTTGTAATCTTCGTTTTATAGTGCATTGCTTTCGGTGGTCTCTGCCACTCGTGGTGTTTTCCTGAGTAGGGTTTTCCACGTAAAAATCTTGTGCCTCTTTCCTTTTGTGGTGATTGATTCTTTTTTACTTGTTTGGTTTAAAATTTCATATTATAATTTGAGAAAGGACCTTAGCCCATGTTAAGGCTTGAATAGATGGTTGATCTTGGTAAAGTCACACCTTCATTCCCTATCATGATTAATCTAAAAACCGTGAATTACTCTCAACTCCCTGGCTTTCACCAAAAGTGTACTCAAAGCCTCCACCACCATAGTAACAAGAAAGGAGAAAGGGGATCGCCTTGACGAATGCCCCTAGAAGCTTTAAATAACCTTGATGGAGAGACGTTGACTAGAACCTAGAAGTAGGTATTAGAAATGATTCATGAATCCAACCATGCCAAGTATCATCAAATCCAAATCTAAACAACATGTAATTGACAAAATCCCAATCCACATGGTCATAAGCTTTTTCCAAGTCTCTCTTAAAGATTATCCCTTCACTTCTTAACCTCTTTCTAGAGTCAATGAGTTCATTGGCGATCAACACCCCATCAAGGATCTGTCTTCCTACCACAAATGCCCTTTGGAAAGGACTGATAATCAAGGAGAGAACCTACTTTAGCCTATTCGCCAACACCTTAGCCAACAACTTATAATGGCAACCCACCAAACTAATAGGTCTATAATCATGCAACTCCACCAAATTAGGTATTGTTTCTATTACTTGCATAACCATGCCTGATATTTCTCTTTTCTTATTACTTTTCCAACCTGCTTGTCTTTAGCTCTATACTTGATGCAACATGATATTTTATTATTTTTTCTTACTTACTTTAACTTGCTACACTTAGTGTTGAAGTGACAGTGCCGCCACCTTTAACCTTGAGCTAGAGGAAGCGGAGGAGAGGTGTAACGCCCCACCCTACACCCATGTATGATATCGTCCGCTTTGGCCCACGGGCCTCACAGTTTTGTTTCTGATGGGTCAGAACCCATCAAAAGGCCTCATGCAAGGTAAGGTTGTAAGCTCTACATATAAACCCATTCACTTTTCTTTCTATAGTCGACGTGGGACTCTGGGGCATCACAATCCACCCCCCCCCCCCAGAACACGGCAGGGGACCCACACTCGAACTAGTCGAGAGTCAGCTCTGATACCATTTGTAACGCCTCACCCTACACGCATGCATGATATTGTCCGCTTTGGCCCACAGGCCTCACGGTTTTGTTTCTGATGGGTCAGAACCCATCAAAAGGCCTCATGCAAAGTAAGGGTGTAAGCTCTACATATAAACCCATTCACTTTCCTCTCTATAGTCGATGTGGGACTCCGGGGCGTCACAATCCACCCCCCTTAGGGCTGCATGTCCCTGTGCAGTAGCCTGTCAGTCCCTATAGCCTGCCAGCTCTCTTAGCCCACGACATGGAAACCCGCCCACTTGCACCAGACCACGACAGGGGACCTACGCTCGAACTAGTCGAGAGTTGGCTCTGATACCGTTTGTAACGCCTCACCCTACACGCATGCATGATATTGTCCGCTTTGGCCCATGGGCCTCACAATTTTATTTCTGATGGGCCAGAACCCATCAAAAGGCCTCATACAAGGTAAGGGTGTAAGCTCTACATATAAACTCATTCACTTTTCTCTCTATAGTCGATGTGGGACTCCGGGGCATCACAAGAGGCCCCAAGGTTTAGTTGAATGGACCCCCAATGAAATGGAGTAGACATCGGGCAACGATAGATGCATCATATAAAAGAGATGTCTTTTCTTGATTTAGTTGATTTCGTTTTTACTTAGATGTTTAGCCATGTAGCTTTGGATTGTAACTAAAATACCTATTAACTACTTAACATTTGCGCTTCCCCATTTCTTTATGTTTGACTTGTTTATACTCTGACGGAAGATTATCATATTATATGATTATGTGTGTTCTTGATATATGGTATCATTGGTTACACAAGCTTTAGTTGAAATATGATATAGTTGTGATGGGAAAATTATACTTGTCCTTGCTTGTGAAATCCTATAGGAACTAGATGTGGGGTGAAATTATCTTTAGTGGACTTTGTATCCATCACGCCCTGAAGTTCAGGACATTCTTGGTGGTTCGGTTTAGGGGTGCGACGCCATGAAGTATATGAAACAAATGTTTTGAGATTTTGTCCATCGAAAAGGGTATAAGACCTTCACAAGAATTTCCTGAAATTATTCACTTTATTAAATGGGCCCAATATTGATACTTTTAAAATTGTGAATAATCACCCATCATATTCTGAAATTACAACTAGGTCCTCTAAGACTCTCCAAACTAGGTCCAAAAGCTCTAAAAAACTTCAAAACACTAATCTAATAAGGAAACCTAGTTAATTAACAATAAGTCTACCTAACTAACAACAAAAGTGTTACAAAAGCAAAAAACTTGGAATGGCTCCAAATCGTTCCTAAATAAAAAATTCAGAATGGTTAAGAGCCGTTAAAAAACTGTTCCAAAAGTAAAAAATAGAACGGTTTTGAACCGTTCCAAAATATTAGGGACACTCATGCTTTGGAATGATTAAAAAACGTTCCAAAATCCAATAAAAACGCTTAAAAACATTTTTAATTATGATTTTGGGAGTGGTCATGAGCATAGAAATCTAGTCAAGTTCAAAATAAAAGCAAATGTGCATCACCCCAAGACTAACAAACCAAGATAAGGCCTCACAGTGCTACAATCATCTCTGGCTTACGATTAGAGTCCATAGAAATGATTGGTTGCATCTTATGGAAAACTTGAGTGAATTCCTTGTCTGGATGAGCCCATATGAGTAGGGTTGCAAACGGAACGGTTCCAGGTTGGAAGCACTTTGTACTCGGGCAAATTTCTAAATAATGGTTCCGGTTTCGGATCCGGTTTTGACTTAGAACTTGTTTTGTTGGTTCCAGACAAGGTTCCGATAGAAATACCTGAATCCTGTTTTGGAACTGGATCCACCTAGGGAACTATGTAGTTCAAAAACTGGTTCTATATTCTTTTTAATTTTTTAATTTTTTTTCTTAAAATAAGTATATCATTCAACTTATAACAGTACATCAAGTCTACTACCTCCAGCATTATACATAAAAATGTCCAAAAAAGGTTTATATTGAGGTACAGTTGCAATATCTAATATTCATATGCCAAGTCCCGAGTCCACGGATTGGAACCTATATGGATCCGGAACCGGAGCCGTTTATCAATCGGAACCTTAATTAGGTTCCGGACCCGGACCCGGACCCGTTTATGAATCGGAACCTAAAATAGGTTCTAGACCCGGTTTTTTCGAGTTGGAACTTTCGGGTAATCAAATAATCGGATACTCGTTTGCAACCCAATATATGAGTAGAGTTTTGCATTGTAAAGGACCGGCCGTCAATATCAAAACTTCATCTCTTAAAGTAAATACAGAAGGAGACTATTTGAAAGCTAGATAAAAATCTTCAAAGCAAAAGACCAATCTAATTAGAATCAGCTCTAATTCACTCCAATTGATTTTGACTCATCTAATTTAATTTAGTTTGACCCCTCCCAATCTCTTAATCTCTTTGTCCCCACATCCTCTATTCTTACCAAGGATGACAAATAGGTCGAGTCGAGGCAGCGGTAGAGTGTCACGGCCCCAAACCCGATTAGTGGATAAATCGGATCCGACGTGTGAAAATTAGGGCCAATTAAAAAATTTTACCCTTTATGCCCAAGGATCGAAATCTGCTATGAAGATTATGTATTTGAGCCTCATTAACCAAATAACCCACGGAACTTATCCGATAAACACATTCATTAAACATGTATAAATATCAAAGCAAGTATGCATTTTGTCTGATATATGTTTAAGTTTAAGAAAACAAAAAACATATAAGGTTTATATACACATTAGGATCATCCAAAACTTAGGTCTTGGAACAAAAGATATACAATAATATAAGATAAGTCCAAAAGATCGAAAAACCCAAAAGATGAGATCTAGGTGGCAAGATGACAGATGTCCCATGTATCGTGCATAGATGCCGGGAGTGATGAAGCTAAGCTATATCATCGGCACCCCACTCACGTAACTCGTCCTCTCCTCCCCCTGCTGAGGATCCTCTGGGATTGCCTCGAAGTCTAGGTCGACATAGTAGGTGGTGTCTTCTGTACACTAAGGAATAAAAGATCAACAATATGTTGGCAAGAAGATAAACAATAAATATTATTCACAACATGTTGCAAAAGATAATAGAGACAAGTACATGCTTGTAAGACATCAAGGCAACAAGATAGGCATAGAAGTAAGAGTAAATATGAGAATCCAATAACAATGTAAATCCTAGCAAGTTATACAAGAATAACCATCCATGAAATGCAATGCCAAGTAAGAGGAGACTCCGAGGATGTCCTAGCCATCTCCCGGGGTATCAATGCTGTCCCATCCAACTACCAACACCCTAAAGTTTGGCTCTCATGGTATCCAAAGCTACTTACTAGGGATAACAACGTCATCTTAGCCGACTGCCATTATCATGCACCATGGACGTCGTCCTAGCAGATTGCCCACCCCAGTGTTCGAGTAACCGGCTCACTCAATAATCATGAGACTGTAACTGGTCATGAATGCAAGATGATAATGATGGTTTAGCACGTGACACAAGATCCAAGATAAGCATGTGGATAGATTTCAAACACAAGGCAATAAATTGAGGGCTACTCCAAGTCAGGCCAAGATATAAGTCAAGTCTCCAAGTTCCACGAGTAGTCCTCTTAACAAGTCTATCCATACATGTCTGTCAAGTACAAGATCAAAAGATACCTAAGGATACAATCTAAGTCTGGTCAAACCTTAGTTCTACAAGTTATGTTACAAGTTATACGAGTATTCAAGAGTAGAGTGTACAAGGTACGTCAAGCTATAGATACGAGATTTGCGAGTCAAGAGTAAAGAACAAGCCAATCCTAGGTCAAGAGTTGTCCATCGTATATCATACGTATTTCCAGTGGAGTGCTAATGGAGAAATAGTCAACGATGCCATAGTGTGGTGAGCCCTTGGTGTACAGAAGTTATTGGGCACCAATTGACTAAGTTCCGAATGCATTCGACCAAGTTACAACCATACACGGAAGTCCGGACAACAGACAAAGCACACCAGGCCATTCGTGCTCCATTTTTATTTTTCCGAGTTGGTCATGCGAGGGTAAGGTCAATGGATGACAACCCAGGAGTCCAACTAGGTTTAGAGTCCCTTTCCAAAAGAGATAAGGGCTTGGTTCATTGACCCAAATATCCACTTTCTTTTCTAACCTCTGATCATTAAGATAAGTGTACCACTGGATTCCATGCTTCGCGATCTTTCCAACGATATATAGAACTCCAAATTCCGACAAACGGGTCAAAAGTAATGCCCGTTTGGAGTGGACATTGTTGTCAGCCATAGACAATCTCGCTATAGCGAGCCAAATGCTCGCTATATCGAGAAGGCATTCTGCTAGGGCTCCCAAAACAGCAATAAAGCTTGCTCTAGCAAGGGTTAAGCCCGCTATAGCGAAGGCCTGAGCCCGGGTTGGAGCAGTTTTGGCCTATTTCAAGTTATTTTCAATCCCATTCACCTAAAGTCCATTCCTTTCCTTCCTAAGCCTTTCTAAGGCCTGTACCTGCATGAGAAGAGCCTTTATGCTCTCTCTCTCTCTCTCTCTCTCTCTCAAACCACATTCCATTCCATTTATGAAATCATCCACCCATTACCAATTAAAATCCAATTACATTAAGTCTCTAAATTAGCATGTAGATTTCAAAATAACAAAACCAAGTTTGGAATTTAGGGAAATCTAAGTAACTGAATGAACAAGAAACAAATAAACACACATGCATGCTTCATATATAGGCAAATCCACTTGCCTTAACCAGAGAAGAGAAATTGAGATGAACTGAGGAGGAAGAGTTCTCCATTCACACCCTAGCCAAACCCTCTCCTACCAAGGCTTCTTCTACACTCCAAGAGCACAAGGAAAATGAAGGAAGAAGGATTCATCAACATGCAAGACATTTACAGCAACAAGGAGGAAATTGGGGAAAGAGAAGTTGGGGAAAACAAACCAAAATGACTCTAGGAGATGAGGAAGTGGAAAAGAAGAAGGTGGTGTAGCTGGAAGTCCTTGAATCCCTCTGTAAATGGCACATGCAAGAGAAAAGAATGAGGAAGAAGGAGAGCTCCAGCAGTTAGCCTCTGAAATGAACAAGGGAATGGAGGTTTTCTACTGGGATGGAGTTTAAAATGAGGGATGGAGAGGAAAAGTCGAAATTGCCACTCTTGAGTGAATTTGGAGAAAAGTAATTATTTGAGGGACTTTGGGGCGTCAAATCGTGATGAGTCAAGAATAGAAAGTGATGAGCGCGATGAGATCTTTCCAATGAGCCCAAATTCGGCGAAAACTAAATTTTTGGAAAAATACTCAATTTTCCTAATAATCACAACCTAGCCCCCTATTAAGACTAATCACACTTGGAATCGAACAAAACTTCGCAAACATCTTTCTAATGATTAAAAAACTCGCCTAAAGACTAAATCCACCTAATTAGCTAGCTAATCATTAAAATTAAGAAGCTAAAAACCCTATTAAGGTCGAGGACCTTACATAGAGTACACTTTTTGAACCTCCAACTCGTGATCAACCCGCATCTGAAACGGGTTGCCGTACCGCATTAGACCCGGCCCGACCTTACCCTTGTATTTTTAATGACACGGTAAAATTTAATCATAGTATGTGCTGAGACTCAAATTTAGGATAGTTTCGATTTCAAACTTTTGCATGCAAACAATTAGATAGGGGCAGAAACTCCAACCCCAACCACAACCGCCCCCCCCCCCCCCCCAAACGGACAATTCCCTTTAATTGATTTTGACCTATCCAATTTAATTTAGTTTGACCCCTCCCAATCTCCTGATCTCTTTGTCCCCACATACTCTCTTCTTATCAGGGCTGACAAACAGGTTGGGTCAGGCCAGAGGTAGAGCACAGCTTTTGGACCTCTAACCCGTGAACGACCTGCATCTGAAATGGGTTGCTTACCTACTACTCGCACCGCATTAGACCCGGCCCGTCCTGACCCATGTATTTTTAATGACACGGTATAAATTAATCATGGTATGTGCCGAGACTCAAATTTAGGACAGTTTGGATTTCAAAGGGGTGACCTTACCACTACACCACAGAGCATCTTTTTGCTAATAGTTATCAACAAAATGTTAAAATTAGTTAATGAGGATGGGACCCTAGCCCCACTTTGGGATATTGACCGGGAGTTGGACTTTATGTACGAGGTAGTTATAAAAGTAACTATATTTTTAGAATGTTGACCCCTATAAATACTGTTCTTATTATTTTCATAGTTATGCATTAATCTTTAAGCATGGGTGATAAAACTTTTGAAACAACTATTTTATATGATTTCCTATATAGTCATTAGTTTTCTATGATAACCATTTTACAATAAAACTAAACAAAAATGAATATATAATATATGGAATTGATAAAAAAATAATAAGTTTCATAATTCATAAGAAAATGAAAACATTATTGAAAAAAGATAACTCGCGACAACAGCATGGAACTAAAGAGGAGGTTGGAAACTTTTCATGTAACCGATGTTCTACCATGCACGCTTGCTAAGGGAGAAAAGGTGGAGTTTGATTTTTTTTTTTTTTTTTTTTTTTTTTTTTTTGTGTGTGTGTGTGGCTTCAACTTCTATAAATCATGATGTAAAAGGAGTGGAACACCACGACAGACCCCATCTGTTAAAAATCACAATAATTAAGACAAACATCCTTGCTATTTATGGGATATCCCCAAACTTACACCTCGATCTGGGTTATTTCCACCATCAAATTGATTCTCTAATAAAAAAAATTACAAATTTAATATGCATACTCATTATCATGTTTTTCATCTTACAATTAATCCAGCGGCAAGAACTATCTTTGATGGAGATAAAATTTTGGATAGTCCATTGTTCTTGAAAAAAAGCTTACTTTGAACGGCTGGATTTCAGTACTTGGTCCCCACAATAGCGTTTCCACCCTTTAACTCATGATTTATCAAAGTCAAAGCCTTAGACTTAGAGTGAGTTGCAGCTTTGTATCTGTATAATGGTTTGACGGCAAGGTTTAACAAAGGGTCAATACGTTTCAACTTTATCTCGTGTTCAGCGCACTATAGAAAACTCTTTACTCTCCTCCTTTGGTGTTTTTTCATCTCATGGAATTACACAAACTCTAAGGGCACGTTTGTGTAGCCCATTTCCACGGAGAAGGCTGTGGTTTTTTGCGGAAAACTCCTTTTTCATGTGTTTGGTGCGGCAATTTTCCATGGAACTGCTTTTTTGCCGCTTTTTCCTTCCTAGGCATGGAAATGGACTTCCTATGTGGGGGGGGGGGGGGGGGTGGTATGGGAAGTCTATTTTCACGGAAAACTGGCCTCCCATTTCCTCACTCCCACCCCCACTCCACCAAGCAACCCTCTTTCTTCTCCCTTCCCTCCCAACCCCACCCACCCACTCACCCACTCAACGCACATACCGACCCACTCACCTAGTAGTTTTCACTAAATAATAGTTTTCACTAAAGAAATCGGCAGCTGCACCAAACAGCATTAGCACCAATTCATTGAGGAAAAACTTTTTGCACTAAACATGAATTTCTAACTTCCTCAAAAAACCTTTTCTGAGGTTTTTAAAAACCATAGAATTTGCTGATGTGGCAATTTCATCTTTTCATGGAAGTTGCCTCTACACAAACATGCCCTAAAGGAAGGAGTGGAGAAGATAAAAGTCACATCTACATGAGATCCAAAGCTTTATCTCACAATCCAAACAATGGATTCTTACAAAAAATAGTAAATCCACATTATCTCTAATCTTTCCTTATGAAAATAAATATAAATTAAATATAAATATAAATATAAAAGACTGTACACGGGTCATGCACCCTAACTAGACCCGTTTTTCTACTGGTTAGAAAAACCTAACCCGAGACCGACCCGTATTTTATGCGGGTTGGGTTGGCAGGTTAGGTCACATTTTGCCACCTGTACATCTTACCCACTATTGCCCAGTTCACCACCTTGTCATCTTAAAAAATTGTTCGCGTTCCTCTTAACTCCCCCAATGAAGTTTTTAACCTGCTGCCCATTTTGTAACTTCTCCACGTCATCTTATAACTCATGGAGTTTTCTGTGAATTCTCATTTTTGTGTTGTATTTTTCTTCTTTTTTTATTGCTTATCATTATGAGTTAATTATTTATTTTACGTCCATTGAGTTCTTTTAGTTTTCTTTGTGAAATCTTTGTATGGATTTTTCTTAGTTCTTTTGTGGCTTCATATTTCCATTTTTGAGTATTAGATTATCATAAGTTAGTTTCATTCTTATAAATTTCTTTTATCATTGTATTGTCTATGGATCTTTATTCATATATATTTTTATCGCCTTTTTAATAAAATTTATTTCATTTTATTTTGTATTTCTTTTATTATTATTTCTCACTTGTAATGGGTTTTGATGAATTTGTGGGGTATTTTCTCTTTGCCCTTTTTTGATCCATGTTTTAGTTTTTTTTTTTTTTTTTTTTTCTCATGGGTGTTTGATTCATTTAAATTACATATGTTATTGAATTGATTATGGATTTTCAGTTCTATGTTTTATTTCTATATGTCTTTCAAATTTTATTGGGTTTTATTAATAGTTTAATTTATTTATTTGTTTTGATTTTGTTTTTTTAGTTTTTTTGGTCATTAGTCTTCAATTTTCATGAGCTTGTGTGTTTTTTTTAAATTACTTAGTATTAGGTATTGAATTCTTATGAACTTCTATTTTTTTTCCCCTCTCTCAGCCTATAACTTTTTGCATTAAATTTTAAAGAAATTGATCATAAAGTTTTTTTTTTTTTATAAACTTTAATATTATGATTATATTGCTAGTGCCGAGGGCATATTTTTCTAGTATAAATGACCATATCAATTTGAGAATCAAAGACTAATCCAATGTGCCCCCGTTAAATTCGTTCTAAGTTGCTTAAAGAAGGAGAAAAAAACAAGAAGAAGAAATGAATGGTGATATCGGTGTTCACCCACCAACAATAATATTGTTGTTCAATGCCCAAAAAAAAAAAAAAAACATGGCAGGAGGGTCTTTGCCGTCAATATTAAGACTTTAGTGCCTTTATCATCCTTACAGAATCTGAGGAGATTATTTTCATAAAATCCTCTAATTCTAGTATGGTAATGTATAAAAAATATATATAAATAAATAAATACAAGCACCTTAAATGGATCTTTCTTCTTGCTTGACCTTACTGTATTTGATGGGGGCAAGAAGGCCAAATTTAAGATTCATTGACTTCATTGGTCTGGGTCACCTGCCATCAGACCATATTAATCAGGTTAGCTATTCAATAGGTGGGATCCACCTGTCATCGAGAGTAGGAGAAGGAAAAAGAGAGGAGCCTTCTCTATGAATCAAAATTCCCATATTAGTCATCTTAGCTTATTAATAGGTGGGACACATCGGTCACCACGAATTGGACAGAGTCTGAAAACAAAGGTACCTTCTCTATGGATCAAAATTCAAAACCACGAGGTTGATTAAATTTAGAATAGGTTTCTTTGATTAGGAAGTCGTTTTGAAAACTGAAGATTAGATCAAAACAAATAAAAAAGCACCTTTCGAAAGAGAATTTCTCAGATAATTTCATTTGATAGAAAATTTTATGGCCTATTTTAAAGTTGTTTTCTTTGGCCTGTTTTTGGTAATTATAGCTATTATTTTTTATTGTTTAATGGAGGATGCTCCTTTGGAGGATCTTTACCGGATGATCCTGCATTGCTGTATATTTGTCTCTTTTTGAATGATTACGGCTTATCATTCAAAAAAATAAAAAATAAAAAAAATCCAAAGAGATATGGTAAAAGAAACAGATAAAAAAAAAAAAAAAAACTGATGTGGCCCTATCAATGAACAACAGGTGAATGTTGTGCTGGCAATACCGACGATGTTCTAATTCCAAAACCGAGATTTCTAAACCCTTTGCCCGAGCTCTAATATAGTATAGTAAAGTATAGTATATAATAAAAAATAATATATAATAATGAGGCCCAGTTTTGTGTAATCTTTAGCTCATTTTAATTAATGGCACAAACTCCAGTCCAACAGGAGAGATCTGTGCTGTTAAGTTAACCATGTGAGTGAAGCAAATGTTATATTATATATAATGATTTAAATGGCATATATTGGTGTAGCTCCATTTAAGAGTTAAATAATATCAAAACAATCACATGTGATCGTAGCCCCAAGTGCAAGGCCGCGATTGTAGTAATAACCGGTGAAACCGGATCGATCCACGGAGAGTTTATTTATCGCAAAACCTGTCCTAATAAAAAAAAAAACTAGTTCTAGCCTAAAAAAAACTATACAAATCAAATTATCTAATTGAATTAAGAATTAATTACAAATCTGAAATATTAATTACAACCAAAGAAAATTAAAATCCTAATCTAGAAACCTAATCTAACCACTGCATCACCATAAGATTTATTAGCCCAACCAATTGCAATAATTGTTAAGGTGCATAAAAAAATAAAATAAAATAAAATAAAATAAAATCAGAGAATAAAGAAATTATATTTTAATTCTAAAACTTTGCAATAATTACTTTGCTTGATGTTATCAAGAAAAATCAAGACCACCGCACCAAGTGCGCACTGTCACTACGCACAAAAATTCAATGTTGACTCATTGGTGAAGACCAAGACCCCATAAACTTGATTTATTAATGAAAGACCCATTACAGGCAAATAACCATTACAAAATTCTTTTAATAAAAATAAAGTGCATCCAACCTTACCATAGACACAAGAAACACTAAACGGAGGAGAAGGACTCGCGGTCTTGAACGGCGATCCAACCGGCTCTCGTTTCGCGATCTGAAATCCAAGCAAGGGAAGATGATTTCAAGGATGATCCGATGGTGGAGTGACGATAGCAACGGCGGCGGCGCGACGGCGTAGAAATCCAAGTGGTAGTGTGCCTTAGGGAAGGCCTTGGATGAAATATTGATGGAAGGAGGAGAGATGAAGAAAAATTAATGGGAAAAGGGGGAATTATTGTTGCTGGTCGTCCAAGAGGATTGGGGGGTATGGTATGCACGTCCAGCCCTCTTTGTGGCTCTTTTTATATATTTCTGATAGCTTTGGTTGCAAGGTTTTGATTTGGGTAAGGATTAGTAGTGTGTGTTCCAAGTTGGATTAGGATTAGGAGGGTTTTTGAGAGATTTTCTAGGGGTTGGCTCACAATCCTAGTAAAAATAGGATTGTTCTTATCTCATGCAACTCCCTCTCTTGGGTCCCACTTTGGTTAAGAATCAATTCAAATCTGAAATTTCAGATTTGATGTGCAATTCTTGAATGCATGTGGACCCCACTTGGGTGTAGACAACATGGAACGTCCCATGCCTTGGCTAAAATAATTTCAAATCTGAAATTCAGATTTGTATCTCAAATTAGAACAAATGATGGGCCCCACATGAGTGTGCAAGCCTTAATTCTCTTGCCTTGGACGTCCTCACCTTGGAGGGATTTTCTTTTGCAATTTTGTTTTCTTCTTTGTTTGGCTTGAATTGAATCTTAGCCATCCATCTTGACATGTAAGCAATATTTGTTGGAGAGTAGATATGACACCTCATCATCTCATGGCCCACAAATTTGGAACTTATCTTCAAAAGATTAAATCTGATTTTTTTTCTTGCATATGAGAGCGGACCCTACCATGGCCGCCCCTACCTTAGAATCCATGCTAAAGGAAGGTGGGTCCATGGTCCATTTGATTCATCAATTCTCTTCCGTGGGCCCCGATTTCTGAAATTCCCTACAAAAATAAAAACAAAGATCAAAGAATAATCTAATCATATAGGTAAGGAATTATGCAAGATGCGGGCCCAATTCACACCAAATAAATGCATAAAATGTCACCATTTTATCAAGTTTTCTTCAATTAAATTAAAGGTGCAAAGAAAATTCATCATTTCATGTGTGATTAAAAAGTTATGAGAGATTTTTGACTTTCAATGCCAAAAATAGAGAAATTCATGATTTTATGTGAAAATGCAATTTTTGGATGAATTTTGACTCGAATTTAGACTTTGATGCTCAAAAACATAAAATCATAATTTTTTACTAAAATGGTCCATGATTTGATGATTAAGTCCTTAATTACTCTAAAATGATGAGGAAATTCTACATTTTTAAGGACTTATCACACCCCCCAACCAGCTTTTTGCTAGTCCCAAGCAAAATATGCAAACTATGGTAGGTCTTCTGGCCTAATCTAATCTAAACTAAATGCAAAGACAAAAAGAAAAACGTCACTTTCGCTGGCACTCTCAGCTGCATTTAGCGTATGCAGCAAGCCCTTAAACCCCTAGGTTACCCCTAGTGGACGAGTTGTGCCTCGTGAGGGTTTGCAGTGATTATGCCCACAAAATTCATTTACCTAAAAGTGAAAGAAATTCAATGGAAGGTTTTTCAAAAGATGATTGAGTCAAATCGGATGCCTCGAATCCTCGAATAATCAAGATTTCAGACTTTTCAAAATCCGGTTCACGTTTTTTTTTTTTTTTTAAATTATACCAAAACTTTGAGTGCCTTGTGCAAATGTATACATCAAAACAAAAGTTTTAAATGTTCTACGATAATGCCATGAAAACAGAATTCTCCTTCGGAATTTCCAACTTTCCTAGATTCGGCCAAAATACAAGTCTCCTCTCAAGGTTACTATGATGGCTTTCGCACTGCTGTTTTTCAAAGGCCGGGAGATGCATCCTTTTTTTTTTTTTTTTTGAACACACACATGTGACTGTGCAATGCCTAGGTCCCTTAAGCTTTCTAATTAACCCATATAATGAGCATTAGGCCAATGACTCCCAAGACAGATGTCTTTAGGGCACTAGGTATATAAATACCCCTACGGGCTTACTGGCTCAGGTTAAAAAGGCTACGAACCCAAACTAGTCACATAACTTTTTATTCTTTTCAAGAGTTATAACTAAACTCTTTTTTTTTTTTAAACACTTATTTGTGCATCCCTTGGCAATTTTTTTTTCTTTTTAAACGGTCCCCAACAATAGGCAGCCCTTTTCAATTCACCCGAATTAATTCACTGGTTTTGGTTGGCCTAACCATGCCGATGAACCAGGAGAACTCATATGGCCAAATTTCAGAAAGTCGTCTCTTTTTCTCTTTTGAAAGAACTCTGAAAATGACACTTAAATCTTTTTTGTCCAAAACTTTTGAAATGATGTACACGTGGTACTGTGAAAAACAAAGTTCGGTATTCTTTTTATTTTTTAGAAAATGATGAACCTTCATTTTACTTCCTTCCAAAAAATTCTGAAATTCCAGATTTCTAAGCATCTTCGAATCGTCAAGTTCTTTTGAAAACCCCCTTTTTTTTTTTTTTTTTAAAAGACTACGAAAAAAAAAATTTGTCTAAAATTGGACAAGTGTGCTTGTTCCCACCCCCCAACCTAAACTAGACAACGTCCTCGATGTCATACATGAATTGCGAAATGAAATGTAACATGAGGTGAAAATGTAAAAGGAGGAAAAAGGGTAGAAAGCACCTGGAGTAATGAAGCTTTTGCGTAGTACCCTGTCCAATGTGAGACAAAGAACACACAAAGAAAATAGAAAAATATATGCATGATATACAAAGGTATGGGCCACTGTCAGATCCAGTGCCCATCAATCCTGATAGATAGGATCGATCAGAGGAATTACATTTTCCTCTGGAGGAATAGTCTCCAAGAATGGTTTTAAACGTTGGCCATTAACTTTAAAAGAGGTACCATTCGATGGATCAATGAGGGTCACTGCCCCATATGGAAATACTTCTTGAACAATGTAGGGGCCTGTCCAACGAGATCTTAACTTTCCAGGGAAAAGATGAAGTCGAGAATTGTACAAGAGGACTTTTTGAGACGGATGGAATGATTTTCTTAATATCCGTTTATCATGAAAGGCCTTAGTCCTGTCCTTGTAAATTCTTGAGTTCATATAAGCCTCGTTTCTCAATTCTTCTAATTCATTTAGATCAAGGGCTCTTTTCTCCCCAGCCTTGTCTAAGTCAAAGTTCAGTTGTTTTATGGCCCAATAAGCTTTATGTTCTAGCTCCACTGGAAGGTGGCAAGCTTTCCCATATATAAGCCAGTATGGAGACATCCCAATTGGGGTCTTATATGCAGTGCGATAGGCCCACAATGCATCATTTAACCGCATGGACCAATCCTTACGATTCGGTTTTACCGTGGTCTCCAAAATTCTTTTAATTTCCCTATTTGAGACCTCTACCTGCCCACTTGTTTGAGGATGATAGGGGGTAGCCATTTTATGTGTAACACCGTAATTTTGAAACAAACTCTCAATAATGCGGTTACAAAAGTGAGTACCCCCATCACTAATGATGGCACGCGGAGTTCCAAAATGGGAAAAGATACTGTCCAAGATAAACTTTTTTACCGTTTTAGCATCATTGTTCCTACATGGGATTGCTTCAATCCATTTGGAAACATAATCAACTGCAACGAGGATATAATGAAAACCAAAGCTCGGGGGAAATGGTCCCATAAAGTCTATACCCCATACATCGAATAACTCGACGACCAAAATTGGGTTTAAAGGCATCATGTTCCTTTTGGAAATTGAACCCAATTTTTGGCACCGCTCACATACTTTACAGAAATCATATGCATCTTTAAATATAGTGGGCCAGTAAAATCCAGATTGCGAAATTTTGTGAGTGGTCTTTTTAGCAGAAAAATGGCCACCACAAGCTTGAGAATGGCAAAATGATATAACACTGTTCATTTCATGGTCTGGAATGCATCTCCTAATGATTTGGTCTGGGCAGTATTTGAAAAGGTATGGGTTATCCCAAAAAAACTGTTTCACCTCAGTGAAAAACTTGTTTTTATCTTGTTGGGTCCATTCTTTTGGAATTTCACCCGAAGTTAGATAATTGGCAATGTCAGCATACCATGGAGAATGGGAAAATGTGGCAAACAAGTGCTCATCAGGGAAAGTGTCCTGGATTAGCAAGGGTTCTAAAGCGTTGGAAAGGACAATCCTAGAAAGACGATCAGCCACCACATTTTCTACTCCTTTCTTATCCTTGATTTCGATATTGAACTCTTGGAGTAGAAGGATCCATCTGATCAGTCTGGGCTTGGCATCTTTCTTAGAAAGCAAGTACTTCAGCGCAGAATGGTCAGTAAAGATCACAATTTTGGATCCAATTAAGTAGGAACGGAATTTATCCAGTGCATAGACCACAGCCAATAGTTCTTTCTCTGTTGTAGAATAATTAATCTGTGCACTGTTTAAAGTCCTGCTAGCATAGTAAATTACATATGACTTTTTGTCCCTACGTTGGCCAAGAACTGCCCCAACTGCATAATCGTAGCATCGCACATGATTTCAAAGGGTGGGCTCCAATCTGGAGGTTGCATAATTGGAGCAGTCGTCAACATGTCCTTAAGCTTGGTAAAAGCCACTTGACATGCCTCCGTCCACTCAAATTCTGCTTCCTTTAGCAGAAGGTTGCATAATGGTCGAGAAATGAAACTAAAATCTTTTATGAACCTTCTGTAGAATCCAGCATGCCCTAAGAAAGATCTTACATCTCTTACGGTTTTTGGGGCGGGCAAATTGGAAATTAGATCTATTTTGGCTTTGTCCACTTCCAATCCTTTAGATGATACGATGTGGCCAAGGACAATCCCTTGTCGTACCATAAAATGACATTTTTCCCAATTCAGTACTAAGTTCTTTTCTTCACACCTAGAGAGGACCTTAGTTAAGTTGCTCAAACAATCTTGGAAAGAATCTCCAAAAACGGAGAAATCGTCCATGAAGACTTCGAGAAAACGTTTCCACCATATCACTAAAAATACTCAGCATGCACCTTTGAAAGGTTGCAGGAGCATTACATAGCCCAAAGGGCATCCGTCGGTAAGCAAAGGTGCCAAAGGGGCATGTGAAAGTTGTTTTCTCTTGGTCTTCCGGGGCGATCTCTATTTGATTGTATCCAGAATATCCATCCAAGAAACAATAATACTCATGGCCAGCTACCCGTTCTAAAATTTGGTCCAAGAAGGGTAGGGGGAAATGATCTTTTCGTGTGACAGCATTTAACTTTCTGTAGTCGATACAAACTCGCCAACCTGTGGGTACACGGGTTGAGATGAGCTCATCATTAGCATTACGGACTACAGTTACGCCGGCCTTTTTAGGTACAACTTGGGTAGGGCTGACCCATTGGCTATCCGAAATTGGATAAATGATACCCACATCTAGAAGTTTCAAAACTTCCGCCCTAACCACTTCCTGCATGGTGGGGTTTAACCGGCGTTGCATCTGATGGGAGGGTTTTGCATTCTCCTCCAAATAGATATGATGTGTACACACGAGGGGATTAATTCCCTTAATGTCAGCCACGGTCCAAGCAATTGCACCTTTGTGTAGTTTGAGCGCTTCTAAGAGTTGGACTTCTTGGTCCTTGTCAAGGTGTGCAGAAATTATTACAGAAAATGTTTCATTTTCTCCAAGGTATGCATATTTCAGGTGAGAGGGCAAGGGTTTCAACTCAGGTTTGGGCGGCCTCACCTGAGATGGAAGAGACAGAGTACCAGTTGGTAATAGCTCTTCAAAAGAGGGTTTGCCTATAGTGTTGACCATTTCAACAGTGCTATCAAGTGTTTCTTCACAGAGGGTCAGGCCCTCAATTGACTCAATGGGATCAGAGATTGATTTTTTAAAAGTTTCTGCTGTAAGAACACTGATCAAATCTACTTCTTCAAGGTCAATGTTATCATCCCGTGGTTGTTTGCAAAGGTAAAAAACATTTAGCTCTAATGTCATGTTACCAAAAGATAGCGTCATTTTTCCATTCCGGCAATTGATCAATGCATTGGATGTGGCCAAGAATGGTCTCCCCAAAATTACCGGAATCTGAGCATGACGATCTGCCACAGGATGAGTGTCTAGCACAATGAAGTCTACTGGAAAGTAGAACTTGTCAACTTGCACAAGCACATCCTCTACTATCCCTCTCGGTCTTTTAACTGATCGGTCTGCGAGCTGCAAAGTAATCTGGGTGGGTTTGAGTTCGCCTAACCCCAATTTTACATAGACCGAGTAGGGTAGTAAGTTGACACTCGCCCCAAGATCAAGCAGCGCTTGTTCAATTTGACAATTTCCAATAATGCACGAAATCGTGGGGCATCCTGGATCTTTGAATTTAGGGGGAGCGTCATGCTTTAAAATTGCACTAGCTTGCTCAGTGAGGAACGCTTTCTTTTGTACATGTATCTTACGCTTCAACGTGCACAAGTCCTTAAGAAACTTTGCGTAAGATGGGACTTGTTTGATTGCGTCTAACAACGGGATGTTAATTTTAACCTCTTTAAGTACATCAAAGATTTCCTGGTTCTGTATAGATGGCTTGGCAGGAGCTAATCGGTTGGGAAAAGGCGGTAAGGGCTTGAATCCTGGAGGAACTTGGCTTTTTTCCTTGATAGGAGGGACTTCATTTTCTTTCCCTTCCTGATCTGAGGATGCAGGCTGTTTATCTTTTTCCAGATCTGGCTTTTCAATCTCTTTACCACTACGTAGAGTAGTAACAGCTTGAACCTGCTCCTTTGAATTTGACGGACCACCTTGATGAACCTCAAATTGCCCTTTTGGATTGGGCTGTGGTTGGGCTGGAAAAGCCCCCTTATTTTGTGATTCAATCAATTTGCAGAGGTTCTGCATGGTGTTCTGTAAATTCTCAAAGTTCTGATCATGTTTTTTATTGATGGACTCTTGATTCACCATAAACTTAGCCACAAGTTCATCCCAAGGTGTCGTTTGTGTTGTAGGGGGTACCATTTGCTGTGTGTTTTGAGCATATGTACTAGGATTACCCCCAAATTGATTTGACATTTGGTTGAAATTGGGCTGAGTAGCATTTGGGCCATTCCTCCAACTAAAGTTGGGGTAATTCCTCCAATTAGGGCTGTATGTGTTACCCAAAGAATTGTTAAACTGCCGGTTGTATGTGTTAGTGGCATTTGCTTGCTCATGAAACGCTTCTTGAAAAGCAGGGAGTGTTGGGCACTCCGAAGAAATGTGTTTATCACTAGCGCAGATGCCACAAACTATAGCAGGTTCCTTATTCTTCACAAATTTCAAGGACTCAACTTCTCTTGTAAGATAGGCAATTTTTGCTTGAAGATCATCGCTTTCTTTTAATACATATAACCCCCCTCCTTTGGCCTGACTCGATTGCTTTACGGGGTCTATACCTTCAGATGTGTCCCAATTTTGTGCACTATCTGCCAAAAACTGAAGGTAGGTCCATGCTTGATTTGGGTTTTTCGCCATGAACTCCCCATTGCACATCATCTCCACGAATTGACGTGTTTCTGGACTAAGTCCATCATAAAAGTGACCAATTGTATTGTGCAATTCAAATCCGTGGTGGGGACATGCAAGGAGTAGTTCATTAAAGCGTTCCCAACACCTATAATAAGACTCCTTGTCTTTTTGTTTAAAATTCATAATATTCCTCCGTAAGGTGTTGGTCTTATGTAATGGGAAAAATTTCTTTAAAAATTCCCGGACCATGTCGGACCATAGAGCAATCGAATTGGGTTGTAAGGAGTGAAGCCATGCCTTAGCCTTATCTTTGAGGGAAAATGGAAATAAACGAAATTTGATAAGGTCTTCCCTCACATTATTGAAGTGTAGTGTTGCACACACTTCTTCAAACTCTTTAATGTGCAAATATGCACTTTCTGATTCAAGTCCATGAAATTTGGGGAGAAGTTGGATTACTCCCGGTTTGATATCAAATTGACCCGCACCTGCGGGTATAACCATGCATGAAGGTGTGGCTTGTCGTGTAGGGTGAAGGTAATCACGTAAACTCCTAAGAGGTTGATTCACCTCCCCATTATTATTGGGTCCATTCCCATTACCATTCTCCTCGTTATCACTATGCTCATCAGCCATATTGGAAATCCTAAAAGAACCAGGAGATCTAGATTCGTAGAATTTAATCAAGCTCTTGACAGGTGATTCCTTCCTTACTAACCGATTTGAGGAGTCCCTCTGCCAAGAAGATGGGGGTCTTTCCTTCTTTTTTGGAATTTTGAAAAGTATTTATTTATTTATTTATTTATTTTTTTGTTTTTTATAAAGAAACCTAGAAAGAAAAACTACCTAAGGTCCGTTCTTAGATTTAAAAGAAGATTCTCAAATTCTTGCAAAGTCCTAATCTTAGAGAGTTTAATATCTCTAAGGAAAGTTCCCAAACTCAAATCTATGAAACTGGCCCGACCAGGTAAGTCCCCAGATCAGTGGTGGGGTCACGATGCGTTGCAAGGGTCCCGCTTAAAAACCACTTTCTAGAACAAGAGACTTGTCTCCCTTATCTATTGGGACAAGACTTGCCTAGACATCGAACCAATTAAGAAAGGCAGTTTGTTCGGCTTCCCAAAGAAATAACTAACCTTCTTAGAAAAAAATTCCAGCAAGTTTTTAAGAGTCCTTTTAAATTTAAAAAAAAAACTAATAAAACTGAGTTTCCAATGAAAGTCCTGAAATTTTCAGATTTTTGCAAGCTTGGTGGCCAAAAAGCCGAATTTGTGCGATCTACGACTTGCCTTTGTGAGGGAAAGTTCCAGAATTTTTTTGGAAACTTTAAAAACCTAAAAATATGAAAAATAACTGAATTTAACAGACCTTAATTAATCCTAACCAGCAACAAAAAAAATGAAAAAAAATGACCTAAACTAGTCCAAATTAGAACAAGTAAATTAGGCAATTTTCAGAAATTGGATGTGATTTTTGAAAAATCAGAAAAAATAATTTTTCAGATCTGAAATAGTTCCAATTTTATCAGAAATCAGATATTAAAAATCCACTTTTTAATGCAATAGGGCTGGTCCAAACATTCCATGCATGCTACCCTTTGATCTAGAATGATTGCGGAATAGTAAAGGCACACCCACAAAGCAATTAAAAAGATAGGTTGGAAAAAATACCTTAAGCGAAGAAAAACTCCCCGGCAACGGCGCCAAAAACTTGATCGTAGCCCCAAGTGCAAGGCCGCGATTGTAGTAATAACCGGTGAAACCGGATCGATCCACGGAGAGTTTATTTATCGCAAAACTTGTCCTAATAAAAAAAAAACTAGTTCTAGCCTAAAAAAAACTATACAAATCAAATTATCTAATTGAATTAAGAATTAATTACAAATCTGAAATATTAATTACAACCAAAGAAAATTAAAATCCTAATCTAGAAACCTAATCTAACCACTGCATCACCATAAGATTTATTAGCCCAACCAATTGCAATAATTGTTAAGGTGCATAAAAAAATAAAATAAAATAAAATAAAATAAAATCAGAGAATAAAGAAATTATATTTTAATTCTAAAACTTTGCAATAATTACTTTGCTTGATGTTATCAAGAAAAATCAAGACCACCGCACCAAGTGCTCACTGTCACTACGCACAAAAATTCAATGTTGACTCATTGGTGAAGACCAAGACCCCATAAACTTGATTTATTAATGAAAGACCCATTACAGGCAAATAACCATTACAAAATTCTTTTAATAAAAATAAAGTGCATCCAACCTTACCATAGACACAAGAAACACTAAACGGAGGAGAAGGACTCGCGGTCTTGAACGGCGATCCAACCGGCTCTCGTTTCGCGATCTGAAATCCAAGCAAGGGAAGATGATTTCAAGGATGATCCGATGGTGGAGTGACGATAGCAACGGCGGCGGCGCGACGGCGTAGAAATCCAAGTGGTAGTGTGCCTTAGGGAAGGCCTTGGATGAAATATTGATGGAAGGAGGAGAGATGAAGAAAAATTAATGGGAAAAGGGGGAATTATTGTTGCTGGTCGTCCAAGAGGATTGGGGGGTATGGTATGCACGTCCAGCCCTCTTTGTGGCTCTTTTTATATATTTCTGATAGCTTTGGTTGCAAGGTTTTGATTTGGGTAAGGATTAGTAGTGTGTGGTCCAAGTTGGATTAGGATTAGGAGGGTTTTTGAGAGATTTTCTAGGGGTTGGCTCACAATCCTAGTAAAAATAGGATTGTTCTTATCTCATGCAACTCCCTCTCTTGGGTCCCACTTTGGTTAAGAATCAATTCAAATCTGAAATTTCAGATTTGATGTGCAATTCTTGAATGCATGTGGACCCCACTTGGGTGTAGACAACATGGAACGTCCCATGCCTTGGCTAAAATAATTTCAAATCTGAAATTCAGATTTGTATCTCAAATTAGAACAAATGATGGGCCCCACATGAGTGTGCAAGCCTTAATTCTCTTGCCTTGGACGTCCTCACCTTGGAGGGATTTTCTTTTGCAATTTTGTTTTCTTCTTTGTTTGGCTTGAATTGAATCTTAGCCATCCATCTTGACATGTAAGCAATATTTGTTGGAGAGTAGATATGACACCTCATCATCTCATGGCCCACAAATTTGGAACTTATCTTCAAAAGATTAAATCTGATTTTTTTTTCTTGCATATGAGAGCGGACCCTACCATGGCCGCCCCTACCTTAGAATCCATGCCAAAGGAAGGTGGGTCCATGGTCCATTTGATTCATCAATTCTCTTCCGTGGGCCCCGATTTCTGAAATTCCCTACAAAAATAAAAACAAAGATCAAAGAATAATCTAATCATATAGGTAAGGAATTATGCAAGATGCGGGCCCAATTCACACCAAATAAATGCATAAAATGTCACCATTTTATCAAGTTTTCTTCAATTAAATTAAAGGTGCAAAGAAAATTCATCATTTCATGTGTGATTAAAAAGTTATGAGAGATTTTTGACTTTCAATGCCAAAAATAGAGAAATTCATGATTTTATGTGAAAATGCAATTTTTGGATGAATTTTGACTCGAATTTAGACTTTGATGCTCAAAAACATAAAATCATAATTTTTTACTAAAATGGTCCATGATTTGATGATTAAGTCCTTAATTACTCTAAAATGATGAGGAAATTCTACATTTTTAAGGACTTATCAATATGTCTAGCGCATCTCTACGAACAAGTCTCTTTGAGAGAATAAAAAATGATTAATGCCTCCAAAAGTTTTAAATTCTTGTCAACTCACTAATTAGAAATCCTTTCTTCTCGGGGTCCTCTGTCTTATAAATTACCCTATTTGTGACCATACCTTTTCTTTAAGCATTGGGTACCCTAGCCCAGAGGGATAGGACCCAAGAACAGTCAGAAGTGGGAGGAGGAAGTGTTAGGAAAATTGTGTGGCCTACTACTAGAGGGCCCACGCTAGATAGAGCTCTGCGGTATACCGCGGATGAACTCTCAATAAGTCTTGATATGGTAGAGTTAGATAATGACCAAGCTCTTGATGTTAGAATTTGGATTTTGCTCAAACTATCGGTTTGACAAAATTCTCACGCAGGTCAGAAGATGTGAGATTCCAGGAAGGGTAGTGTCCACAATAGTCATGACTCCTAAGGATTGCTCTAAATAATGGAGATGGAAACCCTGGTTGATCATCCAGTAGATCTAAGAGCATTTGCAGTAAGTTCGCAGGATCTATCTTACACTGAAACGTACAAAAGTTCTCGGCGAGTTCAATTCCGACACCCATGTGGGACCAACACCTTCTTTCAATAATCAAACGTGCCAATGAAAAGTCCACAAAGTGAAAAGGAAAGCTCAAAATATACCTTCTTTGACGACAGTAAGTGGCAAAATTAATGGCGAATAATTTTCCAGCTTAAGTTTTAGTACTAGCTGATTTCATTATTTTTAACATGACTTTTTTGCTGCTAAAAGTGACTTTTCTTGTAGTGAGATGACTTGAAAACTTTACACTATTTTATTACATTTCTAGTAAATTATATAATTTTGAATACGAACTAATTCTGTATCAACGAGTGTCGAGATATCCTTTCCAATCGCTTCACCGGTATATGTGTTGAGTTGAAGTCAGGATTCTTTTCGAAAGTGAATCCAATGTTTGAAAGATCTTCATAGGTAACAAATGAGGTGAAGAAATAACTTCAAGTATACGACACACATGTAATATTTCATGTCAAATGTTAATCCATTTAACACCAAGTAGTTTAGTAGAAATAATTATGATACTAAACTTATATATTACAAATTATGACACCCATGTCAAATGGTGATCCATATTATTAGCATTTAATATATCCTAATATTACATGTCATAATGTAATACAACATCTAAACATAATATTTTAGGGATTTTTAGGAAAAAAAATAAGTCTGAATCTTAATTAAACGGTTTTATGAAGAAATACTATAAAATGACGAGATGCTTGTTCGTACATTTTTTAAAGATGAAATCTAGTTGACGATAACTTCAACCTTCATTGCAAAAAATGATATTCTGCTCCATCTTCTTCTACTTAGTGATGGAAAGGTTATAAAAATCATTGCATTTTGTATCTCAATAGTCTTCCTTAAGTAGCTCCAGCAATCTTCCTTAGAGATGTGATTCTTATGATTAGTTTATACACATTTGTTGCCCCCCTTCATATGAGTTTTGAGAGTTCGAGTTAGGAGTGTAAGGTGTTAGGTGAAGTGCCTAACTGAGGATTTTCTCTCGATTTGGAGGTGGCTTCAAGTGAGATTGAAAGGATGAATTTGGGCATACTTTCGTGAACATTTAAAGTTTGGAGCTATTTATTTGGGGAAATTTCATAAGTTTGGATGTCTATGAGCAATATGTAGGAAGCCATGTTGGACAATCTTTTAATAGTGAAAGTAAGGTTTTCTCCTAGGTATAGTATTGTTTGTGTGGAGTTTCTTATTTCGTTAATACTAAATATTGAACCAGCTTTAAGAATGGATTTGACAGTGGACGAATTAAACACACTTCATTATATGATTTGTGAAAGACTCGTCAAACCCTTTTTCTTTGATACATTCATCCAATCCTTTTGATTTTCCTTCACTTATTTGAAATGGATATTCATCTTCCGCCAAATCTTAACATCATGCCTTTCAAACTTAAGACAATCAGATATGAAAACTATCGAAGATGAAAAAAAGTCCAAGAAAGAAATAAGTTGTAGGAAGTTGATGATATCGTTAACTTGGTTAATGATATCGTCAATTATGGTAGTTTTATCCAAAAAAAACGTATACAAACAATTATCTTATCGTTTTATGGCCTTTTCCTTTATAAAATTGTTTAATTATTATTATAAATTCCTTTAATATTTTATGATGGTGTGACGATATTTTCATATTCAGGAACTCTAGTGCTCATAGCCACACCCATTGCATCAATTTATTTTAAAATAAATTATGAAGATTCTACATCCTCTGCACCTTGTGTTATTCATTGGTGTCAAAGTTTAATACATTTTATTTACTAAATTTTTTGATACAAAGGGAGGCCGAGATGTATCTTATTTGTTTAATCCCAGGCATGTTAAACAAAAAGGACAGTAGGATGATATTAACGTAGATTCATGCACTTTTGATGTATCTAATCTTATTAAATAAAAATTATTTTTGTTTAATCCCAAGCCTTTTCAGCTAATTAAGGACCCTAGGATGATAGC
Organism: Persea americana; assembly: GCA_029852735.1. Taxonomy (NCBI): domain Eukaryota; kingdom Viridiplantae; phylum Streptophyta; class Magnoliopsida; order Laurales; family Lauraceae; genus Persea; species Persea americana. Next base: position 29,679,257 of record CM056814.1, read on the forward strand.
GATTCATGCGACATCTATTGAACTATTCAACACGTCACTTGTTCTCGCATTTCAATTCAATGGAAGACGAAGGAAACGATGCCCCATTCCATCGATCATAAGGACAGTCGATAACAACAAACAAATAGGCTTGCAGGCCAGCTTGACCTACTGTTAAGAGTCTTCCGTCGTCATTTTTTCCTGATAGACCTTTCTAAGTGCATTTGTGCACCGATTTTTCCGCATAGACGTCTGGAAAGGGGTAATCGTTTTCACGGGCATTTGTGTAAGGTAGGTTGGGATGTAAATGGGTTTCGATTCTTCAATTATTCAGAGGTTTTGATCAGTTAAAAATCGCATTTGAGTCTTCATTTATGCCCCTATAAATAAATGGGCTCAAGTCTGGGTCTTTTTCTGGACCTGTAACCTAAATGGGCTGGTGAAGATCCGGTTCCACCTTAGTTCGAACCCGTGGACCCGGGACCCAAGATATCACCACAATTTCTGAAATTCTTTCTTAAAAACTAGGCTTTTACCTATATCATTATCTACTTAGACCTGGATCTGAACCCAGACCGTCCCATATACGGTTCAGGTTCTGGTTTCGGTTCCCATCTTCTCATTAACGGTTCCGGTTCTGAAATCAGGAAACCGGTCCGGATCGGGAGCCGGTTTCACCTTTTCCTTAATGGTTTTGGGTCCGGGCCTACCATTAAATTGACTAACTTGATCGAAGAAATAAGAAAATGCTAAGCATCACTTCGCTTTAGAATGTCCACATACTTTTTTGTAGAGAACATCTCGAGCTCATTGATGAAATACGTGGTTCGTTGTCATTGAGTCTGTCTTGTAATGCTGAACCTTTCTCATTTCCTATATGACAAATTATGGCACTTGACACATTTGATAAATCTCGGCGATTTGAGGCACGACGACATTGTAGCTTCATAATTCTTTGTCTTCGAGCAAGTTTATAGACATATTGCTGATTTTGGGATGATAAACATTGTTGATTGATAACAATTGGATTATGGAAGTCACGCTTCTGTGTCGAGACTTGATCACTATGTTCATAGACTGACAATAATAGTAAACAATATATTAATAATTATTTTTAAATAAAATGTGATTCTGTAATTACATTATTATAAGAAAATAATTAATAATATACCTCTGGAAACTTCCATCTGATTGTTTATATTTGTCTTTCCTGTGCTTAGATCATTTTGGAGCATCTGAATGCGGCTATCTGAAAATTGGGATTGACATCCATTTGGTGCATCTAAATGTTGGGAGTGACATCTTGTCATTCTTCTCATTTTTGAAATTTGATATTCACCTTTATGTGCAGCTGCTTAATGACAAATTTCCATAGAACGACTTATAACAATTATCAATAAACTAAATTTATCAATAAAATTAAAATAAAATTTATTTAATAGGTTTTCACCTGTAGATGTTATTGTTTTTTCGTTTTGAGATAGTCTTTTCATCCGTAACAGTTGAGTTCGATGTTGCCTTGCAATCTTGGAAGGATTCATATCCTCTTGATGTTCCATTCTTAATTAAAGATAAGAGAGGAAGATATATGTTTCTTAGTATGATATAATAAACACTCATACTTTGTATATGGAAACAAAACTCATGCAAAACAAAAGGGATTAATATGTGATTATTACAAATTTAAAATGGGAAAATAAAGTAAGATGGTAAAATAAAGATTACATCAATATTTAAATATTAACTATGTAAATAAAGTGTAAAATGTCAAAATAATAAGGGATGGATCTTCGTCTCCCACACCATTCGTATCACACAGCCTCATTTATATTCACTAATCCAAATGTCACTCTTACTCAACCTGGATTGATCGATATGCAAGAAATGGGATTTTGCTCGATACAATCTCATTTATTTAAATATTAACTATGTAAATAAAGTGTAAAATGTCAAAATAATAAGGGATGGATCTTCGTCTCCCACACCATTCGTATCACACAGCCTCATTTATATTCACTAATCCAAATGTCACTCTTACTCAACCTGGATTGATCGATATGCGAGAAATGGGATTTTGCTCGATACAATCTCATTTCTATATAATCAATTAATGGTGAATATTTTTTGTACCGGAGTAAAATCTGAGAGTAGGGTGCAATGCGAATGCTTTGGGTCAAAGAAAATAGTGGCTGACATGAGTCAAGTGGAAGTAGTTGTCATGGAAACTCCCATGCAGTTGCCATCGTTTGAAAACCTGGACTCGGACCCTACTCGGACGCAGTTGAATTGCGTCGGATCATCCCTCATTTCAACATGTCGGGATAATGGAACATTACTATAAACTCATGGGAATTGATTTTGAAAGATAGGGAAAAATGTGTACGCTTTGATACATGAGGCCAGGTCATGGAAAATTTGAAGAACATGAAAAGGAAAAGCTTGTCTCTGTCATTCTTAGACTACCAAAATGGTTCCTCTACCTAGTGTTGATGCCAGGTTGAAGCTATGCCTTTTCATCTCTTTCATCTCTTTCATCTCCCCACACATTTCTTGGTGGAGCTATGCCTCTCCATATCCTTTCCCTTATTGTGAAGCCTGATCTGAAACTATTTAGAGGACCGTGCATGTTGGATTGAGGAGTTAGGGAGCAACCCATCTTCAAATTCGTCATCTTCCCCAACCTCAAGCTTCATTCATCATTATCTTCTCTATGCCCATTTCCTTGGTAAGCTTTCTTTCTCCTAAAGTGTTCTATGGCTTAGTAATGCTAGTTGGAAGTAATTTACAGTGCATGCATAATGATTTCATCTCATTTCAGTCATTCACCATTGTAGGGTTTAGCTTGAGCTTAGAAAATTGGGGGTTTTAGCTTCAATTAAGTCAAAGGAAGGAATTAGAGTGCAGAGCACCAAAAAGAGGCAAGTATGAGCAAATTGGATTTATGCATGTTAATTGATTCTTTGATTGAATGCAATATTTCTCTTGAATATCAGAACTCAGCCTTTTTATTTGAATGGAATTCATAATATGGAATGGGTTCTATATAAATGAATGTTAATGGATAATGGAATGGATGTGGCTTGATGAAATAGCTTGTACATGGAGCTTTGAAGGCTCAAATCATGTCTAATATGGTCTAAGGGTGATTGTTAATTGAAATAAGGGAAGAATGGCTGAAATTGGGCATTTTCAGACTCAGAAATTGCCCATAATTGGGCCAGCCGAATTGGGCCCGCTCGGGCGGGTCGGCCCATTGGGCCCGGCAACACTAACTTCGCATGGCCATAACTTTTTACCCGTATATCAGATTTCGGAGTTCCACATAGCGTTGGAAAGCTCTTGAAGTGTGGAATCCAGTGGTATACACCACTTAATGACTAGAGATTGAGAGAGATAGTAAATATTAGGACTATTGAACTGGGCCTTATCTCTTTTGGAAAAAGGGACTTTAACTCTAGTTGGACTCCTAGGTTGGAACCATTGGCCACTAAGGGAGTTAATCCCACTTCAAAAGGCCTAAACTCTTCATAATCAATCCCTGAGGATGATTGTGACATAAACACTAAACTAATAAGGTTTCTAAGTTGTAAAGGATTGACCTTGTAGGTCCATAGAATGGTATCCATCACCGACTATCATTGTCCGATGAAAATTGTAACACATGAGAACCTTGGGCTGAGATTATCTCATGTGCTTATCCGTCTCATCTAGAACTTCGCCATGGGTGTTGATTTAGAGAAATTCGATGTACCTCACACATACACAACGTGACATCAAGAAAATGTAGCACGTGCATCGAATTATCTAAAGTTACATTGAAATGGATGGTTAGAGACGACGGGTAATTAGATTAGGATTGGCTAGTTAATATTCTTGATTCCGTTAATTTATTTGCATTTGCATATTGGGATTAATTCATTATTGCCCTTAAATACTCACAAGATTATTATTATTATTGCATTATTCGTATTATTTCACAAATTGTATTACAAATGTTATCATCCATTGATGTGTTATTCGAAAGGAGTAAGTATGTGATTTGATTCGATTAGAAATGATTTGAGACTAGGAAATGAAATAATGGATTCGATTAGAAATGATTCGATTCGTAAAGTCTTACTCCATTTTATTATTATTTGATTCGAATGGTTCGGCACTACTTAGCTTCGACCTTGTGACACCTGACGGGGTTAAACTTGGTTTAGTTATTCGAGACTACTGCAGTATGTCGTCTGGAGCACCGGAACTTCAGAACCGGGTAGCCAGCTAGCCTTTGGCCGGGCCGCTGGTGACATTCCAACTAGATTCGCACTCTATCGGAGAGGATGAGCAAATGTAGTAGCCAACTAGAAAGTGATTATTCGATTCTTGATTCGATAAAGCATGATTTATTCATAATGCACAATGTGCCTTGTTGACATTTATTTGGTCTCTTTAATCTATTCGTCTTTAAATTCGAAATTTGAATAACATGTGTTGAATCTTAATTGCTCATATATATTGTTGAATCGTCGTATTCATGGTGCTACACTTGGTGTCACAGGGATCCAGGACACCAAAGAGAATTACTAATAAGCATTCAGATTAGAGATTTGATTGATAAGCATATTGGTTAACTTTGACTGCCGGAGTACGTATCAGAGTGGTCATCTTGGGTTTCAGACTAAGTATTTCATATTGCACTTAGCTTAAGGTAATACATATGATTAGTTTTATTTTGCATTTGTATTAGGATTATGTTCCATTGAGATAAGCATCTAGAGATATTCATTAGAGTATTTGTGTACTATGCTTTTAAGAGGTTTAAATTATTAGCTTTGTTATAGACTAATGGTAATATATTTGATTGATTAATAGACTGCTCATGGCTTTGTTATTGATGATATACATGCTTCCGCAAATAAATGTTGTTTAACAGGTGTCAGTGAGTAATCCTCACGTGAAATGTGGAAATTTCTCCTTCTTGAATTCGGATTTGGTCTGGAACAGGTGCGAGTTCACGGGAGTACGCGTGTCACACCTCGGGTACCACCCTAATCTGGGAATTCTCGGGACCGGGATGTGACATCTCTTCTCAAAGATGAAGAAGCTCTTGTCAGGATCTCCATCTGCTTCCCTAATTTCATTTTGCTTTTGGTGTGTCCGCCTTCTGTGCCTGGTAGAAATATCACACGCTCAAAATGCAACTAATGCTACAACAGACCCATCTGAAGGTGTGCCCTCCATAACTCTCCTTGCAAATATCATACTTCTATACTTAGTCATGATACAGGTGTAGATGGGGTATTCTGGAACAATTTCTTGAAAAACCAATAAAAATCGGCCTAGAGTAAAAGCCACGATTTTTAGAAAGTTTTGGAACCATCCATGACAAAACTTTAGATGCAACAAATGCTAAAACAGGCCCATCTGAAGGTTTGCCTTTTATTCCTTCCAAAAATCTTACTTGTATGATTACTGATGTAGCTAGGTGTAGACAGGCAATTCTGTATATTTCTAAAAAAAAAAAAAACAAACATGATTTTCATTCAATTTTAGAACCACCAATGAAAAATTTAGTGTTGTCTTTGGTTTCCAAATGAAAGATAATCAATAATCCTGTCTGAAAAACCAATATTGGCCTAAATTAAAATCCATGTTTTAGACAGTTTTGGACCCACCATGATTTTTTTTTTTTAATTGTTGCTATCGGTTTCCAAATGAAAGACAAATCCTATGCACCAGGATCCATCTACTTCAAGACCTTACATGCATCACCCCTCACATCTTTAATATTTCTTCCTTAGAACTCAGTTTTAGTAAAAACTCCTAGGAATTTGATTCCATGAAAACAAACAGGCTGTAAAAGTTTCTTGGTCAATCAAAAAACTGGATAAACGATAAATTCTATTTTAATTTATAGAATTAGAGACCGTTTAGTTGACTTAATTTCAAAACATGTCTTTTTCTTTGTTAATACAACTTTAACAAAATGGAAGATATTTTGTTTCCCTTCAAAACATGTCTTTTTCAATAAATAAAACTTTAACTGAATGGAAGAAATCTTGTTTCCTCAAAACAGAGCTTTTAGTAGAAAATATGCAAATCATGATAAGATGCTTTCTTAGGAAAATTAAAAGTGAATATGAATGTTTTGTGGTTTCAGTTCTTGTTTGGTGCTGCAAAATAATTTTCACCAGTTCTTGTTTGCACTTTTCATCTGACACTGATTAACACACTCTCAGATAAGGAACTGATAATCAAGTGTTCATATAGATTTCAGATTATCAAAGAATTATTCTCTTTTCGGAAAATATGTTTATTTTTACAGAAGATAAAATACCAACAGTGTCACTGACTAGTAATATGTTTGCCATGGCCGTTTTCAGTGATGGCTCTGAACTCCATTTTCCGGAAATTGAGTGTTCCTTCTGAATCCTTGAAATGGAATACAACGGGAGACCCATGTAGCGGGAGTGCTATAGATCTCACCCCAATCGGTGACAAGGAAATCAACCCTGCAATCAAATGCAACTGTACATTCAACAATGGAAAAATCTGCCGCATTACAGAGCTGTAAGTGCACATGCTTCAACTTAGCCACTCATGTGCAATGATGAGGATGGCAATAGATACCCCATTTATCCAGGAGTCCGGATCACTTGTGTCGTAGAAGATATTGTTTTACCCGGTCCAGATTCGTCAACCGTGTAAAATTCCATGCCAACTAATGCACCCTCGTAGGGAAAAATTTTATACAGTTGACGAATTTGGATTGGGTGAAACCGTATCTTCCTGTTTCTATGAAATAGACCATCCCCATTCTTAAAGCGGCCCAGATATAGGGATGACATTGTTCTCGGTTTCAATGGGGACCTGCCTTAACCGCTCCTACTAGGGTCAGGTCTTACAGTGCGTCGATCCGGTTCAGGATGGTTGTAGTTTCAAAAGTGTGACCCAAGTCTTCCACTAGTACTAGTGGCAATCAATAGTATGAAACCTGAACCGTCATGGGTTGGATTTGGTATCACAGGCCTAAACATAGTCATAGGCTGGGTCAGTATGGAGCAAACCTCGTGCTAGTCAGGTTGGATATATGGCCGGCTTAAGATGAACCGACCTGACTTATTACCATCCCTTCTTAGATGTAAGTAAACATTTATATATGTAGAGTTTTATTTGTGTGAAAGCCGTTTGCACATCGGAAACTAGTTTAGGAAGCCCAATTGGAGCCATGCCGATCATGGGAGACGGTAGAAGAAAAGATTTCAAATGAGTGCAAATATATCTACCCCCTTAAATCATCTTAATTCTAAGTTTATGATCCTCAAATTTATTGGTTTTAGAAAGTATGTTTCATTTTCTCTCCAAACCAGCAATAAGTAATGGGTGGATGAGCGCCATATTTTAGATTATGGAAATTTATGGTAGATTACACATAGGCAAGCCAAATGGCTTAAAAATTAGTGGATTGCATGTAAGAAACATGCAGATGAGAACCACCCTCTCTGTGTGTGTATATGTATGTATGTATATATGCATATGTATGTATCTATGTATGTATGTTATAATGCACACTAAACAAATATGCATTAGTTTTATTTAGTTGAGTCTTCTGCAAGTAGTACCGAACTATGAACTCATTTCTCGAACTACCCTAAGGCCATGCCAATTATGAAAGAGGTGATGGAGGAGAATTTTTCAATGAGACTAAGGAGAATGCAAAATGCCAGCCCCATTATCACACCCTAAGAATGTATTTTCCTGCTAGTTAACTGGGATTAAATGGGTAATTAGCTAGTTTCCAAGGGGTTTGAATAGAGATTATATGTCTTTGGAACAATTTGGACCTAGCCTTGGAGAGTGGGTTCATTGCAATTTCAGTTTCTAGTGGGTCCTAGCCACTTTGGACTTGGGACTTGTACCCTTAACCACCTTGCTTTGCATTTAGATCCCCTTGATTGGATACAATTTTATGAAAGGAGCTGTTTTTTATTAAAGGACTATAGCCAAGGACTTCGTTGTAAATATCAAACATCGCCAAACTATATAAGTCTTCTCTCAAATCATTTCATTTCATTTCCCTTTCAAACTACAATGAAGCTCCCCACCTGCAAGCAAGAAGACCTAGTTCTCACCAATCCAAGCATAAATATCTCTATCTCTTATTTCTCAATTATATTGGTTGGATCTTAATTGGTGCGCAATTTCCTTCGCAAACCCTCTCTTTCATAGAGATCTAGGGTTTCATTTATAGGATCTCTACATGCTTGATCTTTCAGCCTCAATTCCCTTATCCTTGGTGTAGGATATCTTGTTGGGGAGTAGATTGGGCTTTCTAAGAGGTTTGGATAGAGATTTTGAGGATTCTTGAGGATTTCTTGGTGAATTTTGCTTGGATTTGGTCTAAGACTAGTAAAAAACTATAATATCACAACATGGATGCTTGATTTCCTTGATTGATGTTGATTATATTCTAGAAAACCCTATTTCAAGCTCTTTGTATGGTTTTAGATCTTAATCACATGATCAAGGGTTGTTAATGGCTAATTTGATAGAATTAGGGTTGCATGTGATGGATTAGACTCTGTTAGTAGTGGAAATGATGGAATTCTACAAGTTTTGGTGGTTTGGAAGAAATTTCCTTCAAATCCAAAATTCGTTATTTCGAGGTTTCCAACCTGGAGTCTTATGGCCAGCCGTAGTCCCTTTACAGCTGACCGTAAGCCTCCAGGAAGCTGTAAAAATTCAACCCATAATTATGTGTAATAATACTAATAATAAGGGATGTGGATTTAGATTAGATCTGGTTGACGGCAAAATCTTTTAAAGTTTTTGGATATATTCTTGTTCGAACCAAGTATCTGCCTTCCCTTATGTGCTCGTGACAGCAAGAACTATGTAGTGGAAGGGCAAGGGAGATGATCCAATAATTTAAAAAGGGATAGAATAGTGATTAATGGTTAGTGATATCTAATCCTTTATTTTACATTCAAATTTTGGATTATCTATTATCGGAGTCAACGGAAAAAAGGTTATATTTATATATTCAGTAGAAATGGAAAAAATAAAATCAGTAGAATGGTTGTTGGTTTTCCATGTGATCTCTAAGATAAGAACCCAATTCATGAATTCGTGAAAAATAAAATTAGGAGATTTAAGCATACGTAAATGGAACAGAATATTGTGTGATGTATTTTGAAAATGAACCGTGTTTGAGTTCCATCGCATTCTGAAAATTCCTATATATTTGGCAAATGCTCTAACCATGTCCACTATGAGATGAGCATTTCTGAGTAAACTAGAAGTGCAAAGTTATGTGATATTATTGTCACAACCCGGGCCCGAGATTAGGGTTACCACGGTTAAACCCCGAGTCGCGAACACCATACTTACTCCCGTAAACCTCGCATCACCGAAGCTAATACGAGATTCACAAGGGATCTTACATATACCTGTCAAATGTACATTTTTGCGGAAATATATACATATATTGACATCCAACTTTAACATGTACAAGCTCTTTACATAAAGTAAAGTTTACTTACACATCTCATTTCCTATTTAAATCAACCATGCATATTCAAATACAATGCATGTGATTACTATTTACATCAAAATGAATCTAGTCAAAATGTTTATAAAATTTGCTAAACCGGTCGCCTCCGATTTACATCCACTCATTTAATCCTCCTGGAGGAACCGGATTGGTCTCCTCCGTTGGTGGCGCGGTCTCTGTACGACTGGAACGGGCAACTTGGCCTGTAATGTCATCAATAACACTGTGAATACGACGGTTTAACAATGTATACACAATTCTATGATAATCATATTTTTTGCAATGTTAAACAATTTATATTAATTCAATTCAATTCAATTCATATAGCTCTTCCCTAAAGGAAGCATTCAATTCATGTAATTCTCCCATGAAGGAAGCATTCAATTCATTTTGTACACTTTATCAAGTGTCTTTTCATTGTCCTCTGGCATAGGCGGAAGGCGTACCATTCACAACCCAGCCTTTAAAGGACTCATTTCATTTCAATATTACTCACTTTATTAAGTGGCTTTTCAAATGTGTGGGATTTACCAATGTCTTGATCAGAGATCACCGGCATCACCACAGAACTCCGGAACGCTCCATCTACTGCAGCAGACTTAATCTTTAATTCATTACAGCGATTGTTCACTTCAGTTCTTTTCTTTTTATTTCATTGCAGTGATTGTTCACTTCAGTTCTTGCATTAATTCAATGGTAGCTCAACAAGGAGCATAACAGTAGTAGACGAGAGAGGACAACCCAACTCAAGTCATAAACAATTAAATTTCCTAAAACAACATTCGGGTGAAACGTTCATTATGCAATGTAGGTGTTATTTTAGACGACATCACTTTTTAGTGAAATTTAAATTCACATAAGTTTAGCTAACACCCATGAAGGTTTAGGAAAAATATCAGAAATCAATTCTGATATTCCCTCAATTGCGGTCACCTCGGCGGTTACCTCGTGGTTGGCCGAACTACGGATCTCGGCTAACAGAATCTTGTTCGATCAGCTTTCCAGAAACTCAATTTTTCTGATACAATTTCAGCTCCAGACGAGCTCGTCGTCAGTTCGGTCATCCTGACGAGTTCGGTCCTACCTGAGCTCGGTCATACTTGAGCTCGGTCAGTTGGTCACACTTGAGCTCGGTCATGACGAGTTCGGTCAGTTGGTCACACTTGAGTTCGGTCATATCTGAGCTCGGTCATGACGAGTTCGGTCTTACCTGAGCTCGGTCATATATGAGCTCGGTCACACTTCGGGCATCGAAATGTGAATTTGGTCGTCAGTTCGGTTCGGTCATCCTGACGAATTCGGTCACCTACTCGACTGACCGAAATTCAAAACTCGGTTAGCCGAATTTATTTCGGCCACCCTACGGTCCGTTTTCCAGAAGCTCAACTTCTGATAAAAAAAACCCTGACAAGATTTTCGGTTACCTTGCGGTCAACCCTCGGCTAGCCGAACTCACAGTGTCGGCTAACCGAACTATGTCGGTCAGCTTTCGGTAGGATGTCGGGCAGCCTGTCGGCTGACCGAACTGCACCCAGAAGTTCAAAAAAATTTTGAACTGAATTTTCTGTAACTGAACTCCTTGAGTTCTAACAAGTCTATTAACATCTGAAATCAATAGAATTGAGTACACTTGCCTTGTTTGAAGACTAATTAGTTCCCCCTGTCTAGCTTGAACCCGAGATGAAGCCTTCAAACCAAACCTTCTTTCAAACTTAGAACCCAAAATCAATCCTTAGACGGACTCCAATGAGTTCTTTATACTAAAACCATTCCACATCACTAAGATGAGTTGAACAACTCTACAACAATCCAAATCACTTACTTGTAGTCTCCTAAAGGACTTCTTGGTCTTGTCTCAAGCTTCCAACTTCAAGAAACAAGTAACAAGATAGAGAAGATGATGGTGAAGATGGAATTCCTCTTCAACAAATTTGTCAAGCTTCCAGCTCACTAATCAATGAAGAGAACTTGGAAGAAAAGGAAAAAGAAGGGAAAAATAGAGAGATCGACTGGGATGCAGGAATGAACTCAAATGAGTTCATCCTTATCTTATAAGCTGTCAACTGCATTTCAGCCCCTCTCCTTTCCACTATGTACCATTAGTGTCAAATGGAAGGTCATTTGAACCAATTTACACCGAATGGAATCGCTACAATTACGAAAGTTAATGTACTCCTCGAGATACACATGCGAGTATCAATAGTTTCCGTATTCGACGAAATACGCGTAATTTCGTATTTACGAAAAAGTCCTTGCATTACTTGAGTTAACCTAAACCATTCTAATTCATTCATAACCTTCACTACTATTTTCAGTAAGCTCAATTTGACTATTTGAGCCAAATTCTAATTCAGTCACTAATCAACATTAATTTAGTAAGACATGTTGAATTAGCATTAATCCCGATTAATTAGAGTTAATCATAATTAACTCGGGACAGGGTGTTACATTTATCCACTCCAATATATTATGGTCATTTTGTATGTCCAAACTTAAAGGGGTGAGACTATTCCATTACTCTGATTGGTGACTTCAATAGATTCAAATGAATTTGTCAAATTCAATAGATACAAATGGTATTCTGTTGAAGTATGGAATTAATAGGCAAGAAAATTAACGAATAAGATCCATTAAGTGGGGAGTACATGTTTGTGATGTTCAAATAATATTTTGTACATAAGGGAACCCATAAATGACTATTTGATTTCATTTACCCCAAAATAAAGGGCATGGCCCAAAGAAGGAACTGTACCCTATTAGATATGGCTACATATATGATGAGCCACGAGTCTTTGATCGTCCCAAAATAGGGTTTGCAAATATAAATTATACCGAGCTACTATCTCTACTCGTGAGAATAGTGAAGTTAGCCGGGTGTCGTATCCATTGGGACAAAAAGGCTAAGCTGCGTTGTTTCTTAAATTCTTAAATTAATCATACTAGAGAACGAAATATTGATTCGGACTTTTGATTCCTAAATTAGCGAATTAAAAACATGGTTTGATTTAATTGAAGAAAAGACCTTATGGTACGATTCCACTCTAGCCTTGTACAATGCCAAATATAGACCTAGGGTTTCACTATCAATGCTTTAAAGACTCGTTTTGGTTACAAACCTCTATAGAGTCAACAAATAAATCATGCAAGTTAAGATCTGGGCATAACCCATCTATATGACATAGATTATCTTAGATCTAACAACACAGTCATTCAAGCACCGGTATATGACTGGTATTCAAAACTACAAACGAATCCTTTGGTCCTGGCCATGCCTTGTCTAGGGGTGATATATACAAGCCACTGATCTTCAAACAAGGATAGCAAAACTTGGCCTCAATACTATTTTTGGACGTGCGGGCTTTATTGGAGCTTCAAAATAGGTTCTACTTATGAGTTGAGGTATCTCCTCTACGGGGCCCACCTAGCAAATAGAGCGAACCATTGTTAGCTCAAAACATCACACATTTTCATTTTTTCTCATTAACTTGTTTGCCATTTTTGCCCATCTTTGCAGGAAAATAACTGCCCTAAACATAGAAGGACCAATTCCAGAGGAACTAAGGAATCTCACTTTCCTATACGATCTGTATGAATTCTTTTCTTTACTTTTCCCAGTCAAGATTTTCTTTCCAATAGACCTTTACATGAAATGCTGCTATCGCTAAAATAGAAAATATGAGAATATCAAGATTTTTTTAGTATTATGTGAAAAATTGATTTCTAAAGCTAATATAACATCAAGCATTTACATATGTTTTTTCTTGAATTTTTTATAGTTTTTTAGTTTATACAATATACATTGAGTAAAACCCAGAATCTCGGTAGTTTCGCAAGATTTTCCCATGACAGGAAATTGCTTATATTTTGTGGCAACAATAAAGATGAGTAGGAGTTCCTTATCTAGTCATATGATGTCAAGTATGATATAGTAGGCAGAGAGATGACCCCATTTTCAAATGAAGTGGGAAATAAACCTTATTTATTCATTTACTTGTTTTCGCTACCTAGGCTACTTGAACTCATTCCTATCTGCACACCCGGCCATGTCCCTTGTTAGCAGATTTACAACTAAGAAATGAAAGAGACCTTATTTTATTATCTCAATAAATATATATATATATATTTTTGCCAACATGCTTGTTTGGGATTGTTCTTGTGTTCTTAATTTGGTGCCGAGATCAAGTCGTGCTTAGATCGATTGCGTGGCACTTGTTTGTTAGCATTATCTCAAATTATGTTGCTGAAAACAAGTTGTATAGAACTTGTTTGGTAACATTATAAAAAATAATAGATTCATTTTATGTATTAATAAAATATAAAAATAAATCATTAAGAGCATAGAGACATTACATTTTGCTGTACAGAACTTGTTTGGTAACATTATAAATATCGATAGATTCATTTTATGTATTAATAAAATATAAAAATTAATCATTAAGAGCATGGAGTCATTACAATTTGCTAAGATTTATTGGGATTTTTACGAAAAAATTAGTCATAAATCCTAATTACACGACATGGTTAAGAACAGCACTAGACCATCGAATTAGGGTGTCGTACGTGGCCAAAAGACCAATTTGCCCCATAATGATATCATTAGGGACCTTTAGACAAAAAGAAAATATCTTTTCAAATTTCCCCTTCTTCACTAGAACAATATCGTTAGGGCTCATTCCAAGAAAAAAGTGCCCTTTGTGATTTTTCCCCTCTTCTTCCTCGGTTTTTGTTTTATCCCTTTCTTCGTAGTTCCAAGTTCGGCGTCTGCACGTACGACGAGAGAGAGAGCCTCTGGACTTGGTTCCAATTGTGGACGAGAGACGGAAGAGCTTATGAACCTCTTTTGTCACAAATACCAAAATGCGTACTAATAATCAATTCCATAGGCTTTGCAAGTTGTACCTACAACTCCAGCAACAAGTTCTTTGCCGTTGTGAGAGCACTCTGAATCTGGATCTCTCTTTGTAATTGATGGTGGAACGGTACTCTTCCAACTACTACTTGAATATGACCTTGAGAGCGATAGTGTGTTTGCTATGCATAGAGAGATCGTAGATTTTGGAAAATAAATGGAAAACGAAAATGAGAAAGAGAAAGGTTTTGAGTTGTAGAGAGCAAAAGAGGAGAGCCGAGAGAAGACGATGGAGTTTCGTTTTACCGGGTAGAATAGGGTAAACGATATCATTCGGATAAGACAAGGGAAAAAACTTTTAGCAATGAGCTATAACGATATCGTTGGACAAGAAGACTCTAATAATGGTTGTTTAAAATGAGCTCTAACGATATCATTTCGAGGTAAATTGGTCTTTTAAATGAGCTCTAACGATATCGTTTCGAGGTAAATTGGTTTTTTGGTTGCATACAACACCATAATTGGATATTTTAGGGTTTTTCTTAATCAATTTGTGTAATTAGGGTTTATGACATTTTTTTTTTGTATAACCCCCAAATTTATTTAATGACACGCATCATATTCTTTTATGAATGAATAAAGCGTGGCCATGCCTCTCTGTCATCTTTACCGCCATTTAACAAGAGAAATGTCATTCCTACAAATGAGTATTTAAGAGATCTGGGTTGTTGATGGGCTGAAGAACTAACCGGGACTAGAGGGTTTTACAGTGGTGGATTTGAGGTGGGTGGGCCACCAATAGGGGAACTTGGAGGAGCAGGCTCTCATTGCACATAGAAAGAGAGATGATGTCACATGTGGCTGTCTCATTGTTATCCGTTGGAGATATAAAAGATGGAAGGTGAGGTCTCGGGAGAGAGAGAGTGTGAGGGCGGAATGAGTCTTAAAACCTATCCTGTAGCCGTGGCATTCTATGGGTTGTTCCTAAAAAAAAAAAAAACATAATAATAAAAAAACACACTAATGGGGAAGTTAATTAGCCAGGATCATTCAGTAGACTCGAGAATGGGAACAAATTCGTGCTTCATCAAACAATGGAACACAGAAGCATCTCATGAGCGCGTGCCTGTTCACAGAATGCATGGTTTTGGCAGTTAAAGGCTTATTTGGCATACAACATTTCTTCATTCTCTCTCTTTAAAGTTGAGTTTGGAAAAAAAAAACAAACTCAATTCTGACTTAAAAGATAAGCCACATCAGCTTTTTGGGTCCCATGTCTTCAAATGAAACCTCAGACATCCTTAGTCGTATTCCCTTTGTCTTTGCAAGATTAAGAAACGGCTGCTTTAATAGTCCTTGTGACTCCTATCCATTTTTCTCAAAAGTCTCTTCATGGAAGCAACGCGTTTCTCAATGTCTGAACCCATTTCATTGTCTTTCATTTAAAGTTGAGAAAACAGGGAAAGAAAAGAAACCTTTTTTCCAGTGATCCACGTCAGCATAACCCATTTCATTGTCTTCTCATTTAAAGTTGAGAAAACAGGGAAAGAAAAGAGGCCAAACCTTTTTTCCATTGATCCATGTCAGCATAACCCATTTCTTTGTAGCAACGTTTCTTCTCGTTCTTCTTTCTTAAAGCGGCCACACCTCTTTATTGCGCTGGTATCTTTGTGCATTAAATCACTTAGGTTTTACTCTTCTTTATTTACAAGAGTCCCACACCGGTTGTGGAGAATTCTTAAGTGTCATTTATTAGTGTTTTCACACATCACTATTGTGTTAGTCTTAGTAGAAGGCTTAGGTAATGGTGACAACACACTCGCACGCAGTTTGTTTGTGGCGTGGCGAGGCGACTTGGTGGATCTAGCTCTTTGAGCCCATGGACCAAGTGTCTGTTTCTTGCGTTACGTCTCCACATACGTTGGATCAACGACTTCAAGTTCTTCAAATTTTCTTTTTGAGTATATAAAGCTGCTTCAAGATCTAAGAATTTTGGGATTCGAGTTTCTCACCCCTTCGAGTGGACAAGTGGTGGAGATCATCCAATAAAAAAGTCATCTTATCATGGGGTAGACATCCACAAATCTATCTGCACCTGTGTAGGGGCGACATATGCCTAAAGAAAACTTATCCAAAGACGCGATTCAGTTGCCAATTGTTCGGTAATTTCTTTCCTTTAATTATTTAATTTTCTAATTTTAATTTATTTATAATTTCCGCGAAACCATTTTTTCCAATTTTCAATTTTGTGGGTAAGGAATTCAAAATGCGGAGGATGAAAATGGAATATCTCCTCAAAGTATTGAAGATCCTATATGTGCTATCCACTAATTGTCCCGAACCCTATGGAGAAGGGCCCGTTGGTACTTTTGCAAGTGAAAAATGAAAATCCGATGATCTTGATTGTAAAAATGAAATTTTAAATCATTTGGATAATTCCTTGTATGGTGTATTTTTTAAATTTAAAACTACCAAGGAATTATGGGATGCATTGATTAAAGAATATGCTATTAAGGATGCAGGCACCAAAAAGTATGTCATATAATAATTTTTAGACTTTCAAATGGAAGAAGAAAACCAATGATAACACAAGTTAGAGATTTTCAGAAAACAATTCATGATGTCCAAAATGAAGGAATGGAATTGAATTAGCTGAACAATTTGTAGTTGGCAGTACCATACACAAACTCCTACCATTGTGGAAGGACTTTGGGATCAACTTGAAACACGATAAAAAGGAGATGAAATTGGAAGATCTCATAGTCTGGCTCTGAATCCAAGATCATCATCGGGATCGTAAATCTAAGAATAATGATTCTAACATTATGGGTAAGGTCAATCTTACTGAGGCAAAAAATGATCAGAGGAAACCTAGGCACAACAATTCCCACGGCATGAAATTCCAAAAGAAAAACCAAAACCAAGCTCTTAAGCCCCGCAAGGATATTGCTAAGAGAAAAGATGTTCAATGCGTTGTCTGCGGGAAAAAAGGGTCACTGTGCAAAAGAATGCTGCCACGGAAAGAGCATCAATGGAAAAAGTCAAGCCAATCTTGCAGAAGGAAATTTCTTGGTGGTAGTGATAGAGGTGAATATGGTCAATAATTATAAAGACTGGTGGGTTGACACAAGTGTGACCAAGCACATCTGCAGTGACAGAATTGCGTTCGTTTCCTGCGAGCAAGTCGGAGATGGGCAAGAACTCTACATGGGAAACTCCTTTACGGCCAAAGGAATTGGATGGCCAAAGGAATTGGTTAGGGAAACTAGTCCTACACGTCTCATCCAGCAAATCTTTGACTTTGACCGAAGTGCTCCATGTGCTCGAAGTGCGCAAGAACTTGGTGTCTGGTTCGGTGTTGAGTAAGAATGGGTTTAAATTAGTGTTTGAAGTAAATAAGTTTGTAATTACCAAAAATGGAGTATTTGTAGGAACATGTTACATCTCAGAAGGCCTTTTCAAGATGAATGTAAATTCGGTCAGCAATAAGAATGCATCTTCTTCTGCTTATACTATTGTGTCTTATGATTTGTAGCATGCTTAATTAGGGCATGTAAATTATTCATCTTTGAAATATATGATGGATTTAGGTTTGGTTTCAAAAATAGATTTTAAACCAAATTCTTGTGAAATTTGTGTTCAATCTAAATTTTCTAGAAAGCCTTTCAAAAGTGCTGTAAGATGTTTTGACTTACTTGGTCGTATCCACAGTGATATTTGTGATCAATTAAATAATATTATCACTAGAGGTGGTAAGAAGTATTTTATTACTTTATCGATGATTTCTTCTGATTTTCTTATGTCTATTTACTTAAAAGTAAATCTGAGGCTCTTGAAAACTTCAAGCTTCTCTGAATAGAAGTTGAAAACCAATTAGGGAAAAAGGTTAAGATTTTGAAGTCTGATAGAGGAGGTGAATACCTCTCAAATGAGTTTGCAGAGACCTGTAAAGCCCTTGGTATAGCTCATGAAGTGACAACCCTCTACTCCCCACGATAGAATGGTGTGGCCAAAGGAAAAATATAACTTTAGCTGAAATGGTGAACTCCATGTTAAATAGTTCTGGCCTACCCAAGAACTTATGGTGGGGAAGCTCTCCTTTTGGCCTGTCACATATTGAATAAGATACCCTTTAGAAAGACCAATGAAACCCCATGAGTTATGTAAATATAGAACCCCTAATTTAGAATACCTAAAAGTGTGGGTGTTAACCCATGTAACTGTACTTGGCTCTAAAAGGACCAAAACTAGACCCAAAACACAAGAGAGTGTTTTTATAGGATATGCCCTACATAGTAAAGCCTATAGATTTCTATTATCTTTGGACAAGACAAACATTCCATCATTGAATCTAGATATGTGGTTTTCTTTTAAAATCAGTTTCCATGCAAACAAGTTTTATCTAGTAATTGCAGTGATAATAGACCAGCCCATATTGATGAGTTTGATGACTTAGCAAATGTTGAACCCCGTAGGAGTAAGAGACCTAGAAAGGAATCTACCTTTGGACATGGTTTTCTAACTTATATTTTGGAAAATGACCACACATCCTATCAAGAGGCCATGCAGGATTCTGATGCTGCTTTTTGGAAAGAGGCACTTAATAGTGAAATTGAGTCTATATTAGCCAACCATACTTGGGAACTTGTTGATCTTCCTCCGGGTACTAAACCTTTGGGTTGCAAATGGATTTTCAAAAAGAAGTTCAGGATTGATGGGTCAATAGAAAAATTCAAAGATAGACTGGTTGCAAAGGGATTCAATCAAAATGAAGGATTATATTAGTTCGATACCTATGCACAAGTAACAAGGATTACTACCATTAGAGTCCTAATAGCTATAACATCTATCCATAATATGGTTATCTATCAAATGGATGTAAAAACTGCTTTCTTAAATAGATAATTGCAAGAGGAAACTTATATGGAGCAACTCGAAGGATTTATTGCCCGAAAATGAAGTTCGGAGATTAATAAAATCCACGTATGGTTTTAAACAAGCCCCTGAGCAGTGGCATGAAAAGTTTGACCAAGTTTTGAAAAACAAGGGTTTTAAAATAAATTATTCAGACACTTGTGTCTATTTTAAATATATTGGCAGTTCATGCATTATCATTTGTTTATATGTTGATGATATGCTTAATTTCGGTACTGATTTAAAATCAGTAGAGAATGCTAAGAAATTCCTATGTTCTAAGTTTGACATCAAAGATATGGGTGAGGCTTGAGGATTTTGCAGGACCCACCAGAATGGAATACTGGTTCTAATTTACCAATCAACATACAGCGGAAATAACGAATCAAACAAAATAGAACTAGCTATCTACCAATCACACACCACAAGAAGGCAGACACAATATTTAGCATGGAAACCCTATTCAGGGAGAAAAACCATGAACCAGAAATCAAGAGTTTACGAACAATTACAAGATATACTCACAAGCTCCTTTACATCAGTCTGCACCTCGACCTAAGGACTATAGTTGTTTTTGTAAAGAATCCACTAACATGACATCCACCGTGCCCCGTTCTCCTTACTTGATCTCCTCGCACCTTGTCAAACAAGATGATCAATCTTCTACAAGATAGTAGAAGCAGCAAACACCTTCTAGAGTAGCCCTTCAGAACGATCTCTCAATGGCTCTAGAGAAAAATCTCTCTCTAAGATATCTCTGAGTCAGATTAATGAGAGTGGTGTTGTCTTCTTGGGTTGAGAGAAACACTCTATATATAGCCTCAAGTTCGTGCATAAGGCTCCTAATCATAATCCACTCAGAATAGCAATTTGTGTCAAACTTCTCATAAGAGTCCGGATCAGACCTGTCTTTACCACCCATGCTCGCTATAGCGAGCTTGGCGAGACCCTGTTCTGGGAGCTTCTGGGACACTCTCGCTATAGTGAGAATAAGTCTCTCTATAGCGAGACAATATACTGTCTCATGATAGTTCTAACAATCTCCCCCTTTTGGCAATTTTTGGACAAAATCCCCTAGAAAAAATACAATTTGATCTACCCAAAAGTAAAACCCAAAATACATTGAATTTTAAAATAAAGAAATTCAGCACTATAGATCTTGCATTGTCTTTGCTTGGACTTGTAGATCTTGAATTGCCTTGACTTGTATCGCGCCCCCCAATTCCATTCTTCTCCCCCTGTATTTGTCCAAAATTGACAAACAAATATCATCATGCAGCTTCTGTCAATCTAGATGCCGTAGCTCCCCCTCAATATGATCTTCGTATCAACACTGGGGTGAGGGCTTGATCTTGCAGATCAAGGGTAATGAAGATTAGGCACACACACTTGTAAATTTAAATATTTCAGCAAAGTGTGTACCAATACAGAAGAGCGGTCTTCTTTCTTGACCCAAACAGCCTTCATATTCTTCTTTTTTAGCTCAACTTTCTGCGTTTTCCATTGCTTTTGATTCAATAAACTTCGCAGCTTACTGCAATGGGATCGAATGTGTCCTTTAATTCCACAATGATGGCACATGGGAATTCGTTCAGGACGTGACACATTCTTATTCTTTGGAGCTTTCTTTGCAACACTAACAACATATTAATAATAACTGAGTTTTTAACAAAACAACTTTTACCTTTGGCATTTGAAGTGGGTGCTCCGTCAGCTTAGCCAATGCCATGCTTGTTAGTGGGTGCCTTTTGATTACATAGGATGTCATCTAATTTTTTCGATCCGGTGTTCATCCGATTCAATGAAGCTTTAGTATTATCTAATTCAGATATAACCATCTTGAGTCTTCCATTCAGATCAGAATTTTCTGCTTTCAAAGTCTTCATATCAGAATCAAGTATGTCACATTTTTGGGATTCTGCAATCAATTTGTCAGCCAATCTATTGTTCTCATCCTCCATGTTTTGTACTTTTGCAAGTACTACTGTAAGTTCAGCTTTTAGGGAGGAATTATGCTCTTCAGACTCTTTCCACTTATTGGCCACTTTCTCATTCATCTTTAACATTTTCATGGTCTTTGCAAACAATATTTGATATTCAGCCTGCCAATCATGCTCTGTTTCTGACTCACTATCATCATGATCAGTCCCATAATTAGAAGAAACTTGTGGAGTAACAGAACTAGAAGTTGCCATGAAAGCGATCTATTTCTCCTTGCTAGTGTCAGGCTTCTCATATTCAGATATTTTCAAATTAAAAGCCTTTGTCTTTGATTTTCTATTACCACAATCACTAGCAATGTGTCCATATCCTTCACACTTATAGCACTTAATCCCTTTAGAAGATTTCTTCTTCACAACAGATTTAGGGATTTGGGTAGAAGTGCCTTCGGAGTAGATATCCATTCTAGCAAAATTTGGATCAACACAATAAAATAGTGTAACCCGTTCTGATACCAATTGAGGATTTTGCAGGACCCACCAGAATGGAATACTAGTTATAATTTAACCAATTAACATGCAGCGGAAATAACCAATCAAACAACATAGAACTAACTATCTACCAATCACACACCACAAGAAGGCAGACACAATATTTAGCATAGAAACCCTATCCAGGGAGAAAAACCATGAACCAGAAATCAAGAGTTCAAGAACAGTTACAAGATATACTCACAAGCTCCTTTACCTCAGTCTGTACCTCAACCTAAGGACTATAGTTGTTCTTGTAAAGAATCCACTAACACGATATCCACCATGCCCCGTTCTCCTTACTTGATATCTTCGCACCTTGTCAAACAAGATGATCAATCTTCTACAAGGATGAAAATAGCGGTAGCGGCGAGCGTAGCGGCCTGCCGCCAAAACGCTACGTAGCGGGCGATACGTAGCGGCGTAGTGGTGCGATTTGGAAAAATCGTAAAAAAAATATGAAAAAATTCTAGAAAATCTAGAATATTGGAAAATGAGAGAAAATGTATTTTTTTTGCAAAAGTAACTAAGGTAAGGGGGCGTAGCGGTCCCTTCACTATATGAGGTCCTGTATTGCTGTATAAATAGAAAATAATAGTAATGATCATTTTTTTCAAATGTGTTCATATTGCTTGATTATGCTAACTTAGAAACTAATGAAAGGCTCAGAAAAGAAAAAACTATATCATGAAATCAAGACTTAAGAGTACCTAGAGAAAAAAATACATCTACCAAAGGGGGTGTCTAATAGGATGTACTTAGAGAAGAACTCTCTGTATCGACTGTAATTCGGCGAGATCATGTGCTTTTTGGTGTTCTTTTAAACATAAAAGGGTAGAAGAGTTGTGTAGAAATGTTATTTGAAGAGAAGAAGAAAAGAAATAATTCTTATTATGTATTTTAAAAAAAATTGAAAAGTAGGAATTTTTCTCACCCCGTAGCGGCCCCGTAGAGGTCGTAGCGGCCCGTAGTGGGCCTGTAGCGGCCCCGTAGCGGACGTAGCGGCTGCTACGGGTGCGGCGGCTGATAAATCGGCCGTAGCGTAGCGGTGGCAACCGCTACGGCCGATATAGCGGCCGCTACGCTACGCTACGTAGCGGCCGCTATTTTCATCTATGATCTTCTACAAGATAGTAAAAGCAGCAAATACCTTCTAGAGCAGCCATTCAGAATGATCTCTCAATGGCTCTAGAGAAAAATCTCTCTCCAAGATATCTTTGATTCAGATTAATGAGTGGTGTTGTCTTCTTGAGTTGAGAGAAACACCCTATATATAGCCTCAAGTTCGTGCATAAGGCTTCTAATCATAATCCACTCAGAATAGAAATTTGTGTCAAACTTCTCATAAAAGTCCGGATCAGCCCTGTCTTTACCGCCCATGCTTGCTATAGCAAGCTTGTGTCTCGCTATAGCGAGACCCTATTCTGGGAGCTTCCTGGGACACTCTCTCTATAGCGAGAATAAGTCTCGCTATGGCGAGACAATATACTGTCTCGTGACAGTTCTAACAAGGCTGATGTGATTTTGGGCATAAAAATACATAAGAACTTTAAATGAATTATTTTATCTCAGTCTCACTATATTAAGAAAGTCCTTCAAAGATTTAACATGTTTGGAGAGAATGGCGTTTCCACTCCCTTTGATCAAAGTGTTAAATTAACTAAGAACAAAGGAGATAGTGTATCTCAATTAGATTACTCCGAAAGCAATTTGCTGTTTAATGTACATTATGAACTGTTTTAGACCAGACATAGCTTATGCAGTAAGCAAGTTGAGCAGGTACACAAGCAATCACATCTGTTAGGACTGGACGACTGTTATCCTGGTATACAAATACCTGATGAGAACCATTGATTATGGTTTGCATTTATGAGAGATATCCCAAAGTACTAGAAGGGTATTGCGATGCTAATTAGATATCGGATTTTGAGGAATCCAAGTCCAAGAGCGGCTATGTGTTTACACGAGGAAATGCGGCCCACTCTTGGAAATCTAAGAACTAAACGTGTATATCATGATCCATGACAGACTCGGAGATCATTGGCATATCATTAGTTGGAGAAGAAGTAGAATGGATGAAGAATCTTTTGACCGATATTTCATTGTGGAACAAGCCAGTACCAGCCAACTCTCTCCACAGTGACTCAAAGTCAGCCATCGATAAGGTAAATAACAGAACTTATAATCATAAATCTAGACATATTCGTCTAAGGCATAACTTGTTGAGATAATTACTCAAGCTAGGAGTGATTGCTATTAACTTAATGAGATTGATGGATAATTTAGCCGATCCACTAAGGGACTTACTAGAGAGTGATTAATCACAACATTGAGGGGAATGTGACTTAAGCCTAAAAAGGACAAGTCACCAATAACGGATACCCAACATGTTTCATTGGAGACCCTATGGGATGGGTACAATGGGAAAAATTAAGTTATCTATGGGTGACACGGTGAGAACATTTCAAAAGTCTCATCAATATATACCCATTCCTATGATGTGAAATGTTCATTTCCTGTATATTAGTCGGTGAAACTCTATCTTTTGTACTTGGGGAGCGGTATAGGAGAACCCTTGATAGAGAGCACTTATATGAGTGTGGAGGTCAAACCGCTTCTTATGAGAGCTTAGGCTACTCTCTAGAGCGCTCATAAATACTGGAATAACAAAAGGCCGTTAATGTGCATGGTTCTATAGGAATACCTAAATTTATGAGACTGTGTAATAAGTAAGATTTCTGAGACTGTGTAATAAGTTAGATTTACTAATTGAACTCTTGGTTCAATATCTTAGTTCACGATAAAGTTCTAGTATTTTAAACTTACTACACTAAGTGAAGGTTCAAGACTTAATTCACCAGCATGTATGCATAGTCTCATCAGCTTGTCTTGCAGCAGCAATTTTTCATCTTCTGTACTTTAATGTATGGGGGATTGTTGGTATCCTTGTGCATTAAAGCACTTGGGCTTTACTCTTCTTTATTTATAAGAGTCCCACATCAGTTGTGGATAACTCTTAAGTGTCATTTATTAGTATCTTCACACATCACTACAGTGTTAGTCTCTGTAGAAGGCTTAGGTAGTGGTGACCACATGCGCTCGCGCCGTCTGGACATGCAGTGGAGTGGCTGGCTGGCGGGCCGGGCCATGCATTGCAGGTGGGCCTGCCCGTATGTGCGTGCGTTATTTTTGGATCCCAGTTGGGCTGAACTTGGGTCGACCTGGATCGGATCCTGTTTGTTGAGCCCATTGGACCAACTGTCCATTACTTGCGTAACGTCTCTGCTTTAATCTAAAGAACTTTGGGTTTTCCGTTGATACTTGTTACACAACTTATTATGCAGGCATCCGTTGCGCATTTATGCGCGTATCCTTGGGACTTTAATTCCCTATTTAAGGGACGTAAGGCGACGTCCGGGTAAGGGTGTTCTTCTTATCCGAAGCATCCCTCTTCACTCCTCTCCTTCTGTAATGAGATCAAAGACTTCGAGTTCTTCAAATTTTCCTTTTGACTTTTTAAAGCTGCTACAGGATCTAGGAATTTTGGGATTTGAGTTTCTCTCCCATTCGAGTATACGAGTGGTGGAACTCATCTGATCAGGAAGTCGTATTATCATGGGGCAGACGTTCACAAATCAATTTACACCCATGTGGGGGTGAAATCTGCCTAAAAAAGGCGTCTCCAAAGGCGTGATTCAGGGTTTCTATTTGTTCGGTCATTTCTTTCCTTTAATTATTTAGTTTCTAATTTTAATTTACTTAAAATTTCTTCCAAACCATTTTTACCAACATATTTTAATCCATTTCATCTTAAAAATAAAAATTAGTATGTATATTGCTCTTTACCGTAACCCGTTTCATCTTAAAAACAAATTAATTGTATGGGTATCCTTTCTTTCTCAACCACACTCTCCATCTGTAAAATGCCCCTCAAAGTTGGGTCGAAATAATCTTTAACAATCCTCTTCCTCCACACCTCTTTCTTTCTCTTTCTTCCCATTCTCAGTAATCTAATCTTGGTGCCACTCCATTTCTGTCACATGAGTCTGATTACAATCTTTTTTTTTTTAATTTTTTAATCTCATCACCTATCAAGGTATGATTGCTATTCTAATGATACGATATTTTGCTACTCTCTAATATCAATAGAAATATGTGTTCGTAACTCTTAAATTTGGATGATTTTAACCCTGCAATTGCAGGGGCTTTCATGCTAGTTCCCATTAAATGAAAACTCCCATCTTGAGAATGTGTTTTGTTATACTTTATTGGTCGTTTCCATGGAATTTTTATTTTCTTTTTAATGTCATCGCATGTGAATGGAAAGTTAGGAAGGACCGCTTTTTAC